>QLOH01000239.1:0-1461202 GCA_026901365.1 Sesbania bispinosa
AAATATCTTATGTTTGCATACCATTTAGTAAGCATTTACTAGTCCATGCTTAGCTTGTGATTGTTTTATAGCAGCAAGTCTTTGATCCAAACTCTAAAATGTAATCAATTCCTATTAAGCTCCAATTTCCACATATTAGTAAATAGTCTTATTTTCTGGGGAATTGATACAAGGAAAGAAAATCTGTATCATGATTAGTTTATTTTTCAAATCACTTTTATTCCTGGACTTTAGGCCTGTACAATTTCCATGTTTAAACAAATTACTAGTGGTTATTCTCAATGCCCTTATGTTTAGTCTTGCCCTAAAGACCCTTTATTTTCATTGGTATTCATCAGGTACTCCTGCAATGACATCAAGAGGCTGTTTAGAGGATGATTTTGAGACCATAGCCGATTTTCTTCTGAGGGCAGCTCAGATTACCAGCATTATGCAGAGGGAACATGGAAAATCATGTAAAGATTTTCTCAAGGGTCTTCAGAATAATAAAGATATTTGTGAACTCAGAAATCGAGTTGAGACATTTAGTTCACAATTTGCAATGCCAGGATTCGATATTTGATTTGAAAATGTACATACATCCTGTCATATGACAAGTCTTGGCTTGGCTTTACCATGTTTTGAATCATTTTTGCACGGTAACCTGTATTTGTCAAATTAGCCCTGTAAATTTACGTATGCATATGGAAGTCAAATCATCATGCCACGGCCATACATCACACTCAGCAATTGTCCTCTTATTACTGACTCTGAGATTGTACAAATCATTCAAGGTTGATACCTTTCTTTTCAGCCACAATTTATGTGGCTACCCTTTGTTTATGTAGAAACTTAAGTAATTACATGAAACACTGCTATAACAGGAAATAGTGCTCATCTTGATATGATATTTTAAGTGAGCATGAATTTATTTTAAAGTCATCACTGAAATGTGTTTCTATGCTTGTTCCTGTTTATGGAGCCTAATGCATGAGTTATAGCCTCCATCATATATCCTACTCTACCAAAGTTTATTTTTTTCTCTTGTGATTAAGAAGCTGTCATTGTTTGTACATTTACCATGCCAATTGCTTTATTGAAGGGTGGCTTAGGCTAGACATGCTGGCTTACATTCAATATATTATTACTCTTCTTTATTGTCTGCATGTTTGCACTTTGAGTATTTTTTTATTGTTTGGTTTTAAAACATTACTTATATGTAACCCTTATGAGGAGGCAAGGCATGAATTTGCGGCAAGGGACAAAAAGCATGAGATACGGTTAGAAATGAGAAAGTGACTGCTGAAATTTTTGTGATATATTAAACATCCCAAAACCCCAAAAAAGGGAAGTTGAAGAATTTTGAAACAGAACAAAATTCTGAGTGAGAGAGAGACTTGTCAGGCAATGGGAGAATGTGGTGAGAGGAAGTTTTCATTCATCATCATCTCCATTGCTTTCAAAGATAACCGAATCAGACAAAAGCTTCCCAAGCGCAAAAGAAGCTGCCTTTGATGTTAAAGCAGTCCAGGAATCTCAGAGTGCTCTCTTCTCTACAGTCCTAAGCTTCCCTTTTCATTATTCTTTCAGGACTAGAATGAATGATTAGTCATTTTCTGTGGTAAAACTCACGAGGGCACTCTTTCAAATTCAATGTTAATAAAGAGCAAGAATCAATCACTGCCACAGGAAAGGAATTTAAAATTAACCCCCATACTGTGTGAAGTCATCAGTGTTTGCCTTCTTATGTCTAAGATAATAATAATAATGGGCTTGCTTTCTTTTAACTTTCTTTTTTTTCTTTCACTTTTTTGGGTTACCCTTTTTAACTTTTGTCTTTTTCTTCCCTGGCTGTAATTAGAGGAGGAAGGAATAGAAGTTTCCCAAAGGCAAAACTCAGCCCTCATACAAGAAGAATATCAAGATAATTAATTAATCTATTGTCAATGTTGTTTTCAAATCCAGAAGTAACCACATTCAATTTGAGAACCTTCTTTACAGGCTTCTGCTGGGAAAAAGACTTGGCAGTAGCACCAAAGTTTCAACTAACTGTGAAAAAACAAAAAGAAAAAAAGACCACAAGAGATAATTATAAAAAAAAAAGGGTTAATAAAAGGTACAACAACCCCATCTTCAACTGTTCCTCTCTACCTTGTTTTTGTTTCTTTCCTTTGTTGTTCTTTTTTTTTCTTTTCCCTTTGCAGCCAGGCAACTATTTCATTTTTTTTTCTCTTCCAATTCCACTCACTCCTCACTCTCTTTCTTTACCTTACCCTCTTGTTTGTTTTACCTTACCTTACCTTACCTATGACTGCAAAAGTCCAAAAGCTTCTTCCTTCCTTCAACAATCTCATCAAAGAAATCATCAAGCTGTGCAATAATGTTGTCTGCCCCAGATCTGAGTACCCCAAAAGATGCTCTCAGATTGTCCACTCTGTCCCTAATACCAACCTCGGTTTCCCAATCCATAACCTGTGAACCCCTTCTCTCCAATTCTCCTCTTAGATCCTCCATAGCCACCTTTGATCTTCTGAACTCATGCAACAACATCCCTGCCCCACCATTCATCTCTCTGATCTCCGCCGCCACCCTCTGCTGCAACCTCGCCGTCGATATCATAAACGCCGATCCCAGAAACAAACACCCCTCATACTCATACCCTCCTACCACCAAATCAGATGTTGATTCTGGCCAACAATACACCAACCCATTTAACAAAATCATCAGCAACAACGAACTCACGTTTCTCATTGCATATAGCACACCCCTGAACCCGTTGAACCCGTTCAGCTTCGATTCAATCGATACCCTCTCCTCAAAACGCAACGATAATGGTTGAATCCTCGTTTCCATCAAAGCACGGTTCTCTTCTTCCAACCCAACCGCTTCTCTTCTACACCCTGATATGGCTCTGATAACCTGCTCCATTCAACAAACACAACACAACCCAAACTCTTAAACTAAAAAAAGATTGTTTTTTTGGTCTTGTTTTCGTCATGCAGGTAAAAATGAAAAAAAAAATCAAAATTTCACAAGCCCAAAAAAAAAAAAATCAATTTTTTATAATTGTAACCTGGCGAGAGAGTTGTGGGGTGATGTGACGGTGAGAATCGAGAGAGGAAGTGATGTTTAAAGCAGCAGAGTAGTAATTTTCGATTCCTGAAATGCCAGACTTGAGAACATGACATGCTTCCCAAAGCTTGGAGCTTTCATCCATGTACTCATCAAGCCACTTATCACCAACTGGTAGATGAAGCTTTTGGACTAATAGGGTCAATTGGGTGTGTAAGGATCGGAGAAGAGAGAGTGTTCTTTGAAGGAATTGGATTGACATGAAGTTGTTGCTGAGGAACACTCTCTCTAGATCGTCAATTCCTCTTGTCAGAAATGAGTAGAAGCCATTCACGGAGTTGGTGGAGGAAGGATCCATTTTAATAATAAATGGGAAAAAAGAAAAAAGAAAGAGAAGAAAAGAAAGGGAAAGGGGAATTGTTGGAGTGGTGAAGGGGAAGAAGAGAAGGTGGAGGGGAGAGATGGTTGTGAAGAGGGAGGAGATATTTAAATTGAGAGAGAGTGGAAGGAAGGAAAGAAGCATAAGGGAAAAGGAGAACAAAAAAATTAGAAAAGGAAAAGGAAAAAAAAAAGTGAAAGAATGGAAGAATGGAATATCTTAGAAGCTCAGGTTTCTAAGGTTGAAAAGGATTGTTGGGGGCAATGATGGGTGTTTCCTACAGAGGGGAAAGGATGATTGGTAATATGCCATTTTCATTGTTTAATGGACAGAAAAGAAGATAGGTAAAAAATCAAAATTGAAAGGGGTTTGAAATTAGTATTAGTATTACAAATAATTAAGAAAATAATGAAAGACAGTTATCAGTGTTTTGAGGGAAAGATAAAGAAGATTAGGCTTAGGCAGGTCAATTACTCAAAATTATCTTAAACAAAAGCTTTTAAGTTTTTTCCTTTAACCTCTCTGTCAACCTCCAAACAAAGAATTCTCCAAAGTCATTCAGATTACTTTAATTATTTATATAATTCATATTCATATATAGATACAAATGATAAACCTACAACGCATCTGACCCTTCTCTCCACTCTATCACGGCGGAAACTTTATACTATCAAGTTGTCTTGTTTGTTTATATATAATATTATATAATATATAAATCTTTAAGGGCTGCAAACTGTAGAAGAGGGTGCAAGCAAGTGAGATTTTTCATATTTTATTTATACACATATGTATAATAAATAGTGTTAAGTAAGATTGAGATTTTCCTGGGTCATGCAAAGTTTGACTGGATTGACTGAGATTGTTTCTACAAGATGAGTTTTCCATTCTTTGGCTTCTTCTTTCCTCAATTTCTTCCTCGAGCTCCTGAATTTTGCTGGCTCTTCTTCAACTCCATTCTATTGAAATTTACAGTTTTGTTTTTCCTAGATATATTGTTCTGTTGATTTTTCCAAAGAGGAGAATTGGAATGATGAGGCTGCTTTGTTGTACTTTGGTAGTATTATGTAGTAATTTTCTACCATACATTAAAAATCAGTCTTTTGAGGTCATATATGCTCTTTTTACTAGTTTTATTATCATTACCTTTGTTTTGGGACTAAAAAGGATGAACCTTTCTCATACCCTTTAACCCCTGTTAATCCCCTGTATCTGTATTGCATATATATTTAATTCCAAACACTAACTTCTAAGTAGTATAATCCAAATTTGAAGTCATTTTAATTGCATATTATTAAAGCCATTAGCAAAATAAATAATATATATAGTATATTTGCAATTGATTGAGTAGGCCTTACTACCCATCAAGCGACAGATATATGGGTAGAAAAAAATAAAAAGATTTTGAGCTGCATAGCTTCATCATTGTTCAGTATTGCAAATGGGTCCCATAATATGTGCATAATATCAAATGGGTTTTAATTGGAGGATCGTTTTTAGTGACTAATTGAAGGCCACCAAATGTTCCCTTTCCTTTCCTTTATTTTATTGAAAAAGAAGTATTATATTGTATTGTATACCATTCTTTCTCTTTTTTCCATATATACTCTAATTGCTATTTATATGGATGACTTTTATTTTAATTTTTTTATTTTCTTGGTTGGGAGAGAGGGGAATGGGGGACCATTACCAAGCAATCTAAATTGTGCATCGGGTTATGTAACATGTTATTAAATTTGGTTGAGATGAGTGCTCGTGGGTTTTTGGAGAATGGGACATCTTAGAAGTATGTTGGTCTTCTAAGATTTGATTTCATTGGAAAGTAAATAATGAATTGGGGATAGGTAAAGAAGGGTTTGCCCCCCAGAACATTAATATGGGCACCCGTCACAACAAAGGTAGCTTACATAAAAGATGAGGTCATGAGGGCACTTATAATTTTTTATTTATTCACAGCTGAAATTTCAATTCTAACTTTTAGTTTTTTTTCACATTATACGTTTTCATATTTTCCCTCATATCTCTCTTTTTATTATCATATCATTTATATGTTTTTTTTCAATTTTCCTCTCTTTTTTATCTCTCTACTCCTACACTGATTATACCCTAAAATGAGGTATGACAATATTTTTATTTTTTTAAATAAATATTTTTTTTTGGTAAATTTCATCAATAAATATCTATGTTCAAGAAAATAAGAAACCTAATTTTTCAGGTAAAATATTATATTGTACACTCTTATTTTTTTTATTTTTGATGGAAAATTCACCACAAATATATAGTTATTGGTTTAACACTAAACTGAGGGTGGTAATTTCATAAAGTCCTCCCAAAAAGTAATAATTATTTAATTTTTTTCAAAAATTATTTTTTTATTTAATTAAAAGTTTTATCATTGTTCATAAATATAATGTGATACTGACAACCTAAACACCCTTACGTTAAAATTAAAAATACTTTTTCACGTATTATACGAGTCATATTTAATTGGGTTAAATATGTTTTTAATCCTTTAAATATAATTTAAATTTAATTTTAATTTATGTAATTTAAAATTTATGGTTTTGGTCCCTAAATAAGTAAAAATGTCCATCTTCATTCCTTATCTTATCGAAAATAATTTATAGCAAAACATATAATAAAACTATACCATAAAAACTAAATTGATAAATTCTCAAATTTTGAAGGAGTAAAATCACCGATTTAAATTATAGAGATTAAAATCAAATCTTAATTATATTTCAAGAATTAAAACATATTTAATCCTCTTTAATTTTTTTAATATGTTATTCTATCATTTTACATCTTTGAGTGTGTTTGGTTTGCCATTTCAGCTAGCTGAAAGTTGAAAATAGTAGCTGAAATCATTCCAACAGTGTTTGGAAAGGTAGCTTTTTTAAAAAAGCTCCAATTTTCAGCTACTAGCTGAAAATTAATTACAAGTTTAACCCTCAATCACCCTCACTTATCATTATTTAATAATTAATGTTGTCCTTAAATGTCATTTTACCATTTTCAATTAATTTTACCAAACACATTCAATAGTTTTTCAACTTTCAGCTAGTTTTAATCTTTCAGCGAGTTTTTCAGCTTTCAATTAACTTTAAGCTTTCAGCTAGTTTTTCAGCTAGTTTTACCAAACACATTCTTTGTATATTCGCAAAATCATCATACATTGCTAAAATTCTCAAATTATTTGAGTTTTTTCCATTTCTGAAAATGACTTTGGCATGCGCAAGCAGTGTATTCAAAACAACTAAATAATCCTTATAAAGGGTGTCCAAAAACTTGTCTGTTAGAATTGGAATAATAACAATGTGATAATTTTGTTATAAAAATAATGATTTCAGGATGAACTGAGTGGACACTTAATCATAAAAAAGTGTTTTTTTTTTCATTGAGAGTCATTTATCAAAATGTTGGCAATGTCGTCGACATCTCACCATATTACTGGCAGAATGAAACTGAAGAAAATAAAATTATCAATAATCAAAGTTACATAACATCAGAGAGATAAAATAAACATTACCTGCTGACCTTTATATGCTGCGAGATGGTACTATTTGTACAATATCAAAATTTTTAAACAATTTCTAGCAGTTTTGGCAACATCAGAGAGATAAAAAAAAAAAAAAAGCGTTAACTTAAAATTAACAAAATATTTTAAGAAATGTCTATTTAATCTTCTTTTTTCGACGTGAATCTATTTAACCTTCTAAACGATATGCAACATAACATTTTTTTATTATAAAATATATCAAAATGATCTTATAAAAATATAGGATTAAATTAATATAATAATAATATATCACATTTTTGTCATAATTTTTTTTAAATGACATTAACTTACATTTTTAAAATAAAATCGATGGCATGAATTATTATTGAAGGATCAGCTTAATGCTGCTGATAGATGAAAGATCAATGTAAATATATTAATATCTTTAAAACATCAAAATAAGAGTTTATATTTTTTAAAAATTGGACGTCCAAATTCTCAAAAAAAATCACTAATTTAAAACTAGTTCAATAAGTTAGCAAGGTGCAATATTAATACATTATCGATCAATCATATATATTTTTAAATCATGGTTTAGCTTAGAATTAGGTTTCAACTATACTAGTATTCACCCTCCCTAAAATGACAAAAGAAAACAAACTAATGGCAGTAGTACCTACAAACTGAAATTGTGTAACTTGAGCATTTAAGGCTTCCATTTTCATGCTAAACCAAAAATTCAAGAAACCTTCCATTCTTGAGTGCCAAAACAAAAAAACTAATTAGAATCCAAACGTTGCTTAGTAAAAAGAAGCAGTTGCTGATCTAGGATCCAGTGGTGGGCAAGGGTTTGTTTGTTCATCTATGGTAAAGGTTCTGTTTCCTCAATCAGATAAGAGAAAAGTCCTATGATCCATGTGGGAATCAATGAAATTAACCAATAATGGAACAAAGGGTAGTTATTGGAATTGCCTTAAATATCCCAAGGTGGAGGACTAGCCAATGAAATGCAATAAGCCTTTAATCTGTTACCATCAATTGATTGAAAGTAAACACATTGGACGGATGGATTTGCGTGTCCAAATCTCTTTCATCCTCATCATGATTTTTACCTAGAAAGAAAGAGGTCTCTATAGAAGAATATTTCATTTTCTTTTTAATGCTCTTCTTAGATGGACACAACTGTATGGTCCATAGCTTCTAAGAATTGAAAATGATACAGAGGAATGATTGTTCACATAGAAAATTCAATTGAAAAAAAAAATTTAAAGAGAGAAATCAAAAGGGATAGAGAGTGCATATACATCCAACCATTTCAGCCTGTAAGGCTGGTGATGGTGAGGTTGTAGCTTGGTAAGTCTAATCTTGACAGGTTGCTTATCATATTAATTATCAACTTAATTGTGTTTTCAGGGGACCACTTTGACACTTCTTTCATTCTTCTTGGTCTTAAATTCCGATGAGAGAATTTCTATAAAAGCCCTCTTTGTTTTTAGGACGATTCTTAAGGGTATGGTGTAAAAGCAATAAAGCATTATTATTGAACTCCAATGGATCATTAAGTGTCCGTATGATTTACTCTACTATAATTTACAGTAAAGTAGAATTAATTTTAGAAATTAATGATTAAGATGAGTAATACACATTTTACAAAATACGTTAGATGAAAATAATTTAAAATCAATTTTACGAAATCATAATTTTACACTGTTGAAACACCAAATCAAAAGGAGACATAATTTTAAAAATTGAATTATTGGATCATTCTTTTAGTTAAGAGAATTAACCCCAATGTCACTTGAACTAACTAAGTGTTTGTTATTTTAATTAACATTGATATGTCATTTAGTGGTTGACATTTCAGGTATAATTTTATTCTCATGAAGCGGATTTGATCCTTGTTGAAGAAACTATATATACCTTTTTGAGTATTTTGCCTAATGGAAATCAAGTCATATACTGATTTTCGAACTTGGACAATCTATTGTGTCACACAGTGTGTTACCTAACCGATTTATTGGTCAAAGTGAGAGATTTGTTTTGAGTTTAATAATGCTTAAAAGCAAACCTAAAATGCTTGCTAAGTTGTGTATCACTTTCAACTATAGCGAAGACATAGCTAGGCATAGCTAGCATATATAATGTGGCTTGAATTTGTGGTAAGTTATTTACTACCAATGTTCTGTTTGGTTTTCTGTGTGCGTTTGTTGTTGAGGGGATATCGTGATTAATGTGATGTGATTTCGATTTGGACGAATGGATTACGATATGCTGATGGTGCTAATGCTTGGAAATTAATGAAATTCAATCACACCACGTTACATTAAAATAATTGCAGTAGCTCCCTTTATGCACTTGTTAAAACTTAGGCGAATTTTTTTGCATGATTGTCAATGATTTCTACTTTTGTTTTATTTTTCTTCAGGGTCTGTCCAAAGCGAAAATAAAATCAAGACTACTTAATTGAGGGGAAATTATATAGATTCAAACTGGCAACTGATGATAAGAGCTTGACACCATCTCTATGAAATCATCATCAGCGCTATATATATGATTGTTCTTTTACCTCTCCATGAATTAGTACTTCGCTTGAAGAAAGTAATTAAGATGTATATAAAGCATACTTATGATCAATCATGTATTTGCATACGGTCCTTTTTTTACACGATTGTTAACTTCTACTTAATTAAGCCACCCAAAAAGATCACTTTTTAATTAGAAAGAAAGAAAAATATGTAGATTAGTTTTTTTTTTCTTTTTTTTTTTTGGCACAAAGGTAGATTAGTATGCTAGCTCATGAAAATAAAATATTAGGATGTTGTGATCCGGTGCATTAGTAGTATATAAGTCTTATGAATAGGAAAAATAGGTTCAGGAAGAGCTTTACCTCTTAAGTGGGTTCATTCGGTTTGATTATGATTAATTGGGGTGCAACATGACTTTAAGATATCAACTGGTTATATGTTTTTTTTTTTTGCTAAGACTAATTAGTAGGGATGTTGATATCTAATCTAAACCAATACAAACTATGTAAACTAAATTGATAAACCAAAAATCGAATCAAACCAAAATCCAAAAAATAAAAAATCGCAAAAAAAAAAAATATTGGATTGGTTTCTGGATCTAACACGATCCTGTCCGACCTCAACCAGAATGTCTCAGATGCATTGTAAGGGATTGAAGGTCCAATGACCGGGGTCAGATCTGAGCGAATGAAGAGAGCTTTACAACTCTTGATCACTGAAGTCCAAAGGAAAGTAGTCCACCGAGCAGAAGAAGATCCAAAGAAATGGTTTAACTTAATTCGTATTGAAGTACAAGAATGTTATTTGATCTGACAATCGGATATGTCTGTTATCCGAATCTTAGGATAGCCTATTTCGGGAAAGTGTATCTAATTGAATTGTAACCGATTTATTTAGGATCAGATTTGTTAGGAATCAATATAAGATCTGTTAGGATTATATTTTATCTTATCTAGGATTAAATCTATTTAATTTAGGACTATATCTTTTAGATAGTTTATTTTGGGAAATTCCTAATTGCTATATAATGGCGTTGAGAATCTATTCGTAAGACACAGTTGAATTCAAAAAAATCTGAGTTTTTCATTGTGAGAGCTTATCCTTTGTTCTTGGATTAAAGAACTACTTGATAACCTGGGTTCTACTCGCGGGTCTTGGTTAGGATCTAGTTACTTATATCTTGATAATTTTGGTGCTTCCAGCAGGGTAACAGATCGTGTCAAGTTCCTATATTTGATAGCTATGGTGCTTCCAGCAGGTCTTGGATTCAGTCAAGCTCCTTACCGTTAATTGATCTTCAAGACGTTCCTATCTTTACGCTTCTGATTCATATTATTTGGTATCAGAGCTTCGCTTCTTGAGATCAATTGGTAACATCTATCTAGAGCCGGCAAAATGGGCCGGCCCGACCAGGTCGGCCTGCCCGAACCCGTAAAATGGGAAGACTTGGGTAGTCAAATTAGAGGCTCATATTTTTGCCAGACTTTTTAGCCCGAAAATAAAAAAGCCCGGTCTTAAACTGGTTCGGACCGGGCTGCCCAAGCGAGCTAACGGCCAGCCCGATTTTTTTTTTAAAAAATGCCTTGAATGTGATTTGGTTATGAAAAATGTAGTAAACTGGGCCTAATTAAAGATAGCATATTTGCTCTACATTCCTTGTTCTGTGTGGTTGTGCACATGTCTATGTTTAATCTACTCTTTAGTGGGTAACCTTCAGGCTTTTGAGTTGCTTATTTAATGAATTATGCAAGTGGCAGCCTTACATGATAGGCTGCAACACTCAGTAAGTTGGTTCTTTGTTTAATTCACTCATCCATAAGTGCAATGGCTAAAGCAGGTTCGTCTATAACAATGGTCTTATTCTGGGATTGATGGATGAATGTGTTTCAATGTTTTTAAAATGTATTTTAAATTTATTTGAATGTGTTTTATTAGGGTAGATGATGTTTTTAAATGTTTTTTATAACTATATTGTAATTTTTTTAGTTTTGTAAAAGTATAATTGTTAACAATTTTTAATGAGCAACATTTTTTAATAAATTAGTTTTTTAACCGGGCCGGCCCGCACAAGCCCGCTGCCCGCATAGGGCCGGGCTTGGGCACTAATTTCATAGGACCAAATTTTTTCCGGGTATTTTAGCCTGACCCGCACAAGCCCGCTACCCGATGCGGGGCGGGCCGGGTAGTCCGTTTTGCCACCTCTACATCTATCCTTATATATCTTTTAGTCTTTATCTTCTCAAAAAAACAGTTCTGAAATTTCCAGTTCCTTGTAATTTAGTTCTTCTAGACGTTGTTGAATTCCAGTTATGAAAAAAAATATGCATTAGTTTAAAAAAAAGAGGTGTAGACAATACAAAAAAAGGGAGATCTGCAGTAGTAAAAAAACAGAGAAAGGTGCAGACAGTACAAAAAAAAGGTGCAGTATTAAATTTTATCACAATTATTTAATATTTATTATTTCTTTTAAAAAACCGAAAAATAAAATCGGATCAGTTTTAAAAAAAAAAACTGATTGGATGATGAACAAAATCACAATGATTGGATCGGATGATTTTTTGCCTCAAAACCGATCCAAACTGCACCTCAAACACCCCTCCTAGTTAGATGTAAAGTCACAATCAATATATTTACATATGAATATGAATGAGAGAGTATTACCACTACACTTATTAACATACTCTTCTATTATTTGTTGAATTTTATATGATCTCATCAAATTGTGCGGGTCTCATTTTCCATGTGGTGGGACTCATATAATCCAACTAATGGAGTGTGTTAGTGAAAACATTGCTAGTATTTTTCTATGAAGAATATAAAAACTATAGTTAACATGTCAAAGTTATATATATATATATATATATATATATATATTCAACAAAATATAAACAAAAGAATTAACGCTTATATTATATTCAATCAATCAATTGAAAATAATTTTTAAATTCATGTTCTATTAGTTTTTCTTTCGCAAATCCAATCAAATCTAATGGAACATAAAATGCTCATTATATATTTTTTGGAGCAATAATCCTGTAAATGTTCTTATCTTGTATATTACATATATTTTGGATCAATGCTCATCAAGGTGGAATAGTGACAAATTTGGCATCTAATTTACAATTTGCTTCCAGGTTTTCTATATATATGCGTAGAATGCACAATTTAGTTCTTTATAATGTATACTAATTTATCTCTATCCATATTCGTTAAGTGGATTTTTATTTTGTCTATTGCGGGTATTTTTGTGGGTACTTTTGGCTCAATTGTCATTCCTATAATTCCATGTGGATTGTTCTCTATCGAAACCAATGTTTTTAAAACCAGACCAATAATTGAACCGGTGAAAGTAGTGGTTCACGATTCCCTGATTCAATCGTGGTCGAACCGATAATAATTAAATATATATTTTTAATATTATATAATATTTTTAAGCAGTAAAATAGCATAAAATCATAAAAATCAAAATATATAAGATTATAAATTAATATAAAAAATTAGTAATAATTGACCAAATGATAAATATTTATGTGTAATCCTTAAAAATTCATCTTTATTTATCTCAAAAGTATTTTTGATTAAATAAAAAATGAAAAAATGAAAAATGAAAATTTTAAAACAGATTCATTCAACTAATTTTCTAGCACCAGTTTCTTACCGATTTTCACAGGTGCCAGTTCGACCCATTCTTGATTGGTTCTCCACCGTTTTTTAAACCAATCAATTTTTGGGTGATATAAATCGGTTCCTGATGGGACGAGTTGAATAAAATTTTGACTAACAATTGTCTCAATATGTAACAAAAAATTGTCATGGCTTGATGATAAAAGTATCATAACTAATATCCAACCAATAATAAGTAGTTCTTGAAAACCATGAAGCTAAAATATTTAAGGGTTAAATATGTTTTTAGTCCTGAAAAATAGTCGAGATTTGATTTTAGTCCCTGTAATTTAAAACTGGTGGTTTTGGTCCTTTAAAAATTGAAAATACATCAATTTAGTCCTTATTGCCTTATTTTGCTACAGATATTGCTACGGATCAGCTACGAATTTTTATCAATAAGGACTAAATTGGTGCATTTTTAATTTTTGGAGGACCAAAACCACCAGTTTTAAATTGCAGGGACTAAAATCAAATCTCGATTATTTTTCAGGGACTAAAAACATATTTAACCCAATATTTAATTAGTGCTTTAAATTAATATAGACTATCCTAAGAAATTTGAATTCAAAAAATATATACAATACCCTAAATTGAATTAAATCACTGAAACAATTTGATTTGTGTTTCAATATAAAATTATATAAACCAAACTTTAATATATGGAAAATTTCAATATAATATGAATGTAAAAATACTTAATTCGGTTATTTTATGAAAATTCAAATCTAATAAATCATATAAACATACATAATTTAAGTGCTATAATATTATTTAACTCATTCACCTAAGTCTTAGCTTAACAGCTTAACAATCTGAAGTAAATAATGTAGTCATGAGGTCCAATTGTGATCTGTTTAAAATTGATAATTTCCGTAGAAGCTTCTAAGAATTATTCTGCACAAGAATTCCTTTTCGGCTTATTTAGAAGATTGTGATCACAATAGTTAGATAATACCTCACAATATATGTATATACTAAAAGGAAGTATTAAATGCTTTTCAAATATGTTCAAGTAGAAGAAATATAATTAGATGATATAGACTTTCAAATAGATTTCCTTTCTTCTTGGAAATGTTTTTTATAAAAATATTAATATAGGTTTGGAAAATAATATACATGGATATTAATATATCCAAAAATAGTTTATGCGTACTTCAAGAAATTGTTTCTTCTTTAGAATATATATTTATCATATATGTAAGGTTTAAATCACAGTTTTAAATGTTTTAGAAAAATCTTAAAATAGAATGAAGACTTATATTAGTATGATGATTATGCTATATGATTGATATGATATAACAATAAAGGATTTGCAGAAGAATAGGATAAAGGTAAGAGAGTACTACTTACAGGGTTTATACAGGTTCACCCTTTAATCTCTAGGGCTACGTCTGGTCCCTACTTTTAGTAGGATTTTCACTATATCAAGCTTGGTATTATAGGTATTATTTTGTCCCACAACCTCCTCAATATTCACTGCAAAGTATTCTTCTGCAAGCTCCTTAGCAAGTATTCTTCTGCAGCATCTTCAGGCTCTCCAACAAGTATTCTTCTGTAGCCTTTTTCAAGCTCTAAAACTCAATACAAATACTAAGCCCAGCAGGCTTCTGACTTTGCTCTCAATAAGCACTAACACAATCTAGTTAGCCTTAAGAGTTACAGCAAATAAGAAGAAATTTTACAAACAAGGCTCAAGTATCTCTATACAAGCACAATCTAAGATTTTTTAGCCTAAATAAACACATTTTGTAATTCTGAAAATTTACGCTACAAAAATAAAGTGAATACATAAAGAATTAACTCTCTAGAAGGTAGAAATAGTAATTTTGATCCACACGAAGTTGCTTATGGACTCTCTTACATGTTGCTGTTGGTGAGGCGTCTATTTATAGCAATTTACAATCAATATAGCCGTTGGGATTGGTATAAGGCTAGTCAAGAATCATGTGTGTTGTCCCTTTCAAAAGTCAGTTTTTCTCTCTCTTCAAGTTTGACCGTGTACCTTCAATTGAGCATTCGTTTGAAGGTTATTTCTTGAAATCTGACTCAATTATCCTTCTTCGGAAATAAGGCACGAGGAGTGTGAGATATTTTATCAATTTAATTCTTTTGTTTCAAGAATTAAATTATTCTGAAATTAGTTCTATTTCTTTTTTAAGTACATACATTCTTCTTGAAGTTCCTGAAAGTGCATCAATTCTTTTGAAGCTATCTGACTAAACATTTTGCAGCTTCATGACATGTCTATATTGTTTTTTCAACAGATTATTGATTTAATTTTGATGTGCAACTTAGAGACTTCCAGAGCTTCTATTATGCTTCTTTTGGACAACAATTTGTGCTTCTAGCTAGAAATAGGGTACTTTCACTGTGGGGTGTCAATGACTATATTTGTTCTTTCTCCATTCTTGTTGTATTATTAAAATACTTTCCTTGTATTATTAAAATACTTTCTTTGTTCCTTATGAAGTGTTGCTTCTGGAGGCTGCTGTTTGTATTTTCGGTCTTTCTGAACATTCTCAAGTGAAACCATTAGTAACATAAAGATTAAGAATTATATTAGGCTTGTTTTGAGAGTTTGTTATCATAAAAACATCTCAAGAGGGTTTTGGACCTTACATAATAATCTACTTTACAATATAAATAAATTAAAAAAATCTTCATTAAGAGAGGTTGATGATCCATCATTTTGCCTTTTGCCTTTTAGTGACATTATTGACTTAGTTTGAGTTATTTAAAGTTGCATACATGAAGAGCCATATGAAAGTCAAAACACAGGTCTTCTCTTTTGCGATCTTTTTTGTGACCTAGAAATTGAATATAAAAATATAAATTGCGAAAATTGTATTTTTTTATAGGATATCTTTAGATGCTCTCCTTCATCATTGTTTTAGTGAGTACATGCTTCCTATAATTAATCTCTAGCCTATTTTTACTTAGTTGGGTAAACAAAATATAAAGAAAAATGTTGTTTTTTATGTGATGAAGGATTGAATGATATACCCAGTCAAATAGAGTCAAATGCTTAAGTTAAAATAAGAAATGTATACATGAATCGAATTAAATTAAATATTTTGATAAAAAAATTCAACTTTATTACACATATATATTGGAATTTGTTTTAATATATACAATTTTTACTAGTATTAATTTGTGTATATATAAAAACTAAATAATATTAGAATGTTTTGTTATAAAAATTAATAAAAATAATTATGAAGCCAGTTTAAAAAATAATATTAATAAGAATCTTAATTATTTTAAAGACAATATTTTAATATATCTAAATATTTAAAGTAAAATATATCTTATTCTTATAAATGTTTTAATAATAAAAAAGAAAATTTATATGTATAAATAAAGACAAATAAAGATACAATTTTTTACACAACCTGAGAAATTAATTACTCATAATGTAGTTGTCATGCTCAGTTTTAATTACTCATAAGTTTTTGTCATGGTCAATTTTATTTACTCATAAAGAGTCTAATGTAGTTACACATGTATTACGTAATGTGACACTCTTCTACCCCAATAATAATAATATCATCAAATTGAATTATAGAGAAAATTAAAGTCAACGTCGAGGTAAAAAGGTTCACATATCCTCTTTTAAAACGAGTACTTAATCCAAATCCATTGCTATTTCCATAAAAGAGTGAAATCAAGGTTTTCAAAACTGAATCATCAACAGAATAAAAACATAACTTGGTCATGTAAGACCCTTAAAAATAATCTTTCTAAATCTCTACATAACAAAATAAAAAATAAACTTCCTAAACACCAATCTCCGATGTCACACCTATCGGAACGAGACCCTGTCCCTTTAAAATTCGGCACATTGAGTGCCCTCTTCATCACCTATAAAAACCACAGAAGAGAACGGTGAGGAAAAGAATACATACATATACATGCAACACAGAAGGCTACCCTTATTCCCCACCCATCACCATACATATCATCATTCATCTCAATCCACACTCTTTATATTCATCACATTAATTTCACACAAATATATAATTCACACTTCTCAAACAATCATGAAATGACAAGTATGCTCACTCTATGCTCATGCACAATGGCTCTTCCTAAGAGTCATGATTTGGAACTCCGCACAATGGGCGCACCTCATCAATTCCCTTAGTTGTTACAAATGATGGCCCTACCGTTAAATGCCCTCTCTTGGCCGATAGGTTGCACAGTGAAACACCCTTCTCTTGGGCTCGTGCAGAGACATCCGCCTGCAATGATGGCCCTACCGTTAAATGCCCTCTCTTGGCCGATAGGTTGCAACCCCTCGATGGGTCCGTGCATAAAATGTCCCCTATCATGGTCACCGAACCCTGCTCGTTGCCCCTCTCTTGGGCTAGGGTATTTAAGCCACGTTTGGCTACTCATATATCTCATATATTTCATACATCATATGCTCATGCTCAATACATCAACGTCATCTCATACAGTCACATCTCATATACTCATGCTCAATGCATCAATCATCATTTATATATTTCTCATACAACATAGTCTACTCTATTCATTCCACATCACATCTTGAATAAAAAACACATACTCTAATCATTCCACATCACATAACGAATAGTATAGACATAGAACATCACATAAGATACTCACACCACAATACTTCATGCCACAGTTAATACACTCTATATATCCAATTTAATCTCATCAATCCCACAAAACAATTCTTATATTAAGTAAACATCCATCTCAATTTCACGTTTTAAGAAAAGCTATCTGAAATTTGGAAGGAATCTGTTGAAATTGTAATTAAAAGGCTTAATCCGCGTTTCTGCGCTTCACTCTGCGCTCAGCGCAAGTGAAGCGTAGGTCCCAGAGAGCTACGCTCCATCCTGCGCTCAGCGCAGATGGAGCGCAAGTGTCGCAGAACGCGACTGCACCTGCGTTTTGCCCCTTATAATCCCCTTCTTCAATCTCTACTCAATTCTTTAAGTTCCTAACTTGTTTAGACTCGTTTTCACCGATTAAAATCAATGAATTCCTCAATTATTTCAATAGATTACAGTTAAATCAACAATCAAATCAATTTATGAAATCTCTCTCCCAAATCCTAATTTGACCCCTTTCGACAACCCCGCTTCCTACTCTCAATTCCAACAAGAACATGACAATAATCGTCACAACAATCACGAATTTCATCATATTACAGACAATTTATCATTCATAATTTAAAATTTAAGAATCCTAGAGGGACTTATGGTTTCCCTCTCTACCCAAGCACTCCAGCATACACATATAGTAGCACCCCTTCCCCCCATACCTTAGGAATGACGATCAAGAACGAATGGCAGAACTCCCTTGATGATTTACTCAGCGGCACCTTCTCTTTGTGGAGCCGCTTCTTTCTTCCCTAAGGTTTGGTTATCTGACGTTTTAAAAGAAGGCTAGGGTGAAATAGATAACCCTTCCCCTATTTAAACATCTAATTGGACTGGGCCTACTCCAACTCACCCATCCCCCTTTTTAATTAAATAATACTTTTTCTGAAACATAATAATATAATAATATTATTATTTCTACATAAATCTTATTTTATTTTATTTATCCATTTATTTTAGAAATTATTAGGATATTACAGAATCCTTATCCATCTACACTCAACTTCAAATCTTATAATTAAACCGTATCCTAAATTTGTTATTAATCCTTATCTTTAATCATTGTGATCTCATTATTCCTATTTTAATATCCAATCCTAAATTTAAATACTAAAGCATATCCCTCTCATAAGATTATCATTATTAATCTTGATATTATTATATTCAATATAATCAATTTTGATTAAGATCTTAATAATCCGACGTCTCTCCTAATATTTATAATATTATATTATTATATCATAAATACAGTTATATTAATATTTACTATTATTATTATAAAACTTTTATTTTTACAACTAACGTCATCGGAATATAATTATACGTATTTTAATTATAATTCTAGATTTCTAAATTTTGGGATGTTACATGTAACACCCTAATTTTGGAATTCAAGAATAATCCCCGTTGGAAGCACAATTCCCAAATTTATGAAATTATTCCGTGTCATTATTGATATCGACATACAAACCCACATACGAATGCCTAGGTAATCCAACATTCACTTTAGCATAAAATAAATACATAAATCCACCAATCAAGTAGTTTGCCAACCGTGGCTTAATATATCAGAATACATAAGTCATTAGGCATGATTGGGATACAATTATACTTGTGTCCTGAAATAATAGAAGGAAACCTCTAAGGGTTCCACATGTACTAAAATATCCCACCAAAAGAATTCATCAGTATGCTTATACAAAATAATCCTAAATCAAGAGAATTAGGCCAAAACAAGGCCCATCCATGAGCTCCTAGCTCCCGGTCAAGCATCTGGTCGAGAACCCTGCATATCTGAATATAAATCACAACGTGTGGTGAGACTAACGTCCCAGTGAGTGTGATCAAACATGTAGTGTGGGAGAATCAAGCAAATGATACTATTCCATAAACTCAATCAAATAATAAGTCATTCATGATAGCACATAATGCAATGTTAGTCATGAAGTGTTTAACTCGACACCCTAGGGGGTCTTTTGTAACATCCCAAAAATTAGAATCTAGGAAATATCGTGGAAGCCTTAGGCTATGAATCCAGCCATGGAAAGGAAGATTAGAAGTAGTAAAAGGACTTAGGGACTTGAGTGTGTATTTTGAGGAGAAGTAGGGAATGTATTAAGAGCAATGAGTTTTAAGGTAAATTAGATGTGGAACTTGGTGTTAAGCCAAGCACAACTGTAGATCCAACCTAGAAGGAATCACACCTCAAGATTGAGAGGGTTCTAGATATAGAGGTAAGAACAGAGGTAGGGGAACTGGACGAGAATTTGTTATAGAAGGAAGGGATTAGGTAGGGGATTGATGGGAAAAGGAGTAAGAGCAAAGGAAAAGAAGTAATTGAATACGGGTAGGCTCGCTCCAATGAGCAAAGTCTCTGAGTTGAGGCTCGCTCAAGCAAGCAAGGTTTCTGAGTTGGGGCTCGCTCAAGCGAGCAAGGAGCTCACTCGAGCGAGGACCCCCTGCAGCGTCAGGAATGCTTCACTAGGAGAGGCTCGCTCAAGCGAGCAGTCCCTCGCTTGAGCGAGCGAGCGCGTTTCTGGTTTTTAAGAACGCAGAACCCTAACCTCCCCCTCACTTTTTACTCTCATTTTCTGGTTTTAGAGAGAGAAAGTCTTAGAGAGAGAAGGAACTATGAGAAGAGGAGGAGCTAGATTGGAGGCTTCACCACCACCCTTGGAGCTTGGATCCATCAACATCCTCCTTCCATTCCTCCATTTCTTCCATTTCTTCCCTAGTTGAGGTGAGTGTGGTTCGCCCACTCACTTTCATTTTTGAATGAATCCCCATGTATGCTCCCTATTCTCACTTCTCCTGCTTACATTGCTTGTGGTGGTTGATTACAGGTGGTTTTAGGGTTATTGATTGGATTGGTTGTTAAGATTGTTATTTTTGCCCAAACCCTAGGTTAGGAGAATTGTGGATGTTGTGATTTTCTTGAATGTTGATGATGAGATTTGGGGAAAAGTATGTGATCATGTGATTATTCATTTTTATGAGGTTATAATGGATTTTCATGCTATTGAAACACTCATATTTTTGGAAGAAAATGATTTGGGTCCTTTAGACCTCATGTTAAACCTAATGACTTTTGAATCCTTGGACTTCATGTTTAAAGGAGTTATTTGGGTCCTTGGATTTCATGTTTAAAATGATTTGGGTCTTTAGACCTCATGTTAAATAATAAGATTTGGGTCTTTGTACTTTATGTTTAAAGATAACCTTTGGGTCCATGGACTTCATGTTAAAGATAATCTTCAGGTCCTTGGACTTCATGTATAAAAGAGGAATTTAATGTTTGAATCTATCACAGTTAAGGGTAAGGTCTTTATGGCCTTCAGGAACAACGGTTCCTGTTAGTCTGAGCTCAATCTAGCCTCATGTAAAGTGGAAAGACCCCTTGGGTGTTGGGTGAAACACATCATGGCTAACATAGCCTAATTGTCATTGTGAATGTCTTATGATCTAATTAAGTTATGCTATACTTGTTGCATATCATGTGCTTCTTTCCCTACACTGCATGTTTTGCCATACTCACTGAGACGCTAGTCTCACCCCACGTTGTGGGAAATATATTCAGATGTGCAAGTTGCCGCCCGGATACTGGATTGGAGAGTTGAGGGCTCATTTGGATGGGTTGTTTGTGGTCTTGTCAATGTAATCACATTTTTGGAATTGTAGTTTAGTGGATAGGATGAGAATTTGTAGCGTTGTAGTTAACCCACCAAGTGGCATTTTAAATGTAATCACTGAGTTGTGTTTGGATAGTTTATTCTTAAGTAACGCGCGGTTGGATTACCTAAGCGTTGCGATGTATTGTTTGTCGATATCGATAATGCGCGAAATAATTTCAAGAATTTGGAAATGGTGCTCCCAACATCCATTATTTCTGAATTCAGGAATTAAGACATTACATTATGGTATCAGAGTAGTTCAATCTAATTGGATTGTGGTTAGGTTAGTTGTCTGTGACTTTCTATAACCCTATAGTACAATGTACGCCTTATAGGGATTGATCACCCCTATATTGTGTGTTGCATGAAGAATTATGGTTAGTTACTTGAGTAGGATGCATTGGTTAGAGAGAGTTTAGGGTGTCTTCTCTAACAAGGTTAGTACCAACCACCTGCAAGTGAGGAAGAATGATATAGACCTACTCCCAAGCACAGAACCCTTACCCAAGGAACTTGCTAGAATGTCTTCCCTAAATCCTAATAAACATAATACCCACATAAAGAGCCAACTGAGGTAGACTACCTAATAGGTGACGAGAGTGTTTGTTTGACTATACTTGATTTTCTGCTATTGATTGAGTAACATGGTCAGTGATGTAAGTATATGGTTGATTGTGAGTCTTGGGTCATAATGTGATTGGTTGTGAATCTTATTAGGATTTTATCGGATTAGCAACTTCATGGTTTGCAAAGATGAGAGTGGGGCAATAATCCCAATTGGCATGAAATTTGAACTTCATGATCTAGACAACATACTTCACCCTTTCAAACTAATCATTGTGCAATAAGTTGTGAGGACTACTGAATTGATACTTGATTTAAATTTGATTACAAGGTATGATATTATTAGAGGGGGAATGCCTCAAGTAAGATTGATATTTGGATTGGTAGGAAAATGATTCTTTTCAGCATGTTTGAATTTAAAAAAACATGACTTACTTGTGGCATGAATTCTAGGATATAGGCTTTGAGGTTTGATCATGATTTGACTGGTTGCATAATAATGTTTTTATTGTTTGTTTGTGTGTATGTTTAGTTGTTTGTCCGTGATTGAATGGATGTAATCTAGCTATAACCCAAAAATTCTTGGGTTGTGGCCTTGAATCTATCTTTCCATTTTCATTTTTCTCTTTCTCCCTAATTTGCATATATCTTAGGTATTACTATTTTTCCTAATACTTTAAAATGTCACTAGGATTTTGAAAATGGTTGGGAAAAAACTTGTTGTGGACGTCTCTCTCATTTTGACAAAATGATTTGAACCGTTAAGGGATGGATTTTATTTTGATTTATGGCCTTTTCATCTTGTTTGAGATTTGGCCTTGGTGAGTTGAACATTGGCATCATTTTAAACACTGAGTTTGCAGCCCTCACGGCGGGCTTGATTTAACCGGATGATTTACTTTCAAAACTTTGTTCATGTACCTCCGCCAATTTGTCTTCCCAAGCTTATTACCACATCTATACTAAGATAACTATTTAATCTTTCTTTAGGCAACATTATGCTTTCTTCTAGCCAATGATTTTAACATTTGAGGTTCAGTTTTCATAGAATGTTCAAGGGGTTCATGTGATTGGCTTTTCAAGGAGGGGACTTTAGATTTGAAATAAAATGAATTTGAAACCTTAAAGGATCATACTAGTTATTTTGGTTTTCTATATGCCTATTATAAGGATAGTATACTTTCTTAATCTTATGTTTCCTTACAGTTATCGAGTGACTGTTTGGTTTTTCCCTATTTTGAATTCAATGATTTTGGTTTATGAATGAATGCCTTCTTTTGGTTTTTGAAGTTTCTCACCATGTCAATTCCTCCATAGGTTACTTACACCAATTTAGTTTCTTGCACCATAGGTGGTTTACCTGGATGCTTATCATTTAATCACTCCACTCTCCCTTTTTCCTTGTTGGCGCCCTTCTGGTTCTTCCAAGAAGGGTCCCTGGTGTCGACAAGAGTTGTTCCCTTTTCTTGTAACCTAAGTTTCCTCCAGAAAAGTTTGATGAGGTCACGGACCTCATTGAGCATACCAATCCCAATCGGTTAATCTTTTCCGTTCCTCACTTTCGGTCGAGGAAGGGGACTTCCTTGTCCAAACCCTTTCGTGTCTATATCACATAGTTGTATCTTTGGGCAGTGAGTGGGAAATAGAGTACAATTCAGGATCAATTTGTGGTTAGAAACTGGGAAGTCGTTATTAAAAGGATTAGAGGAACCGTTAGTGGACAAGAAAGAATTCAAAATGCCAATGATAGGGGTAAGTAGCGAGGAGAATCAATTATGATATTTGGTTTAGCAACACTTCCTATTAGATTAAGAAATTTAGTAGGGCCTAATTAGGAAGACTTCGAGGTTCCATAGGTTATTAAGAAGAAAGACCCCATACGACTAGGAGGCAGAGGGTATAGGGAGAGGTACCACTGGAGACCCGAGTTTGGGGAGAAATAAATGAGGGGAAAACCAAATAGGATCCTCCCAGAAGTTGGAGCATCACCGAGGGAGATCAGTGAAGACGAGGAGACCCTAGTTGTGTCTAGACGTCGACAAAGGCCAAAAGAAAAAAAGAAGGGTACCCAATCATTAGGGGTTAACTACCACAAAGTTATAAAGATTATTTTATTCTCAATTTTTGTTATATAAAATGATGAATTATTATTTTAACAGATTAAATTAAATTTCCCAGTCTTTTATTTTATTTTTTTTTGTCAATTATTTAATTATAAAGGGCAGTTTTGCATTCGTAGCAGGAAGATGTTCTCCACTACTTACTAACTTATCATAAACATGATAAACTAATTGGCGCCCTGTTTAGGAAAGGGAAAAAATATTTAAAGCAAAGGTAAAAGTGTAATATGTAGCTAGCATTATGAGGCAACAAGTGGCACCCACAGAAACTAAAACAACTGGATGATAATTATATTCTCAACCTTCTAAAGTTAAAGATTTCCTTTCGCGTGGGCCACCTAATGACTTTATTATCAGAAACTTCACTTCATATTTCATTTTGGAAACAGTTTAAATTAATGAAAACAAAATAAATATTCTGCAGCCAATCATGTTGTGCAATTATTTGTGTGGTCTTTTCCTTCCTAGGCCTAAATGCCTAAATGGTTTTAACCGTTATAATAAAATTTGAAAATAAATAAAGAATTTGGGAAAGTCCGTCTCCCTCTTGTCAATTAATGTTATTATTTTATTGTGAGAGTGATATATATATATATATATATATATATATTATATATTTTAAAAAGTATATTACATATTCAATTGAAGTGATTTGATAAAATATCAAAAGATTTTTAAATTTTATGAAATTTTGTAGGCTTAATTTTAATGAAAACTGTTAATTAATATAACGGTTGGATTGATAAAATTCAATGTTCATAAGAAGTTATTAAGTGGATTAATTTTACACAGAGTTACTCCTGGAGTAAGTTGATTCCCACTATATATATATATATATATATATATATATATATATCAAGAACATATATATCTTTTAGAAAAGACAATCCTCTTCAAGTCCGAGTAAGACCTCTATGAACGGCAAGACAATAAAGTTTTTTCTTGGAATATTTAACACAACTGCATATCTAGTGTTCGAACCCAAGAATAAAACAACCTCTTATTAACTGATCTATGTGCTCGGTGATAGAGTGAGAGTGATATATAGATTAAGACTTCAGATATAAGTAATATTTTTCTAATTTTTTTAGATGATAACATTTTGTGTTAGTTATTAATTGTTTTAGTGAGGTACTATTTTAAGTGGAAAAACAGGAAAAGGGATATAATAAGATATGGCTAATTTGATTTGATTCTATTTTATTATATTATATGAGGATAATAAAATACACAATCCTTGGCTTGGCTCGGCTTTAATTATTAATCACCAATTCCCCATCGATGAGACTCAATTTCTTCGTCCAACAACTTTGTGTGACTACTTGAATACTTAACAAGGACAGAGTGGGAGGCATAGAGATTGGAGATGAGGATAACTGTGTGTGCAAACACGTCCACTATCATCTAAATCTCATGGCTTCCTAAGCAGATACGTAAATTTCCATCATTCCACACCTTTAATTTCAACTAGCATATCCATGGGTCCCTTTGTGTGTGTGGGACTAGTTTTGCCTCTGTGCTTGAGAACGCGTGAGACACTAGCGAAACAAAAGGGAATGGACTCATTAAGGGTCAACGAATTAGCATATTACTTATTAAGAAACAAGTAAAAGGGTTTGAAATTATTATATGAGAAGAAAGGACCCAATGATCAAATTTTAAAGTGTATCCCTTAGGTTAGGGTGAGGTCTATGATGATATAACCTATTGTCATGTTTGACTAACATCGATGGTGAGAGGTTATTTTTTTTTCTTTTAGAACTTTTCTTTTTGGTTCAACAGGGGTAGCAACGCTCACCCACTTCAGGATTCCCTCCCACTATTGTTATCTTTTAGTACCTTTCTCCTCCCCTAAAAAGGGGAGGCTTCTATAATGATATAGATTTTCGGGAAAAGCTTAAAACCATCAACTAAGCATTTATGGTAATGCAACGAATGCTAGTGCTCCTAGGCTCTGTAAATGGGGCAACTTAGGGAGGCTTTTTATGTGGGCAGGCTGGGGTGTTGGAACTGCCCTTTTTCATGATTGTGATTTTGATAGTATATATGTGAATTTACCTTCTTCAACTTACATGGTTATGAGAAGATGCCACATGTCGCCAAAACTAATGGTTTCATTGCCACCGAATGCACGAAGGCTTGTTACCACCTAGCAGTGTCAACTTTGATAGATGACACTCCAATTGATCTTGATATGGAGGGACCCAACGATTCTTGGACAGTCAAACTTTCGCCTATACAATATTGCTTTTTTAAAATATTGGCTTTCAGATAATTGTAATTGTCCCTGTGATAGCCAAAATCTTGTTAGTTAGTTTAGTCCCATCAAAGTTTTTTATTTTAGGGACCTGATTTTTCCACTTCAAATTTGACGGATCAGTTGACATGGAGCAACCAGCTGTTCCAGCGCATAGATAAAAAGTGGGCGTTAAGTGGGCTAAGACTGCTACCACCATATAATGCACAATTCATGTATCGATCACATAAATAAATGCACAGTTCAAGTAATATTAATGGTTTTAGCTAGAGGTACAATGGTCCAGTGTGTATATTTTCTTAGCCGACAGTACCACGGACCAGTGAAAAAGACTTGAATTTTTCCGCCGAAATTTCATTTTTTTTTTTTTTTTAAGTGGAGCCCTGCAATTGTTTTATATTCCAAAATTCAGAAGTACCCCAAAGAATAAAAGCAGCTTCCTTTCTTTCCCACATCTTCTGCCTGTGAGTTGGTTCATCTGCTTGGTTGGATTGGCAATGAGTACCATGTACAAACCTACTCCATTTAGTTAACAGATCTACAATTTGGCTCAGAAGGTTTTCGGCACTTTTAATATGCAGAAACTTTGAGCCCAATACAGATTAGATTGGGGTAGGGGATAGGTCCACGATATGAATTTTAAAGTCTTTAGAGCACTCATGGTTCGATGGCCTTTAACTGTAAAGGCGGCGGCGGCGGGTGTATACTCAACAACAACTCACAGTCACAGGTCACAGCTGCAGCCGCATCTAATTATGCAGTTACGGCAGAAGAAGTTAGATACTCAATAGTTATTATAACAGAAGAACCCGGAATTCAGAGGTGCTGCAAAAGTGGTTCCAAGTGTCGTAGCTGTCACTCTTTGGTTTATAAATGGGATGAAAGTGACAATTGAAATTCTTATTTATCTAATCATCAAAAATGAGAAATGAAAATGAAATGAAATCATTTTCCCCCCACAACTTCAATTTTCTACAAGCAAGAAACGGACTTGCTCAAGCACTGGAAATGTTACACCCAAGTGGTATTTACAATCAAAGACAAGCTTCACAAACTCTTGCATCAAATTGTGTCAGATCAGTTTGCTCGAGCTTCTAATTGAGCTTCTATTTCTTTATATTCAGAAAAGAATATGACAATTTGGTATGATATAAAGCTATCTTTAGCTATCCTGCATTTCCTGGTAATTTGCGGAAACTGAAAATCATTGAAACACCTTGTTTCATCAGCATATTAGATTGCACAAATCATCAATCCTTGCCCGAGAGATGTTGGTAAAAGGAAAGACCCTGAAGTTGCCATTCCCCATACAGGTCATTGTCAGCTGAGCATTACTCACCATTGTCTGCAGTTGTAGCACATATCCAACATTAGCATGAAGCATTACGTTTCAGTAATTAACAACTTCCTGTATACTTAATAGAGTGCGTGCCCGGTGACTTTTATATTTATTAATTAATCGAGTACAGATATATTGTAAAGAGAAAATAATTTCGTTCAACAAAAATATACAACAACTCATATAACACATTTGTACTCTCTACCTCTCTCCATCATATCACCCATAAGATCCCACATTTCTCTCTCGTCTCTCTCTTTTGTATTTTTATCTCTCAATGTTGTATTGTGTTGTTGTACAAAATAACACTACTTGATTATAAACAGCTAGTTAATTGCTAAAACAATTTTGAGAAATGTTAGATGTACATGTTGTAAAGAGAGAAAAGAGAGTAAAGAGAGAGAAATGTGAGATGTGATAGGTGACGTGATGGAAAGAGATAGAGAGGAAAATATGTTGTATGAGTTGTATGTTTTTTGTGTATGAATTTTATATCTCAACAATTTTAGTGTGGATACAAAGTTGAAATACTTAAAACTTGATATGCCAAAGCAGGTAAACTAACGGGAGAAATGTTAGTTCTAGAACATGTACAACATATAACGTAAAGAGAGCAAGAGAAAAGAGAGAAATTTGAGATATGATGGGATGGGAAGAGATAAAGAGAAAAGTGTGTTGTAAAAATTGTTGCATGTTTTTTGTTGTATAAATTTGATATTTCAACTAACTGGTAAGAAAAGAAATTAGAGCAGCACATGTGTTAGTATGTTGGCATTCCCTTTTGGTTTCATTCTATTTAATTTTGTTTTTCAATGCGATTACCAAGTGGTTAATGTTAACAAACTAACGAATGACTTTTCTTCACAGTAAAAAATGGGCAAATAATGCCAAAATTATTGTGGATTGCCGTTTGTAAGAATTCATCTTCATCTTAATGTTAATGTATGTTTGTTTTGGCATTAAAACTCGCTAAACTCAAATTTGGATTATCCAATACATATCGAGGAAGTTGTAAAATATAACCAGACATACTATTAGTTATATTGTTCACAGGAAGTTGTAGAAGATAATTCGTCTTTGTGATAGATATTTTGTTAGGTATTTTTAATTTGGGAAATGCCAAAAGTAAGCTGTATACCTCA
Source organism: Sesbania bispinosa (assembly GCA_026901365.1). Classification (NCBI taxonomy): domain Eukaryota; kingdom Viridiplantae; phylum Streptophyta; class Magnoliopsida; order Fabales; family Fabaceae; genus Sesbania; species Sesbania bispinosa. Next base: position 28,848 of record QLOH01000239.1, read on the forward strand.
CAAGATGTTTCTCTGTCTTTGCAGTGCCAGCTTGTGAAGGGAATACAGTTAACATAAGGACACCATGTGCAATAACTGTTGATGTTGATTCCATGAAGAACTGCCACAAGACAACCAGCCAATCTGCATACCGAAGAAGCTTCTCATCTAAGATTTGACGCATGCCGAAAGGCACGAGTGATAGAAGACAGCTAGCCATGCAAATTAATTAGAAAAAAACAAGAGGAAAAAACAACATACAATAGGATGAAGAGGATAAGAGAAACAATCCTGAGAACTGGTCTGTCTAGCTTTTGCTTCAACTTTAACTTGATGTAACTTTTGACCCCATAATGAATGAGCCCTCCTTTATTTGGAGCTACCTGTTGGAGCTGAGGGCTGAATAATAGAACAGATCCAAGAAGGAATCCTGATATAAAACCTCCAATGCTTGAAAAATTGTCCACATAAGGCAGAAAACCAAGGACGAAATTGCACACAAAGACAAAGACAAATGATGCAATCGGTGAAATCTGCATCCAACCAAGAAAATTGATCAATACTGAAGCAGAACAATGAGAAACGGCAATGAGGGGGAAGAAGAAGAAGCACCGTATTGGTATGGAATTTCCAGTTCCAAACAAGTTGCGAAAACAATGTTCCCAGTAATCCAAATAAAGCACCGGAAGAACCAACAGTAGGGGTGTTTTGGAGAAAAAGAGAAGCCACCAAAGCACCCACAAAAGCAGACAGTATATAGATTATACCAATCCTTACTGCGTTCATAAATTTGAACATCATGAAAACATTTTTTCCAATATATTTCTGTGTATCACTTGAATCAAAAGAAAATAACCCAAAGAAACATAAATAAAAATTACGCACGCGGTCCAAACTCCTGCTCTAGGTGAATTCCCACATAGATGACACTGCAGAGATTGATGAACAGATGGAAGAGACCAGCGTGCAAAAATGGAAACGTGAAAAGACGCCAAGTTTGATGATACTCTGTCAAAAAGCTCCTTCGAAGAGCTCCCATTTCATCCAACCTGCACTAACAACAACACCAGTTCACTTCAGCCATCAAACGGAACCCAATTTTACACAGAACAAACAGGCTCAGACATTTTGACTTATCTATCAAACAACAAGCTATCATAGCCACTATATTATAATAATATTTTCATAAAATTCCTAGTTAACATTTAATTATCAAACCAGATCCTCCAAATTTTCAAGTTCAACCGTCTTTCTGCAAATCTATGAATTGGACCAAGCTTCAAAGTGTTGAAAACAATAATAAAGTTACAGTGAGTACAAAATCACATCAGTAACCACACATGACTCATGTAAGAAGATTTCCGTGAGTACCTCAATAATTAATTGCTTTCAAACCTAAATTAGAGAATCGGCATAATAGAATCAATGTGGAGAAACTAAAGTATGGAGGATCAGTTAGTTTGAAGCATGGAATAGAACAAAGAGAAGAGAGCATGCTTTGTTCGGAGAAAAGAAAAGTAAGCTCACTTGGACTGAGAAGGACCTAAGAGGGGATTCTCAGGGAGAGGCTGAAACGAGAACCTTCCGAGGGCTGGGAGAGCGCAATCGCCTTGAGAATTGGTCCAGCAATCATTCACAAGCATTGTGGCTATGAAAACTCCAATCTGGATTATTACCAACACTGACACCACCCACGTATCTCCTCGCCGTCGCCGCCGATTAGGTTTCACCAACGGATCTTCGGAATTATCGGCTGCCAACTTCACCGGAGACAGCTTCATCTCAATGAATTCTGAACTTTCCGCCATCGATTCTTCAGCGAAGATTCAAGATTTTCTCTCTCTCCGAGGCGGAGAAGGGAATCGATTAGTTAGTTGAGTTTGGCGGGAAATCTTGTTTCTTCTGTTTTTTTGTTTTGTGGTCAGCGGGGGCAACAAATATTTTAATATATTAAAGTAATTAAGTCATTAAGTTATCAACCGGATCCGTGGCGCAATGGTAGCGCGTCTGACTCCAGATCAGAAGGTTGCGTGTTCGATTCACGTCGGGTTCAAAATCCCGATCTGTAAAGCTACCAACGGATCACTCTTTGTTTTTTTTGTCGAACAACATATCATTCTTTGTTTTTTTATCAACTGCACAAAGCTTTACTGAAAGAAGGAAAAAGGCCAGCGGCCCAGTACAAAGACAGGCCATCGGCCCAATACACATTCCAAAAAAACAGACAGTAGAGAAAAGGACCCAGGACTAACCATCCGTGAGATTTTTTTAGCTCTTTGTTTTGTCAGTGGAGACATGAAACACTAATTAGAGGCCCAAGGCCAAACGTGCCCCAACATCCCAGCACAATAGCAGGATCATTCTTTTTTGGGTCATTTTTTTGTCAATGAATCATGGATCACCAATTAGAGGCCCAAACGGGGCCGACACCCCACCATTATAGCTAGAGGTGGCAAAATGGGATACTTGACCCGATTCGGCCTACCCAATACTTGCCACGAGCTATAATGATCGGGCCAAAAAATCCAAATTAATTCAAGCTAAAAAATTGTGCCCAAACATAACAAAATATAGGCTAAGCCCGCCATTTTCGTAAAATGGGTTGGGTTAAAAAAGCTCGAATTTTTATTAGGACTCAAATTCTAAAAATTAAACCCTACGATTAAACGGTTAGGTTCAAGTTTGCGCGATGGGTTTGATTCATTTTGCCACCTTTAACTATAGCAATGACTTTACCAACAAAAACAACTCGAACTAAGTGTGTGTTTGATTTCATCAAAATCATATTATAAACGTGGATTTGAACTATAGCTGTCAAAATGGGCCAGCCCGGCTCACCACGGGTTGGAAGAAAAGTAAGTCCAGGCTCACTTTTCTAGTGAGCTGGAAAAATGTCAACCCGACTCGACCCACCGCGGGTTTGTGGGTTAAGCGGGTTGACTTGCTTAATTTCTGGAAAATTATTAAAAATCTAGAAAAATGCAATAAAAGTAAAAAAAATACAGAAAAAAACTAAAAAAATGGTAAAAACAAATTATACCAAACAACAAGTCCAAAAACTTTTCCAACTACAGGGTTAACATATATATCTTGGTTGATATCGCTTTTTCTCCTCAAATTCAAACTTTTACTACTTTTCACAATTCATAAAGATGACAACAGCAGAAGAAACTTCAAGTTTAAAAACTGTTGAGCCAACATCTCTTGGGGGATATTTCGGACTCTTTTCTCACCAATCTCATTTCTGTAAAACTTGAAGACCCATCATTAGAATTTGATCTGGATTCATATTTTTCAAAACAACACAGATTCTGCACTTCCCTTGAATGCTTTGGTTTTGAAGCAGATACAAAAGTTGTTGATCTCACCTCTCACAAGGTCCAAACAGGTTCGGAAATGAACAACATACATACCTTACTGTTGAACTTGAAGTCGAGCAACTCCGTTCAACAGTGGTCACGTGGTGGCCGCACAGACAGAGATGGAGAAGGAGCGAACAACAACAGTAGGGGCAGAGTGAATTGCTGCAGATCGGAGCAAAGCAAACAACAATAGATCAAAACACGCGTTGAAGGATACGAAGACGGTGTAGATCGGAGGAGCGACGCGCACAGGTTGAACGGACGGGAGGAGCATCGTGCCGGTGAACAGAGGGGGAAGAGGTTGCAGAAGGGCAAAGGCGTTGCTAAGTTTGGATACCTTTGTTTGATTGTGAATTTGTGAAATGTTGTGACCTAACCCACAAGAGTGACCTGGTTAGAATTTTGAAAGGTTTTTTTTATATTATTATTTTTAACTAAAAAAAGAAGGTTGCCCGGCTCAACCCGACCCAAAAAACGCCTTAGCTCGCGGGTTAAGTGAGGCGGGCTAGATTTACTCGGGGTCTCGTGAGTCCTTATTTTTATAGCCTCAACCCACTGGTGAGCCGAGTTTACACGGGTTGGCTCACCAGGTTGGGCTCGTTTTGACAACTCTAATTTTAACCAACACTATTTAACATGATTTTGATATAATTCAAACACATTATAAGTCACATGTTTAGCGGTGTTCCTAATTTCAATTAATTGCTTAATTTAATAAGAAACCAATTAAAATTATTTTGGTTTAGATTATCTAATGACTTTATGCACAAGTTCATGCTACTTTACTATTTTGTTCTATATTTTTTTAACAAAAAGATGAGTAAAAACAAAATCAAACTGTTTTTTCTTTGGTCGAAGGTATTTTTTTCACTACATTATTTGCACCATTTTTCTAACTACACACCCTCTCCCCCTTTTAAGTATAGTTACAAAAATACCCTACAAACACCCCTTTCACTACCATTTTCTTTCTTCCCCTTCCCGTAGAGACTCCAATCTCCCTATTCTTGTACTGCGAACTCTCCCCCTTAAACTCTCTTAAATTCATTCACGTTACTCCATTGCACACCACTGGGACTCTCTTTTTCTCTTCGTCCTTGTGCATAATGTCAGGGGCGGAGGGTTATAGGGACTAGGGTGAGCCATGGCCCCCCTCAACTATTTTTTTACATATATATATAAATATATTTATATTTGAATAATTATATAAGAGTTGTATAATAAAAAAGGCTAAGTTTAAACTTTGTTGATTGAACCCAATAAAATATAGTTAATTAGGGTATTGGAATTGGTTGACTAAAAATAGCATAAAACAATAAAGATGACTCTCCTACGCACTACGTGTAAAGCCCGCACACAATTATTAACTGCTCAACTGCAATAGAGTCACAGAGAACATTGAAGACTGATTTGTAAGTGGCACGCACATTCACATAAATATTGATAAAACTTGTGTTGACTTTTCCAGTTTCTACAACAATTATAGAACGTTCCTTTTCTGCTATGAACATCATCAAAACTAAGCTTCGAAACAAAATGGACGATGACTTTCTAGAGCATTGTCTCATCATCTTTATTGAGAGAGAAATTGCCAAGAAGTTTAGTGTGGATTCAATTATAGATGGATTTCGTGGCATGAAGGAACGCAGAGCTCTTTTATAGTCTAACCTTTTAGTTACTTTGAATTTATGTTTTTTATTAGGTTTTATTTTATATAGTCATTTTATCTTTTTAACAACTTTATTTATTTAGCAATAATATTTATAGTCTAACTCACACTTCAACTTTATTTGGCCCCCTGACTTAAGATCTTGGCTTCTCCCCTGCATAATGTAAAAGTTTATGGTTTGTAACATTTTCCTTTTTTTCCATTCTGAAATACAATTCAAAATCATATTCAATAAATTAAAATCCAAATACAATTTTGAATTTTTTTACCGAATATTAGATTTTGGTGTACAATTTTGATTTGTTTTCCAAATTTTAATATCCAGAAAGCTAAGAAGAAAAGTGATATGTTTTTCCTCTAAAAGTGGTATATGACCACTGCTATCTCCTATTGCCACTCTCAATATATCCCTTCGAACCTCAATTTTAGTACATGGTTTTTTTTTTTCTGAAAAGTTGGTATTCTGATAAATTTTCCAGACTTTTTTTTTATGGAAAACAAAATCATAGATACCTTGTAAGCTGAACCAAAATGTTAAAGAACCACAATAATTGCAATATTGGTTGCAAAGTTGATACCTTTTCTATCTCCAGGAGCTCTGTGTGATATATCGTGCTTGGGTTTGACTGGAAATTAAGAAGGGGTTTTGCAGTTTGCAAAGAGGGGAGCAATGCTAACACGTGGCAAAGTAGATAAAAAAATATGTTGTCGGGAAGAAGAGTCAGTGAACCCATAAGAATGTGTATAGATGAAAGAGGTGGCAAAACATGCTACTAGGCCCGATTTGGTCACGACCAATGCGTGTCGCAAGGTATAACGGGTCGAGCAAAAAAAAACTTGAATTTAATTCAAGCTAAATGCCCAAGCCTGACAAAATACGAACTAAACCCGATATTTTTAGCGGGTTTTACAGGTCAAACCTGCCATTTTAATCAAACGAGTTAGACTCATATTTTAAAAATCAAACCTTGCAATTTAACGGGCGGGTTCAGGCTGACTTTATGTGCTTAGCCCATTTTGCTACCTCTAAAGTGGTGTCTAAATTTGCACATTTCTATTGACAAGGGTATTTTTAAAATATAATACTGAAAAAAAAGGTGTGGCATGTTTAGTAAAAAAGGAGGTGCAAAAAGCAACCTAATTACACAATTTGCTTCTCTTTGGGCCCATTTTAGAATTGGCTTCGTCAGTGTTTGGACTCCACACCCTTTTATTTGGGCTATGTATCAATACCTAATTTACTAACCGTCTTTATGTTGAAAAAAAAAATACTAAATGTCTTTATGGACACACCATTTTTATGTTTCCAAAATAAGGGTATACATTATGAGTTTAATTATTATGCATTATCAGTGTAAAATAGTTTTACATAAACATTCAATAATTGGTTGCCACATCATTTAATAAATACGACACTTCATGTACTATTAAATTTATTAAATGATGTGGCAACATATCATTGGATGTCTGCGTAAAACTTTTTTACACCGACAATGCATAGTTACGCATAAAAATGTATAACAAATATCATTTATTGAAATCATAAAATAAAATACAATATAAATGAATAAAAATTTATTATTTAATGTAAATATTCAATGGTTACCAACAAAAATGTATAACAGATATCATTTATATTGATAAGGGTTAGTTGATGGAGTGAGAGGATAATAAAAAATAATTAAAAAAATCCTAAAATAAACAAAAAAAAAATAATAAAAGAGGGCAATGTGGGATTATGGATAAGGGTTAGTTGATGGAGTGAGAGGATAATAGTTAAGATGATGGAGGAAAATTAGGGAAGTGAATTTGAAGAGAAATTATTACATTAGATAGATTATTAGATTAGCACCACGTCATCCATGGTGGGATGAAGAGCATCTAATAATTTTTCGAATTTCAGATGTGAGAGAGAATAAAAAGGCTATCAGAGAGAGAAAAGGGCTAGGAAAAAGACACGAAATCTAGGAGAGCTAAAAATTCGATAGAAAAACAAGAGGAGATCAAGAGATGGAGAGTACAAAATTTGAGTGAAGAGTTTGAATTGAGAATTTGGGCTCAAAGTGGAATCACCAGAAATCAGAGTTTGAAGTGAAGGGGCATAAGGAAGAAGCAGAGGAGATAAAAGAGTGTGTGCATCAGTGAAGATTTAGTTCTTGTTTTCATTTGCTATCAGAAGGTATATTCTATGAACCTTGCTAACAATAATAGAGTGGTATCAATGTCAATCTTTCCTATTGTTTTCCTATTGCTGCTCATTCTCGTCTTGATTCTGTTTCATTCTCACATGCTTGATTCTCAGTAATATCTTTTAGAAAAATATTAAATAAAAGAACAATGGACAACAATAACAGTAAACCACCGTGACCATCACCTGCAATCCATAAACCGCTCCCTTTCACCCTGAAATTCCCACCTTCAGATTACCAACAGAAAAGAAAGAGAGTAGATCGAGAGAGAGAGAAAAGAGAAGGTAAGCAAGAGACAGGGAGGCCAGCCTCCCCAGCCGCGACGTCGCCAACCTGCTGCAGAGCCACCGCACTGTTAGCTCACCGTTTGTCGACCAACCAAGCAGCACCTCCGGCGCCGCTATACGAGCCTCCCCCGGTCTCGGGCGTCTTCAGCCACTGCAGCCCCTATTAGTGCCGTTCACGAGCTTCAGCCGCGCCTCCCTCGCGCGCGGGCACCGCGGCTGTACGTCCAGCCCCGCCGTCGCGCGGCCTGCGGCCATGGCCGCATTCTTCCCTCTTCCCTTCTCTCCTTCCCCCGCTGCGGTCATGGGTCTTCTTCCTTCTTCTTTCCCCCTCTGTCTCGGCGCTCACATCAGCTGCGGTCACTGTTCTTCATCCTTATTACACATTTTCCCTATCTCTCTTATGCTATGTTTGGTTGTAGTGTAGAAATAAAGAAGAGAGAAATAGAGAAGGGATAGAGATGATTTATGGGTTCTTTGGTAGGAGAGGAATATGGGAGAAATAAAAGAGAAATGTGAATTTGAGGTGTTTGGTTTAATTGAATAGATAAAAGAAAAATGGTATAATTAAATAATTTTCTGGTTTTTTTCCTGCAACAAATTTGTTTAAAATCGATTTTTAAATACATTAATCGATCATTTGAATTTTTTTAAAAGTGTAGAAGTAATCAATTATTAGAATGAAAAATCGATTATTTTCAAAGTCATAGTGCAAGTATTCCTTTTTGAGGTGCAAAAAATCGATTAAGAAGGCCCGGAAATCAATTTTTTTCATTGACAGAATGTGTTTTGTTGACTAAAATCGATTTTCTGGACAAAAGTTAGTCACTCTTTCAATACAAAACAGAGCAGAAACACACAGGGGAATCGATCATAGACACAACCATCATCAGTTTTCAAAGGAACCACTTATTCACTCCTATGGCAACAGAGTGCGTGAGAAAAATCAAAAGAGAAGGTGAGAGGGAGAAAGGCCACAATTGTGTGTGGCCTCTGGCACCGCGAGCAGCTCCATGGCCACCATTCGCGACTACCATCTTCATCATTACCCCCACCGTGCGCGCCACAGACCCACCGTCGTGCAGAGCCTCTGCCACACCACCTCCAGCCACGTGCGGTGGCGCGTCACACCTCCGAGCAGCCTGGCCACGCCGTTTGCCACCAACTTTATCACTATCTCCCTCTGTTCGGCCGCTGTCCCCTTCCCCGCAGCCATCTCGTCGCGTCTGGCCTCCCTACGGCAACACCACGAGCAGCGGTGCTCTCCTCTCCTTCTGGTCGTTTGTCTCCGCCCCAGCAACACTGCGACACAGAGTCGCATGACCTCCTCGCCTTCACTCGCAAGCTCACCGGCCTAAAACACAGTTTGAAACCTTCTGTGTGGACTGAGTGTATGCCGGAGAGGAGAATGAGGTCGGCAACCATGGTTGTCTTTTTCAGTGAGCAAAAAAAGAAAAGGAAAAGAGAAAGTTGTATGTGAGCTGAGAGTTTGTTCCCATTTCTTTCACACCTCTCGCCTACTTTGTGGGGAGATTGAAAAGGCATGGGACCCACAAATTATTTGCATCTCTCCTCTATGTCATTGCAGTGCCAAACGAGAGAAGTGCCGGACTTCTCTCCCACTTCTCTCCTCACCCCTACTTCTCTCACACCTCCACACAACCAAACACAGGGTTAGGGTTCTAACTGTAAAAAAAAAATCAGTATGTCAGTTAAGGGTTTGATACTGGGGCGTGAAGGGTTTGATACTCTTATTTAGAGGTGTTCAAGACCGGTTCATCCCTTAGATACGTCTCAATTCGTCCTATTCGGGCTAGGTCTATTTCTGTATTACAAGAAATAATAATATCAAATCGGGTCTCATTTTTTGACCCGACATGGGGTTGAGCGCAAGTTCGGGTTAATTGGCCCGTCCGTTATATATAAATATAATATTTATTACTTATAATTTTATATTATGTAAAGTCCTAACCTTATTTTTTTCATTTTAGATGGGGTTTTTGAGTCTAAGTTTCCTCTGTTTACTTTTAAAAATACATTCTATACATAAAAATATATAGTGATATAATGTTATTCTTGGTTTAGTAATGTCTCAAACTTTAAAAAAGTAAAAAAAATAAATCTTTTCTACATGGCTTTACTTTCCCTATTGCAACTTGGGATACATAAGAGTGAGATCTGGCCCCATCAAACTGAAATAAATCTTTTCTAAAATTTTCCATAATCTAAAAAATAAGAAATGTAAATATGTTTGTAAATAAAATTTTTAAAAGGGGTAAAGTAAATATTTTCAAAAGCTAAAAAGATTTGGACAATTAATTGGAGGTAATCGATGAATGTTGTAGGGTGTTATTATCTTCCATACGTATAATTGACTACCGGATCCAAACTTGGTTTCAAAGACCATTTTTTAAAGGGTTTTTCCGATAATCTTCCCCAAAATATATATTGGTGGCGACTCCATTAAAACGATTTTTCAATACCTTATTTCGACATTTAGAAATATTATTTGTAATATTATGTAACTTTTCTTTTAGCTCAAAATAAATTAATGATCACTTGATGTATTGGATGAAATATTTGAAATTTTAAATTGCATTTTTAATATTTATTATATATTTAATTAAGAACCGCTTTGTCATACAATATTATAAGAAGGGATAAAAGAATTGGATAAAGAAATAATATGATTAGAGCATGATAGAAGAGGAAGAAGTCAGAAGAGTGTTAAGAGTATGGGAAAACGGAAAGGAAAAAAAAAGTCTAGTTTATCTTGTCAAACTCTAACCGAGATCCCTCTAAGGATAAAAAGAAATACATTAAAAAAAAAATAGGATAACATATAAATTTATCTTATTTAATTAACTCAACAAATTCTGAAAATAGATTAGGATAAAACATTAATATCATATCTCGTCTTCTTTCTTGACCAACAGGAGCCCTAAATGTTTGCCATGAGACATAATAGTGAGTTTTTTTTTCGGTGTACAAGTAAAGTAACGAGGATTAAACCTAAAATCTCATATTAAACTACCCAAACCGTCGATCACTAGGTCGACCTTAGTGGGTATAATAATAGTGAGTTTAGATAAATTGCATAAAATTGTAGAATGAAATCCCAATACTTCTATTATAAAAAAATATTTTATAAAATAATAACTCAAAAATTAAAAACTAATCCAATTCAAAAATATTTTAAATTAAATTGGATTTAATTCAAATTTAAAATAAGATCGATTAGATGATTGGATAAAAAAATAAATATGATTGAATTGAATTACTTTTCCATTCAAAACCTACCGCTTGAATAAAAATTCAAATTGACATTGTAATTGCAGGAACCAAACATTGACTTGGCATTTGACACACAGGTTTTAGGCTTATACCACATGTCATTGAGTTGGAGGCGTGAATTTAAAAAGTTTAATTTGAGTAATGTAGGCAGTTAGATGAAAGTGGCGTAACTAACAGTGAGAACGTAGAACTGTCTAAGCCAAACTAGATGAATTTATTAGCCCAAAAAACAAGATATAACTTTCAGACCACCCGACCCGAATTTACGATTTGATATATCAGCTGTTCAAATTACTATATAATTAAACTGTTGAGTTTCACAACTAAATTTGATGTGATTAATTCGCTTTTGTTCAAAGCCACCGATTATTGTTACTCATTAATTTTGGGAATATAAACTAAAAAGTCTCACGCTACGCCAATTCCATAAGAATACGATGATGCACCAGCTTCTGTGACACATTCCACTTTCACTCTTTATCGCGGAATATATCCTATCTTCCTCTGCTCTGTGAGTTATTCAAAAGATTCTCTCGCTCTCGCTCTTGGTCTTTTTCTTTTCTTTTTTTAATGTTCGTATTTCATCTGCATTGCCTCTCAATTAGCGAGTCTCCCTTTGAAAATGAGTTAGGGTTTATTTAATTTGGTTCTATTTTAAGTTTATTTTGGATGATGGGGGTGTTGTGGGTACAGTGTACATGAATGGGTTTACATGTAATTGATGGCGATGGATGTGTTTCTGGTAAATGAAGGAGATTTTGATGGATGCAATAAACGGATTGGAAGATATGGAGCAGACCCTTGGAGCACAAGTCAAAGCCTTTTTTGACTCTGCTCCTCCTCTGCAGAACAGTCATGAAGTAACTCAAAAATTGGATCAATTCATTCAACGGAACTCTTCACCATCAGGCAAGTTCGCTCCTACAACATTCAATTTTGCATTTTCTTTTTTGGTGATGCTTCCCTGCAGAGTTTCTAAATTATTTATGTATGGTGGGTGGTTTTTGGGAACCCAGCAAATGGGGGAGCTAGGAGAATTGTTTGTGTGACGTCTGGTGGTACCACTGCTCCATTGGAGCAACGGTGCGTCCGCTATGTTGACAACTTCAGTTCAGGTCATAGAGGGGCTACATCCACAGAGTATGTTGCACTCTCCTTGTTCTTGTTGAAAAAGCTTCTGTAAATATTTATTTTCATTCTCTTGAGAAGAATAGATTGCTGGTTATGTTGTAGGTATTTTCTCAAGGCTGGATATGCTGTTATCTTTCTGTACCGGAGGTGAATTTCTGGTCCTGCAATATATCCTTGTCTTATGTTTTATGTGTTGTTTACCAATTAATATTTATGCAGGGGAAGTTTCCAGCCATTTTGCAGATCCCTTCCTGATGATCCCTTACTTGAATGCTTTGAGCCCACCAAAGAGTTAGATAATATTCAAGGTTTTTAGTTTCTATTTTCTCCTCTTCTCATGCCATGAAAAAAAGATAAAGAAAGTAATAAACCAATACCTATGATCGTATGAGTTATCTTTAACACTAGAGACAGCAATTACAATGCAATCGATATCTTGATAGAATGAAACATATGAAGATGGATGTTATTAGTTGTTTGGAATGATGATGTTAAGTGTCTGATGAGCAATTTTTTTCTAGATGAGTCTTATGCCCAGTTTGAATTAGCTTCTAGTTTATAGGATTTTTTCAACGGAAATAAGTGTTTGAATTCGAACTTATAAAAAAGTCCTTTAAAAGTTTATAGGTGTTTATGGAGAAGTTAAATGAGAAAACTTATGAAAAAGTTGAGTTAGAGAGACTAATTTCAACTTATGAATGAAGTTGAATTCATTTTCCCTTCTTGATTTATTTTATTCATCAAAAGCTAACAAAAGTGTACCTATATGATTTGTTCATAAAATGTGCATTTATACTTCATTGGTTATTTTGTGATAGCATTAATTAATATGCCCACTTCAATACTTGTATTGCTATTTTAACAAATGACTGGGGTTCTCTTGATTTTGCTGAATTCTGTTCTATATTTCAGTGTGCAAGGCTTATTCTGAAACAGTGAAGAGGGCTATTGTGGATCATCATACTGTATGATTTGTAGATTGGATTAAGTGCTTTACATTTATCTTCTTTTTGTTTCTGTAATTTTTTTTCTCTTTTAAGCAATGGTGCATTAGCTTAAGATTATTCAGATATAATTATAGCCTCATTGGGGTTTTCATTCCATTGCAGGCAGTGGCAGGTGGTCTCTTGTTAAAACTTCCTTTCAGCACCATATTTGAGTATCTTCAGGTTAGCTTTAGTTGATGTTTGTAAATTGTAAGTAACCATTTGATGCAACAAATAAGGAATTCCCTTATATGGTGTTTATCCTCATTCTATGTCTGTCTGGGTGTTTACTGACTATCAACCATGGAGGTGGTTTAAATTATTTTGTCTTTCGATTTTCACATGCTCATCAGATTTCAATTTAGAGACATTTCTTGTTTAATTTATAGGTGTTTAATCAATAGATTTTGTCAACGCTAATTAGTAATTGCTAATTGCCTTTTGTTTTTGCAGATGCTACAAATTATTGCAACATCAATGAGGTGTATTGGCCCACGTGGAATGTTCTATCTTGCTGCTGCAGTATCTGACTATTATGTTCCTTGGAAAGACATGGTATAAATATGATATGTTAGTTCTTCATTCCATAAAAGTTTTGATGCTGTATTTCTGTAATCTTGGTTAAAATGGTTTTGTGATTGGTTTCAAGGGACAAGGAATTTATCATTCCACAAAGATTTTTTCAGTATTTCTTGCATCAAAGATAAAAATTGTGCTAGAGTTAGACAATAGACATTATTTAGAGAATTTACCTGTAGCTTCATGTGTAAACATAGGGAATGCCAGTAACATTACAATTACAAGTCTTGCTTCTATTTCAGTAAGGCATGGAATTTATAAATGATGGCTGTGTTCTGCACTAGTAGTACGACTTGTAAGGCAATAGCTTGCAACGACCTAGAAGTGGAAGGATTTTCTAAAACCATCCTAGATTCTATTGGGTCCTTTTTTATGTATGGGAAGTGTGTGGAGCTATAAAACTCCCATGCTTTAGATTGATAATAAGTACAGTAGAGAGATGTCAACCTGGGCAAAGGTTAAGTTAAAATTGTTTAGTATGGTCTATTATTAACATAAAGGTTGCACTGTAATGCTAGGAGGTTGGAGTTATAACATTTTAATGATAAGTGTTATTTAACTTGGCAATGTCATCTTGTTATATATTAATCCTGCAGGTAGAACACAAAATTCAGTCTGGATCTCACCTCTTGGATGTGAAACTAGTTCAAGTGCCAAAAATGTTATCAGTGCTTAGGAAAGATTGGGCGCCCCTGGCTTTCTGCATATCTTTCAAGGTATTGATGGTATTTGGAAAAATTTAAGGAGTAAAAGCCAATTTTTTTCCCTTTTTACATTAATCTATATAGACCTTTATCATTTTCACAAATACTAAATTGCAGTTATTAAAAATTAAAAATCTCTTGATATGGGAAGTTGAGAGGTTTGCTCAAAGAACACAGAAAAAAAGAGTTTAGTCTATAACTTTACACATGATGATGCGCGTTGCATATCAGCAAGTGTCCTTTCCACAATTATAGAAGAATAGACTAACATTACATAATTAATACTTTTCTAAACCTTTTTAATCGCCAATAACTTCTTGCTAGTCATATGTATAAATGAAAATGAATTGTTAGTTATCTGAAATAGCATGCCATGTGAGAGGATCAAAATACTGCAAGATAGTGATCAGGTTATTCAAGTTAGCGGTGCTTTTTACTTTTTTTTTCCCTGTTTTTCAATAACAGACGTCCAAACATAGAATGGCATGACATATAAATAGCTTGATATACATTGTTACTAGGTTGAGACTAAGATTTACCTTTCCTCCTTGATTAACAGTTAGAGACAGATTCAAACATTCTTCTAAATAAGGCTGTTACAGCTCTTGAAAAGTACAAAATGCATGCAGTTGTTGCAAATGAGCTCTCAACTCGCAAGGAGCAAGTGGTGGTTGTCACTAGAGCTGAGAAGATTACTGTTCAGCGAGACAAGAGTCAGGCTGTTAATGATGTAGAGAATCCCCTGATTAAACTTCTTTCGGGGAGACATACTACTTACATTGAGGATTCCGCTAGGTAAGTCTACAGAATGACTTTGGCTCTGAGTTTTGGCTTCTTCTCCTTGGTTGCAATTCCGGGACTACTACTCTAGTTGCATGTCTTCATTTCTTTTTTATGTATTGATTAACATTATGACACATGGAATAAGAAATATAATCAAATTAATATCCTCATTTATAGTAAAATTAATGTTTAATTTTTTAATATGTCATTTATCTCTTTAATATGTTATCTATATGTAATTGTTATACATTATTAAGATAATTTTTTTATACTATCATCCAATAATGTGTTGTTATTGAATTTATTAGTTGAGTGAAAACAAACATATAATTGATGAAATGATAACTATGTTATTTGAACTTTTAAAATGACAAATAATTATAATTTTTTTTAAGAAAAATAACACTTAAAAAGTAATAAATTGTGATCTTGAATAAAAAGGAGAAGAATTAGGCCGCAATGTACGAACTTTGCATTATATTTTTGTAATTCTTATTGCCAATTGATAATTTGGTTGCTATTTCTCATTTAAGTTTAAGATGAGTGTAGTGAAACCTTTCAAATTTTTGGTTTTAATGGAATTAGTCACTCTCACATAAGCCAATATACCATTTATTAAAAGAAAAAGGTTCTATAGTGAAATATTATCCCAGGGTCTGAGATATGTGAAGATGACGTATTACCTTTGTTATCAGAGGGCTAGGATCCTCTCATGTCCAACTAGAGGTCCAGTTATAATCATACGCCCATCATTTTTTTCATGCAAGTATTTTTTTTCTTTTTTATAAATTTTTTTTAACAGTTATGATTTTCTCCGGTTAAAAATTAACTAGAGAGAATCCACACTCGTTATAAGGTACAACCAAAGAAATTTTGTATTGCTGTATTAATCATTGGGATGTGCTGTCATTGAATACATGGTGTGGTGACTGTTCTGGCTATGCAAGTTCTTTTTCATTTGCAAATAAATGAGAAATTTGTTTTAGTCTTGCTAACGAGTATTTTAAAGACACTGTTTAAGGAATTTATATATAACAGATCTTTATTGGAATCATGACATTAATTATATTTATAATATTAAATGCTATAAAATCAAATAATTTTTTTTTAATTTTGGTAACCAGTATTATAAAGCTACTAGATGTCTATGTATTTTAGATAGGCATGAATATGAGCTGTTGGAAATGATAGTTACTAGTACTATGGAACCAGTTGACATAATTACCTAACCACTGTATAATATTTCACAAGCACAAGGAAGCAGATTTTTTGGACTCGCGGACTCCATTACCGCTCAGCATATAGGTTACAGGGGATTTGGAGTAGAAGAATACAAAACAATCCAAGTGTATTCTTGGATGTCTATGTATTTTAGTCTTTTCACCTTTCCGTTTTCTTTCCTCCAATCACCATGCGAAATATATTAACCTTGCAACTTAGCATAATTCTGCGATTTAATAGAATTGTCATCTATAATTACAGTTCTAAAAAATTAATAAAGTTAGTTTCAATATCAAACTTCAAATTTATATTTAATTTTAGATACCAAACAGACACCTATGGTTCCCTGTAGATTTCCAAATCAATTTTAACTTTGATTGAATTGGAATTGAAATTGAAATTTTGAATAATTTAAATTTTAACTGAAAAGCTGAATTCTCAGACAATTTAGTCTGGAAGTAACAAAATATATGTACATATATATCTTCTGTATAATGATAATTAAAAAATAATTAGATTCCAGGGGGGAGACATTTTGGTATTGAATCAAATATTATCTATTCGTAGGTGGAAACGAGGTCCCATGTTCACTACATTGCATCATCACTCTCTGAATCAAGCTCAAGACCTTCTGCTGCTAAGAGCTGGCTGATAATTTTCTTCTTTTCTTCCTCAGCCTTTCTTCGCATCAAATCTCTTTTCTTCAGTATAAGTGTGTGCCTTTTAAGGGTATTGCTGAAATTTTCAGCTGAAGCCTTCTTTTCTCTTGCCAAGATCTTCCTTGCTTCATCTGGATCAATCTGAGATTTCACAAAATACTTCCAATCAGATGCAGGAAAAAAAACATGGAATATGCCTCTGAGAAAACATGAAATATGTGATACTGACACTTCTCAACACCCATTCTTGTGTAATAAACAACTATCTGGGATGTTATGTAAGAAGCTAGGATCAAGTATTATTTGAAACTCACTCAGACATAGAAGCGTGAAGCGACAAAAACTTACTCTAACTTCATTTATGAGAAAGAAAACCAGGTTGATCGTGGTTGGAAGAAAATTTGACAAAACCTTATGACCCACTCTTCTTGACACAACCATTCAAGCATACCCCAATACCTTTGAACGAGAAAGTTGGCGCACACGAAGATTCAACTCGCGCTGTTGCTGCTCAGCCCAAGCAGCAATTGCCATATGACCCCGCTGATCAAAAGCTTTTCGTTTTTTTATAAGCCATTCCATCCATGCTTGAGATGCCTGAAGGAAACAAAACAAAACACCACATGGATCAAGAATAAGAAGAGAAATTCTGTAAACTAATTACAACAGAAGAAAGAATACATCCATTATTACCCATTTCAAACGTTTACAAAGCAATGCTTAGAGGTACTTCCATTTCAAAAGTTTACAAAGCAATATTACCTTCATAGGATTGACCCGGTTATCCATGTCATACTGTCTTCGCTTCTCTTCATCTATAAGCAATTCATAAGCAGCTTGAATCTTGATGAACCTAGCTTCTGCTGTTTCACCTTCCTCAAGGGTTCCTCTACCATCATAAACTTGAAGAGTAAAGTAAACAGAGTTATTATGCATTGTGAGCAAGGTAGTTAAGATCGAGATCTTACTCAAGATCGGGAAGGGGTCCCAAGATCGTAAATCGTGGGATCGTAACACGGATCGTAAGATCCTACAAAAGTACTTAATTCATATATATATATATATGTGTGTGTGTGTGTGTGTGTGTATTGTATGCATATAAATTTATATATATACATACAAAATAGCATAATAAAAAAATAAACCCTTCAAATTCTAATAAACTCTTCATAAATTTAAATTCAAAATGTAAACCAAGTTTTAAGATAATAACATAAATCTAAAATACCAAACTACAAGAACAAAGTGCCAAATACATAAAATTTAAAAACTTAAAAAAACTTTGACAAAAAAAAAAACTTAAAAACTAATTAACTTCTAAACAGAGGCAAATTTAAAAAACTTTGATAAAAAAAATAAACTTAAAAACTAATCAACTTTTAAACAGATGCAAACTTAAAAAAACTTTTGACAAAAAAAATAAAACTTAAAAATTAATCACCTTCTAAAGAGACAGAAACAAAAGCCATTGGAGACCAAACTAAAGCCTTCAAAAAACAAGCAGAGAGAGACGCTATAGAGCAGAGACGCAGAGAGAGAGTACGAGAGAGAGGAAGAAACGCAGTCGCAGAAACAGAAGCAGAATAGCAAGCGGAAGCAGAAACAGTTCGCACTTCACACCCAGCAAGGAAGCAAGAGAGAGAGAGCACTCAGCAGAGGAAGCAAGAGAGAGAAACGCACCCAGCAGAGGAACGCACGTCGCAGACGAAAGTCGCAACAGAGGAAGAAAGAGGAAGACGCAGCAGATGAAGAAACTGGTATTAGGGTTCAAAGCTCGCTGAAAAATGAAGCAGAAGTCCCGATCTCGAACCTTTTCTTTTAAATTTGCCAGGTAACGAAACTCGGTGGGATCGAACGATCACGGCGTTTCTACGATCTTGAACGGCGATCCTACTCCGATCCCGATCTTTCCTGTGCACGGGATCGCTTAGGCTAAAAAAGATCGTAAAATCGATTTTACGAGTAAAATCGGCGATTTTAACTACCTTGATTGTGAGGTTATATTCATGTTTAAGAAACAACATCAGTGCACAGAAGAACTGTATCACAATTAAGTTGTATGGCACACAGTTGGAGAAGCACTTAAATAGGCACAGGCCACAACTGCTTCAATCATATACCTGTGGAGAGAAACAAAATATCCCACAAATTCAAGCAGAGTAGCAGTCAAACAAGTTGTAAAAGACAAAATGCTAACCACTGAATATAATAATATATTGCTGCTAGATATGATTAATATAGGATTAAATATAGAATCAGGCCACCACAACCAGCATTATCAAATATCAAATTGACAGATACGGTTCATATGTATGTGACACTTCAAGAAAACAAGTAGCTAACCTAAGATTAAGAATTAAGATACATACCATCTGGATGATAAAATTTGGCCAAACGTCTGTAAGCATTCTTTATCTGCTCCTCGTCAGCATCTCTTTCCAATTCTATTGTTTCAGCATAGACAATTGAAGAAGAAACAGTCAAAACAAGTATACACAGGAAATTCCCATACCTATTATCTTCCTACAACAAAGGCTAACATTACACAAGCATGCCATTCTTGACAGTGACAGACCTAAAGCGTTACCCATCAGTTCATTAAAGTAGTTAGTCTTTATAACATGAATGGATTTACTATACTAGCAATTTTCCGACAAAACCATATCATTGGTGCAACCTTGATACAAATAAAGTAAAGGAATCTTTTTAGCTGCAAGTTTTTTTTTTTTTTTTTTGAAAGAGAAGTCTTAATTTTTCTTGCATTTTCCTCAATAACGAGAGTTATCAGGGAAAAGGAACAAACTTTACCAAGAGTTTCATATGGGGACTTTTGTTCATCCCAGCTTGATGCTTTGGCCACAGTCCTCCTCTGATTCACGCGAAACCAGGGCACAGTACAGTTCGAACCGAGCCATGTAGAATACAGCGACGGCGATGGCAAACGGGGCTTGCAATTAGGGTTCCGAAACGAAGCCCTAAATCGAAATTGGTGTCTGCAACTGATGAAGGAGAACACCGTGTGTGGCCTGCATAGGGTTCTCAGATTGCTCATAGTTTCCCTGTGATTTTCGAACCGATTCGGTGAAACGCTGCCCTGAAGAATCAACAACGACCCAGGTGACAAAATCCTTTCTTTTTGGTCGTGGAAGGCTTGAACGAAGAGAAGAGGTTCTGGGCCCTCAATGATAACCCACACCCATGAATCTGACAGAATCTATGCATTTTTAGCATTTTTTTCTATAATTTTTCTCGAAGAGGAAATTCTGAATTGTTTTTTCTTTTTTTTTTTTTTTATGAATGATAGCCGGGAATCTTTTTTTATTTTTCCTGGGAACTTTGTGGACGGGTTTGCTTCTTTTCCTTCATGTGTCATGACAGTTACTGGTTGGTATTACCGTTATGCCCAAGTCCATCTCTCAAAATAACTAATATAAACTTTTTTTTAAAAAAAAAAAATTATATAAACCTACACATTTAGAATCTCAGTTTATCAGCATGTTTGGGAGAGCGTTCAGACCCCTACACTCACGTTTAGCTTATCCACTTTTTAGTTTTTTAGTTGGGACGTGGTTTTTAAATGCTTTTCCAAACACATAGTTGGAAAATGTTACTTCTACGCTAAGAAAATTGAGTGTGAGAGGTGTGGAGAAGAGGGATAAAAAAAAAAGGAAATAAAGAAAGAGTAAGTGAAAGATGTGATAACTAATATAATGAGAAAGAAATAAAGAGATAAAAAAAATGTGAATGTAGAAGTGATTGTATAAAAATTTTTTGTGCAAGATCACAGGCCTCCTCTATGGAGGCAATTATGTTTGAGCCGTGTAAGATTTCTATGGGTAACAAAGCTCTCTCTCCGAATATTTAACACAGTTGCATACCCAGGCTCGAACTCGATACCACTGGTTAGATTGGATATAAAATTGAATGTGGAACTATCATGATTGATGATTTTTCCCTGTCTTTTCAACAATAATAAACTCAAACAATCAAAATGAAGTAAAATAATGGACACTAACATTTTTATTTATTTTCAAAAGATACTAAATTGAAGATAAATTCCTTTTTTATAATATATAGTATGTACAAGCATACTCTCTAGAGCAGCAAACACTCGGTTTTGCTTCATGGTACAAACTACATAGCATTAAGCAGGTCTCTTCCTCTAAGGAGAACAACCTTTGGGAGGCCAGGCAGGATCACTCACATGGACGAGCGGTCCAAAGAGAACAAAGAGTACGAAGACGGTGAAAGTATTCCCCAAGAGCTAGCAATCCCCGAGCTGCTTGGTGTGTTGACAGGATTCGTGACATGTGCAACAGAGTTTGTTGCCTAAGGTGGTCTGCCTGTGGAGAAAAGAATGCATTCAATTTGAGTTATTAACATTGTTACCAAACCAAGGAACCATTGCATGCAAGAGGGAACATTTGTAATCATAGTACCCTAAGATCAGAAATAGTGAAGCCACTTGGTTTAGCTGGGGTGATCAGGGTAGGTGGAACTTGAGTAAAAATGGTATATTTAAGTCGTGGTAACAATTCCCAATGTACCAAAATAAATAAATAATGTAATGATGAATATGGGGCGTAAAGAAGTAATTGATTAAGTATATATATAGTGTTATAATTTGAACATCAGGATTTAGGATAAGTGGCCAGCATTAGGCCATTCTGATTTGAATTAACTTACTGGTTTCTCAAATGAGGATATTACTATCTAGAAGGAATTGTAAGAAATCAAAAAGGCATTCAGTTCTATTGTAATTTGCATTACCTGGCTTACAAAGCTTTCTAGTGCCTCAAATTTCTCTATGGCAATAGACATTTGAATTCCAAAGTTTCCTACACTCATAGGGTCAACTGCCATGTCATTGACCAGACTCTGCTGGAGTTTTTCCAATCCTTGTGAAAGAGCATCTTCAGCTTGCTGAGATGATTGGCGAAGTTTGTTAATACTAACAATTTGTGGTTCAGTCAAAGGCTCAAGTTGTGGCACAATGAGCTGTAAGAAGAGGTTCAGTGGTTAATGGTTTATTGAGATTTTCATAGTATGAATTTTTCAACTATATGCAAATTGTACCATGTCTTGAAGTGTACCATTCTTATCAGCAAGCAATTGAAGCAACACAAGACAGATTAGATATTTTTATTCTAAACAACATAATAAAAACATACCAACTTAACTCTTGTATGCAAAATTTTCAATTTAGTATATTTAAATAGATTGCAGCTTGAAAAAATAATGAAAAAGAAAAATGATAGCTCTTATTTTGAACAATCAGTGATGAGAAAATGTAAGCAGTTATCAGAATCAGATTTAGTCTGTGGTGTGTACATTTAGAAGCTGTGACGGGCGTGATCCTCCAATCCAAAGGAAAATGCGCTCCACTGATGCTTTCCACACACCAGAGATTAAATAGAGGACATCAACCTTTGCAGCATCAGCTTTCATTCTGAAAAGATTTGAGTAATGGTTCAAGGTACTCTGAACAAGTAGACGAAGCTGTACATCAGATGCGTGAGTTTGAAATGCATTTCTAAGTTCTTCATTCTGTCTTTGTTGCTCTTCAACCCAATGTCCATATTCAATTTCAAATGCAACAATTCCTGCTTCACAGAACAGAAGGACCACTTAAAAAATGTAACAAGCTATAAAGCACAATGCTTCATGCATAGAGAAAAACAAATACTGAAGTGGCCAATAAATCTACATATAAATAAACATTGATAATTCTGATATGTCATCAAAATTATTCTCATCATGAAACTAACATGTAGTTTAACACTCCCGACTGAATTTTCCCCTATTTGAAGCATTAGAAAGAACAATTGAAAGAATATAACACAATTCATATTGTGATATTAGATCCAGGTATTTCTATATAGCAGTTCAAGAAACTCAAATTGCAAAACTATGTTGAGTAGAAATGTAACATATATTGAGTTAATGAACTGTAGACGCAGACTATGGGTAATCACATAGATGGCTGAAATATTGATTGCTGTGCAGCAGTGTAAGACTAGGAAAATATCCATTTACATCCCATATAGAAACATAAAAGGGAGAAAAAACCACAATTTAAGTTCTTCAAGAACAAGTGATATCTAACAATTAATAGAAGAACATATTTTAAGAAAGGTTAAAAATGATAATAAGAATCACAAACCTGGGTTTATTGTTTCAGAAGATCCCATGTAACTGGCATCTAATGCATTGCCAATGTACAGACCCTGCAGTTAGACATTTTAGTAAATGCTTACACATGACAGATGAAGGAATATAAGCTCACAATTAAAAAAAAAAAGAAGTGAAGGTGATGTTGATTTTTTAGTTCTGGTTCACCTGCTTTCTTGCTTTCATAATATCCAGTTCCAATTGCATGAGTTTCAATCTGCTTGTTTCTAATTGTTGAACATAAGCCTGTGCATAACAAAAATACAAATCAGATGACATATACTGGCTTGGCTATCTTCCTGTAAGTTCATTCATATTACCTTTTTCCGCAGCCTACTTTTCCGAGCAGCCTCTCTATTCTGAGCAAGGCGTCTTAGAACCTACACACAAATAAATATTAAGCAACTATAATGCCAGAGACAAATAAATAACTCAAAATCACTCATGTTTTTATTATATCCTTAAAAGCATTAATAATCAGGATGCATTTCAGTTTTTATGAACACTGAAATGTTTGAGAGTAAGACTTATACCATCCAAAGTCACCTCTCTTTCTCTCAAATAGTTTGGACAAAAGGATCACTCATCAGATTTCTTAATACTAACATCACTGTACAATGAAACACTGGTAACATAGCTATACATAAACAGATATGTCCTGGTGAATTTCATCACCTTACTAACATCTTTATTTGTAGTCTCTTGATCAGTTCCAGAAGGCTCCCTTGGTTCATGAGGAATATATTCAGGCTGGAAAATCCAAATTCAAAACACTGTTATAATCTACTTTCCACATAAATTGAGGTAACCCATAAAAAAGAAAGAAAAAAAGAATCATACTTTCTCACCTTGTTCTCTATGGTAGTATTCACCAGTAACATTGGGGAAGCAATTGAATTCAGGCTGCCATCAACTTTAAAGTTGTCCCCCCACATGCTAACTTGCTGGAATGACTCATATATGTCCATTAATTTTCTTTTATCTCTTGCAATGATCCAAATGATAAAAGAAGAGTTTTCTACAAAATAATAACATTAAAAAATCAAACTTTAATTTCATGCCACTTACCACCAAACAAGAACTTCTGATATGTTAAACTAAATCACTATAAAAAGGTCTAATCTAAGGCTTGAAGCTGAAAAGAGAGAATCAACAGCTTTCTCCTAATTCTGATTTACTATGATTCCAATAACTCAAGAAAAGGAGTATAGAGTAATAGTATTAGTTGTTTGATCAAAAAAATTGCAGGAATAGCGCCAAAATCTGGCAAGTAAACAAAGCTCTTAACGTCTAGCCAGATTCACACCAGAGTTCAGCCAAAAAAATTTGAAAAAAGAAAAATAGAAGTCAACAGCAACAACCCCATAAAAAAGGTAATAAAAAAGAGTTCAACTTCAAATAATCGAAACCGTCATACTCATTCTGTCAAAGGAAATTCAAGTCTTGCATGTACTTGATATATTTTCTTTTCTTCAAAATAAACAGAAATCAACCACACCTGAGTCCAAGCTTTTGCTCAAAATGACAACTTTCAAGTTGGGGTAAATAGAAATTGGAACCAAACCAAGTACATGATACTTACTACTATAGATTGAAGAACACCAAACTATAGCTAGCTAGCTAACTTGATAGAATCAGCAACCTCCAAATTTGGTTAGTCCACCCCATGAAAGACCTCTGATCAATGCTCAGAATTGAATTGAGCATAAATATATATATATATATATATATATATATTTGAGAAACTCACAAGCTCAGTATTAATATATATGATTTTTATTTTGCCGCATGCAAACAAAATTAAAAAAGCAAGGTTGGGACTAAAGATGACAAGTGAAATTTAAAAGCTATTCTAAATAAAACTAATCAGTAATCACAACTTTTTCTTTTTCTTCTTGGTTTACAAAAACTATATTTTGAAGCGACAACTTGCTAACTTGGTTACGTTCCCACTCCAAGAGAAATAGTGAGTGCGACAGCATTTAAAAAATAATAGTTGTGCATTAAAAAAATCAAAAGGTTACATACAAGAAAAGTACTTAGCTCACACGTCTATCTTTCCATTGTGATTCATTAATAATTACGTGTAGAGTAAGTTTATTTAATTTTAGAATCTTGTTAATCTAAAAAAACCACGTTCAGTCGGTGTCTGTTTAGTTTACAATTAAATAGAATTAATTATAGAAATCAATGGTTGAGATGAGTTATAGACATTTTATAAAATACGTTAAATAAAAATAATTTAAAATTAATTTCACGAAATGATAATTTTGTACTGTTTAAATACGAAACAAAGGCTAACTATCAAATTTCCCTAAAAACAAAGGTTAATTTTTCTATGATGTTGATATAGGAATATCATATTAATCCATTCCATTGAATAAAAAAGGCACAATCAAAAGTGGGAAATGGCTCTTACTAATTACGTGTGCACGAAATTGAGATATGGTGAAACAATTTTTTGCTTGATTGTCCATACTCCAAGGCAAACATTAAATTAATATAGTTCCCCGTTGTGTCCATACTCCAAGATGGAATGAAAAGAATAAGGAATGGTTCAATAAACTATATGGTGTTTGTTAGTTTGTTTGAATGTCTTCACTCTCCCACGATGTGGCTATATATGCGGAGTTCAAGACGAAACTCGTATATATATATAATTAAGTCAGGAAGAGGTGGCAACAACAAATATGTTCAAGATTATTAATGTAATTAGTCCGGTGCGTGTGCGATACATGGAGGCATTTGTAATGGAAATGTTAGATGAATAAGTTTTATAGTTAAATGTTTTAATTAATTTAAGTCCAAGGTTGGGGCACTAGCCTCTCACCCTAAATTTTTATTTACCAAAAAAATATATAATTTAGTTTGAATGTGTATATAATTTGTAATAAATATGTGTATGAGAAAAAATTTTACATGGTAAAAGACTTAATTTGAAAAGGGATAAAAAACATATATTGGATGAAGTATCTTACTTATGAAGATAAACTCTGTTTATTGAATATATGAAGGTGAATGTAATCCCTATAAAAGAAAAGTTAAAGTTAAAATATGGTAGAAGTTAATATAAAATACATGAATGTGCAAAAAAAGAAAAGAGAAAGTAATTACTTACCTAAATAAAATGTTTGAAGACTTTTTTTAAAATCACATTTGATGTAGTGTTCGTTGGATTTCCTTCTTCATCACAAATAAGAATTTTAAGTCCTTATAAGAATTTTAAGTCCCCTACGTGATGTTACTCTTGAGAGTGCAACACACAACTGGTCGTGAGGAAAAATTGGTCTTAAGATAGGTTGATCTTGAAAGAAACTTAGTTATTTCATGTTTTTCAATAACATAGGATCACTTGAATCGTTTAGCAAAAATCTTCTGGAATTTCAATATGGATCTCGTCATTAACTTCTTGCTCGTTCCTTCCATCACCAATGCTCAATACCCAGTCATAAAATGTTTTCAATTCTTTTGCATGAAAATTTGAACCGGCAGTTGTTATCTCATTTTTTTTTTCAATGTTAACACCTTGCAATAATTCCAAAGATGTGGAGAGTTCATGGTAGCACGAACTATATCCTGTATTGTCCCTTTAGGGTATGTTTGCGAGTTGTTTGGAAGGAAATGGGAGAAGAGAAGAAAGTCCTTCCTCCCTTTGTGATTGGGAGTTTGAGTATTTTCCAAAGTCTTCACCTCCTCTTCTCCCCCTCCCTTCCCCCTCTAACTTTTTCTTTTCTCTCTTTTCTAAACTCACAAACAGACCCTTAGGGATCACAGGTAGGAGATATGCCTAATATCACCACAAAAAATAATAGCTTTTTCTCCAAAATGAAAGTTGGCACTATTTGTGGAAGTGAATCTAAGTATGTCTCTGAAAGTCTAATCAACAACTTAAAAAACAATATTGCTTATGAGTTAACGTCATCACATATAATAAGTTTGGTTCTTATTATTAGTTTAGCCAAAGAAGTTTCTTGTTTTATATCGGAGTTCTCCTTAACATTTATAGGGATAACAAATCTGGAATGTGTCATCCTTCCCTCAAGAATTAACAAAGATGTTATTCCACTTGATGCACCAATTAGCACAATTTACATTTTTAGTCTTAAACCTCCTGAAATTTAAAAATATCATTAAGAATTGTTGAAATTATCTTTTTGAGAACGATAATACTGCTTTGTAAATCTTTTATAAAAGTGATTTTTTCTCCCATCCTTGTAGATTATAGATTAATAAGAAGATCATAAAAAGAAGAAAAAAAGAAACTAAAGATTTGTATTTATATATATGAAGAGTAAATATGCTTCTTGAAGACAAAAAGTAAACATAAAAAGAATAACGAATGAAGACCAAGTATTAAATAGTTTTTTTTTTTCAACTTTTGGAAATAATTATTTTAATACTATAACCATTAGGATTATTAAAATATGGATTTATAATTGTCTATAAGACTTTATAGCTTCTAGAATTTAATTACTATAACATGTTATAAACTTTTTTTTAATATTGAGATTGTTAAAATGGACTTTAATACCGAAATTTGATATTTTGATATAATAACATGTTTCCCTTCAGAATATGCTTTTTATTATATTTAATGCAATAAATGAAATTTTAAAAGAAATGGAGAATGTGTAAGACATATATAAAAGGTGATAATTGATATCAATATTTAGTTTCTTAACTCCTAATATAACTTTGATTTTTTTGTGTACAATAACAATTATATTAATGTGTGCGGTAATAAAAAATGGTAAATTTAATGATTATAAAAACATAATGTAAATAATATAATATGATTTCATTGATTGAGACATATAAGTTTAGTGTATATATCAAAGTTTGATAATTCAATTTTTTTATGGACAATACTCAATCAATATTTTTTACAGATATAATTATAAAATGAAATTTTTTAAAATTATGTATTAAATTTCATATTATATTTTTATTTTTTTATAAACTTTTTTAAAATATGTAAATTATTAAAATTGGATTTAATATTGAAATTTGATATTTTGATACAATAATTATAATTAAATAATTATTATAATAAAAGTTGTACCTTCTTTAAAATTAATTTATTATATTTTAATTTTCATATTATATTTTAATTTTTGTTATAAAATATTTTTATTTTTAAATTATTAAAATAGGCTTCATTATTGATGTTTGATGCAATAAACATGACTATAATTATATAATTAATATGAACATAATTATAAAATGATTTTATTCTATTTTATATTTTGTATTATATTTTTATTTATGTCGTAATTTTTTTAATAATGAAATTGTTGAGATGAGCTTTATTATTTATAATTAATATAACAAAAATAACTATAGTTATAATTACCATTAATATAATTATAAAATAAATTTTTAAGTGTTTGAATATATTTTAAATTTCGTATTATATTTTATTTTTTAAATTAAGTTTTACCTTTTTTAAAATTAAGTTTATCCTTTTTTAAAATTATTTTTTATGTTTTAAATTTTGTATTATATTTATTTATTTATATTTTAATAAATTTTTACATATGTTCTAAATTATAATAATAATAATAATAATTATTATTATTATTATAGTGATATTTATATATATATAATGACTATAATTAATTGTGGTGATTAATAATATTCATGATTTATAATGCAAAAGACACTTTCTATTTTTAGAAGTTTTGCTTAAAGAAATTTACCATTGTACCCCCACTTTAGATTTCATTGACCACTTTCACTACCTTACTTTTATATATATAAAGATAAAGATATATACGGACGTTGCCAATAATTTATTTTTGGGCCAAAATAAAATCTTAAAAATTATAATAAAAATATTAAATAATTTTAATTAAGAATAATAAATTTTATTTAAATAAAACTCGTCATTCCTTCATCTGTATGAAAATTCTCAACAAGTTGATAAATTTGTTCAATATCAAATGATTTCAAAGAGTCTTTGGGATATAAAGTTGAACTGAGTATAAGAAATTCAACTGTCTTTTCGTTAAATCTTCTATTTAATTCAAATAATTGAAAATCAAATTTTAGTTTTTCTTATCATGTAATTCTAAAAAACAGATTTAAATCAAACAAAATATTTTTTAATATTATATATTATGTTATCTAATGATATTTTCTCCTTTCTTTCCTATTCTTTATAATACTCATATGCTTCCCCTTTTGATCTTTTTTACTTTTTATAGACTAATATTTTTAATCAAATAATTTTATAAGCAATATTTTTAATCAAATCTTATTTGCAATTTTAAATATTATCTTATCATCTCTAAATAAGAAAAAAAATCAATATAAAAAAGGAAATAATAAAAAGTTAAAACTTATTTTTTTGACAAAATAAAGAAAATAGCGAGTCATAAAAAAGTACTTAATACTACAAAATCTACAAAATTTTTAGGGGATGAATTATTCATAAGATATATTATACGTGATCTATATAGTTAAAAAAATTAAAGATTTTTGGGATACCGTACCCCTGCCAACCTCTTTGACTACGCCCCACGTGGCGTAATTTGCTAAGGGTAATTCATACGAGGTAGGCGCGTTGTTATTAAATATTGGCATATATGGATAATTCTATGCAGGCATGCATAGCCTAAAAACTTGAGGGACCTATAATTTCATATATATGGCCTTATTGATACTACTTCGGACTTGAATATAAGTAAAAATAATTAAATTCACACACATTAAGAAAGTTGGTTAAACTCATTGAATTTTTTTAGTATCATGTAAAAAGTACTTGGATTGCATAAATTACCCTACATTCAATTTTATTGAAAATTGTTTCAAGTGAACATATTCTCTTTCTATTGGCACATGATTCATTAAATAGAGTGGTTGGAAAGTAAAATCAAAGGACGTTTTGGATTTATCTCATTAAATAGGGTAAAATAGTTAAGATTTGCTTATATTTTAGTCCACCAAATATGAGTTTTTTTTGCTTATATTCAAGTCCGGAGAAAGTAATAGATAGAGAACGTTTTACGTTTGCATTAAAGCTTAGATTTAAAAAGTGTTTCTCGGAGGTGATTAGTGTGTTTAGTTTTTCAATTATAAAATTGATTTTAAATTAATGTGATTTTATAGATTTGCAAAAAGCAAAATAGAATAGAAATTACTTTAGAAAAAAATTAGATTTGGAATCAAAAGTCAATTATGACGATGGTAAAATGGGCCAAGTCAGTCTGTTTAACCCACTGATATAAACGGTCTAGGATGAGGAAACTCATTAATTCCAACAATTCATATAACCCATTGAAAAAATGAGATGATGAAAAAATGAGCCGAGTTTAGTTCATGTGGCTTGTTTTTCAATTTTTTATTTTTTCTTTCTTTTTATTTTTTTTTTGTCATATCTATCAACCCATTTAACTCGTCCAAATATAAGTTGAGTTGGAAATTTTATTCATTTTTTAAATTTGGGCTAACTCGTCGGACTTATCTTTTGATAGGTTTAAATTATGACAAAATCGCGATTTCAAGGTTGAATGCAAGGAATTGTCAAACACACTCACAAAGTTGAATTCTTTTATTAAAATAGGTGGGACCTATCCTAAAATATTTTTCAATATGTTTTACTTTATGTATATTGCTTTTTTTATTTTAATAGTGACAATATATTCATCATTTTTGTGATGAAGTTGTGAATGCTAAAACTCTTGCCAACTACATTATCATTGTAATTAAGTCTAGTAGTTTGATTTGAAAATCATTATAATTTCTTGTATTCTCTTTTGATAGATGATGAATTAATTGGGCAAATAAGTTCAAAAATCTTATATATATTTTTTTTAACTTAAATCCATTTGGTATGGAAAGGTTGGCTTTATTGATTCAACATAAGGTGGACAATGGTAGCTGGCATCCCATTTATATTTCTAGAGGAGGACCAGATATATCACATATTTTTTTGTTGATGATGTACTTATCTTCTACAGAGCACAACGATCCCAAGTCTAGTTGGTGATTGATACTTTAAACGACTTGAAAGAAATAGAATTGGAGAAAGAAGTCCCACATTGGGTGCAGCTGAAGAATGAAGGCCCAATGCAGCTGAAGAATGAAAGCCCAATAGCTGTGAAATGAAGTCCCACATCGAGGGTGCAACTGAAGTTTTATTTCTCATAACAGTTTTATGTGTTTCTTCCCTTTTTTTCTTAGAGCCTCATTGGCTGATAGTGATTCTGTGTGATTCTGTTATTCATACTTTTTGCATTCGTATTGCTTCCGCTTTCTGTTTTCAATTGATTCCTTTAGTATATAAGGAATACTTGTAATAGCAGAACTCTCAAGGAAAATGCATATCGTTGCTTTCAGTATTCAATCCTTCTTTTTTCCAAAATACTTTTATGGTATCTAGAGCCTTTCCTGAGTTTCAAAGCATTCTGCATCCATGGCCAAAGGGAGCGCAAGTAATACTCCCACTCCTCCTCCTCCTCCTCCTCCTCCTCCTCCTCCTCCTCCACAGGACCTAGCCTTGAATCCTTTGAGTGTTTATTATATCCATCCCGGTGAAAACACTTCCATACCTTTAGTCTCTCCTCTCCTCACTTCCAAAAACTACCACAGTTGGGCCAGATCCATGAAAAGGTCTTTAATCTCCAAGAACAAATTTAAGTTTGTTAATGGCTCCCTTCCTATGCCTAATTCGTTTCATCCCAGTTTTGATGCCTGGGAGCGTTGTAATAATCCCGTTCTAACTTGGATCCTCAATTCCGTTGAACCTACCATTGCTCAAAGTATAGTGTATGTTGAAGTGGCTACTGTCGCTTGGACTCTGTTGCGAAAACGATTTGCCCAGGGTGATCGAGTCCGAATTTTCGAGCTGCAAGAAGAAATTGCTTCACTTAAACAAGGTACCAGTTCTGTAACTCAATTTTTTACAGAAATCACCACCTTATGGCAAGAACTTGAGAATTTCCGACCATTCACTGGTTGTTTATGTGCAGTTAAGTGCGTGTGTGTTGCTGATCAACAAGGCCAAAGCTATAGAGCTGAAGATTGCATCATGAAATTTTTTAGTGGACTGAATGATGATTTTGAAGTAGTCAAAACCCGGGTCTTAATGATGGACCCTTTCCCTGATATTGATAAGGTGTTTTCCTTAGTAATTCAGCATGAGCGGAGAGTGAATCCCTCCATTATTTTTTCTGTTAGTGATGATAAACAGGTTTTTGTCAATTCCACTGAAACCAAGAAGCACTTTGGTAATAGAAGAGGCTGCTCCCTTGGTCGAGGGAATGTCAAAATTTGTAGTTATTGTGGCAAGAATGGCCACACTGTCGATGTATGCTATAAAAAACATGGCTATCCTACTGGTTTTCATGGAAGGAGCAATGTCTCAGCTAATCAAGTCATTGGAGAACCTGCAGATTCAGCAACAATCATAAGCCAACCTTCTGGTGATGACACAGAACCAGGGCAAAATGTTTCACTAACTCCTGAGCAGTATCAAGCCTTCATGTCTCTTCTCAAGCCTTCAAGTGTAGCTGGCACTTCTGCATCAACTCAAGTGGCTGTTGTGACCACTTCTCCATCTCTTGGTAACCTTGACACATCCAATTCATTCTCAGGTAATTACACTGGTTTTTCTGCTAATCTCATAAGCAATACCACCTGGATCATTGACTCTAGTGCTACAGATCACATCTGTTGCATTAAATCTGTTTTCATTACCTTTCCTAAGCTCACCAATCAATCTATTAGTGTGAAACTACCAAATGGCAATGTCACTTTGGCCACACATGTTGGCACAGTCCAGATTAATCCATTTCTTACCTTTACACAGGTTCTGTATTTGCCAGAATTTTCTATTAATCTTATCTCAGTCTCTAAACTTGTTTCCACTATAAATTGTGCATTATTCTTCTCACCATCCCACTGTTTCATGCAAGACTTGAGCAATTTGAGGACGATTGGTTCAGCTAATAAGATTGAAGGATTATACTACCTGCAAGCCACTCCACTTCCATCAAATCCATCTCAGTTTCAGGCCTTAGTGTTTCCACCTCACCTTCCACTTTTCTGTTTCAGCCTTATGGCACTATAGGTTAGGACATTTGTCCTCTTCAAGGATGAACTTATTAGTTGCTTTGTATCCATTTCTGAAACAATATAATGAAAGAAATATTTGTGACACATGTCATTTTGCAAAGCAAAGGAAGCTACCTTTTACTTTAAGCCAAAATAATGCTACACAACCTTTTGAATTAATCCATTTTGACATTTGGGGACCCTGCAGATTTCCAACTATTAATAAGCACAAATATTTCTTAACAGTTTTAGATGACTATAGCAGACATTTATGGGTAATTTTCCTTAAACAAAAATAAAAAACAAGAGAACACATCAAGAACTTCATTACTATGGTTGAAACTCAATTTGGCTTAAAAGTTAAAACAATCAGATCAGACAATGGCCCAGAATTTATTCTTACAGATTTTTATCATCAAAAGGGCATTTTACACCAAAATCCTATGTAGAAACTCCCCAACAGAATGGGAGAGTTGAAAGGAAACATCAACATCTCCTTAATGTAGCTAGGGCCCTCCTTTTTCAATCCCATTTACCTAAATCATTTTGGGGTTTAGCAGTTGCACATGTTGTGTACCTCATCAACAGAATTCCCTCTCCCATTTTACACTCCAAATCCCCTTTTCAGCTTTTCTATGGATCTTTGCCTGATTTGTCAAATTTAAAGGTTTTTGGGTGTTTATGTTATGTCTCCACCCTTAGTTCAGCTAGGTATAAGTTGGACTATAGGAGTCACAAAGGAGTCTTTGTTGGTTACAAATCTGGGACAAAAGGTTTCTTAGTTTTTGATTTGCATACAAAGCAATTAACCTTATCTAGGCATGTTACCTTTGAAGAGAACATATTTCCCTGGCCTATACAGCCTATTTCTCATCTTTTACCCCACCGTTACTTAGACACTCACATTTCACATCCTCACCTCATAAATGATGATTCATTTCCTTTTACAGATTCAATTTCTCATAACACAGAACCTTCACCATCTCCCTCACCTGTATCTGTATCCACACATGCATCCTCACCTCCCTCACCTGTATCTGTATCCACACCTGCATCCTCACCTGCCACACCTCAAATTTCACCACTGCCTATAGTGAGAAAATCTACTAGACCTCTCAGGGATTTTCATTGCCATTCTTCACAGCTGAACCAATCAGGTACTCACTTTACTTCAAGTTTTGTTATTCCTTCCTCTCAATTTTCTTCTTCTCACATGGCCTACAGTTTAGCTCTTGATCAAGTCCAGGAGCCTACCACATTTGCAGAAAGCCAGCAAGCTTGACTGCTGGAAAAGAGCCATGGCTGCCGAAATACAGGCTTTGGAACTCAATGGAACTTGGACCCTTGTTGATTTGCCACCGGGTGTGATTCCCATTGGCAACAAATGGGTTTACAAAGTAAAAAGGAAGGCAGATGGGAGCATTGACAGATATAAAGCCATACTTGTGGCTAAGGGGTACAATCAAATTGAAGGTCTTGATTACTTGGATACCTTTTCACCAGTAGCCAAACTTACCACCATTTAGGGTCATACTTGCATTGGCAGCAACTCACAATTGGCATTTACATCAGCTTGATGTTGATAATGCCTTTCTCCATGGGGACCTTAAGGAAGACATATACACGTGTATCCCCCAAGGTATGACTATTTCCTCACCTTCTCATGTCTGTTAATTGACTAAATCTTTGTATGGTTTGAAGCAGGCTAGCAGGCAATGGTATGAGAAATTATCCCACTTCTTACTTGGTCTTGGATACACACAAGCTCACTCAGATCACTCTCTCTTCATCAAACCAACTTCTTCCAGTTTTACAGGCCTCTTGATCTATGTCGATGATATTATATTGTTTGGTAACAATGTTGCTGACTTTGGTTTGGTGAAGACACAGCTGCATAAAACCTTTGGGATCAAGGACCTGGGTCTTCTTAAGTATTTCATGGGAATTGAAATTCATCACTCTTCCTTGGGTATTTCACTTTCTCAGAGAAAATACTGCTTGGAGCTCTTGACTGATGCTTCTCTTTTAGACTGCAAGGCTGCTTCTACTCCCCTTGACCCAACACTTAAACTTTATTAAGCCTTAGGCCAATTGTTTCCAGATGCTGGTTCCTACCGCAGATTGGTTGGGCGCCTCCTTTACTTAATTGCCACAAGACCAGACATTACCTTCGCCACACAACAAATTAGTCAATTCATGAATTCCCCCACTCAAGCTCATCATAAGGCTGCTCTCCGAATCCTTCGATACTTGAAAAGGAATCCTAACCATGGGCTGTTTTTTCCTCGACAATCCAGCTACCAACTTCAAGGCTTCTCTGATGCTGATTGGGGTGGTTGTCTTGACTCCCGTAGATCAATTTTTGGATATTGTTTCTTCCTTGGTTCTTCTCTTGTCAGCTGGCGCTCAAAGAAACAAACCACAGTTGCTAGATCCTCTGCAGAGGCTGAGTACAGGGCATTAGCTGCTACCACCTGTGAGTTGCAATGGTTACTTTATCTTTTACAAGATCTTCATCTTTCTTGTACCAAACCTCCTATTCTCTTTTGCGACAATCAGAGTGCCCTTCATATTTCACATAATCCTGTCTTCCATGAGCGCACCAAACATTTAGAAATTGATTGCCATGTGGTTCGGAAAAAGCTCAATTCTGGTCTCATGCGCTTGCTACCTATATCCTCCTCTGACCAGCTTGCTGACTTTTTCACCAAAGCCTTATTTCCTAAGAATTTCCATCGTTTCCTTTCCAAGCTTGGAGTGTTTGATGTTTCACACCCTCCAGCTTGTGGGGGGCTGAAAGAAATAGAATTGGAGAAAAAAGTCCCACATCAGGTGCAGCTGAAGAATGAAGGCCCAATGCAGCTGAAGAATGAAAGCCCAATAGCTATGAAATGAAGTCCCACATCGAGGGTGCAGCTGAAGTTTTATTTCTCACAACAGTTTTATGTTTTCTTCCCTCTTTTTCTTAGAGCCTCATTGGCTGATAGTGATTATGTGTGATTCTGTTATTCACACTTTTTGCATTCGTATTGCTTCCGCTTTCTGTTTTCAATTGATTCCTTTAGTATATAAGGAATACTTGTAATAGCAGAACTCTCAAGGAAAATGCATATCGTTGCTTTCAGTATTCAATCCTTCTTTTATCCAAAATACTTTTACGACTTTTGTATTGTTTCTGGTCTTAAGGTGAATTTAGAAAAATATAAAATGATGTGTTTTAAGATAGTTGCCTCTTCAGGCAGATTAGCACTTTCTGCACTTTCTTCAATACCTTGTGTGACTGATTTAGGAAAATATTTGGGTTTTCCTTTGGTTAGTGGACGAGTTTAGCAACAATTGTTCTTACCTGTATTAGATAAGATATATCTCTCAAAGATTGGCTAGTTGGAAGACAACCCTTTTTAATCGAGCTGGTAGATCTTGCCTAGCTAGATCAGTCTTAAACTCCATTCCTATATATCCTCATCCGGAGCTTGTTTCTAAAATTAAGTAATTACTTTTTAAGCATTGGTAAGTTTCTCTGAACCATGTTCACCGAGAAGTCAATGGTGTTGCTAACAATTTGGCAAAGTTAGGTGTAACTAATCTTCAGGAAGAGCGCGCCTTTGGGAGATTCCTGCTTCTGAGCTTCCTGTATGATGATCATAGGATTACTTAGTATTTTGTAGTTGTCTCTACTATTTATTTCGTAATTATTTATACAATACGTTTCATATTTTATACAATACAAAATATTAAATATATTTTAAGTAGAACTCTTTTTTATAGTAATAAATTTATTTATTAATATGTCAACACTGAATTTTTCAACAAATTTTTTATGAAAGTCATCTTCCATTTTTTTTACAAAATAGTGTTTTGACAACTTTCATTGCAGAAAGAAAAAGTATAACAAAGAGAGATTTCATAATTAAATTAAATAAAATCACAAATAAAAGGATTTAAATATTATAAAATTTACAATAAAAAACTTTTGACCCCTAAAAGTTTGTGTCAATTATGTGGCAAAATTACCTACATCCGTAGGTAAAAACCGTCATAGGGCAATATGACGCGCATCCAAGACTACTTGTGGGTAAAAAGTGGATTTTTTTCTCTACCCAGCTTATTAACGGGAGAGCACAAATATTGGAATATCCATGCCCGTGGGTACCCACTATATATATACGATTTTATTTTTATATTTGTTAACTAATTATATTTAAAATTATAGTGTCACTCAATTCTAAGTATTTTATTTTTTTAATTATAATTTTATGAAAATTATTTTAAATTAGTTTTTTTAAGTTTTTTATTTTTATTTTCTAGTAGATATTCACAAATACTCATGGATACCTATAAATTCATCTAAAATCTGCTTAACATGTATTCATATGAATGAGGCGAATATTTAGTATTTATTTACCCACGGGTACGAGTAGTAGGAGTACAGGTACCTACTACTCGTACCCAGACCCGTCTATTAACATCCTCAGTGTCCATCAAATAATATTTCCTTCTTTACTTAGTTTCTCCTTCTTATTTTTATGAGTTTTTCTAATCTCCTACTCTCTCTCATTCCTATATCAATCTTCCTTTGATATCTTTTCGTTTTTTTTCTTATTCTTTCTACTTCTCTCTTGCTTCCCATGTCATTTATTTTTTATAAATTTTTACTTTTTTTACCAAATTTTATATTTAATTTTAGATATTACCTTATCTCATTTAAATAAAAAACTAATTAATATAAAGATGATAAAAAAATAAAAAATTAAACTTATTTTTTTAAAAAACATACAAATTATAAAGAGATAATGTTATATGATCTAATAGATAAATTAATAAAATATTTTATGTTAATCTACATAATTACTAAAAAGATCACTTTTTTTAGGATATTTGGAAAGACAAATAAAGTTGATAAAGAGTCTGTTTGGGTAGAACTTCTGCAGAAGTACTTCTAGGTGAAAAAAAATAGCATGAATCAAAGAGGTCAAATGCATTTAACTTCTCCATAAGTTAAAATTAGTCTTTGTAGACCACCTACTCCAAAAGCTTTCTCATTTAACTTCTCCAAAGGTAACTAATTTTAACTTATGGAGAAGTTAAATGCATTTGACTTATTTGATTCATACTATTTTTTTCACCTATAAGTACTTCTGCAGAAGTTCCACCCAAAGAGGCTCAAAATATTTTATGTTGGACCTACGTAATTATTGTAAAGATAAAAAAAAAATTGGACTCTTGGACTACGCCTATCCTTATTAGAATAGGAGAGTCTCTCCCTAGCCGATTTTTTTTATTAATTTTGATTAACACCCTAATTTTTATATTTACTTTATATTTTTTTTACTCATTACCTCTCTTTCTATTTCTTCTTTTCCCCTTTCTTTCTACACTCCCAATGTGTGTGTATATACAATCTTGTAAAATAACTTTTTTTTTTGTTTTTTTAAGACCCAAGATCAAAGCATATTTAATTGATAAATATCCTTTTATTTTTTATATTTGGTGTTAACTTATTAAACCCATTAAATTTATAAATATCCAATTATCATTATTCTCTTAATCATTCATAATCATAATCATTATCATTATAATTATTATTATCCTCTAATAACATGGAGAAAGAACGATCAAATGAACCTTATCTCGTTTTGTATTAGTGAAAGAAAAGTTTTAGTTAGCTAAGTAAGTTGATTAACCAAAGTGATAAATACACACTCTTGGCACGTCAACTTTGATAGTAATGAAGTCATATATAATTGTCTAGTTGATCATGCCAAGTGATCAACTTTTAATTAGTTTCGATCAAAATTGTCCCTTCCAACCTCGTAGGGAAAGGTATGGCGCCTTATAAACGACATTTGCATATGCTTTTATAAAGGAGAAGATAACCGATTTTCCAAAAGTATGAAGTTTTCTTCTTTATTTCTTACTTTTCCCCCTTTTTCCATCACCAAAAAAGATGTTACAGTGAGTTCAACTTTAACCAATAATTTCTTTTGGCTTTAAACTATGATATATCAATTATATATACATCAAGCTCGTATTTTATATTTCATCTTCATTTCAAGTGGATTTACATTTTTAGACTAAGCCACCTTTTATTAATCTGCTACCAAAAGCCCTACATGCATGCATGCTTATATAACCACCGCGAAGAACAAAACAAAAGGTTTGAAATTTGTGTCCCTTGACGTAGCTATAGCTATATATTAATAGAATGCAGACAGACACTCATGCAT
Organism: Sesbania bispinosa; assembly: GCA_026901365.1. Lineage (NCBI taxonomy): Eukaryota > Viridiplantae > Streptophyta > Magnoliopsida > Fabales > Fabaceae > Sesbania > Sesbania bispinosa. The sequence goes on from QLOH01000239.1 coordinate 68,142, forward strand.
GTTTTGTTTAGGGTTTCATTTCGATCAACTCTCACTGTAAAATATATTTACATAAATTATGCTATCACATTACTACAAAATTTAAATTCGTATTTTTATTATATGCATATTACTATTAGTATTTAGTATTGATTTAAAAAAAAATTATTAGTATTTGTATACTTGAGATTAATGATAATGGTGTTAGGGCCCGAATAGAATTACCCCTGTAATAGGGGATATCTATGGTTTACACAAAAAAAATTAATGATAATGGTGCTATATATATTTTGGCCACATTCTAAAATTTACATTTGTAAATCTTTTATAATATAGAAGTATTATTTTCCACTAATGTTTGAGTTATTTCATATTTACACTATCAAAACATACTGATTACATAATTTAACTTAATTAATTTATATATGTACCAATTTTTATAAGGATATTTGTTTATAATATCTTCACTTTTACCCATACTTCAATGCTTTATATTTACAGTTACACAACCTCAATCGATCAATAACCATACTCATACATAATTAATTATATACTTATTTAAAATCGTGAAATCCTGAATCTTAGCTCACTCTTGTACTATTACAAAATTTTCCTCAATATTTAATTATGTAATTTAAGAATAAGAATACATACGTTCATGCATAAAGCATTTTGTTACAAAAAAAAATGCTTGTAGGTTCTTCTTGTTCTTTCTGTCTTTGTTTAATTTCATTTTGTTACCAAAAAAATATGTTCATACATAAAATCTTAACTCACATCTTTATAAGCACCCATGGTGCTTAACAGTAAGAATGCTATTTATTTATCATGAAATTTAAAATATTATTGGTATTAATTAATATTAATGGATAATTTTTATTTGGTTTCTTAATACCTTATAAATAGTGTCTCTTGACTAGCTTTTTTACTTAAATTTTGACATCACACACACATACCAATAACTTCTTGAGTAAGTTTACTTTTTCTTTAAAATATTGAAGAAAATAATTGACCATTGACCAGAGAGTGAGCTCGATTAAAATGAATTCGACTAAAAATATGAGAAGAACTAATGATATATATATATATATATATATATTTATGGTTATAATATTATAATTAAGATCAAGAATTAATTTTAACTATACACTTATATATGAATAATTTAATCTTTACCATTCATTATAATTATAATTTATATGAGAATTGAAGGATTAGTTTCTCTCGTGGGAACATATTTTCACATGATAGGATTTCTCTCTATATATATGATCCTGTGCTTATAAATATAGACAAATTCTAGTGCTTCATATAATAGTGATATATGCGTAAGCAGCTGACACTAGGAAAGGAAGGATTGCATCAAACAGTACTCTTTAAAGTTAGAAAAGGCTAAAAAGTAAAAGCAATAACTGCTTTCCAAGTGGTACTGCATGTTACTCGGTCATTTGCTAATGGGATTTGATATAAAGCTTAGAGTGTATTTTAACAAATAATATAATTAAATACTCTCTCCATTCTTTTTATTACCTGTTATTATCAAGAGCAATTCTACTTAAAATTTAATTATGATTAAGATTTCTCACCCTTCTATGAGAGAGTGAAAGTGTACTTAATGGAGATCAAAATTATATTAAAAGATAATATCCTTATTTGTATTAAAATTATTATATAACTTTAATATATCTTTTATTCTTTTTAATGTATTATTTCATCACATTCTTCTCTTTTATTAATTAATTAAATAAAAATAATTAATAAATGAGTAATTAATGTTATATTGAAATATAAAATAACAGATAAATAACAATAAAAAAATTCCCTAATTAAAGACCAAAACTTAAAAAGGAATGGAGAGTATAATTATAATTTCTGAGGGAAAATTAAGTAGGTTATTGTCTAATTATAGTACATATCCATATCCTTGCTAAATTAAATAATGCTAATAAGCTTTTTTGGTTAAAGAAGCACTTTAAGAATTCAGCGATGGGACTTGTCACTTGTGTGGGGGCAGGGTTACATCGTTAATTAATTTAATTAGGAAGGAAGACAATACTTGGTGATGGGGCTAAAACAAATAATGACTAATTGAGACAAAGTCCATGTTGTACTCCTAATTAAGTACATTTTAGTATATAAAGAGCTTACAGTGACAACCGAATCTTTTTTTGAATAATACATATGCAGATGGAAAGATATATGAGAAAACGGATTGTGCACTGACAGTGTAAAAATTTTACACAGACGGTTAATCACGACTCTTAATTTATGGTAAGTTTGTTGACTTTACTAATTAATATTTTAAAAATCATATAAATGAAGAATCATGATTAAACGTAAGTGTAAAATCAATGCATATTAATTAAACTCAAGATATATATAATATATATTCAGATTTATATTTATGGATTGAAGACATAAAATTAGGTAAGGCCATTTTGCAGAAGAAGTTTCACTTTGGTACGATGCTTTTTTTTTTTCCGTCTTTTAATTTCTAGCTCCTCTCGACGAATTAATGATATATATATATATATATATATATATATATATATATATATCCTTTTCTTAGTACCATACCTGATGATGTGTATCTCCATTCCATTACTTAAATAGAATCTCAAAATTAATGGATGGAATCCCTTATAAAATAAGTAAATGCATCTATCTCCTTCAACCTTGGTGGATCAAAATCGGCCTCTCTCTCTCTCTCTCTCTGCCTTTTAGGTTGGTTCGTTAAAAATAAAAAGTACTCCTCATTTTTATTGACAAATCAATGCTTCCGCATACAGTGGTGACAGTACGAATAAAACAACTCAGGAGAAGTGGATATATATAGTGGAAATTGCAGAACAATGAATAAAAACATTCCTGTGACTGTGTACATGGAAGGAATTAACAAATCAAAGGAACAATCGTGGCTATTATACACATAATATATATATATATATTCTCAATTTTTTTTGTTAGTCACAATTATGCTATGTGTAATGAGAGACAGATTAATACGAATAAGAAGCGTAAAGATAACAACGTCTTGAAGATCAATTAACGGTAAGGAGCTTGATATAATTTAAGACCTGTTGAAAGCATCAAAGCTATTAAGATAGGAACTTGACATAATCTGTGACCTACTGGAAACACCAAAATTATCAAGATATAAACAACTAGACCCTAACCAAGACCTGCTGGTAGAACCTAACTACCTAAGTTGTCAAGTAGTTTTTTAATCCAAGAACAAAGGATAAGCTCTCACAATGAGAAATTAAACTCAGATCTTACACTACAAGAAATTCGCTATTTGGCGACGACCTTGTAGCGACGACCACGACACCGTCGCTATTAGCGTCGGCCAGGCCGTCGCAACGGCTGACGCTAAAGACATCACTGTTAAAAAATATTTTTTTTAAATTTTTTTATGTAGCGACGATGGTCGTCGCTACTTGGTAACGTTAGCGACGTCGCTACTTGGTAACGTTACCGACGGCTTTGACCAATGCTAAAGGTATAACTTTTTTTAAATTTTTTTATTTAGTGACGGCCAGGCCGTCACTAATTTTTGTTATTTTTTCATTATATATATAATATTTTGCGCTATATATTCCAAGAAATAAACTTGGCATAACGGTATAATGCTCCTTCTCTGTATCGTTTCTCACAATTGATAAATCTGGGAAGAAAAGATTATTTTTGAAAAAATATGTAGCGACGACCATGGTCGTCACTATGTATAGTGACGGCCCACGGTTGTCGCTATGTAGTGACGACCCATGGGTATGGTCGTCGCTATGTAGTGACTGCCATGGAAATTAACGACGAGGCTTGTAGCGATGGCCACGACACCGTCGCTATTAGCGTCGGCCAGGCCGTCACAACGGCTGACCCTAAAAACATCACCGTTAAAAAAATATTTTTTTAATTTTTTTATGTAGCGACGATGGTCGTCGCTACTTGCTAACGTTAGCGACGGCTCTGACTGACGCTAAAGGTATAACTTTTTTTAAATTTTTTTATTTAGTGACGGCTAGGCCGTCGCTAAAGAAAATTTTTGTTTAGCGTCGGCCTTTGTAAAGTTAATGTCGGCCTGGCTGTCACTAATTTTTTGTTATTTTTTCACTATATATATATAATATTTTGCGCTATATATTCCAAGAAATAAACTTGGCATAATGGTATAATGCTCCTTCTCTGTATCGTTTCTCACAATTGATAAATCTGGGAAGGAAGGATTATTTTTGAAAAAATATGTAGCGACGACCATGGCCGTCGCTATGTAGTGACGGCCCATGGCTGTCGCTATGTGGTGACGACCCATGGGTATGGCCGTTACTATGTGGTAACTGCCATGGAAATTAACGACGAGGCTTGTAGCGACGACCACGAAACTGTCGCTAAGCCGTCGCTAATGATGCAATAGCAACAGTAAAGTCGTCGCTAAAAGTCATTTTCTTGTAGTGTTTATTGAATTCAACTGTGTCCTTACAACCTGATTCTCAATATCATTATATAGCAAAGGAATTCCCTAAAATAAACTATCTAAAATATACAGTCCTAAATTAAATAGATTTAATCCTAGATAAGATAAAATATAATCCTAACAGATCTGATATTGATTCCTAATAGATCTGATCCTAAATAAATCAATTGCGATCTGATTAGATACACTTTCCCGAAATAGGCTCTCCTAAGATTCGGATAACAGACATATCCGATTGTCAGATCGGATAACACTCTTCTACTTCAATCCGAGTTAAGTTAAACCACTTCTTTGGATCTTTTTCTGTTCAATGGTCTACTTTCCTTTGGACTTCAGTGATCAAGAGTTTCAAAGCTCTCTTCATCCGCTCAGATCTGGCCCCGGTTATTGGACCTCAATCCCTTGCAATGCATCCAAAGCATCCTGGTTGAGGTCAGACAAGATCATGTCATTCCCCATTCTTTGAAAGGATTTGTCCTTGAATCTGATTCATCACCTAGATCAAATAAGGATAAGTCAGTTACATTAAATGTTGCACTAACATTACCATATTCACTTGGAAGATCTATCTGGTAGGCATTATCATTGATCCTCTCTAGAACTTGGAATGGACCATCTCCTCTTGGTTGAAGCTTGTTCTTCCTTTGAGCTGGCAACCTCTTTTTCCTCATGTGAATCCAGACCCAGTCGCCTGGTTCAAATACTACATTCCTCGCCTGGTTCAGAAATAGGTAATGGCAAAATATCCAAAGGAGTTAGTGGATTAATACCATATACAACCTCAAATAGTGAAAAAGAAGTAGTATAGTGTACTGTCTGATTATATGCAAACTCAACATGTGGCAAACATTTTTCCCATTGCTTTAGATTCTTGCCAATGATAGAACGTAATAAGGTTGAAAGCATTCTATTTACTGCTTCAGTTTGTCCATCTGTTTGAGGATGTGTAACAGAAGAAAATAGAAGTTTTGTTCCCAATTTATTCCAGAGTCCTCCAAAAAAGACTTAGGAATTTAACGTCCCTATCACTCATAATTGTCCTTGGTAAACCATGCAATCAGATAACTTTCTTAAAGAGTAGGTCAGCAATTTGTTTTGCATCGTTTGTCTTTGAACACGCAATAAAGTGTGCCATTTTACTAAACCAACCAACAACAACAAAAATATTATCCTTACCACTTTGAGTTTTTGGAAAACCGATCACAAAGTCCATGGAAATATTTGTCCAAGGCTGCTCAGGAACAGTCAAAGGTGTATAAAATCCATGCGGGTTTAATTTTGACTTAGCTTGCTTGCATGTTATGCACTTTTCACACTCATCTCAGACGTCCTTCTTCATGCTCCACCAGAAAAAGTGCTCGGTCAGGATGTCCAGTGTCTTCTGCACTCCAAAGTGTCCCATCAAACCGCCTCCATGGGTCTCCTTGATCAATAATTCTCTTAGAGAACTGACTGGTTCACACAGTTGGTTCCTCTTGAACAAAAATCCTTCATACCTATAAAATTTCTCACAAGATCGGTTAGAACAAGAATCCCAGATTTGTTTAAAATCAAGATCATTTTCATACAGACCTTTAATTTTTTCAAAACCTAACAATTTTGCTTGTAAAGAAGTAAGTAAAACATACCGCCTTAACAAAGCATCAGCAACTATATTGTCCTTCCCTTGAGATTTTAAAAACTTTAGACTTTGATGGTTAGAATGTATAACAAACTCTTTTAGCCACAAATATTGTTGCCAAGTATGTAATGCCCTTACCAAGGCATACAACTCCTTGTCATAGGTCAGATAATTCAATGTTTCCCCATTAAGCTTTTAACTAAAGTATGAAATCGGTTGGGATTACTGCATTAAAACAACAACTATACCAACACTAGAAGCATCACATTCAATATCAAAAGCTTTAACAAAATTGGGTAAAACAAGCAAGGGCGTTTTTGTTAATTTCTCTTTTAAAGTGTTAAAGGCCTTTTCACGTGCATCTGACCATTTAAACACAATATATTCTTAACAAGTTCATTTCAAGGCGTAACAATATTGCTAAAATCTTTCACAAACTGCCTATAAAAACTTGCTAACCCATGAAAACTTCTCACTTCACTAGCACTCTTTGGGGTCGACCACTCTCTAATAACCTTAACATTTTCCTCATCTACACTTACCCCCTTTGAACTTACCACAAAACCTATGAATACAACAGAATCAAGGCAAAAGGTACATTTCTTTAAATTAACATATAATTTATTTTCCATTAATACCTTAAAAACAACATGTAAGTGTTCAACATGTGCATTATAAGATTTGTTGTAAACCAAAATGTCATCAAAGTAAACTACCACAAATTTTCCTATGAAAGAGCGCAACACATGGTTCATTAACCTCATAAAAGTACTGGGTCCATTAGTTAAGCCGAAGGGCATTACTAACCACTATACAAACAATACTTTGTTAAGTTTTCCACCCATCACCCTTTTTCATTCGAATTTGATAGTGACCACTTTTCAAATCAATTTTAGAGAACAAACAAGCACCATGAAACTCATCAAACATGTCGTCCAACCTAGGAATTGGATATCGATACTTTATCGTTATCTTGTTAATGGCTTGGTAATCAGTACACAACCATCTTTCTTTGGTACCAATATTATCGGTACCCTTTTCATTAGCTCACTGACTTGTTTTTGGATCTCCTTGGTCTCATCCGAGTTTGTTATGTATGCTGGCCGATTTGGTAGAGCATAGTCGAGTACAAAGTCAATCTGGTGTTCTATACCTCTTGAAGATGGTAATCCTTGAGGTAGCTCATCCGAAAAGACTTCTCCAAACTCCTGCAACAAATTTTGAATTTCATAAGGTAAAGAATTGAATAATCAGAGAAGTATAGATCTTTAAAAACAAGAATCAATAATTTCCCTTTATCTAACAATACACTTTCAACTTCCCTTTTTCTTGCAAAAATAGTCACTTTGCTTCTGCCTTGCTCGGATGTGATGTCAGACAGGCATCCGATCTTGAGGTCGGATATGAAAACTTCTCTTCTCTATTCTTCTCTTTTCTTTATTTTTCTTGAACAAAAAATTGTTCTTCCAACTACTTGCTCTCCTTAGCAATTCTCATTTGATCTGCATATGCTTCAGAAGGCTGAAGGGGGGTTAACACAAAGGTTTTATTATTTAATTTAAAACTATACCTGTTGTGATACCCATCATGAGTTACTCGCCTATCAAATTGCCATGGTCACCTAAGTAGAATATGTCCAACATGCATAGGTGCAACATCTCACAAGACTTTGTCTTCATATTTTCCAATGGAAAATGAAAGCAAAACCTGTTTTGTTACCCTTATGTCCCCACAATCATTTAGCCACTGCAGTATATAAGGATTATTATGTTTTGTGGTAGGTAATTTTAATTTCTCAGCCATCAAAATACTAGCAACATTGGTACAACTACCACTATCAATTAAAAGACTGCAAACCTTATCACTTACGCGACACCTTGTATGGAATATGTTCTCACGTTGCTCCTTAACTCCTCCCATCTTTGGTTGTGCATTCAACACCCTCCTGGTGACTAACGCATTACCTTGGTCAGGCTCGATGTACTTCACTTCACTGCAATCCTCCAGCTCGGGTATTTCATAATCTTCTTCTTCACTTGCACTTTCCACTTCACCATTGTCAGCATGAGTATGACCCTCTTGTTCGGACAATCAGAAGCAACATGTCCAAGACCTTGACACCTGAAACATTTAATTTCACGTGCTTTAGAAAATGAACTGAATTCAAACTTACCTTTACTGGCTGAGGTCAACTGTCCGATCTTTGCCTTTTCTTTTAGCCACGTTGCTAGTTTGTTGGTCGACCAGGGTTTCCAAGAGGTATTAGGAGTTCCTGGAAATCTTACAACTCTGGATTTTTGTCTCTCCACTTGGATTGCTTTGTGTAATAAATCCTCCATCTCCACATAATGATGGAGTTCCACTACATTTGCAATTTATTTTTTTAACCCTCAAATGAATCTAGCCATTGTTGCTTCTCGATCTTCTTGCACATTGGCTCTCATCATGGCTATTTCCATCTCCTTGTAGTAATCATCTACACTTATAGAACCTTGACGTAAGTCCTACAATTTTCTGTACAAGTCTTTGTGGTAATGACTTGGTACAAATCTCCTTCTCATCATGACCTTCATCTCCTCCCAAGATTGAATCGGTCTTTCTCCAAACCTTCGCCTGCTCAACACATATTGATCCCACCATATACTTGCATAATCAGTGAATTCTACTACAACTAATTTTACCTTTTTCTCCTTGGAATAATTGTGGCAATCAAAAATATGCTCCACATTTCTTTCCCACTCCATATATAACTCAAGATCATTCTTTCCTTGGAAAGAAGTAATGTTCATCTTGATATTTTCAAGATGATTATCCATGTTTCTTTCTCTTCTAGAACTACTTCCCTTGTCCTCTTCCTCCTCTTCTTTAATTCGGTTAGGAGACATTCTACTCCTTCTCCTTGGAAGCCGATCTTCCATCCCATCCATTCTTGCACTCATTCTAATAAATTCACTTTGTAGTGCCTTGAGGAACAATTTGAGGTCTACTTCTCCAGCATGCTCCTCACATCGATTTACTGCACTCATGATTAATGAAAAGAAATTTGGTTGCAAATCAAACAATGTTAGTGATAAAAAAAATAAGAATCCTCACAACACTCCCTTACGTGTTTACACTCAAAATTTTTATTCTCTCATGTATCACTCTATTTTTTGGCTTTTTCTCACTATATTGTACTCACCACTCTTGTCTTTTTTCACTCAACTTATCCTTAAAAGCTCTTGAAATAAGGAACTTTTGGGATAGATTCTACTAACAAGTAATAGAAAAGGTGTTGATGATAACTTGACAACTTTTAGTGACAAACAACTATCCTGGAAAGTAATCAAAATGTGTAGCCTGATCTGTAATCAAATATGTAGCTGGTAACAACTCTTCACCTCGGATGAAATCTTCACCTCAGATGAATTTGTCAACTCGGATGAACTCTTCACCTCGTATGATTTCTTCCGCTTGGAACAAATTTTGTGGACAAACAGAAACTGAATTGTTATCCAAAAATTAATTTTGGATATTGCCTAGAATTTGACATTGCTCAAAAAATTTAATACTGCATCCTTCTTTTTTGTCTGTACTATATGCAGATCTCTTTTTTTTGTACTGTCTGCACCTCTTTTTTTTTTAATAACTAGAATTCAACAATGACTTGAAGAACTAAATTACAAGGAACTGGAAATTTCAGAACTGGTTTTTTTACAAGATAAAGACTAAAAGATAAGGATAGATGTTACCAATTGATCTCAAGAGCCGAAGCTATTGATACCAAATGATACGAACTGGAAGCGTAAAGATAGAAACGTCTTGAAGATCAATTAATGGTAAGGAGCTTGACACAATCCAAGACCTGTTAGAAGCACCAAAGCTATCAAGATAGGAACTTGACATAATCCGTGACCTACCGGAAGCACCCGTGTTATCAAATATAGGAACTTGACATAATCTGTGACCTGCCGGAAGCACCAAAGTTATCAAGATATAAGCAACTAGACCCTAACTAAGACCTGCTGGTAGAACCTAAGTTATCAAGTAGTTCTTTAATCCAAAAACAAAGGATAAGCTCTCACAATGAGAAAACTCAGATTTTATTGGATTCAACTAGGTCCTTATAAACTGATTCTCAATGCCATTATATAACAAAGGAATTCCCTGAAATAAACTATCTAAAAGATACAGTCCTAAATTAAATAGATTTAATCCTAGATAAGATAAAATATAATCCTAAAAGATTAAGTATAATCCTAAAAGATGTAATCCTAGATAAGATAAAATATAATCGTAAAAGATTTAAATATAATCCTAACATATCTGATATTGATTCCTAACAGATCTGATCCTAAATAGATCAGTTACGATCTGATTAGATACACTTTCCCGAAATAGGCTTTACTAAGATTCGGATAACAGACATATATGATCGCCAGATCAAATAACACTCTTGTACTTCAATCCGAGTTAAGTTAAACCACTTCTTTGGATCTTCTTCTTCTCGGTGGTCTAGCTACTTTCCTTTTGACTTCAGCGATCAAGAGTTGCAAAGCTCTCTTCATCCGCTCAGATCTGGCCCTGTTTATTGGACCTTCAATCCCTTACAATGCATCCGAGATATCTTGGTTGAGGTCGGATGGGATCGTGTCACAGACAGAAAGTCAAGTTTGGGTTTATATATAATCACAGTTAAGACTCTTCATCTATTCTTAATTTATTTTTAATTAGTGAAAATTTAATTCAGAAACTCTTCCATAATTTCAATTTAATATTGTTAACGAACCCTATCCTTGGGTTATATGTTCAATTATTTGCCACAACACAACATGGCTAGGAGATTAATATATATAATTACTCTTATTAACATTCTGTTCTCCTTTGCCAATGCCCATTTTAATATATATTAATTATTTTTTTGGCCTTGACGATTGTATATACACTGAACATTTTATATATACTCTTCGTCGGAACTTGGGAGCAGTTTCATTCTTAATTTGTCAACTTCTCTATAGGTTAATTTCTAATTGCTTTGGATAAATGTCCCAATGGCTTGTGTTCGCGCAAGTCATTTTCGACTCTAGCTAGGCTTTGACGTATAAGATTGACGTATATGTTAAGAATAGGGATGTTTTTTTAGTCTCAAAATCAATTTAAGCATTCAAATTGGATTAAAGACTCATTATCCTTGGTTTTAATGCTTAACAAATTTGATTGCATAAATAACAGATTCTACTGAGAAAGATAGTTTTTCTTTGAATTTTAGCAACTCTGAAAGAAGCAACTCTCTGAAGTTGATGTACCTGCTGAAATGAAGAACTCTCTGAAGAACTTGGATTTACTGAAGATTACTCAACCTTCTGAAGTATTTGCACCATCTGTATTGCTGAGAAATCAACTTACTGATAACGTTCAACTTAGCATATGTCCTAGTCAGAAGACTTTCTGGGCAAAGACTTAAAGGTATCTAAATGTCTTTTGCTATCATCTACAAAAAGGAAGTTTTACAGAGTTCCTTCTGCCGTTCCTGAAACATTATACATGAAAAAGGAACCTTTGTACCTGCTGTGTGTCAGAACCGTACTATCTCTGCACACCCACTGCTTCAAGTCAAAAGCTATCACAAACTTGTCTCTCAATGACTATATTCTCAACGGTTACTTTTCTGGATGCTATATACAGCTCCATGAAAGTCTTTGAACACGAGAGAGCCAAGCTAGAGAAGCCAAGGGGATGCCCAAGAGAAAATATCAAGAGAAAAGATCAAGAAAGCGTGAAAAACTAGAGAAGCCCAGCAAAAAGCAAAAGAGAATAGATTAAGCAAAAAGAGTGAAACGACCAAGTTAATAGAAGATCATTCATCAATCCAAAACTCTGTTGTAACACTCTACTATATTTGTACATTAGGTGTTTATCATCTGTATCCTGAGTTTTACTCAGTTAACCCTCTGTACTAGATCTCCTGTGTTCATAGTTCTTCAGGAACTTGAACAACAATATCTTTGTAAACACTGTAAAGTGTCTGAGAGCCTTAAGAGGCTTGGAGGAACAAATAATACTTGTTGTTGTTAGCCTGGAGAGACTGTGTCCAAAGAATACTTGTGTTTTTAGCCTGGAGAGGTTGTGTTCAAAGAATACGTGGTTTTTAGCCTGAAGAGGTTGGGTTCAAACAATACTTGTAATCTTGCGGGATTAGTGGAAAATCCAGTGGTGTGGTTGCTCTGGGACTAGACGTAGCTCACTGAGTTTGTGGATTTATGTGGCTAAGTTTTCTCAACCCTTATCTCTTTACATTCAGCTTTTATCTAACCAAGGAGGGTTGTGAAAAGTGCATTTATAAATCCAGGCAGAAATCTATCTCATCTTCACGCTAAAAACACTTCAAAATCTTTTTAAAAGGATTTCACTCAACCTGCTGAGTTGCATCAGCAAGTTGCTGAACTTCTAGTTTCGGAAGGTTGATAAAATATTTTCATAAAGTGTTTGCTTGTTTTAAAGGTTTTCAGAAAAATCTGTAAAGAATTATTAAACACTATTCAACCTCCCTTCTAGTGTTTCCTGTGGTTCTAACAATGTTAACGACGAGGAGTGGGAGTGGAAGCAGGTAGTATACTACTCGTATTCATATTCGCTAAAATTAATGTGTATCTACGTAGATAGTGGGTATCCGTAGATATTCACGGGTATCAATTTAATATTTAAAAATTTCAAATTTATAGAAAGAAAGAGAGAAAATTTCATATAATATATGATAAGATCATATTATATTTGATATTATATAATATAAATTAACATTATATAATATCATTGTGTGTTCATATATATGAAAATTATTTTATCTCTGCATAAAATCATAAAAGTCCTAATATTTTAATATATTTAATTAAAAATTATTTTTAAACAATATACAGATACCCGCAAGACGGATAGTATATTATTCGTCCCCACCCATTTAATAAATGCGGATACCCATTACAAGCATATCTGTGGGTATCCATGGGTACGAGTTTTTTTTTGTCATCCCTAATTAAAACTAGCCCCTAGCTAAAAGTTCATGTATATATATGAAAATAATTAATAAAACTCGAACAGTAGGCCCCTTCTTACCATCCTCTTAATTATAAATAAATTAAAATTCACATATTAACTCTATTTAATTAAGATCCCCCTTATTTGAACATACGTGATGCTAGGCTGAGATGGATTTTGAAGGGGGTTATCACTTTAGTTTGGGTCAAATTCTGGTCCCAAAGACCCAAACCAATCGAATGACGGCTTGTAATAACTGGAAACTTAAATCCTAATGCTCTACAAAATCAAGGAGCTCAGGAATTTCGCATTTAGTCCTAAGTAATTTTATTTGAGTAAATTAGCACTTTGGTCCCTAACTTTGTCATTGTTTTTCACTTTGGTCCCTGAGATTATAAAAACCCTTCGTTAGTCCCTCACTTTGACCTTCTTCTTTCACTTAGGTCCAAACCACTAACGTCTGTTAAATCCTTGCTGAGGTGTGTCACTCAATAGGGACTAAAGTGCAAGATTTTTTACAACAGAATTGGCCTTTGACTACCACATAACGGTCATATCATTAATTGGTGGTCCCTTATCTTCTTCTTCCCTCTTCTCTGCATAATTCCCATTCTTTTTTCTTCAGTTATGTGAATAACCCACCAGCCATGACCACCACCAATAATAGACACCTACAACAATTACTTCAATTTTCATTAATATCACCATTCATTACATAATAAAAAGCATTACGTTGGCAAAAAAACATTACATCACCAAAGTGGAGGATCAACATTCCTACTTTTTCCACAAAACACCTAGAATAAACCCCAACACCACACACAACACATAATGAACTGCCTTTATCTCCCAATTTCCCACTCTATACCAGACCAAGAAATGAAGTTAATATTCTTGGATTTCATGTCACGGCAGAAAAAAAGCAAATGGAGGAGCTAAACAAACTAGGCACCGATTCTTTGGTTAAAGGTAGAGAAAGCTCTTTGTTCTTTTCTCTAGTCAGTCACATAGGCAGCAATATATATGGGAGTTGCCACTACTCGTTCATGGCAATGTTTCCAAAAAAATTTATAGAGATGGATTCTGTAGTCAGATTCCCAACCAGAGCTTCATGCCATTGCCCCCGGGGAATAAAATCTGACATTACAAAGAGTTTCACCCCCCAGCCTCAGGTTCTCACACAACAAAAGAACATGCAACAAGATGGAGATACAACAACGCAGCACGTGTTTCAAAAAGAATGTCCTAAACAAACATTGGGATAACAATAGAATTTCAGCCATAACATCAAACAGAGACCCCAAATCCGGGCAAAATTCATTCTCTCCAGTATACTTTCTTTCATGGGTGGTGGTTATGGCTGGTGGGTTATTCACAGAATTGAAGAAAAAAGAAGCAAAAGAGCGAAGGAGGAGGAGGAGGAGGAAGAAGAAGAAGAAGAAGAAGAAGAAGAAGAAGAAGAAGAAGAAGAAGAAGAAGAAGAAGAAGAAGAAGAAGAAGAAGAAGAATGGTAATTCTGCAGAGAAGAGGGAAAAAGAAGAAGATAAGGGACCACGAGTGATATGACCGTTATGTGGTAATCAAAGGCCAATTCTAGGGAAAATAATTCAGTAATATTGAACAACTTTCGAGCTCCAAATCCAAGAATCATCAAAGATTTATCTTCAACCTTGCTGTTTGTCATGGCAAGTGATGGTCAGCAAGGTAATTCTACTGAAGAAGAAGATCTTATACTTCGCAGCACTAAAAAAGTCAAGATGGGGGAGAATTCTGATCCTCATATGTCAGGATTTGTGGAAGGGGCAGCTGGTCATACAAGTTCCTATAAGGAATCCCTCTTGCAGCAAATCGGCTTTCTATTTGACCCTCTTTTTTATGTTGATGATGTGGAGTTTCCTGGGGAAGAATCTGAGGAGGAAAATAGAGATATGTATGAAGATAATCATTCTGAAAATTTTGTTCAGACTGATAAGCGTCCAGTGGTTCCCATTTTGGAAGAAGAATATAATAGTTGGTGCTCACCTTGGAGAAGTGCTTTAGTTGTGAAACTCCTTGGAAGCATGTCAATAAACAGTTTCTTGAAAGTCGCCTTAGGAGAAAGTGGGCATGCAAGAATCCTGTGAAATTCATAGACATGTCTCAAGATTATCATTTAGTGTATTTCACAGATAAAGAAGATTATTTACATGTCCTATATGATGGACCTTGGATGGTGGCTGATCACTATCTCATTGTCCAGAGGTGGAGACCATTGTTCTTACAAGAAGCTAAACAGGTAAAAAAGGTTGCGGTTTGGGTAAGAATTCTGGATCTTCCTATTGAGCTCTATAATTCAAATTTTTTAACAAGGGCTAGTAACATTTTGGGGACTATGCTTAAAATTGATCGACTTACATCTATTCACTCAAGAAGGACGTTTTGCTAGAATTTGCGTAGAAATTGATTTATCTAAAAGATTGATTCCTGAAATTGAGGCTGTGGGGATAGTTCTGCGCATTGAATATGAGGGATTACATCTAATATGCTTTAACTGTGGTAAATATGGCCATAAAAGTGATATGTGCCCTGATTCTAAAATGACACAGCATGAATGCTTAGTTTCCACAAAGCCTCTAGAGGGTAGAGATGTTCCGTTGAATAATAATTCTGAGATGTCCAAGATTTCAGAGTTTTCCAATATGTAACAAGATGCTCTCAAGAATTCTGGTTATGATAATTCTAAGGAATATGAAGTAGCTCATGTGAATCAAGAGGAGAATGGCTTTTCTGCTAGTGATGAAATGTTGGATGTGAAGAATGATAACAACCCTTATGGGCCATGGATGATTGTTAAAAGGCAACCAAGGAAGAAAACAGATAACAGTTCTAGGAAAATCAATAATCAGTCATCTATTAAACAATTTACTGAGGATGGTAATGGATCAAGATTCTCTATTATGCAAAATGAGGAACAAGAGGAGGATAACCAGAAAGTCCAATCAGGTAAAGCAGTAGCTTCCCAGCCTAAAGTCATTAGGGTAAGAGATCCTAAAGCAGGCAAGAATACTCAGAACAGACAAGTGAAGAATCAAATAGCCAAGAAACAAATTCCACCTAAGGTTAATGTGGTGAAAACTGTTGTTCAACCTAGCAATAAACCAATTAATGTGGAGGCTTCTTCTTCTAAACACATGGGTGAGGGACACAAGCAACATGAGTCTCAAATTGATAACCCTGCTGGAGGCCAAGAGGAAAATGGAACAAGACCACTTATTCACCATGAATCTGATTACTAAGGAAGCAACCAAAAGAAGGGAAATTTTATTTCAACCTAAGCTGATTTCTATAGGTGCAGGCAATGAATGTATTGATCCTAAGCCCCCTGATATAAATTCTGTTAATAGTTCAGCAATGGTGGTGTGCCAGAATTCTGACATGAACATTGACACAAAGGTGCAAGGTATTTCTGAGACTAGAGCTCCTACAAACTAATCTGGTCATTATGAATATTGTTACTTGGAATTGTAGAGGAATATTTGTAAAAAGTTTTCCTAGCCTTATTAAGGATATTAGGTCTGTTTATGAAGCTCACCTTATCATTCTCATGGAAATTCATGCATCGGGTGAGAAAGCTATGAAGGTTGCCAAAAGAATGGGGTTTGATTCTTTCAAAATCTTTGATTCTTAAGGTCAATCTGGTGGTTTTATTGTTTTATGGGATAGTCTTAGATGGAAAATTGAGTTTTGCTCTCATGCTAGGCAATTTATTCATATGAAGATCTGTTATGGCTCTGAAAATCCATGGTTTCTTACAGCTGTGTATGCCAGCCCTCAAGCAATTAATAGGAAGGTTTTATGGGATGGTTTAAGGTCTATATCTCTATCAATGTCAAGTGAATGGTGCCTTATGGGGGATTTTAACTCTATTAGAAGTCCTACTGAAAAAGTTGGAGGGGTTGACAATTCATTTATTAGTGGATCAAATCAATTTAATGATATGATTAATGACTGTCAGTTGATAGTTGCAGGCTTTGTGGGGTATAAATTCACTTGGAGAAGAGGTAATTTAGCTGAAAGATTGGACAGAGGTCTAATTAACATGGATTGGAGAACCAGGTTTCCATCATCTTCTCTGGTTCACCTTCCCTTCTTCAAGTCTGATCATAGTCCAATTATTATGAGGTTCAATTCAATTGAGATTCCTAGCCAACATAGATGACCATTCAGATTTCTTGCTGCCTGGATCACTCATCCTACTTTTCCTGATTTTGTTAAATCTATTTGGTATGAAAATCAGGATTGGAATTTCAGAATTATGGGATTTAAGGATAAGATTAAGATATGGAATAAACAAGTTTTTGGTCATATTGGGTGCAAAAAAAATCTCTTATTAGAAGGATGGATGGTATTGTTAGAAAACATTCTATCTCTTTTGATCCTAATTTAGAGAATTTATATAATAAACTTTGGAGAGAATATGAAGAAATTGTCTATCATGAGGAGTTGATGTGGTGTCAGAAAGCTATATGTCAATGGCTTAAAGCTGGAGACAGGAATACCAAGTATTTTCACGGCTCTACAATCTCTAGGCGAAAAAGAAATAAAATTGCAAGTTTAGAAGATGATGAGGGTAATATAATTACTGATAATCAGGCTTTGGAAGATATGACTAAAATTTTTTATCAGAATCTATTTCTTGATGATGGGGTTTGTGATACTTTCTGTTTAAAAGATTGTTTTCCTAAGCTTACTCAGGTACAGGTAGAGGCTCTTTCTAAACCCATTTCGGATGAGGAAATTAAAACATCCTTATTTTCAATGGGAGGTCTTAAAGCTCCAGGTATGGATGGCTTTCATGCTTTATTTTATCAAACACAATGGAATACTGTTGGCAGGGATATTTTCCAGCTATTACATTGCTTCTATTAATGAAACTCTTATTACCTTAATTCCTAAGAGTGATGATGCTAACTCCCTTAAGCAGTATCGTCCTATTAGTTTATGTAATGTTTCCTATAAAATTATTACTAAATTAATTTCTCAAAAACTTAGAAATGTTATGAGCCACTTAGTTGGGCCTAATAAATCCAGTTTCATACTTGGTCGTCAGAGTAGGGACAATATTGTTATAACACAGGAAGTGATAAATTCTATGAAATATAAGAAAGGTAAGAAAGGATGGATGGCTATTAAAATAGACTTGGAAAAAGCCTATGATAGACTGAATTGGGTTTTTATTAATAATACTCTTATGGATATTGGGATTCCTGATCAGTTAAGAAGTGTTATCTATCCTTGCATATCTACTCCTAGTATGAGAATTCGTTTTAATGGGGAAGCCTTGAGTCCTTTTACTCCTTCTAGGGGTATTAGGCAAGGTGATCCGATATCTCCTTACTTATTTGTTCTTTGTATTGAAAGACTTTTTCACTTAATTAATCTAACAGTGGAACATAAGTTTTGGAATCCTATTAAAATTGGTAGGAATGGACCACTATTATCTCATTTGGCTTTTGTTGATGATTTAATCCTTTTTGCTGAAGCTAACCTTGACCGGGTTGAAATTATTAATACTATTCTTGATTTATTTTGTTCCAGCTCGGGTCAAAAGGTTAGCAAGGATAAGACTAGAGTTTTTTTCTCTAATAATGTTTGCATTCAGGTTAAGGAAGAGATTTCTGAGGCCCTGGGTTTTCAAAGGACTAATGACTTGGGAAAGTATCTGGGAGTTCCTATTCTTTCACAAAGGGTTTCTAGAAATACATTTCAAGCTACAGTTAATAGAATAAAGCATAGTTTATCTGGATGGCACTCTAGATCTGTGTCTTTTGCCGGAAGATTAACTCTAACTCAATCTATTCTAAATACTATCCCTGCTTATATTATGCAATCTTCATATCTGCCTAATTCCACCTGTGATGCCCTAGATAAAATCTCAAGAGATTTTATTTGGGGAGACTCTGATGATAAAAGGAAAGTCCATATGGTAGGTTGGGACAGGATTTGTAGTCCTAAACTAGTTGGTGGGGTTGGCTTGAGGAAACATAGAGATGTTAACAAAGCATATATGATGAAGATTTCTTGGGGTCTTATTCATCAACCCCAAGATCTGTGGGTGAGAGTTATTAACGCCAAGTATAATTGTGGTGATTATATTCTGCCTACTATCAAAAGCAAAGGGCATGCCTCAAATCTTTGGCATGGGATATGTGCAGTTTGGAAGGATTTTTTAAACCACTGTTCATGGAAAATTGGGGATGGAAAATCTATCTCATTCTGGAATCACACTTGGGTTCAAAGTCTTAGATCTCTAATGCAATATGCTAGCAACCCTATATCTGATGAAGAATTTAAATTTACTGTTCAACAGTTTACTAGTTCTACTGGAGTTTGGGATATGGAAAAGCTACATTCAGTTCTACCTGTTCATATTTGCAATCAAATTATAAAGATTAATCCCCCTACTCAAGGATCTGGTAATGATATGTTGATCTGGAATCATACCTCTGATGGTTGGTTTTCCTTGAGCTCGGCCTATGAGAATATCACTGCGAATAGAATATTGTACCCTAATCCCCTTATGAAGAAAATCTGGAAGTGGAATGGTCCACAAAGAATCAAAATGTTAATGTGGAAAATTGTTTCTAATGGTTTATTAACTAATGTGGAAAGGGAGAAAAGGAAACTTGCAACAATGATCTTTGCCCTCTGTGCAATTCTCAGCCGGAGACTCTTTTGCACTTGTTCAGAGACTGCCCTGACATACAAGAAATCTGGTCATCCTTTTATTCTGGAAATTATTTACACAAATTTCTTTCAGTTCAGAACATTAACAATTGGATTCTTCTTGCTATTTCGAACTCTGATGGAGATGGTTTGAGGAATAATCTTGTGTTCAGGTATATACTTGAAGACATATGGAGATCTCGAAATGATACGATATTTAATAATGTAAATGTTTCAATCTCAGTTATAAAAGCTAGGATTTGTGAAAACCTGAGTTGTGCCTTAGCTGCGTTCGGAGATCATCATCAAAATATTAGGGTTCTAAGTAATGAGAAAGCTTTGTCGATCAATTGGAGTCCTCCTCAAGCTGGTTGGTTTAAGATTAATACGGACGGAGCGGTTTCTCAGAGATTGAGCACAGCGTCTTGTGGTGGTGCTACTAGAGACAGCTCTGGAGCCTTTATCGCTGGTTTCTCAAATAAATTGGGGATTTCTTCGGTAATAGGAGCAGGGGCTTGGGGAATTTTGAGAGGAATGAAGCTCGGGTTGCAATTGAAGCTTCCCAAAGTGATCCTGGAAACAGACTCATGTCAAGCTATACAGTTCATAAAAAATGGTTGCCCTAGTACACACAGTATATTTCCAATTGTTCAACAAATCAGAGATATCAGTAAGGGTTTTGAAGATTTGGTGTGGGTTCATACCTTTAGGGAAGCTAATCAGCTTGCAGATGCCTTTGCTAAGTTTGGTCTAGGGTCTCAGGATCAGTTTAAGGAGTATTTTTCTCTCCCTTCTTTTGCTATTGTACCTTACATTGCTGATTCCTCTGGTGTGTGTTTCCAGAGGTAGGTGTTTTTTGTTTTCTGGCCTCTAGGCCCTTCTAGTCATAAAAAAAAGGCCAATTCTGGGAGTTGTCAAAAATTTTGCACTTTAGTCCCTATTGAGTGACACGTGGCACTTAACGTGCCACGTCAACGTCTCCGTTAAGGTTAACTGACGGATTGTAACAGAGGGACTAAATTGAAAGACGGAAAGTACATTCAAGGATTAAATTGACAGTTTCCTTCTTTTAGGGACTAAAATGAAGGTTCTCCAATCTTTTAGGGAACAAATTGACAATTTAGTATTTGAATAAGATAGGTTAGTATTGATTAAATTTAGCAAAATAAAGTATATATTGTCTCTCTCCCGAACAGCCAGTCTATTAAAAAAAATTATTGTGCACATAAAAAGGCAGTGTCTTATATATCTTGATAACAACTTTTTTATTATAATTATAATTCAATATTATTTTTTAAAATGTTTTATATTTGTATTTATATATTACTCGATGATATTTCATAAAATCATTTAATAAATAAATTTTTTATTTAATTATTAAAAAATATTTATTTCTTCGCATGCAATCCACTCTTATATAATCAATTGGATCTTCATCAATGAAAATGGAATAATTTCTCTATACGTATTTTACTTGTACTTTTTGTCCCCTCATGTTTTTATCGAGCAAATTCAATCCATTCAACAATTGTTTTCTACCTAAAATTTTCAAGTTCTCACTTTTCAATCAATATCTTTATAAATTAAATTGATTAAATCATTTTAAATCTTCTTAAACTCAAAACCACCCATCAAAATAACAAATTTCACCTAAAATTGAAAATTCTTAATTTTTTCTCCATGTGAACCCTAATTCCACAACCGATAGAACCTTTCAAAATTTATCAAAATTCTAATAAATATTTTTCTTTTTGAACTTTCAAATTTTTTTTATATCTCAAATCTATCATAAACCTCCTAAATATTTGTTAATTTAAAGGTTTTGGGTAGATGATTATTGATAAAGAGACCAAATTTACTCAATTTTAAAAAAAGAGGGACTTAATTTGCTTGAAATGAAATGATAGACACAAAGACCAATACTAGATAGATGTAAATAAGAAATAAAGTATGTAAAATCAATTTTATATTCCTAGTATTCGCACTAATTTAGCCATTCCTTTAGTTATTAAACTGCATGTGACACTTTAAACAAGTATATCCTAAAATGTCATGTTATATTTTATTATGTTTGGTGTAATTTTTTTTTTTTGCATACACATGCTTATTGTATTATAACAAATTTAATATCTGCTAAGAGATGTACTTATTTACATTACTTAATTTTTGAAGTTGCATATGTTGTTATAATATACAATTTTACTAATAAAAAAGCTTACATATATATCCTTAAGGTCCTTTATTTTCTTATAAATCTTTGAGTACTTTTTTTGTAAAAAGTTTTATTAATTTGAAATAATTTTTTGGTTAATCTAAAATAAAATATTTTATTTTGCAATTGGGAAGTGAAACATACATAGCATATATATCCATTATGTTCATAATATAAAATATTTTTTTTATTTTAATAGTTGAATCACATGTTCTGCATGTTTCAAATAAAGAAAATCTAATTATTTAGCAGTAAAAAAATGATAACAATCCCACAGAAAAAGAGAAAACTAATTGTGTAGCAAACTTTAAGTGTTTTTATGACTATAAAAAACATATTTCCTATGACTATCACATAATATGTGTGTTATTTTATTATATATATGATATCTAATTCAAAATAAGTATAAGAAATGAATTAAATTCTTTAAATTTACTTGAGTTATTATGATATATCAAACACATTTTCTTTTTGCAGATTTAATTATTTGTTCTTTTTAACATGGTCTTTTTCATTTTTCAAACACAACAGTGGTCTCAAAATAATAATTATTATTATATAAATTAATTATATATATTTATTTATTTTTTAAACCATAATACAAAGTCAGTTATCTATAGTTTAATTATTAATGCTCTCTATGGAAATAATAGAACGAATTTTAGTTAGGGAAGGAACTCTTATTGGGGATAAATTGACATGCTGTAAATAATTAAATTATTTTAAATAAAAAATAATATTTTATTATCATATTTATTGTTTAAATAAATAATTGATATGAAAAAGTTCTGTTAAAATTAGAGGTTTGTTACATGATAGAAATTATGATCATGAGAAACAAGTTTTTTATAGTTTTAATCTAAATTGTTCTTCATCGTACGATTATTAAAGATAGGAATTCAATGATACATATGGATCAATATGTATGTAATGACATTTATTAGATAAAGATTAATAGATCTCATTCATTAAATTATATATTATTACTAAAGTTTTTTTCATTTTCTACGGATTTTCCTACAAATTTTCGTAAAAAATATGTAGAAAAAGCATTTCCTATGATTTTTCTTATAAATTTTCCTCCATAGGAAATATGCTCGTGGGTAATTCAATTCGTAGATAAATTTGTCCCTAGCAATTACTTCAAGTTACCAAAGGAAGAGCTTCATATTCAATAAATCTGGGATTGAGGAGAGAAGCTACGCAATAAGAGGTGACTTAGGCATCACATAATAGCAGCATAATTTTTGAAGTGAAAGAAGTTTTGAGTAAAAAATGAATGTTAGCCCTAAACTTAAACTAAAAGAGGATACATATATACTGAAGAACATTTGAGCAGATTGCAGCCAGCTAATCAGCATATGAACCAAATCAGTCTATTTCGTGTGTGAGATTATCCAAAAATAAGTTTCAATATATTTACTTCTTAAATATGTAAAAGATTGCCGGTAAAGATTTACTCAACAGGAACACCAAAATAAGTGAAAGAATGAAGATTGGAAGTTGATAGCAAGATTTTGTTTTTATAGCAATAGTAAATGCAATAGGGATCATAACGTATGATCAAATTGACAAGTGTATCATTTGAAATGCAAAGGATTTGTGGTTCACTTGTGGTTGTGAACCGGTTACTTTAAGAGAGTAAGTTACCAAAGTCTTCAAGTTAACACAGGTGCTGTACAATTTCTTTCTCTATCTCTCTTCTGCATCCCCATTATAAATTAGCGTTTTAGCATTTCAGGTGGAAAATGAGAGAAGAAATTATGTATTTGTAAAAGTGTTAGTAAAAAAGTGATAAATAAGTAAAAATTTCAATATATCTGGTGATAGATGTTTTTACACCATAGCTAAACAGGAATTGACCCTATGGCCTTAAGCGTATGTAGCAATAGGGAGTTTTTTTTACTGTATGTATCATATAAGCAATGATGTGAATTTATTAATTAATTCCTTCAAATTTTGAAAGAAACTATACCTGAAGCACAACACAAAACATAACTCTTTTGCATTTCTTTTGTTCTAAAAAACTTCCATCAAAGATGACTAAATCGTGGGATTGTTGCAGCAGAGACACAGTAAAAAAATCATGTGATTCCTTCTCCCATTTTCTTCTGAAGCACTCATTCGAGATCCTACAACCAAATTTCATCCACCCCCTTCACTCTTTTCGTCCCTCATCTTCTCTTTTTTATTTTGCTTTTTCTTAATAGTCTCTGTTGCAGTATAAGGCAGTGGCTTCTACAGCGGCCATGGCTCCAGCCGCAAGGGGGCGACGTCGCGTGGCTGACAGGTGCTGGGACTCAGATTGACGTGCAACTGTGCTGGCGACACTGAGGGCGCGACCTGTGATTGAGGCAGAGCCTGGTGTAAGTTTTTCTTTTTTTCTTTTTCTTATGTCCATCTACTGCACATTTTTCTCCTCTTTTTCTTATGTCCATCGACTGCACATATGGTGGTAAGTTGTTCGTTTTTTTTTTTCCTCTCTCTGAATCTCTTTCTTATTTGTCTTCTTTGTTGAAGGTATAATTTTTTTTTCTACTGTTTTCATGCTTCTCTTTTCTGGGATTTCGTCTGTTGGCTTTCTCACCAGTCACCGCACATATGGTGGTGGTAAGTTCTCTTATTTCATTTTCTTCTCTCTGATTTTTCTTCCTCTGCTTATTTGTACTATTTTTTGTACTTCACTGTAGTTTTGCTTATGATGAGAAGAGAGGCCTGAGAAATTTTCACTGGGAGAGCAAATATTAGAGGAGTTATTCTTTGTGAAAGGTTTTTTTTCCTTCGTTTCCTGCTTAAACAAGGTTATCTATTACTCTGCTCATTTTCCACTCTTGCTTTCTTTGTGACTATTTGTGCTTCTGGTGGTTGAGATTAAAATAGTGATTATTTGTGTGTGAATTTTAAAATTTAAAAGTTACCTCTTATACTTTCTGTGTGTATAATATGTTTTATAGAATCAATTCTTTTCTTAATTAGGTTGGGACATAAAGGAAAGTAAGAATATTTCTTAACTAAATGTCCTTTTGCTTTCTTAACTTATATTTTGTAACTTTCCCTATTTAAATCATTGTAATTTATTTTTTTTAAAGAAGTCTTCTGTATTTATAATTTAGTTTCTTTCCTTTTATTTCATGATTTTTTCAAATTTATTTTTTAATTGAATTTTTTTGCATTTGTTTATATGGATGGTCCAACGTTATCTTTTGTATTTTATTTTTGCAATTCCTGTTCAAAATAAATAATTCTTTTTTGCATGTGTTATTTGATAACAATAAAGGAAGTGTGAGCGGCTCTTTTAATTTTCTTCCTTTCATACTCAAAATTTTAAAAGTAACCTTTGTTCTAATAAACTTTTTTGGGGTAAAGAAAATGGGAGGGCAATTTTTTTTATAAGAGGGTAGCTTGAAAGAATTTTATGATAAACGAATTATGATATGTTTTTAGGGATGATATCACTTTATTAAATATAATATTCTTTTAATTAATATTTTATGAATTTTAATATGTTTTTGGAAGTATGACATATTTAAGTTGTGATATTTTCAATTTTGGTTTTACTGTTTGGTTTTGCAGGTTGTAAATGAGACAACTTATTATAAATTTTGGTACTTTTGGAGCAGGTTGTATATGATACAACAAATTCAAGTTGTGGTATTTTCAATTTTGGTTTTACTTTTGGTTTTGTAGGTTGTAAATGAGACAACTGATTATAAATTTTGGTACTTTTGGAGCAGGTTGTATATGAGACAACAAAGTTAGTTGTTTATTTTGGTTTGGAAAGAAATTTGTTGTTGTAGTGAGTTTGCTAATTATTTTGGTGCTTTTGAAGGAGTTGGAGTTTAAACTCTTAGGAATGTTTGTTAATGGAGTTTGATCTTTCAGCATGTACTCACCGTCACAACAGGAGCTACTCAATTTTGTTGCTTATTGGTTACGGAATATAAATATACTTCTAATTCTAAACAATGAATTATTATCAATCTGTTTTCTTTTTCACCATAAAGTAATCGAATTTCTAGGTGGAATAATTTTTTAGAGGGTTTATAATCCAATAATGAAAATTGGGAAAGAATTTTTTGGAGTGATTCTGGATATAGGTAATTAAGTTATTGTCGCTGATGTTGACAAATTTGAACAATGGTTTAAATATGACTTAATATATAAATCACACTGGAATAGAGGATTTTTATTCCTCAAAAGAAAGGATATTATAGTACTAAAGATATTTGAATAATTATTATTAATAAAAATTGTTTATTGTTTTTTTTTCCATTTATTTCTTTAGTTACTGGAATTTGCAAGAAAAGAAGAATAATAATTAATAAATGAAAATGACTTATAAATTACACAACAACCATAAAAGTTTTATGAAAATTTATCAAAAGAAGACACATTATATTGTTAGAATACATATATCAAAGTAAGACATTTTAATGTTAAAATATATATGCCATATGGGAATTTATATTTTACCAGAAAATACATTAATATTTATGAAGTAGCTCATTTTATAAATTTCATTTATTTAATCTTTTTAATTTTAAGAGTTATGGATGTATTTAAAATTTTAAATGCAATTAAACATTGTATTGAGTAATACTTAATACTTGCTTGATTTAATTTTTCCTCTATTAATATTTAATTTTATATATTATAAAGTGTTTTTTTCACCTATTAATGAGTTTTTTTCATGTATTTATATATATATATATATATATGTCTTTTTAATTTATTAATAGAATAAACTACGTAGTGTGCATTGCATGGGCATTGATAAGACCTTTGTCTAGAGAACTATGTGCCCGTTTGATTTACAGTTAAATAGTATTTTTTTTAGAATCAATGGTTAAAAATGAGTAATGCATTGTTACTATCTGCAACCAAACGGACTATATATAAAAAACTTTAAGATCTAAAGAAGAAATTGTTGACTGTTGCATCAAATGGAATAGAAACTTTATTAATTTTTGGTTAGTAGGAGAGATCATTGTTGATTTGTTACTATAATAAACATGGATTAGGACTCCACTTGCCATATAATTAAAGTAATGAAGTGCTTTAGCTGACTTGATAATTAGAGTTAGATTGATAAAATATAGGATGGAGTTTACATTACTCATGAAGACAATTGATAAAACTTTCTAAGATATTCTACAGTTAAATAATCTTAATAATTTTAATCTCTCTCTTTTTAGAGTGAAAGTTTTTATTTTATGAGATGATTTTAGTCACGTTTCTAAAGGGACGAGACGTGATATTCTCATGCAAGCATTAACCTTTCAAATTTTAATATATTAAATATATTTTTTTCATCATTCTTTCATTTTCAAAAATAAGAAATAAAAATTGCAGGAAAACAATTAAATCAAGGGTTAAAAATACAATAAAGGTCTTAATTTACGAGATAAAATATAGTAAAAATCTTAATAATAATTAATTTATGAGATAAAATTAAATTACACCGGGTAAAAATTACAATTTAATTACTTTTAATATAAAATTGGGTTGGTTATAAATGTTTTAATATTTTTAGTTGTTAAAATATTCAAAATAATTATTAAAAATGAATAATTTTTCTTAATTTTCTTATAAATTTTTGTATACACCACGGGATTAAATTTTTATGTAAAAGTTCATTAATATTTAAATATTATTTTAGTATATATATTTCAAAAGATAAATATAATTCACTGAGAATAAAAAATTCACATAAGATGTATAAATATTTAAATTTAAATTATAGGGGGTAAATTTTTATGATAAGTATAAAAATATATGAAAACACATGATTATATATATATATCTATATATATATATCAAGATCATTGACGTTTAAAATTTAAAATAGATTAATTATTTTCAAATGTTCTATCATTTGCATTGATAATAAATAAAAATAAGCGTCAATCATTTAAATTACATGAAAACTCCTAATAATAAATAATAAATGGGATAAAATCAAATCACATAGGAATGGAATTTTTTAAAAAGATTATTAATATTTGAATTATTTGTAGAAATAAATCATATATGAAACTCGATCGATGAAACTGGATTTACATAACATAAATATCGATTTTTTCTTATACTTTCCCCTTATCTATTTATTATATGTTTTTTATGTGATGATTTAACCAGGTTTTAAATAAATGCAAATGTGATTGATGATATTGGATCAACATGTTTGATGTTGTCCTTTCTATGTTTCCGGGCAAAACAACTTTGGATTTACTTGGGGTAAAAGACAAGGTTGAGTTTAGTTTCCATAAATCATGTAAAATATTAAAAGGTTGAAAAAATTATTTCATGATGTACAATTCATCTTTTTTTTTTTTCAAATTATAGGCAAAAAGACAAAAGATATTGTCCTCTAGAGCTTGATACATTGGTGGATAATGAGTTTTTGTTCAAAGTGGAAGTCTCTGATGCTAACATTATTTACAATTTCAAGACTTAAACAAAGTCAAATTCATGACTGATGACAATGATATGATTAATCAGTATAAGATTATGCACTCAATTAAGGTTTACCTTATGCATCTATTTACATTAAATTATAATAAATGTTTTGAACAATATAATACATTAAATTACTTTATTGAGATTTTGTTCTACTCTTTGCTTACGATTTGGATGAAGAGGATGATGACAATTCACATAAAGAAAAAATGACCCCAGATGTAGATGATAACATCAAGGTCGATATAATTACTTATATAATACAAACTTTTTTTATCCATTCATTTATCTTTGTTATATTTTAACTTAAAGTATTCACTATATATTTTATTCTTATGTAGAATACTTATGAGCAAGAAGCATCGGTCTCTAAAGTTGAGTTGTCTCAACACATTGAAGTAAGTAAGTTATTTCGTTTGTCTTCTATATTTAAATATTTTTCCCAATTGATCACCATTGTATTTTCAGGGTAAACTATTCAATTAACTTTTTAAATTTTGTTTGAACTTATATTGCAAAGTAACATATCCATAATAATTAATTTTGCATGTTGATTCAATTTAGAGCCAATATTATCATGTTATGGATTTACAGAATTTTTAGTTCTTCATTTAAATGTTTGATAATAAAATGTGCTTTTGTTTCTCATTGGTTCATAAATTAGTATAATTTGTAACATCCTGTAATTTAAAATTTAGGTTCATACTTTGATTAGGGAAGATTCATACTTTTTATTTGGAGTTTAAATATACTTTTTACTGATGAATAGACTACTTGGATTAATTATGGTTCATATTGTTATAGGAAGTTTTATCAAATGATGGTGAGGAGACTCCGTTGAGCAAACCTACTGGGAAGAGATGTATTAAAAAAGTTGAAATTTCAGCAGCCTTTGATGAGATATCGAAGTCATTTCGACATTATACTAATATTGTTGTAGTATATCGTACTTATGTAGTTTATTTTGTCTAATATTTTGGCAGTATGTTTGGACATGTTTTTCATTTATATTTAAAATTTATTTAAATGATGTTGGTGGGGGCAGTATGCAACTATTCATTGGAGCCATTGGAAAAGTTTAAATTCATTATGTAACCTCAACAATAATTGTTTGAGCTTATATATTATGGGAACATAAATATAGTTTTACGGATTCCAAAAGCACATATTTAAATTGAAAATAAGTAAGAGTTAATGAAATCAATGTCGAGCACCTGAAAGGTTGCATGCTGATTCATTTCACATCTCCTAATTAAATTTCTACAACACTTAATTAATTAATGAGTCGTTACTATCAAGTGGGGTTGTGAATGTGCCTTATATATAAAACTCTACTCCTGATTGTCATCTCTATATCTTCCCAAATTACTCCAACAATATTATAAGAGAGTAGATCTACTTTTATGAGGTATGTTCTTCCTTAGCACTTCTCTATTTTTCAATAGTTATTAATTTTTTTTATTGTTTATTTTATAAAGTTTCATTCTATAAAACAATTAAAGTTTTTCCCTATCATTTATATAATACTTATACGTATACTTATATATAATTAACTAAAATTAAGTTTTATAATTCATTATTTCCTCCCGCCAAAATGTTGTAGTGTGTAAGATTTAATGGAATAAAATTATAGAATGCTTAATAAACAAAAAAAAAGTTCTGGAATGCTTTTCAACAATTAAAGTACATGTATTGTTATTTAATAATTATTATTATAATTACTTTTACATATATTTTTGGCTAAATTTAATACTCAAACCCATATTATTTTCTTCATGTTACGCCCCGTGCTCACTAGTTGAGAATAGAAGCAATGTAATCGAACAAGTAACAAAGAATACCATTAAGAAGGCAAAAATCCATGAGCATCAAGCAACATAGATAATGGGGGAAAGGGTAAATCAATCTGTGCAAAATGAAAAATCCAAAAAATTTCACAGGCTGGATTTGAGGAAAATATATACTCAAAACTTTGAGAAAATCAAAGATGATAAATGTCATTGAAGGAATTATTTAAGGAATAAGTACTCCAAAGACAAAAATAAAAAAGTCAAACAAATGCAATAAAGCTGCTGCAAAAGGATTCAGTGACTATATACAGACCTTAAAATTCCTTCACATTCCACCTTCATTGATTTATTTATACTACCAATGTTTTAATTTTAATATTTTAAAGACAGAAAGTATCAAATTTCTCGTAATTCTCTTTCCTTTCATTAATTTACGACTTAACCTGCCTAAAGAATGCAAACGAAAGTATAATCCATATGAAAAATTCGAATACATACCTTATGCCAGCTAGACTTTCTGTTGAGAGTGTTCTAATGCCTACTGTATAGTATAATTTAAAGAAGTGGCATTAATTAATTAATTACTATTAGCTCCAAAATTATTCATACAAAAACACAAGTATCCAAAAATGTGGTGTCAATTAGGTATGGCAACCGGCGGGTCGAGGGCGGGTTTTGCTCTCCCCGTCCCCGCCCCCGTGAAAGTCGGGGCAGGTTTGGGTTTAAAGAGAATGAGTATGGAATAATGAAATCCAACCTCATCCCTACGGGTCCTGTCGGATTCGGGGAAACCCGTGAGAATTTCACCTTCTCTATTTTTCATTTTTTCTCTATTTTTTATAACTTAAATATATGTTTTTAAATCAGTTATATATATCTAATATACTCTAATTCAAATAACATATAAATATTGATAATCTTAAAAAAATAAGAAACTTAAGAACTATCTTATATTTTAAGGAAAATATATAAATTTATCTTTATTATTTAACTATTAGTATATTAAAATTATTTAATTATTATGTCGGGGCGAGATCGGGTTCGGGGGCGGGACGAATTCTTACACCCCTAAACCCTCTCCCGTCCCGCTGGGCGGGTTCGGAATCGGGTTTTACTTAAATCCGGTTAAAGCGGGTTTTTCGGTCAAAGTCGGAGCGGGGGCGAGGCGGTACCCGGGTTTGGATTTGTTTGTCATGTCTAGTCTCAGTATAATTAATTAAGTTCCAAAGAATATTAACATATTGATAAAGCCAATTGTTTAAGGATGTGTTAATTATCAGAACTAAGGCCTGCAACCATGGACAAAGATGAAGAAGTCATATACTGGTGGACACACACAAAATTAAGTTTAAACACCAAACAGATTTTGTCACTGAGGAAATGTCTCACTCTCAGCTCTGAACTTCACACACATCTTATAGCATATATAAAAGAGGATGAAAATGAATTGCAGAATAGCGGGATTTAAGGAGATGCGACATTGGTTTCATTTCATTGTTTGATGTGTGTGTTTAGTTCAATTACGTACCTGAGGAGTGCTGCGAGGATAATGAATAGAACCTGAGAAGAGGATTTTCCTCTGTTTATCAATGATAAGAGATCTTCCATAGTATGTGACCTCCTCTGCTTCAACACCAACACCTCCTATTGCTAACGCCAAAGACACCACCACCACTAGCATCACCATCAAAGCCACCCTCTTTTCCATCTCCTCCTCCAATATCAGAGCTTTGTTTTTGCAGCAGCTCTCTTGTCTATAGCTTTATTCTCCTTCTCTCTGAACCTGTCTATTTGTGATGATAATACAGAGAACCAGGAATCAAGCACAAGCAAAGTGGAAACAAACGAAACCAAAAGAACAATAAAAAAGAGAAATCTCAAGTTTGAAAACGGTCAATCAGATATGAAATCATGGAACAAAATATTGACGAAATTCAAATAAAGCCTTACCAACAATTAATACAGGAGAGTGAGAATAAACCGTGAAGAACCCTCACCTGCGTTGACAACAAAGAACCCTGAGGTTATGGTTTGTGAATGACGATGGAAGAGAGGGAGGAAACCTCCAAAATCGATAGAAATTGTTAATCTCAACAGGGGGCGAGCACGGGAACACGATGAAATAGAAAATTTCCAATGGTGCGGGAGGGAGTGTGTGAGCTATGACTGTGTGGGAAATTTTGGAGTAAAAAATGCGGGGTTCCAGTGACAGACAAGCTAAAACCATAGCCCATAGGCTTAAGTAACAAATAGTGAGAAAAGATATCCGAAAAGTGGGCGTAGGCATATGGCAATTTTTTTTTAGTATATATGATATCTAATTCAAAATAAGTATAAGAAATGAATTAAATTCTTTAAATTTACTTGAATTATTATGATATATCAAACACATTTTCTTTTTGCAGATTTAATTATTTGTTCTTTTTAACATGGTTTTTTTCATTTATTAAACACAACAGTGGTCTCAAAATAATAATTATTATTATATAAATTAATTATATATATTTATTTATTTACTTTTTAAACCATAATACAAAGTCAGTTATCCATGCTAAGAGAAAAATAATGGAAGCTCTGGTGACCGCTGCTCTCTCAAAGGAGGAGGATCTTCTGCATCGCAGCAAAAAGAAATCTAAGGTGGGTGGAGGTCCGAAGGAATTCTTCAGCAAGAAGGTGGTCTCCTATAAAGATGTGTGTCTTGGGGTGAATGGTGTTGATGATGGATACACCTCTTCGGATACCGGTTATGACTTCTGGGAGGAAAGTGTCGAGGACGATGGGGTTGACGGTTCAGAGGAGATGGAGGTTTTGGAGGAAGACAACATGAAAATCCTCTGTCCTTTGGTCAAGCTGTCTAAATCTGAACGGATAGGGACCTGTATTCCGTGGAAAAGAGCTCTCATTATTAAGCTCTTGGGCAAAAAGGTTAGTTTGAAGTTCTTGCAGGGGAGACTCCAAAACCTTTGGCAGCCTAAGGATCGTATGGAAGTTATTGATATAGACAATGAGTACTTTGTGGTTCGCTTTTCTAATTGGAGTGATTTGTCAAGAGTCTATGAAGGTGGCCCTTGGGTCATAATGGGTCACTACTTGGTGGTGCAGCGATGGAAACCGGAGTTCCTTCCTTATGAGGATGAATTCAAAAGGGTCTCTGTTTGGATTCGGGTACCGGGCTTACCCATTGAATACTATGATGATCACATCCTTTGGAGAATTGGTGATGTAGTGGGGGCATACTGTTAAGATTGATCCAAACACTCTTAGGCAATATGAGGATGAGGTTGGGACAGGTATGATGACGGAGCGTGGCAAGTTCGCTCGAATTTGTGTGGAAGTCGACCTCAGAAAGGTGCTTATATCACGATTTCGTCTAAATGGCAGAGTGTATCATGTTGAATATGAGGGGCTTCACTTGATTTGCTTCAACTGTGGGAGGTTTGGGCACCGGAAAGAGTGTTGTCCACTTCTGGTGGAGGAGTCCAAAAATATGAACCAGCAAGCTACAAGCAGCTCGGACCCAGCTACGCAGAAGGGTGATGATGGAGTAGAACCTGAAGGTGGCCCGGCGGCGGAGGAATTCTTTGGCCCCTGGATGATGGTGCAGCGAAAAAATCGGGCTAAGATTCAAAAAGGATCTGACATCGATCGCATCCGGGAAAAAAATCAGGAACCAAATATTGGTAATTTGAAAAACCAAGATTCTGGTTCGAGATTTGCGGCGTTAAATTTGGAAAATCAGGAAGCAGAGGATAATGAGGAAGAGGAAAGTCAGAAGGATATGACAGGCAATCATGAGGAGCGGAATTCTAGGGGATGTTCCCCAATTCAAAATAATAGGATCCCGAATGATAGGGAGCCTGGTGATCTACCTCCACGTGTAAATGTTGCAGCAGGTAAAGGGGGAGTGCAACGCATGCATAGGAAGTCTAGTAAGTTAAAGACGAATTCTTTTACTGGTCCACCTGCTAGCCCACGTGGTGAGAAAAGGGCCTTGGAGATGGGGTGTGCCTCACCTGCTACTAATGTGGGCTTACAACAACCTAGCCTAAAAACCGTTGGTACTAGGAAGGAGGACGTAGCGCGAGGAAAACAAAACTCAGAGAATAACGATGACATGGATTGCAGCGAGCCCAACTTAGAGAGGGAGAAACCCGTGGACCTTCATGATGCTGGTGATCCAGGTGGGGGTGGTTTGTTGGTTGTCCACAATGTTAGGCCACCTGATGAGAATATTGTTGGGTTTAAGCCCAGTATTGAGAATATGTCTCTTGATGATCTGAAGGGTGATGTAGCCCAGGTAGAGAAGCCTGTTGTGTACATTTCCTTATCTAATTCTTTATGAATTTCATCACTTGGAACATAAGAGGGGCGGGTTCCTGCATTGTTCCCTCTCTGTTACGTGACTTATCCATGAAGCATAAAGTCAGTTTATTGGCTTTGTTTGAACCTCGTGTGAGTGGGAGTAAAGCTGCTGCAGTGATCAAAAAATGTGGTTTTCAACATCAATTTATGATTGAGGCCTCTGGTTTTTCGGGAGGCATTTGGATCCTTTGGAATGAAGACAATTTTAAGTTGGAAATTCTTCAGGGGCATGCCCAATATGTTCATATGAGGGTCCATCCTATTCATGGCCCATCTTGGCTAATTACTTGTGTGTATGGAAGTCCCAGACCCCATATGCGGGGTACTCTTTGGACGGAGCTCAAAAGCATTGTTGTTTCTGTCAATGAGCCTTGGGTAGTAGGAGGGGATTTTAATGCGTACATAAATGGTAATGAGAAGTATGGTGGATGGGGTCCTAATCTATCTTCCATGACTAGCTTCAGGGAATGCATAGAAGATTGCCAATTCATTGATGTGGGTTTTAATGGACCTCCTTTTACGTGGGAATAGAGAAATATCAAGGAAAGGCTAGATAGAATCCTTTGCAATGGCACTTGTAGGCTTCAATTTGAAGAAGCTACAGTTTATCATCTTCCAACAATGAAATCCGATCACAAACCACTTTTAGTCAAAATGTTGAATACTGATTATGTGAACAGCAGTAATAGACCATTCCGGTTCATGGCTTCTTGGTTGGCTGATAGTTCTTTTGATCAAGTGGTCCATGAAGCTTGGAATACTCAGGGGGATTGGTGTGATAAGGCAAAGAATTTCCAACAGAAAGCTTTGGAGTGGAATGTGAGTTGTTTTGGAAATATTTTCCACAAAAAGAGAAGATTGATGGCTAGAATGGAGGGGATAAATAATCGTCTGCAGATGAGTAATAATAGGGGCTTAGAGAAGCTTTTAAAAAAGTTGTGGCAAGAATATAATGATATACTTATTCAGGAGGAGGTATTTTGGAAGCAAAAAGCTCGTTGTGATTGGTTCAAGTGTGGTGACAGAAATACAAAGTTCTTTCACATGACGACGGTAATCAGGAGAAAGAGGAACCGGATCGAAGCTCTATCTGCAGAGGATGGCTCCTTGATGACTGATAAAGTGGAGATTCAGAGGGCTTTAGTCAATTATTTCAAGCAGTTGTATTGTGAAGATACTACTCAATTGTTATTGCCTATGCGTGGCTGTTTCCCAATAATTTCTAGGCAAAAATTGTTAAGCATCCAAGAAGTGCCGTTGGATAGTGAAATTAAGAATGTTGTGTTTGGAATGGGTCCCCTCAAAGCCCCAGGTCCGGATGGTTTAAATCCCCTCTTGTTTCAATCTCAATGGGATAAAGTGGGACCTTCCACTTGTGATTTGGTGCGGGAGGTGTTTCGATGCCCGGATCAGTTGGGGAAGATTAATAATACCCTCATTACTCTAATCCCCAAAGTAGATAAACCTGATAAAGTTCATCAGTTCCGCCCAATTAGTCTTTGCAATGTTGTTTACAAGATGTTAACTAAAGTTGTGGCAACTAGGATGAGAGGTATTATGGCTGAGCTCATTTCTCCTAACCAATGCAACTTTGTCCCTGGGCGTCACAGTTCTGATAATGTGGTTATCGCCCAAGAAATCTTCCACACTATGAGAACAATCAGAGGAAACAAGGGGTACTTTGCCTTGAAGGTAGATTTAGAAAAAGCATACGACAGGGTGCGATGGGATTTTTTGGAGGACACCTTACTTGATATTGGATTTGAAGAAAGCTTTTGCAGTCTGATTAGAGGATGTGTTTCTTCTTGCACTATGCAGCTTTTGGTTAATGGTGACAAAACTGAGCAGTTTAATCCTTCTAGGGGCTGAGGCAAGGGGATCCATTATCCCCCTACTTGTTTGTTCTTTGTATTGAGAGACTGGCTCATATGATTAATCATAGACTGGATACTGGAGAATGGAGCCCTATCAAATTGAGTCGAAATGGCCCCTATATTAGCCATCTATTTTTTGCAGATGATTTGCTAATTTTTGGTGAAGCTAGTAGTCAGCAAATTCAAGTGGTCTCACAATGTCTTGATCTGTTCTGTAGAATGTCTGGACAGAAGGTGAATGCTGCCAAATCCAAGATTTTTTTCTCCCACAATGTTCATGCAACTTGTGCTAATCAGTTAAGTAGCTTGGCTGGATATAGCCTTACCAATGACCTTGGGAGATATCTGGGGGTGCCAATTTTGCATAATAGACCAACCAGAGCTACTTATGACTTCATTATCCAGAAAACCCAGCAAAGATTAAGTGCTTGGCGTGCTGATTCATTATCCTTTGCTGGTCGTATCACTCTTGCCAAATCAGTTCTTGCAACTTTGCCCATATATACCATGACAACCATGCTATTGCCTAAGTCAGTGTGCAATGAACTGGAGCAAATGCATAGGAATTTTGTGTGGAATACCTCAGAGGCCAGGAGGTGGCACTCTGTTGCCTGGGAGAAAATTAGAAGACCAAAAAACAAGGGTGGGCTCGGATTCAAATCCCTCTTTGAGTTCAACCAAGCCTTGATGATGAAAATAGGGTGGGGGCTGATTCATACTCCGGATGCTTACTGGGTCTGCATTATCAAAAGCAAATATCATTGTGGGGATGACATTATCCCAAGGGTGACTACCAGAAATAGTGAGTCCCTGGTGTGGCGTGGAATTAGACAAACTTGGCAATTTATTTTGAAAGGAATCCGCTGGGTGATTGGTGATGGTAAACTCACAAGGTTTTGGGAAGATATATGGTTACCTTCAGGTACAGTGTTACGTGAAGAATGCTTGGTCAATTTTGTAGACACTTGGTCCACAACGTTGGTAGCTAATTTTGTTGATTCAAATTATGGATGGAAGATTCACCTTTTATCTCAATTATTGCCAGCTGATCTTGTTGCTGAAATAGCGGCTCACCCTTGTCCAACCCCTGAGTTAGGAAAGGATTCGGTGATTTGGGGAGGCAATTCCAATGGCCTTTTTTCAACCAAGTCAGCGTACAACTTGCTCGAAAATTGCTCGAGCAGTATTTCGGATCCCTTGTGGCGTGTTGTTTGGCATTGGGATGGGCATCAACGTGCAAAATGCCTGCTTTGGTTAATTCTGGATAATGGTCTCAAGACTAGGAGCAAAGGGTACATGCAAGGTTTCATTGATAATAACATTTGTGCCTTATGTACTACTCATGAAGAAACTCCTATCCATATTCTGAGGGACTGCACCAAAGTGAAGGAGGTTTGGATGAAGCTTGCGAATGGTAGATTACCTAACGCATTTTTCACAACAGATTTAAGGGACTGAATAAGTAACAACATCCATATTTCCTTAAACAAGTGGTGGAGACTATGCTTTGGTATTGGGGTTTGGGCTATTTGGAAGAGTAGAAATGAGTTCATGTTTCAACATGATTCCTTTTCTGTAGATAAAATTTCAGCCTTGGTGCGTTCACAGGTAGAAATCGGGTGCAAGGATTGGACTCTCTCAGTCAACCAATCTCCCAAGTATAAAGAGGTCTTCGTGGGGTGGAATTTCCCGAATCCTGGTTGGGTGAAGGTGAATGTGGATGGGTCCGTTATTCATAACTCCAAAGCGGGTTGTGGGGGTGTTTATCGTGGAGCTGATGGGAAATGGTTGACAGGTTTCTCTTATAACCTTGGTAGAGCTAGTGTTTTAATGGCAGAGCTGCAAGCTATTGAGACCGCTATAAAAATAGCTTGGGAGAATGGGTATGTTAAGCTCTGGGTGGAAAACGACTCTTCAACAGCAGTTTCTCTCATTCAGAAAGGGGATGTACAGGATCATCCTTATGCTACCATTCTGAAGAAAATTCTCCTGTGGAAGCAGAAACCTTGGCAGCTAGTGATCTCTCATACCTATAGGGAAGGGAATAAAATTACAGATCGTTTAGCTAACTCTGCTCATTCTAGGGATTTAGGTCTTCATATGTTGTCTAACTCTCCTGGGGATTGTCTTAGTTTGTTATGCCAGGACTCAGTAGGAGTTTCCTTTACTCGTAGTATTCTGTTTTAGTGTTTTTGGCCTTTTGGCCTCCACTTAACCAAAAAAAAAAGTCAGTTATCCATAGTTTAATTATTAATGCTCTCTATGGAAATAATAGAACGAATTTTAGTTAGGGAAGGAACTCTTTGTTGGGGATAAATTAACATGCCGTAAATAATTAAATTATTTTAAATAAAAAATAATATTTTATTATTATATTTATTGTTTAAATAAATAATTGATATGAAAAAGGTTCTGGATTAAAATTAGAGGTTTGTTACATGATAGAGATTATTATCATGAGAAACAAGTTTTTTATAGTTTTAATATAAATTGTTCTTGATCATAGGATCATTAAAGATAGGAATTTAATGATATAGATAGATCAATATGTATGTAATGATATTTATTAGATAAAGATTAATAGATCTCATTCATTAAATTATATATTACTACTAAAATTTTTCCCATTTCCTATGGATTTTCCTACAAATTTTCGTAAAAAATCTTTAGAAAAAGCATTTCCTATGATTTTTCTTATAAATTTTCCTCCATAGGAAATATGCTCGTGGGTAATTCAATTCGTAGGTAAATTTGTAGGAAAAACTCATAAGATAA
The DNA here is from genome assembly GCA_026901365.1 of Sesbania bispinosa. Lineage (NCBI taxonomy): Eukaryota > Viridiplantae > Streptophyta > Magnoliopsida > Fabales > Fabaceae > Sesbania > Sesbania bispinosa. The sequence continues at coordinate 107,404 of QLOH01000239.1, forward strand.
ATTTGTAGGAAATATTTGAAGGTAAATTTGTAAGATACAATTGTAGGTAAATTCACAGGAAACATTTATGTAAAATCATGGGTAAATCCATAGGAAAATTTTGCAGGTAAATCTATAGGATAATTCCATAGATAAATTCATAAAAAATATTCGCAAGAAAATTTGTAGAAAATTTTTTATAGACAAATCCATAAGAAAAAATTGAAGATAAATTTGTAGGAAAGTCTACAGATAATTCTATAGAATGAAAAAGAAGATAAAAACTTGCTAAATTTATTTTATGGTTTTTTTTTTCAAATCCACAAAATAAGACAAATTTTCAAGAAGATATAGAAGTAATATTACAACACTGCTATAGTTATTGGCTACATTACAAAAAAAAAAATTGCAATAAGACAATTTTTCAAGAAGATGATCATTACATTAATGTAATAATAATAATACAAAGAATTCAATCCTAATAATAATTGGACTCCCTTTCGTTTCTTACATATTCACATTGGGGAGATGAAAGACCCCAAGCACATGGATTGGTCAACGGTGCATCTATTTTATAACATACTCCTATCAAGATTAAAGAAAGCTTCATTGAGATAAAAGATGAATTTCTTGTAAAAAAAAAACTGTGCTCTAGATGAGACTTGTATTTACTACCACACCCCTTTCACAAGGTTTTAACACTTCCTTCCCTCATTCATCACACCATAAAATCTCACTATGTCAGGAATAGGATTTTATCATGCCAAAATTATCTCGGTTGTAATAAGTAACTGTGGTAAAATGAAAGAATAAAGTCAATTACCGCGATTCCGAGTTTCAACCGTAGTAATTGGTTTAAAATTATGTTTTTATATATATTCTTTTTTAAGTTTAATAAACAATTAATACGGTTCCGAATTTGAACCGTGGTAAAAGCCTTGTCAGTGGCCATTAACGCGGTTCATTATCGGAACCGCGGTATTTAACTTTTAATTTTTTTTAAAAAAAATAATTAAGTAATTAACGCGAATCGCCCTTGACCGTGAACTTCTTTCACAGATCCAACTCATGTTAGGGCAGAAACTGTGCCTGGGCTTGTACGATGGCTGTGAGGCACGACCAGGCGACGTCACGGCTAGGACGGATGACGACAGGTTGCGCGCAACGGCGCGGTTGGGAACAACGAGGATAAGAAGGGATTGGCCGCGCCTCGCGGCGGCTGGGTAGCGCGCAGCCACGGAAGGAAGGCGTCGTCCCGACGCTTTGGGGGTCGACAACTACAACCTTCTCTCGCCTTAACAGGTTCCTTTCCTCTCTCTCTCTCTCTCTCTCTAAGGTTTTCATACTTCAATAAATGCCTCTGATTCTAATTCTGATTCGGTGACCCAGCAAGAGTTGGTGAAGGTGTTGTTGGATAATGGCCAAGGTTACCTGTTTCGCGATTGGCAAGGTCCCGGCGTCGACGATGACGAGAAGAAAGCATTCTTCGACCAGGTTTGCTTTCATCATTCGCTCATAGATCTGCTCCTTCGTTTTCCTTCTCACTTTCTCTCTTTAAACGGCACTGCGTTTTTCATTAGCTGATTCGACTCAATTCGAGCTACCCTGGTGGCTTGGAAGCATGCATCAAAAACGCTAAGCGACTCTTGGCTGATTCTAAAGCTGGAAAGAACCCTTTTGATGGCTTCACACCTTCTGTAAGTGATAGCATGATTTGATTTTCAAAAGATTGATTATTCCTCTTTATATTTTCAGCATTGCACATCTGAAGTATATGGTGTTTGGAATGATATTATTGGCATGCACTTTGGGCTTTGGTCTCTTGCTGGTCCTGAGTAATTGTTTTGCGAGTTGTGACCATTTGAAAGGAGAAGGGTGTGGAATTGGGTGCTATTACTTGTGAACTTTGTTATCTCATTGGTGATTTACTTTTGTCTGTTATCTCATTTGAAAGGAGAAGGCTGTGGAATTGGGTTCAATTGATATCAGGTAAGTTTACCTTTTGGCTGTTGGCTTGATGCCTTTTTCAAAATTTATTCTTTACAACATACAAAGGAATCTATGTACATCTGTTCATACATAAGTTAGATATGGTGATCATTTCTCTGCTTTTTACTCATTTGTGCGACTGTTGTTTATTTACTTTTAGTTTTAGTAGATTATTTTGTTGCCTTGCACATGTGATTTTCTCTTTAAATTTTCGATTAGATACACAATAATTAGCAGGAGTTAAATTTTGTTATGTAGAAGGGACAAGCCATTTTTACACCATTACCTAGGCTATCTTATTGTAACTTGGAATGAAAAAGTTTTAGAATGTGTTCAGTCTGGAAATGAGGGATATATGACACCTTTTAAATTGTAACTAACTAGTTTGATTGAGTTCAAAATAATCTGCAATAGTTTTAAAAATGATGCATGTAGTGAAGAAACTCTCTGTGACTTGTCACTTGTACAGGATGCCAGGGATCCAAAAACTCTAGCCAGTCTAGTTGTATGTTGTCTTCACCTTGGTAAACCATCTTCTAAAGTCATTAGGATGCCATTTGTAAAATTTTAAGAATTAAAAGCTAGAATACTATAAAGGTATGGATATTTAAGATGTATTTATTAAATCACACACACAACACACATTATGTAGTCTTTTAAGCTCACAACTAAATTGTTTGTGGGATCCTCTTGAATCCTAGTTTGCAGCATTCTTCATGTTTTCCACATTCTTTCTTGTCACAAATATCTTTAGAAAAAGAAGAGTTCTCATTCTTGTTGGTCAAATTTGGGTTTTCTTTAATAAAGTTTTATCTATTTCAAAATTCAAGTTAACACTCAAAAACTAATATCACAAAATGCCTCAATATAACTTAAGAACATGACATGCATTATGGAGCTTTAGGTGACAGTAATAATGATGTAGTCTGATAGAAACCTTGGGCTGAATGAAGTAAAGGGTTTAGATAGGGACCAACTATTAGGCCTGGGTTCAAGTAAGCCACCTATTTGGAAGGTGTATTCCAGATGGAGGGCTAGGCAGTGAGAGGGAATGTTTTCTGCCGTGTGGATTTACTGATGTGGCCAAGTTAGTTAGGTCATACAACATTATAGATTTATAGGGGGGTAGGGGAGCTAGATGTCAGCAGAATGAATGATCTTGTAATAGTGGGACTGAGAGTGTTTTCTCAAAAGAGCCTTGGCTCTGGTCGGGTTGTCATTTCTATGGTTATCTTTGAAATTCAATAATACTATCAGCATACAGTTTCTACTTTTCAGTTTAGGTGATTATAGTGTCATATCATAGTCATAGTAACCTGGATGCAAATATAGTCATATATATCATCATGTTTCATTTTAAATTTTAATGATTATAAGAGTGGGAGTGTGGGACTATTTTAATAAATTTGGGTTCTCATTCTTTAATAAAGTTCTCATTCTTCATGTTTTCCACATTCTTTCTTTAATACTGTCTATGTACATTTAGATCATTATCCTTAAGTCACGATTCTTGATGGTATACCGAAATGAAAAAGAAATATTAGATTCGCTGTTTTGTCAATAACTCAGTTCTGTTTTATGCATTTTTGTTGTCTTGTTCATTAAGGATTAATTGATTCCAAGCCTTGTTTTATTTAAGGTGATAATTCTGGATTTCTGGTGGCTAGTCAGTTGAGAATTTTATTTACAGAGGCATAATAATTTTCTACATGATTAAACAAAGGATCCTAGTAGTTACCATACACTTTAGATGATTTCTAAGTTAAAAATATATTTTATACCATAATTTTGTGGCACAATTATGCTCTTACTTGCATAACAAGTTCCATATTGTAATGATTTAACACGTTTCTATTGCTGAACTGATTTAACAGTATATGATATTATAGTTTGCTTCTTGGTTACAAGATATAGATGGTGATAGGGTGACCTTTACTGTCTATTGGTGCCATGGATTTATAGGATTGATTAGTTATAGTTAAATGTCTTCTGAGTATTTCTAAATATTTTCCTTCTATTTGCCTTTGTTTTTTGGTTCAATAAATCTTGTTTTCCACACGGTGAGTTCCATGTTTTATTATACCCAAAGTTCTTCTGTTGAATTAAATTCTTGCATGATAAAATCTACTTTAAAGAGCTATGAATTACCTTTTAGTACAAAATTATGTCCTTTTATTATCTTGAATAATTTGATATGATATCTTATCTAGTTTTAAGTTTTTTATATTGGATATAGACAAAGGAAGATAATTCAAAGTTTCAAACCCTTTGAAAATCATATTGTACGTAGGGAGGGAAGAAACAAATATCCATAATTAATATTAATTATTATTTAATGCTATCTATTATGTACCACTTATGTTAGTTTTTGTGGGCTTGATTGATTTTGTGTTTTATAAAGGTTTGTCATTTAGTAATCATTAGATTTTTATCTCTGTTGCACTTCAAGACAAGAGACTAGAAGTTTTGTAAAGGATATTTTGAATATATAAAGAATGAAAAAAATGATGTAATAAAATAATTTCATTAAATAATTTTTACTTTTATTTTTCAGCACTATATTTTCTAAGCGTAGGTCATGTTTGAGTATGAAAGACTTATTATTTAAAGAAAACTAGTTTGCGAAATTGCCAAGTGTAAAAAATTATACACTATGCTTACTTATTTTAATTGAATGATTAACATCTAGATCACCAGGATTGAGGAGTCTATTAGGTGTTGTTTTGCCATGAACTACACCATAAGAAGCAGTTTTGTTAAATCTGATTTCACCCGCATGGTCTCTAATTAATATCAACAAAATTCTTACAGTGTGGTTAAAAGAGTTATAGGGATTTCTACTTACAGTATGGTTCAAAATGGATACAGGAAGTCATGAACATGGTAAACCTTACTCGAATTTTGTTGCTTTTCTTTTCTTTTTCTACACAATTTTCTCTAAATTTATTGTTGTTTCCCTCTTTTTAAATTAGGAGTCTTATGTCATCTTAATACTTCATGTTCTTCTATGTTTGCAGTGCCTTCTGGTGATCTATCAAGCAAATGCAAATAACAATAAAGTACTCTACTTCCTCTGCTTTGTTATTCTTCCTTCAGTTCAGTGTAGTCCTACATCTTCTGGTGAGTTTGGATTTGATATAATACTGTTTGTTGAACTGCCAATACTAATGTCTGATGATCTAGAACCATCATACCGTAATTGGATGTCATTGAAGAATGTTCTATTTTGAATGAGATGAGGAAATAGGTATTTAATCAAACATAAAATTGGCTTTGAATTATGTTTACATATTAGAGTATTAGATTAGACTAGTTACTTCAATAATAATAAAAAATGAGGCTGTGAAATGAAATATTTTGTACTAGAATATATTGAGTAAAGTATCTTATATCAAATTGAGTACTAGAAGATATTAATGACACAAAATGTATCTTATATCAAATTGATCATCTCACTAACCACAAAACATTATGGAATCCAGACAAATCCAAAGGACTGTATTTAAGTTGCATATCAATTTACAATGTTGCTTAAATAAATTAGTTCCTGCATCATGAAGGAGAATAGATAAATGCACCATTACGTGAAAGGGACTTAAAATGATATTGTGTCATTATTTTGCTAAATGATGCCCACTTATTTCATGTATTTTTATATTTCAGCCTGGTGGTATGACTATGCAATCAACCAAGTTTAGCATGGGCTCAAAGGAAGGTAGAGGTGATACTAGTGTTTGGACAGACACCTCTTCTGACAGAGCCCAGAAAGCGAAGATGAAGCATGTACCCTCTTCCATTCTAGAATGCTTTGGTCGGAAAATTATGCTACTACTGTATCTTTGTAGCTTTCCATGTAGCAATTTCATATTTTGGTTTTTATGGTAGCTTCCAATACAAATTTTCCTCATGATTTCATTTCTATAATGTTTTTTTTTTGTTGATGATGGAAGTTCATTAATGTATTTATTTATTTTAGTGTTAAGTAAATCCACAAATATATTTTTTTTATACTTTTCATTTTTATTGTTATCTATTTAGGCAATTTGTGTTAAAGACTATAAAGTGTTGTAAAAATGTGCTTTTGGTTGGGATTTTTAATAAAACAACTAGACATTACCTACAGAATAGCTACGGCAGACTATTCGGCCTTCTCACCTTTCTACCGCGATTAAAATTCGGAACTGCGTTAAAAAGCCTTACTCAATTACCGCGGTTCCGAAAAGTAACCACGACAAATACCTTTTATCTCACCGCGGTAGAACGCGGTCATAACCGCGTTAATATGCCACGGGGAACCGCGGTAAAAGGCCTTTTTTGTCATAGTGTCTGCTGAATATTGATAATTAAGACGTAGGGTCAGTTTGGATGAAACTTCTGCAGAAGTACTTTTAGGCGAAAAAAAATAGAATGAATTAAATAGGTCAAATGCATTTAACTAATCCATAAGTTGGAAGTAGTCTTTGTAGCCCACCTACTCCAAAAGCTCTCTTATTTAACTTCTCCATAAGTAATTAATTTCAACTTATGGAGAAGTTAAATTCATTTGAACTCTTCGATTCATTTTATTTTTTATCTTCTAGAAGTTCTTCTTCAGAAGTGTATCCAAACTGGGCCAGAATATATTACTATGTGTAACGTCCTAATTTTTTAATTCAAAAATAATTCCTGTTGGGAGCACTATTTTTAAATTCGTGAAACTATTTCGCGCATTATTGATACCAACATACAATCACATCATAACGCTTAGGTAATCCAACAGTTACTTAAGTAGAAATATAAAGTGCTTTAATATAAAGATACTACTGCTGCCAACAGAGGCTCAAAATACAAAATATCAATCCAATAGGCATAATGAGATATGACTATACATAATCCTGGAGATATAAGAGGTGTCAGTAACATCCCAAAATTAGGGCCTAAAAACTATAGTGAGAGCTTTAGGCTGTGGTTTCGGCCAAGTAACAGAGAGTTGGAAGTGGTATGAGATGTTGGAGACTTGAATGTAAATTTAGATAGGAATTTGGTAAATTATCTAAGAAGATTACAACAATTTAAGAATGAGGAAAGGATATTAGAGGAAGAACTAAGTTGGAAAGGTATGATATTAGATGAGAGTTAGGGAATCGATTTAGAGTTATGAGTTTTAAAGGAACCGGGGTAGAAGGTGATTTTATAGAAAGAACAAGGGAATAGAGGAGCATAGTCTCATGGATACTTAAAACCCTTAACGTTAGCCTTCTTGGAGTCAATTGATGAGTTATAACATGACTCATGTAAAATTTGCCCCGTTAGGCTTCAACCAAGGTTGTTGCTTCATTTTGTGTTTTAAGCTTAATGACCTTGGTGCACTAATTCGCAAGCCTTGTTTCTTTTCTTTTTCACGTTCACTCTCTTATTTTGAACGACTCTCTCATAACATGCATTCCAAACTTTGTCTTTCATCACTGATGTTGGAATTGAAATAAAATCTACCCACAATTCTTTAAATTTCCTGCTCCAAGCTCCAAGCTAGCTAGTTAACCCATGTTCCCCACTCTTCATCCAACATATAAACCTTGTATATGATTATGCTTGTATATGATTATGGTATATTACTATTCAGAAGAGGAGAAACTTATGGTATATGATTACTACGAACAGGGCAACCTCTCAGCAATGTTGCATGGTATGTTATTGTTAACATTTTCTCCTATCTAACAAACAACAGTTAAATTATTTTTCGTTTATTATCTAATTATTCCTCCTCATAGACCAATGCAGTTAAAATTTCCCCTCTGTTTATTGTATTAGCTACTTCAAATTCTATGAAAAACAAAAAAATGCAGCGGGCTTGCTTTCTAAAATATTTTTCTCTTCAAATAACAGCACCATCACCATCACCATTTCAAATTAAAACCTTATACCATCTAAAAAATAATCCAAATAACGTAAACAGTAGAGTCACAACAACTATTAACATGCCACAACAACAAAACAAAGCAAGAACAAAGTTACACAATACCATTTAGAATTTTAGAGTTTTCACCTAATTTTTATTGGTTAACACTAGTAGCAACTAAGATTGTTGAATTGAACTAGCAAATTGGCCTTACTGACTAAATTTATAACCTTGCTTATGATTTGACCCTGATTGTAATCCAGTTATCAGATGACTTGTAACAGGAATTTTGTAATAAAGTACTCTAATTTGCAACAAACTCTACTAGTCATGCTAGTTCTTAAACTCCTGACTCAGGATGATTCTTGTTATCGGGTTGCAATTAATGACTTTGTTGAAAGTAAAATGAGATTTAATTTCAATGGCAAATTAGAAACAGTCAAAAGAAAAGCTTCAAGACTAATTACAAGTTAAGTTAACCATTAAAATTTCAACATTGGATTAGACTAAGATATAGACAATTGAAATTTAATTTCCTTAAAATAAAATTTTGTAGCAGTCATTATAAGATGGTTATGTTATGAATATGAAGAATCTCTTAATAGGAGGATGCACCGATTACGGTAATTAGGATGAATATACAAGAGATCGCCTTCTATGAACTTCATAACGATAATGTTACAATTATTCCTTCTCTAAAATCCATTAGTTATACTTTCAATGTGATTCAGCGTTACACCCTTGTTGCTCTCGCCAGCTTAAATTCCTTACATCATACAGAAATCAGAATTTCTTACTCTCTTCGCGTAAATTTTCGGTCAAAAATAAATTCAATTCTAGGGTACAACAAAGATTAAAAAATCAGAGATGCACATCACAGCACTAAGAGATGGACAAGGAAGCACACACAAAAATAGAGCACAAAACTTAGAACTAAGCTAAAAAATCTGATAATAAGATCAGAAAAATAACTTATTAAAATAGATTTGATACCAGATAGACTCAAGCATAAATCAAAGATTGAAGCATAATCTGATTATTGATGAGTTAATGACTTCAAAATATGAAAGAAGCGATTGAAGAAATCTATTAGGTTAAAGAACCAATGAAATATGAGTAGAGAACAAATCACAGATCTGATTAGGAGATTGAAGATGAAGATGTTTTAGGAAGAAGAGAACATGAGGAAACCTTTACACTACATTAGAGAAGTGTGAGCGCTGAGAGAATCACGACTAAAATCGACAATCCATCATGTGAGTGGAGAGAAGCGTGAGAGTAGAGAATAAGAAGCTATGGATACTAATACTTGAGCGTAGAAATAGACACACCGATCAGGATTTCGAGAGAGAGGGGGATACTGTTAGTGAGAAAAGACCTCTAACACACACTCAGAATTTCATAACTCACTCTTTGTTATGTTAAAAATTTTGACATTTTAATTTAAAACGATTGCAAGTAAATCCATAGTAAATAAATGGTGGGTAAATTTGTAGGAAAAAATTATAAGAAAATCCATAGAAAAAAATTATAAGAAAATTCTAAGGAAAATTCTAAGAAAAATGTTATAGGAAAATTTGCAGGAAATAAATTTGTAGGAATTTCCCCAAGAAGAATTTATAAAAAAAATTCGTAGGAAATAAATTGCAGAAAAATCCAACAAGAAAATAGCTTTCAGGAAAATCTGTAGAAAAAATTTGCAAGTTAATTTGTAGGTAAACTTTCTTATAGAGTTTCATGCGATTAAATGTGACAATAATATCTTTTAAAAATAATTGGTAGGTAAATTTGTAGGAAGTTAATTCGTAGAAAATCCTAAGCAAAATATTATAGGAAAATTCGCAGGAAATAAATTTGTAGGAATTTTCCCAAGAAAAAATTATAAGAAAATTCATAGGAAATAAATTGTAGGAAAACCCACAAAAAATAATTTATAGGAAAATCTATAGGAAAAATTTGCAAGTAAATTCGCAAGAAGGAATCCATTAATTCTTGGTAATGAGTTTGGGCTCTACAATAAAATTAAGATCTTGGCCAGGGTAATTTGATGAATAAAGATATGTGAGTATATTAAGTTATTCACCATGTGTTAACTTATTAGTGTTTATAATAATACCATACTCTAGAGTTAACTCGAAGCTATAAAGATGGAAGAAAATATTATATTATTTTTCTATAGGTTCTTGAAGAGTAAATAATATTATTTCCGGTCATTAAGGAGTGTTGCTAGACGCCAACCTTGATTAGTAAATTAATTTGATTTATTATCGGCTTAGTAATGAACCTATGAGGTCACACACTAACGAGTGTTTTTAATCTTTGCTAAAGAAAAAATTTATTATTTGGTAATTAAATTAAATAATTTAATTTGATCAAATAAATAAATTTTCTATGTGGAATATTATTATATTTTTTTGCTAGCACAAAAAATATAAGTAATACACTAAATTAAGAAACTATACTATTTTAAATAGAAGTATGGTAACATTATTTATTTATTTTAATAAATAAATAATATAGTAATAAATTTGGTGACTTTGTATGACATGGTCAAACCAATTTTAAATAATACAAGAGATTGAATGTTACCAACAGGTACAAGGGAATAAAAAGGGTTACAATGGTTGAGTAGTCATGTTGTTTGATGAAACAATTATTAAAGGATAGTGTACATTGATTATTCACTTTTTTCTTTGAAAACTTCTTCTAATCCCTTCCTATAATCTTTGTATTTTGGTTCCATAAATTCAAAGGTTAAATGATAGTCTCGGTGTGGATACATGTAAAGTCTTCGTATGTTGGAAGAAGAATTTAAAATCAGGAACTTCAACCGGTTACATGTTTACAAGTTTTATACATTAATTTTGATAATTTTAAATATAAAAATAGATCTAATTTTTCCGCTACATGTGTTTTTGCACAGTTTATCCTTCAACTCTCCGTGATCTTAATTAATTATTAATGTTCTCTCTAGGTCATACTTCAAGATTGCTTTCAGGAACATAACTTCGCACTTCCCATGTATTAACATAAACTGAATTGAATAGTTTCTACTTTACAATTGATGAGTGAAGTTGAATGAATATTTTCACATGCTTTTCATCCTAGACCCATTAATTCAAATCAAGACATATTCTCAAGAAAGGTAACAAACAAGTTAATGAACCATCATTGTTCACGTGATAATTCTTTGAAAGAAAACAACTATGACAACCACTTTTTGACATCAATACCCTTGAATTCGGATTTTGTGCAGTTGGTGCTGTCCAAAAATCTGGGTCGTCCGATGATGAAATGCTTTTTTAATTTTGATTAAGATCGGATGTACAGCCCAGATTTTTAGACAGCACCAATTACACTAAATTCGGACTGCATGGAATTCGAATTCCAAGACCCTTGCTACTACTCTTGAATAAATAAACATATGGTTTGTGGTTTGACCCACGTCAAACCAAACTAGCCAAATTTGTCAACCCAAACATAAACGGGCTAGTTGTTACCATTATTATTTATTATTTACCTCAATTTGTTTAAACCTGAAATTTTATATTAATATTTAACTTGCTCTACTTATTCAATAGATCAAATAAAATGATTTATAAAATTATCCATTAATCAATTTTAACTTCTATTTGTACACAAAGATAATTTAAATCAAATAATATGTCATTTCATGAAAAGAATAATTTCATAATATTATAAAACATAATTAATTAAGTATAAAATAATTTGATTAATTGAAAACATAAAGATTTTCTATTTCCATGCACATCTAGTCTTGTAATAAAAAATATGTTTGATGTAAAATTCAACATCTCCATATATTGTAAATATTTATTATGTGATTTAAATATTATAATAATGTAAAATTACCTCGTCTTTAATTTACCCCATATGATGCATATATTAATGTTTTCATATATAAAATTTATCTCCATAATAATTATCTCAAGTGATCTATTATATATTAATTTATTATTTTCACATAATATTTTTATTTTTGTATTACATGTGTCCTTTAAAAGCAAGAGTCACTGTTGTAACTTCTTATCAAGAATTTTATGTTTTTTTTTTAACTTCTTAATATTTAATTTTTTCCTTGCATATTGATTTTGTCAAAGCAAAATTAGATAGTTATGATCTTTGTATGAATGAATTAGAGCTCATCTGCCTTATTACTTGGTAATTTTATATACTTGGGAAAAATTTATAACATATCATTGTGTAACTTCAAATGCATTCTTCGCCATAATAATAGTAGCATCACTTTAATTTATCCCAGAAAAAACTATGTTGCTTTCAATATATTCCATCCATTGAATCTGTTAGAAACTAAGAAGCATTGACCTTTTACTATAGTTAATAAATTACACCAAGATTTTTAATATCTAGGGTTGAGCTATTAAGTGTATTTGATAAAATTACTCGAAAAGCTAGTTGAAAGCTAAAAAGCTAGATGAAAGTTGAAAGACTAATTGAAAGTTGAAGGCTAGTTAAAAGCTGAAAAGCTAGCTAGTTGATTAATTTATCGAAAGTGTTTGGTAAAACTAGTTAAAAATGATAAAATGACATATATTTAAAGACATAATTAATTATTAAATAATGTTGAGTAAGAGTTATTGAGTGATAACGTTGTGATAAATTTTCAACTAGTAGCTGAAAAATTGAGCTATTTTATAAAAGCTACTTCAAATAGCTTATAAAAAAAAGCTAGTAACAACCTAAAAAGCCACTTTACCAAACACCGATTAAATGGTTTCAACTAATAATTTCAACATTCATCTTGTTGAAATGTTTTACCAAACACACTCTAAATAAATTGATGTCAGCTGCTATTTTAGGTTAGCTGCTCAACATGATGCATTTAAGAGCTGCTAACATGAGACTATATTTGGATCCTCTTTCTATATCTGCTCCTCCTCCTAAACATAAAAACATCTATCCAAGAACAACTCAAATCAAAAGCAGTGGGAAAATTAATAAATTAGCATCTAAGATGCAATGCAGTTAACAAATCGAGTGACGCTGCTTCAAGATTGCTTTCAGAAATATAAACTTCTCATGTATTAACATGAACTTAATTGAATCTCATAGTTTCAACATTCACACTACAATTGATGAGCGAAGTTTAATTCATATTTTCCAATTCTTTTCATCCAAAACCCATTCAAATTCATATCAAGACATAAGTTGATACTCAAAGTCGAAATCAAACTCAAGAAAGCTAATAACTTAATGAAGTTCAATGGGAATTTCATTAACAGTAGTCGAACTTGTACTAAATTATAATTATAATTATAATTATCCGATCTGCAAATTACTTGTAGTATAATGACACAAACCGGGTCGAACCCTGAAGATCCACTTAAATTAATCCTAGTTGGGGGATTTGATTGATTGTAATAAACTTAAGAAAATAAAGATCGAGTTAATAGCAAAGGTTGAAAAGGATTTTTTAAAGCAGTTTTAGTCGCGTTCTTGCGAAGGGCGATTAAAAGATATTATTGTGGTTCCGAAAATGAACCGCGATAAAAAAAAACTAGCACTAAACAAAAAAAAGGATTCCATGCTATTGTGGAAAAGGAACCGCGATAAAAACCTTTTTTTATAAATTCTGTAGTAGTCTTTTTATCCTAAATTTGATATCTAATAACATCAATTTTGTATACCTAAACTCCTAATACATTAGTGTTTGATATTTGACAACAAATTTCATTCAATAAGTTACATAAAATTAAGATTCAAACAAATATAACAAAGTTAAACACTTGTAATTAACTAACTAATTTATATGGGAAAATATTAGTGTCAATGAATGAGTAAAATTCTACAAAAAAATTTGACAGAGTTTCCCTATAACTTCCCCAAATAGCTAATACTTGTATAACCTTAGTTCTAGCCATTCTAATGAAACAACCAAAGTACAACAACCACAATGGAAGACTTAAAGTTATACATTTGTGAGTAACTATTTCATTTAATGGAAAATATTAGTGCCAAGGAATGTAAGAAAATCTATAAAAATTTGATAGAGTTTCCCCTGTATTATTAGCTTCCCCAGATAGTTAAATACCTGTCAGAATTCAGTTTCAACCATTCCAATCAAACATATAAAACTCACTTCTGACAAATCTGATCCAATAAAGTGCAACTAAATTCAACTACAATCTTATACATAATGTGTACACATGAAGAAACAAAAAGCAAGAATTACAATAAGAACATCAATTCATATACCAAAATGAGTATATGCTATTTGAAAATGCATTTAACAAAGACATAGCGCGACTACTCCTCTTTGACTTCATTTATTTGTTCACGAGTGTATAACTTGGACTTATAGTCAGGGAAGTACTACAAATTAAAACATCAAAATAAATTCAAGTTTAGATTAAATTGTCATAATATGTAAGAAACTATAACAACATTATACAACTATGAAAATAAAACCTTACCGCTTGTGGGATTACTCCATTCTCACTGGATAATATAATTTGCTTCATGTACCTAGCACATAATACCCACAAATTGTACTGCTTTCTTGGCGAGGGCACTATAAAACAAAAAAGTTAAATAACAAAGTTAAAACTAATTATATTTGTCTCTTCAAGTAATTGATTGAAGTATTGAACATACCCTTGTCTTCATCCATTTTATGGTGTTAAATTTTATTATAGTCACCTTACTTTCGTTTTGAGCACGATACATATTAATAGCTCTAACAAATTAAAGAAATGTGTCATGTAAGTGAATAACTTGGTTAATGCAATATATAAATATAGAAATGAGTATATATTTGAAATAAAACCAATTCTTACGCTTCAAACATGTTTTTCATTTCTCCACGTTGTTTGTGATCAACACCCAAAGAATCCAAGTAGTATATGATTCGTGCTGTGAGATTGATAACAACTAGGACTCAATGGTCCCTACGAATTAAATTAAGTTAGCATGTATCTTACATGTATAGGTAATTGAAGGAAAAACAAAAAGAAATTACTAACCTTAAAGTGTATGGTGCTAGAAACATGTTTGGTTCATTTCTATCCATGAAGGCTTCACCAACATATTGGCATTGCTTTGTGTGTCGTGGAGATGTCCGTGTAGGATTAAAAAAAAAGAATCTACTCGTCCAATTATTTGGAACCAAAACTTCATTATACATTATGAATTTCATATTATCATTTGCACTCCAAAACATCAACTCTCAATCAAATTTGGTAGGATCATATCCCATTCAAGAATAAACTTTGTGATCAATTGGTTATTAGTTTGTCATCCAATATTACATGTTATACTTGATGAATTCGACAGCATTTCCCATTGGTCTCTAAGTCATGACTTAATCTTGGCAATATCATCCTCGATCAAGTATGCTCCCAAAGAACAAAAGAAATGAACTAAGTCGAAATTTCATCAAATATAACATGTAATATTTGAAGACAAACTAATAACCAATTGATCACAAAGTTTTTTCCCAAATTGTCCCACTTGGACAATTCAAGATCCAATACATTGAACAATACCTAGCTAGTAAAGGTACACAAGCTCATTTATATTGAATCTCAAACGGGAAACTAAATTTCACTCAAATACAATTTAAATAAAACAAATAAAACTTCAACAATATAACTAAAAATAGCTATATGTGTGTGTAATAACTCATAATAAAAGTAAGAAATATCTAAACATATTGAGCACTAACTTTAATTGACAACACGTATCGAGTGATGAACATGTCAAATTACCACAATGAAGCAAAACCTTTGAATCAACTGTACAATTAAAATTCTATGGTTAAAATAATCCTTATTCAATTGTTAAATTTATTCTTTAAGGAAATTGATTTTACAACATTAGTTTTAGTTAAAAATGAGTTCAAAGATTAAAAAAGGTTTATACATCATAAGTTTTTATTTCAATTTGAGAATTAATTAAAATAATAAGGTGAGTGAGAGTGAGTGATGGAAAACAAAACACAACCATAAAGTAAAAGTGTGGAAGACAAATCTTTATTATTTTAATTAATATTTTAGTAATTGCCCTAATTATTTTAATCAAAGAGAGATCTAGTCTAGTTCCTCTAAAAGCAAAGTGCTCACAAATATTTCCCAAACACCATACACAGCTAGTGAGATTACAATAATGTTACATGAGTTTATATTAAAAAAATTACTATTAAAATATCTTTCAAGTCGTGCAGGAGGAGTGCATGTTGGATTAGAGAATAATTAATAATTAATTAAAAGTATAATTAAGGTTTTCTTTAGATTCACTGGCTAGCACCATCCCTTAAATATATTATTTTTCTTCTAACCCTAAACTAATAAAATATACATTCATCTAATACCCAAATTATAAAATGCTTACAGATTTGCTACACCCCACAATAGGATATGATTTGTTTATGCCTCTTGGATCAATTTTTCTAACTAAATCATGAAAACACACCTAAACAATAGTAGCATAAAACCAACAACAAAACGAATGAAATGACCGGGAGAAGGAACAACAGAATAGTCAAAACAGGGACGAATGTTTCACCTTCAAACTGACCGGAGGAGAACGGAAAGCTTTAAAGGGAGGAACGGCTCCACGGCGAAAACCAGCAGCGAAAGAACGACGACAACGACACGAATGCAGGGCTGGCCCAACGTTTATTTAGGTCTAAAGCGAGTTATGATATTGGACCTTTAAAAATTAATTAAAATAATCTATCAAAAAAATTTATAATTTCTTATAAATTTATCTTTTAGAATTTTTTATTTATTAAATTATCTTAATAAATTTTATTTAATAAAAAAATCAATTCACTTAATATTTGTTGAGAAATTATTGATCTTTGTCAAATTTTTATTACTAAATCATCAATATTTACATTAATCATAATTTTGCTCACTTTAATACTTTTCAACGTTTATAAAATTAAATAATAATTAGTATTTTAATCACTTATGCAATATGCATAGTAATATTCCTATTTTATTGATAATTCTAACATAACTGAAAATACTAAGTATAAAAATGATATAGTTTAAGATTGTATATGGAAAATGATTTTTAATTATTATTAATAAAATATGAAAAAACAATAAATAAAATTAATAAAATAATTACTAATTGTGAGAGAGTTGTAAGATGAGGAACCTAATTTTTTATAGAAAATTATTCACTCCTAATACTAATTCCTTTGAAGATTTTTTTTAAAAAAATCAACAAATAAAAATATTTTTTGAGGCCTAAAATAACTAAATAATTTTGGGGGCCTAAAGCAATTGCCTTAGTGGCCTTATGTTGGGACCGATCTTGCACGAATGGCAGCAGCAGCGAATAGCAGCTGCATGCGGGCGGCGGCAACGACTTCAACTCTTTAGCGGACGACGACACAAAAACCCCTTGAACGAAAACGGATGACATTACCTGGCACGAAGAAGATGACACGAAGAAGATGAAAATGGCGAAATGTTGAACCCTTGAACCAGAACGTGAGTTTTTTTCTGAAAATTTAAACAAAAATCAAACGCGGTAAATTAGCCTTTATAAAAACACTATTTTGACATTGTCGTTAATCATTGGTCATTAAAAACATGCATACAAAAGATTAAATCCATCCTAGCTATCACTAAGCATCTTGTCTCCCAATTGCACCGAGAATTGCATCATCGAGTTAGTTGAATCCAAGTAAGTTATCTTAAGATGAAATCAAGCTATGGTTTCAAGTAAGTTGGTTTGAGCTCTAAAGGAGTTTTCTAGCCTAGGTTATGGCTCAATCTTTGAGTGATGCTCAGGTTTTCATGTAATGTTAACTATTATGTCTTCTAAGCTCATTTTGACCCACTAAACATTCGATTCAACTTTTGGGTATATCAACAAAGTTGTAGGGCTTTCATTTAGCTTTCTACAACATAAAGTACATAATATATCCCACCAACACTCAGGTTCATAACCTAGTTCAATGGACCGATAATAATTAAATATATATTTTTAATATTATATAATATTTATATATAATAAAATTATATATACGAAATCAAGATATATAAAATTATAAACTAATATAAATGACCTTATTATATATGTTATAAGATACAAATTAATAATGATCGATTAAATAATAAATATTTATGTGTATTTCTTGAAATTTTATCTTTATTTATCTAAAAATATTTTAGACTAAATATATTTTAAAGAAATAAAAAAAGAAATGTTTAAACTGACCGTTTCAAACCGATTTTTGTCCGGTTCAACTGACTTTTGATCGATTCTCATCGATAGTGAAACCGACTAGTTTTTCGAATTGAATGGACCAGATACGACACCAGACTAGTTTCTGGTCAAACAGACCAATTCGATTCGATTTTCACATTTATGGTTAGCTTACTAACTTTTAGCTTTAGTTTTATTTTTTAACTAGCTTTTCAACTGTAAGCTAACTTATCCAATAATTTTTCCAAACACACTCATTTAACCACATTAATAATTAATTATTAAATTATACTATATTTTTAATCATTCAATTTTTAGTTTAGTATAAAAATTATATCCCATTTTTATTTTATTTTTTAAAATTTGTTTTCATTTTTTTATGATATTAAACATTTTTTGTTTATATTTTTTTTAGCAATTTTTGTGTGTGCATATATTTTATAATTTTATTTTTTTAAACTTAAATTATTTTTGTAATATTTGATTTACTTGGTAGTTGGTATCAACAAAGTTCATTTGATATTCCAATTTGCTATTTTGATGGACTGATTCTCTCTATTGCATTGTTGAAAAATTCAGGGTGCAAGAAAATGAAATTTTCGGTTTTTGTTTGGGAGAATATACTTTTCAATGCAAAATAAAAATACCATGATTAATTTTGGGGTTTTGGGTAGGGGGTGTTCATGGGACGGGTTGGGACGGGTTTTATCTGTCCCTAACCCGGCTCTAATTTTTTACCGGGCCAATTCTATGGACCCGAACCCGTCCATAACCCCTATGATGTGCGGGTCTAAGTAGGACAGGACCGGGTTGGCCCGATATATAAGCTAAATATAATCATGAAATGATCATATAACAATGTTCAAAAGAAAATAGTTCATACAATTAATAAATATATTGCATATAATAGAATATCTCTCAATGTATGCAATATTTTTTACTTTTTTAAAATTTGGGACATTACTAAACCAAGTATAACATTATATTACTATATAATTTTATGTATATAATGTATTTTTAAAGATAAATAGAGGAAAGTTAGACTCAAAAACCTTATCTAAAATGGAAAAAAAATAAGGTTAGGACTTTACATAATAGAAAATCAGAAGTGATAAATATTATATTTATATATAAAGGACGAGCCAGGTAACCCGAAGGCTAACCCGAACTCGTCCTCAACCCGATGCCGGGTCAAAAAATGAGACCCGATTTAGTTCTATTCTTTCTTGTAAGACAGCAACAGACCCGGCCCAAATAGGACGAGTTGGGACGGGTCAAAGGAATGGACCGAGTATTGAACACCCTTAGTTTCGGGCGCAGCCGCCCCACGGATTTCCCGCTTCTAGTTCTTCCTTTGTCTGAATGAAATGAAATGACATTGTCAAATCAAACTCAAACCTGACTTGCCGTTTCATCTTTTAACTTTGAACTCATCTCTTCAAAGTCAACAACGTCTTCTCTATTCCAAACGCATAAACTCATTTACGTTCCTCTTCAATTCCCTTCCGATCTGTAACCGTAAGTTCTCCTCTTCCTCTCCCTTTTCATTTTCCCGTTTTTTCGATTCTTTGATTGATCTTGCCTGCTATGCTTTCGTTCTTCTATAATTACTTACACTTGCAAAGGGGTATGTGTTGTTAGGGAAGGGTTTTTTCCTCTGTATCTCCTGTTGCACACAAAATTTAGATCAGGAAGAAGGTAATTGCCATTCTGCCGTACAAATTTTCCAAGGCCATTTGTTATATAACTTTGTCACTCTTGCTCCACCTTTCACGCTTAAACTTGCTTCTTGCAACTTTCTAACCCTTCATTTCCGTTACTGTCTATAACTACAATATAGAAGAATTTGATTTTTTATATATAGGCATATAGCTTTGATGTGTTGAGAAATGAGAATGTTATTATATCTGTCACTGGATGAATTTTCAGTTTTCATTATTCATCGAAAGAATGGTTTGGTTAGATTTAATTCCCTGGTCATTAGATTACTCTGTTATAAATTTTGTATTGGAATTTGAATAATCGGAATCAGGGTTTTAACAATACAAGAAGCTATACTTATTTATAGTACTACTGCTATGGTTGAATAGGGGTGAATATACTCATATAGGAAATAAGAAAACATATCAATCAATATTGGAAATAAAGAAGGATAATTAAATACAAATAACGATAGTAATTACTCTAAATATATGATAGATATATATCACGTGTAACAATTATGCTAAAATAATGTTGTCTGATCTTGCAGATCTACTAATTATAGTGTAGAATTGCATATGAACCCTAGTTTGTTTTGGCCATGGAAAATCAACAGTTGGTGGAGTCAAAGGAAGCAAGCTCTCAAGATGTTGAGAAGCTGCAAGTAGATGCTTCTGCCATTCAAAATGAAGATCAGGATAAACAATCAAAAGAGGCAAAAGCTCAGAATATTGGCCATGATGGCCCTGGGTTTGACAATGAACTAGATGATGTATCGGATGTGAAATCTAAGTCTAATAATCATGAGGGAGTAAGTGACAATGTCATTGGAGAATCTGAATTGGCTCAGAGGAAAGATGAGAGTAGGGATTTGCAGTCTGGAACTCAACAAGAAAACATAGGGACCAAGTCTGAAACTGAAGTTAATACTGTTGGACAAGAGTATTCTGGTGATAAGGTGGATGCCAGTGGAGATTTTGAGCATAAAAGTGAAGAAACAAATCCAGATAATAATTCTGGACAGCATGACTTGGCTAAAGAAAAGGATGACAGTGGAGACATGGAATCAACACACATGTATGAGAAGACGGATGAAATTCCAAATGAGGACCACATTTTGGAGCCTGTATTTGATGGAACAGAGATTCCAGGGATGGAAGCTAACCGTAGCACATCTACCCGTAAATCAGATGCAGATCAAGACTCCCCAGGTGTGGTTGAGAAGGCAGTAGCTCTTAAAAATTTTGTTAAGGAGAAAAGTGCAGTAGCAGTCTCCACTATGCTGCGCCGCCTTTCTGGCAAAAGGGATGAAGGTGCTGTGGGTAATTCTGATGATGAAGGCAAGGATGTTTCAGACATCTCAAAAGTTGGTGAAACCAAAGTGGATTCTGAGAAGCCAGTGGAGAAATTTGGCTGGAATCCCTTAAATTATATCAAGAAGTCTTCTGATGTTGATGTGGAAAGCAAAACTGAGCAGAGGGATTCAATAAAAGAAGGTCTACCACCACCCATAGCCATGAAAGGAAGGATTATACTGTACACAAAACTAGGGTGCCAAGAATCTAAAGAGATTAGGCTATTTTTACGTATGAAAAGGCTTGGATATGTGGAAATCAACATAGATGTATACCCCAGTAGAAAGATGGAGCTGGAAAAGGTTTCTGGATCTACTTCTGTTCCCAAGGTTTATTTCAATGAAATACTTATTGGGGGCTTGAGTGCGCTAAAGACCTTAGATGAGTCTGGAAAGCTTGATGAGAAGATTGACTTTCTTATTACTGAAGCACCATTGTTTGAAACCCCATCACCACCACTTTCTGGAGAGGATGATGTGTCCAGTAGTGGGGTGCTTGATGAAATGGCCCTTATTGTGCGTAAAATGAAAGAATCTGTTGCTGTGAAGGACCGGTTGTACAAAATGCGCAGGTTCACTAACTGTTTTCTGGGCTCAGAAGCTGTAGACTTCTTATCAGAAGATCAATATTTGGAAAGGCAAGAGGTAAGCTTGATCTTAAATCTCGAGCGTGTGTCTAATGTATATAAACCACCCATCTATGACTGCATATTATATGTACGGTTTTTCTAACTTGTGCAATGTTGCACATGATAATAAATCAAAAGTGGAAATGTTTTATTGGAAAATTGGACATTTCATCTTACCAATGTATTGAATGTTGTGATAGTTGTAATTTCCAATAAAATCTTTCTCTTTTGATTTATTAACATGTGCAATGTGCATTGCACATGTTAGAAAAACCGTTATACGTAATCATTTATTGCATAGAATTTGATCTTGGTATATTTTCAATCACATGATCAAATAAATCATCCACTGAATATCTCATATTCATTTAATATGATTTCTAGCTTCATAATGCCATTGTTATCTCTCTAATTCTTGTCTGGTGGTATAGGCTGTTGATTTTGCACGAAAGCTTGCTAGCAAACTCTTCTTTCGACATGTTCTTGAGTAAGTCCAAATGCTCTTTTTGTTGTTATCACTTCTCATTGTTTTGATTTTGTTTTGTTGTTATGGATTTGATAATCCTTCCCGGTTTTTATGATTTTTGTTTTGCTTTAGTGAGGATCTGTTTGAGGATGGTAATCACTTGTATCGGTTTTTGGATGATGATCCAATCGTGGTGTCACAATGTCACAACATTCCTAGGGGCATAATTACCACCAAGCCCAAGCCTATAGCTGAAATTGCATCAAGGCTATGGTTTCTGTCCCTTGCAATGTTTGAAGCCTATGTTTCTGAAGATGGACGTCATGTTGATTATACAAGTATGCATGGAAGTGAAGAGTTCGCAAGGTTTCTTTAATGTTTTCTATCTTTTGCCTTGCATTAGAACCTAGACGTGTCGTGCAATCTTGATAATCAATTTTGTTACTTCTAGAAAATTTTCACAGTTATTTGTATAATTAACATTTTAGGTATCTGAGAATTGTCGAAGAGCTCCAAAGAGTGGAAATATGGGATTTGTCTAGAGAAGAGAAGCTTGCATTCTTTATTAATCTTTATAATATGATGGCCATCCATGCAATATTGGTATTGGGTCATCCAGATGGACCTCTGGAAAGAAGGAAATTATTTGGAGAGTTCAAATATGTTATTGGTGGGTCCACCTACTCACTTTCAGCTATTCAAAATGGCATATTGAGGGGAAACCAGCGACCACCATATAACATTAAGAAGCCATTTGGTGCAAAAGATAAACGCTCAAAGGTAAGCTGTTAATATTTATGATCAGCTTCTTTGTTTTTTATCTGCTATTAATATTTATATGTTAGCAATTTAATTTTTATTTTTTTGCTGTCTATAAGTTAAAGAGGGGGGACTTGGCACAATTGTTAGAGTTGCTGTCTTTAAATTAATTTTTTGAGTAATACTTGTTAGCTAGGTGTACAATTCAGTTCCAAGTGGCAAGTATGTTATGCTCTGGAATAAAATCAATGGTCATATTAGAAAATAACATACTTTTAATGCAGTTAGTTTATATTCCATTTTCTGCAAACTAAATATAAAAAGTTTTAATGTTGATCAGAGTTTTCTTTTTTTCTTGGTTTGTGATACTAAATCCCCCGGCGAGTGTATCTCAGAAATTAATTTGCTAGCATATGACTGTCTGACTTAGATGCTCAGTTGCTCACATTTATTTATTTCTATGTCAGGTGGCACTCCCTTACCCTGAGCCTCTTATTCATTTTGCTTTGGTATATGGTACCCGATCTGGGCCTGCACTTCGGTGCTATTCTCCTAGAAACATTGATGAAGAACTATTGGATGCAGCTCGTAATTTCTTGAGAAGTGGAGGCGTTGTAATTGATTTGGCTGCAAAGTCTGCATATGCTAGTAAGATCCTAAAATGGTAAGTTCTTTCAATGGAAGATTCTGAATATGATTGATTGATTTTGGTAAATTTAAGCGAAGAACTACTCATTGAATATTTCTTACACACTAGCACATTCTCTCACGGTGAGAAAGCAAACCTTTCAAATTTTCCGACTCAAGTATTTAAGGTTTAATTTTGTAAGTTTGACTTGCGGGTGATATCACTTGAACTTATAAATACATGAAGGGTCTTGCAAAAATGCTAATGAACGATATATCAGTGAAAATCCATTTAGTGCGTGTTTGGTTTACTCTAAAACCACGTTTCAAATGTGGATCTTGACAAACGCCACTGAGAATAGCTTCTGCCCGGAAACGTGGATACAGTGTAAACCAAACATGCCATCAGATGTTTAATGTTATTTGTAAAACTTCAATATGTACATGCGTTCACTATTGTCAGTGTGAAATACTTGATAATGAGCAGTGCTAAAATCAATGTTTTGTTTTGGTAAAAATAGTGCTAAAAATAGCTATTTCTGCTTGTTCATTTCCAGGTACAGTATAGATTTTGGCAAGAGCGAGGTAGAGGTGATCAAGCATGTGTCAAACTATTTAGATCCAGCTGACTCGGAAATATTATTGGACCTGCTTGCTACTTCTGAGCTGAAGGTGACATATCAGCCTTATGACTGGGGTTTGAACTGCTAGCGTGTGCTATCGAAGTTCTGTAAATATGTCACCTAGATTGATACTGATTTTCTGAGACAAATTACCGCCAAAGTAATCAATATAGAAGGGTACACAAGGAAGGCAAAAGGCCTATGGAAAATATGTTTTTATCATTTTCTGTTCTCTATCTGGTATGCAACTTATAATGGTCCATCACCTGAATTCTGTATGAAGAGCTTGAACTTGTGTTGCAGCGTCATCACTCTGGGGCTGGTGAGTAATGCCAAGTGCCAACCAATTTTTAGGTGGTTTTGTTTAAACTTTTTCTTTCTGAAAAATGGTTGAATTTAATTGGATATAGTTGTACCGCTTTATACACAGTTGTAATGTCAGAATGAATTCAGAAATAATGTCTCAAATCTTAATTTTATTTTTTGCTTATTACCTGTTCATATTATGTAACCAAAACATTGTATCCCATCTTTCCGAACTGAAATTGTGAGAAGAGCTCCAGTGTTCGATCCCCACTAGACACTCTCTTAGGGAGGGGTGATGGGCCTTAACTGTGATTAAACCCCGAATAGGATTGCCCCTGGTAATAAGGGATGCTTATGGTTAACACAAAAAAAAACATTGTAACCCATCTTTACTTGAAACCAGTCAGAAGAAATTTAAGGGAGTTGTTTTTTGGGGGGGAGGGGATCTGTGTAGAAAAAAACTTTTAAAAGCGGCAATAGCAAAGAAGAATAGAAGTGATAGATCATAAATATTTCTCCTTATCTTTTACAACAACAATTAATATTTTTCTACTTCCCTAGGGAGAATAAAAGAACCAAAGCAATGGAATTATTTTTGGTTATATATAGGGGTGTTCACGAGTCGATTTGGTTTGGTTTTGTAAGAAAAAAATCCGAACCAAATCAAATTGTTTGGTTCAGTTCAGTTTGGATTTTTCAATTTTTTTTAAGTGAACCGAACCAAACCGAATCGATCAATGACGGGTTGGTTTGGTTCGGTTCAATCGGATTATAAATTTTATCATGTCAATATAGTCACAATTATTTTTTAAAATATTTTTAGTAAATAATAAAAAGATTCATTTAAGAAAAAAATAATCCATGATAAAACCTATTGTTGATGTTCCTCTATGTTAAATATTCATGTTGATATTGAATCTCTTTTTTCCAATTTTTTTAGTATAGTGTTTTTTATTTAGGGGTGGTTAGGTTCGTGTAACGAGTTTAGTGCCTTTAATCCGTTACCCGAACCAATCATTGACGGGTATGATCGGTCTGGTTCGGTTCCAACCTGATTGAGCTAAAAAATTCAATCCAATTGGATTAGTTCAGTTCGATTCATCGGATTGAACTGAATCAATGAACACCCATAGTTATATATAGTTAAAAGTGAGAATTCATATGAATAACTGAATATATAACCTCATTTTTCTTAGATGTGAGGTAAATGTAAATAGCTCTATAAGTGCTCTTTGAGTCTAAAGGATTTCTCTACCTTAAATTCTGGCATCATCCTCTCACCCTAAATTTTTCTGTGCAAGGAAAATGTTAAAAGTGCAACCTTATCACTGTCAGAATTCATCTCATGCAAAGGTGGGCAACTTCTCCCTTTCAAAGTCGTTCACACAGACATATTATTTGCTGTGAGCAACTGACGATTATCAGCATAAACGCAGGAGGAAACAACTTCCACATTGCTACGAATTTTGTTTAGCAGAAACCACTGCGTCTCTAAGGCATAACAAAATCCGTGTTCCTAACTAAAAACCGAATTGGGCTGCTGAGGCAACATTAAGCTCCTATTACCGCATTCAATATATAGAGATGTGTTCAGGTTTTAAATTGTTCACGTAATCTTTACTCAGATGGTGGGATTGAACAATTCAGTTGTAAAGAAAAAGAATCTGATTGAGTTGTAAAGCAATAAGAATATTCAGCCAAATGAAAGGGTGAAAGAAAAGAGAAAAAGAACATCAATGATAGAATTATAATATGTTAAGGTCTTTGGGACATCTCATAAAAGCTAGCTAGTGTAATAAAGCATCAATATTGAAAATGCATCATACATCGATTATTAGATTTTGGATCTGGGTCTAACTCAACCCCAAAAGCTGGCTTGTAGGGTGGGGGTTGCCCAAGACTTATATACTATAATTCGGCCTTATCTCTAGGCAATGTGAGACTCTAACAACACACCCCCTCATGCCCAGGACTGAACATCTAGAGCGTGGACATCTATGGGTTGGGTGGCGGTCCACTAACAACGGATCATCTAGGATAGACTGACTCTGATACCAACTTAAAACAGAATGAATTAGATTTCAATCTGAATGCCTTTAAACATTCAGTAGGCACTGTATTTATAATGAAATTATGTATAAGAAAATCCCTTGATTATAAGGATTGTGAGAAACTTTTGCTAATCCTAATTACCTTAATTACATAATCAAAAAAGAGAATCAGAAACTATTTATTTACAGAAACTTAAAAACTAGTTATAAACAGAAACTCAACACACTAATTATATACAAAAATTTAAAATATTCTCAACATGAGTAAATATATTCCTAGAACAAACAAATTAACAACCAAGAGTCAATAAAAACTAACGTTGATTTAAGGGAAAAAAAATAAAATCTTATTTGAGAGGCTAACCTAACCATAAATTGAGAAGCAGTAGGAAAGATTAAGATAGAACTTGCGAATATCTAAGATCTAAGATTATATTAATAAAAACCATTGTATTAAAGCAAAGAACCAGGTACATCATTCAATAGTTCTTGAATGATTATATTAAAAACAAATCTTAATCATTCATTAATTATATGGACTTTATGCTACCAGAGAATCAAAGGTCCTCATCTGTCTGCTGATGCCAAAATGGCATAATCATAAAAGGGTTATTGAAGAGGCTAGAAGCTAGCCCTGTGATAGCTTGATATCCCTTGAGACTGATAGATAGCGCAAATCATGACAAAATAGTTGGATCCAACCATCAAATAAATTATCCAGTACATGAAATCAATTGTAACTGCTCCTGAATTTAAAAGTGGCTAAAAGATGTTCAGCATTGTTAGGGCAGACACAGTACCCAGCAACAACACTGACACACACATAACAGTGGTGCCCTTCCTGCTCTTTAGTCTATATTGTTACAACCAAAATTGGGTTTTGCAAATCAAAAAGAAAGAACAATAAAAACAACAACATGGGGTTGCTTGAAGAATGTAGCCTGATTTGGATGATAAAATGCTCAGAGAATCATCACTGTCCAAGTTCTACAGCTGTCTGTTTTTGTTTTATAGATAGCAAGAAGTTTGATGCTATAGGAAGTCAAGTTGCAAGATAAAGGCTGCAAAAGTTGCTATACTACTCTCTGGCCTATTATACTAACTCAAGATTCAAGAATGATAAGTTGGACAGATGTCTAAAGTGGGTAGCAGCCAAGTTGTGTTCCTTGACATATCAGCTAGGTTTCTTTCTCGGTCATAATGTCTTCTCTAGAATAATACACCAGTTGGATTTATCAAAAAACTGATCAACAACTCTAGCATTATTTATTCCATTCGCCAAACTGCAAAAAAGACATGAAAATAAGTTAGAAATCATAACTCACGCATCCTTCACATAAGCATGACAAGTCATTTGAAACATAGTTCTGAATTATCCTCCTTTTGAAATTTAAAATATTTAATTTGAACTACAGAGTAGCAGGGCCCTAACAAATAAAGAAGGGCATTTTAAATTTGTCATACACCTTCAGATCTAACTGACTAATTTAAGTGGTAAAGAAGACACATGATGGCATGACACTGCCCATTTTATTTCAGATTATTTCAAGTCTCTTCCTCATTACTTCTGAAGACCAATTTTAGAAATATCATGACTTCTTACATACCTTTTCCTCTAATAAATAGCAATCAATCTCTGTGATATGAGGGAAAAAAAGCAAATTTAACTATTCATCATTTGATAACTAGGTAACATTCAAGCAACGGTTGAACTGCTTTTATTGGATCCAATGTCTCTATCTCATCCTACTTTACTTTACTTCACTAATACAATACATATTTCTAGATTCAGATATGAAGTATGCTAAGCTAACATAGCACAATTGACATCCAAGATCAAGCACACCAAATATGAAGCCTAATTGGTGTAACTTTAACTCTAGGAAGTTATTACAAGGGAAAAAAATGAAAGAAAATTTCCAGTAAGAAGATTCTCAAAAAACTATTACATCTAAAGACTTGGTTCAAAGGTTTACAAGCTATGATAAACAAAACAAGAAATGGTTAAAGATTTGTTCCATATTCATATAGAAAAATTCTAATTGGAAGAGTGCGCCGAGGAGGGGGGGTTACCTTTCAAGCTCGCCTTCACTAAAAACATGATAATATCTATTATACACCACAGTCCCCTTTTTGTCATCTTTAGTTGCCAGACCAGTAGCAAGAGCATCAGCAGAAGCACCACTGATTTCTGCACGATGATAGGGTAAATGCCATGGAACAAAATATTCCTGTTGATTCTCCAAAATTTTTTCTTCCTTCAAATCTCTTGATAATTTTGACTCATTGAAATCTTTCATGTGCTCACCTGAGCTACTGTCCTCACTTTCTGGAATACTTTCTAATGATGCAGATGAAGGAACCCGAGCACAGGGAATTCCTGGTCCTGGCCACTCTTCAACATATTTTTCTGTAAGCGGAGTCCATTTGTTAATCAGTGATCTATCTTCTTGTTCTACAGCCCAAACTGTAATAAGAACAAGGCCACCCTTTTTAACAACTCGAACTAATTCTTCTATTGCTTTTCTCCTTCTATCTTCAGTGCTTAAATGATGTAACACAGCTATGGATATAGCTGCATCACCAAAACCAGTTCTGTAAGGAAGATTCACAGCATCTGCAACCAGAACTTCATGCCCTCTATCTGAGCAGATTTTAATCAAGGAATGACTTATATCACATCCTATAAAAAGCAATCCTGATTTAAACCTAAGTATTTCCCATTCCCACATCCTGCATCCAGGACAAGAGATCCTGAAGGCAAAGATGACAAAAATGTGGCAACCTTTGGCCACTTGGCAAACCGAGTGGAACTGAAATGTGGAGCAATAGCATCATAAACATGATGAACAAACTTCTTTTCAATTTCAGGGGTAGATTTCACACTCATAGATGAAGTGATAGGGTTCTCACTGACTGATGAGGAATCTGTGATGCAGGGTTCCCCATTGGGAGCAAGAGTACACAAACTAGAAACCACATTAGAATTGGTTTGTTTCATTGATCTAACTCCTGAATGAAAGACACAACCACTAATGGTAATGGGCAAACTGAGGGCTTCCCTAGGTTGATAGAGGAATCTACTTGCTTTTAGTCTCAGAGCACTATGAGTATGAACCATTAACCAGCCACAGTGTGCCAGAGATCACCTGCATAAAGTTAAAAGCAAATTTTGCAAATGATATCACTCTTTTATGCATAAAATCGATTACCCAATAGTGATTCATTCATATACACATATGAAAGTCTAAAAACATGTGTCAGTGTAACTGATGTCTCTCATTCATGACCAAGAGAGAAGGGTTAACACAGAATCACCAAAACCTAATGGAAACAGGGAAGAACGCAGGCATTTAAGTTCCCAACTCTATAAGTTTGGGGAGGAGAATTTAGAGGCGAATCTACTCAAAGGGCAAAAAACAAATAATTGCTTACCAGATTGTGAATAGAGAAGAAAGGATTCAACTTTCTCGTGAAATAACATCAAAGACGAGAGATCAAGACAATCCTAAACATGACGAGATTAATTTAAGAATGGTGTGTCTGGGGTCTGTGTCACGTTAGAAAATGAGAGAAAACATGGTTTGGAAACCTTGGTGTTTTGTGTTTGAGTGAATGATAGCCGAGCTAAAATAACCCGGTTTTGTCGAAGATAATCGGGTCAGATTCGGGTCTTAATAAAAATAGATTAATTTTTTTAAGGTTAACAGTACCCATGATTTTCACATAATCTTGTGTTTTGTAGCTTTAACAGATGCTTCTGAAACTGTGCAAGATTTAACTTTTTTTTTTTGATAATTTAATGAGGTGTTTGGTTTTACAATGATAAAATTAATTGTATATGTAATTGATTCTGAAGTAACACAAAAGCAAGTTGCAATGTTGTTTAAGGGTATGTTTGTGAGTTGAATTTTGGAGGGGAATGGAGGGAAGGGAAGGGAAGGGTTTATTGGAAGCCCTTCCCCCTTTTGTGTTTGTGAGTTTAAGTATTTTACAAAGTTTTTCCCTCCTCTTCTTCCCCTTCCTTCTCCCTCCAATCCCTTCCCTTCTCTCCTTTCTAAACTCACAAACACACCCTAAGGGAAAACTTAGGTTTGACACTAGTAGAAATTAATTCTATATTTAGTACCCGTTTAGTTCCAACGGTTAGAATTAATAATGTTGAATTAATTTTAAATCACTTCTATCTAACATACTTACTTCTATATTTAACATATTTAATAAATTATGCATTATTCATTTTTTGTCATTTATTCCATGAATCTATCAAAATTAATTCTAGCAAGCTATAAAACTCTTAATCATTCTACCTAAAAAACATCCTTATAATGACTCCTATTTAACTTGATTGGCTTATAGAACAAGACAATATATAAATTGCTATTGATAATGCATGCTACCTTCATAGGCTCTGTATCCGCCAAGAAGGATTGATGCATCTCACTCTTACTCGTGACACACTTTGCAGTCTTTACCAGCAAATCAAGCACTAATTCTAGTGTCCTATGCTTGTGCTTTAGCTGTGGGATATGAACCTTCCAAGTTCATACAATATTGTCAATATAGCATATCCTTTTTGTTAGTGTTATTTATTAGGAGACCTTTTTGCGTGTGTTTTAATCGCTCTCATGAATGCATACAACAAATTAAATCTTTCCTTAAGATGCTGTTTGCATGGCCGGCCCAAGAGGAGGCTACTAAAGCAATGGCTTTAGACCTCTCCATTACAAGGCTTCAAATTTTTTATAGGTATATATTCTATATATTAAAATTAATAAAAATTTTATATCAATTATACAAAAAATATTATTAACTTTCATTTGTTAAAAATATATTTCCATTTTTTTAAAATAAATATGTTATGTGAGATCTCTTACCTCTTATGAATAAGCCCTTATTTATAATTTGCTTTAGGCCTACAGAAGTATTGGGTTGACCCTGACTGTGTGCATATCGGATTAAAGCCAAAGACCAACCTTTGAAATTCCTGGAGCCAGAGCGATTGTTCACAATCTTGATTTTATCTTCATTCCATAGTCATTGATAAATATAAAATGTCTTTTGAGCTATAACTAAGATGAAACATATGTTATCTTAGCTGTGGCTTTGGTTTTCTGTATATATAAATGCAGGTTATCTCGTTCATTTTCCAAAATTGTTGGTTTCACTAAGTTGTCCCTGAAAAACTGTTGTATGCTAATGGTTATAAAGGATTATATTAATATTGTGTGCACCTGCTTCAATGGTGCATCAAATATTGTTTAAGCTGTTGGTGGGTGGACTTGCTTGCTTTTTTTTTTTTTTTGGCAGGTTTATAGGTTTGTCACAAATCAAATCTTTTTGTCAAAAGCTTTGTGTATGTTTGTTTTTCAATTTTTATTCCTCTTTCCTGCATTTGGAGTTAAAAAATGAGTCCTTTTTTTTTTAAAGAGAATAACAACAAGACTACATGTTAACTATTTGAATAACAAAGAAAATAACAGCAGTTTTTTTTTAATATGTGCAATGTTGCACATGATAATAAATCAAAAGTGAAAAAAATTTATTATAAATTACATTTATTACAATATTCAATGCATTTATTATCCTGTACAACATTGCAGTAGTTAGAAAAATCAAAATAATAAAGCAAAATGAGTACTTTGAAAAATAGTAAATGATTCGTGCTATACTATATAACTACACGCGTTAACCCTGATTTTGGGGAAGTAATTACTTACATGGTTTGCATATGGTGATATTCTCTCTATATAAGATATTTTTTTTAAGGGAAATAGAAGGTTTTAAATTTCTCTTGTAATCGTTCTCAAACTCAATTTTAAATTTTCAATTTGCTCAAAAATATCTACATGATGGTGGGTGGATTTTTTTTCATATAGAAGACTTGAACAACCTTGGTAATTAAAACTCAACCACTCATTGATAGTTATTCATATGTTTCTTTTTATCTGTCGTTTAAAATTTTTGCACAAGAATTAACGAATGCAATAATTATGTCTTTTTATCTCATGGGTTATGTTTTTGGTCCCTAAACTTTCACCCAATTTTGGATTTGGTCCCTAATGTTTAAAATCATTGAGATGAGTCCCTGATCTTCTAAAATTACTTAATTTTGGCCCCTCTGTTAACTCTGTTAACGGAGCTGCTTATGTGGCTAACGTTTTTTATGTTATCATTTCGTATGTGGCAATTACTGAACACATTTCACTTTTAATAAATATTAGGGTTTTATGAAAATAAAATTTAATTGAAATGCAAAATTTACTGAGCCAGTAAAATAAAAAACCCTAGTTATTCTGAGAACCAATATTCGCTGCCTTTGAATAGAAACTCAGAGATTTTCTTGCTGATCCGGTGAAGGAGGTGAAGAGTTTTTTCAGACACATGTGGGTTTTTGGCGCTGAGACAACCGGTACTGTAGGAGCTTTTGTATCGTTGTTGTGGTAACATCAACAGGTAATTAATTTCTCGTCTTTGTTGTTGATTTTGCGGATGATTAAGATTTGCCCTAGGGGTGGGATTATCTGTGTTAGTATTTGATTAAAGGGATGGGTTTTTCTGTGTTAATGTTAAAGTAATTTCTGTGTTAATATTTGTTTACAGGGATGGGTTTTTCTATTTGCTTTTACCAATGTTTTAAAAACCGGACCGGTAATTAAACCGGTGGAGCTATTGGTTCACGGTTCAGTGGTTCAACCGTGGTCGAACCGGTAACAATTAAATTTATTTTTAAATATTATATGTAATTATTATAAAATAAAAACAATAATAACTAATTAAAATATATTTATTTATAATCAAATAATATGACAAAATTAATAATATATCATATTATAAATTTACAAAAACAATTTATGGTTATTTAAATATATTTTCTTATATAATATTTAAATGGTTTTAGTTATAATAGCTTTTAAATTCATTTAAGATTCAAATGGTGTATATATATTATAATCGACATATATGTATTAAGAAGCGCACCTGGCTTAGCGGAAATGTGATGAAGGTTTGTGCTCCAGGACACGGGTTTGAAACTATGAGTACACTCCTTTCTAATTTTTTTTTAGTAAGAAAGCATGCTGTTATGAGCGCCCGCAAACCGGACCGGTTTTATCCGGTTTCGCCAGTTTGTACCAGTTCCACACCGGTTCTTTCCGGTTCAAAAACATATCAGGCTAAATGGGCTACTAGACCAAACATAGGCCCGGTTCCCGATTGGACCGATCGAACAGGCCGGTCCGGTTCGGTTCTGAAAACACAGGTTTTTACTGTGGGGGTAGGTTTGTAAGTGAACCTAATATGCATTACGAGGGAGGGGAGACACATGTTTTCCATGGGCAGGAAGTGGACTAGTGGTCATACTTTGAAGCTATTGGGTTGTTAAAGGAAGATTTAGGTGTGAAAGGGAAAGTAAAATTATGGTGGAAGGAGGTAGGGAGTAGGTTTGATAAAGGATTAAAGACACTGGATGATGATAAGGATGTTGTTGAGTTGGCTACCTCTACATAAACACACAAATTTGAAGTGGAGGTATATGTGGAACACCTAGAAGGGGGAGAGGGATCTGTGTGTCATGTTCCAGGTAATGTACATGGCACATCTGGAAATTTGAGGATTGATGGTGGCAATCTGAATGATATCAATGGTGTAGGTGGAGAGGTACTGGAAAATGTTGTTAATAGTGATGACTCAGTATCTGATGTATATTTTGATGACAGTGAAGAGGAGAGGGTTCTGGGGATGGATGATGGTTTTGACAAGGTTGAGGTTGGGGATGCTGAGGCAGCATTTAACTTAAAAATTCAAAACATGCTGAAGACGGTTGGTGAGGTTTGTAGCCCAATAGAGAATACAACAGAAGTTGGCAGGGAAAAAATGGTGGTAGGAAGAGAGGAAATGCAAGAGATGTTAAAGGATCATCCCAGCCACATGAAGAATCTGATGTGGGTGGTATTGTAGTAGTAGACACATTTAACCCACCTAATGTGGCTGAAATGCATGTCATGGATGAAGATTATGTGAGTGAAGAATTAGATAGTGATGTATATGATAGTGACCTAGAGGACATCTCCAGACCTAAGTACCCTAAGTTCAAGTAGGAGGAAATGTGCAAAAATTTCAATTTTAGGTTAGGCATGGAGTTCAGTTCCCTCAGGCAATTCAAGGAGGCAATTATGGAACACTCAATACTTAATGGAAGACAGGTAAAGTTTGCTAAGAATGATGTTGTAAGGGTTAGATTGGTGTGCACAAGAAACTATGATTTTACTATATTGGTGAGTCAGGTTTGGGAGAGCAATACTTTTAGAGTGAAAACTTTGAAGGGAAGGCACAACTGTGGTAGGGTTTTAGAAAACAGAAATGCGAAGGGTGGTTAAGGTTGTAGTGGACTAGTTCAGAAATGCAGCTAACATGACTGTACCAGAAATCATAGAGGATGTAAGAAAGAACTATAGTGCAGGGATTACTCGATGGAGGGAATTTCGAGCTAGGAGAATAGCAAGGCAAGTAGTGGAGGGTGATGCTTGCAAGCAGTACACACTGCTATGGTCATACAGTGCTGAACTGAGGAGGATAAGTCTTGGAAACACTTGCAAAATTCAACTTGAAAGTCCTGGTGCAAACTTGCCCCCTAGGTTTGGAGCCTTTTATATGTGTTTAGATGGTTGCAAGAAAGCTTTTGTAGCTTCATGCAGGCCCTTCATTGGAGTTGATGGGTGTCATCTAAAGACTGGATATGGTGGGCAGCTGTTGATTGTTGTTGGGAGGGATCCCAACGATCAATATTTCCCTCTAGCATTTGGAGTTGTCGAAACTGAAACAAAAAAGAGCTGGAGGTGGTTTTTGACCTTGCTCTTGGAGGATATAGGTGACATAACTACCCACAGATGGGTCTTTATCTCAGATCAACAGAAGGTAAATCAATTTTTTTGACCTTGCTTTTGTTTGCAATTTTTTGCATTGCTAATTTTTTTTTTTTTGCATTATCATGTTATAGGGGTTGATACCTATTTTTGAAGAGTTGTTACAAGGTGTTGAGCATCATTTTTTCTTGAGGCATCTATATTGTAACTTTAAGAAAAAATTTGGTGGGGGTATACTGATAAGTGCTAAAAATATGATAATTTTGTATATAATTATTGCACTTATCAAAGGTAAAATGTTAGATTTATTCCCCAAATTACCTCTTTTTAGTAATAAATGCAGATATTGTGATTATTTAACTCAAATTTGAATTTGATGCTATTTTGATAGAAAATCTGTTGATTTTTGCATATAAAAGGGAAAGTTTTAAATGGAGAAACAAGATAACATCTATTTGAAGAGAGAATCTGCAAGATCAGGTTTTAAATGATAGCTAATCAAGATAAAATCAGCAATTATTTGGATAAAGATTCTGCAGATAAAATCCTCAATTCAATTTGAAGATCAAATTAGCACAAGATCAAGCTATAAAGAGGGAAATAAGGAAAGCAGAACAAACAAAGATAAGATGAGGAAGAGATCAAGATGAAAAAGAGGAAATCAGGAAAAGCAGAAACGGTGAGCTGCGCTCCACCTGCGCTGAGCGCAAGTGGAGCGCAGGAATTAAAATTGCTCTCTATTTCCTGCGCTTCATCTACGCTGAGCGCAGGTTGAAGCGCAGGAATACGAAAACAGTTTTCCAAAAGATTTCCAACAAGATTCCTTCCAGATTTCAGATAGCTTTCCAACTTCCATTTAAAGAACATTTTTGCATAGATGGAGGGGGAGCAAAGCTGGAGCTACAGAAAAGTGTGACAATTTCTCTATTGGTTTGTAATGGCTACCATGAGAAGCTAAACTCTCCAATAGGATTGAATGCAGTCGATTCAATCCCTAATTGTATTTGAATTCTCTTTATTTATTTATGAATCCCTGTTTTTATAATATTGGTGTTTTTAATCTGTTCTTAATGTTTAGCTTCCATCGTTGTGCCGGAGTTATAGGTTGGTTTTATGGGACACATTCGAGAGGTAGTTCTATAAAATCAATAGCGAGTTTGGGGGAGCCTAGACATAGGAAACTTGAATTCTGATTGGTAAAAACACTCAATTCGCGACTGTGGAGATCAGGGTGAATTGATAGCTTAAACAAATAGATCTTTAATCTGGGGTAGTTTATCATTGTGGAGACCAGGGTAGATTATTTCTGAGTATTTTATATTTGTGGAGACCTTTGTGAAATAACTTTAATTTGTGCTTCAATATTATAATTGCATATTCATAAATATTATTGGGGTTCAAATACGAAAGGGGTGCGATAGATGAAGTTCAATCCTAGTTCAAGTAACCTGCTCAACCTATCTCAATTTATCGCTTTCTATTTACTATTGCAACCCTTCACAAACAATAACCATATTCTCTTACTTGATAGTTGTGACCACTAGGATTTACAATTGAACCGTTCCCTGTGGATACGACAAACCCCTTTACTTACTATTATACTGCTGGATTTTTGGTACGCTTGCCAGAATTTCAACATATACTCATTAGGGATTTGATGATGGGGGTAGCAAAAGCTACTTATGTTGAGGCATGGGAACCGAAAATGTTGCAGATCAAGGCAATTGATGTCAAGGCATGGGAATGGTTGAGTGCAATTCCTCCAAAATGTTGGTGTAAGAATGCCTTTAACTGTTACCCTAAGTGTGATGTGTTGATGAATAATATATCTGAATCCTTTAATGCCACTATATTATTAGCTAGAGGCAAACCAATTATAACAATGTATGAATGGATAAGGACATACTTAATGGGTAGATTTGCAACATTGAAAGAGAAATTTGGTAGATATCGTGGTAATGTGATGCCTAAACCTAGGAGAAGGCTAGATAGAGAGATTGAAATGAGTGGCAATTGGCTGGCTACATGGGCAGGGGAGATGAAATTTGAAGTATGCCATACTATGGGTAGGGATAGGTTTGTAGTGAACTTAAGTAGACACTCTTGTAGCTGTAACTTCTGGGCATTAGTAGGAATCCCTTGTAGGCATGCAATTGCTGCCATAACCTACAATGGAGAGGACCCTCAGCTTTATGTTCACAGCTTTTATAAAAGAGAAGCATATGAGATGTGTTATGGTCAGACCATTGCCCCTATAAATGGTGAGAATTTATGGCCTAAGACAGACAATGAAGTCATTCTGCCACCAACATTCAAGGCTGGACCAGGAAGGCCCAAAAAACTCAGGAGGCGAGAACCGGATGAAAATCCTAACCCATCAAGGCTAAGGAAGGCATATACCAAAACCAAGTGCAGGAGGTGCCACAGTCATGGTCATAACAATAAGAGATGCAATCTGCCTCCTCCTATTGTAGAAGGAAATGATGAAAATGTTAATGATAGCCAAGTGACCAACAATGAAACGGCCACAAATGCAACTCAACCACAAGAAGAGAACACTGAAGTTCTGCCAAAAACAAAAAAAGGGTAAGTATATCAACAATGAAATTCTCCCAAAACCTTGAACATGAAATTCTGACTTTCCATTTTGTTTTTTAGTTATGCAGAGAATACCATAAAAAAAAAACTTCCAATCCACCTAAAAATTCTGAACCAATAAGTGATTTGAGTCAAGTTGTATACACTAGCTCTCAGAATCATACTCAAGTAAAGCAAAGAGTAAGTTGGTCTTTCATACACTTATGCTCTAAATTACTCATAAAGTTAGTTTGGTAATCTATTTTGCATAAATAAGGTAGACCAAGGGGGAAACATTCACAGACAGAATTACCAGCTCAACAAAAATCATCAACTGCTACAGAGAGGGCTCGACCAAGTTCATCTCAGCCAAACGAAAAACAAAACAAGGTACACATTGAGTTAACTTGTAGATCTATATATTTCTCATCAAAAACTCAGTAATATATATCTGTTTTGCTATTCTGAAACACTATTGTATAGGGAAAACAAGGTCTTACCTTACCTCATCAAGTTCCAAGTGTTAAAGAGAAGGGTGCTTCAAGTTCATCACAGACAAACAAAAAACAAACCAAGGTAAATCTTGGGCTGAGGTTGCAGATCTGTTAATTTGTAACACGCAACTCTCACATAGTTGTCTATTATGTTGATATGAAATAATATGTTGTAGGGAAAAGATGTTGTTGCCTTGTCTCCTCAAGTTCCAGAATCTGCACAATATCTCACAGTTGCACAGTTGGTGACAAAGATGGTTCATGTTAACAATATGTGGGCTCAAGCAAAGATGTCTATCGCAGCTGCATATAGAGGGGAAAATGAAGGGGGGGATCAATGAAGATGGGGGAAGCTTACCTAATGAAGAGAACTCTGCAGATAGGGGTTCACATGATGCAAGCCAGCCTGGCTTTTAGATGTTAGGACTATATTAAGTTATGGATGACCACATGACTTTTTGTAGGAAGTGGTGGCCAATTTGCTATGACCTTGGCTTTTTATTTTGGTTTTGATATTGTCAGTACACAAGCTTTTGTTTATGTTTTTTTTTTAGATTCTCTATGACGTAGCCCTTGTGTGGTGGACCACTTTTACTATGACTCAGACTATCCATCAGTCTCTTTGTGATACTTAATCTTCAATTGCAAAATCCATGAACTTTATTATATTCCTTCTACTGATATAGTTCACATTTATTGTATGTCATCTAATCACTTTGGTTATCAGCAAATCACCATTCATGAAAATAACTCATTGTTTAAGTGAAAATACATAACATAAAATCCAAAACAAGCTCCTTGCATTAATGCTAAAAATAGTCATTACAAACCCATCAAATTACAGATTCTTAACTTGATAACTTTCATAAACAAAGTAGCAACTTATATGTGTTGTCCCAAAAACCTACCCTTCACCTAACCAATAAAACCACAGGCCAGAATTTTTTTTTTTTGCTTTTGCCCTCTCTATTCTGAGTTTTTTTTCTGCAATTTCCAATTATTCCTCATAACATCTTCTACTTGGTGACCACAATACAACATAGACTCATCTTTTCCATCATCTTGTATCACCTCTTCATCCGCCCATCGAAAATAGTTGCAGCTGTTATTTCTCTTGAAATAAATTCATCAAAAGAATAAATAAAAAAAGGGAAAAATGAAGACGCGGAAGACTTTGTTATTTCTCTTGTATCACTTTCAGTTTGCTATACTCACCCCCTAATTTCGGCACCTCCAGAAGACCCTTCCAATGTTGCTGCTAGTCTTCGAAGTGAGGAGCAAAAGCTCATCTCCGCAGTTACACGTTTTTGCCCTACAATGCGATGAAGACGCAGAAGACCGAGAGGAGGAAGGCCTCATCGCGGGTAGTGAGCAAGACCTCAACGTGCGTTCCCCTTTCCTTCTGCCATTCATTCCAGAAATCTTCTTCTTCGACGGACCACGAACGACAGTGAACCTTCCTTTTCCCCTTCAATGGCTTGTAGAATAATCCCAATTTTAACCCTTCTAGAAACCCTAATATAAAGAGGAATCTGATGTGTGTCCTAGTTGTGCAGTAATTGCCACATCAAACTGTTGAAAGCTGACTAGGAAAGGATGACATCAAAAAACGTTAGCCACATAAGCAGCTCTGTTAACAGAGTTAACGGAGGGACCAAAATTAAGTGATTTTAGAAGATCAGGGACCCATCTCAATGATTTTAAACATTAGGGACTAAATCCAAAATTGGGTGAAAGTTTAGGGACCAAAAACATATTTAACCCTTATCTCATTTTTTTCCATATATGCCATTTTCTCTTCCTCTCTTCAATGCATTTTTCAATGAAGTGAATTCATTTTTCAATTTTGTTTTACTTTTTACTATAATTTTTGTTGGAAACATAAAGAATACATTTATCAAGACTTTGAACTTGTAGATAATTTATGATATAGCTTTATAATAAATAGTTAAAATAAAAAAAATCATATTAAAAAGGGGTAAAATTGGAAAAATAACATTTATTATTGTCTTAGTATCTAAAAATGACACTTATTTAAAAATAAATTTAAAATCTTAAAACAACAGATAAAAAGAAACGGAGAAAGTACTGGTAATAGTTAATTAATGATAATAACGTGTACGAATCCTAAACAATTTATAAAAATTGATTCCAGAAATCGTTGAGAATCTTTATTGGGCAACTGTGTTAAGTTCTCTAAATTTGGTCATTTTATCTACATTACTCACGTTACCCCTATTTTTTTCCAAGCAAGTAAGATAATCCGTACCCTCCGGACTTAATATAAGTAAAAGAGAAATGTCTTTTAGGGTAGTTAAACTCATTTAAAAGGGAAATGCCTTTTAGGGAAACTAGTAGGTGACCCGTGCCTTCGTACGGGTATATTGATGATATGATTTACGTTGTCCGTGCTTCGCACATGATAAAATATTAGCTATCATAAATACTTATATATTAAGAGAATATGTTTTAATATAATAGTAAAAAAGAAAATTAATGTATGAGGAAAAAAAAGAAAAAAATGGTAAGAGCAAGACAGTTTCTCGTGGTTCATTAAAAAATTACTCTTGTAATAAAATAAATTATAGGAACAAATAATTAGTGAAAATGATTTAGAATGTGTTTGGCTAGCCATTTCAGCTAGATGAAAGTTGAAAATAGTAGCTGAAACCAAAAAAGCTACAAAAAAGTTGTGTTTGGGAAGGTAGCTTAAGGTAGCTTTTTTGGGTAGCTATATGCTTTTTTAGAAAAGCTACTTGAATTAATTTTTCCAAAAAAGCTTCTGTTTTCAGCTACCAGCTGAATTTTGTTTTACAAATTTACCCCTCATTAATATCCCACTCTCTTTTCTCTTTGGGTTACTATCCCCTTCCCCCCTCTCTCTCTGGTTCACTTCACATTCCATTGCATTCTTCTATAACTTATGTGCTATTTTATAATCTAATTAATTTATTTTGGAAAATTTTTAAGATGGAATCAAACAATGATAATATGGAGGGAGGGGTCAATTTTAAATGGACAGATGAGTATTATAAGATTTTCTGCGAGCTTTGTATCAAGTTCATTAGGAAGAATGGTCGTGTAGTATTTAAATGGAAGGACATCAACCAAGATTTTGAAAGTGATTCGCAACAACATTGATGATTTATTATGGAATGCTAGATGATATATTTATTTTCATAGTGTTATGAATTA
This sequence comes from Sesbania bispinosa, assembly GCA_026901365.1. NCBI lineage: Eukaryota > Viridiplantae > Streptophyta > Magnoliopsida > Fabales > Fabaceae > Sesbania > Sesbania bispinosa. Next base: position 149,102 of record QLOH01000239.1, read on the forward strand.
CTACTTTTTTGGATTATTGTTTTAATGTTACACTTCTTATTTTAATTCTTGAATGTTGCACTTATTTTTATATTATTATGGATTACTATACCTATTGTTTTAATATTACACTTGTTAAAATCACGATAAAACACTAACATATTGTTAGAATAAATTACAACAAATTAAAAAAAATAAATAAGAAATTACAATAAAGCTAAAATTAACAATGATAGTGGGATGAGGCGCGTGTTCGCTCTCTTTAACGTGATTCACGCCACCACGGGAGATGTTCTTCCTCCAACGGTGCAGTAGGTCTTGACGCGTTCACCTCCAGGATACAACAGCCCAGCTATCACTGATTTAGTCTCTTTTTTCCTGCACAGAATAGAGACAAAGTTCCTCCACCCAACACCTTTCTATTGCCCAGAAAATATTTTAGAGATAATTTAGAGTGTAAAGGAAAAATTAAGAGATACTGATCATATTACCATACTAACTTTTATATATATATATATATAATATATAAAAGAATTATTTCGTTTTAAAATTATAACGGTTTAAGAAATTAAATCTGATAATAATTTTAAATTGATTTGGAATTCAAAACGGAAATGAATTAATTAGTACACAGATACTTTCCGTTTCTATTTAATGCATATTAATTTGATTGATTCTTATTGTATCAATTTGAATGTTTCAAATTGATTCTGATTAGCTGGAGTAACGTTGGTTTTTACAACACAATCAATCTAATCAATTCTTGCAATCAAATAAAAAACGTTACAAACATAAAACAATTATTATTATTTTATAAAAATATAATAACAATTCCCCACTTATTTTTATAAAAAAATTGTTTAAATTTTATTGGGCATAGAAGAAATATTATGCATCATGAAAGTAGCATTGCTTTGAACTTTCATTTAGCAATTCTATAATACTTGGTCCGGAGCCAGTAGTGATCTTACAGTCTTGAACTATGGCTTCATCAAAGGATACAAGTGTTATATCATGCACATAATATTTCGGTGTCAATCTTGAACTCATAAGCTTCACACATTTCGGCCTTTGTGCTACATCCTGGATTCATGAGTATTTTCAAGAGAATATATCAGCCCAATATCTCTTTAGGAGCGGCCCCACCCCAATACTCATATAGGTGAAATTTGTCAAGGATGTCTCTGCAACTTTAAACATCCCACTCTTATTGAGCTACAAATTTCATTAAGAGTTTTTGAAAAACTCAACCTTATTTTACGTTGCAGAAAATATGCATATTACTTATAGGGATGAAAAAAAAATGATTTATATTGCATCTTTTACAAACTACTGCAAGATTCGTTCTTCCCTTTGAACCTAGCTTTTAGGATCTCTAATCACTAGGTTGGGTATCCTCAAGGTAGTTTCTATTCTTTGGGCTTTAATCTCATCCCTATAGACATTTTCACAATTTTTTCTCTATTTAGAGGCTTTGTAAGAGGATTAGCAAGATTATCATTTGTATTCACATAAGACACATGAATGGTACCATTACTTAAATATGATCTCACCAAACTATGCTTCCTCTTTATATGTATTGATTTACCATTATAATAACGATTCTGTACTCTATCAAAATAGGTGGAATTGGTTTCTCCCAGAAAGAGATTTCACCCATTAAATCTTTCAACCAACTAGCATCCTCACTAGCCAAAGCCAAAGCAATTAATTCAGCTTCCATGGTTGATTTTGCAATTATTTGTTGCTTTTTAGATTTCCAACAAATTGCACAGCCACCTAAAGTAAATATATAACCAGTAGTAGAGAAAGAATCACCTGATTGAGTATTCCAATCTGCATCAGAAAAACCTTCAAGCACAGTAGGGTAGTAGGGTATCGCTGATAGAATAACCCATAATTTTTCATGCCTTTTAAATATTTCATAAGTCCATCAAATACATGCCAATGCTCAATATTTGGTTTACTAGTGAATCTACCAAGTAAACCTACCACATATGCAATATCAGGTCTAGTACAATTAGTAAGTATCTCAAACTTCCAACTATACTGGCATACTCCTTTTAATTGACAATAGAATTATCATCTAAAGTAGCTTCTAAATGAACATTTGGAATAAAAGGAGTAGATACAATATTGCAATTTTCATAATTATATTTTTTCAAAATTTTGTCCACATAATGTGCTTGATCTAGAAAAATACCATCAATTTTTCTAGTAATTTTCATTCCAAGTATAACATTTGCTTCTCCAAGATCCTTCATTTCAAAACTTTTATGAAGTAAATTCTTTGTTTCACAAAGAATAGACAAATTAGAACCAAATATTAATAAATCATCCACATATAAGCAAATTATAATATGTAAATCCTTATTTGACATGTAATATAAACATTTATCACATTCACTGTTTCTAAAACCATTTTCAATCATACACGAGTCAAATTTTTCATGCCATTGTTTTGGTGCCTGTTTCAACCCATACAAAGATTTATTTAATTTACATACCTTATTTTCTTGGCCAGCCACAACAAAACCTTCGGGTTGATCCATATATATTTCCTCCTCTAAATCTCCATTCAAAAAAGCTGTTTTTACATCCATTTGATGTACTACTAAATTATAAATAGATGCAATGGCTATTAACAATCTAATAGAAGTAACACGTGTAACAGGAGAAAAGGTATCAAAGAAATCTATATCATCTTTTTGTGTAAAACCTTTAGCTACAAGGTTTGCCTTAAATTTATCTATTGTACCATCAGGCTTCAACTTTTTTCTCAAGACCCACTTACAACCAATTGTTTTAGAACCAGGAGGTAAATCTACTAATTTCCAAGTTTTATTAGAAATTAAAGATTCCATTTCATCATCAATTGCTTCTTTCCATAAAGATGAGTCAGGTGATGCTAAAGTTTCCTCAAAAGTATTTGTATTTTCAACATTATAAACTAGAAAATCATGACCAAAATCTTTCTCAGAATTCTTTTACTTCTTCTTGGTAAAATTTCAGTTTGATTTTCAACTTGTAATGAAGTAGAAGAACTAGGTTCGTGAGAAATTTTATTTCCTTTATCCCCACTATTTTCTAATTTAAAAGAAAATTTATTTTCATGAAAAATAGCATTAATTGACTCAACCATAGTTTTATTATCAACACCAAAAAATCTGTAAGTTGAACTATTAAGAGAATAACCGATAAATACACAAGTAGAAGCTTGTACACCTAATTTACTTCTTTTAGGATCAACAATTTTTACATAAGCCAAACAACCCCAAATTCTAAAATAATTTAGATTAGGTTTATGACCTTTCCATAGTTCATATGGAGTCTTATTAGAACTCTTATGAGATATTCTATTAAGCACATAATTAGCAGATAAAATTGCTTCACCCCAAAATTGAAAAAGTACATGAGCATGAACAAGCACAGAATTAGTTAAATTAATTAAAGTTCTATTTTTTCTTTCAGCAACTCCATTAGATTGTGGAGAATAAGGAGTAATTTCATGAACAATCCCTAAAGACTGAATATAAGAATCAAACTCAGAAGAAATATATTCTCCTCCTCTATCACTACGTAAACATTTTATTTTTCTTCCAAAATTATTTTCAACCTCATTTAAATATATTTTAAACATTTCAAAAGCTTCACTTTTATGTTTCATCAAATAAATATATGTAAATTTCGTAAAATCATCTATAAACGTAATAAAATATCTATTACCATCACGTGTCAAAATTCCATCAAACTCACAAATATCAGAATGAATTAAATCTAAAATTTTAGAATTTCTTATGACATTTTTATGAGACTTTTTCATAATTTTAGTTTTGCTACAAATTTCACATTTTTCAAAATTTTTTATTAAGTTTAGGAATAAGTCCTAAATTACTCATTCTCAAAACATATTTATCATTTATATGGCAAAGACGTTCATGCCAAAAATTTAAAGAAGAAAGTATATAAACAGAAACTGAAGCATTTTCATAAATCACAACATTTAACTTAAACATTCCATCACATGCATAACCTTTTCCCACAAAAACCCCATTTTTAGAAATAACATAATTATCAGATTCTATAACTTGTTTAAAACCAGCCTTATTCAGAAGAAAAGAAGACATAAGATTCATTCTCATATGAGGTGTATAAAGCACGTTAGTCAATTTCAGAATTCGTCCAGAGATAAAATTAAGCTCCACCTCACCTTCACCCAAAATCTTGGTAGTATGAGAATCACCAAGCATGACCTCTTTGGAGTTTCATACGGAGTATATTTTTTAAACCAATATTTGTCATAGCAGACATGCCTAGTAGCACCTGAATCTGCCCACCATCCCTTAGAGTTCTCAATGACATTTATCTCAGTTATCATAGCAACAAATTGCTCTTCGGTCACATTAGCCTGTACAACAGGCCCACATTTCCGGAATCTACAATATTTAGCAACATGGCCAATCTTGCCACATATAAAACATGCCTCATTTGGAATTTGGGCCACTCTAGGGAGAGGTATATTCTTTTGGGTGAAGTTCCCTTTTTTATAAGGAAATTGATTCTTTTTTATCTTGAAAAATTTCTTTTTAGGCTTTAATTTAGCACTATTACTCATATTTTCTCCTATGGAAAATTTATTATGAGAACCAAGGGAATTTACCTTAGTAACATAGGTGTTGCTTCCATTTTGTGTGCATAGAGCATTTTGACTTACTTCTTTTTTTTCTTCTACACGAATAATGGCAGTCACGAGCAAGGTATCTTCAATGTTAATACCTTTAGACTTCATTTCATGGGCAATCATCATTTGGAACTCTCGTGTCTCCTCCACCATGTTCTCCATTTTTTTAAAATATGAATCACCTTAAAATTGTTAAAATAAATTACAACAAATTAAAAAAATAAATAAGAAATTACAATAAAGCTAAAATTAACAATGATAATGGGATGAGGCGCGTGTTCGCTCTCTTTAAGGTGATTCACGCCACCACGGAAGATGTTCTTCCTCCAACGGTGCAGTAGGTCTTGACGCGTTCACCTCCAGGATACAACAGCCCAGCTATCACTGATTTAGTCTATTTTTTCCTGCACAGAATAAAGACAGAGTTCCTCCACCCAACACCTTTCTATTGCCCAGAAAATATTTTAGAGATAATTTAGAGTGTAAAGGAAAGATTAAGAGATACTGATCATATTACCATACTAACTTATATATATATAATATATATATATATATATATATATATAAAAGAATTATTTCATTTTAAAATTATAACGGTTTAAGAAATTAAATCTGATAATAATTTTAAATTGATTTGGAATTCAAAACGGAAATGAATTAATTAGTACACAGATACTTTCCGTTTCTATTTAATGCATATTAATTTGATTGATTCTTATTGTATCAATTTGAATGTTTCAAATTGATTCTGATTAGCTGGAGTAACGTTGGTTTTTACAACACAATCAATCTAATCAATTCTTGCAATCAAATAAAAAACGTTACAAACATAAAACAATTATTATTATTTTATAAAAATATAATAACACATATTATTTACATGAATCATAAATTACGAAATGAATGATAAAAGGAATAGTGAACCAACAAAATATTAAGATTTACATGAATCACATATTATTTACATTTTAATAAACACTATCATATTATTTACATGAATCATAAATTACTAAATAAATTAAAATATATAAATTTATAATTATTTGAAAATATGTAATAACAAAATATTAAGATTTGATCCAATAATTAGTGATGCCTTATAAATAATTTTAAATAAACTAAAATATATAAATTTATAATTATTTGAAAATATGTAATAACAAAATATTAAGATTTGATCCAATAATTAGTGATGCCCTTATTTGTCATTTTACAACTTTCAGCTAGTTTTACCAAACACTTTCAACTAGTTTTTCAGTTTTCAGCTTTCAGCTAAATTTTCAGCTTTCAGCTAGCTTTTCAGCTAGTTTTACCAAACACACTCTTAATATAATAAAAAAAACAAAAGTGCAATAGAAATAAAAGAAAACGACAAAAGCAAGACTCCCGTGGAGGATGCCTGTTATTCATTGCATAAAAAATCATTACTAAATTAAGAATAAAAAACAAAAAAAAACAGAAGTTTGAAAACACGACATATGTATTGTGAGAACAATTTTAATATAGAGTAAATATAATAGATAAAATGGTAGGAACGAGACTGTCTCCCGTGGAGAATACCCAAAGTTCATAAAAAGAGTCTTTCATAATGAAACATATATTAATAAAAACAAATAATGAGAGAAAATGTTTTAATATCATAATTAGAAAAAGAAAACGAAAGTGTGAAAAAAAATAAAAGAAAAAGGAAAACGACGGGATTATGACTGTCTCCCGTGGATAATTCATGTAATTCATAAAAAATCACTTTACTAACGTGATAATGAAGAAGAATGATATTATAAGTGAATGATTAATTAAAAACAAACAAAAAATAAAAGAAAAAAACACTACAATAAAAGTTAAATGAATGAAGATTTGATTTTGATAAAAAAAATGAAAAAAAAGTAAAAAAGATGATATGACTTTTGTCATTGTTCATTTATGATTTTTTATTACATAAAAAAACACATTAGGAAATATAATAAATATGTTGATGTATATAAAATGTAATATAATAATAATAAAAAAATTAATGTGTGAGAAAAAATAAAATGGTAGGAACAGGACTGTCTCCCGTGGAGAATACCCGCAGTTCATAAAAATTTCTTTTATAATGTAACATATTAATAAAAACGAATAATGAGAGAAAATATTTTAAAATCATAATAAAAAAGAAAATGAATGTGAGATAAAAATAAAAGAAAAAAGAAAATGACAAAATCAAGACTGCCTCTCGGGGAGGATTCCCGTGATTCATAAAAAACACTACAATAAGCTAAATAAATGGAGATATAATTTTGATAAAAAAATTTAAAAGAAAGTAAAAAGGATAATAAAAAAGAAAATTAATGTGTGAGAAAAAAAATGGTAGGAACAGGACTGTCTCCCATGGAGAATACCGACAGTTCATAAAAAAAAATTATAATGAAACATATTAATAAAAACGAATAATGAGAGAAAATATTCTAATATCATAATAAAAAAAGAAAATGAAAGTGAGATAAAAAATTAAAAAAAAAGAAAACGACATGATTAAAACTGCTTCCCGTGATTCATAAAAAAACATTACAATAGAAGCTAAATAAATGAAGATATAATTTTGATAAAAAAAAAGAAAGTAAAAAGGATAATAAAAAAAATTAATGTGATATAAAAAATGGTAGGAACAGGACTGTTTCTCGTGCAAAATACCCGCAGCTCATGAAAAAAATTCCTTTATAATGAAACATATTAATAAAAACAAATGAGAAAAAATATTTTAATATCATAATAAAAAATAAAATGAAAGTGAGATAAAAAAATAAAAGAAAAAAGAAAACGACATGATTAAGACTGCCTCCCGTGATTCATAGAAAAACACTACAATAGAAGCTAAATAAATGGAGATTTAATTTTGATAAAAAAAATAAAATAAAAGTAAAAAGGATAATAAAAAAAATTAATGTGTGAGAAAAATTGTAGGGACAGGATTGTCTCTCGTGCAGAATACTCGTAGCTCATAAAAAAAATTCTTTTATAATGAAACATATTAATAAAAACGAATAATGAGAAAAAATATTTTAATATCATAATAAAAAAAATGAAAGAGAGATAAAAAATAAAGGAAAAAGAAAATGACAGGGTTAAGACTGTCTCCCGTGATTCATAAAAAAACACTAAAATAGAAGCTAAATAAATGGAGATTTTGATAAAAAATAAAAAAAAAGTAAAAAGAATAATAAAAAAAGAAAGTTAATGTGTGAGAAAAATAAAATGGTACGAACAGGACTGTCTCTCGTGGAGAATACCCGCAGTTCATAAAAAATCTTATTTAATGAAACATATTAATAAAAACGAATAATGAGAGAAAATATTTTAATATCATAATAAAAAAAGAAAATGAAAGTGAGATAAAAAAGAAAATGAAAAAGAAAGCGACAAAATTAAGACTGCCTCCCGTGGAGGATTCCCGTGAATCATTAAAAAAACACTACAATAGAAGCTAAATAAATGAAGATATAATTTTGATAAAAAATAAAAAGAAGGTAAAAAGGATAATAAAAAAATAAAATTAATGTGTGAGAAAAAAATAAAATGGTAGGAATAGGATTGTCTCCCGTAGAGAATACCCGCAGCTAATAAAAACGAATAATGAGAGAAAATATTTTAATATTACAATAAAAAAAAAGAAAATGAAAGTGAGATAAAAAAACGACAGGATTAAAACAGCCTCCCATGGAGGATTCCCGTGATTCATTAAAAAAACACTACAATAGAAGCTAAATAAATATTAATGGAGATATAATTTTGATAAAAAAATAAAAAAAAAGTAAAAAGGGTAATAAAAAAATAACGTGTGAGAAAAAATAAAATGGTAGGAACAGGACTGTCTCCCATAGAGAATACTCGCAGCCAAGGGCGTAGCCAGGAATTATTCTTTGGGGGGGGGGGGGGCGGAATAAAATATTAAAAAGGGTTACATATGTTTTTGGTCCCTCAAAATACGATGAAATTTGGTTTTGGTCCCTCATTTATTTTTTCATTGATTTTGGTTCTCCATTTTTTTCAAATCACATGCTTTTAGTCCAAATTATTAATTGTACTTTGTTAATTCACTTTTGTAGTTTCCCCATGATTTTTTCCGAATAAAAATTTATAGAAATTTCTTGCGATTTTTTCTCTAGAAAATTAATGTGTAGTAAATTTAAAAAAAAACTACAATTTTTTTTACATAAAAATGTTGCTATAAAATTTCTTTTCTTTCTTATAAAAAAATAATAGTAAATTTCCCGCAAATTTTAGAATGTAAACGATATTTCCTTTGAATTTTGAAATCTACAAGAAATTTCGAAAGAAAATACTTAGAAAAATTTACAAGAAATATCAATGCGTCATCACTTAGCGAAATATAACTAACGACGAGGACTAAAATCATGTGATTTTCAAAAATGGAGGACCAAAACCAATAAAGAAATAAATGAGGGACCAAAACCAAATTTTGATATATTTTAAGGGACTAAAAATATATTTAACCCTATTAAAAATTATGATAAAAATATTAAATAATTTCAGTTAAGAATAGTAAATTTTGTTTAAGTGAAACACTTCGTTACTTCATCTGCATGAAATTTCTCAACAAGTTGACAAATTTGTTCAATATCAAATGATTTTAAAGAGTCTTTGGGATCTAAAGTTGAACCAGGTATAAGAAGTTCAATTGCATTGACATTAAATCTTTTATTTAATTCAGATAATTGCAAATCAAATTTTTAGTTTTTCTTATCACGTAATTCTAAAAAACATATTCAAATCAAAACAAAATCTTTTTTAGTGTTATATTATGTTAGCTAATGATATTTTCTCCCATCTTTCCTATTCTTCAAAATGCTCGCATGTTTCCCCCTTTGATCTTTTTACTTTTTATAGAGTAATATTTCTAATAAAATCTTATTTATAATTTTGAATATTATATTATCTTCTCTACAGAATCTACGAAAAGAAGTACTTAATACTTAATACTACAGAATCTACGAAATTTTTAGGGGGGCCGAAGTAATAGTTCATGAAATATATTATACGGAACCTATATAATTAATAAAAAATTTCAAAATTTTTGGGGGGGGCCGTGGCCCCTGCCAGCCCCCCTTAGCTACCCCCTGCTCGCAGCTCATAAAAAAATTTCTTTTATAATGAAACATATTAATAAAAACGAATAATGAAAGAAAATATTTTAATATGATAATAAAAAAAGAAAATGAAAGTGAGATAAAAAATAAATGAAAAAAGAAAATGGCAGGATTAAGATTGGCTCCCGTAGAGGATACCCGTGATTCATAAAAAAACACTATAATAGAAGGTAAATAAATAGAGATATAATTTTGTTAAAAAATAAAAAGAAATGTAGTTATAATTTTGGTTAAAAAAATAAAAAGAAAGTAAAAAGGATGATGTGATGTTTTTTATAGGGAAAGAAAATGACAGGATTAAGACTGTCTCCCGTGGAGGATTCCCGTGATTCATTAAAAAAAACACTACAAAAGAAGCTAAATAAATGGAGATATAATTTTGATTAAAAAAAGGTAAAAAGGATAATAAAAATAAAATAAAATTAATGTGTGAAAAAAATAAAATGGTAGGAACATGATTGTCTCCCGTAGAGAATATCCGCAGCTAATAAAAATGAATAATGAGAGAAAATATTTTAATATCACAATAAAAAAAGAAAATGAAAGTGAGATAAAAAAATAAAAGAAAAAAAGAAAACGACAGGATTAAAACTGCCTCCTATGGAGGATTCCCGTGATTCATTAAAAAGTACTACAGTAGAAGCTAAATAAATATTAATGGAGATATAATTTTGATAAAAAATAAAAAAAATGTGGAAAGGATAATAAAAAATAATGTGTGAGTAAAAATAAAATGGTAGGAACATGACTGTCTCCCATAGAGAATACCCGCAGCTCATAAAAAAATTCTTTTATAATGAAACATATTAATAAAAACGAATAATGAAAGAAAATATTTTAATATCATAATAAAAAAGAAAATGAAAGTGAGATAAAAAGTAAATGAAAAAAGAAAATGACAGGATTAAGATGGACTCCCGTGGAGGATACTCGTGATTCATAAAAAAATACTACAATAGAAGGTAAATAAATGGAGATATAATTTTGGTAAAAAATAAAAAAGAAATGGACTTATAATTTTGGTTAAAAAAATAAAAAGAAAGTAAAAAGGATGATGTGATATTTTTTAGAGAGAAAAAAAATGAATGAGAAGGTAACATGGGGTTTTATTTTCCTATAGTATATTAGATTAGATAAAAGTGAAAGAAAATAATTAAAAAATAAAAAACGTATAGAAGAGTAGAGCCTTGAAAGAATAAAAGGTAAAAAAAGAGGAAAAGGGAGAAAGCATCTTGGGAGAAGCATTTTCTTATAGTAGTAATAGATAGACATCCAAAAAGTAAAAATAACTGAATTTAAATTTAGGTTTAAATACATTTTTGGTCCCTATACTTTTGTAAATTGGTGATTTTGGTCCCCTTAGTTTTAATTGCTCAATTTTGGTCCCTATACTTTTGTAAATGGATGATTTTGGTCCCCCTAGTTTTAATTTTTCAATTTTGGTCCATCTTCTTAAAAAATTGAACAAATCTAATTCTATTATTAGCCTTCTATTAAATATTTAGCAGAGTTTGTTGTGATGTGTAAAATATCACATAACAAAGATTATTATTAAACTTTATCTCTTAATTTTTTTAAACGAAAAATCAGAAAATAAAATCAGATTATGCATAATTTAATACAATGAGAAAACAACATCAAAAAATAAAATCACGTTACTACACTCCAATTTCCTCAAAAACAATAAAGCAAATACAAGTCCCAAAACTAAAATAATTGCAGGTCCGCTTCAAGCCATCAACCAAGCGAACTGAAATCTTATTCGGACGTGAAATTAAATTTAAAATGAAGTCGAAAGCGAACTGAAATCTGCAAGCTCCGATTTTTTCGTTTAAAAAAGTAAGAGATAAAATTAAATAATAATCTTTGTTATGTGATAGTTTACACGTCACAAAATTAAATCCATGTAAGCAAATTCTGCTAAATATTTAATGGGAGGCTAATAGTATGATTAGATTTGTTCAATTTTTAAAGAAGAGGGACCAAAATTGAGCGATTAAAACTAGGGGGACCAAAATCACCTATTACAAAAGTATAGGGACCAAAATTAAGCAATTAAAACTAGGGGGACCAAAATCACCCATTTACAAAAGTATAGGGACTAAAAATGCATTTAAGCCTTAAATTTATTAAGAGTAGTTAAACTCATTTATTTTTTTTATATCATCTAAAAAGTAATTGTAGTGTCTAAATTATCCTACATTCAATTTTATTGAAACTTGTTTTAAGTGTACATACTATTTTTTTATTGGTACATGATTCATTAAATAGAGTGGTTGAAAAATAAAATCTGAATTAAGTAAAGAGTATTTTGAGATGATCTCATTAAATAGGGTAAAAATAATTAAATTTTACCTATATTTTAATCTATCATAAATGAGTGTTTTTCTACTTATATTTAAGTTGAGGGGGAGTAATAATTAACGTTATCTTGGCCACATTTTTTTGGTTTAATATCTTATCCACATTTGATTAGTGCTTTCTTCAACTGTGAGATTCAAATACTTCTTGATTTCTCTATTTGAAAAACGGTCTTTCTCATGAAACTTACCACCCGTACTAATTATAAGAACCTTTTAATCATTTTACAATGATTAAGAAAGTTAGTTAATTTAGTTGATCACAATATGTTTGTCATGAATATATATCATTTTTACTTAATTACCCTTGAATTTATTGAGACCCATTATATTCTCTCTCCATTTAATTACTTCTTTGTGTCATTCTCTCTCTATTCATTAATTACCCACCCATCTCCAGTGATGGGGTATTTTTGTCAAAAAAAAATTAATGTAAGGGACAATTTAAAAAGATTCTTATAATAAGGACCAAGAGCAATTCTCTAAAAGATTCTTATAAATAGGACCAGAGGTAATATTTGGGTTTATTTATGCTGTTTAGATAAAAAATAATGATATTTTTAATGAAAAATGATAGAGAAAGAGAGTTAATTAAGCAAAGTCGAATTTTGTCTCCAATATTAACCTTTTTCCCTCCTTTCAGAAGAGAAGAAAAAAAGTTTCAAAGGTGTCCCATCCTATCAATTATTTTCCCATTTTTCAAAAGAGTGATTCCTCTATTTTCTCTTGGTATTTTTATTTTTTTTAATATGTGTAACATTGTACTCCCTCAGGATTTAATTATACTCCCTCCGGACTTGAATATAAGCAAAAAAAACTCACATTTGGTGAACTAAAATATAAGCAAATCTTAACTATTTTTACCCTATTTAATGAGATAAACCCAAAATGCCCTTTGATTTTACTTTCCAATCACTCTATTTAATGAATCATGTGTCAATAGAAAGAGAATATGTCCACTTGAAACAATTTTTAATAAAATTGAATGTAGGGTAATTTAGGCAATGCATATACTCTTTACATGATACCAAGAAAATTTAATGAGTTTAACCAACTTTCTTAATAAGTGTGAATTTAGTTATTTTTGCTTATATTCAAGTCCAAAGTAGTAAGTAAAAAAACATCCACCTATGTGGACTAAAATATAAGCAAAAGTTAACTAATTTCACCCTATTAAATGATATCATCCCAAATTACCATTTATTTAGTTCATGTTTTATTTTCCAACCACTCTATTTAACGAGTCATGTGCAATAGGAAGAGAGTATCTCCACTTGAAACAAATTTCAATAAAATTAAATGTAGAATAATTTAGCCAATGTAATTACTTTTCAGATGATATCAAGAAAATTAAATGAGTTTAATTAACTTTCTTAATAAGTGTGAATATGGTTATTTTTTCTTATAAATAAGTCCAGAGGGAGTAGATAATAAATTAAAAGTTGAAAAAATTTATTAAAAATTACAACTATCACAATATTCAATCCATTAATAATATTAAATATTACATTTTTCAATAATTTTTTTCACTTTGAATGTTGTACAAGTTAGAAAATTAGTTGGTAGTATTTTATTTCACTTTCTTTTACTTTACATCCAAACAGATAAGATAATAATTACATGTATTTGTTCCCGAGCCAAGATTTCAATTTTTGAGTCACGTGTGGGATTTATAGATCAGTACTCACCACTTTTTCTTGCTGTTTCTCACTGAGTGCTCACAAAACCTGTGTTGTTTTGTTTTGCTTGCTAGCCATGTCCATGGCAGGGTTTGATGCGGCAGAAATTTATGTGACGAGAAAGCTGTATAAGGAAAAAGTGAATGAATTAGAAGGAAGAATCAAAACCAAGATTCCTACAGCCCGGACCTCAATTGGATGCTGATGTTTCTTCTCTTGGCTGAGGCCATCTCCAAAGGGTTGCTCTTTGAGATTTTTTTCATTGAGCACCGTTCCCTTTGAGAAATGGCGTTGGAGCCCTGACATTCAATGACACTAGTGCTCTGCTAGCACTAGTGCTTTATTTATTTTTATTATTTTAAGTATTCCCGGCAGTTTAAATCCCGGATAAATGCTTCAAAAGGCTGTTGCCCTTCAACGCAGCGGAGCACCTTTTCAGAGATTTATTTTTTTTGTTTACATTCCTGGGGTTGCACACCCCGTTAATGTTTTTTTTCTTTTTATACCTCCTTGGGTTTCAACCCCACTAAAGTTTTTTTTTGTGTTACATTTGTCTGGGGTTTAAAACCCCCGCGAATGGTTCTTTTTTTTCATTGTTATTCCCTAGGCTTTACAACCCCGCTAATGCAAAACATTTTTAAAAAAAATATTTTATTCATGATTTTCTTAATTTAATATTATTTTTTATAGAATATTTTAATATTATTTTCGTTTTATATTAATTAATATATTTCTGATTAAAAATAATAAAAATTGAGATATGTATATTGGTGGGACCCATTTAAGATTTATGAATAGTAAAAAAGTGGGGTGTTGGAATAGAGAATATGAGTACTTAATAAGAACATGTGTACTAGTGGAACCCATTTAAGATCTGTGAATAGTAAAGAAGTGGGGTACTGAGATGGAGATGAGCTGAGGTGCTGCAAAAATGCTAGGGTAATTCATTCCAACGCCAATCCTTGATTTCAACATCTTCACGCACTATCAACCTTGCTTATCTTTACTCTGTGCTGCACGTCTCTCTATCTAACAAATTTGCAATTTCTTTTTTATTTTGTAAAAAAAAAAGATTTTACTAATTTGGGTTTATTTTAAATTTTTAAATTATGGTTAGCTGGGAATGCTTCCCTCCTTGACTTCAAAGTGAATTCTTTCTCATGACTATAAAATGGAAGAAATTAATTGAGAAGACTAGTTTCGATGTAACAGAGGAAAACAAATCTGATTATTATTCGGTTGAGAATAATTTTATCAATAAAATCATAATTTTCAGTCCTTATTGGGTTAAGATGAGTTTATTGCCCAAATTCTTTGTTATTGCAATAAATATAGGAAATTAAAATAAAACTAGACATTTGACTTTGGATGTTAACAATGCAATAATGTCAGTGTGTTGCGGAGTCTTCATGTGGGCTATTGAGTGATGAGTCTTCTGTGTGCTATTGACTCTTCACGTGGGTTGTTGAGTGTTGAGTCTCCTGTGTGTTGCTGAATCTTCACATGAGTTGTTAGCTGCTGAGTGTTGAGTCTTCATGTAGGCTGTTGAGTGCTGAGTCTTTTGTGTGCTACTGAGTTTTCACGTGGGCGTGCATGCACAAAAGTGTTTGCTATTAGTGTTTACTTATATATATAGAGAGAGTTTGCATTCATCCTTGGCAACACCATTTATTGATATCAATTAATTTTATATAATAAAATAAATATTTAAATACTTTTACATAACCCCACTAAGTTACTTAAATATATGTACTTTTTGTTTTAATTAAATATAAACATTATTTGTACTAATCATATCTAAATAAATTGTAATACATAATAAATACATAGATATTTAAAAGTAAGTAATTTTATTTAAAAGTTAATTTAATAAAAAACCACAAATAGTCTTTTTTTATTGAAATAAATTTTAATACGTTTAATGCAAAGTACTTTAGTAGCTTTATGTTACATTAGCATTTTATTGTCAAAATCTCTATGACTTATTTAGAGAGAATTTTACTTATTTATAGTTTCTCTTCCTTAATGGTGGGTTGGTAGAAAATATATAGATATAACCAAGTGTGTGATGTTGGAATGAGATTCTCAACTCTTTAAAATATCTATAAGATATGTCTATAATAATTACAAATGGAACTAGGATTATACCCGTGCAATGCCCGAAACGCTATAATTGATTTTAGCTAGTTTATGCAATATTTAGAATTATTATTCAGTGTGTGTTTATACACAGTTTTTGTTTGATGATTTAAAAAATGAGTAAAAGCTTAAAAATGTTTAATGATTATATTATGTAGTGAAATTATATTTAATCATGAGGTATGATAGATAAATAGGTAATAATATATATAATTTTATTTTAAAAAATATTAGGCCTATTTTAGTTTAAAAATGATAAAGCTATGATAAATTTTAATTAGAAAAAATCTATAGGATTTAATTTATATGAATGATAACTGTAAAAAAAAGGTATACTTTTATTTGATATACTGTCATCATTTATACACACATGTTTGCACATATGACGCTAAATTTGATTTTAGATATGATATATAGTAGTTCATGTAATAAATAGATTTTTTTTTAAAAAAAAGTTATATTTAAATTATTTATAGTGTGTATATATATACACAAAAACTTTTGACTTGTTGATGAAAATTTAAAATTTTGAGAGTAAAAATTAAAAAAATAATGTTTATATTATGTATTGAGGTTGTATTTATTAATTAATTCTTAAATATGATCAATAAGTAATATTATATTATAATCTAAGTTTAAAAAATATTATAAGGTTTATATTAGTTATATAAATGAAAAATAAAGCTATAATGAGTTTCATTTAGAAAAAATATTCTATAGAAAATTTAATTTACACGAACTATAAGTGTAAAGAATCTGTTTTAGTCTTGATATTCGGTGGTAAATTTAAAATGATATCATAGAAGCTTTACCGTTGAGTTTTATAAGCTACTTTAAATTTGAATGCTTTTTTTTTTTGGTAGATTGAATGCTTTACATTTAATTGTTAGGTTTTTGGTAGTTTAGTAAAAATATAATATAGATAGTATTTATCCTTTAATAAATAAATAATAGCATCCCATTGAACTCATGTCTTAATATAAGGAATTTGAAATTCCTTAAGACTGTTTAGATACTTTAAAATCTGAATTAAATTGTATTAATTCAGAAATCAAATTTAATGTTTGGAAATCATTAAAATTGAATTCGTTTCAAAATTATTAGATAAATAAACTATTTATTTAGTAAAATTAAATTTAAGATCAAATGAACCTTTTTCATATCCTTCATGTGTATATTTATTTGAAAACATTTTCATATCCTGTATGTGTCCATTACTTGTTGGATAGTTGTAACATCCCAAGATTATGAACTAGGAAAATATAATGGAAGCCTTAGGCTGGGAATCCGGCCAAGGGAAGGGATTAGTTAGAGGAATATGTTTTAGTATTTTAATTTAAGATAAGATATTAAAATAGGCTGGGAATGGTGATATTATAGATATTAGAGGGAAGGTAATAATAATTTTAGGATAATTATAAGATTTGAATTTAAAAATATATAAGGAATAAGGATTGTATAAATAAGGATAGTGCAGCATCATGGATTATAAATAATTAAATTAAGGAAATTGAATAACACTGCATTATAATAATAGTAATATTAGTTAAAATAATAATATGTTAGAAAATAGGTCAAATAGTGAGTTATAAAATAAGGTATATATTTTATAAAGATAAGATATCTAAACCTTAATTTTAGTCAAGAGAAATGAATTTCACTTTATCATAATAAATATAGTTTATCTTTAAGAGACAACAAATTAAAATAAATCACTCATAATTCAAAGTAGGACTAGAGAATAATTTCATAAAAGTAACTAGGAAAAGAGAAGACAGAATATGCCCAAATTGGGAAGCCCACTTGACATTCCACTTAACTACATGGGGAGAGGTTTTAAGTTTTTAAGAGAAGTAATAGGGTGAGTAAGAAGAAGGAGGAACACAAACACTTTGAGGGAGAAAATGAGAGAAAGAGTCATTCCCGTATTTCCACAGAGCTGTTGCGGAAAAATCACCACCGCAGATTCGTTCACCGTTGGATCGTGCTGAAAATTTGGAAGGTGGTTCGGAACACATGGTTCTTCTTTCTGAATGGTCGGATCATCGAGACAAGGTCTGGGTTGGGAGATATCTTGCCCGTACAGTAGGTGCGTTTTTTGGGGGTTTTCATCTCCTTTGTTCTCTATTCGGGAAATGAGGGGAAGAAGGAGGAGGAGCCTGGATTGGAGCCTTCCATCCATCAAAAGCTCGGGATCATCTCCATTCCCTCCATCCTCTTCTCCATTTGTGCTCCATTAGAGGTGAGTAAAGCTCACACATAATCACTCCATCTTGTATGTTGATCCTCCATGTACCCACTCCTTCCTTTCCCTTTCTTGAGGTTATATGCGACTTGTTTATGACTTTTCACCAATTGATTTTAGTTGTATTGTATGTTTGATAGAGATTGAATTAGAAATTCCTACTTAGGGTTGGATTTGGGGATTCTTGCTAAGGTGTGGCATTGTTGGTGATTCCTGCTGAATATGTTAGATATATTACATGTATTGGTGTTAATCATTAATGTTAGAATCCCTCATTGAGGGCCTATATGTTGAAATTGTGAATATTCTCTGTTTTAGTTGTTCTTGGCATTTCCAAGTTTCAGTTTAGACTATGCACATGTTTTTCTTTTCAGTTAGAAAAATGAATTTGGCCTATGGCCATCAAACCCTAATTAATCAAGCTTGACTTCGGTCCAGAATAAGTCTAAAATGAATTTTGGCTTCGCCCAAAAATTTGGCTTCGACCTAGAAATTTGGCTTCGGCCCAGAAAGTTGGCTTCGGCCCAGAATTTTGGCTTCGACCCAGTTATTCATGCATTAAAACTTGACTTCGGTCCAGAATAAGTGGTGGGATACGTCCCCAAGGAAGACGTTCCTTGTAGTCTGAGCTCAGGTCTACCCCTAGAATCAGTGAAAAGACCCTGTTCTGTCGGGCAATGCAGGTCATGCATACCATATCATTATTTGAGTTGCATTATATGTTATTTCAATTAAGTTATGATATGATATTATGACGTAAGGTGACTATAATAGTTTGTGTGTGATATGTGTGATTTGTTGGAATGGTATGTTGCATCTCATGTGCTTGCCTCCCCACACTACTTGTTGCATGCTTTGCTCACTGAGACCGTAGTCTCACCCCACGTTGCGAGGATATATTTTAGTTTATGCAGGATGTCCCGACTAGTTGTCAGATGGAAGTGGAGCTCTTGGAGTAGATCCATCCACTCCCAATGTCGAAGATAATCTTAGGAGATGGTTAGATGTAAATTAAATATTATTTATGTATTAATGTAAACACCTTAGTTTGGCCATGGAGGCTTAGCTGTAGTTGATATTGTAACTGTGCTTTATAAACTGTATTGGTGGTTTTGCTGGATTTCAGGTTAAGTTAGAAATTGGAAAATGTTCAGTTTTTAGGGGAAGCTCTACCGGATTTCCGGTAGGAGTTTTATGAACCAAAACACCCCAAAGTGTAGGTTCGTTCCCTAGGTTTGATTAAGGCTTTGTATTGAATGCGATGTTGTATGAATTTGTGAAAGCTTAAGCAAATGTTGGATTGCCTAAGCAACTGTGAGGTTTGCTTGACGATATTTAAAATGGTGCCAAATAATTTCAGAAATTCGGGAATAGTGTTTCCCACAGACATTATTCTTGAATTAAGAAATTAGGACGTTACAATAGTCCTTGTCATTGGTACTGGTTCAACAACACTGTAAAAAGAAAGTCGATTTATGTGGGTGCCACAAAATTCAATGGCTAATAAAGGAAGATAAAAATTTGGTAAATAATTATTCTTCAATTACATTTAGGTGGAGCTTGTACACATTCATCCTTGGCTGTAATTGCTATTAATGGTACTTTGCCTCTGCAAACTTGCTTTACCTGCCATAGCCTTTACATCATTGCAAAAAGTTCTATTTCTTATTCTTAACAACTGTGGCAATTTGGATTTGGCATTGGAAAGTTTGTTCATTTTGCTAGATGAAGTGAGGGCTTAGAAACCCGTTTAGAAGAGTTCAAGTAATTTTTTTGTTTGACACACAAGTATAAGGATGTCAGTACCATGGATACTATTCAGTAGAGTTCAAGTTGAACTGTACCTTCTGATGATCTTACTTAGGAAGCCTAAGTTTTCAATTTATAACTTGACATAGCCATGTTAGAACCACAGGAAACACTAAAAGGGGGGGTTGAATAGTGTTTTAAGCTTTTTGATTGTTTTTGGAAATCTTTAATTTAAATCATGAAGATGAGAAACGTTCAAAACAAGTCTTAAGATTAGAGATAGTTAAAACGTGCGGAAGATAAGAAAAACAGAGTTTCTTCTAAAGCTTAAGATTGTTTTAAACAGAGGCTTCTCAAAGTATCTTCTGAAGATTATTACAAAGAGTATTTTCAGAATGATTTCTGAAATACTTCAGACGACTAGAGGTTGTCTGAAGTCTGTTCCCGATTTCTGAACTGATCTCTTTCCAGACTCACTTCAGAGAATTTATTTCAGAGGTTCTTCAAGAAACATTCTTTGTATTGCTTCAAATGATATAAGAGACATCTCATGATTTGTTCATATGAAAGATCATTTTATTGAAATAGTTGTGTTAAGTTTATTATGAAAAATACTTTTCAATCCCCAACATAAATATGAAAACTGGAAATAAAGAGATTAAGGGAAAGAGAACTTAGCCGAGAAATTTATCCTGGTTCACCCACTAATACAGTGAGCTACGTCCAGTCCCAATGGCAAACAACCACGGGATTTCCACTATATGAATATTCAGATTACAAACTTGAATATGAGTACAGTCTCTCCAGACACAACGAGTACAGTCTCTCCAGACACCACGAGTATAGTCTCTCCAGACATCACGAGTACAGTCTCTCCAGACATCACGAGTACAGTCTCTCCAGACTCAAGTATTCTTTCTTCCACCAAGCCTCTCCAGGCTCTCAGACACATAAAGTGTTGAGTTGTTTCACTACTCAATCCAAGTTAGATGTTCGCCAGAACCTCTAAACTTAGATTCTACTTGTACATAGAGATTACTGAGTACACACTCAGGATACAGACATTACAAACTAAGTACAAGGATAGACAGTGATACAAGTGTTTGAATTAAGTACAATCCCTGTCTTCCTATGAGGAATACATCCTCTGAGAGTAGGCTAACTAAGATGTGAAATGATGCTCCAGCCTTGTTCTCAAACCATTAGTTTCCATGGGCTACATTCTCACCCATATCATAGGAACACCAAGGTATATCAAAGCTTCAAACCGTACCCAGTTTGATAGTCATTTGTTTAGCATGATTGCCTTTCGAACAATCAACTCACTTGATCAAATAGACCAACTGAACAACCTAACTAACTGACCAGCTAGTCAGTAGCCTGATTGAGAACCAACTCTCTGATCAAACTTTGTTGACATTTTCATGATCCACTTAAGCTCAAGTCAACTCTTGTTAACCATAAGGCATTCAGCCTGATTAACTAGTTTGATTTTGTTGATCATCAATTTTGTCTGACTGACCAATAGGTCGGCAACATCTTCAAATTCAATCTTGAGGCTATTTATATGTTCTGATGAAATATAGTCGTTTGAAGATGATTCATAATACCGTTGAGATGTTGATGATGTGGCTCATATAGCCGTTGTGTAATAGCTTCTCAAATGGTTGCTTCTCCTTAAGCGAATGAGTGTTCGGAAGATCCTGTTCTGACACTTGATATTTTCTTCTTCATGAGAGATGTTTCTTGATATAATTATGCGAATACTCTCTCTTGAATCTGCTTCTTTCTGCTTTCATCTGTTTTCTTCTGCTTTCCTCTGTTTTCTTTTAGGAGTGTCTCTTTAGGAGATATCCGTTGAATTTGTCCTTTTGCCGATTCTGTATATACTCCTTTTTCATTTGCTCCTGACATCATATCTTCTTTGGGTGTGATGTCTTGTTCAATGGCTGTTGCTTGCAGATGATAAAATATGTTTGAATTAAAATATTTCATTCAAACATTTTTCTTTGTTGCTTCTGCTTAGTCTCCTGAACTTTTCTTCTGCTTTCTTTCGGATTGGTGAGGATGATATTTCCGTTGTGATACCACCATTTAGAGATAGCATTGAATGCTATTCAATCCGTTGTGAGACACGCTTCTGGGTGTTCTGACAATTCTGACAAAGTACAACGTTGGTGCTGCTATAAAGCTGCCACCGTTGTTGCTGCAATTTCTGCGTTGCAGAGATTTCCTCAGTGGTGTATAAACTTCAAAGGTACCAAGAAAGGTCTCTGTGACTTTGCCAATTTAAGCTTTGAAAGTGTTGCGTGTTTGTAGAGAACGACTTTTCTTCAGCATACTTCAGAGAGCAAAAGTCTTCGTTGTATTCAGTGAGTGTGCCACGTCGGATCTCTGACGGCTTCAATATTTCAGACGAATATTGACACTTCAGATAGCTTATAGTCTTTCAGATAGCTCCGTTGCTTCAGACAGCTTCTTTGCTTCAGTCAGCTTCTTTGCTTTCGCCAAGATGAAACTTCAGAGTACTTCTTTCTTCTGATAAGAAGATTGTAGTTTCATTCTTCTTAGTATTTCTTCTTCTTCTTTCTTCTTCATCTTCATCTTCTTCTTGTATATTGTATCTTCTTCTTCTTTCATGTAGATAAAGATGTTGAATTGTATGTACTTTATTCAATCATCTTTCTTGCTTGCTTCTGCTCGGTCTTCTGATCAGTTCTGGGCAGCCAGCAGGTGCAGTAGGTCTGCGCACACAAAAATGCCTTTTGTTGCAGGTGCAGCAGGCGTTACAGAAAGTCTTTGCAGAGTTTCCTTATTTGTGCAAGACTTTGATCGAGGCATAAAAGCATGTTTAGCTTTTATACTGAAATAAGTGTGCTCCATTTTGGTAGAGTGTGCTTTACACTTTAGCAACGTCTTCAAGAGATAAATTCTTGATTCTGTTTGTAGGCTTCTTTAGATAGTCTTCACGTCTTCATATGGTCTTCACGTCTTCATACGGTCTTCACGTCTTCATACGGTCTTCACGTCTTCAGATGGTCTTCACGTCTTCAGACGGCTTCAGCACTTCAGACGACTTCAGCACTTCAGAAGACTTCAACACTTCAGACGGCTTCAGCATTTCATACGACTTGCACACTTCAGACAACTTTAGCACTTCAGACGACTTCAACACTTCAAACGGCTTGCATTCTTCAGACATCCTTTATATTAAATCCTGCATTTGTTCTTCTGATCCTTATCTTCTGATTCTGATTCTTCTTTTGATGTGTTCTTCTACTCTTCTTCTTCAGATAGTGAGTATTCCATCCTGAAACATAATCAACAAACCAATACCTTTCTCAGTAGAACCTGTTAATATAATATAATCTTATTTGTTAATCATTAAAACTTAAGGATGCTAAGTCTTATAATCATGTTTAAATACTTAAACCGATTTATAGACTTCACAATCTCCCCCTTTTTAATGATGACAAATAAATTATATATTACTTACAAAATATGTACAAAATTGAAAATATTACTCTCCCCCTATTTATATTACTCCCCCTGAGTCAAGCATTGATTCTTTTAGTTATCTGCTGAGACAATTAGATCTTTTCTATGTTAATTGTTGGTTAAGTCTTTTAGATATCTTTTTTATACCAATTGTTAAATTATTATTATTTTAGATACCGATTGTTAAATATTCAATAGTTAAATAACTATACCATTGTTACAGATAGTATTTAACATCATTTTGTGAGATTTATATTATTTTAGATACCGATTGTTAAATATTCAATAGTTAAATAACTATACCATTGTTACAGATAGTATTTAACATCATTTTGTGAGATTTGTATTTCTTTGTGAGATTTGTATTTCTCCCCCTTATTTAACATCATTTTGTGAGTTTGTATTTCTCCCCCTTTTTGTCATTAATTAAAAAGGTTTGGTGATTAGAGTTCTTACTTATTTCGTGAGATTTATCCCTTTTTTCTCCCCTTTTGTTAGTTAGTTAAACAATATATTTCTTCCTATTTTTATCTTACATTAAAGTTTTTAGACATTGTTTGAATCTTGATATCAGTTGTTCTAATTTTGCAGGGACGTTATTACTCAAATTGTTATTATTATTATTCAGATACCAAAGATTAAGGAATAAATACCAACTGTTAATAAATGAAACAAGAGTATTTAACATCATTTTGTGAGATTTGTATTTCTTTGTGAGATTTGTATTTCTCCCCCTTATTTAACATCATTTTGTGAGTTTGTATTTCTCCCCCTTTTTGTCATTAATTAAAAAGGTTTGGTGATTAGAGTTCTTACTTATTTCGTGAGATTTATCCCCTTTTTCTCCCCTTTTGTTAGTTAGTTAAATAATATATTTCTTCCTATTTTTATCTTACATTAAAGTTTTTAGACATTGTTTGAATCTTGATATCAGTTGTTCTAATTTTGCAGGGACGTTATTACTCAAATTGTTATTATTATTATTCAGATACCAAAGATTAAGGAATAAATACCAACTGTTAATAAATGAAACAAGAGAAACTGAAATATATTTTAAATACCAACTGTTAAAAAAAATACAGTAACTTCTTATACCAATTGTTAATAAATAAAACAATTTTTTATAAACAAAATAAACGAAAATAAAAACAGAAATACACAAGTTTAAATAGAAGAGAAAATGTGAGAAAACATTTACGAGGAAAACTTTTAAAACATATTTTTATGGTATCATAACAAAGGATTTTATGATTATTATTATCTGAGAAGATTTTAAAATTTTGAGTCTTTTAAGTTTTTACTCATTAATTAAAGTTTTATTAGTTGATTAAACTCTTTACTAGAGAACAATTTTCCACAGATATTTAAGTTTTAAGGTGAAGTGATGTTACCATTTGATTTCCTTATTATTCTCTGGATGGAAGAAAGCTTTTCTGACATTGCACCTTTCTTTAGAGACTTTTCCTTTTTCTGAGGTTGCTTGATATCTGCAAGTTCCAGTATGTGCTCCAAGAGATTCTTTGAACAATCATCTTGACCTATCCCTCAAGGATTGAGATAGACTTTAATGACCTGAGTTTCCATTACTTTAACATTCCTTACCCACAATTTCAGGAGGTTCACCGAGAGCCTTCTGAACAGGTTCAGAAAGTAGAGATGCTACTAAGTCAAAATTATCTTTTCAAGCGTAGAGGTAGGATTATTGCATGGTGTCAACCATCTTAACATTGCTGACCCACAATTTCAGTAAGTTTATTTATGAACTCTCTGAACAGGTTCAGACAATGGAGATGATATCACACTAGCCATTCTTTTAGATGATGTTGCTTTAATCAGCCTTTTCCGAAGATGGTCTTTTTAAACCTATCTTCAAAACCTGTTTTCTGAAACATACACAAACTAAAAATACCTTTCAGTAGCACTTGATATATTTTAAAAGAATTAGTTAATCATTAAAACAAATGTCTTAGGTTAATAGTTTCAATTTCAGTAATCAATTGTCTTAATATATAAATTTTAATTCTTATGTCAAATTTATCTTAGATTACACATTTTAAATACTGCTTTTAGGTTAATTAAATGTTTTGTCTTTTAGTGATACCATTTGCTATCTAGTTAAGAAAGAATTATGTTAAAGATATGACTAACTATGCACGAATAAAGGCACATATAAACAATTGGAAAACAAGGAAATCAATCAAATCAGAATATTAATATTATAAAAGACATAAATATAAAGACTCTGAAACAAAACACAAGTTTATCATTGACCATTAGATTGGTTCTCGTTTGCACTGGCTTTCTTCTTTTGTTCTTTCAGCATTGTCAACTCTCTTTGATAAAACTTGAGTATGTCTTCCAATCGTCCAATCCGTTCTTCCAATCTCCTTAATTTACATTTTCTGAATATTTATTTTAAAGAACCAGATGATTCCTCTTTGTTCTGAGAAGATAAGGAAGTATTGTCAATGTGAATATGACCTTTAATTTTCTCAGCTGTTATTTCCTTGATTTGCTCATATTCGCTCATAGTGAAAGAGGATGAGGAGTCTTGATCGAAGAGTCTTTCAATAGGAAATCCTTCATGTTGTAGGATTTTCATTATCAGTGTAGTATGGGGAAAATCCTTGACTTCTTCTAATTTTCTTCTCATCATATGATAGAGGATGATTCTGGGAAGGTTTAGTCTTTTTCTTTGAAGAAGATGAATCAGCACGAATCTTTCCATATCTGAGATGATGACCGCATCTTTCCTTTTAGGGAGAATACAACAATTTATAATTCCAGCAAAATTCTGGGAATTTCCAGTAACTGTGAGCACACTGGTATTTCAAGAATTCTGCGACCAAATAACATTTGATCATGCATCTCTTTCTCTCTATCATTGATTTCCCAATCTGAAGAGAATTGTTCTCCGGTTACTTCAACATCAATGACCTCCCTCAGCACTTTGAAGTCCACTTTGAGAGACACACCCATTACAGATGAGTTCAAACCACAAGTCTCTTCAATGAACACCTCTGAATTGTTCCAGAAATCCAGAACACTCTGTTCATGCCAGGGAAATGATGCCTTTTCTAGATAGGGAATCCAGCCAGTAGTTACAAAATACTCAAGAGATTTTGAGTTCTCCTTTGTCAAAGTCACTAAGTCTTACCCCTCTTGTGGGAATAATTCTTTCATCGTACACACATGAACTTTGAACACATGATATTGGAGATATTGATGCCATTGAGATAGATATAGAGAGATTGGTAAGGTATTTTCTTCCAGAAGATTGATTACTTGTGAATTCCTTCCAATGACCCTCCAATCCTTAAATAGGCAGTCAAGCATTGCTTCATTTCATGAGAGGTGACGGTTACATCCACTAAGCAGTTATGGAGAGTTATGCTTCAAGCATTTATGAAGTGGTGGTTGTGCACTGAGCCGGTGTGGGAAATAGTGCATCGTGCTGGTTGAGAGAAACCGTTTAATGATGCAATGATTCACATCGTGCCGTTTTATATTTTTTAAAATTAACATCCATGACTCTTCATTTATTTATTGAAAACACACACATATTCATGCAGTTATTATTAGACATATATGACTGTTCGCTTTCTCAAATGCAAAATACTGTTTTACTAAGTATGCATGACCATTCAACTAATTTAATTTAATAAGGAGAACATACAACACGTATATATATAAAACAGATTAAAGCACATAGCAAGCAATAGTTTATTTAGAAATAAATACACATTTAAGATTTTGTGAGTTCAAACAAGCAGATCATGAAGCACATTTTTATTTATCACATTTAATAAACGATTTCAAATAAAACAACAAATACTTGAACTTAGATTTAGACTAAGATAGGAAAGATGTTACCAGTTTGTGATCTAGAGATAGATACACTTTCCTTTTCCAATTATATCCTTCTGGAAGATGCCTTGTATGAATAATGAGTTTTAAGAAAATTAATTTTCTTTTCTCATTATCATTCTTCAGAGTTGCTTCAGCTTGGTGAGATTTCCATCTTCTGAGGATCTACTCCTTCTGCATTTGTTATATGCTCAACCCGAAGGTGAGCTCTGATACCAATTGTTAGAATCACATGAAACACTAAAAGGGGGGTGAATAGTGTTTTAAGCTTTTTGATTGTTTTTGGAAATCTTTAATTTAAATCATGAAGATGAGCAACGTTCAAAACAAGTCTTAAGATTAGAGATAGTTAAAACGTGCGGAAGATAAGAAAAACAGAGTTTCTTCTAAAGCTTAAGATTGTTTTAAACAGAGGCTTCTTAAAGTATCTTCTGAAGATTATTACAAAGAGTATTTTCAGAATGATTTCTGAAATACTTCAGACGACTAGAGGTTGTCTGAAGTCTGTTCCCGATTTCTGAACTGATCTCTTTCCAGACTCACTTCAGAGAATTTATTTCAGAAGTTCTTCAAGAAACATTCTTTGTATTGCTTCAAATGATATAAGAGACATCTCATGTGTTTGTTCATATGAAAGATCATTTTATTGAAATAGTTGTGTTAAGTTTATTATGAAAAATACGTTTCAATCCCCAACATAAATATGAAAACTGGAAATAAAGAGATTAAGGGAAAGAGAACTTAGCCGAGAAATTTATCCTGGTTCACCCACTAACACAGTGAGCTACGTCCAGTCCCAATGGCAAACAACCACTGGATTTGCACTATATGAATATTCAGATTACAAACTTGAATATGAGTACAGTCTCTCTAGACACAACGAGTACAGTCTCTCCATACACCACGAGTATAGTCTCTCCAGACATCACGAGTACAGTCTCTCCAGACATCACGAGTACAGTCTCTCCAGACTCAAGTATTCTTTCTTCCACCAAGCCTCTCCAGGCTCTCAGGCACATAAAGTGTTGAGTAGTTTCACTACTCAATCCAAGTTAGATGTTCGCCAGAACCTCTAAACTTAGATTCTACTTGTACATAGAGATTACTGAGTACACACTCAGGATACAAACATTACAAACTAAGTACAAGGATAGA
The DNA here is from genome assembly GCA_026901365.1 of Sesbania bispinosa. NCBI lineage: Eukaryota > Viridiplantae > Streptophyta > Magnoliopsida > Fabales > Fabaceae > Sesbania > Sesbania bispinosa. Next base: position 177,601 of record QLOH01000239.1, read on the forward strand.
CAGTGATACAAGTGTTTGAATTAGGTACAATCCCTGTCTTTCTATGAGGAATACATCCTCTGAGAGTAGGCTAACTAAGATGTGAAATGATGCTCCATCCTTGTTCTCAAACCATTAGTTTCTATGGGCTACATTCTCACCCATATCATAGGAACACCAAGGTATATCAAAGCTTCAAACCGTACCCAGTTTGATAGTCATTTGTTCAGCATGATTGCCTTTCGAACAATCAACTCACTTGATCAAACAGACCAACTGAACAACCTAACTAACTGACCAGCTAGTCAGTAGCCTGATTGAGAACCAACTCTCTGATCAAACTTCGTTGACATCTTCATGATCCACTTAAGCTCAAGTCAACTCTTGTTAACCATAAGGCATTCAGCCTGATTAACTAGTTTGATTTTGTTGATCATCAATTTTGTCTGATTGACCAATAGGTCGGCAGCATCTTCAAATTCAATCTTGAGGCTATTTATATGTTCTGATGAAATATAGTCGTTTGAAGATGATTCATAATACCGTTGAGATGTTGATGATGTGGCTCATATAGCCGTTGTGTAATAGTTTCTCAAACGGTTGCTTCTCCTTAAGCGAATGAGTGTTCAGACGATCCCGTTCTGACACTTGATATTTTCTTCTTCATGAGAGATGTTTCTTGATATAATTCTGCAAATACTCTCTCTTGAATCTGCTTCTTTCTGCTTTCATATGTTTTCTTCTACTTTCCTCTGTTTTCTTTTAGGAGTGTCTCTTTAGGAGATATCCGTTGAATTTGTCCTTTTGCCGATTCTGTATATACTCCTTTTTCATTTGCTCTTGACATCATATCTTCTTTGGGTGTGATGTCTTGTTCAATGGTTGTTGCTTGCAGATGATAAAATATGTTTGAATTACAATATTTCATTCAAACATTTTTCTTTGTTGCTTCTGCTTAGTCTCCCGAGCTTTTCTTCTGCTTTCTTTCGGATTGGTGATGATGATATTTCCGTTGTGATACCACCGTTTAGAGAGAGCATTGAATGCTATTCAATTCGTTGTGAGACACGCTTCTGGGTGTTCTGACAATTCTGACAAAGTACAACGTTGGTGCTGCTATAAACCTGCCACTGTTGTTGCTGCAATTTCTGCGTTGCAGAGATTTCCTCAGTGGTGTATGAACTTCAAAGGTACCAAGAAAGGTCTATGTGACTTTGCCAATTTAAGCTTTGAAAGTGTTGTGTGTTTGTAGAGAACGACTTTTCTTCAGCATACTTCAGAGAGCAAAAGTCTTCGTTGTCTTCAGTGAGTGTGCCACGTCGGATCTCAGACGGCTTCAATATTTCAGACGAATATTGACACTTCAGATAGCTTCTAGTCTTTCAGACAGCTCCGTTGCTTCAGACAACTTCTTTGCTTCAGACAGCTTCTTTGCTTCAGTCAGCTTCTTTGCTTTCGCCAAGATGAAACTTCAGAATACTTCTTTCTTCTGATAAGAAGATTGTAGTTTCATTCTTCTTAGTATTTCTTCTTCTTCTTTCTCCTTCTTCATCTTCATCTTCTTCTTGTATCTTGTATCTTCTTCTTCTTTCATGTAGATTAAGATGTTGAATTGTATGTACTTTATTCAATCATCTTTCTTGCTTGCTTCTGTTCAGTCTTCTGATCAGTTCTGGGCAGCTAGCAGGTGCAGTAGGTCTGCGCACACAAAAATGCCTTTTGTTGCAGGTGCAGCAGGCGTTACAGAAAGTCTTTGCAGAGTTTCCTTATTTGTGCAAGACTTTGATCGAGGCATAAAAGCATGTTTAGATTTTATACTGAAATAAGTGTGCTCCATTTTGGTAGAGTGTGCTTTACACTTTAGCAACGTCTTCAAGAGATAAATTCTTGATTTTGTTTATTGGCTTCTTTAGATAGTCTTCACGTCTTCATACGGTCTTCACGTCTTCATACGGTCTTCACGTCTTCAGATGGTCTTCACGTCTTCAGACGGTCTTTACGTCTTCAGACGACTTCAGCACTTCAGACGGCTTCAGCATTTCATACGACTTGCACACTTCAGACAGCTTCAGCACTTCAGACGGCTTCAGCATTTCAGACGGCTTGCATTCTTCAGACTACCTTTATATTAAATCCTGTATCTGTTCTCCTGATCCTTATCTTCTGATTCTGATTCTTCTTTTGATGTGTTCTTCTACTCTTCTTCTTCAGATAGTGAATATTCCATCCTGAAACATAATCAACAAACCAATATCTTTCTCAGTAGAACCTGTTAATATAATATAATCTTATTTGTTAATCATTAAAACTTAAGGATGCTAAGTCTTATAATCATGTTTAAATACTTAAACCGATTTATAGACTTCACAATTCTTTATGGATCAAGCGCTTACCATCAGGCCAAAAGCTATAGCTGATAACAAGGGCACAACTTTATTTCCTTAAGGGATAGAGCCACATTTAGCTTAAGGGGCTGCGCCCGTTAGAGGCGCCATGGGTTGGGATGTTAAGCCCATTGAATCTTAAGGGTGACGCTGACAATTAAAGCCAACAAGCCATTCAATTACTACCATGAGCGAAAAATGTCAAGGAAAAAAATTACAAAATGAACTATATATTTAAATAAAATTTGAACACGGTTAAAGAGAGAAAAAGGCAAAGATAGTTTATTCCAAAATACTTGCAACAGAGATTAAAAAATTTACTACACAAGCACATTCAAATATTCGATACTAAAAATATGGAAAATGAGGAAATGCAAATTCAACATATTCCCAAACCCAAATGATAATGTAGATTTGAAGTGTACCAAGATTAAGAGATAAAGTTTTTGACTTACCATTACACAATGAATAATAGAGTTTTAAACCACATAGATGCTATTATTGATCCCAAAAGAACATAAAAGAGAGCCATCATTGCAATATTGCTCTGTTTATTTGCAGTTGTAGATGCCGGTATGACTGTGGCTGAATGGATTATAATCTTTGACCCAGAAAAATATACTATAAAGTCCTCTTCTTCCTTCCTACCATCCCTCCACATGGCATGATAAAGCACCAAAGTGATTGAAGCTGGAGTTATAAGTCTACAATTGAAAAGAACCCTAACAAATTATAGAGTGGTACTGTATTATTATAAGGATTTTTCCCTAGGTTTCATTCTTAATAAAGCAAACAGTAGCAAGATTAAGAAAATAATTCAAGAAGCTTTCACCATTGGTAGGGTACAAATTAGAAGAATATGACTAAACAGGGAGGTAATATTTTAAGCTGGGATGTCAAAATGGAAAGATATATCATGAAGATCAAGTGTAGTATCTACAAAAAGATCAACTGGAAAGATATATCATCTAAACAACTCATATGTACATGTCTTTCCAAAGTTTTAAATTTTATCTAGCAATAACATAAAACATTTTATGAAAAATGAGATGAGCTTCCATCACAAAGTTCTCTATATATCCAAAGTTGTAGATAATTTCGAAACAAAACAATAATGATACCCCCCTCCACACTTCTATATATCCACAATACCAATCAAAGCTCTCATATTGCAAATCAAATGACATGAAGTAGCGGACAAAATAATTAATTCCCATACCTCTGCATCCATAAGCAATTTCTATCTCAAATGGATGAAAAGGTTGATCAATTTGACATAATTAGCTTGACCACACGAACCTTTAGCCTTCATGTTTATTTGTCCTTAATCATATAAAAAACAACGATCATTAGTTCACACACAAATATGAAAAAGGAAACATAGATAATACTCAACACAATCGTTACCACTCCAATATTCACACTTCAATGAATAAAGCACTTACACTTGTAAACAAATCGAAAATACAAAGGCAACAACTATTAGTGAAGACCTCCAAAATTAAAATTCAAATAATTATCATATACAATAACACCTATCTGACAAACAATAATGCAGAAAAAGGCTAATCAAAGTGGCATACTATATATATAAGGGAAAACTCTCGTGGCTGCCAATTATACAAAATTAGACCACACCTAACCTAATCATTACCTAAAATTGTAATGAAATCAATCCAAATGACAATAACTAAAATAATTTATCATATACCAATTGCATGTCTTAAAAACTCATACTGTAATATTGAAAAATTGCAATCAGAAGATAATAATTATCTCTTATATGCAACCAAGAGAGCAATACATTAGTATGACTATGTTTAGCTTGTGCCAAGCTGTAGTAGCATAAAGATATATTTTGTACATAGCATGAAAATACCCACCTTTTGCAACTTTCATATACATTCATTTAGCCTTTACAACCTCCCGGGACAAAATGAAAATAGTAAAAAGAAAAATATAATGATCACCCAACCTTTAAACGACTACCTTAAAAAAATCAGAATTAAAAAATCAAATTGAGGTAAAACAACTTTAAAAATAAAATTCCTTAAAATAATGTATTCCACAAGGAACACTTCCTTCTATCTATTTGAAATGATTGGATTCATCATAAGAGGTTTGATATTACATTTACAACCATATATATAAATAAAGTAAATACTTTAAAACAAGGTAGTCAAAATCTCGATTTTACTCGTAAAATCGGCCATTTTGAAGTTGGGCGATTTTGATCCCAAAAAAGATCGGACAGGAAGCTAGCTTGTGGGATCGCTGATCTTAATTGTAAAATCGGTGGGATCGTGTGATCTCACCGATCCCAAAAAAAACCCATTTTTTCCACCGACCCGTTCGACCCGTTTCAAATACCCGTTTCGCGTGACATCTAAAACCCTAAACGAAGCTGCGCGATCACATTTTTGTTGTTCGCGAACTCATCTGTGCGTTTTTCTTCTGCTCCTTTGCTGTTGGCTTGGATCTGCGCGTTTTCTCCTTTGTTGTTGGCTGGAATCTGCACATTTCTTCTGCTTCATTGCCTTTCTGTTGTGCGACTGCTTCTGCTCCCTATGCCTTTGTGTTGTGCGACTGTTATGCCTCTGTTCTACGCTGCGACTGCTTATGCTCCCTGCTGCGCCTCTGTTCTGCTTGTTTTGCTTTGCCTCTGTTCTACTTGTTCTGCCTATGTATGATGTATTTTGAATTTATGTTTAGTGAAGTTTTATTAGGATTTGAAAGGTTTATTTTCTCATTTATGCTAATGTCATAAGCATTAAACCTTAATAAAACTATGATGACATTCGAATATAAATAGTGATAGAAAATAAGGGAACATCAAAACTAAGGATTACGAATTTGCAATGAAGAAATCAAAACAAAAATGAATAAGTAAGAAAACATTTGGCAAGAAGAGATTCTCCATAAAATTAAGTTGAGACTTGAGGGCTAAATGGAAAGCTATGGGAACACAATAAGATTATATATCGATATGAACGGGAAAACTATTAGGAGGAAAATTGTTTGCAAGTGAAAGGGGAAGAAATGTTGCGGTTATAAAATGGAAGGAGACACATAAATGTTACCGTTACAGAATGGTAGGAATAAATGTTACCGTTACGGACTTAAACGTTACCGTTACAAATGGTAGAAGACTCAATACTGCTATGTGAGTAGCTCTCCTCATAAGAGGCAAAATGTTAGAGTGACACATAGAAATATTTTTGAGGTGGCAAAATTATATTTATGTGGCCATTATTGATCCTACGTGCTAACGCATAATTTCGCAATTCAGATTTAATATATTATAATAGATTGTCTGCATGCTGATAGTTAGAAATTTAAGTTGGGGAAGAAAACTTCCATATTAGTTTGACTTTTCATATTGGTTCTTTTGTTGATACTATTTGTAAGTGTTACTATATCACGTTTAATAGGTAAGTTACAACAAGATAACATATGTTGATAAAATGAGATATAAGATTAGAAAAGTGATGAATTTTAGTTTCATTAAAGTAGAATCACTCTATCATGTTCATTTTTTTGTTCTGTATGCCAAATGCTACATGAGTTCTACTAATCCTACAAATTAAACAATTTTCCCTCCCCTAATTTTTATTTATAGAAAATAATTAGACAAAGAAAATAGTGACCTTGTCATGCTGCAGAGGTACGAGGTTGCTAAAGCATGGAATTTTGAAGTTTCTATTGCATAAAATTGTTTTCTACAAGGTGGGTTTATTTTGAGAAAACATTTTTTATTTTTATTTTCTATTTGTTAATTTTAATTATAAATAATATCAACTTGTGTTTTTCATTTTATTTTATATTTAAGAGTTTTACGCAGGAAATAGAGAAATTAATACAAATTTGTTTTTACTGTTTCCTTTATAAAACTTTGAAAAAAGAAAATAAAATGATGTTTATATTATCAAAACTGGAAAATTTTTGGTAATTACAACTAAAAATAGGAAAAAAATAAAATGTTTTATCAAAATAAACGGCCCCGTTTACCTTTCATTTGGTTTTTAATTGAAATATTTAGAAACAATTTTTTATATAATAAAAAACACCTATAACCTGCCGGTGATGGGACAACACCCACCAACCGCACGCATGGTGGATAAGTGGACATGCATCAAATACGTGATACGTCCCCTGTTACAGGGGCCTTATAACTAGGAGTGTCATGCAAAAACCCAGTTACCTTACCTTCACTTTGCCAAAAATCTGTAGAAATACACACTTTTGGATTGAGTGTCTATAGCAGTATTGTTAAAAAACAATTTAGATAATGAGATCGCACGATCTTAGGATCTCATGACCCTTAGCTAAGTTGGACGTGAATGAGATCACCAATCTTGATTGGAAAATCATGAGATCGGGTGATTTTCATTATCTTGATATGGATATTTCTAGGTCGGGCTGCATGGCCCAAACTTGAAAAAAACCAATTCTTCTCACTCATTTTAAACTTAAATCCCTCTTTTCTCAACTAAATCTACCATTGATCTCTCTCATTCTCTCTCCATTCTTCTGGTAGATTACTTCTATTTTTTACTTCGAAAGTGACAAGTGATGAGGTTGTGGGTATGAACTGCCTCTGCACTATTTTGACCGTGCTCTGCTTTCTTTTATATGTATGTTCTAGTTTTTCCCCTGTTGTGCGATCTATCTCTATTATGGGTTTTCTTGTCTTTTTTTGTCTTATTGTCTCTATTTCTCTCTCTCTCTCTCCCTCTTTGTGCTCTATGTGTTGTCTATTAATTAAACATGTCTTCAAGTATATGAGATGATGATTTTTTTGTTCAATTTTAAGTTTCCTCCCATATTGTCATTTATATTTTTTTTTTCACATTTTCTATGTATATATATCAGTATATTTTTTCATTCTTACGATCCTCATTACAATTCTATGTTTTATGATTTTACAACCCCCTCCAATTCTAAATAGGATCTTGATCTTAACAATAATGGTAATTCGATATGTAAGTACATCATCATGCACCACTACTTCAAGAACCTCTATGAGAACCACCACCCAATCACCATTTGGTATGCTACCAGAACCATATATAAATTTATGAGATTAATTATGCATACATCTCATGCAACACACATTTTTTTTATACTTCTCTCCATCACATCTCATACTTCTTTCTCTTCTATTTCTATCTCACTTTGTGTTGCATGGAATTATTGTACAAGATGTTGTACAATTACAATTTCTCTAAATTTATTGAATTCTTTAATATTAATTTTTTAATTAATATCTGAAATATATCGCTCATTTGAGGTGGTGAAATCAAATCCAAACCCAGTCTGCCAAACCATTTTCATGTACGCCTAACGCCGCAAAAAATGGGTAGTCTTTGTTCTTTTCCCTCTGGCCCATTCTGCCGAAACAACCTCACGAGTAGGCCCATTTAGATGGCTCTATTATTGTCTTTTTATAAACATGAGCTCTTCACGACCAAAAAAAAAAAAAAAGACATGAGCTCTTGTGGAGTGTGGACCAAAGAAAAAAAATACCTGAGAGTTCTATTTTAATTAGTTAGAAAAATATTATGCATTTCGAACAAAAAAAATTTATTGTGGACCAAAAAAAGCAAAAAATTATTAAATATATGTTTAATCATTTAAATTTGAATATTTGTGGCATTAATTATAGTTTATTAACATCACAAAAAACTCGTGGTACTCTTTGCGTATTGCATGTTATTCTCAAAGTCAATTCTTCGGTAGATTATTAGTTTTGGCAAATAAAAAAATTTGCCAGTTGGAATGACAATATAAGTTTATATCTAAACATATCAATTTCCCTATATATAAATATCATTGAGTGCATTGATCGACTCACGAAGAATTGATTTAATTTAACCTGATTTTAAGGTCAAATTAATGTAACTAGATTAAATACTATGATATATCTTTGGTTGAAAATAAATGATTAAATATGTGTTTAATCTATGTAAATATAGTGATATTTGGTTTTAATTTTTATTTGTTTTAATTTTTTATTTTTTATAATCACATATTTTATGTTCTTGTTGTTAGCCGTATTTTGCTAAGTGATGGTGTGGTAATGTTTCTTGTGGTTTTTTCTTCAATTTTTCCTATAAATTTATAAATTCATAAGAAATTTATTGTTGATTTTAAAATTTGTAAATTTTTTTTTATGGATTTGTTTACAACAAAGAAAGGAAATTTCATAACATTTTTATGTAAAAAATTGGTATTTGTTGAAAATTTGTTGTTGATTTTTCTAGAGAAACATTTGAAAGAAAATTTTGGTGAATTTTTATCCAATAAAAGCTACAAGAGGGCTATAAACATGACTTAATGGAGTATGATTAACAACGAGAACTAAAAGTATGTGGTTTTAAATAGTGTAAGACCAAAACTATATATAAAAAAAGTGAAACCAAAATCAAATTCCACTATATTTTGAGAGATCAAAAATATATTTAACAAAATAAACCCTATTAATAATCTATAATTCTTCATACTCTTGAATATGAAAACCTTTCCTAATTTATTTACATTTTTAATATGCCAAGTGACATTTCCACTCCAACATCAAGTATTTCATATTTTAGTATTATCTTTATATTTATCTTAAATATTTTTGCTTAACTTTTGTCGATTATAAAATTTAAAATTATCAATGTCAAAATTTTTCATAACTATATATACATTTAAATTTTGATATATCATATCAAATTAATAAACATAAATAATACTACGTCATGATTTATATAATTTATATATATATTAATTATATAATTTTAATTATTTTAAAATTATTTTTAAAATTTTAAAATACTATGTAATGTACATAATATTTACTAATATATATAGATTTAATTTAATTTCCTTGTCACCCGTTGGTTCTCGCGGAGAATACCTTTGACTAGACTAAAAAAAAAAATTTCTCATTCATCTTATTCTTATGTGATAATAGGATTAAGTTATAGTTAGATGATTCAAATGGAACTCTAGTAGCTAAAAAGGTATAGTTACAAAATTATCATTAATTTGTAAACTACTTTCTTATATATATTTGACTTATAAAGTGTGGTACTTTAAGGATAAAATGCAAATAAAAATTAATGATTAAGATTGTAATAAAAATATATGCATATTTATAATTAATTATAGAGTTTATATATATTCACAGTCATTAATTTTTTACTAATAATTACAATTTCGTACTTTATCATTTAATGTGGCCAGTTGAGAAAATGGCTTACAAAGCCTTACATGATATTTATATTTAACTTTAAAGATTGGTTCAACATTATGGCATGTAGGTTCACATGTTCGAATTTTAGATACATCAATTATTTGAGATTAAATGATAAAGAAATATTATTATGATTTTCCTAATCTCAACGTAAATGTCTAAATGACTAGTCATTGATCAGACAGAAAAAACAAAATAATTTAGACATATATATACAGACAAGCTAGTTTAGATAGTTTAACTGTTATATTATGGTACACTATTTTGTTGTGTTAATATATTACTATATAATAATAAAGTTTCCTACTTTATTTATTAGCATTGAGATTAAAGTAAGTAGAATTAAAGTGTTGATGGTCATGTAAAATTGACTCATGGAGATGCTAATATTAATATGTGTCGCTTGTGAATGGCAGGGCCCATAAGATACTGTCTTATCTAACACCTAATTGCATCCTTAAGGAAAAGCATTTCTTTCACACATAATTAGATCTTTCTTTTCTGTGATCCTCACTCAAGGAAAGCCTTTACACCTTTCCATTAAATGTTCATCTTTTAGCATTAATTCAAACCTTCATATATATTGAAAAACAACCCACAAAACTTTAGCACTTTAACTTTAGCACAATTGCACTTGCGTGATGTGCCCTTCAAGTGATCACGTGCATCATGCACGTGATGGGGAGACCACCCATCACATGATAAAGGGTATTATTGGCTTAGCTGTGTGACATTATCAATACTCTTCTGATTATTTGAGTTGAAAAATAGAGGCTCCATTAAAACAAAAGCATGTGCAGGACCTCCATGGAGACCACTAAAAATGACCCCCCACAATCCCTATTCTGCTTTTAAATTATTATTATAGGGTATGCATAAGTCATCACAATCCCTATCTCTGGCTGAAGCCACTTGTCTTCATCTCTCCAACAATGTACTCTTCAGTGGAATTTTTTTGTTTTCATCGGTTGATTTGTTTACATGTCTAATTATTCATAGAGCAATTGGAAAGGATGGCATCGGATATTTGAGGTCAGTAACTAATTAACTATTAGGGTATGGCATAAGGCCATAAATTATACTTAATTATTAGATAATAAGTTATTTTATTCTAAAACATGCTACCAAAATTTGTTAATGATTGGTATATTCAAAATAAAAGTGATACGCAATTGAGTCATCAAGGACTAATTCAAACCAATGAACATCTTTACAAAGAACTTTTTTTCGGATAACAATTTTGGATAAGAGAAACAAGATGAATCTTATTTTTGGCAAATAAAAAGAGGGAAAAATCTTAAAATTGCTAACTTTTTATTGATTCACAAACATTATAAATAAACTGATAGAGGTATCTAGAGACAGCACCAAAACGACTTTATGGTCCTAATCCCAAAAGTCAGCCATAAATCAAGGAGGGATAAGGAGACTTTGCCATCGCCCTGTCCCAAAGTAGTCAGAACCACTGAGGCTGAAGCAGGGGCAACGAAGAATCCTCAATATGCAAGAGAATTCGAGGAAGGAAAAAACTTGGATACTTGTGTCTGTCATTCTTTTTGTCCAATAAAAAAAAGAACACATATTTTTTTAAATATTAAATAGTCTTCATTAAAAATGTGTTGTTGATTTTAAAAAATTATCCATGTATCACTGTTTAATTGAAAAACTTAATGACAAAGAATATTATCCTTTAAGAAATGAAGAGAATTTAATTATAAAACACCCCAACTGGTGGCTACTTGATTGAAAATTGTAGCGCTTAATATGAGGTAAATGGTATAAAACGAATAAAAAAGTTCATAAATAAAATGAAAGAAAAAAATAAAAAATTCTTTTTATAATTAAATTTTTAAATTATTTTTTGATTTTTATCCTATGCATCTCATATTATCAGATAATCGAAACTTAGTTAACTCCTCACATTTTTCTAAAAACGTGTTTAGTGAGAAAGTAGGGGATTGAACCATGAAGGATTTATCACAATTTCAATCAACGTTGCTAATTGAGTCTTTGGTAACTTCCGAATTATTTGATACTAACTAACATAATCCCTGTTTAATTAACACCAAAAAAAAATCTCCGTTTAATTAAACAATAGTTGAAGGAGAATCACTAATAATAAGAGGGGTTTGTGAAGTGGATAGAACATCTAATCCCTAGTAGCTACACTTTACCTTACTTATTAATGGTCATATTTACTACTAATTCACGCCACGCCAGCGCCTCATCTTCTTTCTTTCAAATCTAAACAAACCAAAACCCACACAAAACAACACCTCAAATCTCTCGCTCTCTCTTTTCTTGCACAGTGGGTCATGGCCTTACCTAGTTCAATCTTGATTCTTGCCTTGAAAGATTAAATCTTTCTTGCTTCTTAAGCAGCCCCAGATCTGTTGTGCAGCCTCCAATGCCCCCACTCTACATTATTTAATTAAATTTATTAAAATAATAATGACATACAATACATGTCTATAGTAGTAACTTGCATCTGGTAACTTTGACAAATCTTAGGTGTCAGTCTTTCAGTGGCATTAGGTGATTGTTTTTGTCCCTATGGTAATTCCTCCTTGGTAATGTGTTTGGTTTGAATTTGATGTTCAACAATATCTATATTCTATAACGAGGAAAATACCAAAAGAAGTGGTGCTATTTTAGCTAACATCATTTTTCTAGCTTTGTGTAAGCATTCGTTTTTTTAGGATTCCCTTTTACTCTTTGCTTTTGTCAGTCCTTGGGTTCTGAGTTTTTTGGGGTTCAGTTTATAGTAGTGCCATTGTCTCAAATCAGCATCTTTCTGGGTCCTCCTCTTTTCTCCACCTCCCACTTCCACCTCTCCTCAAATTTGAATTCTTTCTGCTCGATCTGCAGATTTTCCCGGTTAAATTTTCCAGCTTTAGTCTTCCAGCAAGGTATGTCATGAAAAAAAATATATTTTTGTTTGATATTTTTATTTTTATTTTCTAATCTGGTTCTGCCCCCATCCTTTTATGTTTTCCCCCTTTTCTTCTGTTCTGAAAATGGAGAAGAAATGTTGGATTTAGTTGTTGCATTTGGTGAAAAATGTTTAACCATGCTAGTTAAGAAGTGTTTCAGTTCAGTTGGAAGGGCTCTTTTATGAGATTGAAAGATGGGCTTGGCTCACATAATTTTTAGAAAAAAAAAAAAAAACAACTTTCTCAGGAACCAAACACATTTTGTGATGTTTTATCTTGGAGATCTAGCTTTTTCATTCCGTTATTAAGACATCTTAAGCAACTTATTTATCTATAGCATTGCTTGTTATTCTGGATCAGTGGTTCTGAATTGGTTTGAGGATTTTTTTAATAGCTTATGTGCTTTTAAAGTTTGATTAATTGAGCTTAAAGTAACGGAAGTAGAATCACTTAAGTTTATGCCTAAGAAAGGATACGTGTGAACATGGATTCTTTGCTTCTTTTGCATTCAGGTGACTACATTTACTATTGTTGCATTGTTGGCTATCTTAGTAAACAATTAACTGAGTGTGGGAGCTGGTAATGAAAGTGGAACCTTCAAGTTATGCAGTAATGCATGTTAGGTGTGATTAATTTTCTGAACAATGTCGAGAATCACTAAGTGGAAGATTGAGAAGACAAAAGTAAAGGTGGTTTTCCGGCTCCAGTTCCATGCTACACATGTAAGTTTCCCATCTACACAACTTTTCCTTCATTTTTTGGGTTGCCAATTTTAGATTTTGGTGACAAGAAATTTTGCCTTTTGGTTCTGGGGAAGGGGAAAAAGATAAGCCCTGTAATGTAACTTGTTAATTGAACTAGAGAAACTCCAATCTGTCACTCAAACAAGATCGGAGTGCATTGTGCAATTAGTCAAAGTTGCATTTAATCTTACAGTTCTCAGAATTTATTGATTGTTCAGTTGTTATTATGTTGTACTCTGCATGTCTGTCAATATGTCTGTGTGATGGTTGACACTTACATTCATCATCCTAATTTGTGTGTGGTAATCATGTGTTTGAGTGAGTGTTAATAACTGTTTATTTTGTCTTATGATTCTGTCATCTTAGTTAAGTCTAATCCAAACATACTAATAAGATATTGCTTTGTCAATCTTATGATTCCACCAATTTGTAAACTTCTTTTTCTTTGGTATATTATCTGATTTTATTTTTTATTCTCCATCCTGTTAATCTGATAATGACAATCATATATATAGGCAAGTAGTGACTACCTTTAATTTTAAATAGCTAGGTTCAGCGTATTACGCTCCCAGTCCAATCATCCACCTTTGTTCATCCTTCAATGGAAACATCCAAGCTACGTCACCAAACTAATTCCTATCCTCCATTCACATGTTTTTTTTTTTCTTTTTCCTATTTTGGATCATTATCAGAACATCAAATTCATAGACAGTTGGTTGTTTTATGGGAAGCATGTTCTAGAGCTGACATTAATTACCCAAATCATGTGGTTGTACCTTGGTTGCTAAAATTTATCTTGCCAACTTCTCAAGATTACCACAATTAAACAGTGTTGTATCAAGGTGCTAAAGAAAATTATGGTGAAGTAATAACCTATCATAAATGACTGCTAATTTGACGCAGATGAGAATATAAATATGCTTCTAGTTACACAGCTATAGTTTAACATTTGACTACTTGTTATCTAATGTATCCATGTAAACAATCTGCCCCTATCTTCTATCTATTATTTTGTGAAGCATTTTTTTAGTTGAAGTAATTAAGCAACTTTAATAACTGAGAATTCAATAGTAATTTGAATTCATCTTTTGACATAATTAGTTGGTTGCTACTGGTCTTAGTTACATGTTTGAAGAAGTGGAATGGATAAAAAAGATCGAAGAATTTTAGTGAAAAAAAAGAAAGAAATTTTTTCTAGGTAGGATTAATGAAAAAAGAAAATCCATACAGAAAACTCCATCTTCTTTTGCATATGAATTAATGTAGCCTATCTCACATTTTTAAGGCTTATTTTAATGTATTTTACCATTTGATGGCATGCAATACAGAAAGAATGAATGCTGTATACAATTTTAAAATTATAGGACTTTCAAGTTGGTACGGTCCTTCCAAAGCAGCCTAAAAAATAGCATGCTCAAAACATGAAAAATGCTTACTGATATTTCCTTACGTCTAGATGGGGACATGAGGACCAAGTATGTGTATATAATGAAAGGTTGAGGAGATGGAAGAGAGGGAAAGGCAGAGTGAATATGACCTCTTGACCTGTAAACAGTTTGTGTTTTGCTGCCCCCCTCTTTGCCCCTTCCTTTTGACCTGGCTAGATGAGCTGAGTTGAAACTTGAAACCTTGGCTTATCAGTTAACAAGCTATAAGATAGAATTTCTGACCCACTTAAATATTTTCATGAAAAGAAAATCAAACAAGGGAAGCAGATGACCAAGTAACATGTTTTTTGTAAAGTGACAATATTTTCACCAGCCCTGGCCCCAAACAATAAGTGTTAAGTATCAAATTTGCACAGTCTATGGCTTTAACTCAAATAAGTGGCACTCATATATGAAATATCCTATACCATTTGTTGATGGCTCAATCATCTATGTCTGACAGTGGTTCTAAACTTCCATTGGGTTGAAGACTGTTCAACTATGACATGATTAAAACTAAAATGATCTTCTATAACACTAGGTTTATACAATTGTTGAACAAGATAAAAAATTAACCAAGTTTGGCGTCGTGTAGCAGTGATTAGGTTCAACTTCCTCTTGTCTTACTGAAAAGTTAAGCAAGCTCTAGACAGCATCTGAGGGAGGTCTCTTAATAAGTATTGACTTCTTTGTCAACTCCGCTCTCGTGGAAATAATTTCACTCATTTGTATTAATTTTTTGAAATTATTTCCACCTCTATGGCTCTATCTTGTCTGTTTGCCATTTTAAAGTGCCATATTGATAATGTAATATGAATGAGGCTACTTCAGGTTCTGTACCTGGTAAAGAGTTTCATGGCCCATAATATGATCAGCATTAAACTTATTATCCCCATTCCCCTATTCTGCTGAATCTTGGAGAAAATTTGTATTTAGCAGTCACCATGATCAGTTGAAAACTTTGGAAGGAGTCTATATTAAATCGCCTGCCGATGTAAAACTTTGTCAAATATCAACAAAGTCTATATTAAATCAGCTTTGTTTTGTGATTGAATTATTGTTATTGCTGTTGACTCCATAGTTTAGATCTATTTCTTTATGCAATTACTGACAATGAGTATTGTTTCTTTGTGGTCTAGATTCCACAATCTGGGTGGGATAAACTGTTTATTTCTTTCATCCCTGCTGACACTGGGAAGGCTACATCAAAGACAACCAAAGCAAATGTGAGAAATGGAACCTGCAAGTGGGGGGATCCAATCTATGAAACTACTAGACTCCTCCAAGACATCAAAACAAGACAATATGATGAGAAGCTTTACAAACTTGTTGTGGGGATGGTATGTTCTTTTCTGTTTTTAAATGAATGTATTCTATTCTTCCGTAGCATTATAAAAGTTTCAGATGTGAAAGGCAGAAACCTAATAGACAAAACTAATCATATCATATACAAATTAATGCAAAACCTTACATTATATACCTCACAATAATGGTGCATATGGAATAAGCTTATTTTTGGGTTGCTTACACAATCTGTGCTCTGAGATCTTGATTATATTCTCTAACTGTTTCATTTAAGAATCAGAGATACTTTTGGAATCATTTTTTTTTTATTTAATAAGTTTTTATTCAAAATAATTAGATTTTGAATGTAGGGAATAATAATCTAATTAACACTAGGACTCATATTGAGAACATAACAACTTCCTAGTATTTTGTAAAATTTGGGTTTCATTATTTTTACAGACGAGCATCCTCTCTGTTGTTGCTTGTCACCATCAGAAATACCTAAGCATTATCTGTGTTTTTTCATAAGAAAGATTCTTGTGGCTGTTAGTCTTGTTAGAAGCTATAACTTTCCTAACTTTTATTTTTTGCCTAACTACTTCAGGGTTCTTCACGATCTAGCATCCTTGGCGAGGCCAACATAAATTTGGCTGATTTTGTTGATGCCTTGAAGCCTACAGCTGTCGCTTTGCCTCTTAATGGAAGTGAGCCTGGAGCCACTCTACATGTGAGGCTCTCTAAACTTTATATCTCTGATGTAATTTTCTTGTTTATATTTGTTCATTGTCTGTGTGTTTACATGGTTAATTGGTTATGTTGCTTACAATATAATAGTTTAAACATTTCTGTTTACTTGGCAATGACATATCACTCTTACATATTTGTTAAGAGTTCTTCAGTTGCTAGAGATATCATTGGTATCACATTTAATGTTTTGTTTCTCTTCTTGTTTGAAGCCAGGTCACAGTGCAGCTTCTCACTTCCAAGACTGGTTTCAGGTATCATATTATGAGTTATGACATTTAAGGATGAGCTCTAGGAAAAAATAATATAGTTATTTGATGTTATTATTTATTACTTTCAGAGAATTTGAACAGCAGAGGGAACTCAGAGAGAGGGGTCTACAGACAACCTCTGACCAAGGTACTCATGATGAATCTGCTGATAGCAAAGAGTCTTCTCCTGACCAGAATGTCAATAATCATATAAATAAGGTTCCGTACCTACTACTTTACAAGTATTACTCTATACATGTACTCCTGTTATCCTTCTCTGCTCTAATCATAAGTATCTATTGTTTTTCCTACTTTTGGTGCTTTTTGTTAGTTAATACTATCCATTGGTTGGAAGAAGATAAACAAGTTATTGATACTTGATAAAGGGTCTAATGCATACTTTACAAAAAAAATACAGTCAGAATACCTTTTTTCCTGTTTAAATCTTAATAATCATGCCTTAGCAATTTTATGTCAATGGTGATGAAATATAATTTTTGTTAAAGAAAGATTTACTATCTAGTATCCCGTATGCAGAATCATGTTTGTTGGCTTGGTTTACTTAAACATTAAGCTTTTCTACTTTCATTTTCCTGATGGATTCTCCTTTATTTATTTAATGAAATTAGGTCAATTCAAGAGTGAAATTGAAAAGAGAATCTAAAGATCATCCCCGTGTTTCTTCACTGGAAGGAGAATCGGGGGTAAATGAAGAATATGCAGATTCAGCTGCTGGATTTGATGGCTCTTCTACTACTTCTGAAAGCATATATACTGAGAAGCATGATATCTCCAGTACACATGAAGTGGACAGCATTAAAAGCACAGTCTCTGGTGATATGGGTCTGCAATCCCTCAGTCAAAGTCCTCAGCCAGAAAAAGGAGAGGCACCTGATAATCAGCTTCTGTCACAGGGCAGTGATAGGGTCCATGGTTGGAACATAGACTATTCAGCTGCCAATAATTTGGCTGCTACTTCTGAAGATAGTGGCAGTAGCAGTCTTAAGGGAAATTTAGAAGCAGTTGAGTCATCTATTCTTGATCTAAAGCTGAAGGTGAGCTCTTTACAAAATCATGCTGATGAAATAGGTGTTGAAACACTCAAGTTTTCTGAGCAACTTACTGCTGAGATTTCGTCAGGAGAAGAGCTAGCAAAAGAGGTTGCTGTACTAAAATCAGAGTGTTCACAGTTTAAAGATGAATTTGAACAGCTTAAGAGCTCTAAGTTAAGCTTAGAATTTGCTCTCAAAGAACCTACTGAGACAGATCGAGAGAAATTATTCCATAATTTACAGCTTAAATGGCAAAAGGGGCTTTTTCTCATGGAAGATAAGTTAAGACATATTCAGAAGGTATCTATGGGATTTCCTGAGAGGGATTTTAGGTTCCTACATTTGGAGTTAGAAGGACTGGTTGAGATTTTGCAGGATCTCAAACAAGATTCTGGAGGGCCAATTTCAGGGACCAAAGTTTCCAATGGAAGAGAGAACAAGAATATGGATTTACATAAAGGTGAGCAATTTTTAACAGATATTGGGTCTGATGCAGGTTTATTTCAACCTGAAAGCATGACTCATTATCTTACTACACCAGGCCTTGTGTCTCATGAGTTTGATTCTGTAGATCCTACCCTTGCTATGAAGGAGAAAATTTTTGAACTTCTAAGAGAGCTAGATGAGTCCAAAACTGAAAGGGAAAGCCTTGTGCGGAAAATGGACCAGATGGAGTGCTACTATGAAGCTCTTATTCAGGAACTTGAGCAGAATCAAAGGCAGATGATGGCTGAGTTGCATAACCTCAGAACTGAACATTCTACTTGCCTATACACAATTTCTGCTGGTAAGACTGAGATGGAGAGAATGCACCAGAATATGAATGAGCAGATAATGAAACTTTCTGAAGACAAGCGCATTTTGGAATCGCTCAACAATGAGTTTGAAAGAAGGTCTGTTTCTGCAGAATCAGCCCTTAAAAGAGCTAGACTGAATTATTCTATTGCTGTTGGTCAATTGCAAAAAGATCTAGAACTTCTTTCTTTCCAGGTTCTTTCTATGCATGAGACGAATGAGAATCTCATAAAGCAGACCTTTTCTGATTCTTCACTTCCAAACGATGATGCTTGCCCAGAACCAGTGAAATATCCTAGAAATTCAGAAGGTCATACTTCCAATCAATTGCTCTGTCAAAATCACAATTCTTCCTTACATAGACAACAGTTGGGTGAAGACATTTTACTAAGTGATTTGAAAAGATCACTTCAGTTGCAAGAGGGGTTATACAAACAGGTTGAAGAAGAAATCTGTCAGATGCATTTTGTAAATATATACTCAGATGTGTTTTCTAAGGCTTTGCAAGAAACATTGCTCGAAGCAAGTCTTGACATTCAACACATGAAAAAGGAAATTGTTCAACTCTCTCAGCAGCTGGAGCTTAAAAATGAATCCAACGAGTTACTGGTGCTGAGGTTGCAGAATGCTATGAATGATATCCTCTCATTAAATGAGTACAAGGAGATTTGCACAGCAAAGAGCAATGATATTGCTCACCAAAACCAAATTTTAGAGGCAAATTTAAAAGATCTTGCTCATGAGAATAATCTTCTTACTCAAAAAATTAACGAGTCAGAAGTTCTTTTGACAGAGTATAGAAGCTGTGAGGACAAATATGTGGCATGCAGTGCAGAAAACTCAGAGTTTAAGAGTTTATTGAAACAAGAGAGACTAGAAAATGATCATCTTCATGATGAAGTATCCGCTTTGACGGAAGAGTTAAAAGCTATGAGAGCTAAATTTGATGAGCTGGCTTCTATGAAGGATAATCTGCAGAATAATGTCATCCTTTTCTCTAATAAGTTGCAGAAATTGCTAGCATCATATGATGATAGATACAATGAACTTTCTCTTTGTAGTAGATCTGCTTGTTTGGATTCAGAATGTGAAGACTTAGAAGGTCTCTTATTGCAACTAGAAGAGCTGCAACAAAGTGCATTTGATAGGATTCTGCTACTCATTGAAGAGAAGAAAGTTTTGGTGAATGAAAAACTTATGGCTCAAGTATCTTTAAATACAGCAGAATCAGATGTTCTAGTCATGAAACAGAAGTTTGGGCATGATTTGCAAAACATGGTAAGTAGGATAAGTGTGTCTGGTGCCCTGTTGCAGAAACTTCAGTCAGATTTTGAGGTGATTGTTGACAGGATCAGTGCTGGTTTTAAAGCTGAAGAGATATACGCTCAGCATCACAATGAATTTTTATCTGGTCTTGATCATTTGGAAGCTGAGCTACAACAACTTAATTCCAGAAATCAGGACCTCGCTCAAGAAATTATAAAGCTAGGTACTTCATCTAGTGACCTCGAAATGTGTAAGCTGACCTTAGCAACAATTACAGAGGAAAAGAAAGCTTTGGAGTTGTATTTGCAGGACAAAACAGAAGAATCTGCAAAGATGTCATCTGAGCTTAATTTTTTGAAAGAAAACTTGTATTCTCTGCATAATGAGTTGCATGATGAAAAAATCTTCAGAGAAAAGTTGGAGAAAACAGTTACAGATCTTACCACAGAATTGGATGAGAAGCAATGCCAGCTGCAGGATTCTGATAAGAACAAACAAGAACTAGTCCATCTCAAGCAACTGATCACAAACTTAGAATTTGAGAAATCAAGAGTCTCAGATCTTCTGCAGAAATCTGAGAAAAGCCTTGAAGATGCTCTAAAAGAATCTTCTTCTATTAGTTGTCTGGAAATTTACTTATCTGAAATGGATGAGTTTTCAATAGCTACAGATGTTGTTATGACTTTTACCAGAACTCAGTTTGAAGGTCATATAGAGGAGCTTACTGAGAAACTTCATTACACTTGCAGGCAACTGGATATGCTTCACCAGAAGAATCTTGATGTAGAATCTGAATTGAATGCTTGTCTTTGCAGAGAATTGACTTGCATGGAAGAAAATATAACATTGTTAACAAGTCTTGACTTCCTAAAATCTGAGTTAGAGATCTATACTGCTCAGAGTAAAGCACTTATTGATCATAATAGTGCAATAATATCAGAGCTTAGGGAGCAGAGTAGGACAGAGAATGTCAGCACTACATATGTGCGTGAAAGCGAGTGTGTCCTTGAGGTTGCAAGGCTGGAGCAATTGCTGGCAAGTTGTAGCAGAGATAGTGAAGCACTCTTTTTGTCCAAGGAAGAAGCTGAATTCAAATCTATAGTTCTACAGGCCAAATTGGATGAATTGGAAACTGCAATGACTTCACTAAAACAATCAGATAGTGAGCTAATAAGGCTGCAAAACCAGTGTAATGAGCTTACCAAGAGGCTATCTGAGCAGGTTTTGAAGACAGAGGAGTTCAAGAATTTGTCCATTCATTTGAAGGAACTGAAAGACAAGGCTGAAGCTGAGTGTCTAAATACCCGGGACAGAAGAGGACATGAAGGACCACCAGTTGCTATGCAGGAGTCCTTAAGAATTGCGTTTATCAAGGAACAATATGAAACGAAGTTGCATGAACTAAAACAGCAGCTGTCTTTATCAAAAAAGCATAGTGAGGAAATGCTGTGGAAGCTACAAGATGCAATTGATGAAACTGAGAAACGAAAAAAGGCTGAAGCTTCTCAAATAAAAATTAATGAAGAGCTGGGAATGAAGATCTTGGAAATGGAGGCAGAGTTACAGGCTGTACTTTCTGACAAACGTAATTTGTTAAATGCATATGACCTGTTAAAAGCTGAAAAGGAGTGTTCAATGATAAGCCTCGAATGCTGTAAGCAAGAAAAGCAAGAGCTTGAAGCTTCTCTGCTAAAATGCAATGAGGAGAAGTCCAAAATTGAAGTAGAGCTTACCCTGGCGAAGGAATCGATTGAGACTTTGAAATCTAATATGAATGTTCTGAATGAGGGCAATGGTACATTCTCTTCTTCATTGAATCCTAAAGAAAAATCTACCCATGCACCTTGCATTCAAGAACCGGAGAGTGAAAATTCCCTCAACAATATACAACCAGAGGTAACTGACTTATTTATTTATTTTATAAAATGTCTTTAATTATCACTTCATAAAAGAAGAAATCACCTTATTTCTAGGATGATATATTGATACAATAATAAAGAAGTTATTTTGATTACAGAAATATGTTGATTGTTCAAATTTCTTATGAATTAGGGTACTAGGCTACTAGCTGTTATATATCAGTGTCCAGAAAGATATTTTAATTAAGAAAGGACTATTTATTTTACTGCATGAGTTCTTCTCAAGCTTTCGGTAATTTTTACTCTACTGCTTTTGTATACTTTTGGTGATACAATCATATTATCATAACTTCAATCCTTTATCAAGTTATAGAAGTTTCAATTAGGGCTGTCTGCTGTCATCATCATTGGAGGTTGAAACTAAAAGCTACCCACATAGTTTATTAAATGCCAAATTAGTGCTAAAGCTTTGGGAATACATTATCTACGATTGCAATTACTGGGCTTGAACAAAACCTTACTACCATGCAAGGCCTTCTCACCCCAAGTTGTCCTCTGCTCTCAGTTAGTGATTCTGGACAAGTTATTAGCACTAACCATTAATAATTTATTGCAAATAAGTATCATCCAAGAAAATGATACTTATTGTTAAAATTATTTATACCAATATGAAGTTAAGAATTCCTCTATGTCTAGGAATTTCGTTTGTAAAATACAATTTTTTCAAATGGTCTGTACATCTTTTATAAGAAGTTAAGAACCCTCTTTATCAAGTTATTATGAATTATGCATATTGTTATGCATTCATAATTCATAATATGTAATAAAATAAAACAGGAGTTCCTCTGTTAAGACTTCCTATAATAGAAGTCTGACATTTTCAAATAATGTTAAAACTATGCGTAGTGGAAAATTAGTTAACTTATTCACACACAGCTTTTCACGCACTGAAATTTGTATATCTTTTAAGTTTGGTCAAAGAATTTTGCCTGCTTGGAATAAAATGTGGGATTATGCAGAAGAAAGAGAGAAAACTGAGTGATAAAATGTGGAAACCGGTTATCATTTCTTTTTTGTTTTGTTTTCCTTCCTTGTCTTTATTTACTATTTGTTCTCAAGCTAAGTAAAGCCTTTAACTTTGAGAAAGAAGGTAATGTACTTTCTCTTAGTGCAACATCCATTGTATGCCTTCCTTCAACAATCTTGAGTGGCAAGCCTTAACAATTTATTTGCATAATTATTTGATAGGATCCTCTTTCCTTTAGAGTCATGAATGGATGCCAAACTCTTGGAACTGAAGAGGAGTTGCATCGTAATGAAGAAAAGAAGCACATGGCTTTAACTGAAAGTTTGAAATCTAGCATTGACCACTTGAGTAAAGAGGTAATTTTTCAAGATGCATAAACAAGTTAGATGCCATAATTTGTCCCTTTTTCCTCTATTCTAGTTTTCATTACTCTTTTCTTTATTCCTCCAGTCCTCCTTACTCTTAGAGGTGGTACTTTCTTGTCTAATATCATGCACTAGGGAATGTGGGTAGCATTTGCATTTTCCTGGTCCTTGAGTTGTTACTTTTATAGTTGTTTTGTGTCTCATGCCAATATGATCTCTAAGCTCTGTCTTCTGTTTGCAGTTGGAAAGGATGAAAAACGAGAATATGCTTCCTCCGGTAGATGGTCATAGCCATGAGCCAAGTTTTCCAGGTCTGCAAAGAGAACTGATGCAGCTACATGAGGTAAATGATTCATGTTGCATTGATTATATGAAACATACCTTTGTCTAGATTCTTATTGATTCTATACTTTTGCTTAGGCCAATCAAGAGTTAGGAAACATGTTCCCTGTGTTCAATAAAATCTCTATCAGTGGTAATGCATTAGAAAGGGTGCTTGCTTTGGAGATTGAGCTTGCTGAAGCATTGCAGGCCAAGAAGTCAATCATCCAATTTCAGAGGTACACTCTTCTTTACTACAGTAATGAGATCTGATAAATACAGTTGCCACCACTTTACCTTAAGATCCATCTTCTCTTCACTCAATTAAAATGTGGTGACTAGTAAGATGCATCTTTTTTTTTTTTACTTGCGAGTTACATGTATGTTTTTCATTATTGATCTGGCCTTTGTTTAGTAAACTATCTTGGTTGTTTATTTCTGCTTGATTTTCCGTATTTTATATGTTTCATGTGATTTCTTGTCTCTTCTTCAGAATCTGGTAGTGCCCGACATAAATCCAATTCTTTTTTACTAATCTGACCCTT
Organism: Sesbania bispinosa; assembly: GCA_026901365.1. Lineage (NCBI taxonomy): Eukaryota > Viridiplantae > Streptophyta > Magnoliopsida > Fabales > Fabaceae > Sesbania > Sesbania bispinosa. The sequence continues at coordinate 201,819 of QLOH01000239.1, forward strand.
TTGTCTAGAGTTATTTCATGTCGGCTGTTTTCTTTTTATTTATAATATATCTTGCTTTTAATTTGTTATGTAAACTGTAAGGTAACTTGTAATTTTCTAGAAGCACTGGAAAATGCAGTACTAATATTTATGTTTTGGCTATCAATGACATTTTCTAACAAGTAAATGCTGATTACATTAAACATTCAACTAAAAAGCACAACATTTTATCATTATTCATGCTCTGGCTGTTAATATATTTTTACATCCACTAATGTTCTATTACCAATGGCACATTATCTATTCCTCCAGGAGCCAAATATCTCTAAGATTAAATCACTCTTTTAAGTCTCTTGATACACAGATTTTTAAAATATATCCTTATAGTTTAAAGTTTGTAATTGGTCCCTAAATTTTTCAGATAAGTTTCTACTTGCTAATAGCATTGGGAGTCCATTAACCCTTGCTAAATTATGGGGACTTTTGAAAATCAAATAAACTAGAGACCTATAGAACTGTGTTTTCTGTCAAATATGTCCCTATAGTTTATCTATGTTTTCAAATAGGTCCTTATATTTTAACTACAGTTAATCAATTCTCAATGGCATCAACAGGTAGGTACCTGATTACAAATTTTTAGAAGTTTAGGGACTCATTTACAAATTTTTATACTGTGAGGACCTATTAAAAAAATCAGTAAAACTATATACCTTCAGAATAATTTAACCTTTCTTTAATTAGGATGCCTATTTAGCTAGATGACATATATATGATTTAGCTTACTAAATAAAGATAAAACCTTAGACAAGACAAATACCTACTTGGTGTTTCTTCCCTACTATCAAATATTTACCTAAAGTCAAATTGTATCCTTGTTTAGCACTTATTTGCTAGTTGGTAAATGTAATGTTCAGCATTTCTTCAGTAGTTGACTTTCTTAAATGCATTCAATGGAAAATTGTATTGAGACCATTCATTGAACCACAAAGTTTGAAACATTTTTCTCCTATGTTCCAGTTCTTTCTTGAAACAGCACAGTGATGAAGAAGCAGTATTCAGAAGCTTCAGGGATATCAATGAGCTAATTAAAGATATGTTAGAACTAAAGGCAAGACATTCTGCTATCGAGACAGAACTGAAAGAGATGCATGACCGTTACTCTCAATTAAGTCTTCAGTTTGCAGAGGTTGAAGGTGAGAGACAAAAACTAATGATGACTCTTAAGAACACTCGAGCATCTAAGAAGGCTCCAAATTCAGCAACCTACTTTGGGGACCATTCCTTATAGCCAACCACACTAGGGCAGCATTTTTTACCCCCTTGCACAGGCCAATAATTCATGCTTCATTAAGATATTTGTGGCCCCATCATACATCCCTTTTGTTTATTATATATATATATATATAGGTATATATAGATTATGCTATATAAGGGGCCCCATCTGCTATTACTAGAGTTATATTTTTGCAAGGGTTGGTGTGGTATCACATCATTTTAAAAGTTAAGCAGAAATAATGTGTAAATAAAATAGTGTTTGTCCTTGGCTCTTAGAATCCAAGTATATATATCCCTGTAACATCTTTTACCCGAACCTGAGTGTTGTAATTGTCTTTTTGTACAGGAACAAGATCTTACAAGATTATTTCTATTTAAAAATAATTTGTAAAAACTTGTTCCTTCCCTTATTTTCTATCCAGCTTAACCATGTTTTGGGTTTGATGTTATCATTATACTTAAAACCGGGTTGAACCAGATCTTAACTAGTCTCTGGACTTGAGTTGATGGTTAACTTAAAAATTAAGCTAATTAATCAGTTTAAGGTGTAAGGTGAGAATCAAAATTGTTTAACCCTAAAGCACCCAGAGACTTGAATTGTCTTCAAAATTTTGAACCTGGTAGTGGTAGCTGAAAATTAACTCTTTTTGCGATTTCATTTGAGGAGAAATTCTTGTTTTCTTTTTTTCTCGATTTTACAAGAATAGTTGCATTAAGCAGTCGCTGACAATATGCATAATTGGGGGCTTTTGTGATTGTGGAAATTGATCCACTCTATCTATTAGATCAGTGAAAACAAAAAAGCTTGAAGTAAAATAAGATTCATTTTCAAGTTTAACAATGAATATAACAATTATAGATTCATGAATATATTTTATATTATATAATTTATTTAAAAATACTTTCATATCATATGAAAATGAATGTTTTAAATTGTAGTAAAAATGATTCTTTTGTTCAATTAAAGCGCCAATTATATGTATGTTCATTTGTGTGTGTAAACACACAAATTAATTATCAAGTACACTAGGTATCAAGTATGACGTTTTTTTTTTGTTCGAAATATATGATATAATAAAACCAAGAAGGCAGCCAAATGACACTTATATAAAAGGGATAATAACCCTAAGAAAGCTATTCTGCAATGTTCAAACAGATAAACATTAAAAAACTAAAGCATGCTCGCTCTGATATATAACAATAACCAACAAAAAAAATCCTAATCTCCACAACAGTAACTTCTCTCTTACACCAATCCGCTTCTACTTAGTGACAAACGAATATTGAATTTTTTCTCTCTATTTCCCTGTTGCTTGTTCTTCATATTTTCCTGGGACCAAACCGACTCTGGCGGCACTGTAAGTATGCAATTTGGAGGCCCATTAAAATTCAAAAGTGGGCACATTTAGCCTCACCAACACATAGCAGCAGTTAGGGAAGAAGACATGAGCACTCAGTGGAGTGGAGGAAAGGAGACAGCAAAAAAAACTGAAAAATAAAAATAAAAACACAGAAGGGATGATCGTGAACTGCGGAAGAGGGGTGGTGGGTGATCGGAAAAGGAAGAGAGTAAAGTGGTAGAAGGGACTGGAAAAGGAAAGGAAAGAAAGAAAGTGGTAGTGTGGAGTAAAGAAGGAGAGGGAAAGAAAATCTCTCACCATGGAGAGAGGAAAACCCACCTAGAATGGGTAGAAAATCCCCCACACATGGGGAGGAAAACCCCCCAAGGGGGAGACGAGGAGCCGCGCGGCGCTGAACTGTATCAAGTATGACTTAATGGTTAGTGCTTGCCATGTCAAAACAAATATACATTAAGTTGCACTCGTCCATCATATCTCTTCCAAATCTGAACAAAAATGTACTCTTTTTTTCTTTTTCTTTTTTTTTTTTAATTTTTCTCCAGTAGGCTTATACATTATTAGTAGTTTAGATAAATTTCTCTACAAATACTTGTGGGAAAAGGAAATAAACTGAGTTAAGAAGGTAAAATGATTTCGAACTTCTTTCATGAGTTAAAATTAATCTTTACAACCAAACTTTTCTAAAAGTTTTTTCATATAACTTCTCTATAAACACCTATAAACTTATAATGACTTTTTTTTGGTAAGAAGGAGGGGCAAACCCTAAACTACAAAGAAGAGCTAAGATCGAAAGCGACCCTAACTAAGTCATCACGCAGGATGGAATTAACCCCCTTAGGAGGGTTATCTAAAAGAACAGTATTGCAAGGAAAATGAAAAGCATAATCCGCTAACCAATCCGCTACACGATTGCGTTCTCTAAAGGTATGAGAAATATATATCTGCTAGGGAAGGTCAAAGAAATTGCGAATCTCACGAATGATGGCCCTGCAAGGGTGAGACTCAGTGCAACCATTAGCAATAAGAGACACAGCAGTAACAGAATCCGATTCCAACCACAGCTGAGGGAAACGATGATCCCAAGCAATCTGAAGAGCTGTAAATATACCCCATAATTCGGTCATAGTGATTGAAGCCATGCCAATGTTTCTAACAAAGCCTTTGATCCACACTCCCTGAGCATTCCTGAAGACGCCACCACAGGCAGCCCTCTGACCCTATAATGACTTTTTTTATAAGTTTGAATTCAAGCACACGTATCAAGTATGACTTAATTGTTGAACCTTTGTTTCCCAATATGAGAAATGTAGGCTCAATCCTAGTTGTTGCAACTCTTTTAGTAGAATTCTAAAAACTTTAAGATTTGGTGGGGAATTGGTTCATCACTTACTGTGTCAAAACAAAGATGCATTGAGTTTTATTATTACATCATATCTCTTATGGATTAAAAAAAGTACTATTTTTCCCTTTTCTCTTGTAGTCTTTGTAAAAGCACAGAGAAACACAAAAGGGGGGTTGGATTGCATTTCGGAATCCTTTTTATTTTCTTTAAAAGATTTTTCAAAAGTTAGTTCAAAGAGAACGTTCAAACAGACTTTGAGGTGGTTGTCTGAAGTGTTTAACTACTTATCTGAAGCTTCAGATAAGTTTGTTATCACAAACAAATTTCCACAAGCGTTTTGCAATTAAGTTTAGAATGCACACTTTACCCTTTGTTAGAATAAACAAATTAAATTATAGGAATAAAGTTAATTTAAAGAGAAGGATTAAGAGAACTTGCACCAATATTTATCTTGGTTCACTTACAGTTTTAGTGAGCTACGTGAGTCCTTACAACACATGACTAGATTTTTCACTAAATTATAAATTTTCAAGTATTCTTTTTACCAAGCCTCTTCAAGCTCTATTACAACAAGTATTCTTTTCACACCTAACATCTTCAGGCTTCACATGTACACACTCAAAGTTTTTGAAAGAAAAGAATAAGTTTTTCTCAAATAAAACTCTTCAGAGAGAAAAACTAAGATGTAAAGAAAAATTCTACTTGGTAAAGGATTTGAATGTTTTGTACAAGAATAAATTAATAAAGTACATGCACAACAAAAATGATTCGAAAGCTGAACAACATTGCTGCAATGCTTTTGTACAAAAGAAAAACTTAAGACATAACAATTTTAAGATGCATTTAATACATGAGAGTCGTTGTTTGCATTTTTTACACTTGTAGTAAGTTGAACAACATTGCTGCAATGCTTTTGTAAAGAGTTCAACGTTGCGTTCCTCTTTTGTGCAATACCTTGTTTTGTAGAAGGAAAATGTGCTCTTTGTCTTTCCTGACTTGTGTAGGATTTGCTTCTTAAGGTGCAAAGTCTGTTGACTTTGAATAAATTGAATTAATAATTTTGGATATGTTCCATCAGATACCTCTCTTAAATTTATTCTTCAGATAGGTCTTCAAGACTTCAGATAGATGATTCTTCATATAGTTAATCATGTTTTCTGAATGTTGTTCTCTTTCTCTAAAGTGTCTCCTTTATGAACTTTTTTGAATATATAAGAGCAAGTGTTTAGCACTATTTCTACAAAGTTTAAGTATACTTTTTATCACCAAAATTCTATAGAGGCGTCTTAAGGTTTTAAAGTCATGAGACTCAACATTCTCCCTTTTTATAACGATAAATCCATGAAAGAATTTGATCAAGGTCCATAATTTTATTTAAAATCTCTTAAGTCAGGTTTTTTTTTTTTTCTAGTTTCCTTTTATGTGCTCCCCCTTAGTGTAGCATCTTCTTTCTAGTGTAACTCTCTAAACTTTATCTAATATGCACACTTGATCAAATTTGAGTAATATTATTACCATGGCATAATATAGAAATGAGCATGCAATGGTTCAGACAAAAAAATAATTTTAGCTGAACCCAAATTGATTTTATTATGTGATGGAAATTCACATCATGGACCTATGCAAAATTATTGGTAATGGCCTCTTTTACAAAATTAAGTATTATAGTTCCCCTACTTTCGAAATTTCTGAAAGGACGATCTCTCTAAAAACATCATTTTCTTGTCTTATCTTGGCAGTTTACTTCAACAGTTGTTCATGCTTGGCAATGAGGTTCTGCTGAATGGCCTCATATTGTGGGATCCTCTCTCTCAGCCTTCTATTCTACTCAATTAGATCATCCAAAGGATTTGAATTAAAGAAGACTATGTTTATCCATCATATGTTGAATCTAAAGTAAGTAATACCTTATGGAAACCCATAGTGACCAACCCTTTTAATTGGATAGAAGTATCACATTTTCCTCAACTTCAGAAGACTTCCTCCAGTGAATTAATAGTTCAGTGTAGGTATAGGGTAGAAAGATAAGTAGCCCTTCATTACTGGTATTTCAAGTTTTTCCTCCTCCTTCAAACTAGAGTCTTCAGTGAGCTTCTCCTGCTTAGCAAAGTACGTAGGAACTCTACCACCAATATGTCCACTTCACCAAGTTCCTTTATTTTTCAACATGATGGACCACTACAACTAATTTATGGGCTTCAAAGAGCCTTTGGTTGAACTAGTGTAGCCTTTCTTCTCTTTTAAAGGATCTTCATCAATGAACCTGAAAGGAGGACTTACTTATCCAGCTTTATTAAAACCTTGTTGCTTGACTTCATGATAAGTAATCCTCTCATCTAAACTAGGAGTTATAAATTAATCCAATTATCCATCATCCAACATATCTATCCACACACAAATTTAATACAATCCATCTGGTCTAGAAAAAGAAAAAAATGGATTAGACTATTTTAATTAATGGGTGGATAGTGATCCATCTTTTTTATATTTCAAATCCATTGGATTCTATCTAACTGTAATGTGTCATTTTCACAATTTTTATCAACTCGCCATTGTGGCTACTCACCAAAACAATTTTTAGCAATTGAGTTGTTCCTCTCACACCTTAATATATTTTTGTTCACCTATGTTATTTTATTTCATAGGGATAGTTCTCATACTGAGGGTCATATCTCAATGCTTTATGAAAATATACATTATGATACAATTTTATTAGTTTCATTTTCAAAAATTATTTTTCAACTTGTAAAAGGAATGCTAAGCATATTATTTCAACTGGTGGAGTTAGACCAGACTTTTTCATTCAAATTAAATGTATTGAATTAGTGGTTTGGTATTTGCAAAATCTATTAATTTAATTCATTTAAACTATGTATAAAGAGAGAAATTGTAAAGAGGAGAGAGAGAAATAAAGGAGAGAAAATCTAGTGAGAGAAAATTATAGGGAGAGAAAATATTATTTTGGGTGAGTAGGAGAGAGAAAATAATTTTATAAAATAATCAAAACCATTTTTAAAAACAATGTCATGGATGGATTGGATACTCATTCATGATTTTTTTTTTTGTCGAAATTCATGAAATGTTGTTAATGGATGGATCAGATTGTTTTTGTTTAATGGGTCATGAATGAATTGGATTTTTATAATATATTTGTCCTGGGATAGAACTCGAACATGGGTCTGAGTCAGCAGGAATGGACTCGGATTTGGATCCGGCTTGACAAAGCTTAAATCCGAGTTGAACCCGGGGGGTGTACCTTCAAAGGGACTCCGACGCCCAAGTCAGATATATATAAAACAGTCAAAGTGATTGACTGAGTGAGATTGCCCACCTTATGATATGTTAATGTTCTCTATTTATAGGGGTTTTCCATGTATAAATATGGTAAGTGGGCATAAATATAAAAGGAGTAAGTTTAGCAGATACAATCATATAATTATGGATATTATGATTATATATCACATATTTAAGGATATCATAATTATATACCATATAATTATGGATATGATAATTATATTGTGCACGGACCACTTTGATTATTGGGCCTTAGGTTTAGACCGTAACAGAAGCCCCCCAACTCTGGTCGACTTGATGAAGTTGGCCTTGAGCTTGAGTATGTGCTGGTATATTCTTGTGCGTTTCGGCTGGACCGTTTTGCTAGGTTCCAGACGACATTGAGGTTTGGAGGGATGTCGTTTGTGCGGTGGTCCAAAACGAATCTAATTTCAAATGTGGTAGTTCGAGACGAGTCTCGAATATAGGGATTCGAGACGAGTTCATGTGATAGCATTTTTGATTGGTCCGAGTCGGACGCAGATTCATGTAGTTGTTATACGGCCTCTGCAGGTGTTGAAATGGCTGAGGCTCACGATCAGGATTATTTTATGCCCGCGTGGGCAGATAGGTATAGATGGGTAGATCCAGAAGTGCTTGGCATGTCGAGTATCTATAGGCCCGGCTGCCCGGAGCATAGCCCATAGCGTTTATTTGACCAGGAGATATTTGACTCGGCTGAGATGAAAGACAACTATAATGTGGTGATTCCACCCCGGGGGAGCCGAGTTTGTCATTTATCTGAAACCAATATTCCATTTCTGTACGCCTACGATTTCTTTCATTCCAAAGTGAAATTGAGGCTTCCCTTCACCGACTTTGAAGAGAGGGTGTTCATGTATTTGAGTTGTGCACCCTCACAGCTGCATCCAACTCATGGGCCTTCATCAGGTGTTTTGAGTTGATAATGGCCTAGTTTGGCTTCACCCTTTCTGTAAAGTTGTTCTCTCATTTTTTTCCAAGTGTTGAGGAAGCATCCGAAGGGTAAGAAAGATGAGACCCTTTAAGCAAGAGTTCTTCCAGGTGCAGGCGGCTAAGGGTGTGAAGCCATTTTGGGAGGAACAATCTTCTAACACTCCTTGGTTTTATATTTATTGGAGTGAGAGGTACTATGATAAGAAGTCGTCCGATTATGAAGTGGCTGAGTCAGCGTTGTCCCCCCAAGATGCGGTCGTAAGGAAGTTGTTGATGGAGTCGGTCTAGGAGTGTGGGGTATTTTCGAGTAAGAAAATTTTAGATGGTCTGACTCGCAGTGTCGGTTCAACAATTGGTGAGACTTAAAGCTTTTTTGTTTACTGTTTTTACTTCTATCTCGGCTGATCTTTAATTTTTGGTTGTAGCTTCGATGGCTAGCGCTGGACTAAAGCAATTGAGGGCTCTACAGAATGCGCAGAATGCTAGTGCCGACACGGCCGACGACGTGCATGTCGATCTTGCTTTCGCTCGACCCGCTGGTGGAAGTGGGGTGGGGGGTCAACCCGCCTTGAATGATGGTGCTGGTCCTGTTCATTAGAACGTGGGGCCAAGTAGTGGCAATGAGGAACCTCGTCCCCAGAAGAAAAAGAAGTCGATCAAGAGCAAGAAGAGGTCTGGGGTTGACGAGTCCTCTGGAGAGTCAGGTGTCAACTTGTACGACTCGGAGGAAGATTTTGACACGCCTGAGATGGACCATATTTTATACAATCATTTCCTGAAGTCGGTCCATGACAATGTGCCTGTGATCGAGTACTTAGGTGATGTGGAACGCCAATGCCTCCAGCGTGCAGCGTTCATGAGGCATATGCGGCGGGATGTGATGCCAGAGTATGACCGGATGAACTTGGCTTTAGAAGAGTGGATTGCCGAGCGGGATACGACACTAGTGGATCTGAAGGCCGCTCAGGAGGCATTGAGCACGGAGAAAAAGGACAAGTTAAAATACAAGGGGTTTTATAGGACGACCAAGGAGAAGAATAAGACCCTCGAAACTGAGGTGGCCAAGCTGAAGGCCGATTTGGAGCGGTTGCAGGTGGCTCCCCAACGTCTGGGGTAAGGGAGACGGAGGTGACCGAAATTGTGAAGAATAATTTGCAGAAGGCACAGGCTAAGTTCAATCAGGAGAAAGCCGACCTTGTGAAATTATCAGAGCAAATTGGTGCCGCTTCCTTTGAGAATGTCGTGGCTCAACTGGAGATAGTCAACCCCGGCTTGAAGGTGGAAGGAACCTCGACTGCCTATGAAGTTTTCACAGGCCAAATCTGTAGGGTCGACATGGAGCGCAAAGTTTATATTGCCGTCTTGTCCGGCGATGAAGTCGGTCCTTATGAATAATAAATGTATTTATAACTTGTCTCGCGTTTTAGATCTTTGTATTTTTGAATGACAATCTCCCATTGGTGGGACGACTTACATGAATTTTGTTTTGCATAATTTTTGGTTCGGTTGCGCTTTTAACGTACTCGTACGCTTGTAACGCTTCGAACTTTTGCTGCGCTTTTAACTCTTGTAACGCTGTTTGAATGATATTGGATTTACTAAGCCGATATGCTCTTCGCATTCGTAGGATAATTTTTTGAAGTTAAGATGTTCTTTGCGTCAAAATAATTGCTGACAAGAGATTGAGTCTGGCACCGGGATATTCTTCATATCTGGCTTCAATGTGATGAATAAGTTAAAATTCTCTTCGCATCAAAATAATTCATTGAATAAGATCTTGAGTCTGGGACCGGGATACTCTTCGTATCCGGTTTCACTATGATGAATTCCAAATAGGGTCTTAAAATTCTTAGGATTCCTAATCTTTAGCTTGTTTACATTTACTACGAGTGGTAGATTTTGAGCTTGTCCGAGTTCCAAAATCTTGGGACGACTTTTCCTTCAAGTCTTTCAATCTTGTATTCTCTGTTCCCAGTCGACTCGGTTACCCCGTAAGGGCCTTCCCAGTTCAAAGCAAGTTTTCCTTGGGCTGCATTCTTGTTTCCAATGTCAGCTCTCCTTAGAACCAGATCATCAGGTTAGAAACTTCTGATCACCACTTTGGAGTTATGTCGGGTTGTGAGGCGTTCTTTCAATGTTGAACTTCGGATATGTGCCACTGCCCGAGTTTCATCAAGAAAGTCTAGTTCTTCACGTATGCTTTTGTCATTGATTTCTTGATTGAAGCTTTTGTACCCTCCAACTCGGCCCTCCGATTTCGACCGGGATGAGTGCTTCTATTCCATAGGTGAGGCGGAAAGGAGTTTCATTGGTGGAAGTTTGTGGAGTGGTCCGATATGCCCAGAGTACATGGTCGAGGTTTTCTACTCAGTTGCCCTTGGCGTTGTCTAGTCTGCGTTTAAGTGCTTTGAGATCCATTAAGATATAATCACCTGCAGGTGAGTGCAGGGAGGTTCCGATGATCCTAACGTGGTATCCGTTAGATGAAGTCCATCGTGGGGAAGCGGAGCCGACTTGCCCGTGGATATGGTCTGACTTGCCTGTGGACGTGCTTCGACTTGGCTGTGGGCTTGGTCCGACTTGCTCGGAGACGTGGTCCAACTTGCCCTAATGGATTGGACCCTCAAGGTTTGGGCCTTATTGGGACAATCCATAACAGATGCCCCCCAGCTGAAGTCGAAGTAAAGGAGTTTGAATTTGAGCTATGTCGCATGAGTCGTTTTGCTTAGTTGTAATAATTCGACTTCCAGACAACGCGTCTTCTGACACGTCGATTTTAAGTAGCTCTTACAGTGTTCATCTTCTCTATTGGATTCTTGGATTTTTTGGTAGGTTCACAAAAAGGTGGATTTTTCCGAGAATCTGCTTGATTTGGAGAGGTAGAATTTATCCGAGAATTTGCTTGATTTGGAGAGGTAGAATTTGTCCGAGAATCTGCTTGACTTGCAAAGGTAGAACCTGCAGCAAGTCGCCTTCCTCGGATACCTTCGCCGGGATGTGCTCCCATCGTTCAGCAGCACAGGGGCTGTATAATAATTATAAGTCCCAAGTTCAAGGCTGCAGATACTACTTTGACAGAGTTGAAGGAGGAGCATGAGGCTCTGGAGAACCAGTCTTCTGCAGCCAGGGTAGGTAAGGCGGCCTTGGCCGACATTGTCAAGAAAAATTTGCAAAGGCACGGGCCAAGTGGAAGGATAAGAAAGCCATTTTGGTGGCCGGTGTTGCTGAATCTTTGGCAAATACAATCGCCCCAATAGGGTTTCTGAGTTGGGTTGACGTATGTACTTGTGTTAACTTATGTATTTGGGCTGACTTGTACACTTGGGTCAACTTGTGCACTTGGTGTGCACCCGAGCTGACTCGTGCACTTGAGCCGACTTGAATAGGACCGGGTAGTATTTGTCCGTAACGAATCTGGTTATTGACAGATCCGAGATGCTCTTCACATCCGGTTTGAATGAGGCTGAGATGCTCTTCACATCCGGTTGTTGACAGATCCGAGATGCTCTTTACATCTGATTTCTGCTTAGGGGTTTAAAACATTCCTCGCGTTTGACTTATGGTTAAAAGTTTGAGGTGCTTTTCATATTTGATTTTTGGTTAAGGGTCGAGATGCTCTTCACACCCGACATTGAGTTGGACCGAGATGTTCTTCACATTCTATTTTGAATGAGACCGAGATACTCTTCGCATCCAGTTTTTTATAGATCTGAGATGCTCTTCACATCCGGCATGAGTTGGACCGAGATACTCTTCACATCCCGCATGAGTTGGACCGAGATGTTCTTCACATTCTATTTTGAATGAGACCGAGATACTCTTCGCATCCGGTTTTTGATAGATCCGAGATGCTCTTCACATCCGGCAAGAGTTGGACTGAGATGCTTTTCACATTCCGCAGGAGTTAGAGCGAGATGTTCTTCACATTCTATTTTGAATGAGACCGAGATACTCTTCACATTCGGTTTATGTTGATCCGGGATACTCTTCGCATCCGGTTTTTGATAGATCCGAGATGCTATTCACATCTGGCATGAGTTGGACCGAGATGTTGATAAGTGAAAATCATATGATAAATTAGAGCACTTTTTAGATCACTTATCAAGGATAAAATGGTATTTTTGCCTTAAATTAATCCCTTTTTATTTAATATTAGATAAATTGTATTTATTACTCTTGGATTTGAATTCGATGCTATTTTGATATAAATTGTGCTGATTTTTGCAGGATATTGCAAAGATTTGATATGAAGGAAAGATAACATTAAATAAGGGAGATATCTGCAAGATTTAAAGTTTAATTGAAGACATTCAATGAAGATTGGAAGATTATTTGAGAGCAATTAATGAAGATATCACTGCCAATTAAACAAGGATTCTGCAGACATCCTTCCCAATTAAATCCAGGATTCTCAATAAATGCAAGATCCCATCAAGAAAAGGGAAACAAGGAAAGACAAATCAACCAAAACCAGTCTCGGGGAGAAATCAAGTTAAAAAGAGAAAGATTGAATTTGTGCAGAACGCGTTGCGCGCTTCAACCTGCGCTGTAGCGCAGGGTGAAGCGCAGAACACGTGATTCTTGCCCTGTTGCCATTTTTAGATAGATTTCTCCCCAATTTTCTTGGTCTTTCCTTAGCCTATAAATAGGACCCTCTTGCACCAGATTAGGTGTGCACGATTATTGTAATTCAATTATATTTCAGTGATAATGCACCAGTTCTAATTTTAGAATAGGAGAGGCAGAGCGCTGCACGAGGATTGAAGATGGTGACAACATCTTCGGTGGTTTGTATGGCTACCATGAGTAGTTAACTCTCCAGTAGGATTGAATGTAGTTGATTCTATCCCCAAGTGTATGTAAACTCTATCTTATTATTTATGAGCTCCCTATCTATAATATTGGTAATCTTATTCTGTGCTTAATTCCTAACTCCCGCGCTTGCGCCGGAGTTATAGGCTAGTTTCGACTAGGATTGAGGATGGGGGAGCGGATACTGAAGAAACTCATTCTCTGAGTGAATAAGAGTACTCGGTAATCAGTGACCGACACATGAGCGTTACTAATGAGTGATGGGTAGTGTGAGTACCATAATGAAGGGCGTTCACAGGATTAGGCCTGTTTATCGATAGCAAAGGTTAGTTGATAGTAATTCCAAATTCCGACATATGGCCGTATCTAGGGATTGATGGGTAGTGTAAGTATCCTAATGAAGATGCGTCTACAAGATTAGGCCTGGTTTATTAATGAGTTCCTTTACAAACAGAAGAATAAAAGCAAAATAAGTCGAGGGTAAGTTTGTCGCTTGGGAGAGCCCGCACGGATTACCTTTGAGTGGTGAGGCTGCTGGTAACTCGGGGTCTTAGCAAATTAGTTTGTCTACAGTATTATAGAGTAAACCTAAAATAATAAATAGTTTTTACATACACAAAGGGTGTGATGATACGAAGTTCAATCCTAATCCAAGTAAAGTGTCTCTAACTCTTCCTTTCTGTTTTTATTGATTATTAGTTTGCTATTTACAATTTCCGCACAAAAATATTCTCACAAAACCTGTTGTTTTCTCTTGATAATTAGATCACGATTATACGCGAATTGACTGTTCTCTGTGGATACGATAACTATTCTTACTATTATACTACTGGATTTTTGGTTCGCTTTCCAGAAACCCATCAAGTATTTTTGGCGCCGTTTCCAGGGAACGGTTCCCAATTCGTGTAGACCTTGGCGGTCTAGTTATCAAGAATATCTATCTTAGGATTTCTTTTATTTTTATTTATCTTAGGATTTCTTTTATTTATTCGTTTTTTGTTATTTTAGGAAATTTTTATTATTTTAGGAAAATTATCGTTTTTCTATTATTATTAATTTTTTTTCTTCCACACTTACCTTTTTCAAAGTTTCTTGTTTATTCTGTTAAGAGGCCAGATGTCCCCAAATCAATTACAATTCGACCCGGAAATCGAGAGGACATCCAGGAGGAACAGAGGCAGAAATGGGAGAAGGAGAAGAAGGATAGTTGTAGAAGAACCCAAAAACATGGCTGAAGAAACACCCAGAAAAAGGACTCTAGGGGAATATGTCACTCATCAAGGACCACGCCACTTTTCAAGCATAATGTTACCACCAGCTACAAGAGCTTTGGAGTTGAAACCTGCTCACCTCAACCTCATTAGTGCACATCAATTTACTGGAATGGATCACGAGGATCCTTATACTCATCTCTCTAATTTCTATGAATTAATTGGCACTATGGGTTTTGAGGAAGGTATTTTAGAATCTGTTTACTTACGCCTTTTTCCTTTCTCTTTGTTAGGTAAGGCTAAGGAGTGGCTGCAATAACACCCAAATTGTGACACCTTTCTACCCCAACTCTTATATAATCAACGAAGCGGAAGACTTAGGAAAATAACGAATCACATTGGGTAAAAAGGTTCACATTTCAACTCAATTAAAACCTCAATTCTTTCAAAGTCAACTTATTCAAAATAGAAGTTGGAGTCAAAAGGTTTTCAAAGTAAATAAAATATTACTACCTTAAAAGTTAACAGTAAAACATCATTCTCAGCCTTATAAGGCACTTAAAAACCGTTTACAAAAATCTCTCCAAAATAGAAATATAAAATAAAACTCCTAATACTAAGCCCTGATGTCACATGTATCAGAACGACACCCATCAACTCAATACTCGGCACCTGAGGTGCCATCGTCATCACCTATAAATAATAACCACAGATAGAAACGGTGAGGAAAAGAATACCACTCATACATACACATAAGAGACTGCCCTATCCTCACCTTCATGTAAACAACATCATCATATAACTTATTCTATTAACAAATATAAAACATAATCATCATCATCATATACACCAACAACATCATCAATATCACCACAAACATCATAATCCCCATTATCATCAAAATCATCATTATCGTCGTACTCATCATTATCATCAATATCATCATACTCATCACAATCATCAATATCATCATTTTCATCATAATCATCATATCATCATACTCATCATTATCATCAATATCATCATTTTCATCATATTCATCATAATCATCATATCATCATCACCATCATGCACCTCCCTGAGTTGTACTTCACCCACTCTAGGCTTGTACACCTCAGGTACCATATTCAATTTCATCATAATCAGTGTTCACCTCCCTGAGTTATACTCAGGTACAATCATCAACATTATCATAGTAATTACTCACCTCCCTGAGTTATACTCAGGTACCATAATCATTAACATAATCAATACTCACCTCCCTGAGTTACACTCAGGTACCATCATCCATAACATAGTCAATACTCACCTCCCTGAGTTACACTCAGGTACCATCATCCATAACATAATCAATACTCACCTCCATGAGTTACACTCAGGTACCATAATCAATAACATAATCAATACTCACCTCCCTGAGTTACACTCAGGTACCATCATTCACCTCCCTGAGCTACACTTCACCCCTCATTGGGCTTGTGTATCCCAAGTACAATCACCTCCCTGAGTTACACCTCACCCCTCACTGGGCTTGTGTATCTCAAGTACAACATCATATATATACTCAAGCATCATTTACAACATAAGGTTAATTAAATCATCATCACCATTATCACCTCCCTGAGTTATACTCAGGTACACTATTCACCTCCCCGAGTTAGACTCAGGTACAACACCAACATCATCATCATCCATCATTATAATTAGCACCATGTATCATCATCATGTATCATCATACATATTCACCAATCATTATTAATCACATTGCATATTATGCACACCAAAACATCATCAATCACATGGCATATTCACCAATCAATATGCACACCCAATCATCATCAACATCATTAATCATCAACACCAATATCATAATAAAGCATTATCAAACAACATCAATCATCATCAAGCACTTAGGATCTCAAAATCCACTCTGGTAATCGATTACCAACCTCTAGTAATCGATTACCTGCAAACAAGGTCTCTGGTAATCGATTACAACCACCTTGTAATCGATTACCTGCAACCAAACACTCTGGTAATCGATTACAGCATCATTGTAATCGATTACCTGCAAGCAATCTCTCTGGTAATCGATTACCACAACCCTGTAATCGATTACCAGCGAACACACAACACTTCTGGGCTACCCAGAACACACTGGTAATCGATTACCACTCCTGGTAATCGATTACCCGCGACGCAGATCGCAGATTTCACGATTTCTAACACTTCTACATCACTCTATTCAACCTTTATTCAATCCTTTTCGATCAAACACCATTCATAATCATTAATATTCATCAAACTCATCAAAATCATCAATCTTTAACAGTTTTACATGGTTTTCCCATCAAAACCCCAAATCATCAAACCCTTAATTAACCCTTTTTCACTATTCTCATTATTCTCATTCAATTCACCCAAGATTCATCAAGAATCATTCAATCAATCATACATCACAGTTTTCATCATTCATTCTCCATATTAATATATATTAATACGAATTCATACTCTTAGATTACTACCCAAGCACCCCTACATGCATATACAAGCAGCACCCCCTTCCCCACCCTACCTTATTGAAGATCGATCAATCAGCTGGGAAGGTTCTTTCTTGGTTCCTGATGATCACCCTTCAGCAATCTCTCCTTGAAACGTTGTTTCTCCCCTCCTTAACGTTTCGCTCTCTGACGATTATACGAATAAGGATTAGGGTGAACTGAGAACCCTTCCTTAAATAAATACTTAATTGGACTAGGCTCACTCTCAACCCACTTATTCTATTTATTATTCTTATTATTTATTTAATAACCTTATGGATAAAACTAATCATAATATTAATCCTATTATTTATTTATTTATTTCTTCTACTTTATTAATTTTATTTTATTTTATTTTACTTAATAAAATTCAGGATGTTACACAAATCAAAGTCTAACCAGTTGGAGTGTGGTTGAGGAAAAATTTCTGACAAGATTCTTCCCACGAGATAAGCTAATTGAAGCCCAAACAGATATCTCTACATTCAGACAGGGGATAGATGAGCCACTTTGGGAAGCATGGGAGAGATACAAATTTTTGCTGCGAAGATGTCCCAATCATGGTGAAGGGTTTCTGGCAAGCGAACCAAAAATCCAGTAGTATAATAGTAAGAAGAGTTATCGTATCCACAGGGAACGGTCAATTCACGTATACCCGTGATCTAATTATCAAGGGAAATAACAGTTTTGAGAGTATTGTTATGTAAATTGTAAATAGCAAATAAATAATCAATTGAATTAGAAAGGAAAAGTTAGAGATACTTTACTTGGATTAGGATTGGACTTCACATCATCACACCCTTCGTGCATGTAAAAACTATCTATTATTTTAGGTTTACTCTATAATACTGTAGACAAACTATATTGCTAAGACCCCGAGTTACCAACGGCCTCACACACTCAAAGGTAATCCATGCGGGCTCTCCCAGGCGACAGACTTACCCTCGGCTTATTTTGCTTTCTTTTATTCCGTTTGTAAAAGAACTAATTGATAAACGAGGCCTACTACTCTGGACGCACCTTCGCTAGAGTACTGTCACTACCCATCAATCATTAGAATACATCCACGTTTCGCTTCCTGGATTGACAATCAACTCATCCTTTGCAATCGGTAATTTAATAACCATGCCTATCCTGTAGACGCCTTTCATTAGAGTACTCACACTACCCATCAATCACTAGCAACGCCCATGTATCGGTTCCCTGGCTACCGAGTCCTCTTATTCACTCAGAGAATGGGTTTCTTCAGAATCCGCTCCCCCATCCTCAATCCTAGTCGAAACTAGCCTATAACTCCGGCGCAAACGCGGAAGTTAGGAATTAAGCACAGAATAAGATTACCAATATTATAGACAGAGAGCTCAGGAAATAATAATATAGAGTTTACACACACTTGGGGATAGAATCAATTACATCCAATCCTAATGGAGAGTTAACTACACAAGGTAGCCATACAAACCACCGAAGATGCTGTCACCATCTTCAATCCTTGTGAAGCGCTCCTCCTCTCCTATTCTAAAATTAGCTCTGGTGCATTATCACTGAAATATGACTGAATTACAACAATTTTGCACACTTGATCTGGTGCAAGAGGTTCCTATTTATAGGCTAAGGAAAGACAAAGAAAATTGGGGAGAAATCTATCTAAAAACAGCAACAGGGCAGGAATCAGCGTGATCTGCGCTTCACCCTGTGCTACAGCGCAGGTTCCAAAGAGCTGCGCTTCACCCTGCGCTACAGCGCAGGTTGAAGCGCATAATGCGTCCTGCACCTCCAACTTTCTCTTTTTAATTTTGATCTCTCCCCGAGACTGGTTTTGGCTGATTTGTCTTTCCTGGTTTCCCTTTTCTTGATGAGATCCTTGCATTTATTGAGCATCTTTGATTTATTTGGGAATGATGTCTGCAGAATCTTTGTTTGATTGGCAGTGATCTCCTCATTGATTGCCTCAAATCTTCTTCAAATCTTTATTAAATGTCTTCAATCAAACTCAAATCTTGCAGATATCTCCCTCATTTAATGCTATCTTTCCTTCAAATCAAATCTTTGCAATATCCTGCAAAAATCAGCAATATTTCTATCAAAATAGCATCAAATTCAAATCTCAGATTAATAAATACAATTTATCTAATATTTAATAAAAAGGGATTAAACTGGGGCAAAATTACCATTTTATCCTTGATAAGTGAACTAAAAATTGCTCTAATTTATCAACTAATTTTCACTTATCACATGGCTATGACGATATAGCTCAGCTCAACATATTCTGCAAGGGACTTCGAAAAGAGTCAAAGTCATTCATAAATGCTGCAGCAGGAGGTACCATCTTATCTGTAGATGCAGAACGAGCACTAGATATCATCAATAGCTTTGCTCAAAATGATCGACAAGCTCAAAGTGTACGACATCCTACACAATCATCAAAGAAAGGAATGCTAGAACTCAGTCAAAGTGATACTCTATTAGCAGAGAACAAGCTTATCAAAAGACAAATAGAAGCACTCACCGAGACGCTGCAGGCACTCCCTCAACAACTAAAAGCTGTCAACTCACAACCTATCCACACCCAACCATTGATTTGCGACTTCTGTGGAGGTGACCATCTAAATGGTCAATGTGCTAATCAAGGGATGCAACCAGAGCAAGTCAATTTCATGGGAAACCACGGGAGGTAAGGTGATTTCTCCAATAAAAACAACCAGTACTCACAAGGATGGAGGAATAACCAAACCAACTCAGGTTGGGGTCAGAATGGAGGATCAAGACAAATACCTTTCCAGCAGCAACCGTCAACTCATGATAAATTGAACATCTTGGAAGGAAAGATTGATGATCTTGTTCAAGGATTCAATGGATTCAAGAAAAATACAGAGGCATCAATCAAGACTCTGGAAAACCAGGTGGGTCAGCTAGCGACTGAAATGGCAGAGCACAAGCAACATCACTTCTCAGCTGTGACCCAGACCAATCCAAAGGAGCAATGCAACATGGTTGTCACTAATGGTAACAAATTGCTAGAAGAGAAACTTGATGAAGAGGAGGAAATCATCTTTGGAAAACAATCGTCTCAAGAAGGAATATCCATAGAGATTGTTCATCAAAATGAACAAGAAGCAGCATTAGAGCAACAAAAATACCATGAAGAAAATGTCTTTATTACGGGTAAGTCCCTTGACCCAGGTAAGTTTACTATACCCATTACTATTGGTAATTTAACTCCTACTCAAGCTTTATTGGATCTTAGAGGGAGCATCAATTTGATGCCGCTATCGTATTTTAACAAGTTGAGTAATGCGAAGGTCAAGCCTGCAAAGGTGAAGTTGCTTCTTGCAAACAAATCTGCTCAATACCTTCATGGGATAGTATAGGACATTCAAATCAGAGTGTTGCACCTTGCTCTTTATCCCAAATGTTGAGGGACAAGATATAATCATTGAGTATGGCTAGGGTGCATCAAAAGAAACATTAAAGGCTCAAAATGGACAATCAATAAATGGAAACATCTAATCAAGGTTGGCTGTTTGGCACTGAGCACAATATTATAATCACAAAATATGCCTTTGTCACTTCCATATCTTCCACTAGCAAGACAAAATTCAGAAACTCAAGCAATAACAGTTGACAAGCGGTGGTGAAAAGCTCTCAATTTCAGTGTTTGGGCTCTCAGCTCACCGGTTATTGGCTAAAATTTCTTGATAAAGCACTTACTAGTTTTAATTAACTATCTTGAGAGGTCCTTCTGAGAAGTATCCTAATCCTAACTGATTATGGAGTTAATCACAAAACCCTATTATTTTTCCTAATCTGGTTAGTTAAACTACTTAATTACAGAGAATTTGAAAAATTTTACCTTAAATCCTAATTTCCTAAGGTCCTAAAAAGTCCTAAAAATTTAAAAATTTAACAGAAAAACAGAAAATAACAAAATAAGTACTGCCTAATATAGATAATGTATCGGTGGCAATAATATACAGTACATATCAAAAGGAAAATAAAATAAGAAAAATAATAAGAAAAAGAAGGAAAAGCACTAAATAGGAAAGAAAATAATCAGTCCTCATCCTGGTCCTGATCCATGTAAGCTGCTCCATCCTCAGCTTCGGTTGCTCCATCCCCCCTGGGAAAATAGGCCTATCCCCAGGCCACTGTAAGTAATCATGAAACTGTGCAGGGGTCATGGGGTCCACACGAGCCTGATAATGTCTACTCTGAAAATGAACAACTGCTCGGTGAATAGTGGACATCTGAGCCATCAAATGAGTGTGTTAGGCCTCAAGACGTTAGGCCCAGACAGGAGCGTCCATGTCTGCTGGTGGTGGTGGTGGTGCCTGCTGCTGCTGCTGCTCCTCAACCTGTAATTCCTCAGTCGGGATACAGTTGGCTTCAATGTATGCTCTGGTCATGGGAAGTGCGATGCGAACCCTAGGGTGTACATCCACACCCCTAGATTTGTAGAGTGTTGTGATAAGAGAGGGGAAGCCAAGCCTGATCTTAGAGTTAGGGGTCCTACGCCCCAAAGCAGATGCAAAGTCTGATATCTTCTGGGTGATGACTCGTGAGACATCGATAACGGCGTCGGTGAGGATAGTGTAGATGAGGTGGGCCATGGGCATAACTACATCAGAAACATGCCCGGTAGGATGAATGTTGGCCAGTATCAGCACTGTCCACATCTGAGCTATGCTCCTCATATCTTTCCTGTAGATCCTAGCAGCCTCCTGATATGCATTCCTTTAAAAGGAACGCCCTGGTAAACAAAGAAGCTGAGCAGTATCGAGATCAAGGGGATCATTGCCATGAAGCCCCACAACCTGCATCCTCTTGTGGTATTGGCACTCCACGAGGTCTTTGTCCTCCTCTATGAGATATCCTAGAAGTGCATTGATTACATCGCAATCAAATCTGATAATCTGTCCTCGAACATAGGACTTCCTTCTGCAGTTAACGTCGTGTTCACCGATGGCGTTGGCATAGAGTTCTCTGACGATGTCTGGATCAAAATAGTTGTCAGGGCGACTGAGGCGGTCCCATCGCCTCCTGTGAATCTCAGCAGAGAACTCCTCATATTCCCCCTCCTGGAGGATGACTGGTCGCTCCAGGATGAACTTGCAATCAACAATGTCAGTGTATCCTTCAAAGGACTTGAGGTCCTTGAAGCGATAAGGGTCGAACTCAGGTTCCCTCTGGGGGGCCTTCCTCTTGGCACCCCCTGTGCCCCTCCTAGAGGAACTAGCACCACTAACATTCTTCGTGCGAACCATCTGCAAAGCAAAAGCAACTCAAAATTATTTATGCATCATAATATTTAATTGCTCATAATTATGAAATAAATAGCCAATAAATTTCAATAATTAGAGCAATCAATTAACCAAACAAATGTGCATAAAAATTTTATTTTAAATATTACAAATAAATTCCAATTAATTAATTAAGACATGCTAAAGTGATCAGTTAAAGCAAGTCCTAAACAATTATAAACAGGCAAAGTGAGAATCAAACTCATGCTCAAAAATCATGTCATCAGTAACATGCAATATTGCACAATCATTTATGTATGGGCATGCAAAATATTAGAGCAATTATTTAAGCATACATGCACCAACAAAATAATTTGCAGAAATCATTAAGCACTTAAAAATTACCACCTAAGCAAACATGAATAACTCACAAAGAATCCTAACCACATGCAATCTAATTTAAAGCACTATGAACAATTATTTCTTTCCTAAAGGTTCCTAGAATCCTAAGATTCCTATATAAGGTTATGCTCAAATAAAATAAAAAATAAAAATTTCAATCGGTTAAAAAGAAAAAAAACTATAAAAACATATCTGGTATAAGCTCAGAAACTGAAAATGAAGGCTATATGAGTGAGAAAAGGCAAAGCAAAGGTTAGGAATATCAGAGAAAAGGCAAGAGAGAACGAAAGGAAGTTTGAAATGAACTCCTACATTCAAAATGGGGATATAAATATCCCGCTTCCTGCGCTACACCCTGCGCTACAGCGCAGAGTGGAGCGCGTACCATCTCAGAAGTTGAAGCGTTCCGCTGCGCTTCACCCTGCGCTACAGCGCAGAGTGAGGCACAAAAGTCAGAGAGTCACTTTATTTTATTTTAATTATGCGCTTCACCTGCGCTACAGCACAGGTTAAAGCGCAGATCTGCAGTATTTTTATGCTTCTGCTTCTGTTATTCCTAACTGGTTCCATGCATTCCCTTAAAATTTAGATCCTTCATTTTAACAATCTCCTATTTAAACAGGTAAATCCTAAAACTAAAAATTACCAAAATGAAAATTAAATGAAAATTTAAAACTTACAAAGATTGGGTTGCCTCCCAGGAAGCGCTTGTTTAACGTCTTTTAGCTCGACGCCTGGTTACTCAACCCTTTTATGGTGGCCTCAAGTGGAGGATGATGTTTGACTCCATACCAGTTCTTCCTTTGAGCTCCCATCCTCCATGCCAATTTTTGACTCTTCCATCACTGTCACTGTCTTCCTCAGTATCAGATGTTGATCTCCTTCTCCTCTTAAATTTGAACTCCCATATTGACTCTGGATGCTTTTCTCTCATTCTAGGCTTCCTCAGAAATTCGGAGCCTGGCAGCTTTGTTTGATTTTTGAAAATAGCATCAGTTTGTTGTAATTTGGGAATACCTTTATCAATATGAAAAACAATACTTTCATCTTTTGAGCTCAATTCATATTTTCCTCGATCAACATCAATGATCATCTTAGCAGCTTTCATGAAGGGTCTTCCTAAAATTAGGGGGACATCAGTATCCTCCTCCTCTGTCTCTGCAATGTAGAAGTCTACAACATATGCAAATTTATCCACTTTGATTTGAATATCTTCTATTATCCCATAAGGGCATTGAGCGGATTTATCTGCAAGAAGTAACTTCACCCTTGCAGGCTTGACCTTCACATTACTCAACTTGTTAAAATACGATAGCGGCATCAAATTGATGCTCGCGCCAAGATCTAATAAAGCATGAGTAAGAGGTAGATTACCAATAGAGATGGGTATAGTAAACCTACCTGGGTCAAGTGACTTACTTGTGACTAAGACCTTCTCTTCATGATGTTCCTTTTGTGCTGCTTCTTCATCTTGTTGAACAACTTCCTCTTGAAGCAATTGTTCTTCAAAGATGATTTCTTCTTCCTCATCAAGTTCCTCCTCCTCTGACTTGTTGCCATCAGTAGCAATCAAGTTGTATTGTTCGTTTCGATTGGTTTGGGTCACAGCTGAGAAGTGTTGTTGCCTGTGCTCTGCCATCTCAGTCGCTAACTGACCCACTTGACTCTCTAGAGTCTTGATTGATGCCTCAGTAGTTTTCTTGAATCCACTAAATCTTTGCACAAGGTCATCAATTTTACCTTCCAAAATGTTCAGTTTATCATATGTTAAGGACTGC
The DNA here is from genome assembly GCA_026901365.1 of Sesbania bispinosa. Lineage (NCBI taxonomy): Eukaryota > Viridiplantae > Streptophyta > Magnoliopsida > Fabales > Fabaceae > Sesbania > Sesbania bispinosa. The sequence continues at coordinate 226,004 of QLOH01000239.1, forward strand.
TATTGGTAAAGTGGTTGTCTTGTTCCTCCATTCTGACTCCAACCTGAATTGGTTTGGTTATTTCTCCAACCTTGTGAATATTGATTGTTGTTATTGTTGGAGTAATTCCCTTGCCTTCCTTGGTTACCCATGAAGTTGACTTGTTCTGGTTATGTTCCTTGGTTAGCACATTGACCATTTAGATGGTCACCTCCACAGAAATCACAAATCAATGGTTGCGCTTGGATGGGTTGTGAGTGGACAGCTTTGAGTTGTTGAGGGAGTGCCTTCAACGTCTCAATGAGTGCTTCTAGTTGACGTTTAATGAGTTTGTTCTCAGCTAACAGAGCATCACTTTGATTGAGTTCCAACATCCCTTTCTTTGGTAATTGCGCGGGTTGTCTTCCACTTTGAGCTTGTTGATCGTTCTGTGCAAAGTGGTTGATGATTTCTAGCGCTCGATCAACTTCTGCGATAAGATAGTTCCGCCTGCTACCGCATCTATGAATGACCTTGAATCTGAATGAAGTCCCTGGCAGAATATGTTGAGTTGGGCTATATCCTCAAAGCCATGGTTGGGACAGTTGCGCAACATAGACTTGTATCTTTTCCAAGATTCACAAAGTGGCTCATCAATCCCTTGTCTAAAGGTGGAAATATCTTCTTTGGCTTCTATCTGCTTTCCTAGTGGGAAGAATCTTGTCAAGAATTTCTCCTCAACCACACCCCAATTGGTTAGGCTTTGATTTAGGTGTGATTGCAGCCATTCCTTAGCTTTACCTATCAAAGAGAAAGGAAACAAGCGTAAGTAAATAGATTCTAAATTACCTTCCTCGAAACCCATAGTACCAATCAATTCATAAAAATTAGAGAGATGAGCATTTGGATTTTCATGATCCAATCCAGCGAATTGATGTGCACTAATGAGGTTGAGATGTGCAGTCTTCAACTCCAAAGCTCTTGCGTTTGGTGGTAACACAATGCTTGAGAAGTGACGTGGTCCTTGATGGGAGATATAATCTCCTAGCGTCCTTCTTGGACGTTCCTCTGCCATGTTTTTGGGTTCCTCAACAATTGTCCTTCTTCTTCTTCTCCCGTTCCTACCTCTGTTCTTTCGCGACGTCCTTTCTATTTCCGGGTCGAACTGTAATTGATTGGGGGACGCCTGACCTCTCAGAAGCATAAAGAAGAAATTTTGAAAAAGGTAAGTGTGGAAGAAAATAATAATATAAAAACAACAAATTTCCTAAGATAATAATAGATCCTAAAAATAATAAGAGTAATAAATAGAAGAATTCCTAAAAAGAAACAAAAGAATCCTAAAATATAAACTTGATAACTAAATCGCCAAGGTCTATACGAATTGGAAACCGTTCCCCGGCAACGGCGCAAAAAATACTTGATGGGTTTCTGGCAAGCGAACCAAAAATCCAGTAGTATAATAGTAAGAAGAGTTATCGTATCCACAGGGAACGGTCAATTCATGTATACTCGTGATCTTATTATCAAGGGAAATAACGGTTTTGAGAGTATTGTTGTGTAAATTGTAAATAACAAATAAATAATCAATTGAATTAGAAAGGAAGAGTTAGAGACACTTTACTTGGATTAGGATTGGACTTCATATCATCACACCCTTCGTGCATGTAAAAACTATCTATTATTTTAGGTTTACTCTATAATACTGTAGACAAACTATATTGCTAGACCCCGAGTTACCAACGGCCTCACACACTCAAAGGTAATCCATGCGGGCTGTCCCAGGCGACAGACTTACCCTCGACTTATTTTGCTTTCTTTTATTCCGTTTGTAAAAGAACTAATTGATAAACGAGGCCTACTACTTTGGACGCACCTTCGCTAGAGTACTGTCACTACCCATTACTCATTAGAATACATCCACGTTTCGCTTCCTGGATTGACAATCAACTAATCCTTTGCTATCGGTAATTTAATAACCATGCCTATCCTGTAGACGCCCTTCATTAGAGTACTCACACTACCCATCAATCACTAGCAACACCCATGTGTCAGTTCCCTGGCTACCGAGTCCTCTTATTCACTCAGAGAATGTGTTTCTTCAGAATCCGCTCCCCGATCCTCAATCCTCGTCGAAACTAGCCTATAACTCTGGTGCAAGCGCGGAAGTTAGGAATTAAGCACAGAATAAGATTACCAATATTATAGACAGAGAGCTCAGGAAATAATAATATAGAGTTTACATACACTTGGGGATAGAATCAATTACATCCAATCCTAATGGAGAGTTAACTACACAAGGTAGCCATACAAACCACCGAAGATGTTGTCACCATCTTCAATTCTTGTGAAGCGCTCCTCCTCTCCTATTCTAAAATTAGCTCTGGTGCGTTATCACTGAAATATGACTGAATTACAATAATTGTGCACACTTGATCTGGTGCAAGAGGTTCCTATTTATAGGCTAAGGAAAGACAAAGAAAATTGGGGAGAAATCTATCTAAAAACGGCAACACGGCAAGGATCAGCGTGATCTGTGCTTCACCCTGCGCTACAACGCAGGTTCCAGAGAGCTGCGCTTCACCCTGCGCTACAGCGCAGGTTGAAGCGCATAATGCGTCCTGCAGCTCCAACTTTCTCTTTTTAATTTTGATCTCTCCCCGAGACTGGTTTTGGCTGATTTGTCTTTCCTTGTTTCCCTTTTCTTGATGAGATCCTTGTATTTATTGAGCATCTTTGATTTATTTGGGAAGGTTGTCTGCGGAATCTTTGTTTGATTGGCAGTGATCTCCTCATTGATTGCCTCAAATCTTCTTCAAATCTTTATTAAATGTCTTCAATCAAACTCAAATCTTGCAGATATCTCCCTCATTTAATGTTATCTTTCCTTCAAATGAAATCTTTGCAATATCATGCAAAAATCAGCAATATTTCTATCAAAATAGCATCAAATTCAAATCTCAGATTAATATATACAATTTATCTAATATTTAATAAAAATGGATTAAAGTGGGGCAAAATTACCATTTTATCCTTGATAAGTGAACTAAAAAGTGCTCTAATTTATCAACTAATTTTCACTTATCACATGGCTGTGACGATATAGCTTAGCTCAACATATTCTGCAAGGGACTTTGAAAAGAGTCAAAGTCATTCATAAATGCTGCAGCAGGAGGTACCATCTTATCTATAGATGCAGAACGAGCACTAGATATCATCAATAGCTTTGCTCAAAATGATCGACAAACACCTTACCAGCAGCAACCGTCAACTTATGATAAATTGAACATCTTGGAAGGAAAGATTGATGATCTTGTTCAAGGATTCAATGGATTCAAGAAAAATACAGAGGCATCAATCAAGACTCTGGAAAACCAGGTGGGTCAGCTAGCGACTGAAATGACAGAGCACAGGCAACATCACTTCTCAGCTGTGACCCAGACTAGGGGTGTTCAAATCCAATCCAATCCTATTGGAACCGCAACAACCAATCCAAAAAACCGCAAATCGAAATAACCGCAAACTGAAAAAAGCGCAAACCGCAAAAAACCGCAATTTTTAATTGGATTTCGGATCTGCCTATGAGAACCAATCCAATCCAAACCGATCCAAAGTTTTATGAACATATTGATATATTATCATTATTGATATTATTTTTCTATGATGATGTAAAAAAAATTATTATTGTGTAACTGTATTTAACAAATAACATTCAATAATGGGATTGGAAACTATTGAGTAATTTGTATATTATAGAATAAGATAAGATAATTGCATGTTTTTATCATAATTTTGCTTTCATAACTTCATTTTTTAGTTTATTTGAGAAACCGAAATCCAATCCAATCCAAACCGATTAAAATTGGATTGGATTGGATTGGATTTGGAAAAAAATCAAAACCGATTGGATGATTAAATAAGAAAACCGAAATTATTGGATTGGATGATTTTTCCCTCAAAACCAATCCAATCCAATCCGCGAACACCCCTAACCGAGACCAATCCAAAGGAGCAATGCAACATGGTTGTCACTAATGGTAACAAATTGCTAGAAGAGAAACTTGATGAAGAGGAGGAAATCATCTTTGGAAACACAATCGTCTCAAGAAGGAATATCCATAGAGATTGTTCATCAAAATGAAGAAGAAGCAGCATTAGAGCAACAGAAATACCATGAAGAAAAGGTCTTTATTATAGGTAAGTCACTTGACCCAGGTAAGTTTACTATACCCATTACTATTGGTAATTTACCTCCTACTCAAGCTTTATTAGATCTTAGAGCGAGCATCAATTTGATGCCGCTATCGTATTTTAACAAGTTGAGTAATGTGAAGGTCAAGCCTACAAAGGTGAAGTTGCTTCTTGCAAACAAATCTGCTCAATACCTTCATGGGATAGTAGAGGACATTCAAATCTGAGTGGATAAGTTTGCATATGTAGTAGATTTCTACATTGCAGAGACAGAAGAGGAGGATACTGATGTCCCCCTAATTTTAGGAAGACCCTTCATGAAAGCTGCTAAGATGATAATTGATGTTGATCGAGGAAAATATGAACTAAGCTCAAAATATGAAAGTATTGTTTTTCATATTGACAGAGGTATTCCAAAATTACAACAAGCTGATGCTATTTTCAAAAATCAAACAAAGTTGCCAGGCTCCGAATTTCTGAGGAAGCCTAGAATGAGAGCAAAGCATCCATAGTCAATATGGGAATTCCAATTTAAGAAGAGAAAGGGATCAACATCTGATACTGAGGAAGATAGTGACAATGATGGAAGAGTCAAGAATTGGCATGAAGGATGGGAGATCAAAGGCAGAACTGGAATGGAGCAAAATATCATCCTCCACTTGAGGCCACCATAAAAGGGTTGAGTAACCAGGCGTCGAGCTAAAAGACGTTAAACAAGCGCTTCCTGGGAGGCAACCCAGTCATTGTAAGTTTTAATTTTCATTTTGTTAATTTTTAGTTTTAGAAATTACCTGTTTAACTAGGAAATTGTTAAAATGAAGTATCTAATTTTTAAATGAATGCATGGAACCAGTTAGGAGTAGCAGAAGAAGAAAAATACACTGCAGATCTGCGCTTCAACCTGCGTTGTAGCACAGGTGAAACGCAGGATAAAAAATTAAAATGTGAGTTTCTGACTTTTGTGCTTCACTCTGCGCTGTAGCGTAGGGTGAAGCTCAGCAGGTGTGCTTCATTTTCCAAATGACACGCGCTCCACCCTGCGCTGTAGCGCAGGGTGAAGCGCAGAGCGCGGGTCTATAAATTGCAATTTTTGAACGAGGGAAGTTCATTCAAACTTCCCCTTGTTCCATCTCTTGCGTTGTCTCTAAGTTCCTAACCCTTTGCCTTCCCTCTTTCACTCTTATAGCCTTCATTTCTTCATTTCTGAGTTTATACCAGGTAGGTTTTTATAGTTTTCTTTACTTTTAACCGATTGGAATTTTCAAATTTTATTTTATTTGAGCATAAATCGTAGGCTAGGAAACTTAGGATTTTAGAAACCTTTAGGAAAGAAATAATTGTTCATGGTGTTTTAATATATATTGCATGTTGCCATGATTAATTGTGAGTAATTCCTGTTTGCTTAGGTGGTAGTTTTTGAGTGCTCAATAATTTCTGCAAATTATTTTGTTGGCACATGCATGGTTAATTAAATGTTCTGATATTTTTGCATGCCCACACAAAAATAATTATGCCTTATTGCATGTTACTGATGACATGATTTTTTAGCATGAGTTTGATTCTCACTTTGCCTATTTAGGATTGTTTAGGACTTGTTTTAATTGATCACTTTAGCATGTCTTAATTAATTAATTGACAATTATTGGTAATGTCTAAAAGCAAAATTTTTATGCACAATTGTTTGATTAGTTGATTGCTCTGATTATTGAAATTAATTGGCCATTTATTTCATAATTATGAACAATTAAATATTATTATGCTGCATAAATAATTTTGATTACATTTGTTTCACAGATGGTTTGCACCAAGAATGTCAGTGGACCTAGTTCTTCTAGGAGAGGCACAGGGGGTGCCAAGAGGAAGGCCCCCCCAAAGGGAACCTGAGTTTGACCCTCATCGCTTCAAGGGCCTCAAGTCCTTTGAAGCATACATTGACATTGTTGATTGCAAGTTCATCCTGGAGCGACCAGTCATCCTCCAGGAGGGGGAATATGAGGAGTTCTCTGCTGAGATTCACAGGAGGTGATGGGACCGCCTCAGTCGCCCTGACAACTATTTTGATCCAGACATCGTCAGAGAATTCTATGCCAACGCCATTGGGGAACACGGCGTTAACTGCAGAAGGGAGTCCTATGTTCGAGGACAGATTATCAGATTTGATTGAGATGCAATTAATGCATTTCTAGGATATCCCATAGAGGAGGACAGAGACCTCGTGGAGTGTCAATACCACGAGAGGATGCAGGCTGTGGGGCTTCATGGCAATGATCCCCTTGATCTCAAGACTGCTCAGCTGCTTTGTTTACCAGGGCGTTCCTTTGAAAGGAATGCATATCAGGAGGCTGCTAGGATCTACATGAAAGATATAAGGAGCATAGCTCAGATGTGGACAGTGCTGATACTGGCCAACATTATCCTACCGGGCATGTTTCTGATGTAGTTATGCCCATGGCCCACCTCATCTACACTATCCTCACCGACGCCGTTATCAATGTCTCACGAGTCATCACCCAGAAGATATCAGACTTTGCATCTGCTGTGGGGCGTAGGACCCTTAACTCTAAGATCAGGCTTGGCTTCCCCTCTCTTATCACAACACTCTGCAGATCTAGGGGTGTGGATGTAAACCCTAGTGTTCGCATCGCACTTCCCATGACCAGAGCATACATTGAAGCCAACTGTATCCCGGCTGAGGAGTTACAGGTTGAGGACCACCACCAGCAGCAGGCACCACCACCACCACCAGCAGACATGGACGCTCCTGTCTGGGCCCAACACACTCACATGATGGCTCAGTTGTCTGCTATTCACCGAGCAGATGTTCACTTTCAAGGCAGACAGTATCATGCTCGTATGGACCCCATGCCCACTGTGCAGTTTCAGGAGTATTTACAGTGGCCTGGGGACAGACTTATTTTCCCGGGGGGGATGGAGCAGCTGATGCTGGAGCTGCTCACATGGACCGGGATGACTGATTTTTTTTCCTATTTGGTGCTTTTCCTTCCTTTTCTTTTTCTTTTTCATTTTATTTTCTTATTATTTTCTTGTTATTTCTTTTATTTTCCTTTTGATATGTACTGTATATTTTTACCCCACTGATACATCATTGATATCATGCAATGCATATTAAGTTATCTTTTATTTTTCTGTTAAATTTTAATCTTTTTAGGATTTTTTTTTTAAATTTTTTAGGACTTTAGGAAATTAGGATTTAAGGTAACCTTTTTCAAAATTATCTGTAATTAAGTAGTTTAACTAACCAAACTAGGAAAGATGATAGGGTTTTGTGATTAATTCCATAATCAGTTAGGTTTAGGATACTTCTCAGGAGAACCTATCAGGATAGTTAATTAAAATCAGTAAGTGTTTTATCAAGAAATTTTAGCCAATAACCGGTGAGCTGTGAGCCCAAACACTGAAATTGAGAGCTTTTCACCGCTGCTTGTCAACTGTTATTGCTTGAGTTTGTGAATTTTGTCTTGCTAGTGGAAGATATGGAAGTGACAAAGGCATGTTTTGTGATTATAATATTTTGCTCTGTGCTAAATATCCAACCTTGATTAAATGTTTCCATTTATTGATTGCCCATTTGAGCCTTTAATATTTCTTTTTGAATGCACCCTAGCCATACTTAATGATTATATCCTGTCCCTTCACACTTGGGATAGAGAGCAAGGTGCAACACAACAAAATGGGACAAGAGGTTGGTGAATTGAAAGGTCAAAGAGATTCAAAGAGCAGGCACAAGAAATCAAAAAGAAGAGTACTCCCTCATAAATAAAATCTCTATGTTATTGTTTATGATATATAAAAAAAAACTGCACAAAGGTGTGGAAATTGAATAAGTTGGGGGGAGTACTTCTTCAAACAAAGAGGCCAACTGAAAAAAGGTGACAATTCAAGAATAACTTGGTGAATTGAGAGAAGTTCCAAGGCACAACCACAAGATGCTCTCTATTCAAAGTGTTCATTGCATATCTAGAAAAACCATGATTTCTTGATAGCCCAGCCTCATTACAACCAAAGAAAAGACCTTTTGATCCATATTAACTACTTGCAGGTTCAGATGTTGGAAACGACTATCAATTCTAGTTGTTCAACGGTGGTGAAAAAGATTGAGGGAAACACTTACCCGTGAGAATGAGATATTTCCTTGGTTTATCACTTACTGCTTTAATTGCTATTTTTGAGAAGTTTGACTGATGTTTGTGTTCTATTCTGATTGAGGATTGGTAACATCTCCTAATCCTGATTTTTTCTTATGTTTGGAAAGTGACTGCTGCTTAACAAGGAGATGATGAAGAGTTCCTTGAATTTGTTTTTGAATTGTTTGAATTACACAGGGGATAGAATTGATTTTTTTGATTGCAAAGAGGTCTCTTACTTGAGGACAAGCAAGAAGTTAAGTTGGGGGGTATTTTGATAAGTGAAAATCATATGATAAATTAGAGCACTTTTTAGATCACTTATCAAGGATAAAATGGTATTTTTGCCCCAAAATAATCCCCTTTTATTTAATATTAGATAAATTGTATTTATTACTCTTGGATTTGAATTCGATGCTATTTTGATATAAATTGTGCTGATTTTTGCAGGATATTACAAAGATTTGATATGAAGGAAAGATAACATTAAATAAGGGAGATATCTGCAAGATTTGAAGTTTAATTGAAGACATTTAATGAAGATTGGAAGATTATTTGAGAGCAATTAATGAAGATATCAATGCCAATTAAACAAGGATTCTACAAACATCATTCCTAATTAAATCTAGGATTCTCAATAAATGCAAGATCCTATCGAGAAAAGGGAAACAAGGAAAGACAAATCAACCAAAACCAGTCTCGGGGAGAAATCAAGTTAAAAAGAGAAAGATTGAAGCTGTGCAGAACGCGTTGCACGCTTCAACCTGCGCTGTAGCGCAGGGTGAAGCGCAACTCTCTGGTTTTTGTGCTGCAACCTGCGCTGTAGCGCAGGGTGAAGCGCAGAACACATGATTCTTGCCCTGTTGTCGTTTTTAGATAGATTTCTCCCCAATTTTCTTTGTCTTTCCTTAGCCTATAAATAGGATCCTCTTGCACCAGATTAGGAGTGCACGATTATTATAATTCAGTTATATTTCAGTGATAATGCACCGGTTCTAATTTTAGAATAGGAGAGGCAGAGCGTTGCACGAGGATTGAAGATGGTGACAGCATCTTCGGTGGTTTGTATGGCTACCATGAGTAGTTAACTCTCAAGTAGGATTGAATGTAGTTGATTCTATCCCTAAGTGTATGTAAACTCTATCTTATTATTTATGAGCTCCCTATCTATAATATTGGTAATCTTATTCTGTGCTTAATTCCTAACTTCCGCGCTTGCGCCGGAGTTATAGGCTAGTTTCGACTAGGATTGAGGATGGGGGAGCGAATACTGAAGAAACTCATTCTCTGAGTGAATAAGAGTACTCGGTAATCAGTGACTGACACATGAGCGTTACTAATGAGTGATGGGTAGTGTGAGTACCATAATGAATGACATTCACAAGATTAGGCCTGTTTATCGATAGCAAAGGTTAGTTGATAGTAATTCCAGATTCCGGCACATGGCCGTATCTAGGGATTGATGGGTAATGTGAGTATCCTAATGAAGATGCGTCTACAGGATTAGGCCATGTTTATTAATGAGTTCCTTTACAAACAGAAGAATAAAAGCAAAATAAGCCGAGGGTAAGTTTGTCGCTTGGGAGAGCCCGCATGGATTACCTTTGAGTGGTGAGGCTACTGGTAACTCGAGGTCTTAGCAAATTAGTTTATCTACAGTATTATAGAGTAAACCTAAAATAATAAAATAGTTTTTACATACACAAAGGGTGTGATGATACGAAGTTCAATCCTAATCCAAGTAAAGCGTCTCTAACTCTTCCTTTCTATTTTTATTGATTATTAGTTTTCTATTTACAATTTCCACACAACAATATTCTCACAAAACTTGTTGTTTTCTCTTGATAATTAGATCACGATTATACGCGAATTGACCGTTCCCTGTGGATACGATAACTCTTCTTACTATTATACTACTGGATTTTTGGTTCGCTTGCCAGAAACCCATTAGATGCTCTTCACATTCTATTTTGAATGAGACCGAGATGTTTTTCACATCCGGCTTTTGATAGATCCGAGATGCTCTTCACATCCGGCATTGGATGGACCGAGATGCTCAATGGTTTGGTTGATCTGGGGAGTTAACTGTGATGTGGCTACATCATCGAAGCCTTCGTCATGGTAAGAGGCGTCCTCAACCCAACCTTCAGGGGTTGGTTGGGGTTGAACTTGCCTAGTGTGGAGTCCATTGTTGATTGTTATGCTGGTAAGGGGGAGGCCCTCCTTCTAGTGCCAAATGTTCTGGGATAGAACTCGAATCTGAGTCTGAGTCAGCAGGAATGGACTCGGATCTGGATCCGGCTTGACGAAGCTTAAATCCGAGTTGAACCCAGGGGGTGTACCTGCAAAGGGACTCCGACGCCCAAGTCAGATATATATAAAACAGTCAAAGTGATTGACTGAGTAAGATTGCCTACCTTATGATCTATTAATGTTCTCTATTTATAGGGGTTTTCCCTGTAAAAATATGGTAAGTGGGCATAAATATAAAAGGAGTAAATTTAGCAGATACAATCATATAATTATGGATATTATGATTATATATCACATATTTAAGGATATCATAATTATATATCATAATTATATATCATATAATTATGGATATGATAATTATATTGTGCACGGGCCACTTTGATTATTGGACCTTAGCTTTAGACCGTAACAATATTTTTAATGTATTATAAATGGATTAATGGATTGTTTCAAAACCATCAATTATAATTCAAATCCAAATCCATCCAATCCATCCATTTGACACCCATAGTCTAAACTTTGTCTAAAGAGCTTCTTAAACCCTAAACCATAAATCCTCTATAGTTATTTATGGGAGAAGGAAATAAATCGAGTCAAGAATGTAAACTGGAGAAATTTGTATTAGTTTTTACATATAACTGATTTATGAACATGTTTGGATTGGTTACTAGACCAGTTTAATCAAATCAACGAGTTTAGTTCGGTGGCTCATAGCATTAAATGCATTCTTCAAGTTGAAACACTTTTCATATTGGTCTCCTTTGAATGTCATGAAATATTATTAATCATTAATACTTCATGAATATAAGTATAGTTGGATTAGTTGAGAATATATATTAAATGTGATTATTCTATATTAAAATAGATAAAATGCAGTTGTGTTAAATATTCAGAGGGAAAGCTTTATCATCCATAAAGATTATGCTTGGCTTGAACAAAATTACTTCTCATAGAGGATATTTGTGATCTTGTACAAAACAAAAAGATAAAATATATAAAAAAAAAAAACCTTATTATTATATCTCAATTCATTGATTCTATCTCAATTCATCTTTAAACTTAAGCTATTGTTATAATAGGTCCCTTTGTTAACTTGGATTAACACATTAATTATGAACAATCCTAATATTTTATCTTTATGAAATTTAAATTATTAGTTCAAGTTATTACTTTTAAAATTATAATATCTATTTATAAATTTATTAAATTAAATAATAAATAAGACAAAATCTGAGACAATCTCAATTTTGTATGTTTTATTTCTTTTTTAATTTAGAAAATTTTAAAATTAAATATTATGATATTAAAAATATAAAATATGAAATAGTAGTTTAGAATTGATTATGAAAATTGGGATTCGTTAATCCTTACTCACATAACTTCAATTTAATAAAAAAAACTTATTATAGAACCAATGAAATTTAAAATTTAAGATGTCAATATTTTTTCTATCAAAATATTATTATTGTGTGTATAGATAAAGAATGTACTTTAATTTATCTCATTACACTATTTTTTATTAAATGAAAAAAATATTTTTATCAAGAAAAACTATTGTTAAAAAATAATTATATCATATATATTGTAGAAAAAATAATTTACATCTGAAAATTATATATGCACTTATTCATTTAAAAGTTACATTAATAAAAACTTATTTAATACATCTATGAGATATGTTTAAAATAATAAAAAAATTGATTATCAATTTATTAGTTTTATGATTGTACAAGATTTGACATATAATTAAGATGAGAATTATATATAATTCAAGGTTAATTAATTGACAAAAATTATAATATATCTAAAATTATCGATGATTTAACAATTGATGTAATTTAATTCTTATATGAGAAATATATATGACACACACAGATAAATATATATTAATTATGAAAATTACAAGATATAAATGTAGGGTCGGATGCAGATGACCTTAAGATAATCTGTCATTTCCATAACACACGTACGATACAATAATATCTTGTTAACATAAAATATCTCAATACGATAAGAGCTTAACACCTATGGGTCGGATCGGATCAGAATCAGAGGGGAAAATAAAAAAATCCTACGAGTCACAGTCACAGTCACCCCCACCAACAATATAGCAAGGTCATCTTGGTATTCACCCTGCTTCAATGTACTCTGTGTTTGGATTCTTGTTCGTCCTTACCTTAAAGTGGACAAGAATATTGCTTTAGACCTTTAAAAAAAAATAAACTATTAATAATATTAATTTAAGAAATAAAACTATTAATATTTGAACCACAAAAAATATTTTCTCCTTTTATAAATATTAAATATAAATAATTCAAAATATTTGTCGATAAAATTATAATAATCAATCTTATATATTACTAGCGACACATTTCTTATTTTACGATCCCTCTTCTTTTTTCCCCATCTTTCTATTTTGAAACCTCTTATTTATCTTTCTACATTTTTTAGGCAATTATTATTTTTATTGGGTGGTTATTGGTAAGTGGGAACCATAAATCAATAAATCAGATTTAAAATAGGGGTATAATGAGAATGGAAATGTGGAAACCAAAATTCCCCTACTCTCTTTAAATATAGTATAGATATTTGAAACCTCATCTTGGAGAGTAAGACAATCACTCATACTACTCTTCTTCTCAGTTACTTTTAACTTTCTTTTGCTTCCCTAATTTCATGGTGAACTCTATACACAATGTGTGAGAGTGAGATTATGTGAAAGTCAAAATTATCAAAATTAAAATCCTATTTAAATTTTTGAATGCTAATAAACGATAATGCTTATTTAATAAATAAATTAACTAAAGAGTCTTGTTAACGAGTATTTTGAGAGCATTGGTTAGAGACAATAAATACAAGGTTCTTATAACATTATAACATACATGATCTAAAAAAAAAACTTAAGATTTTGATAACGTTTATAACATTAAATGATGGACAATCTAAAAAAAAAAAAAAAATATTTTTAATTCCTCAACGGGTGTTTTAAGAGCATTACTTAACATTTTCCTTAATTAAAATCATAGAATTCGCTAAGTCTAAAATTACATTGGGCCGACAAAATTCAATTTTTCATGTAACAGTGTTCAATTAGAAGTGTTTAGGATGAAATACGCCAATCCAAACACTTGTCTAATATTTCAAGGTAATTTATTAATTATTATTTTGTTTCTCTCTAAGTAACATTTTAAAAGAATGAATTAAAATAGTAGTAATTAATTATATCCTTATTTTTACTTAATTAGTTAATAAAAGAGATAATATAGTGAGAGATAATATATTAAATAGATAAAAATTATATTAAAAATAAATAATAATTTAATAAAATAAAAAATATTAATTATATTTCTTAATTTATGTACAATAATTTTAAATGAAAACTTAAATAATGGAGGTAGTATTAATGTAAAATTAATGTCGAAATTGTTTCCTAAACTCACATACAAAAATTAGGGATTATGGTGTAATTTTGATGTACACATTAATTTTTCGTTGAAACCACATATATCCTCCACGGGAGGTAATCTTATTCGAGTCGAGAATATCCACATTATGGTGGGGTAGCTCTCCCAGCAGAGATTTTTTCTCTCCACAAGACTCAAACCTGAGACTTTACTTAAGGGGAATGAAACATGTACCACTTGAATCAATCCACGTTAGTAATGTACACATTAATTTGTTGTGCACTAGCTGAAATATATGTTGTAACTTTAAAATTTAAATAAATATTGTACAACCCCCATATATAATATTATTTAATACAACATTTGGATTCACTAATTTTATGAGTAAGTTTTGTTAAATTTACTTCATTTAATAATTTTTATGAGTGTCAAAACTTATTAAAAATCCTCATTAAATAGATATAGATAAAAAATCGTATAATTTAAAAATTAATTAATGTTTCATAAAAAAACTTCATTTTAACGGATTTTAAAATATAAATAAATAACAACTATTAGATTGGATATTTATAAGTGTTTATTTTATAAAAAAAAGTGGTGTATATAGTTATCATTTTAATATCACATGCTCCAAAGGGATTAGTCTTTAGATGTTAACTAGGGAATATCCTTGGTCTACACCTTAAAAAAATTACATGATTTAAATGTTAGGTTTATTAAATTCGTATTCTACCAACAATTATTAAATGAAAAAAGTTTATCAAGATTTACATCTTGAATAAGTGAATGTTAAACCATATATAACTCTAAATGATTGGTCGAGTGGAGTAAGAAATATCACATCTGATAGGTCACAGTTTCGAACCTCTCCATTCATTTTCTTGGAGTGGGGTAAAAGTAAGTTCCTCTATAACTCTTTGAGTTTAGAGACTTTTCCTTCCTGCCTTGAATTGAGGTATCATCCCCTCATCCTAAAAATTTGGTTACCAAGAATCTCAATATATATATATATATATATATATATATATATGGGACATATCAAGTGAGAACACTTGTTTATTGTGAGAAATGAGAACATTTAATAATAGTCATTGGATTATATTTAATGGTCATGATTACTCAATGAAATAAGTTAAAAATCTTTCTACTTTATCTCTTTCCAAATATATCTTTTTCCCTATTTCCTCAATCCTTAGTGATTTCTTTCCACCTAAATCGTTGCACCTTTTTCTTAAAGCATTTTGCAGTCTCTAAATTAATTAACGCATTGCTCCCAAACTTACAGCTTTCGATGTTACTTTTCTATCGCATTTTAAACATTTATATTATGTCCTTAAATTTATTTTTTTTATGCATCTTTGCTCTAAGGAAAATATATAATTTTATTATTTAATTATTAGTATAATTATTTTTTTTACTTCTTTAATTTTGCAATGATTGATCATAAATAACATGAATATAGTTGGACAATAGATGCTTGGAAAAAAATTAAAGAATATAAAGGTTATAGCAGAAAAATACCGAGAAGAAATAGCAGAAATAAAAAATTAGAGCAAAGATGCATAAAAAAAATCGAATTAATTTGAAGGAATAATATAAAGGTTCAAAATGTGATAGAAAAGTAACATCGAAAGTTGTAAGTTTGGGAGCAATGCGTTAATTAATTTAGAGGCTGCGGAATGCTTTAAAAAAAAGGTGCAGCGATTTAGGCGGAAAGCGGAAAAAAAAATCACTAAGGATTGAGGAAATAGGAAAAAGATATATTTAGAAAGAGATAAAGTGAAAAGATTTTTAATTTATTTCAGTGAGTAATCAGGACCATTAAATATAATCCAATGGCTATTATTAAATGTTCTCATTTCTCACAATAAACAAGTGTTCTCATTTGATATGTCCCCCCTCTCTCTCTATAATAAACAAGTGTTCTCATTTGATATGTCCCCTCTCTCTATATATATATATATGAAAGAGAATAAATATACATCCAATGCAATCACATGGGTATTTTTCATATATTTCTAATTTTTAAAAGTTGAAATTCAATTTAAGTTTTACTAATAATTAATCTAAGTAGTTTAAGTAATAAAATATCTCTTATCTCTCTGGCTAATTGTATATTATTTACTCTTATTTTTTAAGTTGTATAATTTAAAATTATATTTTGTTATTTTATTGTTTTGTATTCCTCTTGTATTATTATATTAGCAGGGCTACTATGTTTGGATAAATTCCTTTTATATTGTTTTTGTCAGTTAGTCCATATTGGATAATTTCCTATCAATTTGCATATATTCCTCTTTTAAAAGAAAAATCTGATTAAAATAACAAAAGTTGTGTTATTCAAACACTCAAATCTGGCTACCAAGCCCAGAGACATTTCCTATTTTAAAGTGGGGCACTATCTCTTCCCCTAAATTTTATGTAACAAAAAAAAATCTTGTTGTGAAGCACCGTCCAATTAATAATTGAAAAGATATTAATTTAGGATATAATTAGAAAACAAATATTTCATTCTATCACAAATAGATAATTCTTTTGCCTATTAGTGATGCAATGAGATGAAATGCTAAAACAATATGTTTTCAACTCAACACATATAGATGGTTCACCTAACAAAAGAGAGTTTAGTTATTTTTATGTTTTTAAGTTTTATGGATGAAAATAAATAAATGAAAATTTATCTCTTTTCGGTGAGTTGATTTGACTCAATTTTAGTGTTACTTCTAGACTTCTAGATAGCAAAAGTCTTGGATAGTGGAAAATCTTTCCAATTATATAAAAAGTAAATTGTATGTATTTATATTATGATATTGGCAATGTGGACTGGTGGCTTTGTTAGCAATATTGGCAATGCCTCAATTACAATGTTCGAACTTTGGGGAAGATTTTCTGTTTTACAAATGGCACATATATATGTTGCAGCTGAATTATATATGGATTAAGACAGATTCAAAACGTGTAGTGGATTTTATTTCTCATGGTGTTTCTTCCTCTCATTCTTATCATTCTATTGTAATGGAGAAAGAATCACCGCCCTGGGGGCTCTCTCCTTCTATGGGAGGGCCCCCCCTCTATATGAAAGGGTTTTCTACTCACTTAGGGTGAGTTATTTTCTCTCTTTAGTGGGTTTTTTTTTTTCTTTTCTTTTATTCTCTCCATTTCTTTCTCTTTTCTCCATCCCACCACCATCTCTTCCTCCTCCTTTCCGGCCACCATTTCCATAACATTTGACTCATCTTCCTCCTCCATGAGATTATGTTAAAACTATCATTTTTGCAGCACTGTTTTACTCATATCTGCTGCATTCTATGCACTTCCACTTCTAGAGCTCAATTTTGCATGATTGTATTACTCAAATTGACGGTAGATGATGCTGTGGATTTTTGCTAGAAGATATTGGACATGTGTTGATTAGGAAGGAATAAAAAATTGATGAAAAGTCCAAGGTTGTTTCAAAATTTTTTTGTAATAGGAGACTTTGATTTTATTTTTTCTGTTATTAGTAGAATTGCTAAATTGTTTACATTGAATGAGTATGCATGCTTGATTTGTTATTTTGATCTATAGTGCACTATTGTAACTCTTTATTTAACATCCTATAAACTTTGTAAGTGTCATTGGACATCTTTTAATGAATGATCTCTTGACAAAAAAAAATCAAATCTGTTACAAAGAGCCTAGATTGTGAAGATTTCTCACACTTTCTGGGAAGGAAATAGAGCAGCAGATTTGGTTAGCAGATTATGCTTTTAATTTTCCTCTAGGATTTCATGTTCTCCCTACTCCCCCACGAGGGCTTATGTCTATTATTAGAGATGATACGGTTGGAGTAGCCTTCCATCATAATTTGCTTTTGTAGTTTGTCGTTTTTTCCTCCCTCTTACCAAAAAAAATTAAACTTTACTCATTTATTTATTATATATTTCTGTTCATTATATAAAATTTTTATTCCTATTTATTTTCGATTATAATATTAAGTTTACATAATTAATTGATAAAAGAGATAATTGTAAAGAAATAACATATTAAAATAGTAAAAAATATTAAGAAATTAGAAAACAATTTAATATTGACAAGAACATTAATATTTTTCATCATGTGTGTCATTGTTTTAAACAACACTTACGGAAAACAAAAAAAAGAAAAAAAAAAAAAAGAAAGAAAGAAAGAGGGGAAAGAGTACAAAGATGAAAAAACTGAAAGCAAGCTACAATGTATGGTTGATTTACATACTACTAGTTCCAAGATAAATACATTCAGCTTGTTATCTGCATTAATTAATGTATTTAGTGGGATAAATAATGGATAGCTCTATTATTCTAGTATATCAGTGTCGAAGCTGACTGTTCTATGGGACTTATTTACCTTATAAAAATATCATTAAGTACATACAGGCTACTACAGCACTCGTCATTTTGCTGACACAAATGGACTCAATCTCATGAGGCTAACTTATATAACTTCCAACAAACGGATAGCTTCAAAGATTATCGCATTTATTGCTTGCTTTCCAGCTAGATATCAATAACTTGGCAACTGACTAGTTCAGCCTGTCCCAATCCCCTACAGGCAACTACCTTCCAAACAACTGCATCTGATTCAGCAGCCGGTTCCGGAAATTCATGTATGGAACTTTGTGACAGAGTTGATGGTGATGGTGAAGAATCCAAATTATTAGGCAGATCAGCCTGCAGAACAGAAATATTATGATCGGCATCTTTTGTGATGACATGAAGTTTTCCATGGAAACCAGCAAGTAGATATGGAGACTCTGAATCAGCAGAATCATATATGGGGACTTTTCCAATAACAACTTTCCAAGCATCTTCTCCTTGATCATATACCTTGATCCTTCCACTATCCATAGAGCTAGAAGGATCAAAAGCATATAGTTCACCATCCACTACAACACTCAATTTTGTACCTGCCTGCCGTGCAGGCCAACCCTCTCCCATTCCATTTGGCATTTCTATCCATGAATTTGTTTCAGGATCATAGATTTCTCCCCCAACATCAACAAAAAAGGGCCATGAATACAAACTTTGTGGAACACACAACCTTCCCATGTATGAGGTCAACCCTGTGGCAATCGGCTTTAACATGTCAGCCAAGAAAGCGCTGGGCAGAACTTGAGCTCTTGAGAATGGCATGCTAGGAACATCTGACCATGTATCTGTAGAGGGGTCATAAGCTTCAGCAGACTGAAGAGGTACCAGTCCAGCTTGACCTTGACTAACCCCTCCAACAACATAAAGTTTGTTATTCAAGATGCCTGTTTTACAATATGCCCGACCTGTGGACATAGAAGTCACCTTGCTCCATGTATTTTGTATTGGATCAAATCGCCAGACACATCTCATGGTTGAAGCTTTAGAGAATCCACCTAGAACATAGAGACATCCACCGACAGCTCCAATAGCACAGCCGCTAAAGGGCATTTCATCAAATGCATCCTTCTGCCCAAGAAAGCCTCTAATAACTTCAGCAATTCTGATACCCTCCACCATGTTCCACATCCAAAGCTTAGAACCCTTTCTAGATTCTTCTTCATCAACAAAGTTGGGCATAATAGGCAGTCTCTGCCATATCTGAGAGCGAGGATCTAAAGCATACCACAGTAGTTTATTTTCTCCAACCTTAACCAACAGATATAGCCACTCTTCAGTTGTACCGAGTTCTTTTCTTACTTTAAATAGTTCCGAACTCATGATAGTTGACCTCCACTTCCTTGATACCTGCTTTGCATTGAAATGACAAATTCTAGGAAGTCTAGCAATAATCTGAAGTGATAACTCATCAGGGAGATTAGGAATTAGTCTTGGACTCTCTTCATCAAAAGTAGGTGACATTCTTTGCCTCTTACATATCTCATTTGGAGAGACTCCATCCCACTCACTTCGATCAGATTTGGTATTAGCCACACTAAACAACGAACCCATATCTGGCAAAACTCAATACCTGCATGAAAACCAAATTACCAAGAGAGGAACTTCAATTTCCCATAACTAAAGGCATTGTAAACATCAAATGGCCTCTTTCTATCCATTAGAAATTAAAAAGAGACAGAAAAACAGTATAAGCAGGCAACAACCTATCCCTTATAAATAATAAAACGAGATAAAAATACAATTCCAAATAATTCCTCCAGGGACTTTTCAACAAGACAGTATAAATTCACTTTAAAAAACAATTAAGAAGAAAAATATCCCACTTGAAACCTGCACTCCTTATAATGAAGAAAACAGAACAATCAATTAACAATAAAATATGTAAAATCTTCCCCACAGTGGCCACCAGAAGCAGGTGATAGAAACAAGAAGAAAGTACAAAAGAAGAATCACATCATTCATGAAGTCAGAAGATGTAGATCTAGAGCTGAAGCAAAACCGAAAGAAATACCCCAAACAACATTTCAGAAGTGCTGTAATTCAGGGAGGACATCAGTATTTTCAATTTTCAATCTATTTGTATAAAAGACACGTCACAATTCTCAAGCATTTCTCCCAACACAAACTGAGACGAAAACCATCAAATCCATCCGTATACAGAAATTTGGGAATTAACAGTAAAATCAGAATCAGAAATCGAAGAACCCACAACCAAAATTATTAAGATTACATGAGAAAACCAAGCATATATGAGGCTAAGAGATACTTACGGTGACATGAATAAAAAATAAATACTGATTCAGATATCAGATAAGAGTGAATTGGTTTTAAAAAGAGAAAAAAGAGAAGGAGGAGGAAGGGGGAAAAGTGATACCTGGAACGGGTGAAGAAATAGATTGAAGAATCAAATCCACGATGGAATGATGGAAACGTAAAAATGAGGAAAAGTGGCACCGTATTCATATACAGCATCGCATCACGTACAGTTCAGCAAGTTCGTGTGTTGAAACTGAAGTGCAATTTGATGCTGAAGCTTGGAAATTTCCACAACCCTGCTAGATATTAAATACTAAATCGTCAAAGTATGGACTATGGTCTATGGATAGGTTATAAAGATTTTAAGTCCGGCATTAAATTTGGTCCAATATAATTCCGTTCAAATTTCTCAACTTTCCTTTCACCCTAAATTTTTTATAAAAAAAATCTGGTCCCATGTTGCCTACTAACTTCATTTTTTTACAAAAGATTTTTTAATTATTTAAATTATAAGTTATAAAATATTTGGAAGAGTTTATTTAAACTTGTTTTATCACATAAACACTTATGTAAGTGTTTGGATAAATTTATGAAAAGAGATTATGATTTGTTCATAAGCTGTTTTCAGCTTATTTCAATTAGCTCATCAGAGTAATTTATGAAACAATTTATACAGAGGTCGAGTACCTCATCGTCTTCCCTTTGGTTTTCTCACTCCCTTAAGTGCTTATGACATAGTCTCCGTTTGGTTTGGGGGTTTCAACAGTGTAAAACCATGGTTTTGCAAAATTGATTTTAAATCACGTTCATTCAACGTGCTTTGTTAAACGTGCATCACTTATCTCAACAATTGATTTTTAGAATCAATTCTACTCAATTGTAAATCAAACTGACACATAAACTCTAATGTGATAAACACTTATTGAATAAAAACTTAATTATGTTATTTTCCCATACACACCCTAAATCTAAAACTATCTGGATTATTAATATGCATTTTCAATTAATTTTTTTTTATTTTCATTACTTATTAGTTGTTTTAATTGATACATCTATTAACCCACTAGGATCGGCCTAGTGGTGGGGGTTGGGGTAGTTTACCATGAGTTCTTAGGTTCAAACCTCATTGCATTACTTATACACAAAAAAATTGATACATCTACTCTTGTGCATTAAAATTGAATCCTAAAAAGTTTTCACGCTAACTTGGTCAAGACTAGCAAATTTCTGTTTCATAAATAAATGGATCCAACCCAATTCAACCAAACTAAAAAATACTTCGGCCCATGATGGGATTACCTTTACCCTTTATTTGTTAAAAAATATATTGGCCCATCGTGGGATCACTTTGACCCTTTATTTATTTTAAGTGAGGTTGTAAGCGGGTTTGGATCAACTCACAAACCCGATCAACCCGACCTGAAGTGACTTTTTTGGTCTTGATTTGGACTCATGGGTCAGTTTGGTTTCAATTTCCTAAACTCGAAGGTGTTTGGTTCAAGTCTGTGAAACCTTACCTGAACCAAACATTAATAAACATATATAAAAAATAAAATCACACATGTTTTACTTTTAACACATTATTCTTTTTAGATTGTGTTAATTCAGTCTATCTCTTTAGTTTGTGCCCTATTCTTAACTCTAGCCACCATTGTTCTCACAAAGTGTAAACCTAGAGGTGTGGTAATGGCAAGGGTGTTGCGCCTTGGTGCGTTGCATGATGACAATATTCAACGAGCGACAAGCTCCTAGATAATTGAGATAACGATGTGACGAGTGATCTTGTAGCTGTGAGGTTCAACAGTTTCAATCCACATGACAACATAAGGTTTTATATGAAGGTAAGGATAGGGCCTAAACAACCATATTCTAGCATGATAGGGGGAAGAATTGTTGGTGTTGAGGCCATGCACGCGGTGAAGGGACGCTTCATTGGTGGTTGGTGGTTCACAATTACGAGCTGAGACAAAGCACTATGACGGTGGTGCGCAAGTTGGAGTTTTTGTCGTGATTCTGTATATATTGTGTTGGGGGACGAAATATGGTGATTGATGGCTCATAGAGTTGGTAGGTCAAGGATTGATGATGAAGTGATGTGCTTGGTTTTCTATTTGGGACTTACGGTTTCTATTGCTACATTTTCCCCAATTTTTTTCCATCTTTTGTGATTTTTTTCTGGTCTTATAAAATATTAGGGGCCATTTTGTTTGAGAAAATGTTTTATCTTCATTTTTTTTGTTTTAATTATAAAAATACCACACTGTTTTCATTTTGTTTCCAACCTTAAACGTTTTGTTTTACAAGAAACAATGAAAATAACGTTGTATTAGTTTATCTATTTCCTGTGCAAAACTCTGAAACGGGAAATAAAATAAAAAATAAGTTAACTTTCTGTGTAATTAAAAATAAAAAACAAGAAATGAAAATAGAACTTTTTTTTCTTAAAGCAAACAACCTTTTTTTATTTTATGACCAAATGACCCGACCAAATCTAACTAATGGTCGAGTTTGGTTCAGTTTGAGTTGTATGAAAAAAATTTAAAAAAAAAACAAACTAACCCAACCGGAGACTATTTAACTAGTTTGGACAACGAAACACTCACACCTTGATCCAATCCAACCGAATTACACCCCTAATTTTAGGAGAAATGAGGACCAAAAGATGAAAGAGAGTAAAGGAGAAAAAGTGGGAGGATTGGTGTCTAGAATTGACAATTTGAGCTACCCGGTCCGACACAACATGGGTAGTGGATTTTTGCATGCTAGGCTATAAAAGTCCGAGAGTTATTCGAATTTCTAAAATAAAAACTCGAGCCTTACATTTTTGCGGGTAGCCCATCTTTTTTTTGGGTTTTGCGGCTTACCTGGTCTTTTTTGCGGGTAGCAAACCTTAAGTACTTCACCAGCCAGGCTCAAATCCAAGGAGTTATTCGGGCCCCTACATTTTTATGACTTTTTGTGGATCGCCCCGGTCGAGCTAATGCATTTTACCGACTCTATATTGGTGTCTAATGTGGGATAGAAAGAGGAAGAAGAGGAGAAAAAGTTATAGGTCCCTCCAGGGATGTAAACGGGACAGGGGACGGGTAGTACACTACCTGTATCCATACGTTAAAATTAACAGGTACCCATGTAGGTAGCGACTATTAACGAATATCCATTAATATTTAAAAATTCAATATTTATAGAAAGAAAAAGAGAAAATATCATATAATATATTAAAATGTCATATTATATAATATTGTTACG
Source organism: Sesbania bispinosa (assembly GCA_026901365.1). Lineage (NCBI taxonomy): Eukaryota > Viridiplantae > Streptophyta > Magnoliopsida > Fabales > Fabaceae > Sesbania > Sesbania bispinosa. The sequence continues at coordinate 249,848 of QLOH01000239.1, forward strand.
TGTTAATATATTCAAAATATCATTATAAATTAATAAAAAATAAATTTTACTCATCATAAAATACTAAAAGGTCCTAATATTTTAAAATATTTAATAGAAAATATATTTTAAATGAGTATGCGGGTATCCACAGGACATATAGTATAATATTCGTTCCCATTTATTTAATAAATATGCGGATACCCATTACGAGTATATCGACGACATATACGAGTTTTTTTTCCATCCATAGGTCCCGTCACTTTTTTTTTTCTCTCCAATTGAGAAGAAAATAAAGAGATAAATTCCTCTTGTGTGTGTATTTCTAGAAAAGAATATTATTTATTCTTTTTTAAATTTAGAGGCATTTTTTGTCTTTTCTTAAAAATTGTCATTTCTTTTTTCAGGAAAGAGAGAAATTAACAATTTTTTATTTTTACTTTCTCTTAAATCAAATGAAAAAAAAAATCCACCCTTTCCGGGTTAACATAAATTAACAACTCTAAATATACCACTATTACACTATCACCTGGAGTGGTGGAAGTATGGTTGAATTATTATTATTATTATTATTTTGTAAAGATTGACTTGAAATTTTAACATGTGATGAAGAGAGATATTTATGCAATAAGTAAACTGAATCAATTAATAATTAACATATTATTATTTTGAAGTACTCCTATATGTTTATGCAATATACTGTATTACTATGAATTGATTCCTTGCGTGTAAATCGTGTAGTTTTGGCCCTTTTTATCTTTGTTATAATGTAGTTTTTGCCTTTTATATCAACTCTTATATATTGGACTTAAAATTTGAGATTTTTATAAAAGAGGATTTCTCTTTATCTATTGTAATGTAGTTTTAACCATAGGTATCCTTACTACGGGGATAATTTTGTTCGGGACTTAATCAAAATTAAGGCTCCTCACCTCTTCCTAAAAATATATTTAGTGGAGATTAAACCTAAAAGTTCTTCCCATAATTTCGACCTATGTTAACTGAATGACAACGTGATTTAAATGAGACCTTCTATTTTAAGCATTTCTCCTTTTGCTATTTTACTATTAATTTCTTCATTTAGTTATTAGATAAGAAAAAAAAATTATTTCTTTAATTTCTGTAATCCATACTTTTTTAACCAACACATAGTATACTATTATTTTCAAGTAATTATAAAAAAAATTCCATAATTCAACCAATTTTTTTTTTTTTATAAAATTAAAATTTTGAAAATATAAATTTTAAAACTTTTATTTATTACTATTAAAACAACTTTTTATCAACATAATTGAGTTTTTAAAACATTTTAAATTTATTTTTTATATAATTTTAAAAAGTACCATGTAATTCAGAAGATATTTTCCTAGTAAATTTGACGACTCTAATTATAAGTCAACATTTTAATTACATATATACAAATATATATAATAAATTATAAAATTATTTAAATTTCAATATTATATTCTTCAAACAATAATCATAAACTTTTATTTGTTTTTTAAACAAAAAATTATTTTGGATAACTTAAATCCATTACTAGTATATTACTACAAAATATCATTTTTTTAAATAAAAAAAGGGGGAAACAAAGCAAAAGAACTTCTCCGAACAATACATAAGTCACTGTGATGGAGTCAACAGACGACAAAATATGGAATTTGAGTATTTGACCTATTTAAATTTGAGATTCACTTTAAAAAACATTAGGTATTTCAATCATAAGGAATAAAGGTGACTAAACTCGAAATTGCCCCATCTGTAACAGGGATACTTGTGATTATAAAAAAAAATAATATCAATGATTGAAATTCTATAAATGTACATAACAAATATTACTTCTGATATTATTTATAAAAAATATATGATTAAATCATCAATAATCAAAGAAAAGTTTTGAAATTAATTAATTGTAAATAATAATACCATAATTTTAAATTGTATTTTAGAAATATCCTTAATATTAAATAATTTAAATAGTGATATAATTACTTTTAATTAAAGTTATTATTAAAGTAGTAACTCATTCTCCAATAATTGATCATTGAAAATAGCGTAGTACACCATTGTCATGGAAAAGTGGTGAATAATGGATAATAAATTAAAGGTATAAAAATAACTTCATAACTAATACAATTTTAAATAGTAGTAATATATTTCTTATATTTAAAATCAAACAAAAAATTTTTTTGTCTCTTATAAATAGCACAATAGGTGGTAATGATTTTATTAAAATATATTTCTTTAATTTTTCAAAGAGTTGTGACTCAGTTGGCAACGCAGGTTGAGATCATGAGAAGAACTTCCGGGTACGATCCTCACTAAACACACTCTTAGGGAGGAGTAAGTAGCCTTAACTGTGATTAAACCCTGAATAGAATTGCCCTAGTAGTAGGGGGTAATAGGGAATACTTATAGTTCAAAAAAATATCCTAATTCTATAAAAAAAATATCCTAAAATATCTTTCGTATCTTTCGGAAGTTTTAACACTCACTTATCACTTTGATTTTATGATTTTTTTTTTTTGAACAAAATGATTCCATTCAACCCCTCGTGTCTAGGGTCCATGTTGGGCCCCGCTCGGTCTCCCCAGTGCCCGTTTACAGCCTTACTTTTGGGGTTTGGAAATTGGAATCCAAATCCAATTCAATTTCCATCACAATATACAACAAAAAAAGATTGTGCCCTGCAACGTTTCCTTGTTTCATCTAAGACCTTTTTTTTTTTGTTTTGTCTACTTCCATTGGTCTGATAATTTCTTCGTCACATATTTTTAAAAGTATATAAACAAAAGTGTATTTAACTTAAAATATATATGATCTTAGCCTATCAAATTTTTAAATAGTTTTTTACTTTATAAATAAGGGGGAGTTTGTTTCAAGGTTTTAGATCATATTCCTGGGAATAATGTTCCCGGGAATCCTATTACCAGGAATGTTACTCCTGGGTAAAATTTCTAAATATGTTTGGTAGATATTTAACATTCCCGGGAATATTTTTAACATTTTATTTATTTTAAAAATTTAAAAAATTAAAAATAGAAAAAATATAATAGAAAGAAGTGAGAGAGGGAAGTTATTTCACAAATAACTTAATGGGAATGTAAGATTTCCACCCCTCACCATGGGAATAAAATGTAACTAAAACATGGGTAAATCACTTTTCTAGGAATCAATAATACCCGAGAATATGATTTTTAAAACTTGTACCAAATGTGGGAAAGTAACATTCCCAAATTCACTTTCCCGAAAATATGTTTCTATGACGTGAAACAAACTCCCCCTAAGTTTATTTTAGAATATGTTTTTTACATTCATCGACTGTCATTTACACTGGCTTGGCTTAAATTGATTAATTGTTTCTATAAAATGTATACAAATTAAATCATGTCATTAAAAAAGAGACTTCACAACAACACAAAGCAAAGTATACATGGCCCTTTGTAAGTGTAGTCTCTATCTACACAGCTTTTCTTAAGACTTATCGATCTTACACCAAATAAATCATGTACTATTAATCTTTTATTATTGATTCTATAAATTTATCAAAATCAACTCTACCTGTAAAATAAAAGAACCATTTGTTATCTAAAAAGCTAACCAATCCTTAACTCACCTTTTTCAGTCTTATTTTGATGGAATCCTAAATTCCGGTTCTTAACAATATACATTTAGTTTTTTTGGGTGCTTAAGCACCACTCCATGAGGAAGAAAAACGAATGCAGTATCCATGGCAGGTTAAAGGTGCATTTTCTATTTTGTTTTTTTAAAAACTCCATCACCTATGACATCGGTTTTGAACCATCGCTATAGGTTTAAAATTAAAAAAAATGTTACAATATGACCATAGAAGAAATAGTAAAATTTTAATGAATAAATTTATATCGGTTGCCTCTTAAAAAATTAATTATTAAATAGTATATAAATAGAATCAACTTATAATTTTTTACACTCTTAATTCTCATAATTTTTTACATTTGCTCTCAAACTTTCCTTATTTTTCTCCTATTGTCTTATAAACTTTTCACTCATCCAATTGTTTACTCACATAATACTTTCTCATTCAATTTGTTTCTACAAAATGGATCCAAACCAATTCAATATCAATTCATTCTTCACTACATTCAAAATCCACAAAATAGAAAGTGAAGTACTTGGGATGATGTGTACTAGTGGAACCACTTAAAATCTATGAATAGTGAATTGAAAAAGTGAGGTGTTGGGATAGAGATGACTTTATATAGTCTGCATGAATCAACCTTAAAATATATATCAATATTATTCCTCTAATTTTAATTCTACCAATATCATAATATCATTATTTATTTATACCATGTTTTATGTATATGATAATATATTTGTTCTAGACCAGTATGACCCATGACATGACTGATGTTAAACCCTCTTTGATAGAATTGTTCGATCCTCAACAGACATGAAAGATGCCAAGTGGGATACTGATCATACATAGTAAGACGCCTAAGTAACCTAAATGTAATGTTGAGATGAGCCAAGTTGACACTCCTTTAGAGGAGATCTCATTTCATTAACTATCTTTTTCCTTAGGACCTCAACTACCCTATTCCTTAAGACCTCAAGGGTTTTCACTTGGGAAGTGATACTTGTATAAAAATTTTGTACAAAAAATCATACAATTAAGAGAGAGAGAAAGAGAGAGAGAGAGAGAAATGAAAGAAAAAAAATGTGAGATGCGATGAGTGATGTGAGGGGGAGCGACAAGTGAAAAAGTGTGTTGTATGAAAAATAAATCTCTTTTCACTTTTACGTGTTAGATTATGGATAGTTTAGTCAAATTATAGAATATGTCAATAATATTACAAGAGTGGATGAGATGTTGACGTAAATGGAGACCCTATTATCCTCTATACTAGAGTAGGGTATACAAGTCAACCTGATCTGTATTGGTTCGCATTTAAACAGGTTGGCCCATGAAAATAAATTGACCAAAATTTTCATTGTTCGCATTTGACCTATTTAACTTGTTAACTAATGGGCTAGCCCATAGACCACATAATAAATAATAAAAAAAATTAAAGAAAAGTGAAAAATATGAAAAGCTATTTAAAATGCAAAAAAAAAGTATGGTTATATAAAAATGAAATAAATGTACATGAATTATTTAAAATAACAAGATTTAAAAGAAATATTTCATTAAAAATTATAAATTACTCAATATTTTATTTTAAAATTAAGTTTAAATAATATATAATTTCTATAAAAAAATGTTGATCTGTGAACTGATTCGGTAATTTGTGGACTACAACACATATAACCTACGAGTTAAATAAACTAAAATAAAAAGTCTTAACTCGATTGATCAACATGGCATGCTCATCTAAACCTTTACAAATATAGAAGAATTTTTAAGTTTTGGAATTACTATTCATACTTTTTATGGTGAGGTTATTGGTTAGTGTGATCGTTTACCATTATTAAGATAAATTTTGTATAACGAGTTTGCCGCTTTTTTTAAATGCTTGCGTTTAAACTGAATGGTACAAGTCTTTATTTCCTATGGATTTTATTTTTTCAGCGGTACGATTTATGTCTATTGTAGAGGGTTGAGTTGATTGTTTGATGGGATTAGAATTTTCAGAAATAGTGACCTGGAATTAGAAAGATTTACTTCCAAAAAAACATGTAATTGAGAATGTGCAGATTATTATTTTAATGTTTGCTAACTTAAAACAGCATCTAACAACTGGGTTTCCGCCAAAATTGGACACAAGAACATGTGGTTGTGAAAACTCTTATTTTTTTGAGAAAGCTACTATAGGCTAATAATTACACCTATATTCTAGAGTTTGAATAGGTGTTATAGTTTCCCGCTTTTCTTTTTTCGGTCAAAACACCAATTTTTTATTTTCTTGTGATTTGAAAAAAAAATAGTAAAATGCTCTTGCTTCATTTGAAATTTGAAATCACTTAACATGGTTACAGATGGTGAGATCTCTTTCCTTTTTCCCCCCTCTTTTCTCTTTTGCGTTCTCACCGTTTTTCTCATTCGCTCATCTAATTTTTCCCTTTTCTCCTCCTACACTTTCCCTTCTCTTGATGCGTAAATTTTCTTTTTGCCACAAACTTTGACATTAGTGGGAGTGTTTGAGATTTATTGCAAAGGTGAGATTCTCCAACACTACTTCCTGCTTCTAACGGGTACATCCTATGCTTTCAACCCTATTTGCTTCTTGTTATTTTCCCTCATCCTTCTTAATCTTTTTTCTGTTTTTTCTTAAACCCCCAAATTTGTGTCCCTCTCGGTGCAGGATGATTGGGCTTCAGCTCCTCCGAAACAACTTCAAGAACGGTTAGGCTTTTCATGCGAATTTCAGCTGCATTATCTTCATCCTTACCCTCCTTGAAGTTTTCCGTTTCAACCGATGCCACTGCGGGCGAATCTAGGCCGTTGGAACTCACCGTCTCACTACAACTAGGAGGCACCGCCGTAAACCAATATTGCCACCAGCATCGGAGTTCAAAAGCTCTACCACCATCACAAAAAGAAAATTTAAAGTCTTATCGGGGTATTGAAACTCTCCCTATTTTGATATTATCTTCGTTAGCGTTAAATTATTTTATTTATGGTTTTTTCTTCATTGTATTTAAATTTTATCTCTGTAAATGTTTTACTCACCCTTCTTCCTTTGATCTCAACAGGAATTGTAGGGTTTTCTCAGCTCCTCTTTTGTCAATATGAAATATATTTGGTGATGTCTTATAATGGGTTATCTATTCTTTTCTTTAATTTCTCTTCTTGCAAAAAATATTTGTCCATATGTTTGGTTGAGGCATCAGCTGGCCCATGTGTTACCCATGAAATTTGCAGCATTTGGATATCACATTGATCTAACTGTGAAATGGAGAAAGAAAACAATTTACACATACAAATCATATTTGAACCAGTTGAAGAGAAGATAATTGGTTAGTTTTGTATTTTGTTTGTTTTTGAAGTGTTGAGTATGGTTAGCTTTTATATTTTCTTACATGCCACTTTCTATTTATATGACACTATACTTTTATAACAAAAGAATATATCTTCTTTAAAATAAATCAAAACAGCCATATTTTAATTTTTGTCTCAGTGTGTAAAAGATATAAAAAGGACAAGTGTGATAAACATTTTGTTTGTGATTCTGCACATGTCTATACATGCATGTGTGATAGCTTCATCGATGGGTTTGATATTACATACCACATGTCTAACCAAAGTTAAAGACTTGCAACTTTTCATTTTCAACTTTTGCTATCTGCTCTAAAGTTGCAAGCACTTTGGTTAGTATTGATGAGTTTATGGAGTGGGGATTATGATCCCTTGCAATAGGTTAGTTAATGTTTATTATGTTGTTTACTTTGGGGTGGAGGGGTCAAATTGAAGTTACATTACATGTTATTGATTGTGGTATGTTGTTTATTCATAAGTTTACATGTTCATTCTTATTGTTTTTGTTGTAATTGCATGTTCTTTTTGACTTTTTATGGTAGAAACCACACCTGTTGCATCATATCATATATGATATCAGAAATTGAGGTATAAATAATTCCAGTTTTTCCTTTTCCGTATTCATGTTTATAATTAAATAGGGAACATCAGAAACTTGATTTGCCCAGTTGTAGATAGAAACAAATTCTAAAGGCCTATACCTCTGTCTCTAGGCAACTAAACTCATTTAAGCATTATCTTGACACAACTTACATCAAATACAACCAGCTGACAGACCTCTCTCTTGAATCCAAGCCTTACAAGTGCCCATACATGTACTCCCATTCACTCTCGCTTTCTCACTGCTTAAAAATAATAGTTAGGAAGAGGAATATTATTATAGAGAAAATTCAAGTTACAAGTTGGAAGGAGGAACATATATCCTTTTTGCAGAACTAAATACAGTGGATTGGAAAAGGAATACAAGCTAATGAATGAAAACAAGCTCACCAATACTTTGATCATTCGACATGGAGTTCCTTTAAATAAATCATGGGCAGAGGACCAAAGGGTAGCCATAAATTTATTTTATCACATAACAGTTGTATAACAATGCAGGATACATAATACTAGCATTTTGCTCTAACTAAATTGCCCAAAGAGCTCCAAATAAGTGCACCCCCAGCAGGATTTTTATTCCTTGCTCTGACCAAAACCTCTAAAAGATAATTAATGGAAATATTAAAGAAAACTTATTTTAGAATTGCTGCATTTTTTCTTGGATAACATAAATTTGCTTAATAATTGGTGTCTCCTTTTATTGTTGAACTAAATTAGTGTTACTAATGTTTTAGTTTATAGTTTTCTCTTTGGATTATTCTTCATAGAGCTCAAATAGTTGTTTAATTTCATTTGAAGGAACTACTTAGTCTTATAGTTGAAATTCTTCCTTCATGTCATTTTTCTATCAAATGTCTCAGACTTGGTTGCCTTTACTTCTTAATAGTCCACGTCTCTAAGTAAAAGCAAATTTGGATTTCCTGTCCACTTTAAATGATGATAGGTCTTAGAGCACCTTCGCAAAGCTTCCTAAAATTTACTAGCTCATATTACTTTATCAATTCATTTTTACAAAAAAAAAAAATTTGTTGCATAGTTAAGAAAGTTAATATTTCTTATATATTTTTAACTGCTTATTTGCAATCTATTATTCTTTGACAGTCTAACTAATAGCCTTAATGATAGTTTGTTTACTAATACTTCACTTTATAGTGTAGTATAATAGTTATAAGCACATAAGAGCTCTTACAGTTATAGTTAGCACTGTTACTAGCTACATATATAGCCCCATACAATTCAAAAGATATTGGACATGAATATGTAGCTTAATTTCCTCACATTTAATTTACACAAAAAAATTAGTTGGGGCAGGTGTGGTTAAATAAGGACCACGATGAAGATTTAAGTTTAATTCAATTACAAATCTTATCCAGGCTATTTGGTCTTCCGAAACAAGATTATCTTTGAGAGGCAGACATTTAATATGGGGCAGGATTGTTAGATTGGCTCATTCGGTGGTTAAAAAAATATTTTACACAAGCCAGTGGCGAGAACTCCGACTATCACACAATCTACTCTGATCCAACACCAGAAAAATATAAAGGTCAATTTTGATGCATTAGTGGCATCTTTTAGAGGATTAGGCTTCAGTTTCTGAGATGAGGATGGATAAATGTTACTGTTAGCTAATGCACTTTCCCATAGTAAGCAACAATATGATGTCACGACTGTAGAAATTGTATGCTTAAAAGTTGGTTCCTTTTTCTTGCAGTAGAAATGCTATTCAATGGGTAGAGTTTGAGATTGATAATATTTCCCTTGCCCATCGATGAAGTGAGAGACAGATGGCAGAGTCTTATTTTCACTTTTTAGTGCACCATTGTAAGGGTTTGGCTTCACATTTTCATTTGGTTTCTTTGAAGCATGTTCTAAGATATTGTAATAAGCAAGTTGAATTATTAGGCAAAAAAGCCTATTAGCTGGGGGATATAGTGTGAATAGAGGGTAGGCCTCCTAATGTCCTAGATTTAGCCGTATTCAATGTATCATTTTATTATTTTGCATTAGTTGATTGAAAGCTGTGGTTTTCCCTTAAAAAGATGAAAAGAAGAAAAAAATGGTATAGATATACGAGGCCATGTTGAATAATACCAACGATTCAATTTCCTTAGTCATGTGCCAGTATTGTAAGCAATCTAAATTGTTTTCTTCACTTCATATTGATTTAGAAAATTGAGAATTGATGAAAAAACATGGACTTGATTTCTATATAAAATTCTTTAAGTTTATAATCATTTAATTTTTCTTCTAAAATCAAGAAAGTAAAACTCATATTCCTTAATCATTATGAATGTATGGCTCGTGCATCTGCACGGGTGTCACACTAGATCTAAACAAATAAAAATTGCATTGTGCTAAGAAATAATGCTCTTTGCTATTTCACGTGAAACAAAAAATGTAAATTCATACAAATTTTAGGTAGTTAATAATTTTATATTCTAAATATATGTGAAAATAAAAACTAAGTCAATAAAATATGAAATCTGTATAAATGTAAATTCATCCATAAGTGCTCTTTGAGCGCAGATATTTTCTATACCTTGGAATGAAACACCAACTTCTCACTCTAAATTTTTTGCTTAAAAGAATACTATGAAATCAAGCAGTTGTGAATGATTCATAAGTTTTAGTCCAAATCTTGTTCATATATTTTACCATTTTTCATTTAAAGTAAATTACTTAAAAGGCTCCTGCTATTCCATTTCAAACACCCTTTCCCCTCCTGTATGTCTACGTGTGTTTCGTTTTTTATTGAAGTAGTACTTCTTGATCCGAAAGCTATAGATTTACGACTGTTGACCTTTAAACTTGAAACTTGGCAAAAATTATCAAGAATGTTTTTAACTAGTTTAACTTGAGATGTTTTACCCTTGATAAAGAGGAGAGTTTCATCTATAAAGAAGAAATGCGAAATGTCGGGACCATCCTTGGAAATTTTCACAATATGCCATTTACCTTTCATAATAGCTTCATTGATACTTAAAGAAAATCTCTCCATAACCAAAACAAAAATTATTAGGAGATGGGGGATCTCCCTGTCCAAGCCTATTATTAAGGGAGACAAGGGGAAGTTTATTCCCTATCCAAAGAAGAGAAAGAGAAGAGTAGGAAACACAAAACATTATAATGTAGATTATTTTATGAGGAAAGCCAAAGAGGATGAGAGTTTCCCTAAGGAAGTCCCAATTAACTCAGTTAGGTCTTCTCTAAATCCAGCTTGAACACGAGATAACCTTTTTTACCTCTTATTTTTATGCATGTAGTGAAGAATCTCTTGAAGAATAATTACATTTTCAGGAATACCTCTGTCAGGGAAGAAAACACTCTGGAGTGGGCCAATAATATCTTGCAAAAAAAATGACGCAACCTTTGAACAATCACCCTTTTATGATTTTGTATAACACATTGCAAAGGCTAATTGGTCCAAATTCCCTAAAGTTGGTAGGAGTGTTAACTTTAGGAATTAGCACAAGTAGCGTTTTTGAAATTCTAGCATAAATAAGGCCTTGTTTTAAAACATCATGAACAAGCCTCCAGACATCGTCACCTACAATGTGCCAGTAATGCTTAAAGAAAATCACAAGAATTCCCTTGCGGCCACGTCACTTGATTCTTTAGTAGATATGTCAAGTGTTTGCTTCATAAGAGTGTCATATGTATGTTCATGAGGACCACTAAAGCCAGGTTTAATACTTTTTTGAAATCAATCCTTAATTACTTTTCTTCGCTTTAGCCACTAATTTAGCAATATCAAGAGTGATTGGTGGGGCTACTCTTGGTCTTTTTTCCTGGCCCACTGCTTCTGAATTAAAGAATTATTTGCACTTAATTGGTCCTTCTTGCGTCATACCATTTATAGAAGCTTTCTTAATAGTAGTCAACATATTAAACTTATTGGTAGTAACATTTTCTTTCTTCTAACCATTAGTATTGACTGCTTGCTTATTTCTCGAATTAGATGCCTACGTTTGCACACAACAATCAACCAATCACCACGCACACGATCCCTTGAATTAGCACCAAAATCAGTTGTTACGGGATTGTCTGATGTTTCATTTTTGTCCACCGGACTGTGTTGGGTTTCGTCGCCATGATCCACAGACGATCCTTCTTGAAGCACTTGATGAGCATGCTTATTGAACTCTCTATTCATGTGGTCATAACAACCACATATTGAATAAAGAATGTGGAGACCTTCATGCTCAAGTTTGTGCCAATGATATGTGATTTTGACTTTGCCCACCACGGATTGATTCAGGTCTATCTCCACACAAACACGACTGAATCTTCTGTAAGGTCCAAGACCCTTTGAGCAAAGGTTTTAATGATAACAAACTTTCACAACAATATTTTAACTGTTCTGAATACTTTGGTACTAATGCTTGAAAGAATACATGAAAAGTTACAGAAGGAAGGTGTAAAGATAAAAAAACATCATTTAGCATCAGAACATGTGTCCAGAAGCATGTTACATAGAGCTTTCATGTCAAAAGTGATTAAACAAGTTCAAGAATAGCTTCTTAGCTTCAAGAATGTCAAAACAGTTCATCTAAGATCCCAGAAATATTAAACTGAGTTGTATCAAGCTTCAGAAGCAAAGTTGAAGCTTTGGAAGGATCATTCAAGACCACTAGAAGCATGAGAAGGAGCTTTTCATGAAACCTGACACCTTCTGAATGTGAAAGATCACTTAAGCAATTCAAGCATAATCATTCCAAGTGTTGCTGATGCAAACATAGCAATTGGAGAAGATCAATGCCACTAGAAACACAGTTTTGTCCTTAGAAGCAAAACTTACAGTTTCTGCAGAAGCATCAAATACTTATTTGAGGTTGCAAACAAGATCAAAGTATCTCTAGAAGCATTGAACAAGTTCCCACACTCCTCAAGATATTATCCTTGAATATTTCAAGTTGAAGAACACTAAAAGGAGCTTCCATAAGCATGACTACTTCTCTCACAATGCAAATAAAGCAAGGACAAAAGATTGGAAGCTTTACAAGCATATTTGAAGAAGAAACATAATTTCTGCACACTTCCAGAAGATGCAGTTTGCTTCTGCAGAAGAAATGGAATTTCTGCAGAAGAAATGGAATTTCTGCAGAAGGAAGAAAACAATTATACAGAAGAAACCTAATGACAGACTTTCTGCAGAAGATACATAATCCATCATAACTTGCTAAATTCTAGGGATGGCAAAGTGGGTTGGGCCCGGCGGGCCGACCCGCCTAACCCGCCAAAAATGGCGGAGTGGGTTAGGTCCCTCCAGCCCACTCAGCCCGCCCCGCTCAACCCGCCAACCCGGCGGGCCGGCCCGCCAGGCTAGCCCACCAAATTTAACAATTTTTTAACTTTTTTTATTTATATTTAGTATTTAATTATAATAATTTTATAAATATTGAGGAAAAATGTTATATAAAGACAAAAAAATATAAATAATTTTTTTAAAATTTTATTAAAATTAAAATTTATTATGTATTATATTTATTTTAAATTTATTTTAATTTTTTATAATTTTTTGGGTGGGCCAGGCGGGCCAGCCCGCCAGCCCGCCTTAAAACGAGGTGGGTTGTATATGTTGGCCCGTTTTTTCTGGCGGGCCAACCCGCCCCGCCCCGCCCCGTTTTTTGGCGGGCCAACGGCAGGGCGGGCCAGGGTGGGGCGGGCTGGCCCACTTTGCCACCCCTACTAAATTCATTTCTGAGGCTGCAATTAAGTTAATTACAGTTAGAATAATTTGTATCAAGTTTTTGAATAAGCCCAGGTTGATTACAGAAGAAAAATCTGCAGAAAGAACCAAGTTGAATTTCTGCAGAAGATACTGTCTAGAAGGTATGACTGGTCAAAGAAGACAGCTGTATAAAGTTGTGGCTGTTGCAGTGAGAAAATGACAGATCCAAAGGCACAGCTGGGTTTTCAAACTTGTCTTATTCTCCAAGCATTTCCAACGGCTAGTTTGACCACCATAACTCTATAAAAACAGCCCTATTCAGCTGGGCAAAATCAAGGAGAACAAAGGGGAAGAAATCCAAAGAGGCATAATGTAGAAATCCCCTTCTAGAGTGAGGTTCTCCTTCAACCACTCCAATATGAAGAGTTGTTGCGCATAATTCTTAGAGAGTGTGTTTAGGCTCAGTTTTGTAATGATTAATCCACTCCATGAGTGTTTTGTGAGCCATATGTAAAAAACCTATCTCTTGTTGAAGAGTGTTTGTAATCTCCCAAGCTAACTAGAGAGAGTTATTGTTGGTTTGAGAAGGTGTAGAGCCTGCAGAGGCTGAGCAAATAATACTGGTTTTAGAGCCTGAAGAGGCAGGTAAAGAATACTAGTGGTGAGGTGCACCCAAGAAGTCATTGTATCAAGGTTGATATAGTGGAAAATCCTACAGGTGTAGGTACTGGATGTAGCCCAAGGATTGTAAGGGTGAACCGGTATAAAAATCATCTGTGTAATGTCTCTTACCCTTTCTCTCTTTAATTTTCTGCACATACATCTATTGCATTGCTAGTTATTGTTCATATTTTGAATATTTAGCAAGCTATAAACCATATATGTTGATAAACTTGTTTTTAAACTAATATTTTCACATAAAATACATCCATATCAGTTAAAATGCTGATCTGGAAAGTTTCATTACATTATGAAACTGTTTGGTGCTCCAGAAGCACATTTCTTGAAAGATGTTCATTGTTCAACATTGGAACTTGGGGTTCAAACTACTAAATTTTGATAAAACTATTTTTGAACTAATATTTTCACATAAATCACATCCATATTAGTTAAAATACTGATCTGGAAAGTTTCATTAAATTATGAAACTGTTTGGTGCTTTAGAAGCACATTTCTTCAAATATGAACTTGGGGCTCAAACTACCAGATCTTTACAAACTTGATTTTAATAAGATTTAACTTTATATTCTGGTTGTTTACTATGAAAATATTTGATTTGAAAAGTTTCATGAAGTTTCAAGTTCATTTGACCCTTCAGAAGATTGGTTTAAAGTGACAGATTCAATGTATTGCTTCTGCACAACTGCAGAAACTTTATATTATTCTTCTGAACAGTTTTTCTCACATAATCTTACTAGTTATTAGTTAAATAACTATTCTGGAAAGTTTTATTAAAATAAAAATCATTTGACCCTTCAGAAGATTGATTTAAAGTGTTAGATTCATTGTTTTACTTCTGCATAACTGCATAAACATTATGTTATTCTTCTCAACCTTATTCTGAATTGTAACTACATTAAATACATTATATGGAAGAATAAATTTTGATGATATCAGTCCTTATGATTTGGCTTGCCTTTAAGAAGATAATTTTAATCTACTTATTTGGCATTATACACTAACCACTATCTTCTAGAAGAAACTTCTGATAGCCAAGGCATTCCTTGAGCAAAGATCAGTAAGTTGTTCAAAGTACTTGCAGGTTGGACCAAAAGTTTTCAAGTGTCACAATTCAACCCCCCTTCTTGTGACTCTGTGATTTACTTCATCTTCCTTGTTCCACCCGCAGTGTATTTGTATCCACTTTTGCAGGCTTCCTTATAGAAGAAGACATGACCAGGAGAAAAGCTCTCATCGTACCATGCAAGGTTCAGTGAGCGAATGCACACCTAGACCATGGTCTTGTTAACTTTTGCTTTTGAAGAAACAACAGTGGGAATCCATACAGAGACAACAAGGTAGTGATCAAAGAGCATCCACAGTCACTCATCCACCACTTTATCCCTATAATCTCTATGATCAAATTTAACCATAAAGAAGTTATTGTCCACATCCATATATCTCAAATCCTCTAGAGAGTTTCCACTTTTTATGTAGTCTATCTCACATTGTATTAAAGCCAATCATCTCTCCAAGAAGCTTGTTTACCAAAGCGTTATGCCATGATTCACATAAATCTTCACAAACCTTGTCATCTACGTGAACGTTAGGAACGAAGCGATTTGCTCCATATTCGGTGTGATATTCACCATATTTATTTCAAGGAGGTTTGTTTTCACACGTTGTAATTATGGTGCTTTGTCCCTTAATACTTTATCTCTAAAATAAATATTGATGTTTATTCGGTGGTTCCACACAATGACTCGAAGTGAACTCAAAATGCGACATGAAACCCCAACAGAGCATTGATCCCATAATTACTCAATATAAATGTGACATGAAACCCTAGCAGAGCATTGATCCCATGATTACTCAATATTTTATTTTGAAAAAAATGTTGAATCTGTGAACTAATCCGATAATTTACAAACCACAGCTCGCATAATCTACAACTTAAATGGACCAAATTTAAAAGACTGCGTTTATATGAAGTAAAATTTTATTTAATCCTATCCCACTTGATTTGGGGTTCTTGACAAATCAGAATTGCATTGTGTTGGGAAGTAGTGCTCTTTAATCTTTACTAACTCACATGAAACAAAAAAGTGTAGTTCATAGAAAATTTTGGCGGTTAATAATTTTATATTCTAAATATATGTGAAAACAAAAACTAAATCAAATCAATATGAAATCAAGTGATCGATATGAAATCAAGCGATCGTGAATGATTCATAAGTTTTCCTCCAAAACTTTTTGATATATTTTATCATTTTCATTTATTAAATGTAAAAGCTCTTGAAATGTCCCATATAAAATATTCAGGAAAAAAAACTACCACTAGCCACTAACTATTTTTTTTTTGACGAAATAGCAGAGAATTCCATTAAGGAGTAGACTCTGACAGCCACTAACTATTTATTCTTAGGATTTATCTCATAGAAAGAAACCTCTTATTTTAAAAATTCAAGTAAAATATTTTAACTATTAATGAAAAAAAATAACATTGATATTATAAACCCATAAATAACAAATCATAAATTTCTCAAATTTTAGTTCTGTGATTTTCTCATTAATGATCATAATGTTTTACATTTTTCCTTAAAGTAAATTACTTAACTGTGTGTTTGGATGGGGAAATTTTAGGGAGGAATGTATTTTTTGCGAGAATTTAAAATGAATTACATTAAAATATGTTATTTGGATAATAAGTTCAGCGAATTTCAAAAATACTAGAATTTTAATAGAGAATTTTTTTCAAATAAAATCGGGTCATTCGAAATCCCACCTTCACTGAGAGAATTTGGAAATTCCTCTCACACTCGATCCTCGACATCTCTATCGCGCTCTCGAGCTTCATAGCACCTCTCAAATTGGTCTCACGCTCTCGAGCTTCTCCTCGCATTCTCTCTCTCTCTCTCTCTCTCAAGTTTCTCTTTGCGTTCTCGAGCTTCTCGGTGTCGAACTCTCTCATCTATCATATCGTCTTCTCATTTCAATCAAGGTAAAACTCTTGATTCTGATTCTCTCCCTCCCATGCATATTGATTATGGAATTGTTTATCGATCAAATTGTGCTCAATCTAATTTTTCACATTGTTTATCTTTCTTTTGTTGATTTTACTTTTGATTTTATCTCTCATTCATGGATCTGAATTTTCTACCTTTCACCGATTGTATTTGGTTGATTCTCTGAAAGAGTTCATGGTCATACTTGTGTTTTGTGGATGTTTAGCTATTTGTGCAATTTATATGTGTCTTTTGATAGTGATAAATTTGGTATGATTTCAATAACACGGTGATGATAGTTAACAAGGCTTATTAATATTTGTAGTGGTGTAACCTTATTTTTTTGAATTTTCTCTGCCTTAGTCTTTTGTATTTACTTGATGCATCAAATTTCAAAATATTAGCTAATGAAAAATGATAAAAAAATCAAGAAGAAAGGGGGAATAAATCCACAAGTGATTGCTGCATAATTCAAGGAGGACTCTAGTTGCACGCTATCAGTTTCTAATTCATATGTATATTGTTCAATCAGGATTCTGTCCTTTGTCTGCAAAAGTAATGCTTCTCTGTACTTACTACTTCAACAAGTTTGTCATCTTCTTTCGAGTATTCCAGTTCCTTTTCTTGTAGATGTATCAATAGTCCTTGATTCTATGTATTTCGATGTTTTTTATTTCGTTGTATGTTGCATTTTTGTCACACCTTGCTGCAGTTTATCTTCAATAGAAGATGCTCTCAATATGCCTAGATTGATCTACTTTAGTTTCCCCTTGTCATTGTAAAATAGAAAGTTTATCAGTAACCTGTGTAGTTGTGAGGAAGCAAAATAAAGAATTATTAAAAACAAAAAACGCAACTTACTTTTTTCTTTCTTCCTAAATAGCAATGACTATATGGCCCGAGGTTCGTTCTATAAGCATAAAATCATAGGCAAACAACATATGTGAATGCTTGTTCATCTGGTGATTCTCCTTGGTAGGAAAATGGCATTTGGAAGCAGGTATCTAGAATCATAGAGAGAGCATACATATAAAGTTTAAGGTAGTGCTTATCAGAAACACTTCTCTGTGCTTGAGTGTTGTGCTTGGTGAGAATTCAAATATGAAGTTGTCAATGATTCTTATACTCTTCCACATGTACAGGTTACATCCATACATAAATAGGTGCAAGCTTAACAATGCAACCACACTGCACAAAATCATTATAACCATTAGTGCACTAACAATGTAGGCATTTTTGTCTAATTAAATTTCTAGCCTTTAAGGGAAGTTCTTAATTGTAAGGTGAGTTAGATAAGATAGGATTAATTTACTCAGGAGAAGCTTCTTTTTCTCATTTTTTACCCTTATCAAGAACTTGACATATGTTATTGACTATGTAGTATGTGTATGATACAAAGTATTTTGGTCAGAGTTAAGTTAAGGAATAAAAGACTGCTAATTGAAATAGCACACAAATTAAAAGGGACATTGTGTGTTGGAACTGGAACGATGAGAAATGGCACCTGAAAACAAGTTAGATAATTTCCATTTAAGCTGGCTCATGACGGGGAGAATATACCACACAAATGGGCCAATATTGCGCATACACAAAACAAGGATATAAAACAACCAGTAGACTGAAGTTTTGGCTTCAATCACAAGAAGGGGAGTTGAATTGTGATTGAATAAATTTTATCTGCAATTTCTTTTGATACTTTTTCTGCTCAAGGGTTTGCCTTGGCTAAGTATAAAGAAATAAACTTCCAGAAGGTAATGGTTAGCTTGTTTTAATTATTTAGAATATATATCTCAAGTTAGGTAATGTGCAATAATAATAAAGAGGGAGAGTAAAGAAGATGACACACAAAAATTTATACTGGTTCACCTCTTCCAACCTAAGGCTACCTCCAGTCCCTACACCTGTAGGATTTTCTCACTCTTTCAAACAACTTACAATCTTCTTGGGTAACCTTACCACTAGTATTCTTTACCTGTCTCTTCAGGCCAACAACAACTCAACTAACTCAGTTTTACAACTGATCATCAACTGCAGAACCTTTTGCAGAAGATTCACTACCCAGAATACTGCAAGTACCTTCTGCAGATTCTGTAACCCCACTGAGATCACTTAATCTCAGTAAACCTCATAGGAAAACCTTTCCCTTACTGCTCAGAAGAGGGCTATGCAC
This sequence comes from Sesbania bispinosa, assembly GCA_026901365.1. Lineage (NCBI taxonomy): Eukaryota > Viridiplantae > Streptophyta > Magnoliopsida > Fabales > Fabaceae > Sesbania > Sesbania bispinosa. Next base: position 268,894 of record QLOH01000239.1, read on the forward strand.
CTGCACACCTCTTTTGAGACTTTTACAATCAATATGAGAAAGAATAAAAACAAACAAGGCTCAAAATATTACAATACTTACACAACAGAAGCAAATTGATGAGCCAAGACCCTCTCCAAAGCTTTTCAGACCAGAAAGCACTCTTATGAAGGAGAGAGAAATTTTCCAGAAGATATGAGCAATGAAACAACAGAGATATATGTTTCTTCTGGAGTGAGGTGTGTTCCAAGTGTGGAGGAACTCTCCTTTTATACAGGGCTGGAGCAAAATAGCCGTTGGGCAGCAAGCTGGGTCCAAAGAGATGTCCCTTTCCCTGCTGCAACAAATACAACTTTACAGCTGTCAAGTTTGACTAGCTCTTCCTTCTGCAGGGTTCCTTCTGCAGGCTGTTTTTAGGTTGTTTCTCAAGGCAATTCTTCTTCAAACAAGATGAAACCTTCCAGTATAGCATTTTCACTTATTCTTGAGTTAATTGATCCATTGGAATCATGAGAAAATGAGAAGAAGATTATCATGAATTTAGCCTTATTTGCATCTTCTGCAGCAATGCATTCCTTCTGCAGGGCTTCTGGAACTTCATTCTTCTTCTAGATCTTCTTGATGCTCATCATTAGCTTGTTTGAGAGTGTCTTTATGTTTATTGTACAGTTGTCCTTAGAAGATATAGAATTCAATTTGTTCTTTTTTTTTGTTCAAAAGACATTATGTTTCTTTTGTACACTTAGTAACCTCAGGTTCTTCTTGAGAACAGTCATTCATCTTCTGATATTTGGTTTTACACCTTACGGAAGATGATTCAAATGTTTCTCGGCAGCTAGTAGAGAGCTTCTCTTTTGCTGCATTAAAATGAATCTTCCTTCTAAGATAGTTTTAATATAATTTCTTCTTTTCAAAGGTTGTTCTTATCTTCTGGGGGATGACAGAGAACTTCTCATTGCTTTTCAGTATGTATTAAATCTATTTGTCACAGATTTGTCATTCCTGTCAATCCTAAGACATTCCTTCTTAAATAAGTGTCATTCCTTTCTTGCTTCTGTTGATCAATTATACCTTCTGCAAGTGCTTACCTGTATCTTCTTCTGAACACTCACTTGAACAAAATCATTAGTCTTTAAAGTTCAGAATTATTTCAAGTAAACCTTGATTGGTTGTCATCATTAAAACATTCTTTAAGGGATTCTTGGACCTTACATAGACAACCCTGCAGAGACGGTAACAAATTAAATTAAGAAAATAAACCAAGTGTTAACATAAGGAAAAACTTTATTATATATATTTATCAAAATTTCATAAAGTTTATCAAAAGCATGCATACAAAATAACTTTCTAGAATCATATAAAGCATGCATATAAAAACTAATTAGCAAAACCGAAAAGTCCATTCCTTTTGTCATTTTATTTATTACTATTTGTATCCTCACCTGTTGATGCATTTGGGTCTTATTTTAATTTGGTGCTTTTGCATTTTGCTTAGGCATTCCTCTGTCACTGTTTCATTCAATGAAAGTGATTACCTCAACTCTGTATATTACTAAATTTGCCCTTGATTGCTTTTCCTTTTGCTCAGTTACACATTCAAAAACAATGCTATATCATATCCCATATAGTTCTCCATTCCAATTTGTTCTGTTGTTGTGGCCAATTCGATTTTTTGATACCCCTTTTCTAGTCATTTGTTTTGATCCCCTTTTTATTGTAAATTCCAGATTTTTTTTGTTGGAATATTACTTTTTGTATATTACCCTTTTTAATCCCCAAGAGAAGTTTCGTTTTCTATTTTCTATTTGGTTACTTTATTTCTATATTTTGGTCTTTTTTTTAATAACTCTTTAATACCTTAGTTTTCTTACACAATATGCCATGACATTATAGTTGAAGGCTAGAGTTAAGTCAACACTTAGTTGATTGAATAATGAGCAAATAGAAAAGATCTAATTTACAACATTAGTTGAACATTAGTTGATTATATTCTAATTTTTGTACTTAGGTATTGACTTTAATTGCATGGTTACTTGTATAAAGTCATTGTATTCAAATTGAACAAATTGTTTACATACTTGCTACTATAGAATTATTTGTAAATCCAAGAGGATAGTTGATCCGTACAAAAATGAGGACACTTTTTGGAGGTATTATTGACTTCTCAATATAAAGTTCACTTTCTTATCAACATTGTGCTTGAATAAAAAAGACATCCCTAATTTTCATGATTTGAATATATTAGTTATCACTAATTTTTTTATATATAAAAATTATCACAATTTTTTTATAACTTCATAAGTATGAAAAAATTATTATTTTAAATAATTAATTATTTTTTCATTTACTTATATATATATATCAAAAAATAATTATAAAAATTATTTTTGTAAAAATACTACCTCCGTTCTTATTTAACTGTTAATTTGGATAAAAAACACATAAAAAGGAATGTAATTATTACTCTTGTTTTCATGGAAATAAATTTTTAACTTTCTATTTTACCATTTATATCTCAGTACTATTGGGTCTCATTAATTTTTAATAGTGGGTCATTTATTAACACAAGAATAAAATGGAGAAAGAGGTAATTATTATTGTATTAAGTTTGTAAATGGACAATTATATATAAATAAAATTTTTCTCTTAAAATGGACAACTAAATAGGAACAGATATAGTAATAGTTTTTTATTCTATTATAAATTATTTTTTAAAAATATTTAAATTCTATTATTATGTTATTTATTTTAAAATAAGGAAAAACAAAGAATTTTGAAAATAGGGGATTTTGATTTCTTCATCCAAACAAAAAAATTTAAAAGTGAAGAAATTTGATTTTTTATCCAAACAATTAATTTTTAAAAGGAAGGAATTTTAATTGAAGCAATTGAAATTCCTAGAAATTTAAATTCTTTGAAATTCTCAATTGTCCCATCCAAACGCAAGGTAAAAGTTCCTGCTATTCCATTTCTTTTTTTTTTTTTGGGTCATTCCTGCTATTCCATTTCTTTTTTTTTTTGTTCAAAACCTGCCATTCTATTTCAAACACCCTTCCTCCTCCCTAATGTGTATGGGTCTCATCACATAACAGGCATCATGGGCCGGAGAGGAGCGGAACCAGGCCGGCCCAAGTAATCATTAGCATCTCCAATCCCAGTACCTTTCCAGCATGAGTCCGAATCCCGAACCAACTCACCAGCAGCATATGAAACGCATTGTCGTAAGTCCCCACATCGCCCCAAACTGGATTCAGAACCTTCCTTCCCAAACTCTTCCTCAGAATCAAAACCAACCTCTTCCTCTTCTTCATCCTCACCAACACGTTCCAATCCTTCAGGCTCTTCGTTAAATTCAAGATCCTCCAACTCCTCCTCAGGGATAGGCCATCCACACTTTCCACAGCAAACACTTTCACCGTTATCTTCCTCGACAAGCCTCATGGTGAGCCGTCCATTTTCTCGATAAGCTTCGACGTACTCATGACGCTTCACTTTCTCCCTCTCTGCTCTGATGACTATCCTTCCATCCTCGCTATATTCCCTTCGGAAAATCCACGGCATTCTTCCTGTTTCTCTCATCAACGTAATCGGTGCTGGAAATTCCCTCTTTGTCCTTCCACTCCGATACTCTCTGCCCCTTCTCTGACTCGTTGCAATTGCAGGACTCTTCTCTGCTTTGCCTTTCACATCTTCCACTGCATCACAGTTCATGCAGTCTCCACTCTCCGTTCCAATCACCTCGCCCATCATTGTGGTCCGAAACGCCGGTGAGGATGGTGGCTTTGAAGAAGGAGGTGGAAATGGTTTTGATTTTGAGGCTATATTGTAGCAATGGAGAATTCTAGAAGGTGGTGGAAATAGGTTTTTGAGACCATAACAATATCCATTGCCTGGACGGTACTGCTTTTTTGGATTGTTTTTCAACGGGAAGGGGAAGTGAAGCTTCGATGCCAATGACAATGTGTAGCGGTAAATGGATGAAGTTATGTACTTCACCTTGCGTGATAAATAATATTTGCTTTTGCTCAACATATCAGTGTATTTGGTTAATTTCCACTTATGCCCTAGCTAGAATTGCTGGTTCCACCATACCTGCAGTGAAAACTGGAAATATTCTGAACTAGATACAGCTAGCTAAGCCGGTGAGTATCCTGAAAGAGATTAAAAAGGAGATTATTAGAGATGATAGCTGGCAGTGAATTAAGGAAAATTTGGATACGTTGCTAATGTAATAAATGCATTATATTTGGGATTAAGGGAAGGAGGGAAAGGCTAAGCTAATTATGAAGTACACGTGGCGTGGTATATAGCCATGGTATTTTGCTAATTAAATTAGTGTTTTCTATCTATGCCCTTTTTGTTTCTATATGTATGGATACGGATACAGACAGCACCGTTCTCGTGTGTATTTCGATCCCTCAGCGGAAGGGACATTCGCAACATAGGCTTTCGGTGCACCCTTGTAAGTTTGGGGAAGCAAAGAACAAAATAAAATCATGAAAAAATGGGAAAAAAAGAAAGAGAATAATATATATATATATATAATATTAATTAAAATTGAAAATGATGGCTTTTTCATGGGTTTGAAGAAGCAGATTGTTCAAGATACGTGCAAGAACGGACTAATTCTTCAAAGACCTGACTTCTTTAAAAAAAATTAAGAAAAAGAAATCAAGACATAATTAAGTCATATTTTCTTATGTTTATTTATATTACTGTGCCATTTCTTTAGGAGCGTGGCAAGGGGTGCAACAATGACATGTCAACGGCTTAATCAAGAACTACATATCCCAGCCAGTTCCCAGAAATTAAATAACCTGAGCCATATACATCTCATTGCATAAAAAATAAAATAAAAGGCAGGTTCAAAAGATTATGCATAAAATTAATGTGGCTATTAAGAGTTGAAGCAGAATCGGAATATTGAATGAAGTTAATTTGATGGATCATCAACATGCATGTAAAACGATTGAAAATGAATTAAATTGCTTTTAAGACTTTCAACGCGTATAACTAAGCTGAACCAACAAATAAAATAAAATGTATGCTATGTTGAAATGAATGAGATTAACCAAAAAACAGGAAGGCATGAAGGAGAAGATCTTACTGAACACCAAGAGTGAGTCACTGAGGTTGGCTCACTTCATTTCCTTTTCCCTGCGACTGAGAAAGATAATCGGAAAATGACAGAAAAAGTGAAAGGAGAATCACAAGAGAGTCTTAGGAGGATTTGGAGTGGGATCACATATAGTGTTATAACCTTGAAATTAAATACCCCTTAGTTTGTGTGGCTTCACTTGAGAGTTGTTGTGAGTGAGACACAGGGAGAAGCTAACACGGCCCCACACAACACCTGATTCTTCTTTAAGGCCTCCGTTCGGTTTGATTTTCGTGAATGTAAATGGAATACCCATTTCCCAAAAGCAAGCGCGTTAATTATGATTTATGAATGAATCAAGGTGTGGTAGTAATTTGTGCATAGGATTAATTGGAGGGACCTGGTTGTGGTGAGTGGAGACAAAGATTAATTGCGGAGAGGATGATAGAGAAGCAAAGCAAGCATTCATGCATGCATCTATTCTTTCAACAACATTTTAAACAGATTTTGTTGGGTTTTGTATCTCTGGCTGGCTTCCATCTTACATGTGCCAGCTCTGTTTCTCCTTTTTCTTTACTGACCAGTCATCGTGACACGTAACTTCTTTCTACTCTTTCTTCTCTTCATTCTTATCTTATTCAATTGTATTTACATTTTATAATAATATATTTAATTTTAAATTTGATTTACATCCCATTTATTTTTTTTATGTTATCGTATCATTAGACAAAAATGGAATTATAACAAAAATGGAATTATATATGTAATTGTTATAGTAATAGTTAAAGGAATAAATGAAAATTACACTGTAATTAATTATGTTCCGTTTTTTACTTGAATGTTTCCTTGTATCTTACAAATATCTTGCGGTTTATATGGAAAGAGAAATGTAACGTTTCGTTTGGTTCTCCTCTCCGCTGAGCGTTGATTCATGCATGGATCCATCGTGTATTGTGCAACTGAGTTTAGAGCAGCAAAGGAAATACGCGTGTATTCAAGATTTTTAGTCGTTCGTGTATACGTTATTATATATAGGTTAGAGTGTCAGAGGGTGGCAAATTTATTTTCGCTATAATCAAATAAGTAAAACTAGAAAAGCAAGTTGAAAGCTTAAAAATTAGTTGATTTAATTGAAGGTGATTAGTAAAATTATTAAAAATGGTAAAATAACATATAAGAACATCATTAATTAATTATTAAATAATGATAAATAAGGGTGGTTGAGGGATAAAATTATAATAATTTTTAATTAGTAGTTGAAAATTGAATAAAAAGCATATATTTTCAAGAAAAACTAGTAATTACTAAAAAAAAAAAATCTTACTCAATACTGCTAAAATGATTTCAGTTACTAATTTTAGCTTTTATCTAATTGAAATGATTTACTATGTACACTCTAAAATAGATTTTTTTAAATATCTCAATTAAAAAGCAAACAGAGGCAAACTGTTGGCTGGTACATTATAAGTGAATTTAATTTATAAACTTAAATTTGAATGAACGTTATTTTAATTTAAATTTATATTTAAAACGTAATTTTAATAGAAACTAAACACATTCTCTTTTGCTTGTACGATTTGTCTATGGTGGTGTTATTCTCTTTTGGTTGTACGTTTGTCTCCACAAAACAATTTTAGCAACATATGGTGGTGTTAATATATTCGTGCCTTTTACGCTTGTAATATTTAGAATATGTTTATTTTACATGCATGTGGTTCTCTTCAAAAAAATAAGTTAAAGTAAGAGTAACAGACAGAAAACAAACGGGCTACATAATCCTAACTATAACGCTTGATGGTTGTTATTACCCTGTAGGAGCTGGGCGTCTGCTCAATAAAACCTTGAGTCCTTGACCATGTGAATCTTGAGCAGTGGAATGTAACGAACTTCTTACCTTTTTCTTTTCCTGTTATGTTGTAATCTTTTTTTTTTTTTTTTGACGGTTGTTATGTTGTAATCTAGATTATAATCTTTTAACTTGTATATAATTTTGAATTTTCTATAATATATACAATATAATATTTTACCGTAAAAAAAATCATTCTTTTTATTATTTATTTTTCTAATATTATATACTAAGATATACTTTTCCATATTAATCAAGTTCTTTTGACTTTTGACGAGAAAATATTTTAAGTATAATCATATAATTAAATACATTAAAAATGTTTCTAAAGATAACTATTATTATATTAATACAATATATTAAAATCATATTTTTATACTATAATAGCATTTAATTGTATTTATCTTTTAATAAATAATCCATGCAAAACATAGAAAGTGTAATTACTTTCACTCAAATTTAAATCTCTTAGATAAACTCAATATTATAATTTTGAGATCATCTTGAAAAGTGAGATATTCACACACTCTATTCTCCCTCTCAATGATTTTTAGCATTATCTTTCTTCTCCTATTAGATGTTGTATTTCTTACACTACTTGCGAGAGTGAGATTCTCTTTCCCAATTCTTAATACTAATATTCTCTCAATTCTTCTTACTAATAAGTTTTTGAAATTTATTAATTTTCAAAATCTTGTTCTATCATTTCTATTCTAATTTCTAATCTTTATTTTTAATACAAATCTCTATTCTTATCATTATGATTTTAATTAATTTAATTATATTTTATTGTCAAATAATAATGTAAATTAACCAACGGGGTTGGTTCAAGTGTTACATGTTTGATTCCCCTTAAGCAAGGTCTCGGGTTCAAGTCTTGTGGATGGAATAAATCTCCGCTGTGAGAGCTAGCCCCACCATGATGTGGATGTTCTCGACTCGAACAGGATTGTCTTCCGTGGAGGATATCTGTTGTTAAAAAAAAAATAATGTAAATTAGATTTCAAAATTAAAATAAAATATAATCTAGTATTATAATTCAAAATTGAATAATTATCCAAAATTATTATAATTTTTATTGTTTTATTTTAAAAACATTACTAATTTATTATAAATTTGATTTTGATTATATAAAAATATATCTTTATCCACATATTACGTGAGTTAATATACTAGTTGCATTAAATTTGTGAGATACTTACTCATTTTTTATCTATCACAATTTTAAAATGTATTATTTTTATCCATCACTTTGAAAAGACGCATTAATTACTATTTTTTTAATTACACTCCTACATTATTCACAGAATATTAATAAGAGCTTAATAGATGTACATTATCAGTACAAAAACATCGAATGATATTATGTCATACCATTTATTGAATTTAATAACAAATGAGATATCATATTTGTAACGTCCCCCGAACTCAAAAAATAATACTATTGGGAGCACAATTTCTAAATCCTTGAAATTATTTCGTTCATTATTAATATCATCATACAATACATTACAACGTTCATGTAACCCAACCATTACTTAAGCATAAATTCCAAATACAACCCAAAGCTTTACAAATAAAATGCCACTCGTGGTTAAAGTATCATGCTACAATGTACAACCTATCCACTATATTCGGATTCCAAAAAAAATGAGATTACAACAATAAGAACTACAAATGCCCATCCAAATGAGTCATCCATCCTCCAATCAAGTATCCTAACAGCAACCTGCACATTTGAATGTAATTCTCATATCGTGGGATGAGACTACGTCCCAGTGAATGTGGCAAAACACGCAATGTGGGGGAAATCAAGCAAATGACAATACAACAACTCATGAAGACATTTATCACAATAATAATAAACACAAGGCTAATCATCACAATAACAATCACATATGCAATGTTAGCCATGAAGTGTTTTACCCAACACCCAAGGGTTCTTTCCACTTATCTGTGAGGCAAGAGTGAGCTCAGACTAACAGGAACTGTCGTTCCTGAAGGCCATATATTCCTTATCCTTAACTGTGATAGATTCAAGCATGATTTCCTTATTTTAACATGAGTCCATGGACCAAATACAAAGTCTTGGAGCATGAGTCCATGGACCAAATCTTGATTATTAACATGAGGCCATAAGACCCAAAATCTTCACATGAGGTCTTAAGACCCAAAATAGTTTCATGAGGTCCTAAGACCCAAAAAAACATTTTTAACATGAAACCCCAGGACCCAAATGATTCTTTTAAACATGAAGTCCAAGGGTTCAAAAGTTATTGAGTGTAACATAAGGTCTAAAAGACCCAAATCAATTTCCTTTCAAAACATGAATGAATGATTTCATAAGGAATGACAATAATTTCATGAAAATAAGCATGTGCATGAATGGATAATATTACCAAGATTCCAACAATAACAATTAATCCACAATTTCACAAAATCCCCAAATCATCTAACCTAGGGTTTGAGCCTTCAAGGCATATAGTTCAATCAATCCAACCAATCAACCTTAGGTTTATCTCTAATCAATCACAATCATTAATGCAAGTAAGGGAAAGGGAGGATAGGGAACATACAAGAGAATTCATTCAGAAATGAAAGTGAGTGAGTGAACCACACTCACCTCTAATGGAGAAATAGGAAGAATGGAGGGAAGAAGATGAAGATCCAAAGCTCCAAGATGGTAGGGAAGCATCAATCCAGCTGAGCTCCTTCTCCTTCTTACTTTCTCTCTCTCTCTAAAAACTCTCTCTTACTCTAGAAACCCTAGGGAAGAAAAGGAAAATGAAGAAGAAGGGGACTCTGCGCGTTTTTTAAAAGCAGGGATGCGTTCGTGCGCTCAAGCGCACTCCAGCACGCAGACACACGTAAACACTCTGAGTTGTGCAGGCTCAAGCGCGTATTAGGGCGCTCAAGGGCGCATCAGGGCGCTCAAGCGAGCACCAGGGCGCAAATTCTTTGAGTTGCGCGTGCGCTCGAGCGGCTAAACCTTCTGTTTGGAGGTGCAAATGATGTTGGAATACTATCGTATATAGCATATCAAACCGAAGCCACGAATCTTAACTTCCTAATGCAAGTGGAATCACCTAAATTGGACACCTATAACTCTAGATATTATCGAATTAGTGCACCAAGGTCATTAAGCTTAAAACCCAAAATTAAGCAATAACCTTGGTTGAAGCCTAACGGGGCACACTTTACATGAATCATGTTATAACTCATCAATTCACTCCAATAAGGCTAATGTTAAGGGTTCTAATTATCAATGAGACTATGCTCCTCTATTCCCTTGTTCCTTTCCATAAAATCACCTTCTACCCCGTTTCCTTGAGTCTACGTCTCTCCTCTTCCTTCCGTCAATTGTTTAAGCCTAGTTCCTTCGTCTCAATCTAATTCCCTAGTTCCAATGTCTCTACTACCTTCCTCACTTCTTCACCATGCTAACCTATCTACCATCGGATGGTACTCCTTCTAAGTTAACTCTACAGTTGTGTGTTTGGCTTAATACCTGGATGCACTTCTAATTTACCTGAAAACTCAGTTCTTAACACATTCACTACTTCTCCTCAAAATTCACACTCAAGACCCCTGGTCTTCTTACTACCTCTATTCCCCTTTCCCTGGCTGAATTCATAGCCTAAGGTTTCCACCATATTTTCTAGATTATAATTTCTGGGATGTTACAATTCTACCCCCCTTAATAAATTTTGTCCTCAAAATTTGCTTCAATTACCTCTAATCCTGCTACCTCACCCCAGTACCCCTTAATGATCCTATGCCGGTCTAGTAGTCCTACCCTCTCTCTTATCCACTTAACACCTAATTAACACCAACCCCGAGTACCCTTAATGATCCCATGTTGATTGGGCTTCCTAGTTTCACTTTACATTCCTCACCAAGCTTACCTATATTCTTGGGGTCGGTTGCTTTCTAACTATTCTAGTTATATTATTATTGGTCCCCCAACATTCGATTATGTATTCGTCTATTTTAATCATCTCTAATAACAAACAAATTTTGATGCCACACCTACTTATTCACTCGGCCCAACCATCAACCCAAATTGTTGGCTGATACATTATAAGTGAATTTAATTTATAAACTTAAATTCGAATGAATGTTACTCTAATTTAGATTTAGATTTATAATATAATTTTAATAGAAACTAAACACATTCTTCATGAACTTTTGGTTGTACGTTTTTATCCACAAAACAATTTTAGCAACATATGGTGGTGTTAATATATTCGTGCCATTTACGCATGTAATATTTAGAATATATATGTTTATTTTACATGTGGTTCTCTTCAAAAAGTACGTGAAAGTAAAAATAACAAACCAGAAAACAAACGGGCTATATAGTCCTAACTATAACGCTTGATGGTTGTTATTACCTTGTAGGAGCTGCGCGTCAGCTCAATTAAAACCTGCACCATGTGAATCTTAAGCAGTTGAGTGGAATGTAACGAACTTCTTACCTTTTTCTTTTCATGTTATGTTGTAATCTAGATTATAATCTTTTAACTTGTATATAATTTTGAATTTTCTATAATATTTTACCGTAAAAAATCATTTCTTTTATTATTTATTTTTCTAATATTATATACTAAGATATACTTTTCCATATTAAATTATTAATCAAGTTCTTTTGACTTTTGACGAGAAAATATTTTAAGTATCATCGTATAATTAAATACATTGATAATATTTACCTGTAAAAATGTTTCTAAAGATAACTATTATTATATTAATACAATATATTAAAATAATATTTTTATAGTATATGTAATTGTATTTATTTTTTTAATAAGTAATCCATGCAAAACATAGAAACTGCATGTAACTACTTTCACTCAAATTTAAATCTCTTAGATCAACTCAATATTATAATTTTGAGATCATCTTGGAGAGTGAGATATTCACACACTCTACTCTCCCTCTCAATGATTTTTTAGCCTTATCTTTCTTCTCCTATTTGATGATGTATTTTTTACACTACTTGCAAGAGTGAGATTATCTTTCTCCATTTTTAATACTAATATTCTCTCAATTCTTCTTTCTAATAAGTTTTCGAAATTTATTAAAATTCAAATCTTGTTCTATCATTTTCTATTCTAATTTTTAATCCTTATTTTTAATATAAATCTCTATTCTTATCATTATGATTTTTAATTAATTTAATTATATCTTATTGTCAAATAATAATGTAATTAGATTTCAATATTAAAATATAATCTACTATTATAATTTAAAATTGAATAATTTTCTAAAATTATTATAATTTTTATTGTTTTATTTTAAATATATTATTAATTCATTATAAATTTAATTTGATTATATAAAAATATACTTTTACCAACATATTACATGAGTTAATTACTAGTTGCATTAAATTTGTGAGATACTTACTATTTTTTATCTATCACAATTTTAAAAAGTATTATTTTTATCCATCACTTTTTTTTGACGTAAAAAAAGTGATGGATAAAAATAATACTTTAATTACTATTTTTTAATTACTATTTTTCATCACTTTGAAAAGACACATTAATTACTAATTTTTAATTACACTCTTACATTCACTTCAAGACAAAGAAGAATATTAATAAGAGTTTAATAGATGTGCATTATCGGTACACAAACATCCAATGATATTGTGTTATACCATTTATTGAATTTAATTAACAAATAAAATATTATATTCATCAAATGATATAATATTATATCATTACATGTTTGTATAAACTTTTCTACACTAACAATATATATCCATTAAATTCTAACAATTATGAGAAAAAAATTAATTAATTAAAAGATAAATGGTATAATAGGAAACAAGATAACAATTTTAATAGAAATGTGAATAGTAGATGCATTATATTTCTTAATTCCTATACACATATAAGTAAAATATTAACAAATAAAAAGAAACAGGGAATTAATATATTAAATTCATACAATATTTCATACAACACACTTTTTTCTGTCTCTCTATTACATCAACCATCAAATCTCACACTCCTACCTCACTCTATGTTGTATAAAAATATTGTACAAAATATAGTATAATTATAATTTAATTTCTCTAAATTTGTGAGACTTTCATGGTTTGAAATCGTTTTTATCCCAAAGTATAATAAAAATGTCATGTATATAAAAACTAGAAATAATTTAGTAGGAACAAGAGAAAAAAATATAAGGAATGTTGATGGTGGACCTATTTTGTGGAGTGATAATTATTAATTAAGAATAAAAAATAATTTCATCTTTTTGGTTATAGAGGAAAAGAAAAAATTACAATTTTTTTCACCAACAATTTTTCTCATGAGTTCTTCTATAAATTAAAGATTGGATTGAGAGTTTCACAAAAAATAGAAGAAATTAATTACTTGATCTGGATATGGAAACCTAATAAGAGCATTTATCAATATAAATGTAAAAAACATTACTACTATTACTAAATAATAATAATAAAATGTTTAGTAGATAGCAATTGAGATGTACTTTCAATTATTATTTCTCTGAATCTTTTGATGGAGGGTTTGGTTTTCTAAGCCAAAAGAGAAAATACTCTCACACTATCAAACCTCCTGATGGAGGTGGCGGTGATGAGAATGTCAAGAATGCAAGTGTGAAGATATATGTAATTCAGAGACAAGGTATTACGAAATAAAAGTCCATCATAAAAGAGAATTTCACTTGTTCTCATTAAGGAAAATTTGTTCAAAATAGAGAATGTCCAGGAGGAAATCGTCTTCTTCCAAAATGCTAAATGGAGGAAAGTGTTATACAGGAGTTATATGAACCATGGCAAGATTACCTAATTGTGAATAGGGGTGGGCAACTTCTACCGGCCCGAATCGAAACCGATAAGCCCGAAAGATGTTTAAGCCATACGGGAGGTCACGGACGAGTTTTCGGGTCAAACGGGTCACAAATTCGGTTTGAAATGATTTCATGCGGTCGGTTTCGGGTCTCCAAAATTTCAACCATCGGTGACCGAGACCAACCGAACCACATATTATGTTTCTCTCACGCGCGATTATGACTGTGTGTCTCCGACTCTCACTGATTTTCTTCAATCTCCATACATTTGAATATGCCACGTTATTAATCCGTGTGCTATGGAATCATCACATTCGTTCAATTTGTAATCTGTGCTTTCTACTTTTTTACCTGATTTATTTATTGGTGGTAAGTTGTAACCCACTAACCCACTTACCTACATCCTTTGCTCTTCCCTTTCCCTCCTCTCATTCTCATTTCTCTGCCTCTCATCTCAATCTCACTCCCAGAGACAAATTCAAAGGCTAGTGACAACCGAAAATCACCCTCCATGGCCACTCATCTCACTTATCCCTAACCACTCGCCCCTTCTCTGATGACGTCTCCTTTTTTCTCTGGTCCGTTCCCTTCTTCTCTGTGTGTTCTACGGGTGGCCACAACGTGAGTGAGGAGACGACGATGGACAACCGTTGGTGGCCGCGACGGTTGGTCACTCAGCGAAGATGTATACTTTCCTGGGCATTTTCCTCTCTTTGTCCCTCCCTCTTCTCTCATCCTATTTTCCTAGACACCATTACATATCACACTATGCAGATCAGACTTCACAGAATCCCAAAAGTCATTGCCAAGGAGCGAGACATCACTGGAGAACCATCCTCGGTCAGAATAGCATGCACTACCGACACCATTTTCCTATCTCAATGAAGAGTGTTTTTGTTGGTACAAATCCTGCATATCTAACTTGAATATATAGGATTTTTCTTCTGTTTGCTATTGTAATCTATTCTTGCTGTAATTTGCTTCTTTGTCCCAAGCTTTTGTTATAGCTCCTGTAATTTTATTTCATTCTATGTATTATTGTTATTTTTAATTTGATTTCCTTTTGATTTTTTTTTCCGTCAATTCTTCATCTTTTTGTGAATTGCTTTTCTTTCTTTTTGTCAGAGTCTTTCTTTATCAAATGATCCTGTTAAAGGCCCCACACAAGAAGGAAGCCTTTGCTTTAGGCTTTAATACTTTAGCGTTTTTTTTTTTTTTTTTTGTAAAATACTTTTAGTGTTTAAAAAAATACCATGAAAACTTGATTAGGCCCAAAAAAATACTTGGCCCAATTGTAGCCCAAACCCGCCTCAATCCACCCGAGTCACCCGCTAACCACTGACCTGTTACCCAACCAATCCGAGACTCAATTTGGACGGAATTGGTCCATATTATTTATATTACGGTTTTAAGTCGGATTGGGCTTTTGGCCCGAATCCGACTGAAACCGACCGATACCCACCCCTAATTGTGAAATTGCAAGGGATGAATGTTGGCTTTATGGTCATAGGGGATAGACTACGTACACTGTAGAAACTAGTTGGAGGCTTTGATGTTAGGGATGTTGGGCATGGATTTTTCATGGTGAAATTTAACCTGGAAAAAAGATATAGCTAAAGTAATAAATGGAGGCCCATGAATATTGTTTGATCACCATCTCACCATCAGAGCATGATATCCTGAGTTTGTTGCTTTAGAGTGCAAGATAGAGAAGACAGTGACTTGGATTACATTCCCAAGCATGGGACTTCTTTATTACGATGAAAGTGTTCTCTTAGCATTAGCATCAACGGTGGGTCAACATGTGAAGGTGGATATGAACACTCTAAATGTTACAAGAGAACGATTGGCTAGAGTGTGTGTAGAGGTTGATTTAACCCAGCCAGTTGTGGGGAGAGTGTGGTTGAATAGGCACCGATATAAATTTGAATGTGGGGGGGATTGCATTTGATTTGTATTCATTGTGGGTGTTATAGTCATCGAAGTAGGGAATTGCTCTAAGGTTGTGACAGTGGGAGATACACTGCCAATGGAGGCGTAACAAATACCAATGGTGTAAATACCTCTTTTGCAACATGTGCAAATAGTCAGGGAGCCAATTATAAAGAATCTGTTAGTTTATACAATAATGGGGGTGAGAATGGACAATCCAATGATTGCCCCATTTATGGGGATTGGATTGTAGTTACCAAATCAATGAGACATACTAAGAATAAAGCGAAACAGGAGGCTGTAAAAGGAAATATCAGTGAGGTGCAAGCATAATAAACTCCAGGTTCTAGAAGATAAATGGAATTGAAAAAAGTAAAAGTAAGCCGATGTGGCGAAAGGGAAGTCCATAATTAGGAGAAAGCGGTCCAAACAGATAGCCACCAATATTTGGATGAGAAAGCGTCCAAGAAAATGGATTCAGAGTAATGAGATGGATAATTTATTTACAAGGACCTGGAGATGGTTTGGAAGCTTAAAATGCCTGAGAAAGTGCGTTTTACTATTTGGCTTGTAATGCATAGTTTTTCTTTCCTACTAGAGCAATGCTTCATCACAGGAATATTATGGATTTTGTAGCTTGCCATTGTTGTACACATCAAGTAGAAGATACTCTACATTGCTTAGAGATTGTGGTCCTACAAAGCATATTTGGAATCAGTTAGGCTTCTCACAAGATACTTACTTTTTTTTAATTGTTGTCTGTTCGGATCAAAAATGGGAAATGAAAGATTGAGATTAAATGGGTTCATAATCTTGGTGAAGCATGATTACATGGTGGAAAATATTTCATTCATCTTGAATTCTAATAAAATGGGGTTACAAGTATGGGACTTCTGTCCCTGGATCTCCTCTCTTGGCTACCCCCCGGTGCCTTTTATATAGGCTAACCAGACTCGGGGCCCAAGCCTTACGTTGACTCCCTTTGTTCTAATAATCAAATACAATCAACAAAGAAAACATGCCTTTTGTCTTTTGTTGAAGCCTTCAACGGCTCTTTTCCCTTTGGTGGCAGTGTCTATTGAGCTGCGTTTGGAGCAAAGGAAGGCCGTCTCTCCTTTTTGGTGAAAGAGGCTAGCTGTGCCTGCTGTGCTATAGTGTTTCCTGCTGCGCTGTGCAGTCTTCTGCTACTGGTCGCCCTGCCACACCTGTTTGTTGTCTCTTGCCTTTTGTCATTTGCGACAGCGGCTGTTGTAGTTCTGCTGCACCATTGCTTGTCCTATGGTCATAATGCTTTTCTTGTTTTTTTCTTAATTTAATTCTTCATGTTATTTTTCTGAAAACCAATCCATAACATTTTCCCCCTTGCACATACAGTATGTAATACTATAATGTGCACTTTGAACTGAAAATTGGTTTTGCCACCTGCTCGTTCTTCATTGGTGAGGCGTCAATCTGAATTTAGCCTTTTTCTCCTGGTGTTCCCAAATTGTATTTTCCCCTTTCTCTTTCTTATGTATGTATTTCGACAGCTTCTTTTCTCGTCTCTTTTTGTGATGATTTGTTTTTGCTCACCCTCTATTGGGGCTACCTCGTTCTTCATTTCTCTTCTGAGAGCGTCTTTTCTGGATTGGCTCCATGGCTTTTCTGCCGGCGTCTTTTCTGGATTGGCTCCGTGACTTATCTGCCTGCGTCTTTTCTAGATTGGCTTCGTGACTTTTCTGACAGTGTCTTTTCTGGATTGGCTCCATGGACTTTTCTGACAGCGTCTTTTCTGGTTGGATCCATGACATTTGCCCCCTTTCACTGGGAGGCAGTTGCTTCTCTCAAGGTGCAAAATTTATTTCATGTTCGTCATCCTTTCTTCAGCGTACTTCTTCGATCATCTAAAGACGTTGGTCTCTGTTTGTAACCTGCTTTTGAATCATTCTCAACAAGGTGATATTAAATATACCATAATTCAAGTGTGAGTTAGTAGTCAAACTTGAATTTTTGCCTATGATCGGCGTTGATCATTTTACCTCTTTGATGCTTGGGGAAATCCAACCATCAGAGGGCGACAATATAAAATAAATATCTCAAATATCATTCTTATGAGGGCTATTATTTGTTTACACAGAGCTATACAGCCAAAGGTCAAACATGTTTCTATCACTCAAGTAGGGTAATTGTTTATATAAATGAAGAATGTTCGGGGATGCTTTTTGTTTGTTACAATGGATGGGCTTGTTTAAAAAATTCTTAAAATTGATGATTATCAAACGCTGGGGTACATAGGATTTGTTTGTGGGAGTCATGTCTTTCTGTGCCCAATATGTAAAAATTCACTGTGTGCGCTTGTGCTATGGCTTTTGGGGCGTTTATGTCAAATTTGAAGTTTTGAGTAAGATAACCGAAGCTAAAATGATCAAGAGAAGTTTATCGCTGGTCAGCAAATATTGAAAATGTTCTAACAACGCCGAGCATTTCTTTGAATCCTTTGTTAAATACAAGGCTTTGCATATATGGACCCTCATGCTTCGCATGACTCTTGGGTATTTCAATTAGGAGAGATATACGCTTTCTGCTTTTGTAGTTTCTTTTAGGCGTATTCCGCTAATAACTTTTGAAGCAAGTAGTTTGTATATGCAGAAGGCCTTTTAATGCCTTTCAGATTTTTGTTTTCCTAAGCTTCTTGCTAATTGCGACAGGTATCATAGTGCGCCTTTTATGGTTTATACATATATTTTTTAGGCGTGCTAGGTTCTAAGTGTCCTTGAGGAGGGTGCGCCTTTAACCCCTCCTAAGTTGTTCACTTAGACTCGCATTATAGCTAGGCGTGCTAGGTTCTAAGCGTCCTTGAGGAGAGCGCCCGCAATTCTCTCATAAGTTATTCGCTTTAGACCCGCGATATAGCTAGGCGTGCTAGGTTCTAAGTGTCCTTGAAGAGAGCGCCCGCACTCTCCTCCTGAGTTATTCGCTTTAGACCCGCGATATAGCTAGGCCGTGCTAGGTTCTAAGCGTGTCATTGAGGAGAGCGCCCACAATTCTCTCCTGAGTTATTCGCTTTAGACCCGCGATATAGCTAGGCATGCTAGGTTCTAAGCGTCCTTAAGGAGAGCGCCCGTAATTCTCTCCTAAGTTATTCGCTTTAGACTCGCGATATTTTGAACTCTTTTCACCACATCATACTTGAATTTTGCTCCCTGATTGATCTTTTCATGTTCGATTTTATACATATTTACTTGTTGGGATTTGTCGTTCGTTTAGGTGTGTAGCCTTTCCCTTCTTTCATTAAGCTTTTGAGCGTAATCTTTTTTCAAGAATGCATGGTTATGCGTAACAGTTTTACTTAAGTCAATATATGGGTTTGCTGTATAAATTTAGTTTATAATAACTACATCAATTATTATTTTTCATTTGTTATTTATTAATTATGTTAAGTAAATTTACAAAACAATTAGAAAAAAATAAGACTATCATGTTTGTAAATCTCACTTTATTTAAATAGGACTATATAAATATTTATAGCATAACATATGTAAAATAAATAAATTAATAATTGAATATGTCTACCTTACCAAAAAGTATTAGTAAGACAAATCAAATAGATAATTCTTTAAATCATATAATTGAAGAACATAAGACTTGTTACAAAAAGAATTATCTATTTTGTTCACAATTGTATAAGCTTACAAACTATAGGGAGATGCAATTTATAGGTCATGCTCACAATTTAAGCTTACAAATTATAGGAATGTGCAACTTATAGGTGTAACTTGTTGTGGTTGTTTTGTTAGCAATCTTGTATCATCGCAAAATGTCTTCACATTACCCATTTGTCTCTATAAATATAGGTCTCGGATGATGGAAGAAGACACAAGGTGAAGTAAAAGCAAAACGTAGCTTCTTAGTGAGGGAGAAGTGTGAGCTTCTTAGATTGAGAGAGAAAAATAAAGTGTGGTAAATCTAAAGAGAGTGAGAAAAATAAATCAGGTTGAGTATCATTCTATTACTCCTTGATACTACTAAATCGTAATATATGAGTGAGTCTTACAATAAATACTATATTTTGTATCTCTTGTGTGGGATAGTGCGAAGATGATATTGTAATTATTCCATGCTATAGAGGAATATTTAAGAGTTTGTCTCATGGTTTTTCTCTTAGCATTAAAGGGTTTTCCAAATTGAATATTAATGTTGTTTTTGCTTAGTGTTGTCCGGCTACGAGATCAAATTTATTACTCCCTCCGTTCCAAAACTCTTATTGTCTTAGCATACTCCTAATTTCAAAACTCTTGTTGTTTTAGATATGCCCTTATTTAATTACTTACATCAACTAACACATACTCCCATTATCTCTTTCTTAATAATATAAGTCTTTATATTTTCAAGGTAGTTAAATGATATGGGTGGATATTAAATGAGGGTATTTTAGTAAAATTAGTATTAATTAAAACACATCAATCATTTCCTTGGTCTGTGCGCATAACTTTAAACAACAAGAGTTTTGAACAGAAAGAGTAGATCATAACTATTATTTGACAATTCTCTTAAAAATATTAATTTAGCATAGTTACTAGGGATGGCAATTGAGCCCAAGCCTATGGTACCCGCAAAAATTACCCGCAATGGGCAGGGGTAAAAACCCGCAATGCGGGTATGGGCGCGGGTACGGGCAAAAGCCCGCATTTTTTTCATGGGGACGGGCGCGGGTACGGGCACTTTGATGCCCAGCCCGCCCCATACCCGCACTCATATATATAATTATTTAATAAAAAAATCATATATAATTATATATAGGTATATATTAATTTTATTAAAATATCTAATATATTTACACATATTTTTAAAATTAATATATATAATATATTACAAATTAAAAAATATATTTTTATAACTATCTATTGTGTTTATTTTTTACTTTATAATATATGACTAATTAGTCTTTACCAAAAATATATGACTAATTAGTGTTAATAATAATTTTTTATAGATCTTGAAGAATTCTAACACATGATATCCAAGTTTATAAAATAGTGTGACGTGAAAGTATATTGTAATATTTAATAAAAATTTGAACTTAGATCATTTGTTATGTTTAGAACATTAACATATGTGTTTCAATATAATTAAATTGTTGTATCACTGATATTTAAAAATTATGTTTTGGACGATCTTCGAGTAACTTTTTCAATTGAGATATAGTTTTCTTAAATTAATATTTTTTTAATAAGTTGTTAATTTTTTACTTAATAAAAGTACGGGTAACGGGCGCGAGTACGAGCATATAGGTGCCCAACGGGTACGGGGACGGGCACTAAAGTTACTGTCCACGCGGGTACGGGCGCGGGGTACAGGCTTTTGTTGAAAACGCGGGTACGAGGATGGACACTATGGTACCCTGCTCATAGGGTACCCATTACCATCCTAATAGTTACGCTCATTGACATACAATGGTTGAGGGTAGCTTAGACAATGGAAAACCAATGAACAAGTTGTCCTCAATCAAAAGATTGGATAAACCACAAGCAATAATTAAAAATAAGGATGGGCCATAGTTTAGCCATAAGAGAAATGTTTGAATGAAATATTTTAATTCAAACATATTTTATCATCTGCAAGAAACAGCCATTGAACAAGACACCTCACTCAAGAAGAGAAAGAAGAAATTGGTGTCAGGAAGCAAACAGAAAAGGAGCATATACAAAATAAGCAAGAGGACAAATCCAACGGATACCTCCTCATATACACTCCTAAGAAAACAGAGAAAATCAGAAGTCAGCTGAAGAAAGCAAAAGGTTATCAGAGAGAGTAACATGCAAAATAATATCAAGAAAATCTCTCTAAAAGAGCTCTCTACAGAAGTGTCAGAACAGGACTGTCTGAAACACATATCTGCTAAAGAAGAAGCAACCGTTTGAGACACTATTAAGTAACGGCTATATGAGCCACATCATCAACATCTCAACGGTATTATGAATCATCTTCAAACGACTATATTCCAACAGAACATATAAATAGCCTCAAGAAAGAATTTGAAGATGTTGAACTCATTCACTTGGTTCAATCAGTTGATCAAGATGCATCAGAAAAATCCTATCGGTGTTGACCACACTTACTTGAATCAACTATGCTAGTCAAAATAGCAGTTGTTCAGTTGAACACCTACAGGCTGTGCTTAATCTCATATGAACCAAGAATGGTTTGAAGCTGTAAGTATGCCTTGGTTTTTCCAATGATACGGGTGAGAATGTAACCCATGGAAACCAATGGCTGGAGAACAAGGCTGGAGCTTAAAGTCAGTATCTACCTAGCCAATTCTCAGAGAATGTTATTCCTCATATCAGAGACAAGAATTGTACTTAAACTTATGTACTTGTATCACTGTCTTACCCTTGTACTTAGATTTATCCATGGTATCCTGAGTAGTACTCAGTTAACCTCTAGTACAGGAAAAGATTTAGTTTATGTTTCGTGGAAACTTAAACTTAGTTTAATTTGTAAACACTTTATGTGTCTGAGAGCCTGGAGAGGCTTGGTGGAAGAAAGAATACTTTACACTTGAATAAGTGTCTGAGAGCCTGGAGAGGCTTGGTGGAAGAAAGAATACTCTACACTTGAATAAGTGTCTGAGAGCCTGGAGAGGCTTGGTGGAAGAAAGAATACTCGTGGTAGAGCCTGGAGAGGCTTGATAGAAAAGAATACTTGTGGTAGAGCCTGGAGAGGCTTGATAGAAAAGAATACTTGTGGTAGAGCCTAGAGAGGCTTGATAGAAAAGAATATTTGTGGTGTCTGGAGAGACTGTACTCGTGGTGTCTGGAGAGACTGTACTCGTGGTGTCTGGAGAGACTGTACTCGTTGTGTCTGGAGAGACTGTACTCGTTGTGTCTGGAGAGACTGTACTCATTGTGTCTGGAGAGACTGTACTCATTGTGTCTGGAGAGACTGTACTCAAACTCAAGCTGTAATCTGAATATTCATATAGTGGAATTCCGGTGGTTGTTTGCCATTGGGACTGGACGTAACTCACAGTGGTAGTGAGTGAACCGGGATAAATTTCTTGGCTAAGTTTTCTTACCCTTATCTCTTGTTAATTCTTTTTATACTAATCAAGGGGTCAGAATAATTAATCTGATATTTTATAAAGACACAAAACATCTTTTAAAATTAGTTTTACAAGCCGTCTGAAAAACTTCAGACAGCCACTTAAAAGCCTGTCTGAAATCTCTATGCCTAAGTCCTTTTTGTTTAATCTCTTTATTTCCAGGTTTCATATTTAAGTTGGAATTTGAAAAGTATTTTCTATAATAAACTTAACACAGCTATTTCAATAAAATGATCTTTCATATAAACAAAACATGAGATATCTCTTATATCATTGAAGCTTTACAAAGAATGTTCCTTGAAGAACTTCTGAAATAAATTCTCAGAAGTGAGTCTGAAAGAGATCAGTTCAAAAATCAGGAACAGACTTCAGACAACCTCTAGTCGTCTGAAGTATTTCAGAAACTATGCTGAAAATACTCTTTGTATTAATCTTCAGAAGATACTTTGAGAAGCCTCTGTTTTAAACAATCTTAAGCTTTAGAAGAAACATTGTTTTTCTTATCTCCACATGTTTCAACTATCTCTGATCTTAAGACTTATTTTTTAACAGTGCCCTTATTCATGTTTTAAATTAAAGATTTCCAAAAACTATCAAAAAGTTTAAAACACTATTCAACCCCCCCTTCTAGTGTTTCCTGTGGTTCCAACAATTTGTATCAGAGCTCACCTTCGGGTTGAGCATCTAACAAATGCAGAAGGAGTAGATCCCCAGAAGATGGAAATCTCACCAAGCTGAAGCAACTCTGAAGAATGATAATGAGAAAATAAAATCACTTCTTAAAACTCATTACTCATACAAGGCATCTTTCAGAAGGATATAGCTGGAAAAGGAAAGTGTATCTATCTCTAGATCAAACCGGGTAACACCTTTCCTATCTTGTTTAAATCTAAATTTAAATATAACTGTTTATTTGCTGAATGTTTGTTTTATCGAAATTACTATTACATAAGAGTACTTGTGTGAAAATAAATTATTGCATAATAAATGTCCTATATATGTATGCGTATTACTTGTTTGTGTGCATCATATGTGTGAATATATGTGTATATTTATTTTAGTAAATGAAGAGTCATGTATGTTTATCATGATTACTATTAAATGTGATAAGGCGCAACAGGGATCAATGTATCATCAACCGGTTTCTCATAAGTGGCACGATGCACAACTCTCAATAATTGCTTGGTGCTTGTAACCGTTATTCTTCATTGAATGAAGCAATGCTTGATTGCCTATTTAAGAATTGGAAGATCATCATAGGAACTACACTTCAATCAACTTATCCTAAAAAAGCCAGAACTCTTCAAGCACCCTAATCTCCTTAGATCAATTGTACTCAATGGCCAATATGTCTGCATCATCAAATAACCCAAACCATCCTATGTTTGATGAGAGAATCATACCTTCTAAGTTGGTCAATCTCTCTGACTTTGATGAGGCAAATTATAAAATCTCAGAGTATTTTGACTCCATAGGGTGGACTCCCTTCTTCAGCAACATTTCCTCACCATGGCATGAGAGAAGTATAATGGAGTTCTGGGAAAACATCAAAGTCATATCTGAACCTAACAGAACTGGGATTGAAACGAAGGTGATGGGAAGATCACTGTTTGTGGACACCAAACTTATTGCTAAAATCATAGGTGTTCCTGACAGAGGGGAAAAATACTTCCAAAGATGGGAATCTCTTCATGGAGGAACATTTGTTCTAGACCAACATCTTTTTGGAAGAAGAAGGATTGCTCCTTTCAGACCCTCTCAACTTCTGAGCACACCCAGAGCCCTCCTTGCTGTACTAAACTGCTGCATTCTTCCCAGAGGAAGAAACAATTTGACTATAAGCATGATGGAGAGGTTCGTATTGGGACTCTTGCTGTCAAAAAGGAAAGTCAACCTTCCTTGGGTGCTGTTGTATCAGATGATGTACAGAGATGAGATAGGGAATGAGAATTTCTATCCTCATAACACCCTAATCATAAAAATTTTATTGCACAAGGGATTTCCTATGGAAAGTCTCTTTGACCAACCGCCTCCTGACTTCTTCACTCCGGCTGCGTATGCTGAGTTAGACCGGACTCTTATCAAAAGAGAAGAAGCTCCTGAGAATCAAGTGGTGATTCCTTATCTTTTTGCTATACGCAATGAAGAAGGAACTGAAGATACCCACTTAAAGTCTCGAAAAAGGAAAAGGGGTGATGTTGGGTGCATATCATCAGAAGAAGGCAAATAGCAAATTTCCAGGCTCGCAAGAAGATTGAGAGCTGCTGAGAAGAAGCTTAAGAAAGGGGCTCTGAACTGAAAAGAAGAAATGTTGATGATTACTGAGAACCTATCTGATGATCAATGATTCTCTTGTGTCTTTTCATTTCTCTCTTAATTTTCGTTTGCTAATAGTAATAATTAGTATTCTGCTTTGTTCCATTCTTGATACATTCTGTGTGATCTATGACTGTTTATACTATTTCTCTTATAACTATGTATGCTTAAATGAATCATTAACTTAACACACTTCTTTAATTAGTACAACTAAAAGATAAAATGAGCCTTGTATGTTCTTATTCTTTCTTGTTTTCATTGTAAAGTCTCAAAAGAAGTGTGCAGGTGCATATCCTTCTTCTGAGCAGCAAGGGAAAGAGTTTTCAGTGAGGTTTTCTGAGATTTGGTGATCTCAGTTGGTTTAGAGAATCTGCAGATGGTACTTGCAGTATTCTGGGGACTGAATCTTCTGAAGAAGATTCTGCAGTAAGTATTCAGTGTGAAATCAGAGTTTGATAGGTTATTGATAGCCTGAAGAGGCAGGTAAAGAATACTAGTGGTAAGGTTACCCAAGAAAATTGTAACTTGATTATAAGAGTGAGAAAATCCTATAGGTGTAGGAACTGGACGTAGCCTCAGGTTGGAAGAGGTGAACTGGTATAAAATTTCTGTGTGCCGTCTTCTTTACTCTCTCTTTACTATTATTAATCACTGCCATAACATATAACTGAATATACATACATATATATCTTCTGTAAAATTAAAGTAAACTAACTATTATCGTCTGTGAGCTTATTTCTTTATACTAAGCCAAGGCAAAACCTTGAGCAGAAAAATTATACATAGAAATTGCAGAAATTTTATTCAATCACAATTCAACCCCCATTCTTGTGATTGAAGCCACAACTTCAATTGGTACCAGAGCTTGCCTTTAGGGTTGAACTTACTTAACAGTAAGAGAGGAAAAGATCAAGGGAAATGGCCAATCATGGAGCTGCAATGTTCATACCAGAAGGTTCATCCACAAATAGACCACCAGCATTTGATGGAAAGGATTACTACTATTGGAAGGATAAAATGAAATTGTTCCTAGAATCCCAAGACACTGACCTTTGGGATATTGTAGAAAAAAGGAGCTTCATTCCAGTAACAAGAAGAACCAGAATTCTTGCTCAGCCCAAAGAAGGAGAATCAGAAGTGCAGGAAGAAGATCCTCAACCAAAAGCCAGAGAAAATTGGACCTCAGAAGATAAGTAGAAGTATCTTCTGAACTCCAAAGCCAAATTCTTCCTTCTCTGTGCGCTAAGCAGGGGAGAATATGACAAAGTTGCTGGCTGTTCAACAGCCAAAGAAATATGCGATACACTCAAAATAGCCCATGAAGGACAGACCAGGTTAAAGAATCAAAGATTAACATATTGATTCATCAATATGAAATGTTCAGCATGGTTGAACATGAATCTATTGATGAAATGTTCAGTAGATTCACTGTCATTATTAATGACTTAAAGTCTCTTGGGAAAAACTACTCAAACCAAGAGCAAGTTAGAAAAATCCTTAGAAGTCTTCCAAAAATATGGAGACCTAAGGTAACAGCAATTCAAGAAGCTAAGGATCTTGCTGTTTTAAAGTTAGATGAATTGCTTGGTTCACTAAAGGTTCATGAGCAAGAACTCATGGATGAATTACCAAGAAAGGGAAAATCCATTGCTCTAAAAGCAAGCACTTCCAGGAGAAACAGTTTGACTCCAACAGAAGCAGATGCTTCTAAAGAAGATGAGACATCATCAGAAAAAGATGATGAACTTGCCTTATCTCAAACAGAATCCAGAGGCTGATAAGAAGAAAAGGCAGAGGAAGGAAAAGCTTCAACTTCAAGAAGGATGGACAGAAAGCTGAAAATTCCAAAGCACAAATAATTTGCTTTGAATGCAACAAGCTAGGACACTTTAAATCAGAATGTCCACAGCTGAAAAGAGACTCAAAAACCTTCCAGAAGAAGAAAGCTATGATGGCAACTTGGGATGATTCAGAGAGCTCTTAAGAAGAAGAAGGCTTTAGAGAAGAAGCAGTAAACCTATGTCTCATGGCTGGAAGTGATGATGAAGAAAATGAGGTAATCACATATACTCCTACTGCATATAGAGAGTTAGAAGATGCATTTGAAAATTTACTATCTGATTCTCACACACTTGCACAAAAATGTGCACTTCTAAAAGAGCAACTCATTAAATCTAAAGAGAAAAATGAAAAATTGAAAGAAGATAATGATAGACTAATTAAAATCATCAATGTCTTCAACAATCACACTTTAAATTGTTTGAACAAGTTAGGATAATAAAAGAGAATCCCGCAGAAGATACAAAATCCGCATCACTGCAGAAGGAAAACTATCTTCTGCAGAAGAAGATTGATGAACTGCAAATAGACTTAAGCAAATTTGTTAGCAGTACACATAACCTAAATAAATTAATAGGAAATGGTAGAGAAACTACGGATAAAAGAGGATTAGGATTTCATGAAATAGGAACATAAAAAATCAAGAAAACTGTTTTTGTTCCTGCTAAAAGGCAACCTCATAAATGTTCTTGGTGTAACAAAATTGGACACATTGCTCATAATTGTTACAAAAGAAAAGGGAGCTTTAGAAGAAAGGTATCTAACCCTTCAGGACCCAAAAAGATTTGGGTACCTAAATCATTACTTTATTCTGATGTAGGAAAAAGGAAAATTCCTCAAGAAGAAAGAGCTATGGTTCTTGGACAGTGGCTGCTCAAGACATATGACTGGAGACAAGAGCAAATTCATACTTCTCCACAGAATGGAAGGTGGAACAGTTACCTTTGGAGACAACAACAAAGCTCACATCAAAGGTATTGGAAAGATAGGTATGGAAATTCTACTCAAATTAATAATGTGTATTATGTGAAAGAGTTAAAACATAATCTTCTTAGCATAAGTCAACTATGTGACAGTGGCTATGAAGTTATGTTTCAACCAACATTTGTGAAATTAGAAAAGAATCTACAAAGAAGGTCCTATTTTCTGGTATTAGAAGCAAAAACTTATACAACATATGCTTAGAAGAACTATCTGATCATACATGTTTTGCTTCTTTTGAAAATGACAAATGGACATGGCACAGGAAAGTGGGTCATCTAAACATGAAAAACATTTCCAAACTTTCTAAGCTAGATCTAGTTAGAGATTTACCAAAAATCAAATTTGAAAAGGATAGAATGTGTGATGCATGTGTAAAAGGAAAACATACACAATCAAGTTTTCATCCTAAGAATGTAATCACTACTAAAAGAATATTGGAACTGTTGCATATAGATTTGTTTGGACCTACTAAAACACCAAGTCTAGGAGGAAAGAAATATGGACTTGTTATTGTAGATGACTACTCTAGATTCACATGGGTTTTATTTCTTATAACTAAGGATGAATCCTTTGATGCTTTCAAGATCTTCTCAAAGAAGATACAAAATGAAAGTAGCCAATTGATAGCTTCTGTAAGAAGTGATCATGGAGGGGAATTTGAAAATCACTCTTTTAAGAACTTCTTTGATGAAAATGGAATTTCACACAACTTTTCCTGTCCTAGAACTCCACAACAAAATGGAGTTGTAGAAAGGAAAAATAGAACCCTCCAAGAAATGGCTAGAACCATGTTAAGTGATAGTGGCATTAAAAAATACTTTGGGTTGAAGCTGTATCAACTGCTTTTTATATACTTAACAGGGTTTCCATCAGAAGCATTCTAAATAAAACTCCATATGAAATATGGAAAGGAAGAAAACCCAATATTGGATATTTTCATGTATTTGGATGTGATTGTTTCATCTTGAACAACAAAGAAAATATTGAAAAGTTTGATGCAAAATCTGAAAAAGGAATTTTTCTTGGATATTCTACTACTTCAAAAGCATATAGAATCTATAATATCAAGAATCAAACCATAGAAGAAAGCATGCATGTAGTTTTCAATGATACTAATCCCTCTTGTCAAGAAAAACATAGAAAAGAATCAGATGATGAAGGTGAGCTACTGCAGAAGCAATCTTCTGATAGAAAAAGCTCTCCAGAAGATACAGCAGAACAGGAAACTCCTGCAGAAGGTTCTGCAGAAGATACTGGTGAAACTAAAGAGAGTCTTCCTAAAAGCTGGAAGCTAATCACCAATCATCCTCACGAACAAATTATTGGGAGTACTACAGAAGGAGTCAGAACCAGATCCCAACTTAGAAATAATGAGAACAACTCAGCATTCTTGTCTCAAATTGAACCAAAGAATGTAAATGAAGCTCTAGAAGATGAATCTTGGGTAGAAGCAATGAAAGAAGAGTTGGATCAATTTGAGAAAAACAAAGTTTGGACACTATTACCTTCTCCAGAAGATCACCCCATTATTGGCACTAAATGGGTTTTCAGAAACAAGATGGATGAAGAAGGTAATGTGATCAGAAACAAAGCAAGGTTAGTAGCTCAAGGCTATAACCAACAAAAAGGTAATGATTTTGATGAAACATTTGCATCTGTAGCTAGATTAGAGGCTATTAGAATTCTGCTTGCTTTTGCTGCATACAAAAACTTTAAACTTTACCAAATGGATGTTAAAGTGCATTTATAAATGGCTACATAAATGAGGAGGTGTTTGTGCACCAACCCCTGGTTTTGAAATCAAAAACATCCAAATCATGTTTTAAACTCACTAAAGCTTTATATGGATTAAAACAAGCTCCTAGAGCTTGGTATGAAAGATTAAGCAGCTTTCTTCTTAACAATGAATTTTCTAGAGGAAAAATTGACACTACTTTGTTTAAGAAAACTTTTAAGAAGGATATACTAATTGTGCAAATTTATGTTGATGACATCATCTTTGGATCTACAAATGTAAAATTGTGTCAAGACTTTTCAAATCTAATGAAAGGAGAATTTGAAATGAGTCTTATGGGAGAACTTAAATATTTTCTTGGATTACAAATAAAACAAGAAGAATTTGGAATTTTTATTTACCAAGAAAAATACACCAAGGATCTTCTCAGAAGATACAAAATGGAAGGACCAAAATCCATGGGAACTCCCATGCATCCTTCTACAATTTTAGACTTAGATGAAAATTGAAAAACCTGTATCTGAAAAGGAGTATAGGGGAATGATAGGGTCCTTGTTGTATTTAACTGCTAGTAGACCAGATATACTATTTTCTGTAGGACTATGTGCAAGGTTTCAATCTTCTCCAAAAGAATCTCATGTTGCTGCTGTGAAAAGAATACTCAGATATCTTGTTGGAACCACTGATCTTGGTCTTTGGTACAAGAAAGGTACAAAATTTGACTTGACAGGATATTGTGATGCTGATTATGCTGGAGATAGACTAGATAGAAAAAGCACAAGTGCTGGTTGCCAATTTCTTGGAGAAGCATTGGTATCTTGGTCCTGTAAGAAGCAACCTACCATTGCATTATCTACTGCAGAAGCATAATATGTATCTGCTGCAAGCTGTTGTTCTCAAATATTATGGATAAAGCATCAAATGGAGGATTATTGCTTAAGGTACACAAAAATCCCTATATTATGTGATAATACAAGTGCGATAAACTTGTCCAAGAATCCTATACAACACTCTAGGTCTAAACATATTGATATAAAGCATTATTTTATTAAGGATCATGCTCAGAAAAATGAAATTGAACTTAGATTCCTAGAAACTAAGCTTCAGGTTGCTGACATTTTCACCAAACCACTTGTAGAAGATAGGTTTGTGTTTATTAGAGAGAAATTAAACATGTGCAGATTGTTAGATTAAATGTTCTTGACTGCTATATTGCTTATGTTATTCTTGATTGAAATACTGATTCTGTTATTTTCTCAGAAGATATTCATATCTTCTGCAGAAGCTATGGCAACTGCTTCTTCTGCAACATCTGCAGAACTTCTCCTTTCTGTCATCTTCTAAGGCATAGAGAAGAATAACCTTCTCCAAGGTCTGAGTCATCTCTGACCTATTATGATAGCCTTTCCAAAACCTTGCAAAAGTATACGAGGAAGGGTCATTGTCAAGTCTCTCAAAACTCTCTCTCCTAGGTCAACTATGAAAATGACATTGCACAGACTGCAGGGTGTCTAGCTCTCTAAGTGAAAGAAATGAAAAGAGCTCTTTTGTCCCTCTATTTTAAAAATGGAGTTAGTTACACTAATTAGGAAATTAAAATTTTTGACCGTTTGCAACAATCAAACGTAGAAATGCGCACTATTCTCTCTCTCTCCCACGATCAAGCTCTCTTTTCTATCAAACGGCTAGTTGGACACACTATATCTCAGCTTAGGAACTCAACCCCTCATCTTCATACCTTTTCTCTGTTCCTGAGACTCATTGCAACTCCCTCTCCCCATACTCTATTTTTCTGCCAAAAATCAACAATGAGGTTGAAGTCTTTTGCCTGCAAAAATGCTTTCTCTTCCTCTGTGAAATTCAATGAAGACAGCCATGAAGACCAAAAAGCAACAGGAATGGAGCTTATTCCATACACTGAAGTGTTGGAATCCAACCACTATCAGCAGAACCTCCAATAGTTGAACCTACTTCAACTCCAGCTGAACCACCATCAGAAGAACCTACTCCAACTCCAAGAGAACTCCCATCAACTGAACCTACTCCAGCCTCAACAGAACCTCAACTTGTCTCAGCCCCTTCCTCCTCCAATATTCCTCATACTGACATCCCTCCTTTTAGAGTAAGAAGGTCAGATAGGCTTAAAACCTCCTTTCATACTATTGGAAATGATCCAAACAATCCCATTGGGATTGATTCTCCACCTCAACCTGACTCTCCCATTGCCAGTAAAAAATCCAGCTCTCATATTGGTCAAGAAGGAGTGGAAAATGCTCCAGAAGATAGCAAAGAGGAAAGTGATCCTTCTGAGGGCACAGAAGATAACAATCTTGACCTGTTTCAAGATTCAAAGATTCTTAGGGTGTTCTCTGAAAAATGGGAATGGAAGAGTATATTCGTGGGAGAATATTCTTGTTAAGGGAAATCAGAAGAGGAGGATGAGATGTTGAGCATTTCCTCCAGAAGCAAGGTTAGGGGGATCTCCTTCTTTTCAGGGAGCTCATTTATCCAAGGTTGATCAAAGCATTCTATGCTGCTGCAAGCAACTATAGGAGTGATGGAAACTCACCAGTTGCTGATATTATGGGCTCAACCATTTTCCTCACACCAAGCATCAATGAAGATGTTCTAAATCTCCTTGCATGTGAAAACCACTTATATGAAGACAATTGGTATGCTTCTACAAGCATAACCAAAGAAGAAGTAACAAGAAAAGTACTCAGCCAACCTGGCCTACCCCTTGTTTCAAGTAAACTCACTCCCATCTGCAGGTTATTCCACAAAATATGTTGTTATTCCATCCTGCCTAGAGCTGGAACTCTAGAGAAGGTTACAGACCAAGACCTGCTGGTTCTGTACCATCTGTTGAGTGGAAAACCTCTTTCTTTGTCATACTTACTCCTTAGAAGCATGATTTATTCAGCTAATCCACAGAGAGCCTATGCTAGCCTACCATATGGCATGCTTCTGACCAAAGTCTTCAGACTGTACAATGTGCCTCTTGATGATGAGGAATGTGAAGATAGTTGTACCTTCTTTTATAGAAGCAACATCAAGAAGATGAAACTTGTGCACCCCACACCCTCTAAATTATTCTCTAGTAGCAGTGAAGGTTAAGAAGCTTCAGAAGAAGCAAAGGCTCCAAGGACTAAGAAGAAGAAAGAAGTGCTAAAGACCTTCTCCAGAAAAAGGAAGGGTTTGACTGCATCTTCTGGAGAAGGAGAGCCTAGTAAAGTTCAGAAGACATCTTCTTCTGGAGTTGAGAGAAATATTCCAGAATGTCTCACTCCTCCATCATCAATTGAAATTAAAGAACCATCACCTGTTGAGGAAGAAGAAGCTACTTCTCCAGTACAATATGCTTTCAGAGAAGATGTGTCTGTAGAAGAAGATAAAGAGACATCATTTGCTTCTGCAGAGGGGTTAGCTGTAAATACCTTGGCCATGCTTGAAACAACTCAGCCTGTACCTCCAACCATTCAACACCAATCTCCCACAGTTACTGCAGCTGCTGAAGAAGAAGGGATTGCAAAGGAATCTGTGCAGAAGGAAGAAAACCAATCAGCTCCTTCTGCAGGCACTTTTGGGACTGATTTGGTAAATCAATTTCTTGCATCCCCAATTCTTGATTCCTCTATTCCTGCAGCTACACCTCTCAAAGACAATATTCCTGCCGTGTCCACTCACCTCTCATCCATGGAAACCTTTCTCCAGCAACTTAATGCTGAAAGGGAGAACATTCCTTCTGACCCTCTGCAGAAGGAAAAAGTTGTTGGACCTGAAGATGTTGCCCCTACTGCAAAGTCTGAACCCTCCTCTTCCCAAGCAATTGAGAGACAAGTGAGGAAAATAATGGCAGACATCAAGAAGCTGTTTTCTAATGTTAATATCCTCCAAAATTCAGTGAATGAGATGATTGAGAGGTTCACACAGCACCAATTAAAATTTCTATGTGCCATCTTTACTCTCTCTTTACTATTATTAATCACTGCCATAACATATAATTGAATATACATACATATATATCTTCTGCAAAATTAAAGTAAACTAACTATTACCGTCTGTGAGCTTATTTCTTTATACTAAGCCAAGGCAAAACCTTGAACAGAAAAAGTATACATAGAAATTGCAGAAATTTTATTCAATCACAATTCAACTCCCCTTCTTGTGATTCAAGCCACAACTCCATCCCCAAATCCTATTTCATTTGCTCCTCTCAATTTATTTTTTTCTATTTCTTTTCTTTTTCATTTTATATTTTTATTTCATTTCATCTTCCACGTTTTTTTTTTAAAAAGGAAAAATGCTCATGACCTGATGACCCAACACAACCCAACCCGAACATATTCAGGTTGGTTTGGGTCGGGTTACTCACCCAAAAAATACAAACTTCGAACCAACCCAACCCACCACCATTTTATCGATTCGGACTTGATGTTACCCTTAACCTGATCCAACCCAACCCGATTACACCCCTACTCCTTTATCATGTGTTGTTGACTTTTGTGATGAATTATCATCTTGATACTGAGTATCAAACCTGTGGTAGCAGTTCAGGGCAATGTGACCAAGTTTTCCACAAACCTGGAACTGAGGCTTGTCATTGCTTCTTCCAGCATTCTGAAGATTAAAATCTTCCTCTTCTTTTGTTTTTTCTAAAGGAAAACCTGTCTCCTCTATTGAAGGATCTGCCTTTTCCTCTATTATTAAAATGTGACTGAGCTAGATTCACCTGTAAATTCTGCATGGAACAATTATCAGCATACTTTTTTCTCTTTTTAAATCTTTCTTTTTGAGACATAAGGAGTGCTTCAACTTCTTCAAAACTATAGGGGTCTGATCTTGAAAGAATAATGTTGATCAGGGAGTCATACTCTTCTGGAAGTCCATCAAGAATTGCTTCAACCTATTCTTCATCATTCAATGGTGAACCAACAACAACAAACATGTCAATTATTTCTTTTATTAAAAGCAAATACTCGCTGAATTTTCCAGTCTTTTTTATGTTCTTGAGTTAATCATTCAATTGTTTGATCTTTGCTCTAGTTTGCGATGTGAAGAAAGTTTCAAGCTTCTTCCAGATTTGATGAGCATATTCACATCCAACAACTCTGGTTGTAAGTCTTTTTGACATCGAAGCTAGTAGCCATGAGGTTAGAAGTTGGTCTTGTTGCTCCCAATTAACGAACTCGGTATTGAGATTCTCAAGCTCTTCATCTTCATCGGTTAAGAACTTTCTTAGCATTCATCCATCTCCTATGATGAACTTATGTAATTTGTAACCTTTAGTGGTACTGATTACTTGATGCTTCCAAACTAAAAAATTGTTTTTATCCAATTTATCTGTGTCTGGATTGGAGAAATTTTTAGGTATAAACCTTGAGGTATTTTCTACCATTGGATTGAGAAAGCTCTGATACCATAAAGGTATCTGTGCAGTGGAAGAAAAGGGGAAACTGTAATAAAAGAGAGAGTTCGTATGGTTGCAATTGAATCCATTGAATCAGATTGAGTGTTTAACTCATACAGCTTGTGAATAATGGAGCTAGCTAGGTTTTTGGGAAGGAGTTGTTATTGAAAGCAGAGAGAATACAACTAAGGACATGAGTGGCATCAAATTCAAGATTGAGTAATATGGGCTCTAGTTGTAGCTAGTAGTATCAGAATCATAAACTGATTCAATCTGCGGCCTGTAGCAAACATCTGAATTCCCAAGTTAAACTAATATAGGAACACATATCATCACTATATACATGGCATAAGATTCAAATACATGAGTCATATGTATATGTTCAACACCACCCCCTACAATATGTGCCATTGCTCACATCATATTCCTACCATTAATTAATAAAGGGAGGAAAGAAGACAAGCCTAGTCAGGCAGGGAGGGAGGGAAGGATACATCAGTGCAATGGGATCCTGTTGACGCTAACAGGACAAATTAATAAAGTTGTACGTAGAGTTAACATGAATAAATTAAACCAGGTGTTGATGAGCATTTCATAAATTGATCAGTTTCAGAAGCTTCCATGTCTTTCCTCGTTGTCAACATCAGAGTTATATCATACATGTATTTCCGATAACTGGAAATTCCAAATTCATATTTAGTGTCTGTTTGGTTAGTAGGTAGGAACATTGAGGATCAATTCCACTATATATTTTAATTCACTTCCGTTCAATGTACTTTATTATATATCATTCATTTTCTGCCATTGATTCTATAAATCTATAAAGTGATACTTACGTACACACCTATTTTTGGGTGGAATAAAGATCTAAATCAAAAGGAAAAAAATAAAGAGTGAAAGATATATAATAAATTATGTGATGAAAAAGAAAAAAAAGTGTAGAGGGAGAAGTATGAATAGTTCCAACACCATGTATTCCTTATCTATACTTTCAAGATCGCCCTATTGTTTTGAGTTAAACTCGAATATTTAAATGCTTATTAGTTCTAAACGCTATTTGGGAGGTCTAAAGATAATATTTCATCTTTAAAACATTGTCTATAGGTAGAAAAATAAACAATAATTGTACAAGAAAACACTACCAATTTTTTTAGAAGAAAAACATTTAATTAAACAACATTTTTAGGAGGAAAACATTGTTATTATAACCAAACACAAAATAGCTTCTGATTTTAAATATCTAAAAAATAAATCACTTTTTTATATAATCTAATAATCACTTCTTTTAATTTTAAACAAACGGGAATTAAATCATAGACAATAATTTACTAATTTTACAACTTAAATTTTATCACAATTATGACACAAAGAATTTAAAAGTCATTATTAATTATTTTTCTTTTTTATTATAATTACCCATTATCATTTTCTTCATTATTATTTTTTTGTTATTATTACTTCAATACTATTTTTTTTAGTCGAAATATCATTGATAGAAAAAAGTCCAACGACACTTACATAACCTGTAGGATGCTAAATAAAGAGTATTATCGCAGTGCACAATAGATTAAAATAGCAAAATAAGCATGCATACTCATGAACCTAAATTAGTCATCCTAAAACACAACTATTACAAAACAATCTGAAAGAGATTTGGACATTTCTTCTTCTTTTTTAATCCTTCCGGAGCTTTTCAAGTCCAACACCAGCCCAAAGCAAAAACATCCATGGCACCAAAAACAGTTGAACTGAGTAAATCAGTGAGTAATAGATGTGTATAAAGGCAACATAACCTGGGTAAAACAATGCTGCCAAAATGCAAGGGCCAACTCTATCAGACTATTATACAGTAGAACAGTTGTGAAATAAAGAGAGAAAAAAAAGGAACTCAAGAAAGGGGAAGGGGTAAAGGGCATGAAGGTGGTGGATGAAAAAGGAGAAGAGAAAAGTGGCCGAAAAATGTGGAAAAAGATGTGATTATAAACATAAAAAAGAAAAAAAAAAGAGCAAAGAGAAAAAAAAAACTCTCACCATGGAGAAAGAAAAACTCACCTAAAATGGGTAGGAGATCTCCCATAAAGGGAGAGGAGCACTCCATGGAGAGCAAATATCTCTCCCATAGAGGGAGAGGAGCCCCAAAGAGCACTGCTGCGACACTACGTGCTTTGTTTCTGCTAGGGTTTATGGTTGTTAGCTCTCTTGAAATAAAATAGCTTATTTTATTTTTATTTAGGATTTCCTAAACAATTGGGCCCATGAGAGGAAGAGCTTCATCATTTGGGCCAAACACCCCAATCTCAAACAAAAAGAAAAACACTTGGAACTTTCCAAGATTAGAAATTCATTAAAATTGCAATTAGCCAAAAATAATTTATGGGCTCTAACGAGCTTACGGCCCAACAGCACTACTCAAATGAGATTTTTTTCATTTATTTTAAGATAATCACCATCAGCCCATTTTTCAATCAAAGACCTGATACATATTAAAATGAAAGTTTGACCAAAAAAAAAAAAAAACATATTAAAATGAAAGAATAGCCAAACGTCAAGAATCCGATTCCGACCGAAATACTTATCCAAATGAAACCACATATACCAACTAATCAAAAGATTAAAATTAGGGGAATTGATTTTTACACATATTTTTTAAGTTTACTCATTTTGTTTTTTTATTTTCCAAAATACCCCTTTTAAATACTTTAGACATCTAAGCTTATTCTCTCTTCCTCACCTAGACCCCATCATTACCCCACTCTTTACTCCTCCCACCATTAATAATCATATTCAAAACTTCTAAATTCCTATTCAAAACTCATTTCAATAAGTTCATTGGACAAGTGATTAAGATAACATAATGATTAAGATTAAAATAAGTTTACTCGTGTATACACTTGACATTTGATTAAGATAACATAATGATTGAAATACACAAAAAGTTAAAAAAAAATTCTCCAACATTATTTTGTTAAATTGTTTCAGATTAGAAGAAACTTGAGGCTTTTTAACCAAAATAGTGCAAAAAAAAAATTTTACAAGATTAATTAATGTAGAAAAATATCTATTTATTAGTTTGGGGTGATTTCTGTCAAGGTAGAAGGCGCATAATAAGACAACGTCGCCAATAACAGGATGGAAGATGACACAACGAGATCAACTTAATTTTCCATATGGTGCAAAATGAAATGTGCCTCCAGTGACCCATTTTTGTCGGTGAGCCTCATTTGTAAGGCGCTAAAACATTAAGCACCTCATGTATCATGGAAGATGGAGTATGAAAATGTGCATCACATTTTGTTGATAGGTTCTTGAATATCGGGCTAAGCTAGAGCTTGAGTTTTAAAAGAAAGTTTCAGATGCAAGTTTATGAATGTGTTTGGTAAAACTAACTGATAAGCTAGCTACTAAGCTCTGAGTTTACAAGCTATTTTATTGAATTAAAAGTGTTTGGCGAAACTAACTGATAAAAAGACGTAAAAAGAAAACAAATAAAAAACTAAAATATGGGGAATAAAAATGAAAAAATATCTATAAGGTAGAAGCTATAAGCTAGCTGAAATAGCTTAAGTAGATTTGAAGCTATAAGCTCCTAAAATAAGCTAAAAGTTTGTGTCTTACCAAATACTTTTATGTTGGACAAACTAACTTATAAACTAGTCAAATAAGCTAGTAACTAACTTAAACACCCTCTATAATTATATTTTATATAATTATATTTGATAGGCACAATTGGTAGACTACCCTATTAACTCATTCTTACATAGTTACATGAGAATTTGTACGGCACCCACCCAATGTGGATGTTGAAACTGTAGTTTTTTTAACTAATAGTTGTAGGATTCTCATTTAATGGGATTATATATTGATATTTATTATAAATGAAATTGAAATACAAAAATATAATTAACATGTACCTAAAGTAAATAATTAAAATATCTAACAATACCATATCAAATTATTTTTTTAACATAAAAGAAAATGTTTATAGTAAAAAATGTTGGATTTAATCGAAAATTGCCTAGATCAATTCAGATAGATACAAGATATAACATGTTCATAAAATAATTAGAAGTTATTGCGTACCCGGAATCAGAGAAGGATCCATGGTGTTTGTCTTGAACAGAGTGAGAGAATGCTGCTCTCTTCCTGGTAGGATGCCAAAAGACAGAACACGAGTACCGAGTACAGGGAAGAGTCTGTCATATATAAACTGACTAATGGGTTACCAGTTCTATATCTTACCAGTAGAGACCAGGGACCTCTCAACGGGCTACTGAACTGAACAGCCTAACCAATCACGGGCTATTCACAATAAAAGCCCAATATATATAATCCATCTTTACATTATGTGCTATAATTAAATAAATAATCTATAATTGATATTAATAATTCAATAAATATAATTCTAAATAATTGATTAATGTTAATCCATAAAATACAAATTGGGAATAATCTAACATTCTCCCACTTGGATAACATTAGTCAATTATCAGAACTACTAGGAATTATTAAAACCAAAGTATCAATTATAGCTAATGCACATAACTTTAATAATTTCAAGAAATAAGAGCATTAACAATATAGAAGATAGCATCCGATAGGGATACATACCATATGCTTATATTTCATAAAATGATGGATAATGGAAAACATAATTCAATGAAACAATATGCTATCCAAAAATGGTCCCAGCATCATAGATGCTATAAGAGATATGATAATAAAAGTAAACTAACACATATCTCATAATATTGAGCAAATACAAAACAAACTCCCACTAACCTAAAATACCAAAAGACTTATACAAATACACATGAGTTATGAAAAACTCCAATAATCAAGTCTTTGGTTAGTGGATTTACTAAAATGCTCAACACACGTGATAGTTGTTGTTAATGTCTTTTCGACACTAGTTCAAAACAGCTCCTTTCACTATCACAATAGGCCACAAACCTGACACTATCCACATGAGTATAAGTGCACACAATAGCCCAATATCAAGAGTAATTACATAAGGGGAAGACCCAATAACAAAAGTAATTACACTTGGGCTAAATCCAGAATGCTCGAGAATAGTTGACATTTAATTAATCCGAGTTTTACTATATAAGTGACTATGCATGTTCAAATAGAATAAATAAATTTAAACAAATCTCCCACTTGAACAACATAGACTCTTAGTTTAAACAAAATAAAACTCAAGATTAATATAGACAAAAAATGTCAACAATGAGCAAGCACTTATAGCAATTGATTCAAACAAAAGAATACAAGTACCTCAACAATGCAGAAAATCATACTCGATAGGAGTATTGATATCATACATGCAAGATACTCATACATCTTAACCTTATGAAAAACGTGGAATATCGGTTTAAGAAAATTACAACAAAGTTGCATACTAAAATAATCAAAGTTTCCTTCGTAACACAATGGCCAAAATAATAATAATAACATAGTCCACATAAACTCAAGTGCCTATAATAGCCCAATAACAAATAACTAAAGTAATTACATATGGGCATAACCCAATAACCAAAGTAATTACAAAATGGGCATACAAAATGGCATCAATGAGTAAGCACTTTACTGGTCCAAATAATAAGATTTACAAGCACCTTATTGATCCAAGAAATCATACTTGATAGGAGTATTAATTTCATATAAGATACTCGCAAATCTGTGACCTTATAAAATGTGGAACGTTGGTCAAGAGAGAAGCACAATAAAATTGCAAGTCAAATGCGCAATACCAACAAAATAACCTTAGCGTACACTTAGTGTGCCTTACTGAGATTCAATAAAATTGCACATAAAAAATATATATACCAACAATTTGTGCACAAGAATACATCTCAGTAATACGAAATGAGATTTCTTCCCAAAATCTCTAAAAGCATGTCATATGATTAAGTGCACATAAGAACACATGACAACCAAAAACTCAAAAAAAAAATATTAATACAAAAGTGCACACAAGAACATATAGCAATGCTATTGTCTCAAGACAACTAATTGTGTGTACTCCCACTAATCCATAATAATATAATATTACTAGGATTTTCATTAGAGTCAAATAATATTAAAATACTCTAATGTTATAATAACTAATAGTGAGATTATAATTTTTTTGTTAAGGTACTCATTATGAGTCTAAAACTCACAATTTTTCTCTCTTCAAAATTTGATATTAGAGAGAAACATATTGAAGCAAAGTCAACAGAAATGGTTACATAACAGAATATGAAACTCAACATAAAACCATAATAATGGTTTTGCAAAGGAGTTTCATAGTTAACCATATACTTTGCTTACAAAATGAAGGAAATTATAAATGTCCACTTGACATTATAAAATAGAAAATCTCCTTAAAAAATTATTGTAACACGCAATTTTATAAAATATGATGGCTATTTAAAAAAATTGCCAACATATGAGTGAGATTATAATCTCCAACATATTTCAAAATGAGATCATAGAAAAATTCAATAACTCACTCCCATGACTCAAGTGTTACAATTTAAATAATAATAGCAAAGCACTCTTTAGCGGAAGCGGAAACGAAAGTGCATAAAACCCTTGACTATTATTGAGGATACAATAAGATTTAAGAAATCTCTAACTTCCACTGTTCTTATAATTACAAAATTACAAGATAACAATATTGTATTATATACAAAATTCATCCATATATCCCAAAATTTTAAGAATGATACTTGTTATTTCAAAATAGCTTTAATAAGTCTATAGTTTGACATACCATCGATTATAAGAAAAATTAATGGTATGCAATAGAGAAATTAATCTCTTCAAACAATAACAAGTTAATTTGGGACATCAACATATTGTCTGGTACCCATAATATAAGACAATAACATGGAGTTTAACCATAATGTTCTCAAAGAGACTTAACAAACAATATCCTTAATATAAAATCTTGACAATAAAGGGTAACATGTAATTTTTTAAAGAGAGAAGAAATACTACAATTTTGCTTGACAAAATCATAACTTAATATATAGATTTCTCCCACTTGATAGAGAAAAGTAATTAAAAAAAAACCATATAATATGAAAATCATATAAAAAATATTTAAAATTATTTTCTCTATCACACAATGATCATGTCAAGCAATGTCATACCGATAGGGTATGTCCATCACCTACACAATTCAATTCAACTTATTTCAATAAAATAATTTACTAAATTTAGGTCCTATCAAAATATTGACAGAAATGGACATAGAGGCTAACACCAAAATATAACAAAGAAACATTTAATATGCATAATATTTTATGCTAACACAAAATTAAATGAATCTGTGTGTCTAGCCAAAATAATAAGATGTCCCATTAACCAAAAATTTCTTATTTACAATGATCACGCCTAAGGGTCCCGAATCATAATAAATAAGAAATAAAAATGATACAATATATAATTTTCATGTCCCAAAACAAAATTCTAATACCGATAGGGTACCAAATAAAAAATTTGACATGAGTTAAACACCAATATATATTGCATAAAACCAAATCACATTAATAACAATACACCGATAGGGTATAATTATTATTAATGTAATATAAATATAATTCAAATAATTAATTTCCATAAAAATTTTGCATAATTGTACCCACGATAGGTGAGCTCACAATTATACAAAATAAAAAAACATGTCAAACATAATTTAATTGAATAAATAAATTGCATGATTAACAAACTATATGTATTATAAATACATAATATATGATTTCAAAGTGGCCCAAAAAATTATTTCATAACACTTGGCTCACTACCAGAGAGAGTGAAATATTCCAAAAATTCTCTAATAACATATGAAATATACACAAAAAATTTCAGGCCAAAATTCTGAGAGTAGCATTTTCAAAATTATAAATTACTCTCAAAATAATTAAAATAAATACCTCCAGGTATCCAAAAATTATAAAAAATATACCAAAAAATCAGAAAATTAATTATTTAATTTTTGGTATAAAAATTAAAATTTTTTTGGCAAAAAATGAAGATACACACGCGCCCCACGCGCTTGGCCCCGCGAGTGGGCAGGCGCGCGTGACACTATTCATCATCTCCCTCACCCGGATTGCAGGAAACGGGTCAAACACGACCCGCTAAAAGACCCGACGCGTGCGGCTGCTGCAGGCGACGGAACACCGCGTTTTTCAAGCTGGAGGACCGCCGCTGGACGGCAGTTGAAACCCCTCAACCAATTGCCTGAATCAACCGTTCATGTAGGAGCAATCGCAGATCGAAAAAAAATGAACGAAAACGGATCATTTTGACCCGCGAAGAACACTTGTTCTGCACAGTTTTTTTTTTCGGCGACGGGGAGCCACA
The DNA here is from genome assembly GCA_026901365.1 of Sesbania bispinosa. Classification (NCBI taxonomy): domain Eukaryota; kingdom Viridiplantae; phylum Streptophyta; class Magnoliopsida; order Fabales; family Fabaceae; genus Sesbania; species Sesbania bispinosa. The sequence goes on from QLOH01000239.1 coordinate 312,297, forward strand.
ATTTTCTGACCACATAGCCGCCTCTCCACGGCGGTCAAAAGCCCTAAGCTAATTTCGCGATTTAGCCTCTGTTTTCCAGGAAATTGCAGATCCAGAATAATAAGGGTTTTGCGAAACCGCGATGAAGAAAAATGGAAAATTCTCCAAATTGTTGGAACGAAACAAGCTTTAGAACTCCAGATTCATAAAAGATACATAGTTGAACAAAAGCCCCAAAATAATTTCGAAAATGATTGGCTCAATTGTGAGATCAAAAAACTGGTTTAAAGGTTCTAACCCGAGAAGAAAACTGACAAATTCTCACAAAATATACAACGAAATCGCACCAAAATTTGACTTATGATTCAAAATTGTATGGGTAACAAAACCCCTAAATCAATTTTATGTTTCGAAATCCAGAAACGAGAATCAAAATTTCAGGCGTTTGGCGAAACAGAGAAGAAAAATGATTCTGTAATTCGAAAAATCCTTCATAGTTTAACACAATACGACAGATATCCAACAAAAACAAAAATCCCTAAATTTTATACACAATTAGCGAATAATTTTATCAATATAAATTTAGGGTTCATAGGATACTAATTCTAACCCAGAACAACCATAATCTGTATCTATAAGGCTTTGATACCAATTGTTGGATTTAATCGAAAATTGCCTAGATCAATTCAGATAGATACAAGATATAACATGTTCATAAAATAATTAGAAGTTATTACGTACCCGGAATCAGAGAAGGATCCATGGTGTTTGTCTTGAACAAAGTGAGAGAATGCTGCTCTCTTCCTGGTAGGATGCCAAAAGACAGAACACGAGTACCGAGTACAGGGAAGAGTCTGTCATATATAAACTGACTAATGGGTTACCAGTTCTATATCTTACCAGTAGAGATCAGGGACCTCTCAACGGGCTACTGAACTGAACAGCCTAACCCATCACGGGCTATTCACAATAAAAGCCCAATATATATAATCCATCTTTACATTATGTGCTATAATTAAATAATTAATCTATAATTGATATTAATAATTCAATAAATATAATTCTAAATAATTGATTAATGTTAATCCATAAAATACAAATTGGGAATAATCTAACAAAAATTCTACATTTTATAACATTTAAAGATATTAATTTCTAATATAAATATTTGCTTTTACATTCAATAAATCACTTAATATAGTATCATTATAAATTTTATTTATTTATTTTAGATACATGTTAATTTATTTTAATTAAATAGTAAAATATATAATTTTAATTTTATTTATAAAAAGGCAAGTTAATATCGAGTACATCATAATATATGAATAAAATATTAAAAACATCGCAGGGTGGGTACGTAAACAAAGAAACGAACCCTTGCCGTTTTGAACAATGTCAATCAAATGCCATACCATTGAAACAAGTTTGCAACATATCACCGTCAAATATTAATACAATTTATATGAATAATTATGTACTGCGTACATCTTCCATGACATAGGAGGTGCTTAATTTCTTAGCTCCTTACACATGAGACTCATTGGCAAAAGCGGGACACAAAGAGACGCATTTTCATTTTGTGCGTTTTGGAAAAAACCGATCTCCCATAGACATATCTGCCTTCCTTGGTGACCTTGTCTCTTTATGCGCCTTATGCGCGATTTCTTTTCACTATGGTAGAAATTACTCTAAACATATATAAATAGATATTTTTCTGCATTAATTTGGTAATTTTTTTATTTTGGTTAAAAAGCCTAAACTCTAACTATAAGGTGGGGGAGTGGGGATTGGACAAGGGTGAGGAGATTGCGGATAGTGCTTTTCTTGTATTCATCATCATTTCTATTAGAATCCATGCAAATCTTAAATAATCATGGATATCCATACAAATTTCTTGTTTAATTAAATTGTATTCCCCCTATCTTTTTTTTAAGGCGCACTTAATCGAAATACATATATCAATAAAATTAGTTAAAGTTACCAAAAGGTTGTGGCTGCGACGCAGGGTAATAGAGGATACCTGTGGTTGACACAAAAAAATAGTTAAAGTTAGTTAATTTTATTAAAGTTTAAAAAAATATTTTAACTTCCTAGATTTACCCTAATTTAATATTACTAATTAACTCCATTACCATTTATTAGTTGAGAATACATTAAAGTCAATAAAGATAAATAAAGAAAATGGTAATAAATACTACTTTGAAATTGTAAAGTGCCTTATAAAAATGAACATAAGAAACTTGTAAGTAGTAGCTTATAAAAAAAAGACTTTACAATAATCAATTTAATTAAATGCCCGCACCTAATGAGTACTCATCTCATATTGTACCTGTCATGGCTAATCTATATATGGATAATGAGGGTATTTTTACCATCTCTAGATTAGATACTTCGAATAGTGAGCATTTTGAAAGAATATTTTTTTTTAAATTTATTTGTGCTTATCTTATCCATATGTATTTAAATAAATGTTTAATTAAACTTATAAAATTAAAAATAGGTTATGTCTTCTCTGTATGTTCTTTAAAATTTATTTTAACATAAGAGAAAATATATTTTTACGTCAATATCCTATTATATACTTTACAACAATGATAGAGAAATATGAGAGAAAAAATTGTAAATATAATGGAGATAGATACAAACAAAAAAAAATATTAAATGAATTTTAATAAACTTCTCAAACAAACTTAATTATAAGCTTTCATATATTTTTTTTGGTAAAGTACCAAGCTAAAAGAAACCAAAAGAAAGAAAAAAGAACACAAAGAAAAGACAGAAAAACTAAAGCCTAATAATAGGCACTCTCTCAAAATCTTCTTTCAAAAGACTTGCAATCCCCTGAGGAGGGTCCCTAAGCTGAATAAAGCTGTCAGCACACTGCACACCTAACCTTGCCAGAAAATCAGCTGAAAGATTCCCTTCGCGAAATACATGCTGAATAGGGACTCCGTGCGTAGTCAACTGCAGTACTAGAGTCAGATTGACAAACAACTTGTTGAAGACCCAGTTGCCAACACAGTCTAATTCCATAGAGAATAGCAAGAAGTTCAACCTCCAAAATATCATAGCAATCCACAAATCCATGAAAGCCCTCAAACCATTCTCCATCATATTTTCGAATAAGACCTCCAAGACCTGCTCTATCGTTAGTGACGCTGCCATTAGTATTGAGGATGTGTCCATACATTATAGAAGGAGACCAGCTAATCCAAATAGGATTACTAGTTGAATGAGAAGACTCCTGGAAACCTCTTTTTATTGAAGCCGCGAGATTCTTCACACGAAACAAAGTTTGCCAAGCCTGTGACACTTCTCCATAAAAAATTAATCTATTTCTATTAATCCAAATCTCCCAGACCGCTGCCAAAAAATGAGATCTAAGCTTGTTAAATCCTTCACGCAGCCAGGTAGAGATGTCGTCAGCATGGAAAAAACAAGAATGAGGGGTGCAGCCCAGACCAAGCCAAACCTCCATCGTTCTGGGACAGTTTCTGAAGCAATGCCAAATGGATTCCTCTTCTTCACCACAACCTGCACAAGTTGGGATACAAGGAATTCCACGGTGAGCAAGCACTCCTCTGGTAGGAACTGAGTGATGACAGAGTAACCACAACAGAAATTTAATATTCTCAGGAGCCTTCAAGTGCCATAATCATCCCCATTCCTCCTCCTCTGACCAAGTAAAATGAAGATGAAGCAACCATGCATAAGCACTCCTGGCAGAATATTCACCCGAAGAAGTATGGTTCCATATCACTAAATCAGGCATCCCCTCACACAACAGCAGCTGATGTTTTTATAGAGAGAATAACAGATTGCAGAATTGAGTTTTTGTATTAATCATAAATGGAATAGATACAAGGCTATTTATAATACAATTGAGTGCTTAACAAAATAATATTTGAATGCTTAACAGAATAGATTTAAAATACAATTAGTTACAAGTGATGAGAAGATAAGATTGAATAGGTGAGTTTATCAGTTTGTTATGAGTTTGTTACTGATAACTCCTACACGCCCCCGCAAGATGGTGGACGCGGGAACAACACCAATCTTGTCTGTGAGAAGTTGATGACGAGCTGCTGGAAGTGCTTTGGTAAGCAAGTCTGCAAGCTGATGTGAGGAAGGAATGTGCAGTACATGAAGGTCTTTTGAAGCAACCAAATCACGAACAAAGTGGTAATCAATGGCTAGATGTTTCATTCGGGAATGAAAAACAGGATTTGCACAGAGATACGTCGCACCAAGATTGTCCGAATGAATTTGAGGCTTCTGTGGCAAGTTGAAGTGGAGCTCATGGAGAAGTTGTTGAAGCCATAATAGTTCAGTGGCGGTAGTAGCAATTGTTCTGTATTCAGCCTCTGTTGAAGACTTGGTAACTGTGGTTTGTTTCTTACAAGACCAAGAAACCGGATTAGAGCCAAAGTATATGAGATAAGCCCCGGTTGACTTGCGATCTGAGGTGTCACCGGCCCAGTCAGAGTCACAATAGGCATGAAGTACCAAAGATTTTGTTGCTGTTAAATGAAGACCATGGTCTATGGTTCCTTTGAGGTAGCGCAATACTCGTTTTGCTACCTGCATATGAAGGTCACAAGGTGATTGCATATGCTGAGACAATTTATTGACAGAGAATGCAATGTCTGGTCGTGTCAGGGACAAGTACTGCAATGAGCCAACAATTCTACGCTAAGTAGAGATATCGCATGTGGAAGCATCATCAGAGGGAATTAAGCTTCGAGAGGTAGACATGGGAGTGGAGATAGGCTTTGCATCATGCATATTAGTGGACTTCAACAAATCTCTGATGTAGTGGTGTTGTGTGAGAAAGAGAACGTTGGTTGTTGGAACAAGTTCGATGCCAAGAAAATGAGTAGGTGGCCCCAAGTTCTTCAAAGAAAATTTAGCGGCAAGTGCAAGCTGAAAATTTTGAATGAAGACTTGATCATTCCCTGTTAATAAAAGATCATCAACATAGACCAAGAAATAAATTAGGGAAGCGCCATTGCTGTAAATAAAGAGGGATGAATCTGTTCTTGCATTTGTAAATCCATATTCAAGAAGAAAGGCCTTGAGAGCATGATACCAAGCTCGTGGAGCTTGTTTAAGGCCATATAATGCTTTTCTCAGTTTATAGACATGATTTGGAAACTCAGGATGAATAAAGCCATAAGGTTGTCGCATATAAATATCCTCTGTAATTGAGCCATGGAGAAAAGCATTATTCACGTCCATGTGATTGAGAGGCCAGCCAAGAGAGAGTGCAATACAGAGAACTAACTTAATAGTTTGAGGCTTGACAACAGGACTGAACGTTTCAGTGTAATCCACCCCTGGTTGTTGGTTGAATCCTTTTGCGACAAGACAAGCTTTGTACCGTGAGACTGTTCCGTCTGGATTTCTTTTGATCCGAAAGACCCACTTGTTGCCAATAACATTAAAATTTGACTGAGGAGGAACAAGAGTCCATGTTGCATTAGTCATCAAGGCATTGAATTCATCACTCATGGCAGCCTTCCATTCTGGGATTTAATGGCCTGAGAAGGACATGTTGGTTCAACTGATTGCGGGAGAGGAAATTTGGTCACCAAGTTAATTTTCTTGGGCTTGAAAATGCCACTCTTAGACCTGGTGGTCATGTGATGCTGATTAGTAGTTGCAGACATGGGATCACTTGCTGGCCGAGGAGAAAGTGAAGATAAGGGTGGTGTTGCAGTTGGAGAAGAGAAAGGTGGTGTTTCGGTTGGAGAGGTATGTGGAGAAATATTAGATGAGGTGTTAGTGGGTGGATCTGATGATTGAGTGGTTGATGAGGGGTTGTTAGTATATGGGCTAATTTTGAAAAGTTCAAAATTTGTGGGGGAGGTTGTTGCGGCTGGGAGAGAGTCATTAGTGCACTCAATGATTTGACCAGAGGAATATGGAAAAACATCTTCAACAAATTGAACATGACGTGATGTGTGCACTTTTCCTGTTTTTGGATGGTAACAGTGATAAGCACTTTGACTGCTACTATAACCAAGAAAGACACAAGGTTGAGACTTTTGTTCAAGTTTGTTGTTAGTGTAGGGTGCTAGCCAAGGAAAACACAAGCAGCCAAATGTTTTAAGTTTAGTGTAGTTTGGTGTTTGATTGAAAAGAATCTGAATGGGGGATTTGAATTTCAGACTCGGGGTAGGGATACGATTGATCAAGTAAGCTGCTAATTGCAAGGAATAACACCAAAACTTTTGGGGCAAGGAAGCATGACTTAATAAACATTTGGCGGTTTCAATTAGATGACGGTGTTTTCGTTCAGCAAGTCCATTGTGTTCAGGTGTATATGGTGGGGTGGTGAGGTGGGAAATGCCATGGCATTGCAGAAAAATTCCTTAGTTTAATGTACTCACCCCATTATCAGAATATAATGTTTTAATTTTTTATTGAAGCTGATTTTCTACAAGTGATTTAAACACTGGAAAAATGGAGGAAACATCTGATTTGAATTTCATAGGGTAAAGCCACACATATTTGGAGTAATGATCAATGAAAATTACATAATAAGAATAACCATTAACAGAATGTATTGGAGAAGGACCCCATACATCAGAATATATTATTTCAAGAGGACCCGAACTGGACAAAGTGGACTTAGAAAAGGAAAGCTTATGACTCTTATTGACTAGACAATCATGACACTTTTTATTGGAAGATGGACACTTAATGTTGATGGCTTTGAGTGCATGTTGAAGAACTCATTGATCTGGATGTCCCAGCCTATGGTGCCAAAGGTCAAGGGAAGAAGAAATAGAGGTATGATGTGCTTGCGGGAATTTGGATGGAGATGGTAACTTGTACAGGTTATCTTCACTCTTGCCTCGTAGCAAGATCTCCCTTGTCTTCAAGTCCTTTACCTCAAAATACAAAGGAAAGAATTCAATAGAGATAGCATTAGAGTGACATAATTGGGAAACTGAAACCAGATTTTGTGAAATTTGCGGAACATATAAAACATCATTCAACATGAGTGACTTAGATGAGGTAGACAGATGAGTTGAACCAGTGGATTTTATTTGAAGAGACTTACCATCGTCAACCATCAATTGATCATGAGGGAATGAATCCCTTGTAAGGGATAATTGATCAAGATCATGAGTGATATGATGAGTAGCACCTGAATCAAGCAGCCATGAATTATCTGGGGCCTCATTGTATCGAGCAACAACATTGGCAACAGGCTTGGAGGGGCGTCCAAGCAACTTGTTCAGCTTGAAGCACATTTTTGCTGTGTGTCCACGTTTTTCACAAAATTGACAAGTAGGTGGAGGAGTACCAGAGTCATGGGAAGCTGATTTGCGAGACTGATGTGCAGATTAACCAACAGCTGAAAGTGTTTGCTACGTGGAGTGGTGGATCTGTGAGCAAGGTTTACAGTGATGGGTATGGAGGCAACGCGTTGCTCATCACGTTGAAGGAATATTTCATAGTCAACCAATTTGTCAAAGAGCTCATCAAATTGGAGAGGAGTATCCCTGGTGCGTATGGAGACACTGAACTCCTTATAGTTTGTAGGAAGACCATTCAAAGCAGCTATAACCAAATCAAGATCATCAACGATGTGACCAATCAAGGCGAGTTCATCACCAATTGCTCGAATAGAGCGAAGATAGTCATGAGCACTTGAGTTTCCCTTTTGAACAGAAGCAAGGCGCTCTTTAAGGAGCATGATGCGAACACATGATTTGTTTGCAAAGGCTTTCTGAAGCTTACTCCATGCATCAGCAGAAGAGGAGGCTGAAGACATCACAATTTGGGCTTCAGGACCACATGAAGCAAGGGGAGCAAGGGAGACATGGTGATCTTGGCAACACCAATGAACATAGGCTGGATTGGTGGAAGTATTGTCACCAGATCCAATTTTCTTTGGAGGGCAGGGAGTATCTCCTGTGACATAGCCAATGAGATTGTTGGCAGCAAGAAGATAATTGATTTGTTTGTACCAGGTAGGATAGTTATTAGCATTGAGTTTAATGGGAAGGTTGGAGGCAAAATTAAACTCAACAAGAGCAGACACAGATGAACTGCTGGTTATGGTCGAATTGGTAGTGGAGGAGGCCATAGGTGGAGGATTGAAGAAGCTGTTAGGCTTAGAACCCAGCTGATACCATATAGAGAGAATAACAGATTGCAGAATTGAGTTTTTGTATTAATCATAATTGGAATAGATACAAGGCTATTTATAATACAATTGAGTGCTTAAAGAAATAATATTTGAATGCTTAACAGAATAGATTTAAAATACAACTAGTTACAAGTGATGAGAAAATAAGATTGAATAGGTGAGTTTATCAGTTTGTTATGAGTTTGTTACTGATAACTCCTACAGTTTTGAGATAGAGGAGCGAACGTCTTCATTAAGAATAGTCCAAAGCTTTTCCCAGTGCCAATTGCCATCCAACCACACGTCCCTGATCCTCATGTTAAGGTCATGTATATTAACAGCAAAGACCTCGGAGCAAAGCGGACCCCCTGTCCAATCATCAAACCAAAAACTAGCTTCCCCATTACCGACTTTCAATCGAAAACCGTGATGAAGAAGATCCCGAGCTTTAAGAATTGACCTCCAAATATAAGATCCTTGACTGAACTGAGAATTAAGAATAGACCACCCCCTGAGGTACTTGTCTTTCATAATAGATACCCGCAACTTATCTGATTCCTGGAGCAATTCCCAAAAAAGTTTCCCCAACAAGGAGACATTTTGAAGCCTAGCTACTCTGACATTGAGACCACCAAAACGTTTCGGCCGAACCAGCTTCTCCCACCCAACCAAGTGCATACCTATGCCAGTGGTTCCTTTCCAGATAAAAGAGCGAGCAATTCTATCTAATCTATCACACATATTCCGGAAGCCAAAGCACCTGCATGTTGTATGTAGGAATAGACGAAAGGACTGCATTTGCAAGAGTGACCATTCCCGGGTTAGATAGTAAGCGCCCCTTCCAAGCAGAAAGCTTAGAATTGATTCGGTCAAGGATTGGTTGAAACGTTTCTTTATTTGGTCTTCCTTGAAACAGTTTAAACCCAAGATATTTATTCAAGCAAGTAGTGAAACGGATACCAGAGATACCTTGTCATCTATCCTTCTTTGCTGTAGAAACACCCTTGGATGCAAAAGCTCTAGATTTATCGACATTAATTTTAAACCCAGACATGCCACAGAAATCCATGAGTAGATTCTTCAAAAAATGCACTTGAGAATGTCGAGCTTTGATGAAAAGAAGACAATCGTCTGCCAAAAAAAGGTGGGATAAGGGTGGGCCATTCTAGAGACTTTGATGGGCTCCCAATTATGCTCCTGAACTGCCTGGTAAATCATAAGACCAAGCTTCTCCATGCACAAGACAAAAAGATATGGGGATAAGGGATCCCCTTGTCTAAGACCCCTTTGAGGTGTTAGCGCAAAAACCCTCTGAGACATGGTTTTAATGACAACAAACCTTTTGATCAAACTTAATGTTTTCTGTTCTTGAAGTTAATAATGTTTTGTATGTGAGACCTTAGAAAGACAAGATTCTCATGAAGAACTCAGAAAGATCAACCACGTCCAAGCTCAGACTGAGATTGAGAGGCAACCACAGATTGAGATTGGTAGTAATCCTCAGACTTAAGATGAAGATAAAAGATCAGCCTGAGATTGAGCAAGTCTTTCCTGAGATTCAGAAAAAATCAGAATCCTAATGATAAGAAACATCATACTTCAGAATTGTCTTTAGAGAATGGGCAAAGCTTAGAATATTCCATATGCTGAAGGTAATTTCAGAAGAAAGCCTCAATACATATCCTTTATCAGAAAGTCTTCAGAAGCTTAGAATGGTTGAATCTGAAGATAGCCTAAGTTGAGAGAGATGCACATCAGAATGCAGTCTTAACTACAATCAGAAAGGGTCTATACTAGAAATATCAATCATCAAGCCAAGTCAAGATGAGCTCAAACAGAGAACTAAGTTGCATCAAGAAGACCAATATTCAAGACTCAAGAAAACTGAGACTAAAAAATGATACAATTGAGACTTAGACTCATCTGAGATGCACCTTATTATTTACTGACTGTGTGCTCAAGTTGTGGCAAAAATCCTAGACTTTATTTTTGAAGATATTGATCAATAAATGAAGCTCAAAGATCATCTTTGAGAATATAAAGCATAAGAAGTCAGAATTAAAGAGCCAAGATAAAAAGACTTGAGTAAAATCTACTAAGCAAAGATGAGATTCAAAGTCAGCTTGAGATGCAGACTCAACTTGAGACGCTGGCTCATGATCAGATGCAATTTCAAGTTCAGACGCAGACTCAAGAACAGATGCAGTATCAAGTTCAGATAAAGACTCAAGTTCAGATGCCAACTCATGTTGAGATGCAGACTCAACGTGAGATGAGACGCAGAGATCAGATGCAAACATGAGACTCAGACTTGAGACACAGAGATCAGATGCAGTCATGAGACTCAGACTTGAGACGCAGAGATCAGATGCAATCATGAGACTCAGACTTGAGACGCAGAGATCAGATGCAGTCATGAGACTCAACTCAGATAGAGTCTCATCAGTAAAAGCAAGTCAACGCAAATACACTGTCACAGCAGAGACAACATCAGAAAAGCACTGATCTCATGTCAGAAAATTGAAAAACGACCTCTCTCTCTTCTAACGGCTAGTATAATGACTAGTTTAAACGGTTAGTTTTCTGAAGACTATAGAAGGAAGTCTCATTATGATGAGACGTCTGAGAGACACAGTGAGACTCAGCAGAGATGTTGTTGCACAACCAGAAAAATCTAAGTCTCAAGTGAATCTCAACCTACCTACCTATGTTATCTTGGCCATAATCATGTAGTAGATTTAGCTCTTGTTTTATACTGATTTGTATACACTCTTTGAGTGATTTAGAGCGGGATACCTAGCTGAGCTCACGGTTTATCCATACTTTGTATATAGTCTAAGCTAGATCAATCACATCTCATCTCATATCACCAAGTCTCAACTAAGTCAGGAGGTGCCTGAGCTTAGTGTGAGCGATTGTAAAGCCTGGAGAGGCACTGTAACAAGAATACTCACTGAGTTGCCTGGAGAGGCAGTTTAAAATAAAGAATACTGCATGCGTTTCCTGGAGAGGCAGTTGAAAACAAAGAATACTGCATGAGTTACCTGAAGAGGCAGTTGAGAACAAAGAATACTTAAGACTCAGCCAAGGTAGGAGTGCCTATGCTTGGTGTGAGGGACGTCCTGAAGAGGCTGTAAGAATACTTGTAATTGACAGGTTTGTCAATAGTGGAAATCTCACGAGTTGTGAGGACTGGACGTAGCCCAAGGTTGTGGGTGAACCAGTATAAATCTTTGTGTGCATCTCTTCTCCCTTATCTCTTTATTTACACAGCACATCTCTAATACCTGAGACTTATCTGTTTGAAACAAATTACATTTGATTAAATCTCTGCACAACTATGATCTCTCACTGCATCTCAGGTCACATCTCAAGTCGATCTCATCTCAGATCCCATCTCAACTTGAGATCAATCAGTAGTCTCACTCATTCTCTTTTAAGGTCTTAACATTTGTTGAGATAATTATATCTCAAATCTGTTTGCTAAAATAAATCATATCTATTCAGAGATAATCAAGTTTCATTAATTAACGAATCATCTTTACTTGATTACAAAATTATTGTTGAGACTACATCTCATCTAACCTATTTGAGACTCCAAGTGTCAGACTTGAGATCACGTCTCAGCTTGAATTTAAGTGCATATTTTCAGGTACTATATTTTCAAGTCTCTATTAAACCCCCCTTCTAGAGACGTTCAGCCAACTTCATGAGGAAATAAAGCATTAGACCTGTTACCATTCCACAAAAGGCATAAGGAGGAAGAGGTAACACAATTCATGATGAGCCTAATTATACTTTCTGGAAAGCAGAATTCATAAAGAACCTTTTCCAAGAACCCCCAATCCACTCTATCATAAGCTTTCTCCAAATCTAATTTGAAAACCAGATCACATGTCTTCTTCTTTGTCTTATGCATATAATGAAGAACCTCCTCGAGGATGATGGCATTATTTGTGGTGCTTCTGCCAGGAATAAAGCTGCTCTAAAGAGGACTAATAAGATTACTAATAAAAGATCTGATCCTGCTCACCAGGACCTTGGTGATCAATTTATAGATCACATTGCAAAGGCTTATAGGACGAAAATCTTTAAAAGTAGGTTCATCATTTTTGGAATTAGCACAATCAAAGTTTCTGTTAATTTTGGACTCACCTGGCCAGTGGAAAATGCATCCTGAACAAGTTTCCAAACATCATCCCTCACAACCTCCCAATATAATTTGAAAAATATTGGCTGGAATCCAAGATAAGTGAAAATTAATTGATAAATTAGAGCCCTTTTAGTTCACTTATCAAGGATAAAATGGTATTTTTGCCCCAGTTTAATCCCTTTTTATTAAATATTAGATAAATTGTATTTATTAATGTTATTGAATTTGATGCTATTTTGATAGAAATATTGGTGATTTTTGCAGAATTTTGCAAGGACTTGATTTAAAGGAAAGATAACATTAAATAAGGGAGATATCTGAAAGATTTGAAGTTTAATTGAAGGCAATAAAGAAGATTTGAAGATTATTTGAGATCAATTAATGAAGATATCACTACCAATTAAACAAGGATTATGCAGACAACCTTCCCAATTAAATCCAAGATGCTCAATAAATGCAAGATTTCATCAAGAAAAGGGAAACAAGGAAAGACAAATCAACCAAAACCAGTCTCGGGGAGAGATCAAGTTAAAAAGAGAAAGATTGAAGCTGCAGGACGCATTCTGCGCTTCAACCTGCGCTGTAGCACAAGGTGAAGTGCAGCTCTCTGGATCCTGCGCTGCAACCTGCGCTGTAGCGTAGGGTGAAGCGCAGATCACGTTGATTCTTGCCCTGTTGCCATTTTAGATAGATTTCTCCCCAATTTCCTTTGTCTTTCCTTAGCCTATAAATAGGAACCTCTTGCACCAGATCAAGGGTGCACAATTATTGTAATTCAGTCATATTTCAGTGATAATGCACCGGAGCTAATTTTAGAGTAGGAGAGGAGGAGTGCTTCACAAGGATTGAAGATGGTGACAACATCTTTGGGCGGTTTGTATAGCTACCTTGTGTAGTTAACTCTCCATTAGGATTGGATGTAATTGATTCTATCCCCAGTGTATGTAAACTTTATATTATTATTTCCTGAGCTCTCTGTCTATAATATTGGTAATCTTATTCTGTGCTTAATTCCTAACTTCCGCGCTTGCACCGGAGTTATAGGCTAGTTTCGACTAGGATTGAGGATGGGGGAGCGGATTCTAAAGAAACCCATTCTCTGAGTGAATAAGAGGACTCGGTAGCCAGTGAACCGAAACATGGGCGTTGCTAGTGATTGATGGGTAGTGTGAGTACTCTAATGAAGGGCGTCTACAGGATAGGCATGGTTATTAAATTACCGATAGCAAAGGATTAGTTGATTGTTAATCCAGGAAGCGAAACGTGGATGTATTCTAATGAGTGATGGGTAGTGACAGTACTCTAGCGAAGGTACGTCCAGAGGAGTAGGCCTCGTTTATCAATTAGTTCTTTTACAAACAGAATAAAAGAAAGCAAAATAAGTCGAGGGTAAGTCTGTCGCCTGGGAGAGCCCGCATGGATTACCTTTGAGTGTTTGAGGCCACTGGTAACTCGGGGTCCTAGCAATATAGTTTGTCTACAGTATTATAGAGTAAACCTAAAATAATAGATAGTTTTTACAAAGCACGAAAGGGTGTGATGAGATGAAGTTCAATCCTAATCCAAGTAAAGTGTCTCTAACTCTTCCTTCTATTTTTATTACTTATTATTTTGCAATTTATAATTTCCACGCATAATATCCTCACAAATCTGTTATTTGTCTCTTGATAAATAGACCACGAATATATGCGAGTTGACCGTTCCCTATGGATACGATACTTTTCTTACTATTACACTACTGAATTTTGGTTCGCTTGCCAGAAACCCATCAATCCATCAGGTCCCGGAGCTTTGAAAGACTTCATACTCATGAGAGCATGGTAAACCTCTTCCTTGGTGACTGAGGCAGTAAGGCAATTTCTGTCATCCTCAGAAAGGTGCGGAACAGAAGCTGAGTTCATGAAATTACCATAAACCTCTTTGGTGCAGAAAATATTCTTGAAAAATGAGAGGCTTCATCCTCTAGAATGTTGGAGTCAGAGCACCATTCACCGCTTGGGAGGAATAAGCCATTAATGTGACTTCTACGACGGCGAATTACAGTCTGGGTGTGGAAGAAAGTTGTATTCTTATTACCAAATTTAATCCACTGGTCCCGAGACTTCTGGAACCAATGGATATCCTCTTGAAGAAGAACGAAATCATACTCCCTGTTCAGATCTTCTTAAAGACGCAAAAAGGCTAGCAGAATCAACAGTCTCCATAACACGTTGAATACCCCTCAATCTAGCTTCTATGGTCTTTTTTCTTCTAAAGATATTCCCAAAAACCTCTCTGCTGAACTTGATGGAAACCTCTTTAGTATTGGATAGAGCATCCAAAACATTACCATAGATTCTAGCCAAGTCTCACGAACAATATCAGCATAGCCCTCATGAGTTGCCCAGGCAGCTTCAAATCGGAAAGGCCTCTCTCCTCTTCTACGTTTCAACGGTCCATATCGAATAATAATGGGACTATGATCAGAATGAAAGCGGAAAAGGGACCTCCAGAGTTGCCTCTTGGAACATTCTTCTCCAATGCACATCACAAAGAGCACGATCCAATAAGATTACCCCCCACACAATTTCTCTGCCAAGTGAATTTATTATCAAAGAACCCCATATCTATCATGTTGCATTTGTCAATCATATCTATGAAATCTCTAGCATGGGTCAGAGAAAACATCCCCTCATGTTATTCATTACCAAACAGAATTTCATTAAAGTCACCAAGAATGACCCAAGGTAGGTGAATGGCCTCCCTAAGCTGAATCAAGTGAGACCAAAGGATCCGTGTACGCATCACATTAGGACTAGCATAAACACCTAAGCAGACAAAGCTCTGATTACCAGAAGAAATGAGCAGAGAAATACTTGTGGACCAGAGTCAATTTTTGGAAACAAATATTATTCTGACTTTGACAAAGAGCCCAAATGCCCCCTGTATGCCCGTGAGCTTCCTCCATGGCCACTAGATCATAATCTACTTGCCTCCAGAAAGAAACAGTTCTGTAGAAAGCAATGTGAGTTTCGAAAACAAACAACAAAGTAGGACGAAACCTGAGGAGAGTATCACGCAAGTGACGATGGCACCTTCTATTAACATAGTGACAAATATTGTGAAGCAAAAAGGATAATCAGTATCATTTTTCTCATTTTCTTGCTTTGAATCATATTGCTATGTTCTTGCCTATGTTTGCTGCCTATATCTGCTATGTATAATCCGAAATCTGTCGTGTATGGGTAGTAGTAAAGCCAAATCAAGCAAAATGAATAATATATAACAAACCAGTGCTAGTTGTTAAAAGACTAAATTTAAAGCAGTGTCCAATTTAAAACAGACTCAATCCATCAGCACAATGCCTCAATATTCAGAAAATAAAAGGAAAAGAAAGATTTACAGAGAAAAGGAAAATAAATAGGCTCCCCACTGTAGGCCATCCTTGCTCAGCCAACCACACAACTCTACCTTCCCCTGTAGCACCCACCGTGTGCCATCCATATCACATGGTCAAACTTCCCCCTGCACCCACAAATAGAGCAAAACAAACAAAGAAAAGGGGGTCTGAAATCAAAACCATACGGACAAAACAGAAGATAAAGGAACCATAGAAATCACAGCCAAAAGTCCCGACCACCGTGAGCCACCGTTCCACGCAGTCCCTAGTCCGCTACCGCCGCTACCACCGCGTGAGACACTCGCAGCACCCCTGCACCGCTGCCGCTGCTGCGCGGCCTGTTCCTTCCAGTCGCATCGTCGCTAACTGCCCGCGGCCTCCCCCCTACCCACCACCGTCGTTCAAACGGCCGCGAGCCACCACTCGCCTCTTTCCCTGAGCCGTCGCCGCTTGCGCGACCCTCCCCGCGTCTCCTCCCCCGATTCTCGCGCTTTCGTGAGCTCTTCCTCCGCGCACCGTCGTTGCGCCACCAGCAAGGGCGACCACTCCCCCTCTGCGCATGGTCGCCTCCTCCTTGCACCCCCGTTAGCTCATTTTCTCCGAAAAGCAAACCCTAGGAGAACAGAGTGAGGGAGTGGTAGAAGACTAGAAGCTTCTGTGTAATAAAATCTGATTCATTTACCCTTTTTCTCTCTTTTTTTGTTTGTTGTATGTTTGTTTAGAATCTGGGTACAAATTGGGCCCCAATGCATGCTAAAAAGTGGGCTGGCCCTCTCCCCTTTTTGTGAGGTTGGGCCGATGAAGGCTGCTGAGGCCCAACTCTCCTTTTTTAATTCTCCTGCATGTTTTTTTTTTGTGTTGGGCCCAATGATGTGAACTGAGGCCCAATTTATTTTTCCCTCTTTTATTTGTGTTATTTGTTTCACTAAAAATTGTGTGTTATTTGTTTTAAATATGTGTTATTCTTCATCACTAATAATCTCTTTTTTGTAAATTATTTAGATCCATCATCTTGTATTTCTTTTAAGTGTTTAGAATTATTTATTTAACATTTGTGAATGTAATATTTGTTTATTTCTTTCTCTGTAAATAATTGATTATTTTGTAATTTTAATTTTGTGTTCATGTGAATATTAATTGATTCAATTTATCCCCTTTATCTTTGACGATAATAGAATAGCATTTCTATCTCTTAACGTCATTCAAATAAAAATAATTGAGCATAGTCATTTACTAGCTCAATAATTTTCCCGTTTATAAATAAAAAAATAATAAAAACATTTTTAAATTGGTTATCAAATCGATTACGTTGATGGAATAGCCTTTCTATCCTTTAACGTATAGTTTTGAGAGAAATGAAATATTGAGTATAGTCATTTACTAGCTCAATAATGCGCTTAATCTCAAATCTCTCCCAAAAATAATTTTCTCAAAAGTTACGTTAATTGAATAGCATTTCTATCAATAACGTATAAAGGAAAATATTGAGTATAGTCATTTACTAGCTCGATAACGCGTGAAATTTCAAATTCATTTTTCAAAAAATGATTTTTTTAAAAAAGAAGTTACGTTAATTGAATAGAATTTCTATCGATAACGTAAAAAGGAAAATATTGAGTATAGCCACTTGCTAACTCGATAATGCAGAATATTAAATCTTTTCTCAAAAAATGTTTTTCTTCTCAAAATAAAGGACGTTTATCGAATAGCATATCTATCAATAATGTCGTCTAAACAATTTCAAGGGTTCATTGTATAGCCATTTACTAGCATCAACTCTGCTAAAAAATAAATTTTCTTCTTTCTTTGAATTAAAAAAGAATTTCCAAAAACAATTTCCTCATTTTCCTTTATTTTAAAAAAAAAAAATCAATTTCTTTCAAAAACAAAGTCAATCTTTTTTCCAACACGTTTTTAGAACTACGTAACTTTGATTTCTCCATTGCACCTAGGGATACGTAGGAGCGGGGACCAATCCTGTCAAGCCAAAATAAACAAACAAAAAATGTCTTCTTCGCTTTTAATCCAAATTCAATTTCTTTTTTAGATTTGGATTACTTATTGTAAAAATATAAAAAAAAATAATATATAAAAAAATAAAATAAAAAATAATACAAAAACAGAAAAATAATTTTCATTTTTATAAAAAGGGGTAAAATGAATATTTTCAGAAGTTAACAAGTTTTGCACAATTAATTAGAGGTAACCGTCTTAGGACGGATGTTATAGGGTGTTAATACCTTCCCTACACATAAATGACTCCCGAATCCAAATCTGGTTTTGAAGACCATTTTTCTTTCTTTAAAGGGTTTTCCAAATGTTTTCCCTTAAAATAAACTTTGGTGGCGACTCCATTGAAATTCGATTTTTCCAATATGTTTTCACCGACCCGTCGCGACCCCGGTTTCGACAGCTGGCGACTCCACTGGGGACGTTTGAGAGTCAAGCCTGTCATAATTAATTGTGCAAAATTTTTAACTTTTATACTCATTTTACCCTTTTTGTTTTATTTTGTTTCGTTTGTTTCGTGTGTATTGTTGTAAATATTTTCTGCTCTTATGTAAATATCCCTTTGTATTATATTATGCTTCAACACTAGGGTAGAAGACTGTATCTTGTATATATTTGTGTTGTTTGGTTTGTTTTGCAGATGGGGAGGGAAAAGAAAGGTTTGTGTGCCCCTACACACACCACACCATCACCAACCTCACACACTCTTTGGCTCTATACCCGAGCCTGTGCACACTGAGAGTAGAAGGTGTTTCAACAAACTGCCATTGAGGGGCTTAATGCTCACGTGGCTTTTGTTGATTCGCCACTCAGATTGTCACCAGTTTTACAAATTAATCACAATCGAGAGGGTCCCATGCCTCCTTGTGGTAAATTTGTGAAACCGGGTCCTTGTCTATTTGATAAAGGGCAATCTGGGAACCATCATCCATGAGAGTTTAGTCCCCAACCTTAAAAATCGTGCACAAATAAGTTGCCCTAGCAACCACCAAATTTAGAGCCTTGATATTAGGTGATACTGTGCCATAGGGTTCACCTGAGCTAGGACACATGGGGGCACGTTTTCTCCTTTTCCTTCCATTTATCATTGTATATATTTTACTGTGACATTTAGCAATAGGACATTTATCCTTTTTTTTAAAATAACATACACAAAAATTTCTCTAATAGCAAAGCCGTTTTTTTTTCCTTTCTTCTTTCATTGATCTTTCATACATGAGCCAGCTCATCAAATAACTCATCTGCATTGTAAATATAATAAATAAAAAGAAAGCTCCACAAATTATCTCTGCTCTAAAAGCCATTTCATAATCATGTTAAATAAGAGGTAATTTTGCATCTGCATGGAATGGGAAAGATTTCTATTGCGTTCAATAGCAAAGAATGAAAGAGGTTCAATGTCACACTAGCCATACTTCAGAGTTAGAGGGAGGTATCATAATTACAGTGATAAGCAATGACTTGTGAAGAGATAAGAAGACAAATGGACCAATAATCAAGGGCGTTTGACTGATTTTGGCATTGGATGTGCATTGGTTTAGACATTTCATTAAGGGAGAGTTTTCTCCCTTGTATAAATGTCAAACACATTTTCATCGTGAGAAGACTCGTCCTTGACGGGTAATATGAGACTCTTGCAAGAGATCGATCACATTGCTAGTGTGAAGATGTCACTTATCGAGGAGGGAATACTTCTCGTAATTGACCATCAACCACTTTGTAACCTAAGAGGAAATTTGCCTCTAGCGTTAGAAAGTGGGGAACCCCTTTAGTTCTTGAGTGCTTGGAAAATCTTTCCACAACCAATAGCATGTCATTTCGCCTTGTGTTCTTTTCCTTTACCTGATAAAAATAAAAATAAAAAGAAATAAAAATAATTTCCTCGCAATCCTTATAGGATTTGTGCTCAGTCAAGGATCATGGATGAGCTGGAACAAGGCCAACAAAAGCTGAGGAATGATGTCAACAAGATGCAGGGGCAATTAACTAAAATTTTTGAGCTGTTACAAGAAAGAGATGTAGGAGGGACTTCATCTGGGGCAGGCCAAAAGTAACAAGCCACACGTTGTAATTCTCTTGGCCTCTTCCCAATGCCAGTACAATCCTTTGGACGAAATTCTCAAGAGATGATGGTTCCTCCCGCTGTATGTCCGTATAACCATCCCCAAGCAACCCTTCCAACACCTTTTCCTTCCCATCAATGCATTGCCACAACCCCAAACACATCATATCCCCTACCACATCGTTCAATGGTGTCTCACCATCCTCCATGTCCCATCCATTCACAACACATATTCCAAGCTCCTAACATGCCATACGCGGTTACACCTTCTCAAATGACGCCACCCCATCCTTATAATCCCAACGACACCATACTCCACACCATATTGCCGCCACTTCCCACCCCATATCATGCTTATAATCCAACCACACCACGCTCCGCGCCATATTGCCTGCCACTTCCCACTCCATATCATCCTAATAATCCAACCACTCCATACTTCCCACCGCATCCCACCCCACCACGAGCAATGTTTACCACATCACCTCGGCCAAATCAATCACCAATCCATGTTCCTAACTCCAACCCGAACCAACAGAAGCGAGGAAAGAAGCAGGTCCAGCCTGACCCAATCCCCATGTCTTACACAGAGTTGTTGCCGCATCTGATTCATGGTTCGTTGGTTGTCCCTCGCCCTTTACCTCCAGGTTGAACCACCTTACCCAGGGGGCTATGATCCCAATGCTAAATGTGTTTATCATGCTGGGGCACCAGGACATTCCACTGAAGATTACAGGACTTTAAAGCGCAAGGTTCAAGAGTTGATTAAGGTGAAGTGGTTGAGCTTTGAAGGAAATGATCCTAATCCTTGGATTAAAAATGGAAGTCCCGCTGATGGTGTTGTTGCAAGAGAACTAAAGGATGACTGTTGATCTGGCTCATTCATGTTATGCCAAATTTAAGCTCAATTGTTGCGAGATTGTCAAGTTTCATGTGTTTTTGTTTTTTTGTACTGTTAAACACATCGCTCTACCTAGGGCTTTTGTGACAACAATATGCCTAGCAAGTGCACAATTCTCTTTCAAAATATGTAATCAATGAAATGCATGCCTGAATTGCCAACAACTTTTGTTCTTTACCTCTGACCTTAACTTTGTTCATGTCATTTCATTTCCCAAGTCCATTGTAAATAATGTTGACCCTCATGAGTCTCTCTCACAACAGTGTTAGTGTCACATCCTAAATTTTTGGTAATCCATCAATCATGCTAATAAGGATTGTGAAAATCATAAGGATTCCTGGGAGTTTGCGAAGTTAGAAGTTACTGGAATCCAAATCGCTTGAAGGAGTTGTGGGGTGGCCTAGGGTAGACACCATGGTAAAAGAAGGGAAACTGCCTTTAAAATCTGAAATAGGGAAATAAATGCCATTTTTATTAGTGTATCGGTGTCATGGACCCTTTAGATGATTCCTCTTCAAGGAAGAAGCTTGTTTTGGAGGGTTAAAAAGATGAGTTTGAGATTTTGATCTTGGAATTAAAGTATGAAAATGGGCCATTATGATTTGAAATGATGATGGCCATCTTTCTATATCCCGAAAAAATATCAAATCATCATCCCTAGTTGTCCCCATTGAACCTAGATTTTTTTCTTTCAAATAACCCTGGACAAGGATCACCCCACATTGGGGTTGCGTAAAACGAAAGTCAACTTTCACTCATGTTGTTTCATAAGTTTGAAATGTAAAAAAAATAAAAATAAAAAAAAAACAGAGAAGAAAAAGAAAAAGAAATCAATGAAAAGAAAAGGACAAGCAAAAGCATGAATGAGCAAAGTGACAAAAAGAAATAATCGTTGACTTCAAACTAACTCCCACTTGAACATTTGTTTTCATTAAAAGAATGGAGTTATCGATCCTTGATCCTTTGAACCCTTATTACACTTATTTGGGCCTGATATACCCTTTCTTTCTTAGCCATTAGCCTTGACCCCGTTACAAGCCTTACAAAGTTCATTCTGATCAATGAAATGATTGCCATCATTTTCACAACTTTAATTCTGAGAACAAATATTATTCAAACATGCAGTCAATAGCCAAAAAAGAAAGAAAAATGATAAGGAAGATATAAGGGGCCCGTTAGGTTGAAAAGCCGTAAGGGCAACCTAAGCAAAAGTTAAGGGCAAGCAAATGGGGCAACCATGACCAACACTAGGGCAAAAACAGGATACAAGAGATCAAAGTCATTCTAAGAACCAAACTGGGGCAAAAATGATACTGGGCAGATAAGATGTTGAAATGTATTCAAACAGGGGCAAACAAAGTATTCAAAATACAATAGATTAGAGTCATTATGAGGCACTGGGGCAAATGTAACATTTGAAGCGTGTGCAACCAGTGAAATTCATATCCTTAGAAATTGGCTGATAGGGGCAACTCACAATCCCTAGAAACCGAATGATGGGCTCCCAAAATTTAGATATGAGAGACTAACTCTGTTGATTGAGGAGAATACCATACAATAAAAACAAAAAAGGAAAAGAAAAGAAAAAAGCTTTACCCTTGTTACTACCTCTTGTAAATTCTTGATTCCCACGTAGCAGATGTAAAAAGAAAAAAGAAAAAACCAAAAAAGGTCCTTACCTTTGTTGCTACCCTCTTGTAAATTCTTGATCACCAGATAGCAGGATGTAAAAAGAAAAGCCAAAAATAGTCCTTACCTTTGTCACTACCTCTTGTGAATCCTTGACCTCCATGCGACAAACATGACCCTCTTCTTTGTAAATGTGCAATCCCATTCGGCAAATTCATATTGCATTATTATTGACATACACATATTGAAAGAAAACATGTGTCAACACTTGAAAAGCATTTTGATCATTTTATGACTTCAAAGACACACGGAATTTGATGAACTACTCCCAACAAAATAAGGAATGACCAAATCATAAGCTCAATGATAAAACTGCAATATGCGCTTACTTCATATATACTCGATTAGGCATCAAGAGCATCAATTGATCAAAGGACCCAAGCTTGATTCAGAGATATGTCATTGCTCATCCATGAACCTTGTGCGGCACCTAAGTCTATAAGGATCAAGGATTCAAGAAAAATCAGGATTAATTGGCCCAAATTTGGTAAGACAATAAAAATGATCAACCAAAAGGAAAAGTTCTAGGGAGTATCCAATGCTCTTTGCATCAATAGTCATCCTTGTAGCATTACTCCTTTCATTATGCACCACATTTGCATCATGCATTGCCAATCAATCTCATCTTTCATGTTGAACATATTTTTGTATGTGACACTATTGTTAATATGATTCTTTACATTGTGGATCACTCATGTGGCACACTCCACTCACTCTTTTGTTGCTCATGCTATTATAATTTGGGATTTCCTGGGTTCTTGTACCCACACATCTCGGTTCCTGGGGCACATTGCTTCCTTGGGTGCTTGGACCCACCATACTTTAACTTTAAGGCCCCTGTGCCCACTCCAATACTCACTATTGGGCCCTTATGTTCATCATGGCCATATTCTTGGGCCTTTATACCTAGGAACACTTGTTTGATTTCCTCCTACCCAATGTAACTCCATTCTTGGGTTCATGTACCCATTACATTCTCAACATCGGCCCCCTATGGGCCCTCTAACCCATTTCCTCTTCATTGAGGATCTTTGTATCTCTCTCATACATTTTGTGAGGCTCACACGACTGTTGTCGCCCTCAATCAATGATTCTGGTGCCCATTGCACTCCCATTCTCGGGTTCTCATACCCAATACGCATAGATCCATGCCCACCAAAAGTTGATGTCAAGGTCCTCATACCTGATGCGTCTTCAGTTCCTTGAGTCCTTATACTCATGGCTTCTTTCGGTTCTGAAACCCAGCAGATCCCGATTTCAGGGTCCACATACCCGTCAAAGTCAATTCTTTGGGTTCATATGCCCAATTCATCCTCAGGGTCCACATACCCGTCAAAGTCAATTCCTTGGGTTCATATGCCCAATTCATCCTCAGGGTCCACGTACCCGTCAAAGTCAATTTCTTGGGTTCATATGCCCAATTCATCCTTGGGGTCCACATACCCATCAAGGTCAACTCTTTGGGCTCACATGCCCAATTCATCCTCAGGGTCCACGTACCCGTCAACTTTGACTCTTTGGGTTCACATACCCATTGAATCCTTAGGGTTCACGTACCCGTCAAGTTCTTTGGGTTTCACATACCCATTGAGTCACTTGGGGTCCTTTTACCCATTGCATTTCAATTTCTTGGGCTCTAGCGCCCTTACAAAGGTCTGCACACCCATTCTCTGAGATCATCATGATCAAATCATTGGGTTCTCATACCTTTTGTACCTTCGGTGTTGGGCCCATGTGTCCATCACGTACTCTTGGGCCACTTCGCCCATGACATCATCCACTTTGGGCCCTGTATCAATGACTTACTCACCTTGGGTCCTCGAACCCATTTTTGCTTTGGGCCACTTTGCCCATCTTCATTTTCCATCTTGGGCCCATGTGCCCGTTATACACTTGCTTTGGGTCTTTATACCCATGGCATGCTCATCATGGGTCCTCGTACCCGTTTCAATGCCTACTCTGGGCCACCATGCCATCACATTTTCCATCTTGGGCCCATGTGCTCGTTAACACCTCGCTCTGGGTCTCTATACCCACAGAATGCCTTACCTTGGGTCATCGCACCCATTTCTATTTTTGCTTTGGGCCATTTTTCCATCGCATTCTCCATCTTGGGCCCTGCGCCCGTTACACACTCACTTTGGGTTTTTATACCCATGACATGCTTATCTTGGGTCCTCGTACCCATTTCAATGCTTACTTTGGGCTACTTTGCCCATTTAATCCTCCATCTTGGGCCCATGTGCCCATGACACACTCATCAAGGGTCCTTAGGTCCATTGAATCTCTCTTTCAGATTCCTGCAAACCAGTTTGTGAGCCCCCACTCCCGTTACAGCCCTATCTTTGGTCATCATGTCCATTACATCATCATTCTTGGGTTCATGTGCACATTGCATCCTCAGTCTCGCACAGTGAACTCATTTGATCTTCAGTTTGGGTCCCTACGACCCATGACATCTCCTTGAGCCCATGTGCCCCACTACATGTCCTTCTCAGCTCACCTTGATCATTAAATCTTCATTTTTAGATCTCAAAATCTCCAATATTTGCTAATCTCATTTTCACTCTGATCAGAACGTCCAGAGTCGGTCTGGTGCCATCATAGTTTTAACCCACCTAATCTCCTTTTCACTCTGATCAAAACGTCCAGAGTCAGTCTAGTGCCGTCAGAGTTTCAGCCCACCTAATCCTCTCTTCACTTTGATCAAAATGTCCAGAGTCGGTCTGGTGCCATCAGAGTTCCAGTCTCAAAGCCCGGAATCGGCCCGACATTCAACTCATTTCAAAGCCCAGTATCGTTCTGGCATCCCTTTTACCCTTCTGTTTAAAAGCCGGAATCGGCTCGGGATTCAACTCATTTCAAAGCCCAGTATCGGTCTGGCTCCCCTTTAGTTTTCCGTCTCAAAGCCCGGAATCGGCCCGACAATCTCTTTTAATTTTCTGTTTCAAAGCTCGGGGTCGACCCGACGCTTATTCATTTCAAAGCCCTCCATCAGCATGGCATCCACTGCGTTTCCGCATTACCCCTTTACTGTTTCCACAGAACCTAGCCTTCAACTGGCGCTTGTAAATCCCAGTTCATGTCATGTTTTGTAATTCGTGTCATTCTCTCTCTCTCTTTTCATTCATTTCCTCCGGACGAAATAAGTGCTTTTGTCTTTACTTAATTTTTTACTTTTTAGAATATGAAAGTCTAAGCTATTCATATTCTATAGTAAAATTTAAGTAAAGAGGGGCAGCTTGTCAGCACCCAATTTCATCCGGGAGGTTCATTTCTCCTCGTCGCCTCTCTTTCTATTTCTTCACATGTGTATAGACAATATTTTCTTTTAGTCTGTTAAAATCTAAAAAAACAACAAAAAGAAATGAGTTAATTAATTAGTTAATTAGTTAATTATTAAATTAATTAATTAATTAATTTATCTTTTTTCCAAAAAATATTTGGGGCCAATGGGCCATCTTCTTTTTTTTTTTTCTTTTCTTTTCTTTTTCTTTTTTCCTCTTTTTCCTTCCTTCTCTTCCTTTTTTTCTTTCTACCCTTTGTTTGGCCTGGACCCTTTTTTATTCGTAAATCCAGTTTTTTTATATTTATTTGATTGGGTCAAGAAATATTTCTGGGCCTAATGACATTGTCTTTCCTTTGGGTCTGTTTAAAATATTTTTTTTTTCTTTCTGTTTCTTTTCATTTTCATGATTTATTTTTTTTAAAAAATAATAATAACTGAAATTGATTAATTAATTTGTTAGTTAATTAATTATTGAAAGTTAGTTAATTAATGAATTAATTAAACATTTCAACAAAAAAAGAGTGTCAAGTTTTTCTGTAAAAAAAAAAGCAATTGGCCAGTTCTGGCCCATTGTTTGTAAATTTCTTTTTTCTTTCTTAAAAAAGGGGGGGAAAGACCCATTTCTTTCTTCGCTTTTAAAAAAAAAAATTGATTTAGATTTGCTTTTTGGGGCCATTTTGGACCCATTATTAAAAAAAAGAAAAAAGAAAAAAACCCTTGTGGGCTAACAGCCCATTTTCATTTCTTAATTAAAAAAAAAGATTAAAAAAAGGGAGGGAAGAAAGGGGATGTTGCAGCAGAGCAAGTTGCAAATGCAACTTGCCCTGTCCTGGGGCGGCTACAAGCATGGGCACAGCAGAGAAAACAATCAATTTGCAGGCAAGTTGTAGAAAATCTTGCCTATATATTAGGGAGACAAAAAAAACAAGACCGGGGGGGGGGGACATATACAAAAAAAACAAGAGGGGGGGATATTAGAGGAAAATAGATACAGAAAAAAAACAGGGGGGACATATACAAAAAAAAACAAGGAGGGGGGGATATTAGAGGGAAATTGATACAGAAAAAAACAGGGGGGACGTTCCACTCGCTATGACCATCTTCATTATCAGCAAAACGTGAAGTGGCAACAACAACTTGAGTGAAACAGGGAAGAATTTGTTACACAGCAAGATTAACATAGTGAAAAATATTGTGAAGCAAAAAGGATAATCGATATCATTTTTCTCATTTTCTTGCTTTGAATCATATTGCTATGTTCTTGCCTATGTTTGCTGCCTATATCTGCTATGTATAATCCGAAATCTGTCGTGTATGGGTAGTAGTAAAGCCAAATCAAGCAAAATGAATAATATATAACAAACCAGTGCTAGTTGTTAAAAGACTAAATTTAAAGCAGTGTCCAATTTAAAACAGACTCAATCCATCAGCACAATGCCTCAATATACAGAAAATAAAAGGAAAGAAAGATTTACAGAGAAAGGAAAATAAATAGGCTCCCCACTGTAGGCCATCCTTGCTCAGCCAACCACACAGCTCTACCTTCCCCTGTAGCACCACCGTGTGCCATCCATATCACATGGTCAAACTTCCCCCTTGCACCCACAATAGAGCAAACAAAACAAAGAAAGGGGGGTCTGAAATCAAAACCATACGGACAAAACAAAGATAAAGGAACCAGAGAAATCACAGCCAAAAGTCCCCACCACCGTGAGCCACCGTTCACGGCAGTCCCTCCGCCGCTACCACCGCGTGAGACACGCGCAGCACCCCTGCACCGCTGCCGCTGCGCGCGGCCTGTTCCTTCGCATCGCCGCTACTGCGCGCGGCCTCCCCCCTACACCACCACCGCCGTTCAAACGGCCGCGAGCCACCACTCGCCTCTTTCCCTAAGCCGCCGCCGCTGCGCGACCCTCCCCGCGTCTCCCCCGATTCTCGCGGCTTTTGTGAGCTCCTCCGCGCACCATCGTTGCGCCACCAGCAAGGGCGGCCGCTCCCCCTCTGCGCATGGCCGCCTCCTCCCTTGCACCCCCGTTAGCTCATTTTCTCCGAAAAGCAAACCCTAGGAGAACAGAGTGAGGGAGTGGTAGAAGACTAGAAGCTTCTGTGTAATAAAATCTGATTCATTTACCCTTTTTCTCTCTTTTTTTTGTTTGTTGTATGTTTGTTTAGAATCTGGGTACAAATTGGGCCCAATGCATGCTAAAAAGTGGGTTGGCCCTCTCCCCTTTTTGTGAGTTGGGCCGATGAAGGCTGCTGAGGCCCAACTCTCCTTTTTAATTCTCCTGCATTTTTTTTTGTGTTGGGCCAATGATGTGAACTGAGGCCCAATTTATTTTTCCCCTCTTTTATTTTGTGTTATTTGTTTCACTAAAAATTGTGTGTTATTTGTTTTAAATATGTGTTATTCTTCATCACTAATAATCTCTTTTTTGTAAATTATTTTAGATCCACTATCTTGTATTTCTTTTAAGTGTTTAGAATTATTTATTTAACATTTGTGAATGTAAATATTTGTTTATTTCTTTCTCTGCAAATAATTGATTATTTGTAATTTTAATTTGTGTTCATGTGAATATTAATTGATTCAATTTATCCCCTTTTATCTTTGACGATAATAGAATAGCATTTCTATCTCTTAACGTCATTCAAATAAAAATAATTGAGCATAGTCATTTACTAGCTCAATAATTTTCCCGTTTATAAATAAAAAAAATAATAAAAACATTTTTTAAATTGGTTTATCAAATCGATTACGTTGATGGAATAGCCTTTCTATCCTTTAACGTATAGTTTTAAGAGAAAATGAAATATTGAGTATAGTCATTTACTAGCTCAATAATGCGCTTAATCTCAAATCTCTCCCAAAAATAATTTTCTCAAAAGTTACGTTAATTGAATAGCATTTCTATCAATAACGTATAAAGGAAAATATTGAGTATAGGTCATTTACTAGCTCGATAACGCGTGAAATTTCAAATTCATTTTTCAAAAAATGATTTTTTTAAAAAGAAGTTACGTTAATTGAATAGCATTTCTATCGATAACGTAAAAGGAAATATTGAGTATAGCCACTGCTAACTCGATAATGCAGAATTTTAAATCTTTTCTCAAAAAATGTTTTTCTTCTCAAAATAAAGGACGTTTATCGAATAGCATTTCTATCAATAATGTCGTCTAAACAATTTCAAGGTTCATTGTATAGCCATTTGCTAGCATCAACTCTGCTAAAAAATAAATTTTCTTCTTTCTTTGAATTAAAAAAAAATTCCAAAAACAATTTCCTCATTTTCCTTTATTTTAAAAATAAAAAAAATCAATTTCTTTCAAAAACAAGTCAATCTTTTTTCCAACACGTTTTAGAACTACGTAGCTTTGATTTCTCCATTGCACCTGGGTATACGTAGGAACGGGGACCAATCCTGTCAAGCCAAAATAAACAAACAAAAAATGTCTTTTTCGCTTTTAATCCAAATTCAATTTCTTTTTTAGATTTGGATTACTTATTGTAAAAATATAAAAAAAATAATAATATATAAAAAAATAAAATAAAAAATAATACAAAAACAGAAAAATAATTTTCATTTTTATAAAAGGGGTAAAATGAATATTTTCAGAAGTTAACAAGTTTTGCACAATTAATTAGAGGTAATCGTCTTAGGACGGATGTTGTAGGGTGCTAATACCTTCCCTACACATAATGACTCCCCGAATCCAAATCTGGTTTTGGAGACCATTTTTCTTTCTTTAAAGGGTTTTTCCAAATGTTTTCCCTTAAAATAAACTTTGGTGGCGACTCCATTGAAATTCGATTTTTCCAATATGTTTCACCGACCCGTCGCGACCCCGGTTTCGACAGTTGTATTGATGCCAAATGGAAGTGAATTCCGCGTTGGAGGACCTTTGCGAACACTCTCACACGCTGGGTTAGGATTGTCCGATGTGTACTTCCTAATGGGCCCTATCTGATCTCCTTTGAGCCCACACATGTCTGGTAAAGTCGCACTTAGTTTGGGAGAATTACTTGGTCCAGCTCCTGTTTGCTCCAAATGGGTAGACTTCACTAGTGATTGGGCTCGCTTCGCAAGAGACTCAGGCAGCTCTGACCCTACACCATCCTCCATAGAAGGCACCATAGATTTGGACCGGTCCACTATAGCCTTGTATTTATCATTAGAAACAATAGTGGGTAAAATAGGAATATGCTCCCTCCTGGGCCGCTTTTTTCTAGTCAAAACCTTGGGCCCCTCAGCAATAAATTTGAAACCAGCATTTGACTCCTTAGAATCTTTGGGAATATTATGCCCAGATTTAGTATCTCCTTGTAATGCACCAAAACTGTTTTTATCCTCAATCCCACCAGATTTGCTTCTTGAAATTAAACTTCATTCATCGTTGTTACCATTTTTAAGAGGGCGAGATTTTTGGGATCTCTTGTTCCTAGAAACAAGCATCCAATCTCCATGCAAATCCTCCACTCCTGATTTCTCGCATACTTTCCCGTTATTGGCATTAGCGGTTGCTAATGGAGGATGGTTGTTTTCCGGCGCCGCCATGGAAGGTTGAGGGGACGTTTCCGACATGTGGACCTGCTTAGTACAGTGTCTCTCAACATGGCCATAACAACCACAATGAGCACACAACAAATGAAGTCCCTCATACTCCACTTATACCAATGATCCCGAAACCAAACTTTCCCCACAACAGGTCGATCAAGCGCCAGCTCCACACATACCCTTGCAAACCGTCCACGGGCAACCTCCATGGTCGTATGATCAACTTTTAAAGGTTTACCAATCGCAGATCCTAAGGCCAGGAGAATACTCTCATCATAGTATTCTAGGCCAAGATTAGGAAAACGCACCCAAACAAGGGTCCTCTCAATTTTGGCTTCAGATGCAACAAATTCGGAACCCAGGGTCGAACTGATAGATAGTGGTCAAAGACCATCCATGGACCATTCTCAATGACTTTACTCCTATCCTCTCCTTGATCAAACTTCACTATAAAAAATCCATTCCCTACATCCATTAAGTCAAAATCACCCCTAACTTCCAAACACTCTTTAGCATCGCCCTCATAGTATGGAAGCCAATTGATTTGCCCAGTAATTTAACAAAAATAGCGTCAATCCAAGGTTGCCAAAGATCATGAATTATTGATTCATCAACAAAACATTTGGGTCTCAGCCTGTCTCCATGTTCAAATTCAATCCTGAATTTATCTCCCACTATCAAATCCACTCCCTCTCTACGGGGACGAGATACGTGTGCCTCTAGCACCTTGTCTCTAAAGGAGACCTTCATCGCGTTCCTATCTCCACCACCATCTGGAGGTTTGTGAGGTGGTTTGTCACTACCACCCGGCTTAAGAGGAATTCTCCATGTCATCTAAACATAGTATGATATTGATTATAAGCTTCCATATACTAATGCTTATTGAGTAAAATCTTAATTAAGTTTTTTACCCCGACACATTCTAATATAATTAGCGTTAACATCTTTAACACTATTTGCGTGCAAAAATGATAAAAAAAGTAAAATATTTAGGGATTGAAATTTAGGATAGAATTCTTTATTTATTTAATTGGATAAAAAGTAAAATAATTAATTAATGGGGAAAATTAGAAAAAAATGAAAAATGTATCAACCTTTTTTTACAACACATGAGAATCACCAATTAGATTTCCAAAATACGTTAAAATTATTACATCTTTTTTCTTTCTTTCTTTTTAATTTTCATCACATAAATTATTATACACTTTCTCTTATTTTTTTTAAATTTTTTTCTATTTCTCTCTTCTTACCCTCTTCACATTTCAAAATCTTGAATGAATCTTTTGATAGATTAATGATTAATTGGATGTGGAAAGTAAGTAGGCAAGGTTGGTAATGATAGAGCAAAAGCAAAGAGGGAGAGAATTTGTTAATGAAGTATGCACTTGTGTTACTTCTTCTTCTTCTTTTTTTTTGGCTTGCTACATGGTTTGATACTCATGCCTTTATATAGGTGGTGATGAGCTTTCTACACACTTCTACACATTAACTAAGTTACTAGAAATTTCTTAACTTCCACCACCACTACCTTAGATAGTTCTATCTAGATATTTATTTATCTACTAGACTCTAGAATTTTCTTAGGCAAGTTGCTAGACTATTCTTTTACAAGATATTTTACATGCACCATTATTTATAGATTTTTCTAGATTAATCTTCAACACTCCCCCTTAATCTAGAAAAGTCTTCAACTCCAAGCATATTTCTTAATTTCATGAATTTCTCTGCTGAAAGTGGTTTGGTGAAGATATCTACTAGTTGTTCATCAGTCTTGCAGAACTCCACTGTTATCTCCTGTTGGTCCACGAGTACTCTGATGAAGTGGTACCTTATTTCAATGTGCTTCGTACGGCTATGAAAAATTGGATTCTTTGTCATTGCAATAGCTGACATATTATCATAGTGAATAGTTGTGGGAGTCTTCTGTTCTTGCTGTATATCCTGCAAAATTCTCCTTAGCCATACAACCTCACATGTGGCACTTGTTGCTGCCATGTATTCTGCTTCTGCCGATGACAGTGCGACAGTCTTCTGCTTCTTCGATGTCGATGATATTGGTTTGGTGCCAAGTAGAAACACGTATCCGCTTGTGCTTTTTTTGTCTTCTGTGTTTCCTACCCAGTCGCTGTCTGTGTAGCCTGTGAAACGAAAATTTCTTTCTGTCTCATACAAAATGTCAAAAGCCTCTGTACCTTTGACATATCTCAGAATCCTCTTGGCTGCTGCAAAATGGACTTTACTAGGATCACTCATGAATCTGGACACGATGCTGACTGCATGGATGATGTCTGACCTTGTATTCGTTAAGTAGGTTAGTGAACCGTCTAGGCTTCTATAATTGTTGTGTTTGCTTTTTCTTGCCCATCATATTTTGATAGCTTCTCATTTATTGCCATAGGTGTGGAAAACGGTTTGCAATCTGTCATACTGAATTTCTTCAGTAAATCATCTGCATATTTTTCTTGTGTGATGAAGATTTGTCCCGGCCTTTGTTTGACTTGCATGCCGAGAAAATATCTCATGAGTCAAAGATCGGTCATTTCATATTCTTGCATCATTGCCTTTTTGAACTCTTCCATCATCTGTAAGTTGTTTCCAGTGTAGATTAAATCATCTACATATAGGCAAAGTATTAGGAACTTATTACCTTGCATCTTCACATATAGTGATAGCCCACTTGGCCTTTTGACGAATCCATGGTTGACGAGATACTTATCAATCTTGCTGTTCCATGCTCTGGGAGCTTGTTTGAGTCCATACAATGCCTTTTTCAAGCGGTAGACTCTGTCTCCTTTTCCTTGAACTTCATATCCTTGGGGTTGCTCCACGTAGATTTCTTCTTCAATTTCGCCATTGAGGAAAGCTGATTTACATCCAACTGGTAAATTTGAAGCTTCATCTGCGCAGCCAAGGCAAGCACGGTTCTTATTGTCTCCAAGCGTATAACGGGAGCGAATGTCTCATTGAAGTCCATACCTGGTTGTTGTGAGTATCCTTTGGCGACAAGTCATGCCTTGTGTTTCTGGATTGATCCATCCTCATTGTATTTGATTTTGTAGACCCATTTTAAGCCAATGATCTCCTTGTCGTCAGGCTTCGTCAGGTTTTTTCTCTATCATTTTGATTTCCTCGTCCATGGCTTTTCTCCAAACTTCTTCTTTAGATGCTTCCTCATATTTTTTTAGGCTCACAAGCGAAGAATCCAACGTTTGCATATTTTGGATTCGGTTTGGGTGTCCTTTTTTATCTTCGAAGTTCATGATCTGGCACTTCTTCCTCATCTTCAGCTTCTTCTGCTTGCTGGTGTTGTTGTTGAACATGTTGTGTTTTTTATGGTGATGGCGTACTTGGACTTGGATTGTTTACTTCTTGAGGCACATTGGCTTCTTCATTAGGTTGCGCTCCTTGTGTGGTTTCACTGCTCCATTGCCAACTTGCTCCTTCACCAAAGATGATATCTCTTGAAATGATCAGTTGTTTTGTATTTGGCTTGAATAATCGGTAACCTTTGGACTGGTCATTGTAGCCGACAAAGATGCATTTTTCTCCTTTTTCATCCAGCTTCTCTCGGTTCTCCTTTGGAATGTGCGAATAAGCAACACATCCAAAGACTCTGAGATGATTAACTGTCGGTTTTCTGTTGAACTATGCTTCACAGGGAGTCATATTTATAACTGCTTTAGTGGAAGAACGGTTGAGAATGTAGATTGTTGTGCTAACTGCTTTCGCCCAAAGATTCTTTGGCAGTTTCTTGCCTTGTAGCAATGATCGAACCATCTCAACTATAGTTCTGTTTTTCCTTTCGGCGACACCATTTTGTTGTGGTGTGCGTCGAACAGTGAGCTCCTTCTTAATGCCATGTTCTTTGCAGAAATTGATGAACCTGTAGTCATTGAATTCTCCCCCACGGTCTATTCTCAAAATTTTGAGATAATGCCAGCTTTGCTTTTCTACTAGGGGGCCTTAAACTCCTTGAAGCAAGAGAATGCATTAGATTTTTGCTGGATGAAGTACACCCACATCATTCGGGTGTAGTCATCAATAAATAGAAGAAAGTATCTCCTCCCTCCAGCACTGGGGGTTCTCGATGGACCCCAGATATCAGCATGCACTAGCTGGAGTGGCACTTGGCTCTCCAAGATTGTTTTGGAAATGCCAATCTGTGCATCTTGCCATAAATGCAGCCTTCACAAATTTTATTGTTAGCTGAAATGAAAGGAAGCCCAAGCACCATATTTTTTTATTTAACAATTTAAGGTCATTAAAGTTAAGATGCCCATACCTCAAGTGCCACAATGTGGATTCTTCCATTTTTCTCGCATTTCAATGCACATTTTTGCCCAAGTGACATTACTAGAGGAAAAACTTTGTCGGACGCCATTTTGATGGAAGTTATGATTTGGCCTTTCCTCTTATCAATAATGTTGCATTTATTATCATCAAAAGTAACTTTATAATTTTTATTGATCAATTGACCAACACTTAGAAGATTTTGAGTAAGGCCTAGAAAGTAAAAAACATCATGTATATTTTTTTGGTTGTTGTCTTGAGTCTTAATGACAACAGTTCCTTTTCCTTCAACTTTTTGGATATTTCCATCACCAAGTGTAACTTGGGATTTTACCGTTTCATCAAGTTGCACAAAACAATTTTTATTTTTTGTCATGTGGTTCGAACAACCACTATCAACATACGATACATCCCTTGATTCTTAGGAAGATAAAGCAGAGAATACTGTATGATCAAGGGATTCATTATTTTCTAGAAAGTTTGCTTCTTCTTTTTGTCGGTAGAAACAATCTTTTTCAAAATGAATATGCCTTTTGCATTTTTTGCATTTATACCGACAATCATTTGTATCATGATTATTTTTCTTGCACGATTTGCAATAGGAGTTTGATGTGTCATTGCTCCATTGCTTTCCTTCCCCCTACCGCAGTTAGTAAATGATCGTCCTTTGCTTTGAGGATTTCTGCCGTGGTTATTTTTATTTTCCCCATTATTTTTAGATATATTAATTTTTGATTGAGATGCTTGCTCTAATGGTTGCTCAAATCTTCTCAATCTAGATTCATGAGCTTCTAGGGAGCCCATTAGTTCTACTAGAGTAAGTTGAGATAAATCCTTTGATTCTTCTATAGCAGCCACAATATGATCATATTTTACCGGAAACAATATGATTATATTTTACCGGAAGGCTTCTTAATATTTTTAATATAATTTTCTTGTCTTCTATCGTGTCCCCATAGCTTCTAATTTGATTGAATATATTAGAGACACGAGAGAAGAAAGATTGTATTGTTTCATCTTCCCGCATTGATAATGTATCAAAATCCTTCCATAAAGATTGGAGTTTGATAGAAATTACCTTGTTGGTGCCTTTAAACTCATTTAGAGTCTCCCATGCCTCTTTTGCATTCTTTGCTTGCATGATTCTTGGAAAAATCTCTCTGCTAACACCTTGTTGGATGAATAGCAGGGCCTTTGCATC
This sequence comes from Sesbania bispinosa, assembly GCA_026901365.1. NCBI lineage: Eukaryota > Viridiplantae > Streptophyta > Magnoliopsida > Fabales > Fabaceae > Sesbania > Sesbania bispinosa. The sequence goes on from QLOH01000239.1 coordinate 347,952, forward strand.
TTGTTGTTTATTTTGCTTAATTATACTCCTTTTGCTTTGTCTGTGTCCATGAAGCCAATTCTTCATGGCTTGGAACTTGGTAGCCATTCTCTACAACATCCCACAAGTCTTGTTAGATGAATAGAGTTCTCATTTGAATACTCCAAAAATCATATGCTTCCCCATTGAATATGGGAATTAAAGCTTGAGTATAATTGAAGGTTGGTGGGCTAGATGACGTTGAAGAGGCCATCAGGATCAATATTGCTCTGATGCCACTGATAGATTAATGATTAATTGGATGTGGAAAGTAAGTAGGCAAGGTTAGTAATGATAGAGCAAAAGCAAAGAGGGAGAGAATTTGTTAATGAAGTATGCACTTGTGTTACTTCTTTTTTTTTTTTTTTTGGCTTGTTACATGGTTTGATACTCATGCCTTTATATAGGTGGTGATGAGCTTTCTACACACCTCTATATATTAACTAAGTTACTAGAAATTTCTTAACTTCCACCACCACTAGCTTAGATAGTTCTATCTAGATATTTCTTTATCTACTAGACTCTAGAATTTTCTTAAGCTAGTTGCTAGATTATTCTTTTACAAGATATTTTATATGCACCATTATTTATAGATTTTTCTATATTAATCTTCAACATCTTTATGGTAATGTGATGATTGATATTTGATTTTTTTTATAAGCAAAAGAAATTTATTAAAGAAATTATCTAGATAAAATACAATACACAAATTAAAGTATTACTCAAGGAATCAAGAAGCTAATCCACCTAACAAATAGCAGAAACTAATCCACCTAAACAATAAAAGCACCAGGGTTAAAAAAATACAATTGAAAAGTAATACAAATGAAATAAACCCCTGTGAGCGTAGCAAATCCAACAAGAAAATATGAATCAAATTCACCAAATATAACATTGATGGTATAAGACCCAAAAACCAATTGGAACAGAACCAAGAGTGCCCATCAGCTTAAAACCAGAATATAGACAACTGGAAAAACATACTCAGTAGCTTCATCACATACCAACCGGGGTTGGTGCAAGTGCTACATGTTTGATTCCCCTTAAGCAGGTCTTGGGTTCGAGTCATGTGGATGGAAAAAATCCCTGCTGGGAAAGTTAGCCCAATCATGACGTGATGTTCCCGGCTCGAACAGAATTGTCTCCCGTGGAGGATATCTGTGGTTAAACAAACAAAAAGTAGCTTCATCACATACCAAAATAAAATTAATTAGCTGCAATCCAAAACCAATTTGATCATATTAATTAAACTATTTACACTTGTCTCCTTTGGGTGAGATAAAATGTAAGTACTTTGTAAGTGCTATTTGATCCTGGAAGCTTTCCCTACCTTGGACTGGGGCACTATTCCTTCGCCCTAAATTTTTTGTTTGCCAAAAAATATTAATTAAACTATTTTAAAATTCATTGTCAATCTATTTTTTAGAATTTAATTGTGATTCAGGTCACATCAAGTCAGGAATGTTAATATTAAAAAAATTTTTTTTTTTTTAAAAATTCATTAAACCAAAATAAATCATAATTTTTTAAAATAAAAAAAAATCTAAGACAATCACTTTAATTGGTTTGGTCTCCGATATAGAATTAATTTTAATATATTTACAAAATCAAACTAAACATATTGAAAAAAAATTAAAATTAATTTTACAAAATTAGTTTTGACTATTCCAAACCAATAGCGAAGGAGTTCTATGGTAACATAATTGCAATATGTACATGACTACATGTACAGTTAGGTCTTTCACTCGTCTTTTCTTGCCCTCCTGCGGAAATTAAATTTTGCTTTCAACATCAGTAGGTTTAGCATTTTCCTATCCAGGGGCAGTTACATTATTGCTCTTATTACTGTAAAGGGAGTTCTCACCTTTCAATTCATAGAAAGCTAGCTAGCTAGCTAGCTATATTTCGAAAGAAGTTCAAAGCAATATCACCTGCTCTGATATGTTTCTCAGCCAGATCTGGTCCAACTACGGAGAATATCACCATCCAGTATTCCTTATACATTAAATAATAAAATATTATAATTTTCAAAATTATATTAGATTGAAACTACTGATACTTTACATGTATGTGGGGAAAACATTCATGATTCCCTTCAAATTAACCTCTTAAAGGTTCAAATCTTATGTACGTATAAAAGAACTCCTATTAAGAAATCTAGTCCTACAAACATTCCTCAATACTTGAATATAATTGCTTAGAAAAAATTGAAACTACATTTGATGATGGTTAGATTAAAACTCTTGAACCGTATATATACTGAATGATTTCGCTGCTTTAACAACTTTAATATTCTTCTCCTTGCATGTTTTGTTCTTTTAGTTTTAGGATGGATGAATATTCTAGGCTAGTTGAGGTATGGTTTCAGGTATAGATATAGATATATAGGGAGACACCATAAAGTCAACATATGCACTACTCTTCCCTCCATGCGGCATGGTACAGACTAATACTTAGCTATAGGTTGTCGGCATCCTAAAATATCCGTGTTTTGTGATATGGGACCCGGATTTTCGGTAGGTGACTGCACTGTAGTCGGCAAATTCAAGTCGTTCGATGGACACATCTCTGCCTCTGAGCCGTCTGATCTCCATTGGACGGCTTAGATTTACCAACTGCACTGCAGTTGACTGTAGCAAATCCGAACTCCTGTGATATGTATATATGATGGTGATGATGAATTAAATGTTGCTGGTTTTGTTTACAGTTGAGTAGAATTGATTTTAAAAATCACTGGTTGATATACATATTTTACAAAATACATTGGACGGAATTAAAATCAATTCTCCAAAATCATGATTTTGCTCTATAACAACGGTAAAATAAACAGGCTATAATAATACTTCTCCTCGGGGGCGAAACCAGGAAGTGAGATAAGGGGGCCAATATGACAAATTTTTCAAACAATGTCATCTTAATTGTTTGGGTAAGTCTAAGGTGCACAAATTTTAAATTTGTGCACCAATACACAAGTAAATGATACCTGAGAGGTCAACCTTTTTGTGTGTTTGAAGCATTTTGAAATTATAAAAGTGACCCACAAATTTCCTGGAACTAAAATTAGTGGCACCGCCTCCTCCATCTTTAAAGGTCACCCCAAAATCCACAAACCCAACCCCGCTCCAAACCACCCTCCGTCTCACCATCATGCCTTTCCATTCTTCCATTGCGGCGCACCACCACATAGGAGCCTCTTCCCGCAGCAACTCTTCGCACCTCCAGGCAAAGAGAGGGAGAGGCCTAAAAAAAGAGAATAAGAAAGAAATCAAAGAGGGTCAGAGAGTTATGTCGACAGAGAGAGAGAGAGATAAGAGTATCAAAACATAGAAAATTGAAAGGACAATAGAACAGAGCGAGAGAGGGATATAGAAAGGAAGATAGGGATGGGATCATTTACAGGACCAGGCACGCATTGAGTCTACTATAATAGCATTACACAAAAAGTTTCAACCTGGTGCTTTCTTGGAGATGGACTAGGATTATGTTCTAGATGCCATGGTGTTATGTACTGGATTCAATTATATTTAAACACAATGAAAGTTTTAAGTGTTGGGATCATTATCATTCTCATTCTCATATTGGGAATCTACAAATAAATGATATAGAGAGGCACGCGGTAGCTCCGACGTGACTCTGGTTTGATTTTCCAAGTTAATTTAAGGACTTCTATTTGTTGTACTTTTTCTTTGTACAAGAGTGAAGAATCAACAACACTGTTATTTCATTCAATATATCTTTGTTTCATTGTATCAATATATTTTTTTGGACGACATTGTTTCGGTATTTTGTATCCACCTAATTCTCCAATGCCAAAAAAATTGGGGTGGGTGGTCTACTGGTCTTATATTATTCGGATTATTCCCATCCACTTTCGAATTAATTTGTTTGCTTTGTCTAACTACTGGCTAGGTCGATCAACTATCGGGTATGGAGATTACTTCAATGGCTTTAGAAAAAATATTCTTCCATCCATACCCATCTTTGCAAATTTCAAAATATATTAAGTTGTAACCTCTAACCTTTTAGATTTATGAAATCTGGACCATTAAATAAAATATTAATATATCTAATGGCTGTAAAAACTTGTGTATAAATACACAAGTTTTTTATTTGTGTATGTTAGACAACTCCTGATTAATTATGTCAATTTTCAAAAAATTTTAACTCTGATAACTTGATAATATTATAATATTACAAAAATGAAAAACTAAATCAAATATATAGAAAATTAAGATAAACACTTATATATATATATTTGTATATTGTGTATCTAACTTAAAAAAATTTGAATTATTTTAATTATTATTTTCTTTAACACTTTATTTTAATTATTTTTCTATTTATTTCAATTTTAATCAAATGTTTATCACTAAAAAATAATATTTATAAAATAAAACTGAAATTATAATTACCTAATACTATACTTTTCTCTAAAAAAATAAAAATAAAATTTTTATAATAAAATTTATGCAAATGTGTTTTTATATATTTTAAATTAATTGTTCACTTAAATCACACATTTATAATTCAATAAATTATTTAGTAAAAATATATATATTTAGTAAAATTAGTTGATAAATTAGTTGGAAAGTGATAAGTTAATTTATTCACCAAAAAATAAGTTAATTTATCATCTTCCAACCAATTTTACTAAATATAGCTTATATATGTCTTATCCTAACTAAGCTTCTATTAGATAATTTTATCCAATAATATACAATATATAAATTTACACAATAATATAAGCACACACATTATATATATATATATATATATATAATTTTTTAAAAAATTGAGGGGGGCATGCTTCCCTTTAGCCCCAAGGGAGCTCCGCCCATGCTTCTCCTCCACCATCACATGCTGCTAGTCAATAGCAGCATCATTTTTTAGCGTTAGGAGCTGGTGTATCTCTCATTCTCAACACACATTGTACTGAGATATGGTGATAATATCAATCACGACCATATGAATATAGGTACGTACAATTAATTCAATTATGTGGTTGTAGAATACACGCATATACGCCTATTATTTTTTCTTGATGTGTTTATATATCCAAGGCAATTAAGCACCCACTTTGCATGTCGGAAGCCACTCAAAGTAAATCCAAATGTCCAACAAATACAATTGTACATATTAAGGTAGTTGGACGCTGTAACTACATTGACTTTGGAAGATCATCACCCGCATACGATACGGGACAAGTAATTATTTTATATTTTATCTTTAAGTCGGTGGTCCAAGGATCAGATAAAATTTGAAGTGCCTAAAACGCGCACCTCATAAATTTTACATACCCTGATTCTGTCAATTCATGATTGGGTATAATTGTCTATTACAGAAATGGGGTGGCCCCTGAACCTGGATTTGCATTTATTTAAGTTTCTTTGGCAATAAAACACTCAAAAGTGACATCCTTCAGATTGAATCAGATCATCTTTGCCTGCCTAATTGGATATGGCTTTGATAGTCCTCTTAAATACGAATCTGTGTTTTTTATCAACATTAGATTTCCCTTATCAGCATATATCTTAAAAAATGGAAATCAATGGAATTTGAGAAAACAAACAAGGGAACAACTTCATTTTCACGGATATACTGCACTTTCACATATCAAAATTAAAATGCCTAAAGACGGTGCTTTTTACTATTATTCATCCGTAAGCTGCCATCTGTCACAATAGCCAAACCCAACCCCAACCCCATATATCTATATGTGCCTTAGTTATGGTCGTGTTTCATTTCTTCATAATTTTTAATGTCTCCTGTGGTGCCACCTGTCAGGCATATAATATATATATAAATTATTCGTGCATTATTATTGTTTAATAATTTAAATTTTTATGACATAGTCACCTCCATTCTTTCAATATAAAATAATTATTAATATAAGTAACTTTATACATTATAAATTTCTACATTATCACACTTTATATAAAAAGGATAAATTGTATTAGAAATATATTATTATAAATATAAAATTATATACATTGCGGTTTGGAAGAGTTTTTCACTTTTTCTAGAGTATGTTTGGATGGATCCATAACATAAGTATCTAAGTAGATCTTAGTTAAATTTATAGAACAGCTTGTGTCCTACCTACTTTTTATATAAGTTTGTGAACTCCTTTTAAACTTATTTCAATAAATTTCTCAAACGAGCTTATGATCAAGTATTTATTGAATATATTCTTAATTAAATTATTTATCTAAATGTACCCATATTAAGGTGCTGTTTGAAAGAACTTATTTGAGTTTATCTTATGACATAAGTACTTATGTAACTGTTTGGGTAAACTTGTGAAAAGAGTTTATGACATGCTCATATAAGTTGTTTTCTGCTTATTTCAATAAGCTCCTGAGAATAACTTATAGAATAGCTTATGGAGAATTTAAGTACACTACACCCTCTTCAATTTTCGTCAATTTTTTTAAGAGTTTATTCATTAAGTGCTTATTAAATAAGAGCTTATGTTATAAACACTTAAATAAGTTGTATTTTCAAATGGGGCCTAAATCTTCGAATTCAATGAATTTTTATAGACATATTAAAAATAAAAAGTTAATTTATTCTACAAGTCCTTATAACTAGTTTCATTGTATTTTTACAGTTTAAAATTTTCTAACAAAAATATTATATTTTTTAAAAAATAAATAATTTAAGTCCCTAGCTATTTAATTTGCTAATATCCATTAACTTGTGCTAAATTATAAGAATGTGTTTCAAAACTCAAATTAAACATAGGAACCTGCTTAATTAATTAGTTGTAGTGATACTTATCAAATAATCTCTATAATTTAACTAAGTTTTCAAATGTTTTTTTTTTTATAATTTAGAAAAAGTTAACGTAACTTTAACTGTTATTTATAAAGACTTATCTAAAAAATTTAAAAAATAAGAACTAGGTTAAAAATATTTTAAATCAAGATTTGATATTTTCACGCTCATATTTTTTACATTCTATTTCACACCTCGTTTTTTTTTTTTTTTATCTCCCTCTTCATTTTTAATCACATCGGATCTTTCACTCTTTCTTTATCCATTTCCTTTTTTTTTTCTTTCTATCTCTCTTATCCCTACACTTTCACACTCCAAAATTGGGGCATGTGTAAGTAATTCCTCTAGTTTTATTTATAAGATGATTTAGACCAAATCATACATATTAAGAACACATGTTGCAAAAAATTAAGAATTTAATAAGTATACATTGTATCATTTAATAAGTTTAACACCTCATATATCATTAATAAATCCATAAAATAATGTGGTAACATATCACTGGATGTCAGTGTAAAACATTTTTACACTGACCATACATAGTAATTAAACTAAAAAATTAATGCGTAGAATTTTAAAATTATGCACCATTCTAAAAATTTTCCCTATTTAATATTAAACTTCATTTCTATGGTAATTGTGTCAATGTAAAGTCTTTAATGGCCTTTAATGTTTAGTAAGGATAAACATGAAAAATAATATTAATTACTTCTAAATTTGTGTATTTTATCTTATAAATAAGTTTATTAATATATTTCTAACATTATCTTATAAATAAAATCAAGAGAGAGTTTCATTTTCCTTTTAAATTATAGAAATTTATTAAATAATAGGTCTTGTTAACTAGTGTCACAGGGACTCTGATTAAGGAATTCAATTGATCAGAAATCACGACATTAACTACAATATAATATTAAATATCATACAACCCAATAAAAAAAATTTATTTTTAATTAATTAAATAGCACCCTTAAAAAACCCATTAGCATTTTCCATTAATAATTTAATAAAACTATTGGGAATGTGTTTGGCTTGCCATTTCAGCTAGCTGAAAGTTGAAAATAATAGCTGAAATCATTTCAGCAGTGTTGGGGAATGTAGCTTTTTTGGGTAGCTACAAGCTTTTCTTAAAAAGCTACTTGGGGTAGCTTTTTTAAAAAAGCTCCAATTTTCAGCTACTAGCTGAAAATTAATTACAAGTTTAGCCCTCAACCACCCCACTTATCATTATTTAATAATTAATGTTGCCCTTAAATATCATTTTACCATTTTTAGCTAGTTTTACCAAACACATTCAATAACTTATCAATTTTCAGCTAGCTTTAAGTTTTCAGCAAGCTTTTCAATTTTCATCTAACCTGAGACTCACCATAGCAATAACCTATTTACGTGATCTTTTAGACCGCAGCCAATCTATGTAGATTTTCATACTCCTATTTACATACTCCTCTACATCAATCAACCTTTAGACCAAAAAAAAAAAAAATCATCAATCAGCCTTCGGCCCTAGATTTTCGTAAGTAGACAATTGCTATTGGACAAACTGTGAACTTAATGAAGTTCTGTCGTCATCATGCTGCCACGTGGGTTGCAAATCTACCATCAATGTTTCCACAAACAAGTGTCCGGCAGATCTTTCTGCAACGTGTCAACTGCTGATTCCATCCAAGTCTATAGACCATTCATTATTCATGCATTATTACAAAATATTAGGTGGATATTTTTCATAACTTTTGACCGGGGGCTCTTTCCCCTCAACCTAGATCTCCAACAAGCATGTGTATTTACTTTCAAATTTCGTGTGCTCGAAGCATTAAACTTGTTTTTTCTTCAAAATAATTTTAGCAGATACAATTAAATCTTGGATTCGGAGGAAAATTCGCGTAAGATTAATATTATTCATACATAAAATTAAGAAGAGTTGATAAAGAAGGTTTATTGATATAAACGCCTCAAGAGACTTATATTGTACAATATCCCGTCTCTGTTAATTTTATGTTGTTCATCCTTTTGTTAAATTGGTGTGTGGTAACTTGTTAAATTTTCATTAAGGTGATAATTGAACTTGAATAAAAGTTAATGAATATTCTAGTAGACTAGGACAGCCCAACTTCTCTATTATCAATCATTTAATTGAATATATATAATTAAAGTAAATTATTCACCTCACACATAAATATGTATTATTAATTTGTCCACCTGTTGGATGATGAGTACGTGTGATATACACATAAAGCCAGAGCAGGCAAGGAGTTAAAACACCTTCCTCACATCACTCGTCACTTAATTAGCTCCAGTCTTTCTCTTCCTTATATTACTCTTCATAGCTCAAATTTTTGTTTCTCACCGCAAACCCTATCTACCGTTTGAAACAACAAAAAGAGAAAACGACTAGTCGTTTTCTATATTTTCAGACACATCATCAATCACTCTTAATTTCTTAATAGCAAGCTTCAAGTAAAGCCATATATTTTCTTCTTACTTGAATGAACTAGCTAGAGTGGCCGGTTGTTTGTTTCTTTGTTTGCTTCTGTGTCTCTCCCTATATATATACACAAGTCTTAGTTTCTCTAATTAAGAGCAAGCATCATCCAACCCCTGCCACTAGGAGAAAACAGAGAAAATGGGAGTACAGGGCACTTTGGAATACTTGTCTGATTTACTCAGTAGCACCAAAAAGAAGAAGAAAAAGAAGCAAACACAAACCGTAGCTCTGAAAATCAGAATGGACTGTGAAGGCTGTGCACGCAAGGTTAAACATGTCCTTTCTGGCGTTAAAGGTAGGCACCTTTCTCTCTTCTACTTAAACATAATAAACTCAAATATAATAAACTCACGCTTAATTGTTTTACAAATTTAAATTTAAATTTTATCTGTTTCAACGCTAAATTAAATACACATTTGAAGTACTCTTATCATTTTGCAAACCTCCTTAATTTAATTCATTTATTTCTTAATTGGAAATTTTAATTCAATTTGAATACAGGAGCTAAATCGGTGGACGTGGACTTGAAGCAGCAGAAAGCAACGGTGACTGGATATGTTGAGCCAAAGAAAGTGCTTAAAGCTGCTCAGTCTACAAAGAAGAAGGTTGAGCTATGGCCTTATGTTCCATACACTATGGTGGCTCACCCTTATGTTTCTCAAGCCTATGATAAGAAGGCGCCTCCTAATATGGTTAGAAAGGTCGCTGACACTACCAATATATCAGAGACCACCGTGGACGACAGCTATGTACAAATGTTCAGTGATGAAAACCCAAATGCCTGCTCCATCATGTAATAATTCATTAATATATACACATTAATTAAAATATATTAATAAATATAAGAACAGATGGGGGCTGCAGTTTTGTACCTTTCTGTAAATTATAGATATGGATATATGATAGATAATAATATATATATCGCTTTTTGCATGGCGTTTGCATACAGCTATATATGATTATGATCGATGATTGATGGTCATGTATGATACTCTCATTATCTTAATATTTATGCTTGTTTGGTGGGGAGCTGGACTGGAGGAAATGGGTAGTTGAAATGGAACACACTTGGGCGATGACTGGGGACAGAAACGATTAAGCCGTCGTCATTTGTCACATTTTTCTGTTATTGACGTTTTATCCTATGTGTGTGGACTTGTTATGTTCCGTGTTTGGCAGGATATTGGCCTACATCTTCTCCACCTTTCTGAGAGGATAACACTTGATCAAATGATTTTAGCAAGGTTTAATTATAAGGATTAGGCTGCACTATGGTGCAAAAGTTGCACGGTTGCACCTTAAAAGAGAATAAGGTTAATTTAAAGATATTGATTAATTGAAAAGTATATTCCACACTAAAAAAATAGGTGTGGGAAGTGTAAGTAGAATGACAAAAATAGGAAAGAAAAATAAAAAAATAAGAAATGTCATAATTGATATAATAAGAAATGATAAGAGAGATATAAAGAAAAAGTGAGTGTAAAATAGAGTGTAATATAATGAGTGTGAAAAATTATTCAAAATTAAAAATTAATGATTATAATATATGTATATAATAAATTATTAAGTATTAAAATATTTAGTATTGATTTTTCAATAATGATTTAAAATTTTCATTTTATTTTAAAAGTACCTTTTATTTTAAATGAATATAATCCTAATTAATTTTCCAGTAATTAGGTATATTGGTGCATGATGTAGAACAATTATGATTAATATAGAAAGTGGGGAATTGCTCTTCCCACCACTTTTTTATTCTTTCCAAAAATACTCATAATTTATTTTTGGAAATTATTAATTTCTAAAAGTATAATTTCTCAGAATAAATTAATTTCTAAATTCCGAATGGTAAAAATTGATTTTGAAAGTTAATTTTCAAAAGAGTTCTGATTTTTCTGCATTTATTATTACAATTTGGGATGGGGTGGCCGGTGTGGGGGAAGTGGAGGTGGAAGTCAGTGGGGTTGGGGAGGGAAAAGGGAGTGGATTCAGTGACTTTAACCCGCCAACGTCACAGTAACATTGTTGTTTTTATAGCCAATAGATTAATTAAATGATCTGGATTTTGCCACATGTTCTAAAAAAAGGCTTTCTTTAAAAAAATATTTTTGTGCATACTGCTTAGCAAGATTGAAAAGGACACTAGAGCATTTTGTTGTTGGACATTCAAAACCTTTGATCATCTCAACATTTTTATTAAAGTTGCCGACAAAGAGTAGAGTAACCTCCAGTGTTGCAGTGAAGTTGCATTATTCTGAAGTTAGAACGGTAGAAATATCGACCAAGAAAAACAAGAACGGTAAGAATATTGCTGGAGTATAAAATCTATACTTCAGGTAAAGCCTCTAGATTGAAAACTTGTTGTTTATATTATGGAATTTTATTTTTTAAGTTTGATTTATGTGTGAACTGTGAATACATGGATTGAAGCTGATTAATTTCTTGAGACTATATGATAAAGGGCAGAAAAATTGGAAGTTAAAGAGTGTTTAATAAGCTTAAAAATTATACATGTGCTACTGTCTAAATATTTCTCTAGTGAATGAAAAAGATAGTAATTAAGACTGATGCTCTAGAGGAAAAGCGTTTTAAAATTCAAATAAAAAAGTTGGTTAACCCAAAAAATAAAGACAGATTAGTTTGCCCGTGTTTATAATGGAAAAGCATTTCAAAGTTCAAATAAAAAAATTTGTTAGCCAAAGAGTAAAGATAGATAGATACCAATAAGTTATAAACTATGAAATTCTATTAAGTATCATGAACAATACCATATTTCAAGGAAAAGAATGCACATAGCTGGTTAATATAGATGTAGTGTGCTGCCAAATTGCCAACGTCACTCCTTAGGCAAAAATGATTTTTTTTTTAAGAAAAGCTTTTTATACAGTACAGGAGGTAAAATTTAGAGCATTTCATTCATCTAAGGGCTATAAAAGTAACAAAGTCACTGTGAATTTGGTGGGTTAAAGTCACTGAATATGCTCCCGAGAGGGAAAAGGTAAGAACATTGAGAAGAATAATGGGGTGGGAATAGCAAGAAAAAGGGTGCCAAGAGCAATCCCCTTTAAAAGTGTATCCATTGGCCCAAGCTCAACGTGTGCTCCGTTTGTCTAAATAAAGCCTAATACACTTTTGACCAAAAAAAGCCCAATACACTTTGTGTAACATCCACCTATTAGGTAGAGATTATTTATTTATTGGAAGGAATGGGATCATTGCACTTTGAAGAGATGGTGAAAAAAGTTAGAGAATTTCTATGGCCGTGCCCATACAAATCTAAGGATTTTGGTATTGTTGGTTTATTTTTTTTTTATTTATAATTGTTAGTTTGTTTTAACTAATAGATGAATGAACTACCATTTAATAAAGGTAATTAATCTGATTTACACTTTTTTAGGAAACTTTTCAGTTATTGCACTTTTTCCCTAACCTACCAAATATATTTTTCATATAATTTAAAATATATAATTAATTCAATTATTTATAATTCAAACAATCTGATTAAATCTAAAATTAATTAAACTTGTAAAAGGAAATTTTATTTTGCAATACAACCCTTCCACACTGCTTGTTGACAAGATATTGAAGTTCTTCAATGGTCTGCAAGGCCTATGGCCTTATCTTATGTTTGCTAGTTAATCCTTTCACCTTGACTTCGATCCAACAATATCAACCCATCACTACCCTATATGCATTCAGAAACCCATCAAAGCATTATTAGAATTTTCACCTATACTTGTCTTGAAAATTACTTCAACACTTTTTTCGTTTAGAATTGAAAAATAAGTAGTTACCAAGACATTTAAGTACTCTTCATATATAATCATCTTTTAAAAAAAATTAATCAATTTTTAAATTATAAGCAGAAAATATATTTAGTAGGCTTGGGGAAAAAGTGCAATAATTAAAACTTTTCCTAGAAAAGTGTAAATTGAATTAAATGCCTTTCATTAAATAATAGCCCATCCATTTATTGATAAAAAAAACAACGGTACCAAAACTCTTAGATTTGTTTGGGTACTATAGCAACTCCCAAAATGTTTGAAAATTAAAAAAATCCTTGAAAACTTTAGAAATTTAGAGTGTGTTTAGTAAAACTAGTTGAAAAGCTAGCTGAAAGCTGAAAAGCTAGCTGAAAACTTAAAGTTAGCTAAAAGCTGAAAAGCTAGCTGATTTGATTAAATGTGTTTGGTAAAACTAGCTGAAAATGGTAAAATGACATATAAGGACATCATTAATTATTAAATAATGATAAGTGTGGGTGGTTGAGGAATAAAGTTGTAATTAATTTTCAGCTAGTAGCTGAAAATTGTAGCTTTTTTAAAAAAGCTACCTCAAGTACTTTTTCAAGAAAAGCTAGTAGCTACCCAAAAAAGTTACCTTACCAAACACAGCTGAAATGGTTTCAGCTACTAATTTCAACTTTCAGCTAGCTAAAATGGCTTACCAAACACACTCTTACAAGAAATATACTTAACTACATTAAGACTTATCTTGTGGTTTGGTTTCCAAACAAATAAAATGGAGAATTAACCAACAGGAAAACAAAAAGAAAAGGCATTTCTATACGACTATAGGCAGCTGGAACAAGCAACGGCACAGCAGGACTGCAACATGTCAAAAGTAGCTCTCACAAGCAACCAAGTGGCAGGCACAGACAGCGTGTCAGAAGGCAGTGTTTTATACTAAAATAAAGAAACTGCTTCATCCCCACGAAAAGTCAACCGGAAGAAACATAAAATGGGAAAGGGATACAGCTGCACCAATAGAAGGCACAAAGCACAACAGACAGAAGACGTAATTTTATTAATTGTATTCCTTAATCAATAAGCATCCACTGTAAATTAACTTGGGCCCCAAGTCTAGTTAGCCTATATAAAAGGCACCAGGGGCCAACCAGAAAGGAGAGCAGAATAAGAAGGGGAAATCCCCTCCATTTGTAAATATATTTCCTTAGGATCGAAATGAATAAAAATACACCCATCATGCAACCATGCTTCAACAAGATCATGAACCCTCTTAATCTCAATCTCTATTTTTCCAACTCTGTACCGAAACATTTGGCGACTCCACTGGGGAAGCATGGTTGCGAAGCTTGAAGAATAAAAAAAAAGACACGTTCAGATATGTGAAAGACTCAGCCAAGAGAGGACTCAGTCTGCTACGTTTAAAAGAATATGCACATGTGAGGAATGCACACCCACTGCGCGCTTTGCTTGTGGTATCACATACCAAGATACCCAGTAGCGGGAAAGCACCAAATTCATGCGTAGATCTGGAGATTGATACAACATAAAAGGCAAATCTAATCATCCAAGATGAAGAAACCCCATGAAGCAGGAACAAGGGAAGCCCTCCATCAAAAGGGAAGGCGTCGAAGTGTGGGAGCTCCCACAAAGCAAGGAACGTTATCTCTCACCCAGGAAGGCGGAGGCAGCAAAAAGAAAGAACACTCAATGCAACAAACATCATGATAACGAAAAAAAATACATTACGAGCGCAAGAAAAAAAGGGGAAGAGTACGCCCTTCGCGGCAGAGATCATGGAATTAAAATCCTGCTCACAACCACATGAAGCTCAGAACACATCATATCCAGCCACCCAACAATGGAGAACGGTTAAATACCACACCCTGGATCGAGTATCATATATAGCGCGCATTCAGATCCAGAGCAAGACCACAAAGAAGAAAGGGCGTACGTCGGAAACCCTATCTAGCTATACATGAAGACACTAGGGGGAGATCAAGGGTGGAGGAACGAGGCGCCAAGGCGTCAACAAAAGGGAGCGACCGTCCAGGTTAGCTAAAAAAAATTTTATTGCCAGATTTAGAAATGTAAATTTATGTGTATGATAGGATAGTCTGTGAATGCTATTAGATAAAAATTTGATTGTGTAGATAAGAATAATTAACTACTAAGCCACTGATGGATTTCTAGCAAGCGAACCAAAAATCCAGTAGTATAATAGTAAGAAAAGTATCGTATCCACAGAGAACGGTCAATTCACGTAAATTTGTGATCTAATTATCAAGGGAAACAACGAGTTTTGAGAATATTGTTGTGCGAAAAACGTAAATAACAGATTAATAATCAATTGAATTAGAAAGGAAGAGTTAGAGACACTTTACTTGGATTAGGATTGGACTTCATATCATCACACCTTTCGTGCATGTAAAAATTATCTATTATTTTAGGTTTACTCTATAATATTGTAGACAAACTATATTACTAAGACCCCGAGTTACCAGCGGCCTCACACACTCAAAGGTAATCCATGCGGGCTCTCCCAGGCGACAGACTTACCCTCGACTTATTTTGCTTTCTTTTATTTCGTTTGTAAAAGAACTAGTTGATAAACGAGGCCTAAAGCTACAGATGCACCTTCATTACAGTACTGTCACTACCCATCACTCATTAGATACATCCTTGCGTCGAATCCTGGATTGACAATCAACTGATCTTTGCTATCGGTAATTTAATAACCATGCCTATCCTGTAGACGCCCTTCATTAGAGTACTCACACTACCCATCAATCACTAGCAACGCCCATGTTTCGGTTCACTGGCTACCGAGTCCTCTTATTCACTCAGAGAATGGGTTTCTTCAGAATCCGCTCCCTCATCCTCAATCCTAGTCGAAACTAGCCTATAACTCTGGCGCAAGCGCGTGAGTTAGGAATTAAGCACAGAACAAGATTACCAATATTATAGACAGAGAGCTCTAGAAATAATAATATAAAGTTTACATACACTCGGGGATAGAATCAATTACATCCAATCCTAATGGAGAGTTAACCACACAAGGTAGCCATACAAACCACCGAAGATGTTGTCACCATCTTCAATCCTTGTGAAGCGCTCCTCCTCTCCTACTCTAAAATTAGCTCTGGTGCATTATCACTAAAATATGACTGAATTACAATAATCGTGCATACATGATCTGGTGCAAGAGGTTCCTATTTATAGGCTAAGGAAAGACAAAGAAAATTGGGGAGAAATCTATCTAAAAACAGCAACAGGGCAAGAATCAGCGTGATCTGCGCTTCACCATGCGCTACAGCGCAGGTTGCAGCGCAGAAACCAGAGGGTTGCGCTTCACCCTGATAACACCCCATATTATTATGAAAACATGGAAAACGCAAGAAAAATGGTTGGAACAAAGAATCCGCTTAGAAACCCTTATATATATGCAAAACAAAAAGAAAAACAAGAAGGAAACAAATTCCAAAATATTGCGGGCCTAAGCGAATAACTCAGGAGAGAATTGCGAGCGTACTCTCCTCAAGGACGCTTAGAGCCTAGCACGCCTAGCTTCAACACGAGTTTAAGCAAATAACTTAGGAGGAGAATTGCGGGCGTATCCTCCTTAAGAAAGCTTAAAACCGAGCACACCTAGCTATAATATAGATTTAAGTGAATATCTCAGGGGAGGTTTGCAGGCGTCCTCTCCTCAAGAACGCTTAAAATCTAGAACGCCTAGCTATGAAGCAGGGTCAAGTGAACAACTTGAGAGGGAGAAAAGGCGTACCCCCTCAAGGACACTTGACAACCTAGCACGTCTAAAAGATATAAAAGAATCTTAAAGACACCCTCATAAGGGGCAGAAGCAAATCACTAAACGAAAACAAAAAATAAAACATGTTTAAAACGCACATGTGTTCAAAGAATACGCTTACGGCTCAATATGTTATATTACTTCAAAGTTATGATTATAGCACATATTTTATAACATGCATCAAAACATAGAGTCATATAGTCTATCAAAGCATAGTTCAAAAGAAACGCTTGAGAAGTAAACTTACAAAATATTGATCAATAAGTACAAAGTGAACAGATTAAAAAGAGAACATCACATTTAAACTTGCTTGAGCGTCTTCTATTTCCTTCTTCTTGATTAATAATTGAGACAATTCTGATTCGTAAAGGGCAAGTGTAGCCGTCTTTTTGTCAATTTTGGATTGCAGCGCCTTTATGGCCCCGGAAATCTTGTTCAAATCTTCAAAGGCAGATGGAGGAATGCTTCGATTAAAGGACCTCATAAGCTCATTAAACCATTCACCTTTAAAACCAAGGCATGATAACATCTTCAACTCATCCAAAATCTCAGGTCTGAGAGGCCCAAGAAGGATCATAATTGGATTAGCTTGAAAACGCTTCAACAGGCCCAGAATATTGTTGGTAAGCAAGATGTTGACATGACTGGGGGTAAGACTCACTTAGGAGAAATCTGGCGTGACGCCCAGAAAATTCACTCAATAATTTGGCATCTTCCTCCACAAAAAGTTAAGAAAATAGCGCTGCACCTGTATACCAAACCTCAAATTAGAAAAGAAGAAGGAAGCAAAATCAAGAAAATAAAAAAAAACAAACATACCAGGAGGTGCATCCCCAAGGGTAATGAACCTGAACCAGCAAGAGGCATCACCATGTGAGCTGGCAAGTTGACAACTTCAACAGAAAATTTGTGAATCACAACTTGTGGTTGACTAGAGGGAACACACTCTCTCCCTCGAATCGCCAAGACCAGCCATAAGACCTGCATAAGGCACATGCGTATTTTGAGTGGAATCTGAACATGGAGGATTCGAGAGCAATGAGGAGTCTTATGACTTGTCAGTTGAATCGCTCGAATCTCCCTGGTCATTGTGAAGAAAGTCACCAGAAGAATGGGAAGAAAAGTAGTACAGCGAACCTTGAGTTGGGCGAGCTCTTAGACGCTATGAGGAACGACTGGGGAGCAGTTGTTTGAGCAAATGGACGCTTTGACACGAGAGGTGTTCTCTTAGAATTTTTTATAATAGAGGGAGCAATAGCACATAATTTCGTTTTCCCTTTTAGCAAAGGTGCAAGCTTTCTCTTCTTGGAAGGCACATCTAAAAAGACAAAAGACGCGAACATCAGAGCAGGAAATAGCCAAAAATGAAATAAGGCATAAGCAAGAACATATACCTGATATATCTTGATCAAAAGTTACGAAAAGTTATGTAATAGGAGTCTTTATACATTATTAGTATTTCATGTGGAGGGGAAGTAGACTTTACACCCTCAAAGAAGGCTACAAAGGCCTTAAGACGCCCCTGATAAATAACCCATTCATCTAGAATGCGCCCTACACGCCCAGGAGGCACGAATAAGGCAGGATCAAAAGAAGGAAGTTCTTGTCTTTCCACAAAGAGTATAGACCGCATAACATCTTGAAGAGATAAAGGATCTAAGTCCAAAGAAATAGGAGGTTGATCAAGCTCAAATTGACGACATACTTGATTAGGACGATAGAGAAAGGGGAACAAAGCGCTTCCAATAAGCCCCACTGTATCAGTCACAATGAAACCAGGAAGAACACGGGGGCGAACACACATAAGCCAGAAATCATAGACGCATTCCAACCAAGAACCCTTGTTGTTGCGAGTAGAAAAAGAAGGCTCCAAATAAATTCTGTTCATCCCCTCAACACCAAGAGAAAACGAAGAAGTATAGGGGCAAAACATAAAAGAATTCTCATCATCAATCAAGTCCACTAAAGGATGACGAGGGCGTCCTAGAGACCAACCTTGGTACTCTGGGAACACATCTTCTTCAAGGGGAGGCTTAGGAACGCGCCTAACAGGACCATAACGAGGAAATCTCTCATAAAGGAACATCTGAACAAACACTGCATCCACACAAGAGTTGATGGAAAAATGTCCATAAGAAAAATACATTTGTTCCTGAATTTGATACAGGCGACCATAAAGGCCGCCCAAATAAAATGAAGCTAAAGGAAGACGTATGCCCTCAGCCAACAAAGACGCTAAAGTAATGATAGCAGGACTCATAGATTCCCAAGGCGGACCAAAGAAAACATATCTAGACAACCAAAAAGCAATAAACGCAGCACGCTCTAGGGGCTGAGGATGGTCAGGGCCTGCTTCAAAGTGATCACCTAAAGGAAAATCTCCAAAAAAGAAACGGATGCACGAGGCGTACGTGTACTTCATCTTTTCACTTTTCCTTGTTTGGAGAAGGGGAGCGTCCTGAGAACACCACCTTTTTGGAAGGCGCATCTTCACGGTGGAATGTGACCCAACATCAGTTTGATGAGCACGTCTGAGTGCGAGTTTTTTTGCGAGAATGTCGAGCGTTCTCTGTAGTGGAAAACTTTAAGGCCTTAGAAATCTCTGCAATATGACGCTCCAGGACAGTAGTAGAAAGATCAAAATCCCCAAACATTGGAAGTTTCAATAGAACAGCCACATCCTCCAAAGTAGGAGAAAACTCTCCCCAAGACGTCAAGAAAGTGTGAGTCTTACAACTCCAGCATTCAATAAGCACGGTCAAATCCTCTGAACGCCTCTGAACGCTCAAGGATGGAGAAATCCAGATGGCGTCCGCAATCCCAACTTGAGAAAGAACGGTGATAAAAGGCTTATCAGTGCTAAAAACGTGATTCACCCATTCCGCCCGCCCAACCATTGGGTTGAAAGCATTTGCTAACAAAATTAATAAAAGACCAAGGAAATTCCTCGATGATAATACGGGAACAAAGAAGAGTATGACCTAACTCCAGAGAAGGCGTTCCCGAGATGGGGTAGCGGAGCAAGGCATCAGAAAGCCGCGCAGAGGAAAATGCAACAGAAGAAGAAAACAGAGCACCCCCTGAAGAAATCACAAAAATATCAAAGGGACGTTTAGCTCGAGGAACACAAGAAAGCCAACGGTGAGAATCTGTGGTAGTGGGAGCAGCTCGAGGAGGAGGAAGTTTAGGAAGGATGACAAGAGAAATTGAACGAGGCATAGGCTCATTAACAGTCTCACTCGTTGGAACAGAAGATGAACCAGAGGTAGCTTCAGTTGGAGTAGGGCGTGAGCGAGCCATGACAAGAGGAAGAAGGGAGAAACGAAAAGCAGGAGAAAATGTCCGGGTACTTAAAACTCTGGAGTTAAAGACTACATGCATCCAGGAAGGAGATAAAAATACAAGAGAATTTGTTTACACAAGCTCTCAATGAGTTAGTAAGAAAATTGCAATGATGACAAGGACAAATGGCAAACATGCAAAGATCTTCTAAAAAGCAGACACACGCGTCTAAGAAGAAGAAGAAGTGCAATTTGAAAAGCAAAAAAAAGTCACAGAGACAGAGGAAAAGAAGGAATAAATATGCCATGAGAAGAAAACTGAAAGTGGGATTGACGCTCCGCCAATAAGGGACGGACGTATGACGAAACCAATCTCTAGTTTGGATTGCACATCACAATATTACATATTGTATGTGCAAGGGGAAAATGTTGTGGATTGGTTTCCAGAAAAATAACATGGAGAATTAACCAATAGGAAAACAAGAAGAAAGAGCAATTCTATACGACTATAGGCAGTTGAAACAAGTAACAACGCAGCAAGACTACAACATGTTAGAAGCAGTTGTCATAAGCAACCAAGTGGCGTGCACAGACAACGTGTCAGAAGGTAGTGTTTTTATACTAAAATAGAGAAACCAATTCATCCCCACAAGCCAACCGGCAGAAACATAAAATGGGAAAGGGAGACAGCTGCACCAACAGAAGGCACAAAGCGCAGCAGACAGAAGGCGTAATTTTATTAATTGTATTCCTTAATCAACAAGCATCCACTGTAAATTAACTTGGGCCCCAAGTCTAGTTAGCCTATATAAAAGGCACCAGGGGGCAACCAGAAAGGAGAGCATAATAAGAAGCGGAAATCCCTTCCATTTGTAAATATATTTCCTTAGGATCGAAATGAATAAAAATACACCCATCATGCAACCATGCTTCACTAAGATCATGAACCCTCTTAATCTCAATCTCTATTTTTCCAACTATGTACCGAAACAACTTACTGTATATATCATTTTTGAAAAACGTATACTTTAGAAATATTGCCATGTCACCAACTAAGTTGTTTATTTTACCGTTGTAATAGTGTAAAATCATTGTTTCAAGAATTGATTTTAAATCACTTACGTCTAATGTGTTTCATAAAATGCTCAACCATTCATTTCTAAAATCAATTATACTCAAATGTAAATCAAACGGATACTAATTTATACATATTCCTATAACTTTGCTGGGACAGGGGATTTAGGAAAGTTACTAGCTATTCGGAGTCATTGCTAGCAATTAAGTTGGTAACTTAACCTTTGGATTACTGTTATAAGTATGCCACTCTAGTAGCTGGAATTAAAGAATTCCTATCACGCTCTTGGATTGTGGAGCTGAAACATTCTTTGCGAGAGGCTAATACTTGCGCTGATTTTTTGGCTAAAGGTGGTCTACAACATATGATGGGGGGTAGAGATTTTGGAGGAAGCACCATTTGGTTTAAACTCTCTCTTACTTGTTGATGCTATGCAAGTGTAGTTTTTTAGAGTCTAGTTTCTCCTTTTTCTTTCCTTTTCTTTTGCTTTTGTTTTCTTTCCCTCATGTAACAAAAAAAAATATAGCACAGAACACAGTACAAAAGAAAAAGAACACAGTGTGCACACAATTACAACAAAGCCTAACAATTTAATTAGTAGCGTTTTATTTAAAATAAAAGACAACCCTTTTAGTAGGCCTTTGGTTTTATAATTATAACGTCATGCTTTTATGTTTTTGAAGCTACATGTTATCTACTTCCATCTAATGGAAGTTTGTAATGATTTTTTTTTTCATTCAACTTATTTTATTCCTCCAAAAGACAATTTTTTTATGAAATTAATTAAATAATTATATTAATTTAAAATGTGTGAATGTTACTACTTATTAATTTAGATCCCATTGATTATCAATTATAATTGCTTGGAAATTAATTATTATAAAATTTTAAATTTTATCGTTAAGGGTATTTTTGTCAACTTCTATTTTTTGTTACTTTCTCTCTTCTCACAATTTCTACTCTACCAAACAAGGGTAGAGAGAGTTACATATATATTTCTCCTCTATTTCTCTCTTATTTTTCTCAAACCAAACAACCTAGCTATAACTCTATTTTATTTTTCATCACTTTCTCTCTTCCCTATTTCTCTTTTTCCTACTTCTCTCTTTTCCATATCTCTTCTTAAACCAAACATAGCATAAAAGTGAGAAATGATCTTAGTGATGATAGGAAATATTAGAAAATCAATTTTAAATATGACATTCTAGGCATGCCTATGTAGTATATATTAAAAATCCTCCCTGAAAACATATTTTAGTCAAATACAATCCAATTATGAAGGATGCCTCAGTAGTTTTACCATGCATGAACATATAAATTATTTAATACTAGAAAATACTTTTGATACTAGAATGAGATGTATGTCCTACTTCTACATATGTCATACATTTTCTTTCATTCTCTTTTATTGAACTTAAAAAGTATTTTCTCTTTACATAAGGGGTATTCATGAGGAACTCTTATTTCTTTCTTTCATTTGCATTTTTTCGTACAATAATGAGGAAATATTTGTGACCATGAACAAAATTAATTGAAAGGGCCCCCTAAATATCCATATGAAGCAAATCAAAGCAAGAATCAACAACGTTATTACTAACAGAAAAAGGCAATTTAGCCTGTTTAGCCAAGTGACAACATTCACAAATGTAATGGGATCAAATGTTACATAAGGAAAGGATCCCTTTATTTGATGTAAACTATTGTTAATAGCAGCATTATTAATAGTTCCATGGTGAGTAGTTGATAGCTTCTTCAAGATATACAAATTGTTACTAACATCAGCAAGACCAAATCATCTTCTTGGCGTTCTGGTCTTCAATAACACAAGACATATGATCAAAAGTGAGTTTACAGTAGCAAGATTTAGTTAATTTGTTCACAAAAATCAAATTATGTTGAAATGTAGGTGTGAAAGAAACATCATCCAGAATTAAGTTGCTGGAGAGTTTAACTATCCCTGAGGTGGTGGTTTTTGTGATGATGCCATTTGGCAATTTTACCTTGATGGGATCAATAAGCTTGTAAGTATCAAAATTGGACAAAGATTTAGTGACATGGTCAATAGCACCACTATCTAAGATCCAAACGATTTTGCTTTCTTGATGAGTATTTTGAGTGGGAAAGATATTACCTGAGTACTATTGAAGTTGTCCTATAACATAAGTCTAACCATCAGAATTGGATTTCCTTAGTAATCCCATGAGCTGAACATACTGTTCAATAGTGAGTGTGTTCTTTGTGTGTCATGTTGCTCTTTTTCTGGTACTTTAGTACTACATGATCCTTCTGATGACTGGGTGAATGTAGTTGAGTTTATCATTGATGATTGGGGCTTGTTCTTGAATTTGAAATTTGGTGGGAATCCATGCTTGAAATAGCATGTTTCATCAGCATGTTTCTGTTAGACAAACAACCTCAAATAACTTAAGAGGGGGGTGAATTAAGTTACTCTAAATTATTCTCTTTTTCGTTTACTTACTTCTTTTATGATTTACTATACTTACAACAATTCTTTTTCTAAGAAGTATGAATGCAAACTTCCTAATTTCTTAATATACAGTAAATTAACAATCACAATAAATAAGTAAAAGTTAAAGGAAGAAGAAATGCAAACTCAATTTATACTGGTTCGGCCAACCCTTGCCTACGTCCAGTCCTCAAGTCACCCAATTGAGATTTCAACTATTCGTAAAATCCTTTACAAAAGATGAACAATCACACACCTTGGAACCATTTCCCTTGTGTTGAGTTGCACCCACAACTTACGAGAGACACCCTCTCTTAATCACACACAGTGAGAAGAAAATGTTTGAACAAGATGAACTCTCTTTTAGAGTAGATAATACAACTTGAAGTTCCTATAAGAATTCTTAATAATTTGCAAGTGTTTGGACAAAATGATTCTTAAAAATATTTTCACTTTTTGTTGTTTTACATTGTGTAATCTGTTGATTTTTCAAAATGAAAACACATATTTATAATAGAACAATTGAAGCTTTGTATCTTTTGATAAGGAATTGTGTCTCTTCATAATTTTCAGAAAAATCTCGCTGGTAATCGATTACAATAAAGTGGTAATCGATTACACTTTCAAAAATTCAAACAAATTATAAACCGTTGTGACTGAAATTCAAATTTCGCATTTTATGCACTCTGGTAATCGATTACACCATTCTGGTAATTGATTACCATTTCAAAAGATTTGAATTTTGAATCTCATAACTTCTGGTAATCGATTACACCAATGTGGTAATCGATTACCAGTTCAAAAAATTTCCTTTTGAACTGATTTTACCTCATAAATACATTTCCCTTAAATTATATATTTAAGGCCAAGTAACTTGCAAAGTCTAGAATTCTTTTAACACTTTATGTAACTAGACTAATACTTATCTAACATCACTTGTAGTCTTTGATCTTTGCATCAAACTTGCTCCTTGATCTTGTATTGACTTTGTTGTCTAATTCTTTCTTTTGCCAATTCCTTTTATCAATCTTGTAATCTCATTTTCTTTCCATTGGCATCATCAAAACCTGCATATAATTATCTACAAGTATATGCATCTACAGTTTCTCCTTTCCACAGAAGGTGCAAATCTTTTGTGGTTGGTTGTTGTTGAAGTTTCGTTGTCCAAATCCGCCTCCGCCTCTTCTAGACTAGTTTCCATTTCTTCCTTCAAAACCTCTTGCACATTGGAGATCATGTTGGGTTCTTGAATATGGATACCAGAAACTTGCCTTTCTTGCTGTAAAACTAGTGAGAAAACCTCGTTCATGCCAAGGAGAGGATCCACCATGAAAATTTGGCTTCTTATACATTGGAATACTGATCATTGAGACCCTTCAAAAAGCATATGACATATTTAATTTGCTTGTAATTCTTGATGGTAGTTGAAAGATCACAAGAGCACTTTGTAGCACAAGAACATGTTGGGACTGGTTTGAGTATTTCCAATTCTACCCAAAGAATCTTCAAATTTGTGAAGTAGGTTGCAATGGTTCTCTCTCCTTGCTTTATCGAATGCAAATCTTGGAGCATGTCAGACATTAATTCTAAAATAATCATCCTTGGAGAATCTTTCTTTTAGATCACTCCACATATCATAAGCATTGTCAATGTTCACAATACTTTGGACAATTTGTGAGGAAATGGATCGAGTAATCCATGAGATAACCATGGTATTACACCTAACCCAAGCAGCACGTAGAAGGTCATCTACAGATGGTTCTTTGATAGTTCCATCAACAAAAGGAAACTTGTTCTTGGACGACAAAGCCTGCACCATCAATCTGCTCCATGTATGATATTGGGACCTTCCAAGATTGGTGTGATAGGGAGGCTTCCAACATTTTCTCCTAGGTGGAGATAGTGGGTGTTGTTGGGATTATGCAGATCATCTCCTTTGTCATTGTTGTTGTTTGTGGATTGCTCTTCTTCTTGAGTCATGATGTAAGCAGCGTAGCAGAACTCACTGATGAGAGCTCTGATACCATAAAATGAATTTAGAACATAAAATAGAAAACTGATAGAAAAGAAAAGAGCAAGCGCTGAATATGCATTGAGCTTTTGATAAATTGCGTAAGTTTAGTTGTACAAAACAGAAAGCCATATATATATATATATAACTTTATCTCTAACAGTATAAATGTTAATAAACTATCTAACTTTATCTCTAACTGTATGATTCAATAGAACACATAAACACTTAAATGAACAACCATAAAATACATGAAACTTACTATGAAGTGTGCCAACACGGAGAATTGAACCGTAGAAGTTTCATCGTTTCACATTAATTAATACCTAATACATGGGAATGAGGATATACAGAGAAGATGATGTTCTATATAACATTCTTTGTGTCGGTTATCATCTACATATTAAATCCATCCAACGAAGGGAATTCATGGTAAAATTAAAAGAAAAAGTTGTTAGTTGTGACGACTTTTGACCAGTTGGATCAGTCTTTCTGTACACCCTTTAGCCACTTTGCAGTTTTTCTAAAAGTTAGAAAGAAAAAGAAAATTAACAAAGTTGATAAGTGAATACATATATGCATGCCTCCAATCAGGGGCCATAACGAGGAATTTATCATTGGGGCCAAAATAAAATATAAAAAGTTATGATAAAATTATTAAATAATTTTAATTAAGAATAATAAATTTTATTTAAATAAAACTCTCCTTTCATTCATAGTAATAAAATTTTCTATTTATGTATCAATACTAAACTTTTCTGTTATTTCTCTCAATATCTATCAATAAGTAAAAATGTCACTACTTTTTCACTTTCAACTTACCCTTAATAAAGCTAAGATAAATTTGACATTTTCCCCAAATTAGGATCCTGAGAAACATTATAATGATAATGTCTTAATTGAAATGATTAACCTTCTCTTCTTTGAAAAGTTATTTGCATGAAATTTCTCAACAAGTTGGCAAATGTTTTCAATATCAAATGTTTAAAAAAGTCTTTGTGATCTAAAATTGAACTGCATATAAGAAGTTCAACTAACTTTTCATTAAATCTTCTAATTAATTTGAATAATTGCAAATCAAAATTTTAGTTTTTCTTATCATGTAATTCTAAAAAATAAATTTAAATCAATCAAAATCATTTTTAATGTTATGTTATGTTACCTAACGATATTTTCCCTCATCTTTCGTATTCTCTGTAATACTCATATGTTTCCCTTTTTGATCATTTTACTTTTTATAGACTATTATTTCTAATCAATTTTTTATAAGTAATTTTTTAATCAAATCTTATATGTAATTTTACATATCATTTTATCATCTCTAAATAAAAAATATCTAATATAAAAAATAGTATAAAATTAAAACCTTTTTATAAAAAAATAAAAATAAATAACAAAAAAGTCATAAAGAAATACTTAATGTTAAATAATCTATAAAATATTTAGAAAATTGAAATAATAATTTATAAAATATATTATATGAGTCCTATATAATTAATAAAAAAATTTAAAATTTTTTGGGGTTGTGTGCCAATCCCAAGCCATAATATTCGTAGTTTCCTTTTCTCTCACTCACACTCCCTTGAGTTATACTACTCGCATGATGCTGATTATTATATATTTTAGGCTTTGGTGACCGATGCAATGATGTACAAGAAACCTACTTTTTAGTGATAAAATTTTAATCATGAAAATAATGCCACCTATGATTCGCTCATGTTTCATTATTTTTTGTTCGTAAATTTCAGCGAATTTCTGAAAAAAAGAATGAAGTGTAAAAAAAAAAGTATAAAAGAATGCGAGTGTGAAAATATTAATAATTATCAGGAATATGATTTGTCATTTTCTTTGTCCAATCCATTTTCACAAGGGACGACTTCAAACGCTGACGCACGAGATATTGGGGAGTGCCATACTGCCATGTGACAAATCCAATAGCAACGAGAACCTTCCAGCATGGCCTCAAGGATACACATTTGTATCTTCATATGCAGCAGGACATGGTGGACCCAACAGGCCCAATATTAATATAATTGCCACAAGGGCATTCGAAATCACACGTGTAACAACACAACAATGAGGCTGCAGATGCAAGCTTTAAAATGCAATGACATACACACCCAACCCACGAGCTAATGCAACTAGCCTCCCAATTTGGACTATCCGACTCGACTCGATGCGGGTAACGGGTTTTATCGGGTTGGATTAAAAAGTCTGAAAGTTATTCGAGCTTCTAAAATATGTGTTCGAGCCCTATATTTTAACGGACTTTTTGCGGGTAGCCTGGTATTTTTACAGTTTTTTACGGGCTACCCGACATTTTTTGCGGGTAACGGGCTTCATTGGGTTGGGCTAAAAAGCCCGAGAGTTATTCGAGCTTTTAAATTAACAAGGGTATGTGTTTGTAAATATGGGCTCACCCATAATTTAAGTGGGTAAAAATTAGGATCACATTTGTCATTTAATCCACGAGTTAAATCGTATTGACTTACTTTTTTATTTGTTATTTGTCTATTTGTTACTTTTTTATATATTTTTAAGATTTTTTAAATATTATAAATTAGGTGAATTGACTCATTTAACCCACCAATTCGATCAAATCAAATTGATATTTTTTGTGCTCACAGCCAACTCGACTCAATTCACTTTTAACTTTATCCATATTTTTTCACTTTCACAGTTTCACTAACTAGTAACTATATGTCCACCCTAAAATTTGAAGGCATCAAAACCTTTTTGAGTTTTTTAGGTGGCATTTTCAGGAGTTCGGGCTATGAGAATATTATGTCACTTTTTAAACAAATATATCACATAATTATATATAATAAAAAATACAAAAATAATTATTTCACATTTATAAGAGTGTATATCATTTGGGAGTGTAGATTGAAATGGGAAAGAAAAAGAGAAAAAAAAATATAATGAATATGATAGGAAAATTATTAAAAATATTATAGAAAAGTCACAAATAAATTTAAAAATTGGAACAATAGAGGGCTAATTATACCAACTGAGAACAAAAGTTGTTAAATAAGATCTCTCACTTATAGAAGTAAAAGTGCACCTAAATGGATAATTAAATTAAAAATTATAAAACATTTTTGTTATATTTTTTCTCACATGAACACATAGATAGACACACATAGAGAGAGAGCATGAGACTACTATTGTTCTATATATCATCCATCTTTTAGAAGAGCTATATGTGTAAGTTAATTACATATTCAAGAATACAATAACAAAATCAAACTTATGGCTTGGTATATATTTTTACAAAAAAGTAAGAGTATATTAATGGTCAAACTACTAATATACACAATTATATTTTAGCCGTTATATATTTTTAAAATCCATTATCCATTGTTTTAAATTTATATTTGACGACTAAAATATAATTATGTATGGTGTAATAGTTTTAAATTTGTGCATCGTAGAGTTAGCCTACTTGTGTGAATACTTTAATAAATCTATAGTTGTAAATTATATGGGGGGAGAGTATATTAGTAAATCAATACCTACATATATAAATATATATGAAAATGAGAACATAACAAGAGTATCCATAGATTTTACAAAACTTAAATATGCTACATTTTGTTTAATTTTTCACTTACACAATAACATAACCTTTCCTTGGTGTTAATAAAACTAATTAATGTAATTTAATCTTGTGAAGCTACTTTTTGTTTATATTAGTAACTCTGTAAAACTTTTTGATGTTGTGATTTGGGGTCGTTCTATGATGTTTTACTGCGTGGGTGAAACACCGTTTTTCAAGTATGTCAACCTGCTATTTTAGGTTCAGTGACCGGATGAGTTAAAAAATGAAATTTTTAAACAAGGCCCTAGACATTGGTTATTTGCTAAGGAGTTATAAAAATAACTACGAAAGAGACAAATGAGAGCTCCACATACCATTTTGCTCCGCGTCCAAAGGGAGTTGGGATCCCGGAGAAGGCCATGCTCCCCGTCCAATTTTTCTAATGCTGGGAGTTAATTACCTGGCTCTTTGTATATCTTTGTATATCTAACAAAATATTAGAGGCTTTCGAATCTCTTTGTATATGTAACAAAATTAATCCCCCAACCCCCTCATCTCTTGGCTCTTGCTCGGCTATCATACTGAAGAAGAAAAGCCTCTATTCTATGCAGGTTTGCTGGGTGTGTCGTTTGGGGCCGCCAACAACACAACACAAATGCTAAAAATACCTCTTCCTCTCCCCTGGGTGCATCGTCGGCGAGCACATGCAGGTTCGCTTCTGCTGGTGCCTAGTGGCTCTGTCGTTTGACCACCTGACCGAAGCTGATGTCGGCGGTTCGGTGAAAACAGAATGATAGAGAGAGAACCAGACTAAAGGAATGGTGGCATGGAATTGCAGAGATTGACACGTGTGGAAGAGGTAAAGCAGTGAGAGGAGAAACTTGAAGTTGAGGAAGCGAAGCCGGAGGAAGAATAAGACGCCGACGATGATTGAGAGTTGCGAAATCTGTCTACCAAAGACGGTGACCGAAGATTTGGTATGCTTAACTGCCTCGATAGAAATTAGAAGGAGCCGCTACTAATGCACTCAAAGAAAATGGGTTTTCTACAAAGATCCTTTCGAAATTAACACTCAAGAGGAAAACTTTTGTATAGGAAAACATGATTCACGGAATCTCTATACCTCAGTATCCTTGCTTTGTTGCCTTTCGTAATGTTCTGCAACGAGGAAGAAGACAATGATGCAATATTCTCAATTTATGGATTTTGTGTTAATGAAAGCGGAAGGACAAAGCAACAATTTTTTAAAAGATTCTTTAACCGGTTGCCAATTCAGTATCATGTCCATTGATTCAGATTTTAGTAGATCTAACGGTTGAAAAGTAGTGAAACACCGGTATTTCACCCATGAGATGAAACATCCTAGACAAAGCCGGTTATTTGTCGATCGTTTTTGAGATCTTATTCCATGTCTTATTGTTTATCTTATATAATTAAAATGTGGTATGTATGATCAATATGTTATTTATTATCATATTATTCAATGTTGAGATTTATACAATTCAATAATAAAAGAGGTTATTGAAGGAAATAAATTTGACAATACTTACTTCTAAAGTAAGTGGGTTATGACTCTTCTATTATGTATATACTAAAACTCAAAATTATTAATTTGCCAAATTTAATTTTTTTTTCACTCTTTATTTTGTTATACCTGCTTTCACTCTTCATTCTTCTTTCTCTCTCTCTTTTTTTTAAAGTTCATTCTTCTTTCTCTTTCACTCTTAATTTCCTATTACAACAATTATCATATCTTTTACTTTTTCTCTTTTCATTTTATTATCTATTCTATCTTTCCTATACTCCTCCATAGATCATTTTTCTTAATTTACATGGTTTACCTTATGTATAACTATCATTATGTACTTAATGACTTTTCTTGGTACACATGATCAAATTTGTTTATGAAAAATAAAAGAGAAACAAGATGCAAGAAAAAATAGTGGACTCTTTTTCTCAAACTATGGGGTCGTTCGGGGTGGTTGCGAGTTTCAGTTTTTAGTTTTTAAAAATTTTTAATCAAGTTTTTAAAACTCAAAACCAAAAATTGAAAATAACTTTTTGTGGTTTTCAAAATATTTGTTTTGAAAACCACAAAAACAAGTTTTCAGTTTTTGATTTTAAGTTGCAAAAACTTGATTGAAAATTTTTAAAAATAAAAAAACTGAAAACTCGCAACTACCCCGAACGACCCCTAATTAATTATGTGTTTGTGCGGCATAAGAGGATCAAGTGCTATATATCCTACCACAGTCGCTTATCTCTACCTGAATATTAATGCTATATTTACTTCTATTTAACTGTTTATTTATAAAATTAATATAGTAATAATTACAATTTTCTCTATTTTACTCTTATATTTTTAAATAAGTTATTATTAAAAATCAATGAAACCAAATAAATGATAAAAAAGATATAAAATTAATATAAAATTTATTTTCATATGAAAATAATAGAAATGATAATAATAATTATTATTATTATATTTCTTAATTCATGTGTTTTTTTTATTTAAGTGGTAAGTTAATTTGGAATACTATAGCTATAGCATAGGGATGCCAAAAAAAAAACATATGAAGAAAATGGTTTTCAACTTTAAAATAGTTTGGGGGGTTCAGATTTTACATTTTTTATAAAGGAATGAAAGAAGTTCAATTCCCAACTAGAGAAACCATGAAAATCATCTACAAAAGGTTCAAACCCGAAAAACAATGCAAGATTAGTCAGTCTCATATACCCACCCCTATCTCTCTCCCCCGTCTTCCTTTCTCTTTCTGCAAGTTTGTGTGTCTCTTTCATTCTTTACACCCATTTGCCTCCGATTGGAAAGAATTACTAAGCTGCAGAAGGAAATAAATATAGGTATTATACAAAAAGACGCTGTCGAATATTTCAATTTAACACAAATGATTTGAGAAAGAAATGTATAAAATTACATATTCATACTCATGGACAATCAAATTAAGTGAAAGAATTCCAATCACTGCAGGTTTAAGACAGCAAAAAGAGACCGTTTTGACTACATGAGTTTTCTTATATCATCTCTCTTTCTGAGAGAGGACACCAACCTTGACACTTTACAAGTCAATCACAACAATAATTAAGGCCGAAAAAAACTAAAGAGAAAAGGAATGATGGGACCGTTCTAAATACACAAATCAAGGTTCCCAATTGATAGGTACTATTTGAATTGCAATGAAACACCGTCTACAACCAAATGTTTGAATTTTAGTTTTCCTCAAGTTATGATTTTGACGTAGTTTTTTTAATCCAAAAATAGAAAAGTGAATTAAGGAGAAGCAAAATCAGTGAAACTGTGATAGTTAATCAACTAGCCAGCCATGATTCATAAATGATGAATGAGACACAAGGAATCTTTCAGCAAACCCTTAAAAGTTACTAGTAAAACTAAATGATCCTCAAGAGTAAACACAAGTTAATTTCTTGAGCTAGTAGCATACAAGTTTGTGGAAGAGCGAAGAATATCATTAAATTTTACTTGAAGTGCTAAACCATTTAAAAGTGAAAATTAGGAAATTCACGAAGAAAAAAAAAAGATTTTGATAATAATTAAACAGAAAGCAGAGTAGATACATACCTAATTTGAAAATTGTTTGAAGAAAAAAGGTTGAAGAGTGGAAACTAAGAAGTCAATCAGATGGAGCAGTGGTCCTACACTCTGCGTGGTTGTGGCTCTCAGACTTGAAAAGCTTCTGGGACAAGAAGGAGTGGTGTGGTTGCGGTGAAAACATTAATTGATGGGGAAAAGAGTGATCAGGAGGACAGAGAGGGAGGGCAGTGACTTGGGAAGTGGAAGCTCCATCGTGGTTGAAGGCGAAAAAATCATGAGGTTGGGGAGTAGTAGTAGTGACAGGGTTGGTGTTGAAGGGAAAGAGAGGAGGATTTCGGGGTGGTTGGGGAAGCATAGCATGGGGTCCAATGTAAGAAGCAAGTTCCTTCTTAGCATTGTTAAGTTCATTCTGCAAGTGTTTGAGTTTGTGTTGAAGGAGTGAGATGAGACCCACACAACCATAGACAGGGTCCTTTAGCCTTGCCTCAGCTTCATAGGCGAGTGATTTGACAGCGTCTTCACGCTGTGTCGCGTTCACCTCATTGAGAAGCTTGGCCACGTTGCTGGCCCCAAATACTTTGTGCACATAAGCGAATCTTTGGGGGTTATCCGGCGGAAAATACGGTGCAAAAACGCATTCCTCGGTGCACTTCCTCCGCTGAATCTTACACGCTGCACACGGAGAAGAATTCGACGACGATGACGACATTATTCGTTGATTATCCCCTCCTTTTTTTCGCTCTGCTGATTAGGGAATTGGAAATGTGAGAGAGAGATCCGTTGCTTGAGGGATCTGCGATTCAATTCAATTAGATGATCAGGTTTGGTGGTTTCACTGAAACACGACAGCTGTGCTGCTGCAGTGCGCCCACGACGCCGACTTTGTCGCTAACAATTTCGGACTATCATCAATTGAGAAAAACCATTCCATACACTATTTAATTCCCCCCTTTTCAAATTTCAAATTTTGATTATTTTCAGCAATTGACTTTTTACGTGTGCATAAAGCCAATCGGATTCTCATATATCATCTACATACGCTACGGATTTGGTAATATAGTAGAAATTATACGAGTAAATTAATGTACCTTAATACAGATAATCTTCACCACGCATTCTAGAAAGTACTGAAGGTCGGAAATTTGCTTTTGCTAGTAGGTACGTGCTCTATCTAGAGAAATCTCTTGTTTTATATATAGTATTAAACTAAATATATATTAAATCAAAGGATAATGTATTCTTTTTGGCGAAAATCAAAGTATAACCTACACATTCACACATGGAATCGGATACTCTCTGCTATTGAAAAACCTACACGAGGTGCAGTTCCCATATGATGGTTTTAATTTTTCACTAACGCGTTTTGTTTTTTTTTTTTTCTTCTTCTTTTTTTTTTATTTTTTTATAAAATTAGTCTTTTGAATATAATCACAATCCATTCACGCAGATATTATTGATTGTTTGACGAAAATTAAAAAAAACATTCTTCTTTCAATTATCACGTGTTAAATTTTGGATCGCTAGCTTCAAAATCTCAAAAGAAGTACAGTACCTGTGGAATAATTGAAAAAAAGGAAAATGCCAATCAAACCATAATTTTTTTATTTGTTGCTTGATTATAGGGATGTTTGTTGAGAGGATGTAATTATGAAATCTTTATATTATAATTTTGAGATCTCAATTTGGAGAGTGAGACATTTACTCGCCCTACTCAGTTATTTTTTCTCTCAATAATTTTTTATATTTTCTCCTTTTCTCCTTATAAGAGTGAAAATACTCCCTCTTAGTTATTAATACTAATTTTCTCTCCTTTTCAATTTAAATTTTTAAATGCTAATAAATATTAATTTTAAATTTTGAAATTTATTAAAATTTAAAATGTTATTATATTATTTTCGATTTCAATCCATTTTTAATATATAAATTTATGTTCTTATCATTATGATTTTAATTTTTTTATTATATCTTATTACTATATAAATCATGATTGAACGTCAGTATAAAACTCTTTTACACTGTCAGTGCATACTAATTAAACTCTTATTAAAATTTAAAATTAAAATCATCATAAATTATATTATTTTAATTTTTTTAGTTTTAAAAATATTGATTTATTATAATTATAATTTTAATTTTAATAAAATAAACATATAGTTTTAACATTACTTAATATAAAAAATGTTAACAAATGATAAGAGGATGGCTTAAAGAATTGAAAATTTGAATGTTTTTTATGAGATTAAATAAAATTTAATGTTACATAAGGATGATTAAGTGTTTTTAGGTTAGCAAGATTTCAAAGAAAAATCCAATCAAATTAGGAGAAAAACATTAATAATCAATCTGCAAAGTATATTTAAAAGAGAAAGGTGCAACTATTGAGAAATTAATCAAGATCATTGATGAAGATTGGTGTCTGGCGGAGGCACGAGCGTGGATTGCGTGCGTTTTTGAGTGGCGCAAAATGAGTCCACTTCCCATCCACCACTACATAACAAAGCAAAGTGGACAGTTATGGGATGCAAAGGGGTATTCTAGTCATCATAGATCAGAGTTCTTCTCCATTACATACGCACTGTCGTTTTGATTGACCGGACCGTTAATGACTAGCTTATAGCTTTTGCTTTGCCGTTTTACTTGCATTTCGAAGTGACAAAACCTTAAGGTTCCCACGTAGTACTGTTGTAGCTAGGGTGTCACTCACTCATCTCAGCCGTCACCTCCTCCTCTCTCCACCGTCTAGTCACTTTCACAGGTCAACCATCCTCCATTTCACAACTCATTGCTTGCATGTGCTTCCTGCTGCTAGAATTAATTAAAAAGGCTAGGCCAACCTTTCTGGTGAGAGTTCTTATTTGAATTAATTGGCGTACGTTAGGGTTTGTCACTATTACTTTTAATGGGCAAAGAACAAACAAAGGAATTAATAAAAGTAGAAGGAGTGAGTGGTGGAGGAGGTGATACGGAGAAGAAGAAGAAGAAGAAGAAGAAGAAGAAGAAGAAGGGGAGGGGGACAAAAAGGTGGTAAGGAGGGGATGATGGTGATGAGTGAGTCACTGCAGCAGCAGCAGGACCATGATCAGGCCAGACAGTGTCAGTGATTCAGTATGTTGGTGAGCAATTGCGTGCACACGGATTCATGCCATTAATGTATCCTCTCACTGGGGCCTCTGCTTCTTATCTTAATGGGTACAAACAATTTTGACTTGGCTACCGATACCCTCTTTTCATCCTTTGTTTTTGTCCTCTTCTCATCTCTTCTTCTTTTCCTTTTTCTTTTTCTCATACTTCTCTTTTTCGATAATACTCTCATTTTAAGAGGTAATGGAAATGGAAATGAGTGTTTATATATTTGTTAAATAGATAAAAATAAAAAAATTGGTTTAAATATATTTTTAGTTCTCATAAAAATATAGTCTCTATAAAATTGTGTTTAGTCTCTATAAAATTTTTCACCCAAGTTTAGTCCCTCATTAATTTTCTTTCCAAGTTTAATCTTTACACTTAATTTATACACTTAAGTGATGTTAAGTGATGACCTGACACTGTTACAATAAGCACGTGTCTATTTAGGTTAACATGGCTGCCATAATAGATTTTTCTGAAAATATTTTCCCTCAATTTTTTTAATTATTAATTCTAATATTCTTATTTTTTTAAATTTAATATTAGAATTAAGAATTAAAAAAAATTGGGGGAAAATAATTTTAGAAAAATCCACCGTGGTAGCCGCGTTAGCCTAAATAGACACGTCAACGTATTCACTCAACAGTGCAAATTAACGGAAAGAATTAAACTTGGAAACCAAAAATTAATAAGGGACTAAACTTATTGTGTGTTTGGTAAAACTAGCTGAAAACCTAAAAGCTAGCTGAAAGCTGAAAAGCTATTGAATGTGTTTGGTAAAACTAGTTGAAAATAGTAAAATGACATTTAAGTAAACATTATTTATTAAATAATGATAAGTGGGGGTGGTTGAGGGTTAAACTTGTAATTAACTTTCAGCTAACTAGTAGCTGAAAATTGGAGCTTTTTTAAAAAAGTTACCCCAAGTATCTTTTTAAGAAAAGCTTGTAACTACCCAAAAAAGTTACCTTCCCAAACACTGCTGAAATGGTTTCAACTACTAATGACAAGCCAAACACACTCTTAGACGAAAAAAAATTATAATTAAGGACTAAATACAAAATTCACTAATTTTTTATGAACTAAAAACATGTTTAAGTCAAAAAAAAATTTTATTGGAGTACACATAATATTTAATATTATAAATGTAATTAATATTAATATTTTTAATAAAAATCTTTTACATATGATTCTTAATTAGCGTTTTTAGGGTGATCGTTAATGAGACCCAAAAGATAAATATTAAAAATTTGATTAATTCTATTTTGTTTTTATTTTCTTAAAGTTGTTTTATAAAATAACTTTTAAGAACTATTTTTTATAAATAAAATAATTTATTTATAATATTAACACAGTAAAATTTAAAAAAAATTCAAAGCATTCCAAAATAATTTGTTAATTTTAATTTCTTTAAAAAACATAGTCATACTTTTTTAAATTAATTTTAAAAATTATTTATCAAACAAATATATAAAAAAATTGTTTTTAAAAACATAAATAAATCGGTCTAATTTTCTTTTGGTCTTTAATTCATTCAATATATTTTCTTTCATTTTAAAATAATTATTGTTTGAAATTTTATATGAAAAATTAATTTGAAAATATAAACTCATTTAACTATTATGTTCTTATTTTATATTTGTATAATACATTATTTAAAAAAATTATAAAACTATTAAATTTAGTTAATTTATGAAAGGAATAGGTACAATAATTTTCTACCATATCAGTTTATCCATGTTCAATAAACACTTTTTTTTGGAATATTCTCATTTTTTGAGTCAATGATAGAAGGTGGGGACACATTGTGTATAACAATAACAATAAAGCTAAACGTACATAATAAATATGTACCACATTTTTACCACAATTGTTTTTTTCTTTTTGCACCCCTCCCCGATTTTTTTAGGCGTTTTCTTTTGTTTTTTTCTTTTGGGTCGCAATTTGGTACCCTCCTGTTAGAGAGGGTTTTGGTACCTTCTTGTCATTTTTTTTTTATTGAATAGGCCAAAATTACGCAGGAACAAGTCGTGTACTCCGTCCTAAATTATTTCGAAGACATAAAATAGATTTTAAATGAGACACATGTGTATTGCAAATGAGAATGTGAAAAAATGAGGGAATACAATAAAAAATACATGATAATAGTTATAGGGGGGTCAAAAAGTCTTTTCAAAAATTAAAAATACAAATTCTAATAGTTAAATATTGTCCTATAAGTATAAAATACTAAGATCATTTAAGAAAGTTGAGAGAAATTGATTAAATGATAAAAGAAGGTACCAAAACCCTCTCTCACGAGAGGGTACCCTAGAATTTCCCTTTTCGGTTTTGCCCCCTCCCCATTTTTTAGGCTTTTTTTAGCCCCACCCCTTTTTTACCCTTTTTCTTTTTTAAAAATTAGTTTTTATTTTTTTATTTTATTATTATTTTATTTTTATTTATTTATCTAATTAAATAAAAATATAATAAAAAATTACAATAAATGATCACATAAAATTTGTATTAATCATTCATGTTAACACGAGGTTGATTATGTGTCCCAAAACGGTGAACATATTAAAAAATGAGGTTAATGGTGTTTCCGTTTGTGGTTAGTAGAAAAGGATTTTTGGTTAATTGATTTTGTGAGGTTAATTGCAATCCTTGTTAACACGAGGTTAATCATGTGACCAGAAATGGTGAACATACTTAAAAATGAGGTTAATGATGTTTCCGTTTGTGGTTAATAGAAAATGATTTTTGATTAATTGATTTTGTGAGGTTAATTGCAATCCCTGTTAACACGAGGTTAATCATGTGACCAGAAACGGTGAACATATTTAAAAACGAGGTTAATGGTGTATCCATTTGTGGTTAACAGAATACGACTTTTGGTTAATTGATGTTGTGAGGTTAATTGCAACTCATGTTAACACGGGGTTAATTATGTGTGAAAAAATGGTGAACATATTTAAAAATGAGGTTAATGGTGTATCCATTTGTGGTTAACAGAGTGAGATTTTTGGTTAATTGAATTTGTGACGTTAATTGCAACTCTTGTTAACACGAGGTTAATTCTATGTCTAGAAACGGTGAACATATTTTTAAATGAGGTTAATGGTTTATACATTGGCGGTTAACAGAGTGAGATATTTGGTTAATTGATTTTGTGCGGTTAACTGTGTGCACAGAAACGGTGAATGAAATAGTACATTTGGTTAATAACATCAAAATAGAATAATGATGATAAAAAAACTTATGTAAACCCCCTCAAAAAACACACATTTATTGTATTTCTTGATCTATATTATTTATTAAAATAAGTAAATAAATAATAAATATATTAATAAATTAAAAAAACTATTTAAAAATTGAAAAAAAAAATAGAAGAAGAAGAAGAGAAAAAAAGAAGAAACAGTATGTGCTCCCACAGTGTAGAAATGTGGGAGCACTATTTATGTACGTGAATTGCTATTGTAACAATAAATAGACTCTAGTAGGAGTAATGTTTTCTCAACTCGAATTATCCGTCTGGTTGGACCCGACACAAAGCTAAAAAACCAATTCGATTTGGGTTCCCAGGTAGACTTGGTTTGAAACGCTGCAGACTCGTAGAAGTCAAGTCGGGTAACGGGCGAGGCACATGTGTACCTGTAGTACCCGACTCGAATAGCATTTACATAACTTAAAATAATATTTATTTGAAATTATTTACTTCCTTTCGTGAGACTGAGAAGCATCACCACAGTCCACAACATAAACTTAAAAACACAACAGAATGTCTTACCGCCAGAAAGGAAAAATGAAAACCTAGCCTCCCTCCCGCTTACCGTCCAATCATTCATACTCTCGTTGTCGCATATTTGTTTGCTCATTGTTGACCCTCCCTTCGGTCGTCTTGTCACCGATAGGCTATTGTTGTTCATCCTCTTACTTCAGCCTCACCGCTTGCGCTCATGGTCATCGTTATCGTTATCGTTTGCAACTTCGTGCTTTTCGTCACCCACCATGCCAGTAGTTGGGTTTCTGTGATTATTGCTTTTGTGATTTTTGTGTCGGCTATCTTTTTTGCTTTTTGTTTATTGCTTGATTTCCTTTTGAAATTTGATTTGGTTTAGTGATTTAGGTGTCGATTGTTCAATTGCTTCTAAAATTTATTTGTTTCTGTGCACATACCCAACCCGAACCGACCCAGAAGCTTATTTGGTTCAGTTCAGGTGGAACCCGAAACATAACCCGCTCACAACACTCGGTTCGAGATTAAAAATGTGGTGGATCCAACCCAACCCGCGACTGTGATCACTCCTAGCCCCTGTTTGGCAAGTGTCAAATAACTGAGAAATGAAATGGGTAGCATGAAATGGGCGAGAAATACACCCTCAATCCTGTTTGGTGGGTTGCTAAAATGGTGAAGAAATAACACAGCCTTGTGGACCCTACTGTTCTTCTATTTCTCTGTAGCATGGGCGAGAAAGGCGAAGAAATGTTGCTCTCTCTCTCTGCTACTTGCTTTGGCTGGAGTCTTCTATTTCTCTCACGGCATCGCACGCTATTCCATTGTTGCGTCTTCCCCTCCTTCTGTTGGCGACGACGAGAATGTAGCAGCGTGACCGGGGAAGAAGGCTTCTGCCATAGCTGAAGACGAGGACGGTGAATGAATCGGGCGTTGACGGAGGATCTCCCCTGTTGTACTCCACTTGGACGACCGACCTGTCCGTCGACAGGGACCAACCGTCTTCTCTAGCTCCTGCCGGCGAGCTCACTATGGAAGGAGGAGGCTGTCCGGTGAACCTTCGTCGATCTGCTGCAACCTTGTCGATCTGCTCCTTGCAACCAATCGATTTTTGTTTTCATTTAATCGATTATTTTAGTTCCTAATAGCAATATCTTACATTCTGTCTTTCACAAAATCGATTATCAGGATGAAGAAATCGAATTTCTGGTCATCTTGTTTTTGTTTCTCTATTAATGGGTGCAGATAATCGATTTACTTGACAAAATAATTGATTATTTACATGCTTTGGCAGCAAAACTACCTGAAAAAAAATATTTCTCTTCTATTTCTTCTATCACACAAAACAACCCACTTTTACATTTCTCTTCTATTTCTCACCTATTCAACTCACACTAAACAACCTTAAAATCATCTCTATCTCTCCTCTATTTCTCTCATTCCCACTTCTCTCCTACCCATTTCTTTTCTCTCTATTTCCCTACTCCCACCAAACAAAGCACTAGAGTCTAGATAAAGTAATATAGTACAACCCGTTGCTTTTTTCAAAAAAAAAAAAAAAAGAAAAACATTGTACATGTACTACTTTATCTGTCTGAATAATAAATTGTTAAATTTAATATTTATTCATTTATTTACAGGATATCTATGTATTTACATTTATTCTCATTACCCACATTTCATTAACTATGAAAAATTAATAAAAAACATTGATTAAAAATATAGTTATAAATTAATTGAAAAAGCTTTTAAAAATCGTGGAAAACTAATCATAAAACATTACAAAATAGAATAATTTAATTAAATAAAAATATAATATAAAAACTTATTAAATTAAATGCATAATGTAATCTGCATAATTTACATTAACATGTGTGTATTTGTTGCTTACAGTTGACATTGGGATGAAATCCAAAAGTGATAATTTTGGTGCATTGATTGTTGTCTTCTCGTTGATAGGTGCATTCAAAAAAAAAAAAAATAGAGCTAAAAATAAGATTTTAACATTTAAATTAAATGCATAGTATTATATTACCGTTGATTCTTTATATATGAAATAAATACTAAGTCATCAAGACTGAGAAAAAAATATTAATTGTCATATTATTTAAGAAATACTCATAATTAATAATGAATACATTTACTTTGGTGAGTATCTTTTTAGCATAAAACTCATAATAAATTAAGGATATAAAAAAGAATTTAGCAATTAATATATCTAAAATTGAGTTTATGTTTCTTATCATTAAAACAAAAAAACATAGTCCATTATTTCTTATTATAAGGACCAGAGATAGTAATACATATCTAAGCTTTAAAATTCAATGCTAACACAAAAGTAATCATAAAATTAGTATTTAAATATATAGCATTATTTTCAATTGAATAAATCTTGTTAAACCAATTTAAAGAATATTTAAGGATAATATGAGAAAGCTTATTTTAATAAAGAATATTTAAGGATAATATGAGAAAGCTTATTTTAATAGTTAAGGATATAGCCAATTTTTTTTTAGTTTTTTTTGTCCAAGTCATATGTATCCTTTATGGGAGGTAGGAATTCTACGGGGCGGGGCAGGTAGTACATTACCCGTACTCATACCTGCTAAAATTAATGTGTATCCATGTGAGTAGCGGGTATTTACGGGTATCCATTAATATTTAAAAAATTCAAAATTTATAGAAATACAGAGAGGAAATTTCATATAATATAATAATATCATTAGTGTTATATATATAATATATTAAAAATAACATTATAAAATAAAAAATATCTCATTGTAAATAATAAAAATCCTAATATTTTAACATATTTAATACTCCCTCCAGTCCTATTTATAAGAACATTTTTTAAAGTGCGTCTTGGTCCTTTTTGTAAGAACTTTTTCAGATTGTCTCATGCATTAATTATTATTTGACAAAAATATCCTATTAGTGGAGGTAGGTGAGTAATTAAGTAGTAGAGAGAGTATGACACAATTGAGTAGTTAAATAGAAAGAGAAAGATAATGGGTCTCAATAAATTTAAGGGTAGTTTAGTAAATATGATACACATTCATGACAAATTTATTGTAATCAACTAAATTAATCAATTTTCGTAATTCGTGTGAAGTAGTTAAAAGGTTCTTATAAATAGGACCGGAGGGAGTAAATAATATACTTTATGAGTATACGGGTATCCGCGGGGCGGGTATTATAATATCGGTCTCCGCTCATTTAATGAACATGCGGGTACCTATTACATATATATCCGGAGGTATTCACGGGTACAAGTTTTTTTGCTATCCCTAATGGCTAATGGGATGCAATGTTTCTCGAGTTGAGATTGGTCTTTAAATCTAAGACTTTAATTAAGGAGAATCAAACATGTACCACTTGAATCAACCAGTTGTTGATTTTTTTTTTATTAGTTGTATGTGAATATGTATGCATATAGGTTTTTTTTTTAAAAAAAAATAAAAAACTTGGGAGAGCCATTACTCCCGCTGTCCATGAGAAGATCTGCCACTACTTCTCGTACTCTAGTGTCAGTGACGGTGTCTGTAACGTCCAAATTTCTAATCCGAGGATTTAGTCTGTTGGAAACCAAATCCCGAATTTCTGAAATTATTTCGCCCCATTTGGATATCGGAAAGATACAATCATACACCATTTAAGCTACCAACGCTCACTTAAATAACATATGAAAAACAATAGTCATAACATTATACATACTCTTGCCAAATGGCTACAATCATCCAATATAAGATAATAAATTGAGGATACCCCCATACATGTGTCCTGAACACTGAGAGCTAAGGAAGACCACATCTACAGTCATATCCTCTCAAAAGAATAAAGGTCAATACATATATATATCATCAAAAGGGGGCCTAACATTGCCCAAATACTAATTCTTCAACAAAACACTAAATCAACTTCAGTTCCTAGCTCAAGGGCCCATGCAGGGAAGTACCTGCACATCTTAAATGTGGTCCACGAAACGTGTGGTGAGACGGATGTCTCAGTGAATATAGCTATGCAGCATACGGTGTAGGATAAGCAGGTAAATGTTATGCAACAGTTCATACAATATAATCCAAGCAATTCAAACAATCTCAATTCTCAAAACTACATGCTTATAACCTGCTTTACCCGGAAGTCGAGGTCTTTTCACTAATTCTAGGATTAGACTTGAGCTCAGACTACAAGGAACGTATTCCTTGGGGACGTATCCCACCACTTATTCTGGACCGAAGTCAAGTTTTCATACAATAACTGGACTGAAGCCAAACTTTTCTTATTCTGGGTCGTAGCCAATTATTCTAGGCTGAAGCCAACTTTCTGGGCCGAAGACAATTGTTCTGGGCCGGAGCCAAATTCATTTTAGTCTTATATATTCTAGACCGAAGTCAAGCTTGATTAGTTAGGGTTTGGTGGCCCTAGGCCAAATTCATTTTCTAGCTTTAAATCATAAATGCATGACGTAAATCAAGTTACAAAAGAGTGCATGGTTGATAATCCCAAAGAAGGAGTACAAACCATAATCTATAAGCCCTAGCATATATCACATTTTCGAACAATTAATCAACCACAAGCAGAGAAATCCACATGTAAACAAGCACATACAAGACCAAGGAAAAGGGTAAGAAGGATTAGGGTTCACCCTCAGAGAAGAGCAAAAATGGAGGTGATTGTGTGAGTTATACTCACCTCAAAGGAGCAAAAATGGAGGTGAGTGTGTGAGTTATACTCACGTTCAAGCTTCAATGGACGTCTCTCTCTCTAGAACCACTCTCTCTCACTCTAGAAGGAAAAAGGAAGGAGAAGAAATAAATACATTTGGTGCCTTAATCAATGGTTTT
Organism: Sesbania bispinosa; assembly: GCA_026901365.1. Lineage (NCBI taxonomy): Eukaryota > Viridiplantae > Streptophyta > Magnoliopsida > Fabales > Fabaceae > Sesbania > Sesbania bispinosa. Next base: position 392,420 of record QLOH01000239.1, read on the forward strand.
AAACCCGTAAGTGGGTTCTCGCTTGAGCGAGAGGGTCGGGCATAACTTTCCCTTCCCATTCTCGCTTGAGCGAGAGGCTCCTCGCTTGGGCGTGAATGGACCAGAAATTACCCCCTCTCTAGAAGTTTCTCGCCCGGGCGAGCCTCTTCTCACTCAAGCGAAAAACGTCCAGAGAGCCTGCCCCCAAAACTACCATTTCTCTCGCTTGATTTAGGGTTTAGGGTTTAGATATAGAATCTCATTTTCATATTTTTACTGCATAATTCGCTCAAGCGAGTCCCTTCTCACTTGAGCGAGAATGCTAAAACTTAATTGTCTTAGTTTTTACTCCTAGTCCTTCCTCTTATCTTTCTTTACTCTTTTTCTTATTGCTACTCTTAGAATCATTACCCTACAATCTCATTAATGTAATTAGTGTTAATTATTGGGATGTTACAATTCTACCCCCCTAATTAAAACAATTTTGTCCCAAAAATTGGCCTAAGAAAGAATGACCAAGAAATCCTTACCTTAAATGAATAACTCGGGGAATTGAGAGCGAAGATCCTCTTCCTTCTCCCACGTTGCCTCCTCAGGCGTCCGACCTTCCCAAAACACCTTCACCAGAGGGATTGTCTTATTCCTCAGGGTTTTGATAATTCTGTCAATAATATGTGCGGGCCTAGTGGGAACTGTGAGATTTTCCCTTAATTGCACTGATTCGAAGCTAATGATGTGTGAAGGGTCATGAACATATTTTCTCAGCTGGGATACATGGAACACATCATGGACTCGGGACAATTGGGGTGGTAAAGCTATCCTGTAAGCCATAGGGCTAACTCTCTACAGGATTTGGAATGGGCCAATGAATCCAAGGTTAAGTTTCTTGGCTTTGATGGATCGCCCAATGCCCGTGACAGGAGTTACTTTCAAAAATACATAGCCCCCTTCCTCAAACTCTAAGTCCTTTCTTCTCTTATCAGCATAGCTCTTCTGCCGGCTTTGGGCAGTAACAAGCTTCTCCCTAATGACCCTCATCTTATTAGTGGTTTCTTGAACCAACTTCGGAACTAACATGGTTCTCTCACCCACCTCATACCAGCACAAGGGAGATCTGCACTTCCTACCATACAGAGCCTCATAGGGTGCCATGCCTATACTGTTATGGAAACTATTGTTGTAGGCAAACTCTATGAGAGGTAGGTACCTATCATAACTATCTGACTCCTCTAACACACATGCTCTCAGCATATCCTCCAGGGTTTGAATGGTCCTCTCAGACTGGCCGTCAGTCTGAGAGTGGTAAGCGGTATTAAACCTGAGTTTAGTCCCAAACGCATGATGGAGCGCACTCCAAAACCTAGAAGTGAACCTAGGGTCTATATCTGAAATTATGCTAGAGGGAATGCCATGGAGCCTAACTATCTCCTTGACATACAAGTCTGCTAACTTGTTTAGGGAATAGGTATTCCTAATCGGGAGGAAATGGGCTGACTTAGTCAACCGGTACCCATAACGACCCAGATCGCATCATACCCTGCTTGGACCCGAGGTAACCCTACCACAAAGTCCATAACTATACTCTCCCATTTCCACTCAGGGATCTCTAAAGGCATAAGGGTTCCTGATAGTTTTTGGTGTTTTATCTTAACCTGTTGGCACACTAAACACCTACAAACATAGTCTGCTATCTCCCTCTTCATGCCATCCTACCAAAACATCCTCCTCAAGTCCTGATACATCTTGGTAGTGCCAGGATGTATTGAGAACTTGCCCCTGTGGGCCTCCTCTAGAATCTGCTTCCTGAGACTACCCCTTTAGGGACATAGACTCCCTTGGAAGAGAATCATCCCATCTTCCGACTCAGAAAAACCTAGTTGTCCTTTCATATCTTAGAGGTCTGGGTTCGAACCCTGGGCCTCCTTAATCAGAGCTCTAAGCTCATGGGTGACCTCTAAACTTTAGAGCCTTAAACTATCCTCTCCGACCTCAACATTAAGGCTTAAGTTTCTAAACTCCTCTAACAGACTCATCTCATGCACCATCATAAAGGATACATGGAGGGACTTCCTACTGAGGGTGTCGGCCACTACATTGGCCTTAAGAAATTTCATCCAACTCCTCTGCCTCATGTTGAGCTCTTTCTGCTCAAAGAGATATTTCAAACTCTTAGGATCACTAAAGACCTCAAACCTCACACCATAAAGGTAGTATCTCCAAATTTTGAGGGCAAATACCACAACCGCTAATTCTAATTCATGGGTAGGGTAATTCTCTTCATGGGGTCTCAATTGTCTAGAGGCATAAGCCACTACCTTCCTCTCCTGCATCAATACACATCCTAGCCCCTTCCTAGAGGCGTCACTATAAACTTCAAAGGTCTTGGACAAATCCGGTAACACGAGTACCGGGGCGGTGGTCAACCTCTCCTTGAGCTCTAAGAAGCTCCTCTCACGCTTCTCGTCCCACACAAAGGCTTGACCCTTGTGAGTCAATCTAGTGAGCGGCAAGACTAACTGGGAGAATCCCTTGATGAATCTCCGGTAGTAGCCGGCCAATCCTAGAAAACTCCTAATTTCCGTAATGGTTTCAGGCCTTTCCCATTCAACAACGACTTCTACCTTGCTAGGATCAACAGACACACCTTCCTTAGAAATCACATGTCCCATAAAATGGACCCTACACATCCAAAACTCACACTTCTGAGGGTTGGCAAACAACTTCTTCTCCCTCAAAATCCCTAAGACGACCCTAAGGTGCTGCTCATGCTCTTCTAAACTCCGGGAGTAGATCAAAATGTCATCGATGAACACAACAACGAACTGATCGAGGTAGGGCCGGGAAATTCGATTCATGTAGTCCATGAATATGGCAGGAGCATTGGTCAAGCCAAAAGGCATCACCAAATACTCATAGTGCCTATATCTAGTCCTAAAGGCAGTCTTGGGTATATCCTAACCTCTAATCTTGATCTAGTGATAACCATATCTCAAGTCTATCTTAGAGAAGACCAAAGCCCTTCTAAGTTGGTCAAGAAGGTCATCTATCCTGGGTAAGGGATACTTATTCTTAATGGGAACCTTGTTCAACTGCCTATAGTCTACACACAACCTTATACTCCCGTTCTTCTTTTTGACTAAAAGTATTGGAGCTCCCCAAGGTGATACACTGGGCCTAATGAACCTTTTAGCTATAAGGTCTTCTAATTGGGTCTTAATCTCACTAAGCTCTAGTGGGGACATCCTATAGGGTGCCTTGGAAATGGGCTCTGTGCCCAGTACCAAGTCAATGGTAAACTCTATGTCTCGGTCCGGAGGTAAGGTAGTCACCTCACCAAGGAACACATCTTGAAACTCCCTAACCGTGGCTACACTACTTAAGTCAATATTAGAATCTAGAGCTGAGGAAAGTAACAAAATATAACAACTACTCCCGTCACTAAGGCATTTGGACACTTGGGTGGTGCTGGATAAGAGTATGGGTGGCTTCTCCCCCAGGAGAGGAGGGAGAACCGGGAAGACAACTTCCTTATTGAAACAATCAAGCATGACCTGGTTCTTAGATAACTAGTTCATGCCAAGAATGATGTCTATGCCCCTCAATGGCAAACAAATCAAGTCAACCTCGAAGGCCCTCCCATGTATAACAATGGGGCATTTGGCACACACAAGGGAAGTGGGAATTGCCTCTTTGGCGGGGGTTACTACATTTAGGTAGTAGGGTAAGGGAAATGTATGCAAGTCTAATTGCTTCACACTATCATAAGAAATGAAAGAATTGGTTGCCCCCGAATCAAACAATACAATTAAGGTCTTATCTCCTACGGTGCACATACCTCACATGAGATTATCCACAAAAGCTGCCACTTCACCATTGAGGGTGAAAACTCTCCCTGTAGCTTGGGGTTTCGGAATATCCTTCTTATTTGGCCATTCGTTCTTCATGTGGCCAAGCTCCTTGCAGAGGTAACAGACTCTCTGCCCAAGTAAAAACTCCCCAAAATGATCCTTGCCGCACTTGGGGCACTTGGGTACCCCTTGGCATTGGGTGGACTGAGCGGTCAAAGCGGTGGTGTTTTGCCACTTTGGCCTTGAGCCCTTGCCCTGGCTGGGCTCCTCCAGCTTCCTCTTGCCCTTGTTGTCAGACTGCGGGGACAGTGCGGCATTCTTCTGATTCTTCTTGGTGATGTAACACTTGCTGACTAGGGTAGGGAAATCCCTGATCTCAAGTGTCCCAACCCGATCCTGTAGCTCGGGCCTTAGGCCTCCCTCAAACAGGGTACACCTCCACTCCTCATCTGGGATTGTCTGCAGGTACTTGGAGTATTTGGACAGCTCCTCAAACTTGGCCACATACTGGCCTACGGTCATACTCCCCTTCTTGAGTTGAAGGAATTCAGCTTCCTTCTATCGTCGCACCGTTGCTGGAAAGTACTTCTCTAGAAACAGGGTCTGGAATGTCCCTCAGGTGATTGGGGCATCAGCAACGGCAGCCCGTACACTGGTCGTCTTCCACCAATCCTCAACCTCCCCCTGAGCATATGAACTGCGAATCCCACCTTGGTGTCATCAACACACTTCATTACCTCGAAGATCCTGTTGAGGACGCAGAGCCAATTCGTCGCCACATCCAGATTATACACCCTGTTGAACTATGGCGGGGTATGTTTCTGGAACTCTGCCAATCCTTGAGCAAACGGGTCCACCATGACAGAAGGGGGTGTCCCCTCTGGCCTTCGGATCAGTTCTAGGAAGACGATCGCGTTAGCAGCAACTTGCTCTTGGGCCGCCTGGGTCTGCTGGCAGTTGGCCTCCACTTGAGCCCGGTTGGACGCAACTTGCTCTCCCATCATCTGAGTGAGCATTTGCAATGCTGCAGCCACAGGGTCAGGGGATAGGTCCCGAGAAGAGGAAGAAGAAGGGTTGGTCCTAGGACGAACTCTCCTGCCACCTGCCAAATCCTCTGCACATCATTAAGCAAAAATCGAGGTGATCAGTCTCTCAATTCACATAATAATTCAAAAAAGAATACTAACAAACTTCAGGAATAGCTAATCCACAGTCCAATTGGATTGAACTGCTCTAATATCAAAATGTAACGTCCTAAATTTTAATCCAAGGATTTAGTCCGTTGGAAATCAAATCCCGAATTTCTGAAATTATTTCACGCCATTTGGATATCGGAAAGATACAATCATACACCATTTAAGCTACCAACGCTCACTTAAACAACATATGAAAAATAATAGTCATAACATTGTACATACTCTTGCCAAAGGGCTACAATAATCCAATATACAATAATAAGCTGAGGATACCCCCATACATGTGTCCTGACCACTGAGAGCTAAGGAAGTACAATCATATCCTCTCAAAAGAATAAAGGTCAATACATATCTATATCATCAAAAGGGGGCCTAACATTGCCCAAATACTAATTCTTCAACAAAACACTAAATCAACTTCAACTCTTAGCTCAAGGGCCCGTGCGGGGATGTACCTGCGCATCTAAAATGTGGTCCACAAAACGTGTGGTGAGATAGATGTCTCAGTGAATATAACTATGCAGCATGCAGTATAGGGTAAGCAGGCAAATGCTATGCAATAGTTCATACAATATAATCCAAGCAATTCAAACAATCTCAATTCTCAAAACTACATGCTCATAACCTGCTTTACCCGACAGTCGGGGTCTTTTCACTAATTCTAGGGTTAGACCTGAGCTCAGACTATAAGGAACGTCTTTCTTGGGGACCTATCCCACAACATATTCTGGACTGAAGTCAAGTTTCATAAAATAACTGGACCGAAGCCAAACTTTTCTTATTCGGGGTCGTAGCCAATTATTCTGGGCTGAAGCCAACTTTCTAGGCCGGAGCCAAATTCATTTTAGTCTTATTCTGAACCGAAGTCAAGCTTGATTAATTAGGGTTTGGTGGCCCTAGGCCAAATTCATTTTCTAACTTTAAATCATAAATGCATGACTTCAATTAAGTTAAAAAAGAGTGCATGGTCGATAATCCCAAAGAAGGATTACAAACCCTAATATATAAGCCCTAGCATATATCACATTTTCGAACAATTAACCAACCACAAGCAGAGAAATCCACATGAAACAAGCACATACAAGACCAAGGAAAGGGGTAAGAAGGATTACGGTTCATCCTCAGATAAGAGCACAAATGGAGGTGAGTGTGGGTTATACTCACCTCAGAGGAGCAAAAGAAGAGGAGAAATGTGGGGGACGATCGGGGGTGAAGAGTTCTTGGCCTTGAGATCCTTCTCCAAGCTTCAATGGACGTCTCTCTCTCTCTAGAACCACTCTCTCTCACTCTAGAAGGAAAAAGGAAGGAGAAGAAATAAATACGTTTGGTGCCCTAATCAATGGTTTTAAACTCGTAAGTGGGTTCTCGCTCAAGCGAGATATTCTCGCTTGAGCGAGAGGGTCGGGCATAACTTTCCCTTCCCATTCTCGCTTGAGCGAGAGGCTCCTCACTTAGGCGAGAATGGACCAGAAATTACCCCCTCTCTGGAAGTTTCTCGCCTGGGTGAGCCCCTTCTCGCTCAAGCGAAAAACGTCCAGAGAGCCCTCCCAAAACTACCCTGTCTCTCGCTTGAGCAAGTCAGTTCTCGCTCAAGCGAGATATGCATAATCTCATTTTTATTTTTTTACTGCATAATTCGTTCAAGCGAGTCCCTTCTCGCTTGAGCGAGAATGTTGAAACTTAATTGTCTTAGTTTTTACTCTTAGTCCTTCCCCCTATCTTTCTTTACTCCTTTTCTTATTGCTACTCTTAGAATCATTATCCTACAATCTCATTTATATAATTAGTCTTAATTATCGGGATGTTACAGTGTCCAATGGGTGGTGTACCTGTGAAGACACATAACCCATAAATGAGTGTTGATTTGAGCAGAGTTGTGATATCATAGTATGTGTACATGTATTTTGCATGGGGTATATATATAGAAGGTGAGGGATGCACAGACACCTTTCCCCAGATAGTTAGTGAGGATCAATCCCATTGCACCCTGGAGGGAAGTAATGTGTTGCGGCGTGGCCGTCTAGGAATGGAGAAATTTTTTTAAATCCTCATAGTTGATAAAGATATTTTGAATAGTTGATTTTTTCATTAGAAATGGACTGAGTACATACATATAATGTTTATACAAAATTCTGAATAACACCTATACATGAGGAGGATAAGATAAGATAGTACTGTGTGAGTACTCCTACACACCCTGCATGATGGTGGAGGAAGAAATGACACCCATCTTGGACATGAGAAAGAAATGACTGATCTTGATAATTTAAGGCTTGGTGAGTAAATTTGCAATTGTTGATGAGAGAAGGCAACATGTGAGACATGCAAGTCATTGTTGGCAATAAGATCACAGACAAAATAATAGCCAATAACTAAATGTTTCATTCGTGAATGAGAGATTGTATTAGAAAACAAATATTTGTCTCCAATATTGTTAGAGAAAAAATGGTAGAAGTGCCACGGATAAAAAGACCAAGCTCATGGATTAGTTGACACAACAAGAGCAACTCGGTTGTGGTAGAAACAATGGTGCGATATATTCAATCTTAGTAGATTAGCGAGTAAACATAACTTATTTGGTCCTCGTCAATTGTCCTTTACCAAAAACCCTCAAGTTTTTATTTTCAATCCAAATATTCGATAGTTTATGATAGATTTGATATATGAAATAATTTTAAAGGTTTACAAGTAAATTTTTTTTAAAGAAATTCAATAAAATTTGAAGGATTTTGTAAGAGGTGAACTTAATGTTTAAAGAGAGCAAAAATTTGGGGTTTTTTCGATTTTAGGCGAAGTTTGATATTTTGATTTGTGAGTTTTGAAATCAATAATATTCAAGATGATTTAATAAATTGAGGGTTTTAGATAAAAAATAATTGTTAGAGGACTGGATTTACTTAATTTTGAAAGTGGAGAGACTTAATTTTTGCTAAAAAAATTCCTGAGGGATAAAAATCACACATAGTCCAAACTAAAGTGATTAAAATCATAATTAAGCCTGATAGGATACTATTAAAACAAAATTAACCATTAAATTAAATAGACAGATAAAATTATCCTCAATTAAATATACAATTTTTCTAACTCGATCGTGCAATATTGCATATGATAATAAATCAAAAGTGAAAATGTTTTATTGAAAAATTTAATTATCACAATATTTAATATAGTGATAATATATTAAATGTTACATTTTCCAATAAAATCTTTCTACTTTGAATTTATTATCTTATCCAATGTTACATAGGATAGAAAAACCGTTAAAAAATATTATAAAATAACTTTAAAAATTACTTGAAATATTATGAAAAATCTCATTCTTGCCAACTAAATATATATATATATATTTATATTGAAGCTCCAATCACATGCCCTATTAAACTCCCACCCTTATTAATTAGCATCGCTGTTATTAGATCATCTTCAATGGGAGTTGTTTAGAAGAGTTGCTTATACAAGCAATTCTTACCCATTTTGCAATTCTTACCCATTTTTAAGCAACTCAACTGGTGGGACCCACATTAAAATAATAGTTTTTAAGTTAAACAACTCATATCAAGCAACTCCCATTGGAGTTGCTCTTAGTACCACTAGTTGTATTAGAAGGTGCAAAGCCACGAACCGTGCTTCCATTATACGAAATACGGATGTATTACACTTTTTTTAACCAGTATTATTTTAATCTTGTTCAAGCCCGAAACATTTACATCATGTTGGGGTTAGCTATCTTAGGGGGAATTTTTTCGATCCATAAGACTCGAACCATAGACCTTGCTTAAAGGGAAACAAGTATGTACCACTTGAACCAACCCCGTTAGTTAAATATATCACACTTTATACGCTTCCATTAAACGTGCTCTCGCCTCGCGGGAAACCCTTCGATGTGGTTCTCCAGCAACTAAGCTTCCAACAATTGTCGCTGTATGCACATCTCCACTATAGATCAAAACAACTAATTGAGCATGCATACTTGGTCAATGTAAACAATTTAACAATCATAATAATAACAGAAAAATAAAATCAAAGTCTCCTATTACAAAAATTCTGAAACAACCAGGACTTTTCTTTTTTTTTTTAATTCCTTCCGGATCAGCGCATGTCCAACATCAACTCCAAGCAAAAAATCCACAACATCAATCATAATCAATCTGAGTAAAACAAATGTTGCAAAATCGAGCTCTAGTAGTGGAAATGCATAGAAGGCAACAAGTCTGAGTAAAACAGTACTGCAAAATAATGATTCTAACATAATCTCACAGAGGATGGGGGGTTAAAGGTTATGGGGGTGGTGGCCAGAAAGGAGGAGGGAGAGGTGGTGGTGGTGGTGGGATGGAGAAAGGAGAAGGAAATACAAAAAAATAAATAAAATAAAAATTAAAACTACCACTAAAGAGAGAAAATAACTCATCTATAGTGAATAAGAAACTCTTTCATAGAGGGGGGAGACTCTCCCATGGAGGGGCAGACTGAAATTTCCTCTTGACTTTGCGCGGCGCTTAGTAAATCTCGAAATCCCAGCAAAGTTCTCACGTATTTAATGCAATTGTACAAGTACGTACTTAGAGTCTTCCACAACTGGTATAAATTGATGATCCATGTGTTTGGATCTGCGTTTGGATAAGGTGAACGCATGTATTGTTCTTGTAGACTTGAGTTTACTATTTCAAACATTGTTTGGTTTAGCTTATGTGATGTGAGTTTGGAAGTGAACTCACGTTTTCTCAAATGCAACATTTTTAAGCTTCTGCGTTGCACAAAACGTGAGTCAAGCTCCTGCATTTTCTTAAGCTTCTTCAATTCTCATTTTTACCCTTCATTCATGAGCCTGCTGCCTTTTCATGCTATCTCATATAATCATATTTCTAATGGGAATAACCTTGTTTGCATGTTAAACGTGGCAGCCATTTTTTTTATGAACGTGGCAGCCAGTCAATGGGAATAGCCTAGCATGTTTAACAAGTGTCACCACCACTAGTAGTTCTACCACTCTTAGTATTACAAACAATAATGATAAATATCAGCTTGGAACAATTGCGGGGAGGAGTTCTGTGAAGTCCTCAATCTAACATTTCATGGGGTTTTGGACCTTTTAATCATTTTCCCATGTTGCTCATATATTGGATATATCGAAAACAGATGGCTTGCCGAAAACATGGTCATTGTATTATAAAACCTTAAGAGCTAGCCGCTTCATGTTATCCCATTCAAAATCGTTTTTGCAATTAAATTTTTATAAAACCTAATTTTAATTCTCATTTTTATCCAAATATTTGAGATTTATAATTTGGGATATAAATAATTTTGAAGTTTAGAAATTAGATTTTAGTTAAATGTTTGATAGAACTTGAAGGATGCTGGACAATGTTATATTTTGTAGTTATGTTTCAAGAATATTTATACTCAACAATACTTTAATGTGGTTATTTTATTTTATTTCCAAGCTTTTAACATATATGTGTTTTATTTCAATAGTTAAAATATCACACATATTCCTAATATTTTTACATAAATAATAAAAGTGTAAATATCTTTTTTTGTTAGTATTAATATTAAATATATACTTAATATCAATAAAATGAAAATCTATATAACAAATAAAAACATGTCATTTTTAGTAATTATATCTCCAAACGTGATTAAAAAAATATCATCCAAACAATATTCACTTTCTTAAACTCACGTTTGCAACAAATTATCCAAACATAAAATCACGTTTACACAAACTCAAATTCACTTGAAATCACGTCCAATAAATCACATTCATCTAAACTCAAGTTTGCAAACGTCAATCCAAACACACACGAAATCTTCCACTCCAGAACTTTGTATTCTTCTTGTGCAAAGCAATAAATGTTAATTTTCTTCAAGTTTTACAAATCCAAATCATACAAATTTCCTAAACATAAAAGAGGGACTAATCTAAAATTTGCTAAATATGGGTAGACATGTGGGTAACCAAGAGAATTTGGATAGATCTCACCATTGACATATTTATTAACAGATCCAACAGTTCTTATTGTAGGGTTGTAACTTACAACGTTAAAAGCAGGGATGCATAATAGAATTCACCCAAATTTATATAACATAAAAATATATAACAATTCATATAATACATGTTTCTCTTTATTTCTTTTTATTATATCATTATTCACATCTCACATTTATCTATCTATATTTTTTTTTTCTTATTTTTTTCACATTTGTAAGTTGTAATTAAGGTTGTAGAATTTATATTTTTAAAGTTATGTGTGACATCATGTTTATATTATTGTCATCATAATATACCTCTTTTATTTTAGTATGCACTTGTTAAAAAATCAAATATAAATTTTTTTTATTAAAATATGTAAAATTTAATGTTACAAATATAATTAATATAATAATTTTTAATAAAAATTATATATAAATAAATTTTTAACCAGTATATTTATAACACTCGTTATTCTTTACCCATATACGTATAACACCACTTCTCATCATGCTCTTTGACGCTGTTGGACTTTTAAATTGGAAGGTTGATATTGTGAATTAGTTTATTTCACGTGCATGGATTTGACATGTTGAAATGAATTTCGAGGAAAGCTTTTTCATTAATGAATATTCTGATGCGATCATTACATTAACCTATCTGCATACTGTTCTCTGAACATTGAAGTGACGTGTTGTATGGTCATACAGCTTTCAGCGCCAGGGACGGAGTGAAAAGAAACCTGCTTTTTTACTCTAACCAGGAGGAGTCCGGTATATTGATGGTATAATTTATGTTGTGTATATTTTGTCCTGGATAAAATATTACCTTCTATTTATAAGACAATTCAGAGAATATATTTTATTATAATAATAAAAAAGAAAATTAATGTATAAGAAAAAAAGAAAAAAATGGCAAGAGTAAAATTGTCTCCCGTGGTTCATTAAAAAAAATTACTCTTATAATAAAATAATTAGTGAAAATGATTTAATATAATAAAAAAAACAAAAGTGCGATAGAAATAAAAGAAAACGACAAAAGCAATACTCTCCCGTGGAGGATACCTGTTATTCATTGCATAAAAAACCATTACTAAATTAAGAATAAGAAAACCAAAAAGAAAAAAAAAACGGAAGTTTGAAAACACGACACACTGTGGGAACAATTTTAATATAGAGTAAATAAAATAGATAAAATGGTAGGAACGAGATTGTCTCCCGTGGAGAATACGCGCAGTTCATAAAAAGAGTCTTTTATAATGAAACATATTAATAAAAATAAATAATGAGAGAAAATGTTTTAATATCATAATAAAAAAAGAAAATGAAAGTGTGATAAAAAATAAAAGAAAAAGGAAATTGACAGGATTAAGACTGTCTCCCGTGGATGATACCTGTGATTCATAAAAAAATCACTTTACTAACGTGATAATGAAGAAGAGTGATATTAAAAATGAATGATTAATTAAAAAAACAAAAAGGAGAAAAATACTACAATAAAAGCTAAATAAATGGAGATATAATTTTGATAAATAAATATAAAGAAAGTAAAAAGAATAATGTGATGTTTTTTAGAGGTAAAGAAATTGAGTAAGAAGGTGACATGTGGCAAGATTAGAAGAGGAAGAGAAATTGTAATTGAGGATGAGAGTGATAGTGATATTTTTTAGCATGAAAAAATTTAATGAGAGTTTGACACGTGTCACCTATGTAATCAGGATCATATATAGTAAATAGAAAATAGAATAGATAGGAAATAGAATAGAATACGTGGAGAGTATTCAGCCTATTCCTAATTTTAAAAAATTTGGGAAATAACTCTTTTTCATTAAAGGAGAATTACATGTTGAATGAGTACTTAATTTTAAGAAACTAATGCTTGTAGAAGTAATTATGCTTAGAGAGTTTTTAACAATAAAAAAGAATAAAAATAATATATTTTGCTCAATTAAAACTCAAATCAGTTGGGAAAAAAATCTTCAACCATAAATTATAACCAGATTAATAAAAATTACTAATTGATAAAAAATCCTCAATCACAACTAGATTCATAAAAAAATTACTACCAAATGAATAAAAAAAAATAAAATCTGACGAACAAAAAAATTAAACCAGATTAATTAAAAAACTCACAACCAAATTAGTTATTGTATGTATTTCTTGTTTTAAAATTAGAAAATATAATATTATTTTAAGTTGAACTAAAATATTAAAATAATAAATGTGGGGTAGTTGTGGTCCATTTTGGAGTTCTTGCAGAGTTGTTCTGTTGGAGCGTAGGGTTACTTAAATTATAAGAGTTTCTTAAAAAGTAAAAAAAAAAGATTATGTGTACAAGTAGGACCCAGATAAAAATTACTCCTTCCGGTACTATTTATAAGAACTTTTTAACTACTTCACACGGATTAAGGAAGTTAGTTAATTTAGTTGATTACAATAAATTTGTCATGAATGTGTATCATATTTACTAAAATACCCTTGAATTTATTAAGACCCATTATCTTTCTCTTTCTATTTAACTACTTAATTGTGTCATATTCTTTCTACTAATTAATTACTCACATACCTCCACTAATGGGGTATTTTTGTCAAATAATAATTAATGCATGAGTCAATGTGAAAAAGTTCTTATAAAAAGGACCAATGCCCACCTTAAAAAAAGTTCTTATAAATAAAACCGGAGGGAGTAATATAATAAATTTTAAGCAACTTGGGAATAACTTCCCATTAGAGATGGTCTGAGTTCTCACAATATATTGAATATTATAACAACAAATTTTGAGAAGTAACTATCCCAAAAAACTTAAAATTTTGTTATTTGGTAAAATTACTGGAATAATTTTATTTTAATATATTCTCTCACATAAAAGCTCATTTAAATTGAAGCGTGCATAATGATAATGACGAATCCAAAATTGATCACACGAGAGCCGAAATTGTTGAATCCAAAAATTGATCACAGGAGAGCCGAAATTGTTGACAAACAACTAACTTAAAAAGTTTCATTAATTTTTTTATATAATATATATTATATATAGTATAAATATATTTTGTATATTTACAAAAATATTAATATAAGGCATATATAATGAGAAGAGCTTTATAAAAAGCATAATAACTACATTTTTAATCCAATTTATCATCTTATTATTATCTTAGTTCTGTCCGCCCCTTTAAAACCGTCTCTGTGTATAGATAATCATAAGTCTTTTTGGAATAATAGGATAGGAATCGATTTTTTTTGCCACATGATCAGAGGTTTTTATATTATATGATGAATCAATTATTATAAAATTTGAAGTGCATTTTTTATTTTGTGGTGGTAAAATTGATTTTGGATTCAATTAATTTTATATAAAATTAATTTTAAAATAACGTACTCTTTATTTGGATAAACTATATAAAAAATTATTTTTATTAAGAATTTTGTATGAGTGCTCTTTGTCATAATTGCTTTTGAGGTGTCTAATTACCAAAATGGGCTTAATGCTCATGTATTGTTCTTTATGTATATTTTCTATATCATAATGAGTTCCTTTAATATATATATATATATATATATATATATATATATTTTAAGAGTTTGGATCCGTTAACACTAAATGACAAACTTTAAGAGTTACACCTTTTACTAATTTTTTATAAAACTAGAATTTGACCAATCTAACCGTTGAATCCATATTACATTACCTTCATGATCATGTCTATCAAATTTCAGATTATTTGAACATTCGTAGGTATGTTGTACAATAGTGAACTTTTACTTATATTTTAAAAACATATTATACGTCAAAATAAATTAATTTGATGAAATATCAATTAGTTTTCGCTTTTTATGAAAATTTATAAGCTTGATCTACTATATAAAAATTTTTGATTCAACGATTCAATTTGTCAAATTCTTATTATACAAAAAGTTATCAAGAGGTGTAATTCTTAAAGTTTAATACTTGGTGTCAAAAATTCTGACTCATATTTTAAATATATAAATATTTAGATAGCTTATTTAATTTAGGTTAATTTATTAAAATAAAAAAATATTTGTATAACATTGAACTTTTGAAATAAAATGCAAAGTTTTCCTCAAAACTTAAAAATTAAATAATATGGATAATAAAAATAAAAAATTAATATAATCATCATATATGAAATATCTGAATAGAAAAATAAAAATATATATCGCAATGTTAACATATAAGAATTTATATATCTAACAAAATTAGTTTCACATCATCGTTAAATAATATAGATAACTAGCTCTAGAATTCCTTAAATTATGTGACATGACAACAGCCCCTTGTATAAAGTAAGTTCTGAAAAATTGGAATAAAATTTCATAATTGATTCTTCAGAAAAAACAACTCCAAATTACTTACGATAAAATCATGATAAAGAGATCAATTTTAGAATCATACAACCAAACATGTTAAAACTAAAAGTGACTATTTCAATGAATATAATTAATTATCCACTTTCATAAGTGGATCTAAACACACACGGACATGCTGAGTATCGAATAAATGGTTTTATTTTAACACCAAGTGGATTAGAAAAATATATAATTATATGATGATTTAATTTGTATATAATTATATTATATATCATGTCAATTTGATTAAAAATTATATTATTATTTGATAATATATATTGCCACAATATTTAATAAATTTCATAATAAATGAGTTTTCATATTACTAAGACTCACCTAGTAGTAATAAAGAAATAGAAAGGGGGAGAAATATTAGAGATCGATCAAAAGAGTGAAATAGTGAAGAGATAAAAATAATTAAATTTATTGATTATTTACTATATTAAAAATAGATATGAAATAAAAAATAAATAATAGTGAATAATTGTTTAGTTGAATAAAAAATAGTAGAAGAGAAAATAGAATTCTTTTCAAGTGACCAATTAATATTTATTTTTGTGAAGCAAAAATTAATGTGAAGGCACAATATACACTTTAGTTAATGCTAGTACATTTTTCCCTTGTATCTCACTATCTCTCATCCACGCCATGGGAGAAGTGTTAGAACAACATGAAACACTAGGAGGGGGGGTTGAATAGTGTTTTAAGCTTTTCATGACAATCTTGAAAATCTTTTGTTTAAATCATGAAGATGAATAATGTTTAAAATAAATCTTAAGATCAGAGATAATTAAAACGTGCGGAAGATAAGAAAAATAAAGTTTCTTTTAAGTCTTAAGATTATTTTAAACAGAAACTTCTCAAGATATCTTCTGAAGATTATTACATTAAATGTTTCTCAAAATTGTTTCTGAAATACTTCAGATGACTAGAGGTTGTCTGAAGTCTATTCCCGATTTCTGAACTGAGCTCTTTCCAGACTCACTTCTGATAATTGTTTCAGAAGTAATTCAAAAGGCATTCTTTGTAATGCTCCACATGATATGAGAAACATCTCATGTTTTGTTCTTATGAAAGATCATTTTATTGAAATCGTTGTGTTAAGTTTGTTATGAAAATAACTTTTCAATCACCAACATAAATATGAAAACTGTAAATAGAGAAGTTAAGGGAAAGAAGACTTAGGCACAAAATTTATCCTGGTTCACCCACAAACCTGTGAGCTACATCCAGTCCCAGAGGCAAACAACCACTGGATTTTCCACTATCTGAACTCAGATACAAGTATTATTTTACCACAGCCTCTTCAGGCTAAACAATGAGTATTCTTTCGTTTTCAACTGCCTCTCCAGGCAACTCATGCAGTATTCTTTTTCAGTCTAGCCTCTCCAGGCTTTGCAACTAAATATTCTTTCTTCCACCAAGCCTCTCCAGGCTCTCAGACACTAACCACAGTAGTGTATGAGTATTCTTTCTTCCACCAAGCCTCTCCAGGCTCTCAGACACATAAAGTGTTTACAATTTGAACTAAGTTTAAGTTTCCACGAAACATAAACTTAATTTCTTCCTGTACTAGAGGTTAATTGAGTACTACTCAGGATACAAAGGGTGAATTCTAAGTACAAGGTTAAGACAGTGATACAAGTATATGAATTAGGTACAATCCTGTCTCTGATGTGAGGAATGACATCCTCTGAGAATTGGCTAGATAGATACTGGATTTGAGCTTCAGCCTTGTTCTCCAACCATTGGTTTCCATGGGCTACATTCTCACCCGTATCATTGGAATAACCAAGGCATACTTGCGGCTTCAAACCATTCTTGGTTCATTTGAGATTAAGCACAGCCTGGTTGGTTGTTCAACTGAACAACTACAATTTTGACTAACTGATCAATAGATCAGCAGCATGGTTGATTCTTTTTCAACTTTCTCAACTTGGTTGATTCAAGTAAGCATGGTCAACAACCAATAAGGTTTTTCTGATACATCTTGATCAACTGATTGAACCAAGTGAATGAGTTCAACATCTTCAAATTCTTCCTTGAGGCTATTTATATGTTCTGTTGGAATATAGCCGTTTGAAGATGATTCATAATACCGTTGAGATAATTGATAATGTGGCTCATATAGCCGTTGTGTAATAGGGTCTCAAATGGTTGCTTCTTCTTAAGCAAATAAGTGTTCAGACAGTCCTGTTTTGACACTTCTGTAGATGAGCTCTTTAGAGAGATTATTTTGCATCTTCAGCTATCTTCTGATTTCTTCTGCGTTCCTCAGCTGACTTCTGATTTCTTCTGCTTTTCTTAGGAGTGTATATGAGGAGATATCCGTTGGATTTGTCCTTTTGCTTATTTTGTATATGCTCCTTTTCTGTTTGCTCCTGACACCATTTCTTCTTTCTTCTTTGAGTGAGGTGTCTTGTCGAATAGCTGTTGTTGCAGTTTCTTCTTTGAATAAAGACATATGATATTATAGTCGTTGAATCATATATTCTTAGCTTCTGTATTGATTTCCTCAATGTTGAAATCTGTTCCATGCACTTAGAGAGCTTATATGTTCAGACAATTAATTTCTTCACATATACTCAAATGCTTGCTTTTATCTCATTGTAATTTTATCAGCTTCAACATGTGCTCATCTTATATAATTGTTTCAAGCTTATGTTAATTCTCCAGCTTGAGATGCTTTCAATAGGCTCTTTTCTTCAGATAATATATTTCTTCTTTTCTTCAGACGATTGCTGCTCTATTTGCATTTTCTTCTTCTGAGATATAGATGAATAAAGATGTTGAATTTTAATATGTTTTATTCAAACATCTTTCTGGTTGCTTTTACTCAGTCTTCTGATCAGTTCTGGGCAGCCAGCAGGTGCAGGTGCAGGTGCAGGTGCAGGTGCAGTAGGTCTGCGCACACAAAAATGTCTTTTGTTGCAGGTGCACCAGGCGTTGCAGAGAGTCTTTGCAGAGTTTCCTTATTTGTGCAAGACTTTGATCGAGGCATAAAAGCATGTTTAGCTTTTATACTGAAATAAGTGTACTCCATTTTGGTAGAGTGTGCTTTACCCTTTAGCAACGTCTTCAAGAGATAAATTCTTGATTCTGTTTGTAGGCTTCTTCAGATAGTCTTCACGTCTTCAGATGGTCTTCACGTCTTCAGATGGTCTTCACGTCTTCATACGATCTTCACGTCTTCATACAGTCTTCACGTCTTCAGATGGTCTTCACGTCTTCATACGGCTTGCGTACTTCAGACAGCTTCAGCACTTCAGATGGCTTGCACACTTCAGACGGCTTCAGCATTTCAGACGGCTTGCACACTTCAGACAACTTCAGTATATTAAATCCTGCATTTGTTCTTCTGATCCTGATCTTCTGATCCTGATTTTGTTCATCAAATCTTCTTCTTCTAATGAATATTTCAACCTGAAACACAATCAACAAACCAATACCTTTCTCAGTAGAATCTGTTTATATAATCTTATTTGTTCTTATTATGTTCTTATATGTTCTTTATATACTCTTATTTGTTAATCATTAAAACTAAAGGATATTAAGTCTTTGAGTCAAGTTTGAATGCTCAAACTGATTAATAGACTTCACAAGAAGAGATTAAAAACGGTACAAACCTCCGCCAATTTCTTATCTTTTCTATTTTTTTCACATCAAATTAACAAGAAAGAATTTGCTATTTCTCCTCAATCTCTCTACTTATTCTTTCCTTTCTCCATTTCACTACCTCCAAACAAAGTGTAAATAAATTAAGATATTAAATAATAATGTTTTTTCCCACAAAAATACATTAATAATTATAACCTCATTAATTATATAAAACATTTACCAGTGTGTATAATATATAACTCCCTATTTTAATGGTCTATTTAACTATTTTTGTTGAGTCTCAAGACTTTAAAAATCTAAGACACCCCTTTATAAGATTTTGATGAAGATAAACTTAAAATAAACAAGTAAACTAGAAAATCAGTCCCTGACTTTTTTGAGTTCATGTAGTTTAGTCCATAAGAAATAACAATTAAAAACGCAATATAATCCTTGACTTCTTGTTTTTTCAGTCACTATAGTTCAATTATATGTTTCCTGTTAATTTTTTTATGACGTGTCATGTTTAATGACACTGTGTCACATTATTTGTCATTGGGGCACAAAAATAACGTCATTGGGTTGTGACCTTTCAATGAAAGAAGAGGAAGAAGAGAATAAAAGAGAGAATAGAGAAGCACACGACTATTGGAGTTGAAGTATTTCAAGTTATAAATTTGACAAAATCACGTCATTTTTGAGCCACATTGGACACTATAGTGACAAATAATGTAATACAGTGTCATTAAACGTGACACATCACAAAAATTAACGGAAAACACACAATTGAACTATAGTGACAAAAAAAGAAGAAGTCATAGATTATATTGCGTTTTTCTATTTCTTAGGGACTAAACTTCATGACCCTAAAATATCCAGGGACTGATTTGCTAGTTTACTAAAAAATAAACTCTTTAAGACTTCACAATTATAATGATGATTGTTTTGTTATTTCAAATATGCTTAACATCTGAACCTCAAAGGCTATCTGAATTAAGTACACAAAGGTTCTGAAGGAAGCCTTGTCTGGAGTATTCAAGGCATTTTGAAGCAACTAGTTCTTAAAAATCTTCGGAAGATTGAAGTGTTGTCTGAAGCCAAGACTCTGTCTGACGTGGCAAGTCAAAATTTATACCATTCCTTCACGCAACCTCAAAGCACAAATCAAGAATGATAAAAGCTCACTTTTGGCTGAAATTTGAAAAACAAGCACAAATGAGGAAAAACTGCGTTGTAGGTGTTGTAGAAGTTAGAACAACGCTGCAACCTTGTACTTTGTCAAAACTGTGTCTCAACAGAATGAAGAGCATTAAATGCTATCTCTTAACGGACTTCTCAACGATGTTTTCCAGCTTATCAAAGCCTATAAATACCAGTGGTCTACGTGAATCAAAGTAGAAGCAACTTACGCGCAAAAGCTTTGAAAGAAAACGCTGCAAAAATCTTTGTAGATTTTACTCTGATAATCTTTGTACAAAAACTTTCATATCCAATGTTAAATCACTATTTTATTTGCACAAGTTTTTAAACGAATAACTTTGTGTTCTAAGTTCATCTTTCTTTGTAAACATTTGTTGTTATGAGCCTGAAGAGACCGGGTTATCAAAAAATACTTGTAAGAGCTTGGAGAGGCTAGTTGTGCAAACAATACTAGTTGTTTAGAGCCTGAAAAGAGGCTTGGGTGAAAACAATACTTGTAATCTGTTCAGATTAGCGGAGAAAGTCCAGAAGCTAGTTGGCTCTAGGACTAGATGTAGCTCACAGTGACAGTGAGTGAACCAGGATAAATCTTGGCTGAGTGCTTCTCTAACTCTCATCTCTTTAAATTCAGTTTAAGCTAATGAGAAGATGGATCAAAATCTGAGTGATTATAAACATTTGTGAAAATATCTTAAGAAAATTATTTTTTGATCCACTGTCTGAAGTATTTCAGACAAAGGACAAAAATTCAGACAACGTCTGAAAACCTATGTATAAAGTTTAAAAACTCAGTTTGTGAAAAAGGTTTATGAAAAACTACAGTTTTATAAAAACACTATTCAACCCCCTTCTAGTGTTTTCTTGTGTGTTTATACAGTTGGTATAAGAGCTCAGCCTCAGGTTGAGCACTTGATCGTGTTGAGGAGAAGATCCAGATGGAAACCTCTACAAGCACAAGCCATTATATCACAGAAGGAGCATATGTGACAAGGCCTCCAGTATTTAATGGTGTTGACTACCATTACTGGAGAGATCGTTTGAAACTATTCATTGAGAGCAGCAACATAGATCTATGGGACATAGCCACTGATGGTGATTATATTCCCATGCATGGTGGAGTGCCCATACCAAAGTTTGAATGGACAGGTGATCAGAAAGCTCGTGTGTAGCTTAATGCCAAGGTTAAACTCTACTTGGTTTGATCCTTGAATAAACCTGAGTATGAGAAAGTTCATGGATGCAACACTGCCAAGGAAATCTGGGACACATTGGCTTTAGCCCATGAGGGTGCTGAAAATGTCAAACAGTCCAAGATTAGCATGCTTGTTCATCAATATGAGATGTTCAAGATGTAAAAGTCAGAAACCATTGACCAGGTATTTGGTAGGTTTTAGACTATAACAAATGCACTGAAGTCTCTAGGAAGAACTTATGAATCTGGAGAAAATAATCGAAAGATTTTAAGAAGCTTACCCAAGGCTTGGAGACCCAAGGTTACTGCTATCCAGTAGGCTAAAAACCTTAATACCCTGAGAATAGAGGAACTGTTGGGATCTCTTAAGGTCCATGAGTTAGAACTTGGTGAGGATGTATCCAAAAAAAAATACTGGCACTGAACACCAAGGACAAACAGACCAGGCATGAAGCTATGAAAGCCATGCAAGTTAAGGAAACTTCAAAAGCTATTGAAGAATCTGAAGAAAGCTCTGAAGATGATGATCTTGCCTTGTTGAGCAGGAAGATAAAAAAGATGCTTCAGAAAAAGAGGAAGTTCACAAAGGGCCAACCCTTCAGAAGCAAAAATGGTAAGTCAGGTAAGAATACTTCTAATATTAATAAGATCATTTGCTGTGAATGTAAACAGTCAGGTCACGTGAAGGCTAACTATCCCAAGCTGAAGAAGCCTACCTTCAAGAAGAAAAAAAGGTTGATAGCTACATGGGAAGATCTTGATGACTCAACCTCAGAAGAGAAGGAAGAGTCAGTTTGAAGAAGCAAATCTTAGTCTGATGGTAAGCCTGCCCTCTTAATACAACTCAGACTTTGAGGTAAGACCTCAATCTGATCCCGATTTACAAGAGAGATTTGATGATTTGTTGGATAGGTCAAAGAAATTGTTCCAAGAATATAAGGATCTTTCAACAACATACACAAAAATTTATAATAAGAGTGAGGCTCTTGAGAAGGAAAACCTTATACTCAAGGAAGAGCTTGAGAACTACAAGAGGAGTGGTTCTGAAGACCAGTCTGAAGAAATCTCAAAACTTCAAAAGAAGGTCAAAGAACTCACATTAGATCTTGCCAACTTTGTTAAAGGAACTGAAAACCTAAGGGCCCGTTTGGGGTGGTTTCCAGTTTCCAGTTTTGAAAATTATAAAAACCAAAACCAGTTTTCAGTTTCGAAAATTTTAAAAATAAAAACCAGTTTTCAGTTTCAGTTTTATGGTTTCCAGTTTCATTTTTTTAATATCGATTTTCAGTTCTATGCATTACAGGAATAATTCTCTCTCTTTTCTCCTTTGTTTCTCTTCTGTCTCTCCACTATTTCTCTTTCCTCTCTCCTCTTTCCTCTATTTCTCTACTATCTATCTCTCCTCGCTCTCTCTCTCTCTCCTCTGTTTCTATCCCATTTCTCTCTCTTCTCTCATCTCTCCTCTATTTACCTATTGTTTTTCTCTCCACTCTATCTTGTTTCTTTCTACTCTCTCCTCTGTTTCTCTCTCCTCTCTCTCCTTTGTTTCTCTTACTGTTTTATCTACAGAGGAGAGAGGAGAGAGAAATAGAGGAGGAGGAGAGAAGAGAGGAAATAGAGGAGAGATAGGAGAGCGGAGAGAGAAAAAGAGAGAGGAGAGAGGAGAGAGAAAGGAGAGAGAAATAGGAGAGAGGAATAGGAATAGAGGGGAGAGGAGAGAGAAAGAGAGGAGAGAGAAATAAGAGAGAAACAAAGGAGAGAGATGAGAGAGAAATAGAGAGAGGAGAGAGGAGTGAGAAACGGAATAAAGAGAGGAGGGAGAAACAGAGGAGGGAGAGAGGAGAGAGAAACATGGGAGAGAGATAGTAGAGAAACATAGGAGAGAGGAGAGAGAAAGGAGAGAGAAACATGAGAGAAACAGAGGAGAGAGAGAAAAGAATGAAACAGAAAACACAAAACATAATACCTTTTTTTTTTGTTTTGAAAAGTAAGGGGAATTCATTTTGAAACTTGTGTAAAAACCATTTTAACCCCATTTTATCCAAACACGTTTTGTTTTCAAATTTGGATTTCGAAACCAAAAACCGAAAACTAGCAACCACCCCAAACGACACCTAAACAAATTGTTGGGAATTAAAAAAGGTTCCAATAACAAATGTAGGCTGAGATTCTCTGAAAGTGGATCATCAGATACTTCTAAAGCTAAAAATCCCAGAAAGGCTTTCAAGAAAGGTAAAGGGTGCTCTCATTGTTGCAAGCCTGAACACCATATATCTAAATGCAAGTACAAAGTGAAGGCAAAACCTAAAGCTAACAAGAAAGGACCCAAGAAATTATGGGTACCTAAAACTTTGATCATTCTTGTTGCAAATGTGTTTAAGAGGACAAAGGAAACACCACAAATGATACCTGGACAATGGCTACTCGCGACACATGACGGGCAAAAGGTCTTTATTCCAAAACCTTAGATCCAAGGATGGTGGAGTAAGTGATCACCTTTGGTGGAAATCAACAAGCGAAGATCGCTGGTGTAGGTACAGTAGGTATGACACCTCTATCAACTTCCATTTAAAATGTTTTATTTGTTGAAGGACTTCAGCACAACCTACTAAGCATAAGTCAATTATGTGATATGTGATAATACTAGTGCAATAAATTTGTCTAAGAATCCCATTCAACATTCTAGGGCAAAGCATATAGAAATCAAACATCATGTCATTAGAGACTATGTTCAAAAAGGTGTTTTTGATATTGAGTTCATTGACATAGAGCATCAATGGGCTAATATATTCATAAAATCCTTAATTGAAGATATGTTTAAGTTCATCAGAAGCCATCTGAACCTACATGCATTGTCTGAAAAATGACTAGCTTGAAATTGCATGATTGTATGATCTTGCACTACTTGTCTAAAAGTTGCATGATTGTCTGAATGTGTGCATCTAAACTTTTAATGATGATCTGAAATCTCATCTGAGTGTCGTGGCTGTCTGAAATGGTTAACATTCACCTTTTTCAAAAAGTGGACCTTTGCACTTCACACGTTCTCCAAGTTCTGCGCAATCGTGCCATAACTGTAAGAGGGTCTGTACCCTATATATTTGGAAAGAGAAGGTGGCGAGGGCACTGTTTTCACTTGCTCTCTTCGAAATTTGTTCCAACTTTCTCTGCAAGGCAAGCTTTATGCTCTCTGCATTCTTTCTTCTTTATAATGGCAACAAGAAGAACCAGAAAAAATAGAACCAAGCTGGTGGAACCATTGTGAAGAGTAAAGCAATTAATGTTTACTCTGTAAGGGATGAAGGTAATGATTTGGTCGCTGAACTTGAAGTTGTTGGATGGGTACCCTACTTCAACAAGGTTGATGGTGAATGGTCAGAGGCTGGAGTGGTGGAGTTCTAGAAGAACGCCAAACCTCATCACAGCTACGAGTGGCAAAACGGGCTAGCCCGTCTCGGCCCGTGATAAGCCCTCCAGAAAATGGGTCAGTCCAGGCTTTCCCTACATGAAAATTGGACAAAACATGTCAGCCCAACTTATATTTGAACGGGCTAAACGGGCCAACGGCCCAACCCTTATAATAGAGTGAAATTTAATATGTGACGGGTTGGGATGGGTTAAACGGGTTGACCCACCCAAAAAAATTAATAAAATAGAAAACATAACAAAAAACAATAAAAGTTTAAAATTAAAAAATTAAAATATTAAGACCTAGCAAATAAATAATCCAATTTCCACTAATCAACCAATAAAACAAAATTCTAATATGACAAAATCATGATTTCAAGATGAAGGGATCTATTTCTAATCTTTTACTTCAATAGAAGATGTAAAATAATAATTCTATCATCACTGGAATTCCATAAAAATAATGAACATACCAAACTTAAGACACTTGCTACAAAGGTAATGGTACAAATAACTTCATATGCTATATGGGTTCCAACACCAATGGAATTTTTCGAAACCAACTGAGAAGCTATCATATTTCATTCTTTCTTTTGATGTATAAGATTCATAATATACAAGCCTGCTTTAGAAGCAGCAGGAAGTTTACACAAGTTTTAAAAAGGAAAAATATTTACGAAGAATGATGTGTCACACAGCTTGTGTGTGTAGTGTAGCTAGCCTTAATGGCCTAATGTTTCTGTTTTAACTTTAAATTCCAAATTTCCAATAAAAGGAAAAAATTCCGGCAGTTTTTTTTAATAAATTTTTTTTACCAGCCAGACGGGCTGGCCCGACCCGAATACTTCTCCAGCCCATTTTTAAACGGGGCAGGACGACACGGGTTAGACGGGCCAAAGGTTGGAAGTCCCCAACGCATCCCTATAAAATTGATGGGTTGGTACGGGCTGGCCCATCGAGCCAAGCCCGTTTTGCTATCCCTAATCACAACAAAGCGAACCCCATTGTGTAACTAGCAAAGTAATCGGTGTTGATATCTTTGTTGATGACTCCATCATTTATACCATCACTGGGGTAGAATTTGCTGGAACCGTTTTCTACACTGGGTGGTAGAAAAGCAACGGAGGATACAAGAAGTTTAACCCCCTACTATATGGAGAAGTTGAACCTGCCAGCACTAAGTCCCAGGCTATGTTGAACAAGCCTAGGATTATCCATGCAATACTTGGGTGTCTGATTTTGCCCAAGTTTGGGAGTAGGGACCATTGTCAAAGATTGAGAGATTTTGTATAATCAATCTACTGAAGAAACAAAAGATTGACCTTCCCAAGCTGATAATGTCTCATATGGTCAAGAGGATAAATAACACTACATCAAGTCTACCTCACACCACTCTTACTCAACACATCCTTTATCACTTCAAAGTTCCCATCCACCAGACTAAGTTACATAAGGCACCTCAATTTTACAGTGCTGAAAATGTAAAGTCTATGGGGATTAAGGTGGTTGCTCCTCCTCTTGAACCAACTATTATAGAAGAGTTGGCAGATATGAAGGCTCAAACTACTGGGAGAAGTGCACTCGACATTTTAGAAAATGAGTTTAATGGAGACCCTGATAAAATGAGTTTGAGAAGACTAAGGTTGTTTTTGAAGTAGCCCATTGCAAGAAGATGAAGTTGGTGAGACTTAAGCCTCAATCAACTGTTGTGAAGGCCTAGCTGAAGAACATAGAAGGCTTGATCCTTCATAAAGAAGTTCCAATTACACAACCAAGAGTGTCTGAAGAAGTTCAGACAGAGGCCCTAGGGCATTCTGAGAGACTTAAGAAGACCTCTGTGGGAACTATTTCTGCTGAAAACTTTCCTACTTCACTCTCAGAAGGACAGACAAGTGCTCAAACAGGTCCAGTTATGGAGGGTGTGATACCCACTACCGACCCTGATGTGATACTCATTGTAGAGTGCAGTTTTAACCGCACTCCAAGTAGGTGCTATCCCAGTACAAATTCACCTGGAGTGCGGTTGCACAACCTTAATCATGTTTAGCTATGAAAAGGAAATGAGCATTTCAATTTCCCATGTTCTGCTACATCAAGCACGAATTACTTGGCTTTTCAACCTAGGCCCGAAAAAATAAAAATGATTTGTGCAAACTATAAAGTCAAGTCAAAATTTTCATATGCAACAAACAATAATAGATGACCCGTAAAGAGTGACTTGGTATATAAAAGTTAGGCCACTTTTTCATTACCAAAAGTTGTGTGAACTACAAAGATGACCCTCCACTATAAAACATGGACCATAATTTCCAAGGCATCCCTAAAAGTCGATTAGTGTGAAAGATACAAGATGGGTCAATGATAATGTACACAGATCAGTCCCTAACAGTTAGGCCACAATGTATCTAAAATAGGAAAAGTGAAAGAAATGGAGGTGTGGAACCAACATGATGTACAACAAAAAATAGAGGGAAAGTAAAGTGTGCTCCAAAATAGGATAGGCAATACAAACAACACAACAGAAAGCACATGTGTAACAACAGGCAGCCAAACAACAGAACACTTAAATAGTAGAGGAATTTAGACATGAGGCAGGATCATCAGACCACTCCAAAAACATGCATGTGTAATACATTAAACTTTCATTTAAATGCTTACTTATGAAACATGTTGTGCATATCTACTCGCTTTGTATAATGTTTGCGAAGCGGATCCATATAATTGAATGTCCCGTCAGAAGTGTTGATGGAAATCAACACCAAATGTTTCGTACATTAATGTGCATAATCTTTAATTATTTAAGATAAAGCATTAATAGGAACAATAACAGTTATAAATAGTAAAAGAGTGCAGCAAATGTTAACTCACCCCACATTACATGGCACCATAACCAAGTGATCTTAGTTTGCTTGACGCTGCAATGCCTCAACTATGTATCCTTTCACATTTTTCTCTTCCAGCTCATAAGGGGAAATAAAGGAGAACTTACTTGCCTTGTAAGTGTCATGCAAGTAGGCCTCACACAAATAAATTGAATAAAAAACAAATAATTAGCCTTGGTTCATATTTCATAGTTATCAACTTATGTTAGAGGGAAATAAAGGCCTAGCCGCCTAGGATAATAATTGGAGTTCTTGTTACTCAAGATTAAATGTTATATTAATATGCATATATTCAGTATCCTTTTTTCAAAGGTTCAAACTAATGCCAACATAATAGGATGTCCACTTACCCCCACAGACCAATCAAAACCAATCACTCTAATCCCTTTGCAAACCTAATGTCGCAGACACTATAAGAAAATCGTTTTTAGCGAAGGCCAAAAGTCGTCGCTACAGGGAAAAACCGTCGCTATTTCATAATTAGCGACGGCCTAGAGATCGACGACCCATCAGCCATCGCTAAAAGTCTCGTCGTTAATGCAATAGCGACGACATTTTACGGTCGACGCTATGTAGTGACAGCCAAGCCATCGCTAAAGGCCTATGCTAGTTCCATGGTCGTCGCTAATAATTTTTTTTAAAAAAATCCTTTCTCCCCAAATTTATCAATTGCGAGGATCGAATATGTTTGTTTCTTGAAATATATAGTGCAAAATAATATATACATAGTGAAAAAATAACAAGAAATTAGCGTCGGCACACTAACTTTACGAAGGTCGACGCTAAATTTTTTTTTGCCTTTAGCGTTGACCAGGAAGACGCTAAATAAAAAAATTAAAAAAAATTATTTTACTATTAGCGTCGGCCAGACCGACACTACATAAAAAAATGCAAAAAAAAAAGAAAAATCAACTTAGCGTCGGTCTGGCCAACGCTACTAGCGACGGTGTCGTGGCCATGCTACCCATTCGCCCATAAGTCCCTGATTTCTTGTAGTGAGAATTTTCTACAATTATAAGTAAAAAGCAGTCAACACTTTGAAACTATTTCCTTTAAGCATGCCATCTTGGCACAAAAACAATTGTCTCCTGAAGGGAATCAAGCATGTGGTCAGGGTGCAGTGGAATAAATGGATTCCCTCCCTTGTTATGATCGTTAATGCGAAAACACGAATTAAGACATAAAAGGCATGAAACATAATGACATACCTTTTGAGGATTGTAAACGAGGCAATACCAGCCACGTCTCTAAAGGTGTCCACACCATCAGCCGAACTAGGAAACCCTTCTCAACTTTGCTAGTAGCCTTAGAGAGTAAGAGCGATTGCTCATCTATCTAGGGTAATGCATCTTATGCTATATTTATAGAGTGGTGGCTAGGGTTTTACCCCTCACTCTATTAACCCTAACATATATGGGCCTAGCCCATTATATTATAATTCTAATCAAATTAGAATTATTATCTTTTCCTAGCGGCTTGTTGTATGCGTGTGACCCAATAGGCTTTTAATATTTGGTTATGATATTAAAATAAAACCCTTTTATATTTAATATCATAAATAGTGAGCGGCATCTAGCAATGCATCACTACTACCCAAATATTGAGATTGTCAACAACTTTGACGAATCCTATATTATGATAATAATTTATATGATCTGTCCCTTTGTCCAAATATCAAATTGAACACAAGGGCATGAAATGTGTCAACCTTGTATAGTTCAATTTTTGTTTTCTTGATCCCCAAGTAGACTATACAAAAAATAAACATCTCATGTTTATCCTCCTTATCATGGCCATGCATTTTGTAGTCTAACTCTATCAAGAGGCCTACAGATATAACTCTTGTTACATATGAGGGACAAATCCCATCTAGGTCACTCACATTCCACCACATAATTTATTATATGTCCAAAAACCAACTTTATGATCACTTTGTTACAACAACATTTGATGATATTTAAAACATATAATTCCTTATGTAGGAATCGTAGTGATTTCAGATCAAAGGACTTCATATAATATTTATCAATTTAAGAAACGTTCATGACACTTATGTAACAACCATGCAACGTTCTTAAGGTGGGTCAGTCTAGTACGTCATGACTCTTAATATGTACCTATGTGAGCACATGATATCTCATATCCATGATCCGTGAGATGTGATCATCAACGAACTCACATACTAGTCTAAATGCATCTTTTGTCCTAAAGATGATACTTGACCAGGGACTATTTTAAGAATAGTTCTTCATAAAATCTCACGATCAAGTCATCTACTTGATTTCTTATGAAGTTTAAGCTTACTATTCTAAGGACATTTATTACATTCTAAAAGAATGAATTGCCTTTATAAAATAACATGATACAAGTGATGGATGTTCAAAACATATATGTCTCTAGTGCATGTACTAACATCTCCCAATCCTATGTCGGTGCCTAAGCAGCTACATTTCAAGTAATATTTTCAAAACCGAATTCTGTTTTTTCAAAAGGAGCATTTGTAGAACCTTTTGATTTATACCCTGAAGCGGTAACAAGACATTGAAGTAACATCATCATGTCCACAGTACCATCTAGGTAGTATCTAGCTTTGCTTGGTTTCTGTCGAACAGTACATGAAAAAATTTCTGGTACTAAAGAGGAAGTTGAATTATAAGGTTTGGTTAATATGCTATCAAACATATCCTTATCAGATCTATCATCCAATTAAGATATAGTATATCAAACACAAATTTTTCTACACCCCTTCTTTTTCTTCTCTTCTTTCTCTCTATTTGTTAATTAATTAAAATAAATAAAACCCGATTCCTCTTCATATATAAAAGGCTAATATCCAATTACAATACACAAACAAAAGCAAGGCTGCATCAAATTAAACCAAAAAGATCCCTCCCAAGGATAGTTCTTGTACCCTAGGGGTACCCCATATGTAGTCACATTTTAAAAACCATTAGGCCCCACAAATCTAGATTCTATGCCAAAGTGAAACATGCCGCATAATATCATAACCCAACTTTTAGTACTTCCACTTCCAAGAGTATTTTCCTTTTGTTTTATCTTTGCCTCAGCCACTTTTGACACACACACACACATATATACCCTCCCACCCTAATTGCATTCCTCAACAGCAACCAAAACCAAAACAACAACCAAAACTCCCTTTCTATATTAAACCTCTTCTCCTCTCACTACATACCAAGCTTTGTGCTTTTTTCAGAAGCAGAGATACCCACAAACTCAAAAACAACCCAAATTAATAGATAGAAAATAAAAGGGTTAAATATGTTTTTAGTCCCTGAAATATAGTCAAGATTTGGTTTTAGTCCCTGTAATTTAAAACCACTGGTTTTGGTCCTTCAAAAATTGAAAATACATCAATTTAGTCCTTTTGCACAGTTTAGCTACAGATTTTGCTACGGATTAGCTAAGAAAATTCATCGACAAGGACTAAAAATGGGTATTTTCACTTTTTGAGGGACCAATTCCACTGGTTTTGAATTAAAGGGACTAAAACCACATCTCGACTATATTTGAGGGACTAAAAACATATTTAACCCAAAATAAAATGTCAGGGGTTTGGGTATTCAAGAATAAGGTGTTTCGTTTGGTGGAAAACCCTTAAGCAGAGGGGTAAGATGGAAGGCATGGAAAGGGAAGTAGCTCAAAGAGAAATGTGTTAGTTCACTTGCCAACAGGGAGGTAGTCTCTTCCTATGCTTTTTTGGAACAAATCTTGACTGGTTTAGTGTGGAAGAGGTACTATGATGGATACCCTGACTTGTACCATTTCCACAAACACTCTTCCATTGACCTTATCTCCCTCCCTAAGGATTTCTCCAAAGTCCAACTCTATCAATATGTATGATATAGTCATCAAGAACCCAAATGTCTTCCACGTAGCACTCCAGAAAAAGGGACCATGCAGTAGGGGTGTTCAAGACCCGGTCCGTCCCTTTGACCTGTCCCAACCCGTCTTATTCGGGTCGGGTCTGTTCATATCCTACAATAAAGAATAGAACCATACCGGGTCTCATCGGGTCTCATTTTTTGACCCTCGACATCAGGTTGAGAACGAGTTCGGGTTAACCTTCGGGTTACCCGAACCGTCCTTTATATATAAATATAATATTTATTACTTATGATTTTTTATTATGTAAAGTCCTAACCTTATTTTTTTTTTCATTTTAGATGAGGTTTTTGAGTCTAAGTTTCCTCTATTTACCTTTAAAAATATATTATATACATAAAATTACATAGTGATATAATGTTATTCTTGGCTTAGTAATATCCCAAACTTTAAAAAAGTAAAAAATATTGCATACATTAAGAGATATTTTATTATATTCAATATATTTATTAATGGTATGGACTATTTTCTTTTGAACATTGTAATATGATCATTTCATGATTATATTTAGCTTATATATCGGGCCAACCCGGTCCTGTCCAACTCAGACCCGGTCTTACTTAGACTCGCACATCATCGGGTCTCTTCGGGTCTATGGACGAGTTCGGGTCTATAGAATTGGCCCAGTCCGAAATTTGGGCCGGGTTAGGGACAAGTGAAACCCATCCCAACCCGTCCCATGAACACCCCTACCATGCAGCAGGATGATAAAAAAACATAATTAAGGAACAATGCAACAAACATAAAAAACATCATCTAAGGGAGCATGATCACTTGTTCCTTCGTTTTTCCTTTCACCTAATTGCTTTAGTACCCTATTCTTTGTCTATTTCAACTAGTTGAGTTATTTTAAACCGGTTAGTAAGAATTCTTAAAGTAAAACAATTAGAAGACTCAAACCACCAAACATTTGAACCTTACCCTATTTTTTGTCTACTTCAAACCCTACATTAACCTCAAACATGGAGAAAACTACACTAACTAGCTTTTTCCCAAAATCATTGGCTCCCTAACTATCTTTTTCCTAACTTAACGAAGAAAAAATCCCTAACTCCCAACTCATTAATCAGGAGTTTCAACCCTTCTAGATGGAAACACACCCAAATAAACACATATTTTGCCTTCTTTAATTTCTTTAATTAGAAACCCCTGGGGATTTAGTTGAAGTAGTACCTGAACAGGCAGGCAAAACAACAAGAACCTTAAAAGACGCAGTAAAAATAGGAACTGAAAACTGCACTTTGAGAGCCGACTTTAGGGAGCGGAGATAGGGATGAGACCTTGCGAGCACAAAACTCTTTATTTTTGCAAAAGATAAGAGTACTTCTATATGTTTGCAATTCATCGAGAGACAAGATAAGAAGCGGGCAACGACTTGCAGAGAGATGAGCAAATCTACAACAAACTTGGGGATTTCGGAGTAGCTTGCAGCAAGACAGGAGTAGGTTTGCAGTTACAGAGATGTGTGTGCCATGAAACGATTTACGCCCAGAATAACTAAGGCGTTGTAGGGTTCGCGGGTGGTGTGTTAGGGACTGCGATTAAGAACTAATGCACTCTTAATATCTTCACTTTCCACGTGTAGTCGAACTATTACTATTATGGAAATTAAGAGTGTGGTTCCACGTGTAAACCACACTCTTAGTAAAGATGATATGAGTGCGATTAGTTCTTCATTGTAGTCCAAGAACATAATGGTGATCTAAAAGTGTGGTTCCATGTCAATCGCACTCTAAAGGCCTGCTTACATAACCCATTTCTGTTGTAGTGTGTTGAACTTTTGAAACTGCAAGATCATTCTATTGTTGTGAGTAAAGGTCCCTTTTCTCAACAATGGATTGATTTGAAGAATCACAAGAGCAAGTTTCCTATGCGAGACTATCCACATGAAGACTGGGAGCTACTGAAGAAGACCAACAAGTGGTATTTTTACCTTTTCAAGGTACCGGGTTGCTTTGGTTTTCCTAAGGATGCAAACTACTTCAGATTCTTATCTCCATACCTTAACCTTGTCTTCCATGAGCTTGAGGGTGATCTGGTGGAAGAGAATGTTGCCTTAAGGATAAGGTTAAAAGACATGGAGAGAGCCCAAGTAGAAATGGAAAAGTATCAACTAGAGATGGAAGTTGCTCATGCTAATCTTATCCAAAGACAAGATTAGTTACTGGCCTAGACTGCACAAATTAGAGCTAAGAATAAAGTATTCAAATCTATTGTGCTATTTGAAATTGCCAAGGCCAAGGATTTTTTGCTTGATGCTATTAGGGAAGCATTGAAGAAGTGATTATTTTCTTGTTAATTATGTTAAAGCAACTTCACATATATATTAAATGAGTTGTTCAGATCATTCTTCATATTGTGTTATTATTCTGATATACTTGTTCTATTTAAAATGTTTGCTTTGATATATATTCTCTGAAGCTGCTTCTAAGTGCATATGCTCTAAAATAGTTATTTCTTTTTAGATTTTTTGCTCTGATACTTCAGTTTGCTCTGTTGACCCTTTTGATGTATGACAAAAGGAGGAGTAATTATTCTAACATTAAATCTGAAGTGTGCAGGAGAAAGATCAATGAAGCTATCTGACTTAGGGGGAGCTTTAAATAATCCTATTTTCTTAACCCTTTAACTTAGTCAAATTTAAAAAGTTTATTTAAGTTTGTTATCTTCAAAAAGAGGGAGAATGTTGACTCTCAAGACATTGAAAGTCCAAGACACCCCTATATTAAGGTTTTGAAGAAGATAAACTTAAAATAAACTCTTTTAAGACTTCGCAATTATACCGATGATTGTTCTGTTATTTTAGATATGCTTAACATCTGAACCACAGAGGCTATCTGAAGTACACTAAGGTTTTGAAGGAAGTCATGTCTGGAGTGTTCAAGGCATTCTGAAGGAACTAGTTCTGAAGCATCTTCTAAAGACTGAAGCGCTGTCTAAAGCCAAGTTGTTCTGAAGGAAGCCCTATCTGAAGTGTTCAAGACCCTGTCCGACATGGCAAGTCAAAATATGTACCATTCATTCACGCAACCTCAGAACATAAATCGGGAATGAAAAAAGATCACTTTTGGCTGAGATTTAAAAAATAAACACAAATGATCGGGAAATACTGCGCTGCAGGTGTTGCAGAAGTCAGAACAGCGCTACAACCTTGTACTTTGTCAGAGTTGTGTCTCAACGGGATGAAGAACATTAAATGTTATCTCTCAACGGACTTCTCAATGACGTTTTCAAGCTCATCAAAACTTATAAATTAAATACCATTGTATACGTGAAGCAAAGTAGAAGCAACTTATGCGTAAAAGCCTTGAAAGAAAACGCTGCAAAAATCTTTGTAGATTTTACTCTGATAATCTTTATACAAAAACTTTCATATCTAGTGTTAAAATCATTATTTTATTTGTGCATCTTTTTTAACAAAGAATTAACTTTGTGTTCTATGTTCATCTTTCTTTGTAAACACTTGTTCTTTTGAGCCTGAAGAGGCTAGGTTTGCAAAAAAAAATACTTGTAAGAGCATGTAGAGGCTAGATGTGCAAACCATACTTGCTGTTTAGAGCTTGAAGAGGCTTGGGTGAAAACAATACTTGTAATCTGTTCAGATTACTGGAGAAAATCCAGAAGCTAGTCGACTCTGGGACTGGACATAGCTCACAGTGGTAGTGAGTGAACTAGGATAAATCTTGGCTGAGTGCCTCTCTAACTCTCATCTTTTAAATTCAGTTTAAGCTAACGAGAAGAGGGATCTGAGTCTGAGTGATTATAAACATTTGTGAAAATATAGTAGGAAAATTATTTTCAGATCCACTATTTGAAGTATTTCAAACAAAGGACAAAAATTTAGACAACGTCTAAAAACCTATCTGAAAAGTTTAAAAAAGTTTGTGAAAAGGTTTCTGAAAAACTACAGAGTTTTATAAAAACTCTATTCAACACTACAAAGTTTTTGACCTAAGCCCTAAATCCAATTAACTATTTTTTTTATTTTCAATTTATACCTTTTTATCCTAATTAATACTTAAAACTATATTGTATTTGTGTCTTTTGTTCATTCATGTTGATCTTATTTAGATTTTATTATCATATTTTGGGTTAAGTGTAATGTCCCAATTCCTAAATTCAGGAATAATGCCCGTTGGAGTCACGATTCACAAATTTCTGAAATTATTTTGCCCATTATCGATATTGACATACAAGAACATATACAAACGCTTAGGTAATCCAATAGTTACTTAAGCTCAATATCAATACATCATTCAATAAATCCAGTAAAATGCCAATATTGACTCAATACAACATATAATGTAAATCTATAGGCTCAGTGAGATACAATTATACATGCGTCCTGGCATACTAGAAATAGGCCTCTAAGAGCTCCACATGTACTAAAATATCCCATACAAAAGAATACAAGTAAACCCTATACAAAATAATCCTAAGTCAAAGGATTGGGCCACACTAGGCCCAACCATAAACTCCTGGCTTCCGGTCAAGCATTCGGACCAGAACCCTACATATCTGAACATAAAATCCATAATGTGTGGTAAGACTAACGTCCTATTGAAGACCCACTTCTTCAAAAATAGGAATTGAATAAAAATAACTTCTCCTTAGCTAAGTAAAAAATCAAGACATCAACCAAACAGTACAATTTCGTGAACAACTTAGTTAATGTTGCAATTACCAACATTATGGTTCTCGGGTATTATCTTACATATTTGTAAATGGACATTAGGCGGTTAAGAGTGTGATAAATAGACTTAGTGTAAGTTAACCACAACTTTAATGTTTATAAAACACCATAAAATCAAATGTATTTTATTTTGTAAATATTCGACAATCCAGAAAATAACCCAATATCTCATTTATCTTTTAGTTTTCTTTATTTTTCAACTTTTAACTTTAACCTCCACTTCTTTATTACTTTCCTATATAGCTTCCTTATATCACTTTTATTTATTGCTTTTAAATCTTAATAGTTTTAATTAGAAAACTCAACAATAATAGTTAATTTTTAATCTAAAAGGTTTGTTGAGTATATTATGAACTAACACTAAGGAATAGAGTTCTTCCCTCAAAGTATGACCTAAACAAACGGAATTAATTATGTGAATTAGAGTCAACCTAATCAACCAACACTTAAATCCTATGACTCACAACTTTAAAAAAATAATTAATATTTTTCACAATATAATTTGCATTTGTTAGAAAATCATTTTTTTTTTTTAAAAAAAGAACACACTTGAAGGATCTACGATGAAGAGTGGGAAAAAAATTATAGCCTAATTGTGAAACCAGCTAGTCAAATGATACTTTTTATAACAAACTAATTAATCATGAAATATATATGTGTGTGTAAACTTGAGATTAATATTACAAATAATAATTTCAATATAATAAAATTAAGAAATCTAAAATTAAAATATATATTCTTAAATTCATCTTAAATATGTGTGAAAAAGCTCTACTATTATAAATGCCCTTAGGTTTATAAATATTTCTGAACAATTAAGTTGGAAATAGATAATGACAAAATTAATATATCATAAACTATCAATGCACAACAAACTACTAATCTTGATATTGATCAACATTTATATAATTTAAGACTTAAATGTGATGATTATGTTAGAAATTGAATCTCCATCATTAATTTAAATATATACCACTTTCTCAGATTTGACTTTTTTTTTTTTTTTTTACAGTGGATAAAGAAATAAAGAAACAAAACTAGAATAGACTAGTAGTAAAAATTGCGCGCATAAGCAAGTAAGTCAGTAACTAATCTCGTGCAAGTAAGTTAGTAACTAATCTCGTAAATCATCTGATGGCTTTGTCCACTCTTTTCAAAGCATCAACATTCTAGAATCTATTCCAAGTCAAGTAGTCCACACATAAATTGGTTACACGTAAAAGATGTTTGAACTGCAATTCACATGGAAGCAAGGAAAATTGTCAACATTGGCAACAATCCTCTCATAAGGTGTTGGACTTGGGATAAAGTATTTGATGACATAATTTTGATAGCATCAAGAAAGTTATTTTCACAGATATACGTCAAATAAGCCTTTGACCATGCATAGTGGAAAACATGTTTAATCGCTAACAATTCTACAATTTATTTTGGCTGAAATTTAGAATGAGGGGTTGGTGTCTCGGTCCAAGGCAGGGAATGTCTTCGGGTTCAAAGAGCACTTATAGAATTACTTACATTTTACCTCAGCCCAAGAAGACGAGTGGGAGTTCGAACCTGCGACCTGTCACAGACGATACCCTGTCTTGCTCCACTCAATCAACTCCTTGGGGTTGTTAACAATTCTACAAATAAGACATCATCTTCTTAACATTTAGTGAAGCCCCCAAAATATTGGACCTGTGTGAGTGTTAGGTTTTTATCAAGAATAACCTTTCCTGAATGAGTGGCTAAGGCCGTGTTTCCATTTGGCAGTTTCATTGTAACAGAATGACTCCCTAAAGGTTCTAAGCTAGTGAACAAAGACTTATTGGAACAGATGTGGTCTGTAGCACCTGAGTCCAATATCCAGGTGCTGGAATTGAATGAAGTTATGTTAAGAATGAGAGATTTACCTTGGTTCTGTGTGTAAGTTTGAGTGGAAGGTTGATTTTGTGTGGGTGTAGAAGTTATTACAACAACTTTACTACTCCCTGAAGTGCTAGCTAAGTCTGTTTGTTGTAACAAAGACATAAGAGACCTATATTGCTCTGAAGTAATTTGGCCATGTTGTGTGCTCTCTTGTTCTGCCTTATTATTCATTTGCTCCTCATCATTGCCTTCTAATGCTTCATAAATTAAATTGTTCATGCTAGCTGCCATGAGATCTATTCTTGAAGTTACTGGGATAGCCATGCTTTTTATGACAAACTTCCACTGTATGTCCATTCTTTCCACAAAAACTGCAAACCTTGAAATTTTCTTTATTACCAAAATAGCCAGATCCTCTTCTCCCTCTTCCGAATGGCCTTTTACCTTCTGTTGCATTAACAAAAACTTGAGTTTCTTCACTGGTTGTACTACCAACTCTTCTCTCATGCTGCAAAACTGGGGAAAGTGTTTTGTCAATGTCTGGAAAAGGTTCCATCATTAGGATATGTGTTTTCACCACCTCAAAATCATCTTTGAATCCACTAAGGAATTTCATGATACAATCTTCATCTCGAAATTGTTTACCAGAACAATTGCAATCTAGAAGTGGTCTAAAATTTGCTATCTCATCCCATATAGTAGTTATCTCTGTAAAATACTTTGTGACTGAGTTTGTTCCTTGCTTAAGCAACATCAATTCTTCTTGTAATTCAAAGATTCTAACCCTATCACCTTGCTAAAAACGTTTTTGCAATATCTTCAAGGCTACAACAACTATTTCAACATAAACAAGACGCTGTGATATAATAGGTTCAATAGAATTAAGGATCCAAGAAAGTACCAAATTGTTGCATCGTTCCCATGCATCAAAGATTGGATCAAATTCAATCAGCATTGGTAGACTTCCGTTTACGAATTTGAGCTTGTTCTTTGAGATTAATGATCGTTTCATACCTCTGGCCCAACTATGGTAATTCTTGGCTGTGAGAAGAGGAGAAACTAATGCAGTTGCAGGATGTTCCCCCAGATGAATGTAATACACATTGAGAGGGTTAAGCGCTGGATCTGCTGGATGAGGATTCACCACACCAACACCAGCACCAGCACCAGCACCATTGTTGTTCGAACTAGAGTTACTTCCTCTGGCCATGAAGAATGAGATTTGCAAGAGCTCTTGAACTTCAGGCTCTAAGATACCATAATATGAGAATTGCAGAAGGAAGAAAAGAGAGAGATTTCATGATTCATAGAAAATGAACTTTCATATCTGAAAGATTGATTAAACTGAATACAAAGAAAAGCTATTTATATTACAAGCAGAATGAACTAATACAAGGCTAATGTAATCAAAACAGAAGCGGGAAAGTGTAATAGAATTAGTTGGGTTGTTAATTCTGTTTTGCTGGTGCAACTTCCTCGATGTGGGACTTCAGGTCCAATACAAAATAAGTCCAAATAGTCGTCGTTCTCATTATAACCCGCTAGAACCCATTTTGACGTAGTGTGAATTTGGTTGCCAACTTATACAATCAACACGACTACAAAACAATCGTCAGAAGACTCCCAAGAACAATTTCTATCAGCTCATCAATTATGGCCTCTCCTCCCACATGCAAATAGTTATTGATTTCTCTAGTTGTTATTCTAATAATATGTCTCAACACCTATCTTACTTTTTTTTTTCATCAAATATCATGTTGTTCCTTTAATTACCTCCATCAATGTGCAAGTATAAAATTCCGGCCATTACCTTTGTTAGCTATGCTTGTTATCCACTATTAGATCGTTATGAAAGAACAAAGGAATTGCATAAACCCAATCTCATCCAATCATCCATATATATCTCCAAAAAGTGAGGCCAGTCTCTCAAAATATATATGCATCAAAGTCTCTAAATTATTCAAACATCATAGTCTCATCTTTTCAGGTGCCTTATAACCGTCCACCCCCAAGACCAAGACAGCGTATTGGCCCAGTTCTTATTTTGTTTAAGGAACCAACCATGCATAGCCTTTCATAGGCGTAGTGCAGGTCCAAATGATAAATCCATCCAGATCTAACCATCTTTTACTTCATTATCCAATGGATCGATATGCATCATTGTAGACACCTTTTAGCCAACTTAAAAAGGAGAGATATATATATACAAACGATCTAATCTTTAGCCTTCATTCTCCCATACATATCTAATTCTTAAGTTGGTATCAAAATTAATAGGTGTACCCACTCTAACCTCTCACATAATGACTCCATACGTACACAACTAATTTTTATACCAAAATGGTGAGTTATATGTCCAAATGCCATTTAAAGTCACTTGAAGAAATTGCATTGCTCAACAAATCCTCTTCCAAACATATGACACATTGATAGTATTAATTGGTTGCTGTAGAGAGCATATCTTTAGCAACGATTCTAGGATGGACAAAAAAAATTTAGTCCACTTAATTCAACTTACATTTTTTTGATTATAAAAGATGAGTAAATAATTTATTTTTATTAAATAGTCTTCATGTGACTTTTAAGGGAAAGTATGGATTTACAATACAACTTATGTTAATTTCGTTGAAAATATATCAATTTAAAGTTGAAGAGGGAAACTTTTACATTACACGTTACTATCGATTTAAATTTTTATTCTTTTTAACCGATATTTTACAAAACTAACTGGAAATCGATTTAATATCAATCATTAATAAAATGAGTGTTGAATTTGATGATTAAAATTTTAAATTACTGTATTTTTATATTTTGGACCACGTGGATCATGGTCCACAGTAGACAGACCCTATCTTTTAGAGCATCTACTACCTAACATCTTTATCTAAAATTGATTATTATCCTTCAACATTTTCCAACCCAGCTTTAAAAGTAGAGAGGTGTTGGTTAAGCATGCTTCTCTGGTCCCAAGGTCACCAATAACTTTCAGGCATGTTAATTATCAATTTAGCCAAGCACAATCTCGTAGCTTTATTGAATAGTTTAGACTTCCATGAGGCAACCCGTCGTTGATATTTCTCCAAGATGTGATAAAAATGATGAGTTTTCTTTATACGACCTTGAACAAGGCATAACCCTAGATATTTTCCTAGGTCTTCAACTATACGAATGGATGACAAAGTTGAGAAGCTTTCTCTTTTACCCCTTCAAATTCCCTTAGAATGTACACTTCATGAATTTTCTTAGACTTGACTAATTAAACTCTTAATGGATTAAAAAAGTATTATTAATAGTTACATACAATTCTTTTTCTATTATGTTATACTAGCGCAAAGACAGACATGCCTATTGTACGTGTCCTTTCGCATTTTTTATTTTTACATTTCCTCTCCCTCTTTCCTCATTTTTTATTCTAAAGTCTCTATTTCATTTTTCTACATTTTTTAGGCGGTTATTATTTTTATTGGGTAGTTATTGGTTAGTGAGAACCGTAAATCAGTAAATCGGGATATAAAATAGGGGTATAAAGGAAATGGAAATGTGGAAATCAAAATTCCCCTACTCTCTTTATATATAATATAGATTTTAATAAAATTACTAAGTTAAAGTACTATATAAGAAAATAATTAATATTTTCTGCAATATTGACTTGACTTTATTAAAAACTATGAATTATTTTCAAGAACAAAATTTTCTATGGATAAATATAATTATGAAACTACCCCATTAAATTATGATTATTTGGGACACCTTAATTAACAATATAAATAAAAATTTGAGTAAAATAAAGTTTGAGAATTTACAACTAAGTTTACAACTAATCTATTAATTATGGAGAATTTAGTTCAAAAATGATAATGGCGGATACATCTATTGTAAAAAAAAAAAAATTCATATCCAGTAACAAGTAAAATGATATCTCTAGTAACTTCAGCTTTTCTCTCTAAAGAATTTTCTTAGAGAAAAATTTATCTCTTTCTTTAAACACTTTGAGTGTATAGAGCCTAGGTAAGCAAAAAATATTTGTCTATAAAGAATTTGAAGAAGCTTAGTGAAAAAGAATACTTGGTCTTGATATCAAGATAGTCAAAAAAATCCTATCAAGTTGTTGCGAGATCTGGTTGTGAGCAAACTAGAATAAATTTCAGTTCTCTTTACCCTCATTTTTGTTTTAACATTATCTTTTTATTTATCTATTAACCTAATCAGGGGTTAAATTGTGAACTCTCAAAATATTTACGAATACCTTTGAAGAGTTAACTTGCAAAAACTCACTTGTCTGAAGCTTTAGACAAGTTGTGATATTCAGACAATTCTCTGAAAGACCTGTCTAAAAGTTCCTTTGTATTTGCATTTTGAAAATCTTAAGAAATTAACTAAAAAGGTTTAGAAACATAATTCAACCCCTATATTGTATTTCCCTATGTAACTGCATCCCACATCCAGAAGGGGGATAAAGAATAAGATGCAATCCAAAGGATACAGAATGAGGAATTGATATTTTACGATTTAACTAGGACAATGATACTAGAAATTAATTTTCTCCCATTTAAATTTTTATAACCTTTTCAGGCTTAACTGATATAAATAAAATAATGAATATAAAAAGTGAAATAACATATAATCTCTATATATCTAGTTATATTCCAATAAAAGCTAATGTTTGTAAGTTTTCATAATTAGTTTAATTCTAAAGTTACCCTTTTTTTAACCTAGCTCTATTGATAAATGATAACAAATATGAAGTGCATTGGACTGTGACGGATCCATAAATTTTAAATTGTGGGGGCAACACACATATATCATAATTTTTATTACTAACAATACTCATTGCCTTCACATGATGTTTTTAATTGTTTCTCTAATCCATATTTTAATATTTGATAATTTTCACATTTAGTTTCATGAATTGAGATGAGAGAAACTAAGATTAAGTAATACTTATATTCCTCTAATTTTTCATTTTATAAAAAATTAAGTGGTAACAAAAATATTACCATGAAATAATGAGAGTATGAGACTATATGTATGTGTACAAAAATCCTTGTGGGGGCAGCTGCCCCCACAATGCCCTTAGTAGATCCGTCCCTGGCATTGGACAATGAAGAAAACGTTTTAATTTCCAACGTTAAGATAATTTTCATGCTATTTTGTAATATATATTTGAGTTAAATATGTTTTTGATCCCTCACAATATAGTGAAATTTGGTTTTGGTCTCTCGTTTATTTTTTCTTTGGTTTTGGTCTTCTATTTTTTTAAAATCACATAGTTTTAGTGCTCTTCATTAGTTATGTACTGCTAAGTAATGATGTAACAATATTTCTTGTAGATCTTTCATTGGACTTTCCTTTGAATTTTCCTATGGATTTCAAAATTAACAGGGAATTTCATTCATATTTTAAATTTTGCAGAAAAATTCCTATGTTTAATTTTTATCCAAGAAAAATCGTAGTTGCACTACAAACATTACTTAACATAGTATAATTAATAAGGAGAACTAAAAGCGTGTGAATTTGAAAAATGAAAGACAAAAAGCCAAGGAAAAATTAAATTGAGAATTAAAACCAAATTTATTTCAGAAACTAAAAACATATTTAACCTTATGCATTTTAAACAATCTTGCTTAATGCAACATATTTTTATACGCCTTATAAGGTATAACACACGTCTTTACTAATTTGCTAGCTAAAAAATTATAAAAAAAGATTAGGTGGATTAAAGTATAATAAGAATAATATAACGCTTATTTTTATTACCTCTTTTGTGCATTTTTGTTTTTTTATAAAGAAGATGCTTTAGGGATTTCCGTACCTCAAAGTTGTGTCTGTGTGATTTATATAAGCTTGAGCTCCCGTATTCCCAAGGTTAGCTTTCCCTTTTGTTTTGTAAGCTCCTGTACTTGAATTTTTTTTTGTTCTTTCCATCACTTCTCACTTTCATGTATTCTTTTACTCTTTGTGAGAGGGGAAAACTTACTTCAATAGTTGTGTCATCCTCTTTACCAACTTTTATATTGACAAAAGAAGGATTTTTTTCTGTAATTTTGTTGATTTTAAAGGATGGGAAACTTATATCCAATAACTATATTGCTGTCTTGTTAATTATGAACAATTGTGGTGATAATCTTTTTCCCCTTGAAGGATATGACATGCCCAAAAGAGATATCACAAAAGAAAAAGAGATAGCACCGAATCTTGTTATCATTTTATCAATTAATTTAATTGGCATATATATATATATATATATATATATGTGCGTGTAATCCTTCAGCCACTCATATATT
Organism: Sesbania bispinosa; assembly: GCA_026901365.1. Taxonomy (NCBI): domain Eukaryota; kingdom Viridiplantae; phylum Streptophyta; class Magnoliopsida; order Fabales; family Fabaceae; genus Sesbania; species Sesbania bispinosa. Next base: position 436,792 of record QLOH01000239.1, read on the forward strand.
TCTCTCTCATTTATTAGTATTCATGTTTGCAGGATTAAAGTCGATACATCTGTTTTCTAAGCCAGAATGCTTAATTTTGAGGTAATTTTTTTGTCCTTTTAGGTACACAAGAGGGGCAGAGGCCCCAATTGTGAGGTAATTATACTTAATTGAGACAGTAATAAAAAAAATCTTGTTACATAGAAAAACAAGGTGTGTAAATGAGAATTTAGTTGCTTTGTGTTTGTATACATGTGTTGGTGCGTTTGGGTGATGTGTGTCTGTCTATATGTTTCTTTTTCCTTTCTGATATATGCTGTTTGCCATTTTTATGCAACACAATCCACCAATATTATACATCTCCAAGATAGGTACTATTGTGAATATGGCCAAACGGGAATCAAATTTTCCTTTTAGACGTCATAGTTCGCAATGTTCATAGTCACTTTCCCTTATGATCTTATAATTATATATGAATTGATGACTTGTAGCCTGTTTGATTAAACACTCAAAATCAATTTAATAAAAATAATTTTAAGTCACTTTTATCCAATATGTTTCGTAAAACATGTATCATTTACTTTCAACCATGGATTCTAAAACCAAATGGATACTTGGTATTGTGGTTATCACTGGCTATGGTACTTTCTATTCGCTAGGAAGGAGGGGTTTGATTTGGTTTTGAGTAATGATGATGAATTAGATAAGAATAATGTATTATTTTTAAGATACATTTTTAACATATTTTTATGGTTAATCTACTATTTAAAATGTCAATTTATTTTTCAAAATATATGACATCAATGTGTTAAGTTTTTCTTTTGAAGGCACCGTGTTCAGTTAATATTAAGAAATATTAAAAAGTATATTAAAAAAATTATTTGTTTTAGTTGGTGACTCGTGAATATAACTTGTTTAAATTTGCATTAGGATTTAGGATTCGAATGATTTACGCGAAAAGTGTAAAAAGAGTTTTATATTGTCTTATCACATCATTTATTAAGTTTTATAACATATAAAATGTTATATTCATTAAATGATTGGATAATACATTTTTACAATTTCAATGTATATTCAATAAACTCTAAGAGGTATTTAAGAGTTTTCAAGTATTTATGATAAATGAAATATTTATATATAAATATCATATTTAAGATATTAAAATAATGCCAGTTAAGACTATATAGGATGAGTTTTATGAGATAAAAATAAAATGAATTTCATGAACTATATTTTATGTAATTTTAAAAAACTTATGAATTTTTCACTTCTGTAACCTCCGCATGAATTTTACCATTATGAAAGATTACCCGATGCTTTTCTATATATAATATATCCCTATTGATTTAAGACAAGATAAATTTTTTATATAATTGATTATACATTTAATACAATTTTAAACATTTATTATAAAATTTAATGAATAAAAATGTTTTACAACTCAACTTCTTGGATGGTTGCTATACCCACCCTTATTTAGGGAAAAAATCCAAAGAGACATTTTTTTCCTTTTAAACTTTTGTATGACAAGTGGATGATGTACTTTTTTTTTTGGTTGAAGGATGATGCACGTTTTGAACAGAACGCAGGATTGGATTTCGAGCTTCGCGATGTAGATATGGACATTGATTGGGCTGAATTGGACCTCATATTAAACAGCCCAACAACACCTTCAAATCCAATGCTCAATCCCACCAACGATTATCCTCATCAAACCAATTTATCCAAGGTGACAACTATCTCTTGCTTTCTCCTTTTTCTATTTTAGCTATTTCATTTTCACAAATATATATTAATTATGCAATTATTATTACCAAATTAACACTTTTGAGAAAAAAATATATTAATACATATTTTTAATTTTTCTATACTTTATTATTAGTAAATTTAATATGAACCCGGTTAAGTAAGTTAAATTTACTTTTGGATTTATAACGAATGTTTACACAATAAAAAAATATTGAAAATAAAAAGTTATAAAAGATATGAGAGTTTTTTTTAACATTAAAAAATGTTTTCTTTTTAAATTATTAGCTTTTAACAAGGTTGTTGTTACTTGTTAATGTTATCAATAACAGGACCTAGAAGGCTCCAATGTTGACACCCTTCAAACCCAAAACAACGAGGGGCTCAGAACTCAGCTATCTGCAACTCTTATTTTGGTGAGTGTTGGGGGATAAGAAGGTTAAAAATATATGCCAAATTAGTTCTCCATAATTCATTTATTGAGAAAAAAAAATTCATTTATTGCATCTATTTTAAAATATTTTATCGTTTAAGGAAATTACATAAAAATGTAAAACTTTTAAATGATATCAGTAATATAAGAATAAATATACACATTGAATCAGATTAACTTTCATTGCAATAAAAGTAAGAAATAATTATTACCTTATTAATTGTTGAAAAAATAAAATAAAATAAAAGTTATCCTATAATAGTTTCAAATAAAAAGATTATTTTCCATCTTTCCAACACAGTTAGATTTTTTTTCCTTAAATATGGGCCATAATTAGGCATATTAAATAATGACTAGTTTGCTATACAATTAGAAAAAATATATTAATGCTATAATTTATCAAAATTTAACTAGATTTAAGGATGGAGGTTAAAAAATTATGAGACATTCATTCATTAAAATATTATGCCAACTCAGGCAATAATATAACAAAAATATTACTGTTGTGTAGCATTTTTCATCTATAACTATTCTTTTAAACGAGATTCTATGTGAAAAATTTAAATAACAAGTAGTTTTTCGTTCTCTCTTTTTTTATTTTTATTTTTTGTTAAATCTTTTTATGTATGAACAGGTACTGAGACAGTGACCATTATTTTACTATTTGGCTAGGCTGATTAGTTAAGGGTAATGGTTGATAACACCCAAGGTGTCTGATGCGCCGGCCCAACATGGTTGATATCCCTTCTTATTGGGGCAATTTTAGAAACATGAAATGAAAAAAAAGAAGTCTTAAAAGTTAAAATTCAATCAACAGTGACTGAACTCTCAACCTTAAGGTGGAAAATCAATTCTTAACTAATGTACTAGGCCTAATAATAATAATAATAATAATAATAATAATAATATACACTTATATTTTTTTATAAAGATGTTACTGATAATTGGGGGCCTAAAATAAGGACTTGAACAACCTTACCCTTGGACCGACTATACCAAGAGAGAAATAGGAAGAGAAGTGATAAATGTGATTAGTGATGTAATATGATAGAAAGAAAGAGATAAATAGATATTAGAATGTTAAATGATTGTTTAGAATTAGATTCATATGTCATTGCTATTTCCAGAAAAAAAGGAAGTTATGCCCTTCACACTTCATGACATGGTGAAGAAACCAGGAGTGTTTTGTTTGCGTACGTTTGAAAATTTTCCATTTTATACATGAATATATTGTTGTTGTTCGGGTTCAGGACTCTGCAGGATTAATAGCTGTAGCAACAAATGAGCTCCAAAATACTGAGACTATGGTCAACTTTACTGAGGAAGCAACCTCTTTGAACAAGGAAATCCCACCTGCAGCTGCAGCTCCACCCTTTGTTATAGATGATCATAATAAGTTGCCCCAATTATCAACTTACTCTTCACCTCCATTACTCAATGAAGCACAATCAAGCTATCCTTCAGCAACAATGGTAAATTCATGATTCATGATCAATATTAACCCTAGCCTTATCATCATAATCCAATTCATAATAATGTGCCTTCATTGATATATGCATTTGCATTATACACTTACTAATTGTGGATTAAGATACAAGTAGATGCTTCTCCAATATTATATATCATTGTTAGTTAGTTGCAACTGGTCACTTTAATTGTAAAATGCAACCCATTTAATAGGTATCTCTTTTTTCAAGATGCATATTTTAATATAGGTATAAGGAAAAAAGAAATTTCTACAATAAAAATGGAGTAGGTGTAGAGAAGAGAGAGATAGAAAGAAAAAATGCAATGAAAAGAGAAAAAAATTAAAGATGTGATAGTTGATGTGGTGTGAAAAGAAGAGAAATATAAAAAGAAAAAGTAAGTGTAAATGAAGTATATGAAATTTGAGTGTGGAAAAGCTAAGATTGTATGTATGATCCATTAAAACAACTTCTAATTGCAAGTAAATAAATTATTTTACTACAATGGATGGACCATCTCTACAATTATTTAATATCTGATTTTATTAGGCGGGGTTGATCTCAAAAGGAGCAGTTTCATCATTTCAAGCCCAAGATATGACCCAAATGAGCAATTTCAATCAACTTTCTCAAAGGCAAAACAATAATTCACATGTGTAGGTTTTTTCTACCATTTTATGAATTATATTGTCATTATTATTTTTGTCATAACCTGTTTTAGAGAACATGTGTGTATTTTTTGTTTTCTTTTCAATATTCTCCTATTTTGTAGGATGCCTAATCTGGATTTGCATAACAAGAACAACAACACAAGCAATAATCAGCTGTTGCTGCCAAAAATCCTTACAGACAAGAATTTGAATGAAATGAATCACCATTCATCCTCCTTTTCAACCTTATATAAGCAAAACCCTATGAGTGTAATAATCATCCTAAAAAACTTGTTCCACAACTATGGTAGTACTATATTTTGTGAACTATATATATGTTGACATTATTGTTGTTGATCATAATTGAAGCAGGTGGAGGTAGGGGCAGGGGCAGGGATTGGCACAAGAATGACAAATGGACAATTCATGACTAACAAAAGGTCCTCCTCCTGGTTATCCCTTCTGAAGAACCGTAACACCTATCCTTATAGGTTGTGGAATTCTCTGTGGTATGTGACTTATACTTACACACAAAAACTCTTGATTTGTTAGTAAGTATTTGTATTCTGTTTTATACAGAAAAAGTTTGTAGGGAATAACACCACTCAATTTGAATGAATGCCATTTGTACTTTAAACAACATTGAATACTATACTTTGAACTAATAATTGAAAGATGTCGTGGCATTTATTTACCAAATGTACATGGAATTAATGCATTGATTTTAGATTCTCATCATGAATTTCTAATTTTATATATGACTTAGCAACTCATTCATTTTCAAAATATGAAAGGTCCGAGCGAGAACCAAATGAAAGTGGAGAATACAACCGATTGCTGAATGTCCCTAATTCTCAATGGCGCCAGAGCTCCACATTATATGGATCTACAACACCATCCTCCAGCTTCACAACTTCTTCTGCATTAAGGTCAAGTAGTCTGGGGCTTTCTGGTACTACTAGTAGAGCATCTGAAGGAACGAGTTCACAATTGTCTAGAACCAATGCTTTTGACACTGCACGCTTTCCAAGGTATCAAACTTTTCACTTTGGATATTTTTTCCCTCTATATGAATGAAGGTAATTAACAAGGATTATGCTTATTTTAGCGTTCTAATTATATATTAAAACAAGTTTCATATTCTTGTAAGGGAAATGCTAACTAGTAGTCTTATTAAGGAACCAAAAATTAGAAAATTTTTATTAGCGTGTGTAGCATTCAATGTTACAAATGCAGTCAATACCATGATTTCTAATAAAAACTTTTGTTTATGGATCATTGACCAGTTCCCTTAGGGCACTCGTTACATCATTTTTGTAATTGCCTTCAATCCTATATTAATGTTAACATTAATTCTTCAGTTTTACTAGGCCAGAAAGAGCGTCTAGTTCTAGTACAATGTTGCAGCATATGGCCCCTCTTTCTGCAAATCCAATCACTACACAAAGTGACAAAGGAGTTCCTCAAATTTCATCTTTTGGCAGGTTATTTATGATTTCTTATGCACTTAATTTATATTCAAATATATTAAATATCGACCATGTTTGGAATCCTGATTGATTTACTTTATTTTAACATTAAAATTTCAAAGTAATAAAAATAATCTTATTGAATTGGCTCAAGTGGCTTTAAATTAGCAAATTTCCTTTGATATTTCAAGATAAGTTCTAATTATATATGTTGAATGTGCATAGTGCGCTACCTATAGTGCCAATTCTAAATAAACTGAATCAGAGTAACAGAGCAGCATACACTTCCTCTAGTCCTTTTCCTACTCTACAACAAAGTCCAAGTCCTTTTCCTACTCTACAACAAAATCCAAGCATGGCTTTACAAATTGGAAAGGTAAAAAAATTTCTTTACACTTCATATCTTTTAAATACAATACTAAAATTAGTTAAAATATTTGCGGGTCTACACTAGTTTTAGCAACATACTTGGATGGTACAATACAATAGTTCCCACTTCCCTCCAAGATATTTTATTTTTTGTTTCTGGGGGTTAATATTAAGGAAAAGTATTAACTTACATAACACATTGGATACAACAATTGTACCACTGTGTTATTTTAGCGCTACAAAAAAAACAGAGAAAGAAAGTGGGTGAATAGGGCACACCGGGCAGTGTGGGAAAAACAGCGAATGCACTGTTTTATGTAAGTGACTCAGAACTCTAATATTAATATTAATATTAATATGCACATGCACATGCACAGCTGGGAGGACAAGACCAACCACGTCGCGGTGGACTCCGGAAAAGATTTGAGCCAGTGGAGGGATCTTCTTCTTCTTCCTCTAAACGTGGAAAGGTTCCATTTTTCTTGACTATGAATGAAAATTTTAATTTACTTTATGTTGTTTTTGTTTTATATGATAATTTGAAGACAAAAATGAGACTTTTGTTGTTTTTTTGCTTTTTTTACTTTGAGCTGTTGCAGATAGATTCATCTGAAACTCAAAATGCTGAGAAATCACCTATATCTCAAGAAACAAATACTCTTGAAAATGTAGATGAGGGAGAGAAGAATATTGCTGACTCCACAACCTCCCCCTCTGCTCCAACTCCAGGGTTTGTTTGTCATCTGTAACTACTTCTGAACTGCTAATACTTTTATTAGTGGATGATGCAGCGAAATTGAAATATAGTTTCATGATTTTGAATTTCCAGGGAATTTATAAATTCTATGTATGACCCAAATTTTGAAAGTATTGGAGTTCCCATTGATCCCTATCTTAGACTTTTCAAAGCATCACCCGGTAATTACAATTAATTACTTTCTTTTGAACAATCTAACTTGTTATCTCTGATTGATATGTAGAAATTCAGTAGTAATGGGTAGTATTATTAGAGTGATACATGCTCTAACTAGTTACTGCACTCGATCTTACTTTATTATAGAAAATTTAAAGCCAGTAGTACTATTACATTTTGAGCTAAAAAACATTCTAGACAGAGGCAGGGGCCTTGCCCCCTTCTCCAATTAAAATAATAATAAGATGATAAATTGGATTAAAAATGTAGTTATTATGTTTTTTACAAAGTTCTTCTCATTATATTTTATATTAGCATCTTTGTAAATATACAAACTAATTATTTTTATTTAACTTGATAAATATATTTATATTATATATAATATATATTATATAAAAAATTAATGAAACTTTTTAATTTAGTAGTTCATCAACAATTTTAACCGTCATTTGATCGATTTCTGGATCCGTCACTGATTTATGTATGTATGTATGTATGTATGTATATATGTATGTATGTATGTATGTATATGTATGACAAGAATGATGTTGTTTGTTCATGCAGAGATGTAATAATGTGATTCTTGCAACAATGAAGTTTAAAGTGCATGGACTTCTCAAGAGCTGTTGAATTGAATCATGTCAACTCATGTCTTAAACAATCGTTTATTATTGTTTTGTCAACTCTCAAAGATGGGATTTAAAGTATTTAGTTTGAACTTTATAATTCGATATAATGCTTATATTGCTTCTATACAATGAAAGTAATATAAAGTTATAAACAATGATCTCATAAATTTTTATCTATAAAAATATTATTGTTCACTTTTCATTTTCTAGTTATTATATGTTAATCCTCTTAAAAGTTTACAAGATTAAGTGAATTCTTATGCATAATTTATTTAACACGCATATTGTGTTGAACTTTAACTTTATTTAGAATAGGGGTAACAAGAATTGAATTTGTAAATAGACGTTTATGTTAGAATAAAACCGTTCATGTGGTTTCATCTTATGATATAGTATCAGAGCTTCTATTGTTAGAGAAATTTTATTTTTAATAATTAATATGAGCAATATATATTATTTGTAGCATTTATATTAGCTATTTACAATTAGTTGGACTCATAAAAGTGATCTAATTTTAGTGAGCCTTTAGACTGCCAATAGGAAAAAAAACTGATATGGGCTCAAATAAGTGGAAACCGGATTTGGCCCGCACCGTTAGGGGTTAATGGGAACCCTATCAGGTTTAATATCGTAAAGTTGGTCATGGTCCCCAATACCCCAAATCAGAAACACGTATCTCTGTCTCCCCATCAGAAAGAGGAATATCAAGTCCCGTTTAAAGAATCCGGTGATTTGGCTGAGGAATATCATTGCACCAAAAGGCTATTCCGCTACAACCTCCGGTCAACGTCAATGGATATACAGGTATGTGTCACTAATCTTAACTCTATAATCTAATACAATGGTCCTCGATTTGATTAATGAAAATTTTTTATTTGGCTTAAGAAATTTATCCCAACATCTATAACTAGTTCAAACCTTATTACCCCATTATTCTAATAAAAGAAGATTAATTTCAGCATATAAAAGATAGGTGTGCATGTATATTGTCACGCTTCAAGCCGAATGATTTTTTTTTTGTGGGGGATGTGTTAGAATAAATCATATGGCTTCACCCAAACCATATGGCTTCGTTAAAGTAAAGCTTATGAATGATTCCATATCACTATATAAAAAATATTATGAATTAGCTAGGATCTTTTGTTGCATAGCATGTTTATACTACTGTTATCTTCGGATGACAAACTATAATGGTCTTGCGAAAAATTACAAACTCCATTTTACAGTGAAATATCTGTGATATTTGTTTCCTTCCTTGGGTTGGGGGAATAAAAAGGTTTGGTACTATACGTACCCACACAATATTAATAACGGCGTCAAATATATAATGGTAAGTTTAATAATTGAAGACATGCATTTGCCAAGATTGGGTAAAGGAATTTTTGGTAACTTCAGTTACTCCCATGTTGGGTAAAAAGTTCAGTGGGGTGAATATAAATTCACCAAAATCTAGGAAAAAAGACCCAAAAGGACTAAAGGGGGTGGGACTTGAAGTTCTTACAAGGACACCTACTACGTACTTGACAGATTGGGAGGTACGTACATCCCTGACCAATCAATTTCCTTGCTCCGTGCCTGGAGAATGCACAAAAAGTAGATTCATAGATGAGATAATATATTTATACAACAAAAAACATACAACAACTTATACAACACATTTTTTTTATATCTCTCCATCACATCACCCATCACATCCCACATTTCTCTCTCTTTTCTCTCCTCTATCTCTATATCTCTATTTGTTGTACAAGATGTTGTTGTACAAACTATTACAGTAATATATTTAGAATAGGACAAAAGTTTGTTATGCAGAATATTCCTTTTTGATTTCATCCTGATTGCATAGGATCCTAGGAAGATTTTTCTCTCTGTATTGCTCCTGCGTGAGTAACAGAATTTGATTCCTTTCTTTGCCATATTCTGGTTGTATATATAGCCTTGCTAGCCTTCATTTGGAATGTAACAAATCCTCTCATCAATTAATATTACGAATTCATATTTCTTCTTGAGCATGAGAATTCTCAAAGCCTACATGGTATCAGAGTTATGCCTTGTATAGCTTTGGTTTCCATCATTGTATTTTTTTTCTTATCATTTGTTTCAATATTCTTCCCTTTCCTTTTTTTTAATCATGGAAGACCATAGCTATGCTGACTTTGCTTCCAATCCTTATAACGCATATTACCTGCATCCAAATGAAACCCCTTCATTGGTGTTGGTGACTCCTCTTTTGGATGGAAAGAATTATCACACATGGGCAAGAGCTATGAAGATGGCTTTAATGTCCAAGCACAAAGTAAAGTTCATTGATGGCAGCCTTACTCCCCCACTTTCATCAAGTATTCTATACGAACCATGGTGCAGATGTAACACTATGGTTATTTCATGGATTCAACATTCAATCTCTGAAAAATTAGTAAAATCCATTATGTGGTTTGACTCTGCCTTTGAGGCGTGGAAGGATTTAAAAGAGAGGTTCTCACAAGGAGATGTGTTTAGTATTGCCCAAATACAAGAAGATTTGTACAAACTCCATCAAGGAAGTCTCGAGGTAGCTGAATACTTCACTCAACTTAAAGAAATGTGGGATGAAATTGACAACCTCAGACCCCTCCCTAGATGTAAATGTGCAATAGCATGCAGCTGTGGAGCAGTAGATTCTTTGCATACATACAGAGAACAAGATGCAGTGATAAGGTTTCTCAGAGGCCTGAATGATCAATACACCCATGTGCGCTCACAAATTATGCTTATGGATCCTCTTCCCTCATTAAGCAAGACTTTTTCCTTGGTTGGACAACAAGAGAGGCACCTCAACCAGCCTTCCTTACATGATGATACCAAGGTGCTAGCTGCAAGTATTAGTCCTCACCAGCAAGATTCTAAGACATTGTCACAGAATCAGGTTGGTGCTCAAAGTCACCTTCAGCAGCAGCAACATTTTGGATCCAAAAGAGGAGGCTATGGTAGGGGAAGAGGATGAGGAAGTGGTCGTACACAGGGGCTTTTAAGATATGCACACATTGTGGAATGCACAATCACACTGTTGACACATGTTATTTCAAACACAGCTTTCCTCCAGGATATCAACCAAAAGGTGGCAGGGGTGCAAGTTTTGTTGTCAATGATATTGAGACAAATTCTAATTGCAACTCTCACAACTCCAATTTTGGATTCACTCAAGAGCAATGTCAGGAATTGTTGAGCCTTTTACAACAATCTAAAACGCCCACTCAGTCTTCATCTCATTCAGCCAATTCAGCTGTTTCTTCTTCATTGGCAATGAATTTCACTTCTGCTTCTGGTAAAAATTTCAATACCTGGGTTCTTGACACATGTGCAACCAATCACATTACACATATCATGAGTCAGTTTCTTTCACATAAAACCATTTCTCCTATCTCCATTACTTTGCCTAATGGTTTTTATGTTACTGCATCCATTTCTGGAAGTGTCAAATTGTTGGATGAATTAATTCTTCACAATGTTTTATTTGTTCCTTCCTTCTGTGTTAACTTAATTTCTATGTCTCAACTTCTTCATTCTCTTAATTGTCATCTAGAATTCTATATTGACCATTGTTCAATTCTGCAGAATTTCACCAAGAAGATGATTGGTACAACTAAGTTTCAGCATGGATTGTATGTGATAATCAGAGAACCAGCCACAAGTTCCCAGCCCACCCAGTTTTTTGTTGGCAACACAGGTTCCCAGGCCATTTCTGATTCCATCCTCTGGCACAATAGATTGGGTCATCTGTCAGACTCTACACACAGAAGTCTAGCTTCCCAATTCCCTTTTATTTCTTATAAACATCTTGATGTTCCATGTGACATTTGTCACCTTGCTAAGCAAAAGAAATTGCCACATTTTATCAGTAATACAAAATCCAGTTGTGTTTTTGAATTGTTGCATGCTGACATTTGGGAACCTTACTCCATACCATCTATTTTTGGACACAAGTACTTCTTAACCTTGGTTGATGATTATAGTCGTTTCACTTGGACTATTATGATGAAATCAAAATCTGAAACAAGACAACACCTTACTCACTTCATCCTTTTTATTGAAAATCAATTCCAAACAAAATTAAAATGCATCCGAACAGATAATGAAAGTGAGTTTCTCATGCATGATTTCTATTCCTCCAAGGGCATTCTTCATCAAAAGACTTGTGTTGAGACCCCCCCAACAAAATGGGGTGGTTGAGAGGAAGCATCAACATATCTTAAATACTACTAGAGCCCTCTTCTTTCAAGCTTCTTTGCCTAACAATTTCTGGAACTTTGCCATTCAACACGTTGTCCACTTAATTAATAGACTCCCTACTCCCATTCTTCAGCATAAAACTCCATATGAGCTCCTCCACAACCAACCCCTCATCCTTGTTCACTTAAAAACATTTGGTTGTCTTGCCTATGCGTCTACTTTACAAGCTCACAGATCAAAATTTCAACCCAGGGCCAAGAAGTCAGTTTTGTTAGGATATAAAGAAGGTGTCAAAGGTTATCTTCTTTATGATCTTCTTTCTCATAAGTTTTTCTTTTCCAGGAATGTTGTGTTTCATGAGTCTACATTTCCCTTTCAAGGTAATCACCACAATTCTCCTTCTCCATCTCATTTATCCCAGATCCCAACCATTGCTCCTCTTCCTTCTTTACCTGATTTGGAACTTGCTAACCCACCTTCTTCCCCCTTATTTTAGACACCTCTGTTTCTTCTTCTGTTCCCTTTGAACAGCAACGGTCTCAAACTGCCTCCACCACTGATCTTGCTTCTACAAGACACTCTACCCGTCCCAGGTAGCCTCCATCATATCTCAAGGATTATCACTACAGTCTTCTTGCTCCTGCTGGTTGTACCAACCCCTCTTCAGGTATTTCTCCACTTCATCCCCTTTCTTCCACACTAACTTATCATCTTTGTTCTCCATTGTATAGACAATTTTGTCTTTCTGTTTCCACCAATTTTGAACCACACACCTACACTTAAGCTTCTCAATATGATTGTTGGAATTTGGCTATGCAATCTGAACTTGCAGCTCTTGAGGTGAACCACACTTGGTCTGTTGTTGATTTACCACCAGGAAAGAAGCCTATTGGGTGCAAATGGGTCTACAAAATTAAATATCTTGCTGATGGAACCATAGAACGGTACAAAGCCAGATTAGTGGCTAAAGGTTAGTCAGACTGAGGGTGTTGATTACTTTGAAACCTATTCCCCTGTTGCCAAACTTACTACTGTTCGGGTTTTGCTAGCATTAACAACCATCAAAGGTTGGTACTTATAGCAGCTTGATGTCCATAATGCATTCTTGCATGGTGACTTGGATGAGGAAGTATATCTGACTCTTCCCCCTGGTTTATCCATTTCTTCAGCTTCAACTTCCGCTTCTAAAGTCTGCAAACTTCATAAATCCATCTATGGATTAAAACAAGCCAGTAGGCAGTGGTATTCCAAATTGTCTTCTGCTCTTCTATCCATGGGATACATTCAATCTACTGCTGATCATTCTCTGTTTATTAAGTCATCCTCATCTCATTTTACTGCTCTACTTGTTTATGTAGATGACATAATTTTAGCAGGTGATGACAAAGCTGAAATTGATTTCATTAAAGCTCAGTTGAACAAGTTTTTCAAAATTAAAAATCTTGGCAATCTGAGATATTTCTTGGGTCTTGAAGTTGCTTGATCCAGCAAAGGCATTATATTGAATCAGAGGAAATATGCTTTGGACATTTTGGAAGATGCTGGTTTTCTTGCTGCTAAACCTTCTTTCACACCATTCAGTCCATCTTTCAAGCTCCATAATGATCTTGGTTCTCCCTACAGTGATGAATCTGCTTATAGACGCCTCATTGGTCGTTTGATTTATCTCACAACAACAAGGCCTGATATCTCCTATGTTGTTCAGCAACTGAGTCAATTTGTTTCTAAACCTTTGGATATTCATTATCAAGCTGCAACAAGAGTTCTCAGATATATCAAAGGCTCTCCTGGTCATGGTCTCTTTTATTCTTCCTCAGCATCTCTCAAGCTGTCTGCCTTTGCAGATTCTGATTGGGCAAGTTGTCCCACTTCTAGGAAATCAATCACTGGTTAGCTTCATTTGGAATGTAACAAATCCTCTGATCAATTAATATTACGAATTCATATTTCTTCCTGAGCATGAGAATTCTCAAAGCCTACACAAACAACATTTCTCTCTGTGGATCTTGACCAATCCATTAAAATTTGGAAGTGATTGAAAACGATGCACGCTAATGTGATAGATTTGTACAAAATCACTTTTTAGCAAAACAAAAAAAAATCATACTTAGCACTAATTTAAGATTCTATTTTCCACTGCATAAAATGTGTGAAGTGACTAATTAGTAATGGGGCCGGTAATATACTCTCACTTGATTTATAAAAGGAGTGCATTAATAAACTACACATTTTATTATACCAAAAAACCCACACATTATCTTCTTTAATGGACCCAAATTTATTGGTATGAATATAATTTAAATTTTAATTACTTTTTAAATTTATGTTTCTCTATTTTCTTTCTACTCTCTCCATTTAATTTCTATTCTCCACTTCTCTCTCCTCTCTCCCGCTATTCTATATAGGCAGCTTTCTCTCTCCCCCTCCTATTTTCTCTCTGCACTTCATTATCATCACAGGGTGAGAGAGTATTAGCAAACGATGCAGCAGGGGAAAGCAGCAGGGGAAAGCAGCGAGTGTTGCGCCTATGCATTTCATTAAGTTTTATTTTTTTATCATATTTCTTTTAATAGTCTAAGACTTAGCTTCCATTAAAATAAATTAAGACAATACGTACTAAGATTCCGTAAAAAAAACGTTCATTGTTTGCTTAATAAAATGAAGCTTTACAGTTTATAAAAAAAATTCAAACTATTGCATCTCGTTCATTTTGATTTAAACTATATATATTTTATCTCCTCCATTTTGATTTTGAATTATGATGAAGTGCACAGAGAAAATAAAAGGAGAGAGGAAGAGAATAACATAGAATTGATGAGGGGAGAGTGGAGAGAGTAGTAGGAAATAGAAATTAATCGGAGAGAGAAGAAAAAAAATAGAGAAACATAAATTTAAAAAGTAATTAAATTTTAAATTACATTCATTCACATATATTTAAATTTTTTTAAAAAAGATGTGAGTTTTTTTGTCAAAATAGAAAATGTATGATTTACTGATGTACACCTTCTATAAATCAAGTGAGAGTACATTAGCATTCCCCATAATAATTATACTTGTTGAAAAACTTATTGAATTGTTTCCTTCAAATGAGATATGTTAATCATTTACTACTTAATTAATTACCAGTATCATAAAAAGTAAAGATGAAAAAAAGTCAATTAACCTATGAAGTAGTATAGGTTTGAAATCACACTCAGTAAAATTTTAAATTTATTTTTGTCTAATTATAAAAAAATTTACTTAACCTTTTTTCATGGGAATCATCAACAAAAAAGTGAAGCAAAGAATAATAGCTACAATTGTATGCCTTTACATCATGTAGAAAAACTTGCACAATAAAAAACCAATATGTTTAAATTTTTAAAAAAATATTTTTACACAAAGTACACCAAAAGTTACAACAATTAACATAGCCCAAAAACTTGTCACTTTATGATAAAATCATATTGAAGAAGGCTAGGTGTTTTTAATATACACAAGTAAAAAAATTTGTGTAATAATACACAAGTTAATTATGACCATTAATTATCACTACAAGAACATCGGTTTTTAGCTACGGCATAGTCGTCGCTATAGGGGAAAAACAATCGCTATAAATAATTCATAATTAGGGACGACCCACCAGCCGTCACTAAAAGCTTCGTCATTAATGCAGTAACGATGACACTAGTTCCATGACCGTCATAACATAGCGTAGGCCTGGCCGACGCTAATAATTTCTTAAAAAAAAAATCCTTTCTTCCAAGACTTATCAATTGTGACAATCGAACCCATAACCTGCATGATACCAAGAAGGAGCATCACGCTAAGTTTATTTTTTGAAATATATAGTGCAAAATATAATAGACACAATGAAAAAATAGCAAGAAATTAGCATCGGACTGGCTGACACTAACTTTGCGAAGGTCGACGCTAAATAATTTTTTTTTGTCTTTAGCGTCGGCCTTTATCGTTGACTTGGCCGACAATAAATAAAAAAATTTTAAAAAGTTTATTTTATCATTAGCGTCGGCCAGGCCGACGCTATTTAATAAAGTTAGCGTTAGTAGGCCAACTCTACATAAAAAAATGTAAAGAAAAATAAAATTCAACGGTGATGCCTTTTAGCGTTGGCCATGCGTCGGTCTGGCTGACACTTAGGGATGGGAACAGGTCAGGCCACTCGTTAGGGGTTAAAAACCGTGGCCGCAGGCATTAAAACTGTGGCCTAAAGGTTTAGGCCACGGTTTCTTGGTCGTCCTATATGCGTCCGTGGCCTATTCAAATAGGCCACAGTTTTTCGCCTTCGGCCACACTTTTTTACAATCGTGGTCTAAACTTAATAGAATAGACCACGGTTTTCGTGATCACTTTTAGGCCACAGTTTTTGTTTTTCAGGGTATAGACCACCTTTTTTATACGTGTAGTTATACGTGTAAACCACGGTTTCACAAGTGTGGCCATATATTTTATACCATATTTTAGAACAATGGACAATAACGATCAACATCAGCCATCAATTTTTGGCTATAATTATATAACTGTGGCCTATACATTTTTGGCCTATACATTTTAAGCCACAGTTTTTAAATGTAATCTTTTAATTTTTATTTAATTAAGCTATAATTATATAATCTTGACCTATACATTTTAAGCCACCGTTTTTAGTTGTAATCTTTTAATTTTTATTTAAGTATTACCACCCATATATGTAATAATTATCAATTTTGAGTTTAGGTAACGATACTTTTATAAAATTATTTATTTAATCCATATTTATATGAATGTGATTTATTAATTATAATATTTAATTAATTATTTAATTATATATATAATTGCATGCTATGTATATATAGTACAATGACTAAATATTTAATAAGTATGTATATATATATATATAATAAATATTTAATCTAAAATATTCCAAAAGATGCATAAAAACACTTGTATCTATTTTTTGTCATGTGTATAAACTCTCAAAATATAGAAAATTGACATAAACCTATCTAATCGATAAAATAGCTCTCTATCTCTCAAATTCAACAAATAACATCCAATTAAGAATATATATTAACTTCCAAGACATCCACCATCATGAATATCATTCTTCTTCCACATCTTCAAAATGATCTTCATCCTCAGTTATAACCTGTAATTATGAAAGCAAAAAATATACAATTTTATAAGTAGTAATATAAAATTTTATATATATAACTTAATAACAAATCACTAAGTCCTGTAGTCAAAAGTAATTTAATATTTTATTAGATTATTTAATATGCATTAGGTGTATAAAGCATATAAAGTACTATCTTTTTCTAGAGAGTAGAAAACAAAAAAACAGGCCCTGGAAACATTGATATGCATTACGTGTATAAAGTATATAAAGCATATTCATTTTAGATTTTTGAAAACATTGATATTGAAAAAATAATTTATCAGTTTCTATTATGTATTTCAATTAGCCTTGGACTCCACTCACTTTTTGAAGTACTTGTCTCACTGATATTTTGTTTACTACAGAAATTAAGTTAAAAGGAAATTCAACATTGAAAAAAATCAGGCTCTATCAGTTAGCTCTGCTAGTAATTCTGGATCCGAAATTGTGTGCTCCTCATCAACTTCTACACCGTTAAGTTTCAGCTAAAAAACGATAGCAAAACATTTTTTGATAAAATGGCAGAAGGAACCATTAAACAATATATAATAGACTGATGGAAAGCCTATATTAATGGCATGTTTAATTAATTTATTTATTACTAAGATCAAGTAATAAGCATCTTCGTCACAAATATATTATCACCATTGAATTTGTAAGAACATCAAATTCTGCAGGTATTTCTGCTACTATAATGAAGTATCACCAATTTGGAAGTATGCTTACCATGTAAATCGCTCTTGTCAAAGGCTTGCTAAGTGTCCGGTATGCATCAATCACCCTCGTAGATTGTTCAGCAGCAAAATCTCTTTTTTTGTAACCAATTTAAGTAATTAAAAAAATAGTTTCTCAAAAAACACATTCAACTTCACTAACCTCCCCCATCCCCTTTCAAAACAAAGAGTAAAAAGAAAAATCAGAAAGAACAAGGGAAAGAGTTTGAAATAAAAAGGAAGAACAAAGGATCTCCCATCAGACCAACCTGAGATTTTGAATGTATTAAATCAGGATGTAGTTTCTTTTGCCACTCTTTGTACTTTCCCTCCAAATTGCTGCCCTCTATGTTATACTTCCTTTCCCTGTTTTAAATTTAAAATTTAAAATTATAACAAATTGCTTATGAATTTCTCAACTCTTCTATTGATTCATCAGACAAATAACCAATAGAGTTCTCATTTCTTCATCAGAAAAACTAAAAACCACTGATTCACAGCCCAACAAAGAAATTCAGAAATATAATTAATACACAGTATGACATATCAAAACATTTCTGCATATGTGAATACAAATTGCACGAACAGAATGAGCTGGTGATGCCAGGACATCACCATATATGTGAATGAAAATTGTACAAGTAAAGAGTGATTGGGGGGGAAGTGATGGACAAATAGCATCATAAGATCCAAAGTGGGAGTATGCTTACCATGTAAATCGCTCTTGACAAAGGCTTGCCAAGTGTCCGGTATGCATCAATCAATCACCCTCGTAGATTGTTCAGTAGCAAAATCTCTTTCTTTATAACCAATTTAAGTAATTAAAACAAAAATAGTTTCTCTAAAAACACATTCAACTTCACTATCCTCCCCCATCCCCTTTCAAAACAAAGAGTAAAAAGAAAAATCAAAAAGAACAAGGGAAAGAGTTATCCAATTAGAGGAAATTAAAGTGAAACAAACGGTTGTATCATTAAAACTTCTAGGTATCATGACACAGCAATTGTTATATCAAGGAAGACATGTAACACAATCAATAATTAAAATGATTGAAACAATATTGAGTGATATCACCAGTAAAATCAAGGCATATATGAACTTAACTAGTATGTTATGTCAGTCATCAATATGATAAGCTAGAGTTTGTAAAGTTACTGGTTGCAGCGAAAGGTTCTAACTTTTCAAATGCATTGAAAAGTTGAAACAAAGACTTAAAAGGAACATGCATGAGTACATGAAATAATTAATTGAAGTAAAAACAGTCATCTCATATATGACATGAAAGTTTTAATGCAAGAATATGTCAGCATTTGGGAGGAACCACAGATATCTAAGACAAAAATAATACATATGTTGTGGTGCGAGCTATTCCGTCCCACTTGTTATATGTGCCCCTGCTATTCTAAGACCAATCACCATAGTCTATCCTGCACCCAATGAATCAAGTTGTGAGTGTTTCTGGCTCCTGAAACGTTTAACATATAGGGAATTGTACTTAAAAGAGAAGGAATTTGTCAGTATCCTACGACAAAAAATGCATATCCACTCAAGTGATAGGTATGCATCTTGGTGTCATTGTTCTGCAGTATAATTTCCATAAATCCTCTATAAGTTCCATTAATTACTGATGTTTCTGCCCGAGATGCTCCAGTTATAGGCTTAGTAGGAAAATCAAGCTTGTATACTCCCTTCAATTTGTACTGGTCAGCAAGCCTGATTGGAGTGGAAGGATTAACAAAAGAGATCCCACTGAGTGTTACTCGCCTCTTCCCATCAATTTTCACTCTAGAGTCCATGTAAGATGTCCGTAATCGAAGATTTGGGAATGATGAAAAGTGACAAAATGTGTTTCAATAACTAATCTTGGTCCAGGGTCATTCTTGCAATTTCAGAATTTAAAGAAATAAAATAGAAGGACCACCATATAATTATATCAAATAAAAGTTAACCCACTACAAAAAGGTAAAAATCGTGGTCCATGGGTGAACCATCTAACATGGTGGTCAATTGTAGAACTATCCTTAAAAAAAATATATAGAATGGTATAAAAACAACCAATGACAACACACCACTCTTTGTCCATCACTTTTTCTCTAATACATAAAAAAATAAAAAATATATATTATAAGAGATTATTAATGAAACTGGCTATTCCAAGTGAACAACAAATCAAACTGGCTATTGCAAACTACAAGGCCTTAATTAAACAAGAAAGTGTATATGAATGAAACAAAAACCTCAGCTCAGCTCAACACTACACAGGAGCAGCAAGAAATCAAACCCACCAAGCAAAAGGAATCAACAAATCAGACCCAGTTTTCTAGTCAAAGGTAAGATCAAGGGAGGAAACATCTACATTTGATGAAATAAAACTTGCAGCACTTACTGTAGTCTCTTATTTTCATCTCTCTAAATATGAACTTAATTGTCTTTATTAGATTTTGGACTTGGGCCTAACTCAACCCCAAAAGCTAGCTTGTAGGGTGTGGACTGCCCAAGGCTTATATACTATTAAATGGTTTTATCACTAGTCAATGTGGGACTTTCCAACACACCCCCTCATGCCTGGACATCTGGAGCGTGGACACATCAAGGGGTGGGGGCCCAATAACAACGGGTCTAGGATAGGCTTTGATACCATCTTAGATTTTGGATTGGGCCTAACTCAACCCCAAAAGCTAGCTTGTAGGGTGTGGACTGCCCAAGGCTTATATACTATTAAATGGCCTTATCACTAGTCAATGTGGGACTTTCCAACACACCCCCTCACGCCTGGACATCTGGAGCGTGGACACATCAAGGGGTGGGGGCCCAATAACAACGGGTCTAGTATAGGCTTTGATACCATCTTAGATTTTGGATTGGGCCTAACTCAACCCCAAAAGCTAGCTTGTAGGGTGTGGACTGCCCAAGGCTTATATACTATTAAATGGCCTTATCACTAGTCAATGTGGGACTTTCCAACACACCCCCTCACGCCCAGGGCTGGACATCTGGAGCGTGGACACATCAAGGGGTGGGGGCCCAATAACAACGGGTCTAGGATAGGCTTTGATACCATCTTAGCTTTTGGATTGGGCCTAACTCAACCCCAAAAGCTAGCTTGTAGGGTGAGGACTGCCCAAGGCTTATATACCACAATTTGGCCTTATCTCTAGGCAATGTGGGACTCTAATACACCCACTCACGCCCATGACTGGACATCTGAAGCGTGGACAAACTATACGGGTGGCGGCCCAATAACAACGGATCATCTAGGATAGGCTCTGATACCATATTAGATTTTGGACTTGGGCCTAACTCAACCCCAAAAGCTAGCTTGTAGGGTGTGGACTGCCCAAGGCTTATATACTATTAAATGGCCTTATCACTAGTCAATGTGGGACTTTCCAACAGTCTTCTCTATTATTCTTTTGCTTCCTCCTCATCCTGGACAATAAATGCTTGAGAAAGTTTATCATGATTATTAGCTTTGCAAAATACGCCGCCATCCAAGTCATCTACATCAAAACCTCGTACTCACATCACCTCGCCATACAGTTTAGATGCATGTCATTATTCTCCCAGCCAGTCCCATTTGTAAAACTAGCAAGGCATAAGATCTATATATGAAATCACTGACTTTTAAAGTGCTAATCACTAAACTTTATTGGGGAAAGGGGGAAATTTTTCTTGAATGCAGAGACAGAGCAAACTTCCTAACCACCATGATTGTGATATGCTGGGGGCTAATGTGAATCTCTGCCTTGTAGTGACCATGCTTGGCAAGATTTTGTTTCAGTACAGAACCATAAGCTACAGAGCTTTCAAATGCAACTAGACTTTCTCCATGGAATCAGGGTTTTGAGAAAAAGAAAAACACAGTTGTTCCTAAATGGTTGAAATTCCACAAAAAAATAACTTAGAATTTTATCAGGAAAAACAAATTTCAAGTCCAACCCAGAATTTAGAAAAGCAGCTCAGGAAATTGTAGTTCAATGTTCGCACTCCAATCCAAAACTTTTTAAAGTTAAACCAGAAAAAGGCATAAGATGAGCCAGAATTTCCCGAACAACTTTCTTTCTTTTCTTTTTTTTAGCGGTTCTTCATGTCCTTTCTTTCTTTCTTTCTTTCTTTTCTTTTCTTCACACAAGTCAATTGCTCAGCCGAGCCGAACAGTTGGTCGAGAATGATAACAAGGCCATGAACACCAAACATCAGAATAGAATTAAGAGATTTCATATATCTTACTCGAATAGAATCATCCATAACCAGAATAGAAATAACAGAGGAATACACAACAGATAAAAACAGGGGTGGTGATCGAATGGCTTACCAAAATGTGGGTCGACAGTGGAGAACAACGCTGGGTTCTTCATCGTCAAACTTGGGGTTCTTCGTCGTGCACGTATCTTCGCTGAATGAGATCGTGAACGAAAAATCAAGAAAGATTAGAGAAGGGATTTGGGGGCGACTCTGGAATTGGGAGAACGAAGGAAGTGATTATCGAAATTAGGGCTGGAATTGGGAGAACGGAGGAGGAAGTGATTAACAAATTTGGGAATTTCTGATATTTTGTGGTAAGAGGGGTTTTGGGACGTACTCAAGCAGAAGAGGGGTTAGCGGTTCACAAAATTTTTATTTTATTTAATTTCCGCTAAAACTTCCCAATTTAATTATAAATTAATTTTAGTCCACGGTTTATGTTTAAATTTTTTTAAGCTACCTCCTTTTAAATGTGGTCATACACACCCACGGTTTGAGAATCGTGGTCTATTTATCATCTACGTTTTTAAGACCGTGATCTAAAATAAATAGACCACGGTTCAAGATTTCAATTTTAAAAAGGGGGATTATTATGGGTATATTTGTCCACATGTACAAAAGTGTGGCGTATGTCATGTTTAGGCCACGACTTTCCACCTGTGGGCGAGAAAACCGTAGTCTAAAGTAAAAAATGTTGCAGTGGAGTGTTGTGCCTATGCATTTCATTAAGTTTTATTTTTTTATCATATTTCTTTTAATAGTCTAAGACTTAGCTTCCATTAAAATAAATTAAGACAATACGTACTAAGATTCCGTAAAAAAAAGTTCATTGTTTGCTTAATAAAATGAAGCGTTACAGTTTATAAAAAAAATTCAAACTATTGCATCTCATTCATTTTGATTTAAACTATATATATTTTATCTCCTCCATTTTGATTTTGAATTATGATGAAGTGCACAGAGAAAGTAAAAGGAGAGAGGAAGAGAATAACATAGAATTGATGAGGGGAGAGTGGAGAGAGCAGTAGGAAATAGAAATTAATCGGAGAGAGAAAAAGAAAAAATAGAGAAACATAAATTTAAAAAGTAATTAAATTTTAAATTACATTCATTCCCATATATTTAAATTCTTTAAGAAAAGATGTGAGTTTTTTTTGTCAAAATAGAAAAGGTATGGTTTACTAATGTACTCCTTTTATAAATCAAGTGAGAGTACATTAGCATTCCCCATCAATAATTACACTTGTTGAAAAACTTATTGAATTGTTTCCTTCAAATGAGATATGTTAATCATTTACTACTTAATTAATTACAAGTATCATAAAAAATAAAGATGAAAAAAAGTCAATTAACCTATGAAGTAGTATAGGTTTGAAATCACACTCAGTAAAATTTTAAATTTATTTTTGTCTAATTATAAAAAAATTTACTTAACCTTTTTTGCATGGGAATCATCAACAAAAAAAGTGAAGCAAAGAATAATAGCTACAATTGTATGCCTTTACATCATGTAGAAAAACTTGCACAATAAAAAACCAATATGTTTAAATTTTTTAAAAAATATTTTTACACAAAGTACACCAAAAGTTACAACAATTAACATAGCCCAAAAACTTGTCACTTTATGATAAAATCATATTGAAGAAGGCTAGGTGTTTTTAATATACACAAGTAAAAAATTTGTGTAATAATACACAAGTTAATTATGACCATTAATTATCACTACAAGAACATTGGTTTTTAGCTACGGCAAAGCCGTCGCTATAGGGGAAAAACAATCGCTATAAATAATTCATAATTAGCGACAACCCACCAGCCGTCACTAAAAGCTTCGTCATTAATGCAGTAACGATGACACTAGTTCCATGACCGTCATAACATAGCGTAGGTCTGGCCGACGCTAATAATTTCTTTTAAAAAAATCCTTTCTTCCAAGACTTATCAATTGTGACAATCAAACCCACAACTTGCATGATACCAAGAAGGAGCATTACCGTTACGCTAAGTTTGTTTTTTGAAATATATAGTGCAAAATATAATAGACACAATGAAAAAATAGCAAGAAATTAGCATCGGACTGGCCGAAACTAACTTTGCGAAGGCCGGCGCTAAATAATTTTTTTTTTGTCTTTAGCGTCGACCTTTATCGTTGACTTGGCCGACAATAAATAAAAAATTTTAAAAAGTTTATTTTATCATTAGCGTCGGCCAGGCCGACGCTATTTAATAAAGTTATCGTCAGTAGGCCAACTCTACATAAAAAAATGTAAAGAAAAATAAAATTCAACGGTGATGCCTTTTAGCGTCGGCCTTGCGTCGGTCTGGCTGAGGCTTAGGGATGGGAACAGGCCAGACCACTCGTCAGGGGCCTACAGTCTGGCCTACATCAGGCCTAAGTCAGGCCATGCCAATTTATTAAATAGATCAGGCCAAGGCTTTTTCAAAAGCCTATATAGTAAAACATATCAGGCTTCAGGCCATCGAAAAAGCCTTTTAAGCCTACTAGGCCGGCCTATTTAACTAAATATAAATAAAATACTAATATTTTTTATATTGCTATTATTATTATAAAGATTTTTATTATTTTTCCTTATAATTATATACTTATTAGCTTGTATAAACATTTAAGTATGTTAAAAACTTGAGCTTATAAGTCTATTCAAATATATGTTTATGATATATTCAAGTACCTTACTATAAAGCAGACTTTTAAACAGGCTTTGAGGTCATGTCAGACTTTAAATAGGTCAAACTTTGACCATAAAATAAAGCCTATGTCAGATTAACAAGCAGGCTCAGGCCATGTATTTAAGATGCAGGCCAGACTCAGGCCTTGGAAAGCCTAGTTCGGCTCAGCCTATTCCCATCCCTACTGACGCAACAGGAAACGATGTTGTGGCCGATGCTACACGTTCGCATCTAAATCACTGATTTATTGTAGTGTATATTAATTTTTTATTGAATGTTGGTGATTAATTTAAAGTTGATATCCGGTTGCCCATGACCTTTATTTCAAAGACACCATTTTGCAATTTTGGACAACAATTGTAGTAATTTCTAGCATAAGACTTATAGAAGTTTGAGTGTGCATGGGAAGACTTTATAGCTGGACGTCCTCAACAAAAATGTTTAGAGAACGAAATGGTCCTCAACAAGAAAGGTTGTTGAATGAAATGTTGTAGTCAGCATATAGATAACAATGCTAAGAACACTCTTCCAACTCAAATGTGCATAAGCATAACAAGAAAATGCAAGATTTGGCCTTAGTATGGAAAATGGAGCCTCTGAAAAATTCCTTAGTCAAATGTTGCTGGAAGCTCAGAAGGCTTTAATAGAAATTTTTGTTTGAGGATAAATCCATCATGCCAACAAATTTATCTTCCTCACGCTACATTCTCATGTGATCAAGAATTCTGATTTTTCTTCATACTTCTCCAATATTGTAAAGGTCATTCTGTTGATAATTCTCTGGGCTTGAATATACTTGCTAGAAGACTATTTTTTATTTTATAATTAAATATCAATGGATTAATCAAATAAATAAATAAGAAAAAAGATATTGGAATGCCTTGTCTCTTGATGATTGAGAGAGGGTGAGAAGAGTAAAGAAAGATAGAAGGATTCTTGTGCGCTGCAGAATATTTCAAGCAATTCTTTTGCTGGCTTTGCATACCTTGTATTCCTTAGCACATTCTCCATTCCCAAGGATCACGATGATGACCCAAACTCAATATGTACATGGTTGTTCTCACCTAGTCCCCCTTGTATATGCAATGCCTGGTGCGAATGGTGACCCCAAGATTCTTGTAAGGATACGAAATCGAAGACAATTTGTTTATGGTGTCTATCGAGTCAGAGATATTAAATCAAGCTTTCTAAAAGGGCAACTTGCAAATAGGTGATAAAAATTGTAGGTGCCATATTGTTACAAAGAAAATTCAAATACAAAAGAAAAAAGACAAAAAATTGAAGCTCCAAAGAGATAAGAGTTACATTGCATATTACTGTCGAAATAGTGGAGATTTTATTTGCATGAGGGATCAAAGATTATGGATTGCAGTCACCCATTGCCTTTATCTTCATTTCTTAGGTGGTTATTATTTTATTATTTATCATCTTCATCATTTGCCTATAAAAGAGTTGTTGTTGCACCTGGCTTTAATATAAGTGTGTGAATGAAATTGTGAGTGAAATTAAAAACTTTCTTCCTCTTTCTCTGTTTTGATGTGTGTATGTAATATTTTTGCGAGAGTTTATTTTTTCATTTTCAAGATGTCCCATTGATATCAAATTGGTATTACAGCTTGAGAGACTAGTAGTAGGGGTGTTCAAGACCCGATCTGTCCCTTTGACCCGTCCTAACCCGTTCTACTCGAGTCAGGTTTGTTCCTGTTCTACGAGAAAGAATAGAACCAAATCGGGTCTCATTTATTGACCCGACATTTGGTTGAGGACGGGTTCAGATTAACCTTCAGGTTACCCGGCCCGTCTTTTATATATAAATATAATATTTATAAGTTATAATTTTCTATTATGTAAAGTCCCAACCTTATTTTTTCCTTTTAGATAGAATTTTTTAGTCTAAGTTTCCTCTATCTACCTTTAAAAATTCATTCCATATATAAATTTATATAGTGATATAATGTTATTTTTGTTTTAGTAATGTCCCAAACTTTAAAAAAGTAAAAAAAATTACATACATTAAGAGGAATTTTATTGTATGCAATATATTTACTAATTGTATGAATTATTTTCCTTTGAACATTGTTATATGATCGTTCCATGATTATATTTAGCTTATATATCTGGTCAATCCAATCTTTTCCTACTCAGACTCGGTCTTACATAAACCCATACATCATCGGGTCTCTTCGGGTCTATGGACGAGTTCGGGTCCATAGAATTGACCCGATAAAAAAATAGGGTCGAGTTAAGGACAAACATAACCCATCCCATGAACACCCCTACCTAGTAATGTGATTGTTAAAAAAATTAAGAGTGTATGCGGAACAAAATTGTTCGCACTTTCATAATTTTTTTAGTCAGTGTGAGAGAAAGATAATGCAAACTTCAATATTGTTTGTTCCTGTGCCAAATTAGATGGGAAACTTGATTTGAAAGCTCACAATATGTGGAAGTGCGTTGATCCAGACTAGAAGCAGAAGCTGATGAAACCGCTCAACTGAGGGACCGGTTAGCGTTATCTCAAATCAACCAAGTTTTAGATTATTCAGTTTTTGATAAAATTGCACATGTCAAAACTTCAAAGGAAGAATGAGACATACTGAAGATGTCCTATAAAGGTGTAGATAAAGCTCAGAAATCCAAATTGCAATCTCTACGTAGAGAATATGAAAGGTATGAGATATCAAACTCAAAAAATGTAGATTAATATTTTTCACGTGTCATAAATTTTGTGAACAAGATGAGGGTGTATAGAGACGATATGCCGGACAACAAAGTGGTGGAGAAAATTCTTCGCATGATGCCAATCAAATTTGATTATGTGATGACTACAAGAATTGAGTCTCATAATATAGATACCATGACAATTGCAGAATTGCATCGAAGTTTTGAAAGCCATGTAAACAGAATTTCGGAGAAAACGAAAAAAACAAATGAAGAAGCTTTGAAGAGTCGCAATGGTGTTGTAGAATCCAGCCAAAATACTAAAGGTAGAGGTCAAGATAATTTCAATAATGGAGGAAAAGGAAACAACGGAAGAAGAGGTCGTGGAAGTTTCGGAGGAAGAGGACACATAATTATAACCAAGGGAGAGAAAAGAATTCAAAACCAGCTTATGGAAGAGGTGAAAACAATTTGGACCTGCCAATCATAGAATAGGAAAAATAAAATAATCATTACCAAGAATGAACCAATTTCAATTATTTTCAATGTGGGATGTTTGGCCACAAAGATGCAGATTGTAGATTCAAACAACATACAAACATAGTTGAGAATCAAAATTGTGATGTTGGTGAGAATTTTGATAACCCACACAGTTTTTGTTATTGGCACACAATATTTCTATAGAAGATGAAAGTATCTACTTCTTAGATATTGGCTATAGTAATCATATGAGTGAGAAGAGAGAATTATTCTCTTCTTTAGATGAAACAGTTAGATTAACAGTAAAGTTTGGCAACAACTCAAATATACCAATTTTTGGAAAAGGTCGAATTCCTATCAAATTGAAGAACGGATCCCAGAATTTCTTCTCTGATGTTTTCTATGCTACTTGACTTCATCATAATCTATCGAGTATCAGACAATTATTAGAGAAAGGCTATAACATGCGGATACTACACATTGATTGGCAACAACGAGAGATTTATTTCCAAGGTAAAAATGACTCCTAACCGCCTATTCCCTTTGAATCTATGATTAATGAAGGGAAGAAAACTAGAGTCTAATTCTAAAATTAGAGTTAAATATACATAAACTTGAAATTAATAATATAAATCACAAGTTGAGTAATATTGTAAGTAAGGATGACAATTGAGCCCAAGCCTTATGGGTGCCTGCAAAAATTACTTGTAATGGGTAGGGTAAAAACACGCAAAGCAGGTATGGGTAATAGCCCGCATTTTTTGATAGGGACGGGCACAGGTATGGACACTATGATGCCCAACTCGCCCTATACCCTCGCACACACTCACACACATATACATATATAATTATTTAATAAATAATATCATATATAATTATATAGAGAGATATATTAATTTTATTAAAATATCTAATATATTTATACACATTTTTAAAATTGATATATATGTTACGGACTAGACCTTAGAGGCCCAAACCCGTTCAACACGGACTGGATCCAACCTTTCAGACCAAATCGCCCAACTCGGCCAAGTTGGCATGATCTGGACAACCACTGGTGAGCAGCACCAGAAATCTTCCTACACCATGCACTACAGGACCTTATGGATCAGGGCCCAAGGTCCAAATCCCAAGATATTCCTCTATAAACATTATAGACGTCAGGTGTCAGGTACGCATTAATTACGCATTTACTGCTATCAACCCAGACCTTAGTTGACATGGGCGTCAGAGTGTCTTCGCAGGCACACCCCCCCACCGTTATGGATTGACTCGCAAGATCCATCGCAACCTAAACCCGAGTTCGTCGTCCGGAAGACTAAGTCCGAGTTACATACTCAAACATTTGGCGCTAGAAGGAGGGCCTCCCCCTTTATCATTATAACAGTTAGCATTCATTTCCAGACCAGAAGAGCTAGACCTCATCCAACCCGTGAGGGCTGGGTCGAATACCTGAATTACCTTGACGAGGGTTTTGAAGATGTTGGTACATCACAACCCGCACCCCAGGCTAACCAAATCACTGCCCACCACCCTAACCTGCGCGACGAGATTATCCATCAGCTCGAGGCTCGTCTAAGAGAACTCGAAGGGCAAGCCCCTAGACCACCCTCTGTTCCTCAACCCCTTCCCATACTGCAAGTTGACCCTGAAGTACTTCAACTTAGGAACGAATCAGACAACTGGAACGTAGTGTCAGTCAACAACAACCTCATCCCACAAACCAACTCTCACCCAAACACAAACCATCATGCCCAAATACAGCAGGAAGTTACCCAACCAGAAAATAGGGCCACACTAGGCTTACCCGTCCCTTTCAAACATCTTTTCTCGAACCGACTTTCTAGGGCCGAGATACCTAAACCATTCTGCAATGCCTTGCCCATTAAACCTTTCAGTGGAACTACAAGTCAAACACATCGATGCTTTCTGTAAAGAAATGCTTTTTGTGGGAGCCCCAGAAGCCATGATCTGCATATCTTTCCCACGAACATTGAAGGAGTAAGCATTAGCTTGGTTCAAAACTCTCCACACCAGATCAATAGACCATTGGGAAGACCTTTAATCTGCATTCATGGGCCGGTTTACCATCTCCACAAAACTCCCGAGGGACCTATTTAATTTGACGAAGTCAAGAAAAACAAAGAAGAACAACTGAGAGTTTTCTTCGCTCGCTTCTATAAGCAATGTGCCTTGATCCCATACTTAGATGAAAATGTGCAACTATTATGCGTTGTCTCGACCCTGACACCAGGATCACCTATGGTCGTATCCCTCTCTGAAGAGTCGAACCATACGATGGAACAATTCAGAACTAGATCATACAAGTTTGTAGGGAAAGAGATTCACCTGGCATGAGCATCTGGGCATACATCCTCCCAGCGTTAAGACCGAGATCATTTTCCCCATGACATACATCGACCTAGAGACAAAAATCATAGGCACCATGACTCACCCAACTCAAGGGACGATACAATACTGACAAACCTCTCAACACTAACCCCAGTAAGATCCTGAAGGAGGTGATGCACACAGAGTTAGCAAACTCCAATAAGCCTTTGCCTTTGAAAGTTGCAGCCCAAAAGGATAACTCGAAGTATTGTTTTTCCGCGAGGGATATGGCCACACAAATGACGAATGCTTTGAGCTAAGAGACATCATTGAGGAACTGATAAGGGATGGTAGACTAACAAAGTATGTGAGAAGAGGACGCAACAGAAAGAGGTCCCTTAGTCCCAGGGGATGGAGAAACGAAGAGGAGGAAATCCAACACTCCACCCAGAGGAGAGAATAAGAAAGAAACTGCTAACCCCGGTCCCAGCAACAAAGATTCATAGACTGTGACCCCCAAGGTCAGCATCAACATGATCTAAGGAGGATTCGCAGGATGAAGAACGTCCAATAACTTCAAGAAGAGGTATTGAGGGAAGTTTACACAATAGAACGTTCATATATCAACCCCGGGGATTACCGGGTTCTCAACCCGGTCATTTCATTCTCAGACAGTGAATTTGTAGACAAGATAGAAGATCAAGATGACTCATTCGTCATCCGGGATTTTATTGGAGATGGAGATGTCGAACGAGTCTTCATTGATCAAGGCAGTTCGGCCAACATTTTTTTCTACAAGGCGTACTTACAGTTACTCCTTCCCCTCGACTCTTTACTTCCTTACAAGGGTGATCTTGTTCGTTTTAGAGGTGAAAGGATTCAACCCAAAGGTTATCTGTAGACAACACTACGCGCGGGGATCAACAACGTACAACAAGGCAGACACTTCAAAGTTCCTAGTGGTGTATTGCCCCAATTTATACAACACCATTCTCGGCCGACCCTCGCTAAATGCCATGGGAGTAATAATTTCCACCAAGCACTTGATGATGAAGTTTCCTAGACGGGATGTCCAAGTTATTGCAGTTGCTAAAGACCAAAAAGAGGCCAGAAGATGTTTCAATGCCACGCTCCAGTAGAGTGCTGATGAGATCTTGGCAAGCGTACCAATATCGCAGCAGTATAATAGTCTTAAAGTAAGGGTTGCCGTACCCACGAGGAATGGTACAAAATAAATTCTTAATAGCCAATCTAATTGAGTATATAAAGAGAAACTGTATAATTTATTATTGTAATTAAGAAAATAATGCAGTAAGAAATTAAATCAAAAAGAAATATTTAAGAAAGATATGAAAATTAAATAAAGATTATAATAAGATAATAAAATAAAATAAAAGATTTGGGATAGATTTATAAAATAAAATAAAATATGAAACAAAGAGAAACAAGGATAAGATTGAGCAAATAAAGAGAAACTAGGATTGAACTCCGTCTATCGCACCCCTCTTGTATTTTGGAAATCAATAATATTTAGGAATTTGTAATCATAAATATTGAAACACAAATAAATATTATTTCATAAAAGGTTCCCACAAATATGAAATACTCAGAAACAATTCATGCAGGTTCCCACTGTCACAAATTGCCCCGCTTGAAGATCATTTGTTAAAGCTATCAATTCATCGTGGTTCCCACAGTAACAAATTGAGTGTTTTTACCAATCATATTTCATAAACCCTATTCCTAGCGTATTTAAGAAATCGCATCATAACTCCGGTACAAAGACGGAAGTTAAGCATTAAGAGTTGAATAAAAACATCAATATTATAAAAACAGAGATTCCTAAATAATAAAGAAAAATCCAAAATACAATTTGGGGATTGAATCGACTACATTCAATCCTAAAGAGAGAATTGACTACTCATGGTAGCCATTACCACCAGAGACCGTCACACTTTTCTCCTAACTCCGTATCTACTCAAAAACTCTGTAACTCTCTGAATGACTAAAACTGACTGCTAAAAGTCATTTAAATACTGTTCTGATGAGCTCTTTAGACTTTGTTTGTGGCCCATTACAAATTAGGTTACGTTTCCCTCTGCCTTCACTCAGCGCAGGTGAAGCGCAGGAAACAGTACTGAACGGTCATTCTTGCGCCTATTTTTCAATAGCTGGCGGTAGATTGAAATACTAGTGGTCAAAATTTATGTTTTCAGCGGCATCAATATGCAGTCTTAAAGGTGACACGAACTAGAATTGAAATGCTGTTGGGCATTGTATAAAGATATGTGAGATTGTCTCCCTCTGCATCCCCACAAACTGAGCAGATAGCATCATCAGAAATTCCTCTAGCGCATAAATGATTTGCCGAAAGAATATTGTTGCACGCATACCATGCTATATCCTTGCACCTGGGAATACAGTTTGAATGCCACAGCTTCTTCCAATTATGAGAATTAGAATAAGAATTTGATTTTGAATTGCTATTAGCTTTGCATTGCAAGAGATTATATCCCGACCGCACAGAATAAACTCAATTAGAGTTATGTTGCCATATAAGAAAATCATCCTGATCATTGCTTCGTAGGGGGATGCTCCAAATTTTACTAGCTTCTCTCAATGGATGGCCCAAGAATGAGAGAATCTTCCTTCTATCCCACTCTTTATTTCCTGGGTCAATGAGTTCACACACCATCAGCAATCCAAATGATGTATTCGAGTGAAGATGCATCTTTCAGTCAGTAGAGTTTGGGATCCAACGGTCCTAAAAAATTCCCACTGTACAACCATTCCCGGTCTTACACATTCCACCCTCCTCTATTAAATTCTTTGATTGCCAAATGCTAGACCACGTGAGACTAGGATTGTATCCAAATTAATTAGGCCAAAAAAAACTTCGCTATTGGGAAAGCAGCGAGCTTATAAAATTTTAGATGTTAATGAATTTTTATTTTGAATCAAACTCCACCATTGCTTCGCCAATAGTGCAATATTAAATTCAACAATTTTTCTAAATCCGAGACCACTTGTGCTTTTCTGTTAGGATCATTTTTTCGTAGCTCAGCCAATGGATTCTTGTACTGTCAGAATAGCCCTCATAATAGAATCGGGGCGATCATATTTTCAATTTTTCTGCAAAAGAATAATAGCAACTTGAAGCCGCTCATAATATATACTGGTAATTTGGTATTCGCTAGGCCCGTTAAAATGGTCCAATTGTCCTTTATTCATTCAGCCCATCCATATGAAATTTGATCCAATCCATCCAATTGTGTAAACAAAATAATAATTGGACTGGACTGGATAGGTAATTTATTTAAATGGATGGATAACAATCCATCATGTGTTATCTTTAAATCCAATGGATCAATAATAAAAAATAAATAAATAAACAAATTTATCATCTGATTAAAGCTTTATAGATCAAAATTAGATATTATTGCCTGAGTCATGAGTCAGTGATTTAATGAGAACATCTCTACCCACTCTTGAGAGAGCCTTCTTCTTCCATTCTTTTAATTTCTTCCAGACTTTATGTCTAACGAAATTAAACACTTGGGTTTTGGATCTCCCTATAAGTGTGGAGAGTCCCATGTATCTATCATGTCTCTCTATTGCCTTAACTCCCAACTGACCTTCCAGCTGATTTTATCTAATAATGAGCACATTCCCGCTGTAAAAGAGCTATGGCTTACATAAATTTATTTTTATCCCGATGAGTAATTTTAATACCATGGAGGCTATTATTTTCAACAACTTTATAAATCATCGCTGAAAGAGACTCTACACATAGAATAAATAAGAAGGGAGAAAAAGGGTCCCCTTGTCTCAACCCTTATGAGGAAAATAATTTATTGCATGGATTTCCATTTAGCATAATTGAAAAAGAAACCGATATGACACGTCTCTTGATTAAATTGACTCCAAGGGCGGAGAGTTATAGGGACTAATGGGCCATGGCTCCCTCAACTTTTTTTTACATATATTATATATATTTATATATATATATATATATATGAATAATTATATAAGAGTTGTATAATAAAAAAGGCCTAGTTTAAATCTTGTTGATTGAGTCCAATAAAATATAGTTAATTGGTGTCCACATTTTGTTTCCAATTATATTCCTAATTTATTTCAAAATTACTTTAAAAATTCACGACTTAAATGATAAGGATAATATTTTAAATTTAAATTAAGAAATAGGGAATAAAATTAGAATAGGAAAAATAGAATCAATTAGAATTTAACTTTGAATTGTAAAAATAAGGATTAGTGTTAAAAAAATTATCATTAAAAAAATAGAACAGTATATCATCCAAATTTAAAGAAGTATTTGAATTTGAATTATTAATCTATACTTTTCAAAATTACTTTAAAAATTTACGACTTAAATGATAAGGATAATATTTTAAATTTAAATTAAGAAATAGTGATTAAAATTAGAATAGGAAAAAATAGAATCAATCAGAATTTGAATTTGAATTGTAAAAAAATCAATAAAATATAGTTAATTAGGGTATTGAAATTGAGTTAATGAGAAGGCAATTGAGTTGTTGAATCTTAGTTGGACTCTTGATCCAAGAGAAGTCTGCAGATGTTTTCAAATTGATGACATTTGCAAACTTGACCATAAATTCTATCGTGAAGTACTTTACAGAAGTTGAGCAAGAAGAATTGAGAATGCAATTGCGTCACTTTGAGATTGAGATAGCTAGTAACAAAGAATTTCACAAATTATTTAGCACTTCAGAATTGTGTCAATGGTTAGTGGAAACAAGGAAAGTAGACATTATTCACTTTTCTACAGGTTGATAAAACTTGTGTTGACTTTGCCAGTTTCTACAACAACTACTGAACATTCCTTTTCTGCTATGAACATCATCAAAACTAAGCTTCAAAACAAAATGGACGATGACTTTCTAGAGCATTGTCTCATCATCTTTATTGAGAGAGAAATTACCAAGAAATTTAGTATGGATTCAATTAGAGATGGATTTCGTGACATGAAGGAACGCAGAGCTCTTTTATAGTTTAACCTTTTAGTTACTTTGAATTTATTTTTTTTTCTTTGGTTTTACTTTATATAGTCATTTTATCTTTTTAATAATTTTATTTATTTAGCAATAATATTTATAGTCTGACTCACACTTCAACTTTATTTGACCCCCTAACTTAAGATCCTGCCTGCTCTACCCCTTTGATTAGCTTTATAATGTCATCTATTTTTTGTTGTGCCACCAACTCCTTAAGCTTTTCCTGCTTCTGTTTAATTTTTTTGGGATACACCCAAAGGGTTTTTTGCTCCACCTTACCAAATTATGCCCCACGCTATCTAAGTTACTTATCACAGGTGCGTCAATATTTCAAGCCTCCTGAACAATTCCTTCACCAGCATTTTCCTGCAACCACATTTTCTCAAAATGACACAACCTTTGGTGAGGCAATTTTTCTTTTACCACCTTTATTGCTCCCACAAGTATAGGATCGTGATCACCGATTCGTCTTATTCGATGGAATATTTGCATTGCACTCCAAACATTCTTCCATGTGCTATTAGCAAAAACTAGATCAATATATTCTTCTACAATGTCTGGATAACTCCTTATGTTCCAGAAACCCCAAGTCTTGAAGACCACATTCTTCAATAACATTAGTGAATCCGATCCTTTTAATTGTTCCAACTAAATTAGATTACCACCCTATTTGTCCTCTACTTGAAGCACTTGATTAAAGTCCTTGACGCAAAGCCAATGAGTGGAATTAGATGGCTTTAAAGAACGTAGCAAGCTCCAAGTACGACTTTTATTTTTTCTATTTGAGAAACCATAAACTCCAAGAAAAAAAAAAGAAAAGTCTCTCCATCAATATTGTTTTCCACCTTGACATGAAAATGGTTCTGTTGAGTCTAAAGACTTTAAAAGTTTAAGACACTCACTGATAAGATTTTGATGATTATAAACTTAAGATAAACTCTTTAAAACTTCATTTATTCCGATGTAGTTATGATATTTCAGATATGCTTAACATCTTAAAATCAAAGGTTGTCTGAAGTACACTCTGGTTCTAAAGGAAGTCATGTCTGAAGTGTTCAAGGCGTTTTGAAGCATTTGGTTCTAAAGTATCTTTTGAAGTCTGAAGTATGATGTGAAGATTGAAGTGCTTTCTGAAGCCAAGACCCTGTCTAACGTGGCAAGTCAAAGACTGGTTCATTCCTTCATGCAACCTCAGAACACGAATCAGGAAAGACAAAAGATCACTTTTGACGGAGTTTTGAAATTCAAGCACAAATAAGAAAATACTGAGTTGCAGGATTTGTAGAAGTCAGAACAACACTGCAACCTTTTACCTTGTCAGAGCTATTTCACAACGGGTTGAAGAGCATTTAATGCTATCTCTCAACGGACATCTCAACGACGTTTTCAAGCTCATCAAAGCCTATAAATACCAGTGATCTCTGTGAAGCAAAGAAGAAGCAACTTACGCAAAATTCTTTGAGAGAAAACACTACAAAAATCTATTTAGATTTTACCCTGATATACTTGTAAAAAACTTTTATGCCTAGTGTTAAATCACTATTTTCTTTGTACACACTTCTGAACAAAGAACTTTGTGTTCTAAGTTCATTTTTCTTGTAAACACTTAGTTGTTTTGAGCCTGAAGAGGCAAGGTTAGAAAACAATACTTGTAAAGAGCCTGGAGAGGCTAGGTGTGCAAACAATACTCGTTGTTTAGAGCCTGAAGAGGCTTGGCTGAAAAGAATACTTGTAACATGTTCATATTAGTGAAAAAAATCCAGAAGCTAGTTGGCTTTGGGACTGAACGTAGCTCACAGTGGACAACTTCTAAAACCTGTCTGAAAAGCTTAAAAATTCAGTTTGCGAAAAAGGTTTCCAAAACCTGCAAAGTTTATAAATACACTATTCAACCCCCCTTCTAGTGTTTTCATGTGTGTTCCTATAGGTTCTAAGAATAGGACAACACCTTAAAATTCAAATAGTGCTTCTAGAACAAAGTCAATCCATCTCCCCTTTCATGCCCCATACCTCCATAGTCTACATCAAATACTCCTTCTAGGCGAGCCATGCGTCTCAATCTTTGAATTTCATGTGACTTTTTCCTTGTCTCCCTTAGGAGAACAAGGTCGGGATCATCATTTCTAAGGATCTTCCTCGAAGAACGAACCGCCCATAGGTTCCCAAGCCCACTATAGTTACAACTGATGGTTTTCATGGTAACCGACAAGGAACAACCTCTATTAATGTTGAAAACAACTTATTATTTTGTGTAACCTCTACTTCTATTATCTCCATTTCCTCTTGTTTCATCTCCCCTACATTCCTCTTAATGTTATGGTCAACATGTTTGTAACTGTTATTGTCATTCTAAACTTCACATCCCTTCTTTTGCACATTTTTGGCTTTTGTTGAGTATCATTAATCTAAGGCTCAACTGCTACATGTATTATATTGTTCTCCTTCTATGTTTCATTGGCTGCCCATAATTTGTTCCGTAGTGAATTGTCTTCTTTTGCATTGTGAACCTTCCTGTGCACCATGTTTTCTTTAATTTTCACCCCAAACACCACGTACGTTAACCCTATCACATGTGTCTTGCCCACTACAATCTTCTTTATTTTTTTCAGACCAATGGATAAAGCTTGAAGGACTTCTGTGACATTTAAGCTTTTAGGAATCATGATTGCTTCTTTTATCCCAAATGCGTCCTCCACCGACACAGTATTTGGACCGGTGTTATGGTCAACACCTGGGACAAATAACTCCTTCTAACACGGGTTCAATGGTCCCATATATACTCCTTCCTTCTTATTTCATAAGACACCATTTTATTTCAGAGGTGATGCACGCAACCAAGTGCCGTGGGGAAGGTTTGCAGTGTCTTCATCGTCCCATTATTCCTTTCTAGCATCACACTCCTTTAAAACATGATCAAGGCCGCCACACCCATAATAGTTACCAAGTATTTCATATTTGAAATCACCCATAATTGTCTCGCTCAAGCGAGCAGCTTCTCGCTTGAGCGAGAACGCGTATTCTCCAGGATTAAGTTTTTCCTCGCTCAAGCGAGAAAGCCTCGCTTGAGCGAGAATGCACGAACTTAGTTTTTTAAAACAGAGCCCTTAGGGCTTGCCCTCATTTGTTGTTGTATTTATTCCTCTAGAGAGAGAAGTTAGAGAGAGTAAGAGAGGCTTGGAACTTGAGGAAGGAGAAGATCAAGGGAGCTTGCCATCCACACCACTCATCACCCATCTCCATCTTCATTCTTGAGCCACTTTAGGTGAGTATAGCTCATTCACTCCATCCCATCTTGTATGAAATCTCTTCCATTAACCCTAATCTCTACTTCCCCCTTCTCTTGCTAATAATAGAAATGCTTGTGTATATTTGGTTGTGATTCTTGTTTGTTTGGTTTAAAATTGCTAAGGAATGCCCTAGAGTGGTTGTATTTAGGGTTTTGCTCACAGTCTTCTAGAAAATTCATTTGTCTCATGAGCCATGTTATATTCATATCATGTTTGCATAATGCATCTTAGCCTTTGGCCCTGGATAACAAGAAAATGTATCTGAGCTTCGGCTCCCAGTTAAAAATGATTTTTGGCTTCGTCCCCAGCTAACACTTAAGCAAGATTGGACTTCGGTCCCCAATTAAAACATGGATTTTAGCCCCCAGTTAATGGAGAGTATTAGTCCGTAAGGGATACGTTCCTTGTAGTCTTAGCTCAGGTCTAGCCCCAGTTAAGGGATAAGACCCCGTTTGCCGAGTAGTGCAGACCATGTATGTTATGAGTTGTTATTGACTGAGGTTTAATATGTTAGTTCATTGTATCTAATTTCTGTTGCATAGCATCTGCCTGTATTTCCCACACCGCCTACTGCATAGTTATATTCACTGAGACGTTAGTCTTACCACATGTTTTGTGACTATAATCTAGATGCATGGGGTCCTCCTAAACCCGACCAGTGAGAGCTTAGTAGCTTGGAACCCTGTTTTTCCATTTTGATGTATTTTGTGATTATGTAAAGATTCACATTACTTAGTTGTATTATTTAGTGAGATATGGCAGTACATGTGTAGCCTTCGGGCCCTTCTATTTTGTTGAGAGCATATGTATAGCAGTATCCCAACTATGTTGATGTATGACTAATATTATGTTAGGCCACCGATGGCCATTTCCATATTTATGTATATTTAGTTCTTGCAAATGTACAAGCTTACGTAACATTGGATTGCCTGAGCATTGTATGTTTTAATATGTGACAATATCATTAAGGTGCGAAATAATTTGGTAAACTTGGGAATGTGTCTCCAATGGATATTATTCCTAGGTTCACAGAATTAGGACGTTAAAATGGTCAACACTTGAGACAAATAACTCCTTCTAACACGGTTTCAATGGTCCAATATATACTCCTTCCTTCTTAATTCGTGAGACAACGTTTTATTTTAGAGGCGATGCACGCAACCAATTAAGCACCATAGGGAAGGTTTGAAGCGTCTTCTTCGTCCTACTATTCCTTTAAAACATGATCAAGGCTACCACACCCGTAATAGTTACCAAGCATTTCATATTTGAAATCACCTTCAGTGGTTCCTTGTTCTTCCTGCTAATTTTAATACCTCTCTTTAGAGGCAAATGGGTATTTAACCATACCCTTATTCTTAAGGATTTTCCAAGATGATTTTCATCTGATTTATCCAGTCCACAAAATTACCCATCATGTCTCCTATAATCTGAGCAATGACTTTCGTGCGCATATTGAAGGGAGATCGTAAACTCTCATCTAGAAAATAGAAAAGGATATATCAACCTTTTCAAGGACTTCATCACTATTCAATTCTCGTAGCACCACAAAATTCCTATCAAAACTCCAAGGGCTCAACTTCATCACAATATCCTTATCTCTGACATAAAAAAAATCTAAAGGTAAATAGGTTTTTGGATACATCTCAAATATCCACCCCATTTTTTACCTTCCAAACTTGGGCCATCGTTGTTTTGAAGGCTCTAACATTAAAAGAATTACAGGACAGAACCTTCCCTACAAGCCAAGCCTTCTTTGAGAAAGACCTCCATCATATCCACTTCTAGAACCTCTCGAAAGTCAATGTTTCTTTATCGCTCCATTATCGCTTAGAACCACCACCCGGATAAACCAGGAAATGTTGTAACGTCCTAATTTCTAAATTCAGAAATAATGCCTGTTGGGAACACTATTTCCAAATTCGTGAAATCATTTCGTTCATTTCGCGTATCGGCATACAACATAAATCGCTTAAGTAATCCAACACTTACTAAAGCTCCAAACATTTCATACATGAAACAAGGTAATAACCATAACATAGATTCGCCACACAGGCTCTAGTCAATACAAATAACCAAAATAACATAACAAACAGCTAAATACATAGAACATAACAAAGTGTTAAACTATCCATGCCATATAGCTCCTACTGGTCATCTCCATCCTGAGGAGTATCCTGCACAACTGGAAAGTAGCCATGAAAGTGTGGTGAGACTAAAAGTTTCAGTGAGCATAACTATGCAAGCATGCAGTGTGGGGAAACAAGTAAATGAGATGCAACAAAGCCACAACATGAGACATATACACCATTCATGGTACTAAAGATTATATTCTACATACAGTTCTCATTTTCCAACACATCCTTTCTGAACTGGCGCATACGCCCTCAACTGAAACATGACTCGGCGCACACGCCCACAACTGAACTGTGACTCGACGCATATGCCCTCAACTGAAACATGACTCGGCGCATACGCCCACCTCTGAACTATGACTCAGCGCATACGCCATCAACTGAAACATGACTCGGCGCATACGCCCACAACTGAAGCGTGACTCGGCGCATACGCCCTCAACTGAAACATAACTCGATGCATACGCCCATCTCTGAACTGTGACTCGGCGTATACGCCCTCAACAATAATTAAATCTTGCATTCATTCAACATTAAATGGAAATCCCTAAGGTTGTATCCTCAAACATAACAATAAGAGCATACATCACCATCATAATCGCCAAACAACCATCAATTCCACATGTATTCCCAAATCCCCAATTCCCTAACCTAGGGTTCACATACAATCTCATAGTCAATCCAAACCATGTAAATAATTCAATTCCAACGATAAAATACACTCACAAGTCAAAGGGAAGAGGAATGAGAGGATAGGGGTCATGAAAGGAAACGAACATCAAATAAAAGTGAAAGTGTATGAGTTACACTCACCTCAAAAATCACCAATGG
This sequence comes from Sesbania bispinosa, assembly GCA_026901365.1. Lineage (NCBI taxonomy): Eukaryota > Viridiplantae > Streptophyta > Magnoliopsida > Fabales > Fabaceae > Sesbania > Sesbania bispinosa. The sequence goes on from QLOH01000239.1 coordinate 478,199, forward strand.
AGAAGAGAAGAGGGGTTAGGGAAGATTGGATGAACAATTCCTTGGCTTGATGGGTGGTCTCCTTGCTCCTTAATACTTCTCTCTCTAGGACGCACTCTCTTTCTCTAACAGAAGAAGAAGAAGAAAAGAAAGAATGAGGGGAACTAAGCCCTAAGACGATTTTTATTTCTGTAAGTGCCTTCTCGCTTAAGCGAGATATTCTCGCTTAAGCGAGTCTGTCGTGCCCTGAAAGGAACGCTCTCTGGACAAATCTCGCTTAAGCGAGCCCTGCTCGCTTAAGCGAGTATGACAACAAAAACTTATACAAGATTTTTCTGCATAACTCGCTCAAGCGAGCCTGCCTCACTTGAGAGAGATGTCTGATGTCTAAATTCTCAATTTTCACTCTTCCTCTCCTTTCCATCCCATCCCTAGGCCTAAGACATACCGTTACACCTCATAATCCTTGCTCTACAGTCCTACACATAGCTTAGGTTCAATTATTTGGGATGTTACAAATGTCATCCAATAGGGAAAGAAGATCACCACGTAGCTGGGGAATGAGACCTTTACGTCGCTCTATTTAGGTGAAACCCTAGCAGATCGTCGAAGGGAAAATAAAAAGAAATTAATTTAGAGTGCCAGTTTGTTACATATGGGGTCTAAGTTAAAATTAATGTATGCTGTTAAATTTGTTATGAATATGGTATACAATTTCAACTATTGTAGATGCATTAGAGTATAGAATTGATCTAATGATTATGGATAATTAAGCTATAAAAGCGATAACGACAAATGTAATTATTAATATTAATGGACAACAAACAAATCTAATGATTATGGATAATTCGGTTAGAAAAGCGAAAACGGCAAATGTAACGACAAATGTAATCATTAATATTAATGGACAACAAACAAATCTAATGATTATGGATAATTCGGTTAGAAAAGCGATAACGACAAATGTAATCATTAATATTAATGGACAACAAACAAAATCTAATGATTATGGATAATTGAGTTAAAAAGCGATAACGACAAATGTAATAATAAATCATTATTAGACAAAAAAACTTATAATTCAAAACGATTTTAATATTTAAGATTTAATTATAATGATAACATTAAAAATTGGTTTTCTACCATATAAAAATTTATCACTCTTTCATTTTCAGACTAATTAACTCCTTGATGTATGAAAAAACTTTAACATTATGAAAATAAAATGATTTTTAAGATAACATGTGATTTTCTTCTATTGTATTGTGTTTTAATAAAAATTAAGAAATTAAATTACTATTAATTATTTGGCAATAAAATGTGGTCTTAATTTAAATAATGGGTCATAATAAACATATTTAAATAGAGTTTATCTAACTAAGGTATTAGCTAAAGATTATGGTAGCCAACCAATTTAAACAAGTTGGCTCTAAGTCAAGTTATTGATAAATGATATGAAAATTAACTAGTTGATTTGATTGAAAATGTGTAGTAAAACTAATTGTTTAACTAATTAAAAATGGTAAAATGACATATAAGGATATTATTAATTATTAAATAATGATTAGTGAGAGTTGTACATGTTGAGGAATAAAATTGAAAAAAAAATTCAGCTGGTAGCTGAAAAAAGAGCTTTTTAAAAAAAAAAAAAACCTCAAGTAACTTCTCAAAAACAGCTAGTAATTACCTAACAAAGATATCTTATCAAATACTAATTAAATAATTTCAGCTTTCATATCGCTGAAATATCTTACCAAACACATTCTATAATTTCTTTTGAGAAGCTATGTACTTGAGTTAGCTTTTTTAAAAAGTTGTTTTTCTTTAATTACTAGCTTAATTTTTTTACAATTTTATCCCTCAATAATCATCACCCACAATTATTTGTCATTTTAATGATATCCATATCTATCATTTTACCATTTTAAGCTAATTTTACGAAACACTATTTATGAAATCAATTAGCTTATCAACTTTAAGCTTTCGGCTAATTTTACCAAACATGTTCTAAGATGTTTTAATGTATTATTTTTAAAAGATTCTTGCAACTTTTAAATATACCCCTATTTAAAGTCAAACTTTATTTAATTTCCCACATTAACTAAAACCTGGAAATTATAAAGGTTCAATAATTATATGTGATAAATATGGAAAAACACAAAATTTATATGTAACACGTTTATTATGTCAGAACTTTTTTTTGTTTTTAATAATTTAATTAGAAGAGTTCTTTTTTTTAAAAAAAAAATTCACTTCTTTATTTACTTTATTTTATTCATATTACTTTCTTGAAATGAAAGACGATATAACAAATATGATGAATTACTTAATGAGGAAATATTTTTAAAACTCTTATTATCAAATTAATCCTTTTTATTTTGTATTCTCTTTTTTTGGATGTGATTCAAGCAGGCCTTTTGTAAATAAAAAAATTATTTCGTTTTTGTTAACCCTGAAATTAATATTAATTCCATGGGGAAAGCTAATCCAATATTTATAATTTAATTTAATTCACTAAAAAACAAAAATATATTATTGAGAACTAAGAGAGTTGAGCTCGACGTTCTGACACTGTGCATTTTGTCTTATAAAACCAAGGGGCTTGAAAGATGTGTGTTGGCCAAACACTCGTGTTTGTACACTTTCAGCTTCAGCTCTCATAAGTCCATAACCAAAAGGTCTCTTTCGCATTTCTTGAGTCTAATCTCCTCCAATTTTGTAGCTTAGACTTATATTCTGTTCTATTCAAGTCTCATTTTCATACTCAAATCGCTTCCTTTGAGAATGATTGTTGTGTGGTGGTTAATCAATAGATCTCCCTAGTCCCTGCGTTTTATTTTAGGCTGAAAAGTTTTAATTTTTTGGTTGATTTTGAAGCACGAGACCATCGCCTTTTTCCCCTTTTTTATCGATTCTATTGTCATACCCAATTACCCATCCTTTTCGTTTTGGGGTATGGGTTGCCCGAAAAAGATTGCATAATTCTATTTAATCATTTGTCTCAATTCCACTGACACTGACAACTGACATAAATTCATGTACATTATTTTTGTTTCGGCTACTAATTTTTTTCCCCTCTTTGGGTCGTTTACAGGGTTGAATTTGACCCATCCAAATTTTAAGCCGAAATGCTTGAGGTAATTATTCTCAACTCATCTCACTTTTGACCAAAAAAATATTATTCATAACTATGGCCGTTCCAAGAAATTACAAAATCGAGTATATATTATTCCTTGCTTCAATGGTGTGTTGATTTTTTTTTATTTTATGTTTTTTTTAAGAACAAATCAAATCTAAATAAGAATCTTGTTTTGTCTCTTGATTCAATGCTTGTTTCAATTTTTTTGCCTTTAAAGATCTGTTTTGCCTTGTTAGTCTTCCTCTTCACAGCGCAGTCACACTGAAATTGGATTGGAGAAAGGTACTTTTTTTTGGGTACTAATGTGAACGTGCTTAATGGGTGTCTCACATAGCTTTGATAACCAAGCGTGTTTTTTCTTGTATTTTGCATTTGATTGGTTTTTCAATAACACATTGGTTCCCATGTCCTGGTTTTGGTACAGAGCATAAACAGTTACTTACTTTTACATTCATTGAGAATTTAAGTCATGTTTATCCTCAACTTAGATAATAGATATTCCTTGTACCACCCTTAATTGTCTTCTGTTTTCATTGCTTTTCTTCTATTTATGGATTTTAAATTTGTTTTAACAATTATACATTTAAAAGTGATTTTAATAAAAAATATTTAAATAATATTAATTCTGCAAAAAAAATTAAAATAGTTCAAAATTAAATTTGCTGAAAGTTTACCAAACACACATAAGTGGTGGGTGGCTGTGGTTGGTGCACACCTGCACTAGCGCTAGGAAGGATATTTTTCCATCTACAGGATACGTTTTTTTTTTTTAAAAAATGAACTTCTTAATTTATGAGAAATTTTTAAATGCTTAGCAAAACTTTTTCGTACATTCTGTTGTTTTCAATGAATTAATACTCCTCTTATCTATTTCTTTATCTATATTTTAAATGCAAAGTTCGTGTTGATCCCCTGAATAAATGGCAGGAGAAAAGAAAAAAAGAAAACATTTTCCTCTGAAAACATCTCACCATGTCTGTGTTAAGAAAGAAGTGCCTGCAGTAAGATTTGGATGCTTTAACCGTAAAGTACCACAGAAAGGAAGTTCTGATTTGGCTCTGAGCAACAACAATGAATTTTGTGTGCTTTTTAATTTTACATTTTTAGTGGGACAAAAGTCAACTTATTCGAAATTTTTTTTTATAAACTTCTTTTGCAGTTTTGGCTGTTTTGCTACATAAGTCAACTCATCTTTACTTCATGAGTTCATCAATAGGATCTCCCACGTGCGACAATCAATTATTAGATGTCAATAACATTTTTATATATTTTTATGATTCAAAAAATTTTGCTTTTGTCATTAACCCTGTGTTTGGTTTAAAAAGAGAAATAGAGAAGAGAGAAATAGGAAAGAGAGAGATAAGGAAGAGAGAAATAGTAGAGAAATAGAGGTTGTTTGGTATTAGAGTAATAGGAGAGAGATGGAAGAGAAATTAATTATGATAGTTGTTTGGTTGTAGAGAAATAAGAGGGAGAGAGATGTGTAAAAAGATGAAAAGACTAAACTACCCTTAAAATAAAAAAAAAACATTAATAAAATGTGGGCACATGCAATGAGGGTAATATGGTCAATTCATTACTCAATTCCAACTCTCCCCAATCTCTTCCCTTCTCACCAAAGAAAATAAAACATGTGGGACCCACATGTATTACTCACTTCTCTCTCTCTCCTCAATACCAAACCCGGTGGTCCCTAAATATACCCTCTAATTCACTCTCCTTCAACTCTCTCTTCCCTCTTTCTACCGTAACAAACAAAGCATAAATAAAGAGTGGGGCTAAATTATTTAATAAGATTTGTGTAAAATATATTAGGAATAAAGATAGAGTAAAAGGTTATTTTTATAATATTACTCCCTTCGTCCCTTATTATAAGACCCTTTCAACCGTTTCACATAGTTTAAGAAAAGTTAGTTAATATATTGATCTTTAAAAAAAAACAATAGCATTTCAAATATACCCCTATTTAAAAGTCACTATATTTTAGAGACATTAATTATGACATAGCGGAAGACTTCAAAAGTCACTTTCTAATGGTGTAGTTGGACATGTATGTAAAACTTCATTAATTATTCACACTTATTAATACATGGGGAATAAAAAAAGTTGAATATTAATGAAGGACAAGTATGGAGAAAAATATTATTTTACCTAAAAATTTGCAAATGGTCTTGTATTAAGAGACGCCCAATTTTTCTAGAAGGGGTCCTATAAATAGGGACGGAGGGAGTGTTATAAATCAGTGTGCTAATCCACCAAAGTTTATCGGTTTAAATAAGAAATGTGATTTTCCTTAAACAAGTCTGATGTTTGATTGTTGTAAATAAAAAATTATAAGTGTTGGAAGAAGAAAAAAAATAATTAGTGTTCTTGTTTAAGAAAGATAAAGTATTTGTTGAAATACTTAATACATTAATAACTTCAAAAAAATACTTTTTTATTTTTAAATTTTTAACAAGTATTTTAACGACACTCTTTATTTTATAGTTGAGTTTGTACCATTTTTTATATTTTATGAATAAATTAAAAATCAGGTAAGGTCCTTTTTTAATAAAAGTGCAAAAGGAGATATTTGCAGTCTTAACAAAATCATACAACAACTTATATAATATATTTTTTTATGTCTATCTATTTCCATCATATCTTGTATCACATAATACACTTATGTCTCTTCTTTTCCTATCTTTATCTATGTTGTAGAAGATATTATACAAGATTGGATATATATAATTATGATTTCTCTTTGTCTTTTTAATTTATTGAATGCTATTGTACAAGAAAAAGCCTTGTTTTTTCTAATTAATTCATTATTTGATTTAATCATTTAAAAATGATTAACCATGAATGAGTATTATGAGAACAGGAAATGGATGTGGAGGTTGAGTTAGATAGTCTAAGAGGTGTGCCCATTGACTGGAACGAGGACAACATCATAGACAGTCTACCAACACCTTCACCACTCGATAGCCCTAATGCTAGTTTGCATGAAGTGAATTTAACAACTGTACTATCTTCATTTTTGTTAACATATTGTATTTTATTTTCATATGTGTATTTCTTATGCTATATTATATTATATTGCTGTCAAATCCACATTTTTTTATTTGTAAATATGGTGTTTGTTTCAGCCGGAATTGCAACAACAAGGCCTTGAATCCAAATTATTTGAAACTCTTCAAGCCCAAAACAACGAGAACCCACAAATTGAATTGGCTCCTCCTCCTATGCCTAAAGTAAGCACTACATAGTCATTCATTTTCTTACCTTGTAATTTTATTTTATAGATCTTTCTTTTTTTTTTATGCACGTCTAGAAAAAGATGAACAAAATCTTTTAAGAGATCATTACATAAACGGGTGTTAAATTTTGACTAAACAAAATTAATTTGATTCATTAATCTAATTGATACAACATATATATATAGAATGGTGTTGTTACAAAGAATAACAAACTTGTAACTCATGATCATATTTAGTAACAAACTAAAACTATTATATTACATCCTTTGTAAACAAAATCAATATTCATAAATGTTATCATGTAATCATCTACAGTCAAACTTGGATAATGTTTATCCTCAATACTCCCCCTCAAGTTTAAGAGTGAAGGTCATAAACTCCCAGGTTGGATAATAACTTAAGAATGCTTGCAACCCAAAGCCTTGGTGCAAATGTAAGCTAGATTAATTAACGGATCTATTATTCCATGCCTTTGCAAATTCACTTTGTAGGTATCTTACCTACTATTAATTCCAAGAGAAAATAACAATATTCATTGGAGTATTGTTAACCCATATCAGAAAGGCATGTTACTAACACATTATCAAATTGTGAAACTTAGGATCTTATATGCAAACTTTTACGATATATGTATTTGAGGAGTCGTCAACTCATTTCCAACCATCTTCTTGATTTTGATGCACAACAAGTAAGTTAAATAAAAGAAGTAAATTGTTGGAGAGATCTTCTTCCTGAATAAAGAGATCTATTCTACATAATGCCACACTCATTTGCTCCACTTATCCATTTTCACTATGAAAATACCTAATTTGTTGATAAAAGATGATATAACTTCTTGGGCCTATTTTTCAAAGTTTTATCACCCACCCATATATTATTCTGAAAATAAATCTCACTCTCATTTCCCAAACTTCTTCTAAACCTATCACTTAAACATAATTTCATGTGGAAATAAAAAAACACCGAGACTACATACATCTTTTCATCAAAATGATCCCCTTTTGAACAGTTCACATTCGTTTGAACCGAAACCATCCAAGACTTTGTAGGTATCTTACCAAATATTAATCTCCAAGAGAAAACAACTACCTTTTTTGGAGTATTATTAACCTATATCTAAAAGTTGTGTTGCATATTGCATTATCAATGATGGAACTTAGAATATTGTATGCAAACTTTTACGATATGTATTTGAAGAGTCGCTAACCCATTTCCAACCATCTTCTTGACTTTGATCCACAACAGGTAAGTTAAACAAAAAGAAGTAAATTATTGGAAAGATCTTCTTACTAAATAATGGGATTCATTCTATATAATTCCATGCTCCTTTGCTCTAATAATTCATTTTTGCTATGATAGCCTGTTTTGCTGATAAAAGATAACATAACTTGTTAGGCTTATTTTTCAAAGTTTCATCACCCACCCACATTTCATTTCAAAAAGAAATATCACTATTATTTCCTAAACTTCTTCTAAACCTGTCAATTTAACATCATTTCATGTGGAAATAAAAACACTAAGACTACATACATGTCTTCATCAGTGTGATCCCTTTTTGAACACTTGACATTCTCTTGAACTGAAAACACCCAAGACTCTTGTAGGTATCTTACCTATTGTTAATTTCCAAGAGAAAACAACAACATTCTTTGGAGTATTATTAACTCATATATGAAAGACATGTTCCCTATCACATTATCAATGATGGGACTTAGGGTAATGTATGTGAACATTTACAATATTGTATTTGAGGAGTCGTCAACCAATATCCAACCATCTTCTTGATTTTGATGCATCAAGTAAGTAAAATAAAAGAGATAAAGTGTTGGAGAGATCTTCTTCCTAAATATAGAGATTCACTCTCTAATGTCATGCCCATTTGCTCCAATAATCCAATTTCGTTAAGATAGCTTGTTTTGCTGATAAAAAAAACTTGTTAGGTCTATTTTCAAAGTTTATCACCCACCCTTATATCATTCCGAAAAGAAATACCACTCTTATTTTCCAAACTTCTTCTAAACCTATCACTCGAACATTATTTCATGTGAAAATAAAAACATTGGGACTACATACTTTATCAAAATGATCATTTTTTGAACACTTCACATTCATTTGAACTGAAACCACTCAATACTCTTATAAGTATCTTACCTATTAATTTTCAAGAGAAAACAACAACCTTCTTTAGAGTATTCTTAACCCATATCTAAAAGAAATGTTACCTATCACATTATCAATGATGAAATTTAGGATCTTGTATGCAAACTTCTACGATATATGTATTAAAAAATCTTCAATATAAATTCCATAGCCCAATATAAGCCAATGGAATTTCACTCATAATGATCATGTTATTTGCATCTTGTAGATTAGAATCTCAGACTTATTGAATATGACTTATATAAAAGAGAAAGTGTTTAACAATCCCTTCTCTCAACTATAGTTATGAATAGACGATGAGCATTCTTTTGTTATGGTTACCTAAAATTTTCACTTTGATAACATAAATAAAGCAAACACAATAACACATGATGGATTGCATGTTTGATGGAGCTAAAAATAATTTTATCTAAAAATATCACATTTTTTAAATATAATAATTCACTTTACTTCAAACTAAATTTTACAAATACAAAAGTCAAATTTAAGTAAAATGAAATTTAGAAATTTTTACTCCAGACATAAATGAAACTAAACGTTTTGCTTGTACATGTTGTGGCTTGTTTGTCTATTTATATATATGAGTTATTACTGTCCAGGATGTTGACTTAGTGGGGTCAGTAGTTGCAGCAGAAATTCAGGCTCAAACCATTGAGCCTTCCTCTAACCAGCTAGCCTCCTCTAAATCTGAAAAAATAGCAACTCCAACTGTTGTGATGAATGATCCAAATCAATTGCCCCAGTCATTACCAAACTCTTCAGTTCCCCCTTTGAATGAAACACAATCAGGCCACCCTTCATTATCCACGGTAAATTAATTATTCATGATAAATATTGGTTACACACAATTTCTATTTCCATTACACTCATTCGCACACAATTTCTTTTGTAGATAAGCAAAAATATGCAGGTTGACAATTACTCTTTTTTTACCAAATAAAACAAATAGGATGTAAAAAGTATTTTCTCTTTAATCACTTTATTTATACACTTACTGCACACTTTTGATGTAAATAACAGATGATTATGCAGTTTTGATAAGGGAAAGGCTTCTCTCATGCCTTCAAAATGAGGTGTGGGGGTGTAGAGAAAAGAGAGATAAAAAGAAAAATGGAAATTAATTAGAGATGTGATGTGGAAAAAAGAAAAAGATATGAAGTAAATGAGATGTAAGAGAAGATTAAAGAGAAAATGAGTGTGAAAAATTCAGGATTGTTTTGATAATATGCAAAGTTGATGTTACTGTTAGCTCATTGGAACTCGCAACTTTGTATAATCCATCTCGTTGTATCTTTTATATCATGTAATCGTACATTTTTTTTATAATTTGATTAGATGGGATTTATCCTGGATGGAGCAGTTTCTTCGGTTCAAGTCCAAGATACCCAAATGGGTTCCTTTAATGGGAATTTGAACATGTAGGTTTTTCTTGTCATGATGAATTATGTTGTTATCCTTGATCTTCACAACAAGTTTTAGATGTATATGTTTTGCATTCCCATATATGTTGTAGGTTTGAAGATATGATGGGCATGCTTGATGAGCACAACATAAGCAATCCACTTGTGGGGCCAAATGTAATGGAAAACAACAATTTCAGTGGAATCAATTACCAATTACCTCCATATCCAGAACTTTTCCACCCGAACCCTGTGAGTATACTCCTATAAAAACATGTTCCACAACCAATAAGGTTGCTTCACTGCATATATAGGTGTGTGGTTTTGTTAACCATATATGGATGCATGTTGTCATTGTCAATGTTATGACTTGTGTGCAGACAGAGGCAATTCTAGGAACTGGAACTGAACATTCAAGTGGACAATTCAGTACAGATCAAATATCCGCAGATCAAATAGCTGCATTATTTCAAAATCCTATCATCAACACTAATGATACCGCCTGGAATTCTATTGGGTATGTGACTTGTACTACCCCTTATGTTTTTTTTTTGGTGGGGCAAACTTGTACTACTGCTTTTACTCATCAGTTTAGTTGTATTAATTTGGGAATTGAATGTGTTATATTTGTATATGGTCTACCATTATGAGACCCATAAATTTTGTCTCTTTCTAAAATGTCCACGCTATAAAATTGGCCTTCATTATTTTTTGAAACTTACAGTTAAATGTGGAGAAATTGTATTTTTACATCTAAGGTGTACAACAATTTATAAATAATGAAAGAGAAAGAAAAAAGAGAAGTGATATAATAAGTGATTTGATAGAAAAAGATAAATTAAAAAATATATATATATTATATGAACAATTTTGATAAAATCAACCCTAAGAGTTGAGCATAAGAATTCAAAAAATGAAAAGCTTTTATTAAAATAGAAAGTATTTTTTTATTCATTTATGCTTTTAATGTAATTAATACTTTCTTTTTTTAATAAAAAAATTTATTTTTTAAAGTTTTACCTCAGATCATAGGGCTAAGATTATTAAAAACGTTTTACGAATTGGTTTTGATAAAATCAACCTTAAGGATAAGAATTCAGAAAATGGTAATTTTTATTAAAATATAAAATATTATTGTTTCATTCATGCTTTTGATGTAATTAATATTTTCTATTTTAACAAAATTTCTCATTTTTTAAAGTCTTATCCTCAACCCTTAAGACTATTATTATCAAAATTGTTATACAAAATCGTATTTGGCGTAAGAATAAACTTCTCTTAAATGTTCATATAATCGATTAGTATAAATCAGGTTTTATTTAGTACAATCAATTAGTAAAAAAAGTAATACAAATTTTCATATTTATTAATATTTTAATATATCTGTGAGTTTTTTTATTATTAATTGTGTATGCATTGTATATTTATACAAGAATTGCTCACTTTATAAATCAGCATTAAGTCATGCTGTTACTTTCTGTTTTAGGTTGGAACCATACTCACATCTTCAGCATGATTCTGTAACAATGCCACCAAATCCTGATGTTCATGATCAACATGGTTATACATCCATGTTGTCTCAGTCTGCAACTCCTGCGTACTCACTTTACTCATCTTTTTCATAATTAGTTGTTTTTCTAATCAAGCTATTGATCATTATCATTGAATGGTCTAATTTAATTTTATGGATATAGGCCTCCATTGTCCTCTAATTATGGTCAGCAACCTAGCCTATTGGCGATGACAAGCAATTCCTTTGACTTAGGATCTTCAGTACCTCCCATGTATGGAATAATTGACCTCAAAATTTCTTTTTGATACTTCATTTTACTTTGTTAAAAAATATAATTATATTTAATTAAATTATTCTTTTATTTGATTAACGTTATCCCTCAATTTACTTAGCACTGATGTTAACAAGGATAAAAAAAAAAAAATAATTAATAATATATTTATGTTAAAATAATATATAATTTTTAAATAAACAAACTCTTAAAATAACAATTATTATTATTATTATTATACTCATTAGGTTGAACGATTTCTCTTGTTGCAGGTATCCCCAATTTCAAGATGATCAGGATAATTATCAGTTTCCCCAACTCATGATGCCTAATGGTCAGGAACAGCAAGGTGTGGTTCCCTCTCTGCAGCAACTCCCATGGTAAGCACTGAGAAACCTTTACTAGTTCCTATCAAAAAGTCAATGACCGTTACTCTCCTAGAGAGAGAGAAGGAAGTGCATTGATTTGATATTGTCCTCATTAAATGAATTTCTACATGACAATTAATAGTTCATTACTTCATTTATTTGCGAATAAAGGCCACAGGTTGTAGCGAATCAGATGAATGAATACAATGACGATGGAACGCGTAAGCAGAGTGACACATTGCATGCACCTAAAAATTCTATGTCTTCTAGCTTCACAAGTTCTGGGGCACTAAGCTCAAGGATTGTGAGCCTTTCAGGTACTGGGACGACTCAAGGAACAACAACTTCACAAGCTGTAAGGTACTATCAGATTTTTTTCATTAGAGATTTTTGTTTGTCTGCGAAACAAAAGCTATTTAAGGCAATTACACAATATATTTTTGTTTGTCTGCGAAATAAAAGCTATTTAAGGCAATTACACAATTTTAAAAAATATACTATATAGATAATATTTATTCATTTTATCAATCAACAAATATTTTATTCATTTTCAAATAATTTTTAAATTTATAATATATTTTTATGTCTTTAATGTGTTAATTCTTCATCATTATCTTTTTATTAATTAATTAATTAAAGATAAATAAATAATTGATGAGATAATAATTAATATTATATTAAAAAATTAAAATAAAATATAAATAAAAACAATATTTTTCTTCTAAAATAGATTTTTTTTAAAAAAAAAAACAAAGTGGTAACTAATTAAGATTATGTAACCAGAGACACCTTATTGTAATTCTAGACATAAAAGCAAACTTTAAAATGGGGAATTTTAAATTAATAAATATAATTAATTAAAATCATTATAATTTTATTTAAATTATATTTGTTTAACTTTCTTATATAAAATTATTTATTAATAAGTTAATATTTTAGGAGTTTAATTACTAGCTTATAATTAATAGGGCAAAAACCCTATTTTATGAAAAACAAATATATTTATTAAGTTACTTATAATTAATGTTTATGAAAAGAGAAAATGTCATACTAGATAAAGATTTTTTTTAAAAAATGCAGTTATTATTAATAGAATAATATATTGGGCCTAATTATTAACCTTTTACTTTTTTAAAATAATACTAGCAGTTAAAATAATTAATTAAGTGCCCCAAAACGGGTGACATAGGCCCTGTATGTAATTAATTATCATGATTATACAGTACTAGTGTTATTTATATGTCATTTTATATTGATTTTACATTATGTTTTTTATAATAAAATAAAATGAGATATATTTTGATATTATCTTTATTTTTTATTTCCTCATAAAAAACTTTATATTGATGTGCTAGTAACACTGCTCAGTTACTCAGACTTCGTGTGTTTTCTGTGACCCCGCTTTACGGAAAAATTATTAGATGGTTTCACGTCATCTATGGTCTGACCAATTAACATTTGACACATAAACAAAATTCATGATCTGACCTTGAATTTATTTTTAATCCCGACCAATTTTGGTTATGTGTTAAATGTTAATTGTTCAGGACTATGAATGACGTGGTGGTCCGAAACCATCTAATAATTTCTCCGGCTTTAGATTTTTTTTGGTGAGTATATATTTTTTTGGTAAGTTTCTCCCGCTTTAGATAATTAACTAACTAATTTTTCATTTTATTAAGGCACGAAATAGCATCGACCCCTCTTTCAACCAATGAAGTTGCAGCATCGACCCCTCTTTCAACCAATGAAGTTGCTGTCCAATGCGACAAAGCAAAACTTCCTGAATCTTTTTCAACAACTAGGTAATTGATCACATGAACTACTTATCTATGATTTATATATCTTGTACAGAGTATACAGGCAGATTCTCAAATTAATTTGTGAAAACTCAACGTGTTTTAATTAATTGATTAATTTGCTTTTGAGCTTGAGGCATGGTGTATTTTAATTAAAGAACAACCTTGGATTGGATATATATATATATATATATTCTTGTTGTTCTCATTTAATTATGTTATGTACATACATGGTTGAATGTAGTGCGCAACCATCGGAGGCAATTCGCAGAATACTTAACATGAATCCTAATCGAAAGGTTACTCGCTCTCTTACTTTTACCCCTCGAAGTCGAGATGGAAAATTCAAAATCTCCAAGGAAACTATTGAAGATTTTCAAAGGCAAAAGGTCAGTAATTAAAACTCATCCTCATTTGCATGTTCATAATCACAAGATACACACGCTGTATACGCTCATGCCTTAAAAGGATGTTCTCTTTTTATGTGTGCATGTGTATAGAGATTTCTATTTTTTTTTTAAAAAAAAGATTGCCATTTTTTTAAGTAAAACAGTAAAGTAAACAACTAAACATGGCAAAATCAAAATGTACGTGTGTTACATTGCAGGCACTTTTCGCACCGCAACGGCGTGGTCGTCCCCCAAAACGACGTGATGCGGGAGAGTCGACCTCTAATCGTGAAAAGGTAATCGTTTCTATGCATGAGCATGAATATGTTTGCCTCCTTCTTCTAAATATTGTGCTAAAGATATAAATGTATGAAGCCAGCTAAAACATATAGTATAAGATAGTGAGTTTGATCTTATGTTTGGTTTGTTTTGAGTAGTTGCAAAAGGGACCAGGAAAAGTTGGAACAACTGTTAGGTCCCAACCAGTACACAACAATACTCCGCTACCAGTGAATGAAGAACAGAATACCAACCCACCTACAAACTCCCCTGCTACTAACCCAACGAACCCTTCGTCTGCTCCCAGGTTATTGCACAACTCTCAACTAGTCTTTCTGCATTTAACTCTCACAACTTGAATGCAAAAAAAATTGAAACCTTTGATGGTTTTGGATTTTCAGGAGGGAGTTTGTAAATACCGTATATGATCTTCAATTTGAGAGGGATGGTGTTCCACTAGACCCTCATCTTAGATGGTTCAAACCACCACCACCAGCAGGTAATTACAACTCTTTAAACCATTTAATTACCTTTAAAAGTTTTTAATTTAAAAATATTAGTTTCTAATATGCAGAATTCAATAGTAAAGGAGTGCTGGTAAACATGTCTTGTTATTGAGCAATATGTTCTACTTAGTTACTATAAGATTATGTCATTATAGAAAAATTTAGATTACAAGCCAACTTTACATTTTGAGATAAACAACTCTAAAGGGTGATTTTCTTAATGCAGAGGAATAATGTGCCTGGCCTGCTTCAACGAAGAGTCAAGTGCCTGGAGTTCACAAGAGTGGTTGAATTGATATCTAATTATCTATTAATGATTTTAGACCTATAACTTGCATTGGTTGCCTTTATAAAATTGCACCAAAGATTTTCTCTAAAAGGATTCAAGTTGTTTAATTTGAGCTTTGTAATTTCTCATATGCACCGTATACTTTTCTTAATTTCATGCTTGATTATGCTAATTATAAAGGCAAAGAATGTTTAACTTTTAGCCCTCGATTGTTTTGTGTTGACGAAATACCTGAGAAGTGAAATAGATAGCGCGAAATAGTGTTGAAATACATCTTCAACCGTGTTTGGCCTGTGTCACAAAAATGCCGAAGAAGGAGTAAGTAGTGGACCCCACGGTTTTTAATTTCTTCGCAGCATTGGCGAGAAAAGCCAAGAAATACTACTGCTTGTTGCACTCTCATTCATAGTTGGCTATATATGGCTGAAGTCTCCTTCATAGTTGTGTTGCCACAACAAGACTCGCATCGTCCATCATTGCCGCCGGCACTCCGGCAAGTGACATGGTGGCGCCATCGTCGTCACCAGCAACTCCGACGCGTTTGTGGCTTCGTTGGTTTGTGCTAATTCACGCCATATTTGATTCTCCATGCACAGGGACTTGACCCTTTCTTCCAAAGCCCAGTTCAGTTTTCCAATCTTCTCTATTTCCTTTTTTGCCTTCAACCTATTCATTACTCCCACTTCAATTACCTCTGTTAATCTCCTCGGTTTTGGAAATTCTCCTTCACTTGGATTAATGAATTTCTAGTTTTAATAGAGATTCATTGAATTTTAATTCATATTTCTTGGTTGAAATTTTCCGAAACACTCATTAATAAATTAAGCTAAGTAAATGTAATGGTTGTTTGATCACTAACTTAACAACCCATGAAAACTAGAAAACTTTTATTTATAACAATGTTTCATGGGAGGTGGAACAATATCATTCTCATAATGCACATGAGTATCTCCCTTAAATAAGTCCCAACGAGAAGAGAGGTAGGTCTAGCTATCTTTGCTACCATATAGTTTGTTGGGTCTCTTAACTTAATAATGGTGGGGATTGGGTCAAGTTAAATTTCCTAATGCTAGTGGATATGACAAATTGCATTGTAGGTAATTCAAAAGGAGGAAACGATAATTTGTAGTGTTGTAAAGAGATATACATATAAAGAGGCGAGAAAAAATGAGCTTTAAGAAAGACTTGTTACTATTGGGATTGGAAAGCATTGGCCATATATACAAGAAATCATGGGGCAATTCGGGTGGGATAAGCTATACATATGGCAACTACTGGTGGATCCAAGACCCCCGATCAGTGGGGCAATTTATTTAAAAAAATTAATTATTATTATTATTATTATTATTATTATTATTATTATTATTATTATTATTATTATTATTATTATTATTATGTGTGTGTGAAGGAAATGAAATATAAAAATGAAGAAAATCATTCTTTTTAGTTTCCTAGAGTATCCGATCTCAGCCAGTAGGGGAGACACTAATCTTTCGAGGTATTGTCAGGCACAAAGAGAAGACCCTTCTCACTAGTATTTTCTCCATACACATGGATTCAAGGATCGAACCAGGACCACACATGCTTAAGGGACCCGAACCCCTTTCAGTCGGACCAATTAATACATGTTGGTATGAGAAAATTAGCTAGTAGTTATTGCTTTTGAAGAAAAGATAAATTTTTTCTTTAAAATCAAATACTTGAAAACTTATAAGAGCGTCTCTTATGGCCTTTCGCCGAGGTGCTCACAAATATTAAGATCGCTGCTTAGCAACTTTTTTGGTTAGAGAAATACCCCTATTTAAAACAATTTTGAGTTACTATTTGCAGCAATCCAAAAAGTAGATTGTTGCATGCTTTTAAGTTTTTAGTCATTTATTCAGTAGTTTAGGGTTTTAATTGTAAAATACTTCATCTGATTCTATTTATAAGACAATTTAGACTAAATGACATATATTAAGAAAAATAATTAATGTATTAATTTTAAAAAAATTACTCTACAACATTTCATGTTTACCCATATTTAAAATTAAACTTCATTATTATAGTAATTGTGTCAATTTAAAACCTTTAATGGTCAAAGGGTAAATATGAGAAAAAGTTATTAAATGCTTCTAAATTTGTGTATTTTGTCTTGTAAATAGGACCATAAAAAAATTTTAAATGTTGTCTTATAAATAGGATTTGGGGAGTATATAAGTGTGGGGTAGGTTGTGGAGTCTATTTAAACAAATTTTGAGAGTTATTAGGTTGAAGATAAAATAAGATTGATCGAGTTG
Organism: Sesbania bispinosa; assembly: GCA_026901365.1. Classification (NCBI taxonomy): domain Eukaryota; kingdom Viridiplantae; phylum Streptophyta; class Magnoliopsida; order Fabales; family Fabaceae; genus Sesbania; species Sesbania bispinosa. Next base: position 495,809 of record QLOH01000239.1, read on the forward strand.
CTTAAAATAATAAAAATAAAATAATAATATGGGAAAGTGTGAAAAATTATAAAATATTAGTTTAAGAAGCTTTTGATAATTGTTAGGTTGATTGATGATGACTAATTAAGGAGAGTTTGGATTCAAATATATAGAACTAGAGGGGGAAAATTAGTACCAAAATACAAGATATTTAGTTGTAATTTTATGAAAGTGAGTGAGTGCAATTACACACCCTCATATCCGGCACTAATGGTGGGTTCAAAGATATAGAACTAGAGGAGAAAAAATATAAAAAGAAAAAACAAGATATTTAATAGTAATTTTATCAAAGCGGGGGATGCAATTACAAATCCTCATCTATACCTCCCTGCGCCACTTATGGCAACGCTAATGTAACGTTTCGTTAGTCATGTCAACCCTTAAAACCAAGTAATAATTTTGCCTAAATGAATGAGAGATCAAAATAGTAAAACGAAATGGAGATTGGAAAAATTAAAAAGTCACTATACGTGATATATTTTCATGACAACTTTTTCCTTTATAAGTGATTCCCATTGAGATGAGTCTTCAAAGAAGTTCATGAGATTGAGGAAATGACAAAATGGATGTATTAGATCAATTAACTTGTAAGTTTCATTGGTGGGTTCTAGAGGATGGAGATATAATATTATCGTGCATTAGATAAATTAAATTATAAAGTTTTTTTTTAAAATTAATTGCACACAATAAAAAAAATAATAAATAGAAAGTTTTTATTTGATATAAAATCTTTCTAACTTTGATTCTGTATCCTATGCAATGTTACATGTTAGAAAAAAAAAAGTTAATTTATTTTGTTATTTATTTTCTTGTTTTGCTCTAGAGAAGTCTTCACAAGTATTATTTGCATTAATTCTAAATTCTTTAGTTGGTTAGAAGTCTTACCACAAATACACACGGACAGGTTATCATCCAACATTAGCCATACATTATGGCTTTGTACTTGGCTTTATCGGATGATAATGTTAACAATTATGCTCAACTTTGTTATTTTAGCATATATAGTTTTATGTTGTGTGAGACCTTGTAGGGATTTTAATGGAAATATTAATATTTTTTCGGATTTTTAATTTTTAATTCTTTCTGACCCTGTTTCCTCCTACAACTCATATCATAAGCTGTTGTCGATGTTGTTACAAAGCTAAGAGAATTATCTACAAAATTCATTCAGAAGTCAAAATTAAGCATATCATATTCTAGGTGAAAATAGATCCCACATATGGATACATGATTAATTAATGCTTGACGACATGACTTTTGCTTAGTATATTGATTGTAATTGGAGTTGCAGGCGTCCAAATTGAGTGACACCACTACCAAATTAAAACTATATTCATAGTTACATCTTACCCAATTCATACCTTTAGTGGGTCAAGATCAAGTTAAACTATAGATGAGAATTACACTTTGGAGGCCATAACTTGGTTATATAAGATCCAATTCGCATGGGCTTTGGGCCTTCTTATTGTAATTAATCCAATTTCTTTTAAAATTGTTTAGGGATCACTAAAGGCCAATTTGGGTTCAGGTTTCTAATTATTTTAGGTCAGGATATGAATTTTATAAATTCTCCTTCACTTGGATTAATGAATGTCTAAATGCTCATTCTAGTAGAGATTCTTTGAATTTTCCCAAACACTCGTTAATCAATTAAATTAAATAAATAAATTCTAGATAGTGATGGTTTGTAGCAAGTTAATGTAACTCCTTAGGATTAATTGTTTGACAACTGACTTAACAACCCATAACAATTAGAAAAATTCAATCTATATGAATGCTTTTGTAGGAGATGTGCAACGATATTATTCTCATATTACATATGAGATTCAATCTTAAACAAGTTCCAACAAAAGAAGAATAATGACACATGGTTTTTCAATTGGAGGAGTAGATAAAGTTAATATCTTTACATAGAGAATTGATATTAAGAGGTAATTAATTTAAATTAGGAATTTAAATTGAATATATATATATATAAAGAATTATTATTTTGAATTTGAATCATTAATTCATAAAAGTTAGTTATTCCAACCACGCTATTTAACCAAAATAAATTTAAAATTATCATATCTTTTTATTAGTTTGAGTTTTGAAACAATAATTTGTAGCGTATCGCCCGAGGTCTAATATATATCAGTAATATTCATACAGTTTGGCAAATATCTTTGTAGGCTAAGTAAGATCATATCGCGTCCTGATTCAACGTACAAGCCAATTTAGGAAAATCAATCACAATTATTGCCATATCAATCAGTCGTACCAGGCATCTCGCAGACCATGATGGAAAAAGGAAGGAATTCAAATAAACAACCCTGTCAAGGAATGATTAACGGTCGCGAATCACGCACAGATATACGAGCAATAAAGAGAAGATCAATATGCATGTAGCTATATAAGGACCATCGCAACAGTAAAATAGACATTTTTCACTCTTTACCTAGGCTACGCAGTTACTCTACCAAATTGTATTTTGTTATTGAGTAGAATTTCAATAGTGTTTGTAAGAACATAATCAATAATCATATTAATCAAATTTTTAAAATCAATCATATATTGTTGTTGTTGTTGTTATTATTATTATTATTATTATTATTATTATTATTATTATTATTATTATTATTATTAATTTAGGATTATAAATTATTAAATAGTAATGATAAGAATTTAAATTTGAGTTACTCCCTCCATTTCTTTTTATCTGTCGTTTAAGGTTTTTGCACAAGAATTAAGAAATGCAATAACTATGTTTTTTTAATCCCATTTTTTTCAAAGATGTTCTTTCTCTTTCTCTCATTAATGCATTTAATGTCTCTCTTTTCTCAATAACTATGCATAAACACAATGTGTGTGTATATTCATATTGCTTACCTCATACTATAATTTTTGTTGGAAACATAAAAAAATACATGGGAAAAATATGTTTTTCGTCCCTATAGTTTTGGTCAACTTTGCTCTTCGCCCTTGTACTTTAAATTGAGTAAACTGGCAAATTGGTCCCTGACATTTTTAGGATCATGCAGTTTAGTCCCTAAGAAATAAAAAACCCCAATATAGTCCCTGACTTCTTGTTTTTTCTTTCACTATAGCAATGTTATAAGACTCGGACCTGTTATCAACTCAGTCAGAGTACTGAGTCAATGGGTCATTGGTCGAACCCGTGAGTCACTGGTTGGATCGGTTAGACCGGTATATATTAAAAAATTGTAAATTTATACTGAAAAATTATGACATAAAATTATATGTAATTTTTTAAGTATAAAAATAGTTTTAGAATTAAGTTTGATATAAAAAATATTTAATTGTTAGTATAATTTAATATATTTTAACTTGTATTTGAAATTAATGAATGATAATTTAGAAAAAAAAATGATTGGCCTGACCTATTAATGAGGAAAGGGAATTTTGAAGCTCCTCTCATAATAATTTTTTTTTTGTGCCAAGGAATGAAATAGATAAGTAAAAGTTAAGGGAAGAAGAAATGCAAACTCGATTTATATTGGTTCGGCCAACCCTTTGCCTACGTCCAGTCCTCAAGTACCCACTTGAGATTTTCACTATTTGTAAAACTCTTTACAAATGATGAATCCTCCAACACCTTGGAACCCTTCCCTTGTGTTGAGATTCACCCACAATACACGAGAGGTACCCTCTCTTCAAATCACACAGTAACAGAATGAATTTTGTACAAGTGAACTCTCTTTTTGAGTGGATATTATAACTTGAAGAACCTATAAGAATCCTTAATAATTTGCAAGTGTTTTGGCCAAAATGATTCTTAAAGAGATTTCTCACTTTTTGTTATTTCACATTGTAATCTCCTAATTTTTTTTTGAAATGAAGAAACATATTTATAATAGAACAATTGAATCTTTGTATCCTTTGATAAGGAATTGTGTCTCTTCATAATTTTAAAAAAATCTCGCTGGTAATCGATTACAAGAATGTGGTAATCGATTACACCATTTAAAATTCAAATGGTTTATGAAACGTTGTGTCTGAAATTTGAAATTTGAATTTTCTGCACACTGATAATCAATTACAACATCTGGTAATCGATTACCAGAACCAAAATTTCGTTCCAGAAATTGAATGCTTGCTGGTAATCGATTACAATCCAACTGGTAATCGATTACCAGTTCAAAATATTTATTTTGAACTTAATTTTGGTTCATAAAACATTTTTTCATAAACTTTATTTTAAAGGTCAAATTACTTGCAAAGTCTAGAATTCTTTTAACACTTTATCTAACTAGACTAATACTTATCTAACATCACTTGTAGTCTTGATCTTGCATTGACCTTGCTCCTTGCTCTTTCTCTTTCTTTTGCCAAATTCTTTTTGTCAATCTTGTGAACTTATTTTCTTTCTATTGACATCATCAAAACCTGCATATAATATATCTACAAGTATATGAATCTACAATCTCCCCCTTTTTGATGATGACAACCATCTTTAAGGGAAGAAAGAAAAAATAATTTCAAGTATATATATATATATATATATCACTTCCCCTTTAGTCTCCCCCTTAGTATTTGTCTTTTTAGAAACAATGCTATATTTTGGGGACAAACAATATTAAAAATAATTGGGGACAAAATACTTTTCTTTTCTTTCTAGAAATATTTGGGGATAAAATAAAATTTCATAGTCCTTTCCTTTCCTTTTCTTTCCCCAAATTAACTTTTTAAAATTTCATATCATAAAGTTCTTTTCTTTCCCTTTCTCTCCCCCATTGACATCATAAAAAATAATCAAAGAGCATCAAACAGAATACTAAACAAGGTATATCCATAAGGAATAAAGTATTAGCCTAAACAGAGTTTTAACGAAAATATCAAACAAAGAGAGTATCAACCAGAATACCAAATAAACAGAGTATCAAACAGGATATTTCCAAAATTCACACAATACTCTCTAGTAATCGATTACGGTCCATTGGTAATCGATTACAATTATCCCTGATTTCATATTCTCGTTACCAAACTCTCTGGTAATCGATTACGTCCATTATGTAATCGATTACAGAGGCAAATGCTCTCAGGTAATCGATTACAGCCATTTTGTAATCGATTACAGAAACTAAAGTTCTCAGGTAATCGATTACTACTCATTGGTAATCGATTACCACCAACCCATATTTCACAATTTCTGAAATTATCTTTGGGTAAAAGTGCATAAGTTCCCTCATAATTTATTTCTTCTACTTGATTATATCCTTTAGCCACTAATCAAGCCTTTTTGTCAATAACTATACCATGTTCATCTAATTTATTTCCAAATACTCATTTAGTTCCTATAATTGAATGATCACTTGGTCTATCAACTAGTTTCCATACATGATTTCTTTTCAAATTGATTTAACTCTTCTTGTATAGCAATAATCCATTGTTCACCTTTTAAGGTTTCATCAATACCTTTTTTTTATTTCAATTTTATAAACAAAAGCCATAGATATCTTTAAGAGAGAGTCTAGGTTTTACCCCTTTTGAAAATTCTCCAATGATGTTGTCAAGAGGATGATCTCTTTAAAGTTCTCTACTCTCTTGAAAGATCCATGTTGGTTTCTTTGTTGTTGTCTCCATAAATGGCATGTCCATTGTTTTTGGGAGTAATGTCGATAGGCTTTGAAGTATCTCCCTTCATGTGCTTGGAGCATCCACTATTAAGTTACCATTGAGAGTGCCTTGCCATCAAGCACACCTACAACACAATTATTAACTTTTGGTACCCATATCATCTTGGGTCCTTGAATGTTAGTTTTGGGTAAGGTACTTTTTGGAACCCAAATCATGTGTCCATTTTGAACATCATTCTTTCTTATATTACAAGTATATGCACTATGTCCCTTTCTACCACAATAGTTACATTTAATAAATGAACTAGTAGACATGTTATATGAGGCAAAGAAGTTTTTGTAAAGCTTTTGTTGCTTTGAAGGATCATATCCTAATTAAGCTTTATCAAAGATACACCTTTGACTTCCTAAAATAACATCTAAGTTATTTTTACCGAAGGTGAATTTTGCAAGTGTAGTGTTTAACTTTTTAATTTCTTCTTTGTGTTTTTGGCATGATGTGCATGGATGAGTTTCTTTGTTACTTTCTAAATTAATGATAGAACATAGATTTTCATTTTTAGAATTTACTATTTTAAGTTCATTTTTAAGATCATCTAGTTCTTCATTTAATTTTGAAATTTCTTTCTCTAGTTTTGCAGTGGTTTTCTTGTAGGATGATACTAGTTTTGCTAGTCTAAATGATTCTTTATGTAACTCATTGAAAGAATCTTGTAATTCATCAAATGAGATAGATATGTTATTGTTAGAAGATGTTACCTCTTCTTCACTTTCGTAGTCTCTGGCCATAAGTCCCAAGTTTACGATTTCATTTTCTGAATCACTGGAGCTTATGTCATTATCATCCCATGTGATGTAGGCTTTCTTTGCTTTCTTATCTTTGAATGTCTTCTTGTTTGATTTTTCCATTGTCTTCTTATAGATTGGACATTCTAGTCTTAAGTGTCCTGGCTGATTGCATTCGAAGCACCTTGGGGTTGAGGAAGAATTTTCTTCTTTCATCTTTGTGTTGAATGTAGATCTCTTTTGATTTCTTCTATTCCTTAGGAATTTGTTGAACCTTTTTACAAAGATATCAAATTCTTCATCATCATCTAAATCTTCTTCCTCAATGATGTCTTCGCTGTCATATTCTTCATAGACAAGTGATGATGCTTTAAGTGCAATGCTTTTCTTATCTTTGTCATTTTCTTCATTTTGATTGAGTCTCAATAGTTCCAATTCGTGTTCTTGAAGTTTCCCAAACAGTGAAGCAAGAGACATTGTTGTAAGATCCTTTGATTCTGCAACTGCTGTCACCTTTGCTTGCCATTGCCTACTCAAACATCTTAAGACTTTGTTAATGAGATCCTCATTTGGAAAAAAATTTCCTAAACATGCAAGATGATTAATAATATGAGTAAATCTCTTTTGCATGTCCTGTATGCTCTCATTTTGATTCATCCTAAATAATTCATGTTCATGTGTGAGGGTGTTTATTCTAGATCTTTTAACATCACTTATTCCCTCATGAGTTACTTCTAATGTATCCCACATTTCTTTTGCACTTTTGCAATTTGAAACTCTAAAGTATTCATCTATGCCTAATGCGGATGTAATTATGTTTTTGGCTTTTAAATTGTATTGGACTTTTCTTTGGTCATCTTTACTCCATTGATCTCTAGGTGTAAGTTTGACTTCATTTCCTACTTGTATCGAAGGAATAAAAGGACCATTTTCTACAGCATCCCAAATGTTTAGATCTATTGATTCTATGAAAATTTGCATTCTAGATTTCCAATAGTGAAACCTTTTTCCATTAAATACAGGGGGTCTATTAAATGAGTTTCCTTCACCAAAAAGGGAATTGGATGAGGTCATAATTGATCTTGAGGCTTCTAATCCTTATACAAGATACACGCTCTGATACCACTTGTTAGACAAGCGGCCTCAAATAACTTAAGAGGGGGATGAATTAAGTTAATCCAAATTCTCTCGTTTTCGTTTACTTACTTCTTTTATCTTTTACTATAATTAAAGCTCTTCTTTTATAATGAAATATGAATACAAAACTCCTAATCTCTTAATATATAATAAATTTGCAATCACAATCAATAAGTAAAAGTTAAGGGAAGAAGAAATGCAAACTCGATTTATACTGGTTCGACCAACCCTTTGCCTACGTCCAGTCCTCAAGTACCCACTTGAAATTTCCACTATTTGTAAAACTCTTTACAATGATGAATCCTCCAACACCTTGGAACCCTTCCCTTGTGTTGAGATTCACCCACAATACACGGGAGGCACCCTCTCTTCAATCACACAGTAACAATGAACTTTGTACAAATGAACTCTCTTTTAGAGTGGATATTACAACTTGAAGAACCTATAAGAATCCTTAATAATTTGCAAGTGTTTTGGCCAAAATGATTCTTAAAGAGATTTCTCACTTTTTGTTATTTCACATTGTAATCTCCTAATTTTTTTTTGAAATGAAGACACATATTTATAATAGAACAATTGAATCTTTGTATCTTTTAATAAGGAATTGTGTCTCTTCATAATTTTAAAAAAATCTCGCTGGTAATCGATTACACCATTTAAAATTCAAATGGTTTATGAAACGTTGTGTCTGAAATTTGAAATTTGAATTTTCTGCACACTGGTAATCGATTACAACATCTGGTAATCGATTACCAGAACCAAAATTTCGTTCCAAAAATTGAATGTTTGCTGGTAATCGATTACAATCCAACTGGTAATCGATTACCAGTTCAAAATATTTATTTTGAACTTAATTTTGGTTCATAAAACATTTTTGCATAAACTTTATTTTAAAGGCCAAATTACTTGCAAAGTCTAGAATTCTTTTAACACTTTATCTAACTAGACTAATACTTATCTAACATCACTTGTAGTCTTGATCTTGCATTGACCTTACTCCTTGCTCTTTCACTTTCTTTTGCCAAATTCTTTTTGTCAATCTTGTGAACTTATTTTCTTTCTATTGGCATCATCAAAACCTGCATATAATATATCTACAAGTATATGCATTTACAGCCCAGGGTCCGGTTGAACCGGTCGAACCGGCCGATCCGGTCCGAGTTTAATAACTATGTACTATAGTCCAATTGTGTGTTTCCCGGTAATTTTTTTTATGATCTGTCACGTTTCGTGACACTGTATCACATTATTTGCCATCGAGGCAGAAAAATAATGTCATTGGAGTTGAGACGTTCCAATAAAAAGGGGGGAGAAGAGAGAAAAAGGGAAAATAGGGAAGTACACAACAGTTGGAGTTGAAGCCTTTCAAGCTATAAATTTGACAAAACCACATCATTTTTGTGATATAGTGGACACTATAGTGACAAACAGTGAGACAGAGTGTCACTAAACGTGACACGTTATAAAAAAAATTAATGGAAAACACACAGTTGGACTATAGTGAAAGGAAAAAAAAAATAAGAAATCAGGGACTATATTGAGGTTTTCTATTTTTTAGGGACTAAACTGCATGACCCTAAAAAAGCCAGGGACCAATTTGCTAGTATACTCACTTTAAATCCTTTGTTTTTTGTCTCTGAACTTTCTAAACCCCCAATACATGGTCCCTGACCGTTAGTGAGATTTGTTAACTTGATGAGTTGTGTAACAAAAGTTACATGTTAGCCTCAATAGTGGCCCCAAATAGCCGATTCATCTAATTAATCTTTTTTTATTAAATATTTTAATTATTAAAATAACCATAATTATGAAATTAGAATTTTTATCGGGTAAAATTGCTTAGATGAAAATCCTAATTTAGTAATTAGGGTTACTTTAATAATTAAAAATTAATAAAAAAGTTAATTAGATAATCAGTCAGTTATTTGTGACTCACTATTGAGGCTGACATGTAACTTTTGTTAACCAGCTCATCAGGTTAACCGATCTCACTGATGGGCAGGGACCACGGTTTGGGAGTTTAGAAAGTTTAGGGACAAAAAACACAAAATTTAAAATATAGGGACGAAGACTAAAGTTGACCGAAACTATAGGGATGAAAAACATATTTTTCCCAAAATACATTTATTAAAACTTTGAACTTTTAAAACATTTATGACATAGCTTAATAATAAATATTTAAAATAAAAAAGAATCATATTAAGATATGGGCAAAATTGAAAAAAAAATAGCATCTATTGTTGTCTTGGTATCTGAAAACAACACTTATTTAAAAACAAATTTAACACTTTAAAATGACAATAAAAATAGCAGAGGGAGTAATAAAAAGATTTGGAATAAAAAAATAGACTAAAAGTTAAAATCATAAATATTTAGATTTCAAATTGTCAATTTTCAAAAGATTGAGGGAGATGTGAGGGAATGTGTGAAACATAAACTCAAAAAATGTAGAAAATGACACATAAATTTCTAGATGATAAAGTAATATATAAAGTAATATTTCAAAAGATTTGGAATCAGTTTCTCACTCTCCATAGTGACGGGTCGCAAAATTAATACTTCCTCTTGTCTATTTATATGATAAAGTTTGAAACTTTTTTATGGTTTTATTTATAAGATATAGTACACAAATTTAAAAGCATTTATTAGTGAAGTTTAATTTTAAATAGGGGTAAACTTGTAATCTTATAGAGTAATTTTTTAAAAATTAACACATTAATTATTTTCTTTAATATGTATGTTTTTGTCTGAATTATTTTATAAATAATATCAGAGGGAGGGAGTATATAAAGAGCATTGATTATGCTCAATTTTGTCATGTCGACCTCGTTGGGCTTTTAATGGAAATGTTAATTATTTTTTGAATTTTAATGTAGGCTAACCTTTCTTTTTCTATGGGCCATATCATGAGCTACGGTGGTCGGAATAAATCGTTCTTTTTGTTGTTAGAGAGATAAGAGAATGATCTACAAATTATACAGTCCATCTCCTTGGTGAAAATTGGGTTGAAAGTTAGTGACATGATTCACGCCTAATTAATAGCATGATCTTTTCTCAGTAATTTAATCATAATAGGAGTTTTAGGCATCCAAATTGAATGGAACGAGTGTCAAATTAAAGTTAAGATTTGGAGCTAAAACTTTCATGCAGGTACCTTTGCCTAGTTCAGATCTTTAGTGGGTCAATATCAAGTCGCAAAACAAAGGACGAGAATAGTGCTATGGAGGCCATAATAACATGGTCATATGAGATCCAATTCACATGGGCTTTGAGCCTACTTGTCTTTAATCGGCCCAATTTCTTTCAAAATTGTTTAGGACTCACTAAAAGCCAATTAGGTTTGGTTCTAATTATTTTAGGTCCAGTTGCGAATTAATAATTCAAATTATTTTAAAAGAGAGACTTTATTAAATAAAAATATTTTTGGAGGTTAAAGCAAATGTTTTACTTGCTTTACCTTGAGTCACCACCGAATGATTATTTGACCATGTGAGATTAATCTTGTACAGACAATGACAAATTGTCTATACAACAAGCTTTTTCCTTATAATAATACTCTCACATGATATTTCCCATACAGGACACAATTCCACACTTACACTGAGAGGGCACAATCCCTTACCCAGATATAGTGACACTTCATGTAAGACTTCATATGATACACAACTTTATGGACTATAGGTATGTGGTTATTCCCTATATTACAGTACAGAGAAGGCCCTTGAAATCATGGCTCAGCGAATTTAGTAGACAGACATGCATCCACAGCTTCAGCAACAGTTAGGAAAACCCATTCATTTCCCATTTTATCCACAAAGTTTGCAAGTTTAAGCTTGTGAATTACTAACCACCTTGGGTTGACCATAGCCAACTGCAAAAACAAATAGCAATAACATTAGGCTTATAGCATATATAGGTTTGACCAAATTAAACATTATTTTGTCACAAGATACAGATTCATGGCAGTCTCACTTGTACACCATGTGAAATCAACCTCTTGTGAAGTTCCTCCAGTGCTATAATTCCGGAAGTATCAACATTCATCAGGTCTATCAAAGAAATTTTTAGAGGGTTATTCATAAGGATAGAATAAATTCAATATATGAATGTTTTGGTTTGGCATTAGAATTATGAGTTCTGAGACTCACTGGTCATGTCCAAGATTATTGCTTGGACCTTTCCCTTGGCAGTTTCTTTATTATCATCTCCTTCATCCGTGACCCACTTAAGTATTCTGGAACAATTGAATAATTTTAATGTCAAAGTTTGGTCATTAAATATAATATAATTTAATTTGTCCAAAGTGCTTGCCTTTCTCTGACAACATTAGCATTGGCAAAGCAGAGTGACCCAGAGCTTATGCGAATCACCAAGATGCCTGGAGTGCTTATGGCCATTGGATATTGAATAACATCGCAGAAGGCTTCTGTTCTTGGAATTCTACCTAGAACTTCTACCCCAGGTCGAATTGATTGTATTATTATCTTTGCAAACGAGATTGCCACCTGCTCAAACACAACATCTTAATTATAGAATTAAACCGAAACTACTACTTGATTGTATTTTACATGTAATGTAATTTGATTTAAATGGTAAAGTCAAGTGGCCATGATAAAACAAAGTGCTTGTAATTGTAATTGTAATTGATAGGAAAATAAGTGGTGGAGAAGCTTCAGATGTGCTAACTAGAAGACATAACTGTGTGGATATGGAACAAGTTCAGGTTGGTGATCTCAAATAATTAAATTTTATCAAATATTAATACTAAATTAAGGGTGACATCTCCCACAGTATATATATTTGACCAATCACAATTGGTAGAATTTATTTGGACATTTTTATATTTAAATATAAATATAAAAATGAAAAATTATGGTTAGAATTGAAATAACGCCAATAATATTATCAATTCTAAATTCAATCATGCAACTAGGAATGTGAGGCCAAATTTGTGGGCCAGAGACCACTCTGGAATCCGACAAGTAAGACAGTACCTAGCAGGTCAACACAATTATAAGTCAAAATTATGGGATGGATGGCACCCACCCCAGTTAGCGGTCACAAAACAACCGACCCTTTCCCATATTCAGTTTTCATGCCAGTCAATTCAAGTCTATTCTACACTAGCTGCCAATCAAATCAAATTCATTGAATAATAAAATGACTGGATTACATTAAAATCACGGATCCAATCCAACAATATTTGTAACGTGATTTTGACTGTTTTTTATTAAAATAAAGTGTCAGATTTAGTGTTGAAATGTGGTAAACTCATATTTCCAACGTTAAAATAATTACGTCGAGAAATTCAAACTCGAATTTGACCGATTTAACGTGAAATCAATCATAGGCTAAGAATAAAGATGCTATAAGCCTATAAGTAATCATAATTCATAAGCTTGAGGGAAGTTGGGGTTACCTTGTGCAAATAGTTAACAATTTGTAGTATATTACATGTTAGTGACTGTTTATCTGATACTTATCTAGAAAATCTGATATGTATGACTTATGACATTACCTTAATATGAGCTATTTTCTTTTATAAATTTTTGATAAAAACAAATATACTTCTAGGATCATGCAATAATTAAAAACGCTTGAAAACATTGAACAACTTACTGCAACAAGAAGACCAATTTCTACTGATTTAAACAAGACGCCAAAGAAAGCACCAATGCAGGCAAGAAAGTCCAACTTGTCAACTTTCCAAATGTAACGAGCTTCACTTATGTCAATTAATCCAGGAAGTGCAGAGAGGATGATAGAAGCAAGTATGGCCATAGGAGTGTAGTATAAGAGCCTTGTAAACAATTCCAGGCACAGAAGCACAGTAATGGCCATCACAATATTTGACACTGCTGTTTGACATCCTGCACTGAAATTTACTGCAGTCCTTGAGAAAGAACCTGCAAGTGTTAACCATGAAACTGTAAATAAATTTGATACACATCAGACACTCTTGTAGCTATATGCAGTTTTTGCATTGGTATATAAAATTATTTCAGATTAATTGCACAATTATTAGCAAAAAATAGTCACCAGTTGCCACATAGCATGAAGTCATAGATCCTGCTATGTTCATGCAGCCCATTGCTAACATTTCTTTGTTCCCATCAAGATGGTATCCCTTAATGGAAGCAAAAGATCTACCAACAGCTATTGCTTCCTGAACCAGAAGTTCATATTTCCATTAGAGTTGGGAAAAAGAAATAACTATTTGGATGAAAAAAGAAAAGGAATATTAATATTAATTAGTAACATACAGTAAGAGCAATAACAGCAGAAATCAATCCAATTTTAGCTGTTTGTCCAACATGTTGGCCATTGAGTTGTAACTGGTGAACTGAGATTGGATTCACGCCTCCTTTGACATGCTTTACTATATTAACTCCATTCTTATCAGCTTTTGTTAAAAACACAATTAAAGTGGATAATACAACTGATAGAAGAGGAGCAATAGCAGGCAACCAGAAAAGTTTTTTGTTTCTTCTGCCCTGAAATGAGATATACATTATCAGAAACTCAAATCAAACAGAGGTAATATAGTAGTGAAATGTGGATACCAGAAATTTCATTACTTACAATAAATCTGGAAGTTAAAAGGAAAATCAGGAATGAACTCCCAATGACAAAATTCAGAGGGTACCACTGTCAATGGAATAAACAAGAATAATGTCAAAAATCAACAAAACCCACATAAAAATCATTTCCTTCTAAAGTTTAAATTTTTAGTATGACCCTTTATATCTTTTTGAAGCCATCAATAGAATAATACTCTTTCTGAATTCTAATTTATGAATGAGTAGATGTATAAACTTACTTTTTCTCCAGATTTAATTTGATGATGGAATGACTTATAAACAGATTCCATCACCGATATTGCATCAGTTTTGGTAGTAAAGTGACTAAGCCCCAGCAACCCCTTGAGCTGCTGAAGACCAATAATGATGGCAGCGCCTGCCATGAATCCTACAAGGGCAGCATGTGAAAGAAAATCCACAAGAAAGCCTAATCTGCAGGTTTTGAAGAATAAAATAAAGTAAACTAGTTAGTACTTACTTTATAAGGAAACTTTAACATTTAGAAGAAATTTCACAAATTGATGAGGAAACTACCTGAAAATTCCGAATGCAGATTGAAAGATTCCAGCAAATAAAGTCACGGTAAAGACAGTATTTCTGTATGCATCAGGATCTCCAGCAGGATCAACCACTTTCGGAACCAGGGAGGATAGCAGCAATGACACTACAGCTACAGGTCCAATTGCAATCTCTCTTGAGCTACCCATCAGAGCATAGATAAGAGGAGGAACAACACTGGTGTCTGAATGCAATGAAGACCAATAAAAAAAGAGAGAGAGAATTTATATCAGAAAATGATAACAGTTAATACTTGAAAAAGTTAATACAACTGAGGTCAGATACTTACAGAGGCCATATTGAGGATCAAGTCTTGCTAAATTAGCATATCCTATACTCTGCAAACATCAGATACAAATTAGAAGAGTGAAGGGAAAAACTGAGGACAATATAATGATGTTTCACATCTGCTGCATTGCTGTGAAAAAGGAAGTAATGTTTGTGAATTACCTGAGGTATGCTCAGGCTTGCAAGAGTTAAACCTGCCAGCAAATCATCTTTAAACTTGGTGGCTTTATAATTTCTGAACCAGACAAGGATTGGGAATAAGCTCTCCAAGAAGGAAAAAGCATGTCCTTGACAAGTTTTCTTCTTGGATGAAAAGAAGAATTTGGTGTCTTTCAATGGAGTAAGTAGCTTCTTCCATAGAGGTGGTGGAGTGGGAGAATTCAGCACCCACTGGGACCTCTCTGTTTGACCAGTATCCTCCTCAAGATTAAAGTGTCCCTGCTCTCTAACTCTCATGCTGGAAGCATCAGTGAGCACTGAATTCATGATTTTTTGAAGTGTTTGTGTGAACTCTACAAGGTGTACTTAATGTACATTTATGTCAGTGTAATACCACCAACATGAAGAATTTTGACATGAGTCAATTTGTTTGGATGATTGATTGAAAGGGGCTGAAGCAAGCTTTCACAGAATTCCTCTGACTTGGAGGATACTTTGTGGCACCGCTCACATTGGCTTATCTCGAAAGTTGGGAATGTTTGATGATGAGTATAATTCCCCCCTAATATATATATATATATATATATATATATATATATATATATATATGCCTACGGCCTACCTAATTATGACTTTTTCCATTTTAGGACATCAATTATGTTTGAGAAGAATTTTTCTTTTATTTTTTCTAATAAATACTTAAATAGTAAACAGTATTAATTAATTTTTTAAACTATCTTTATTCATTAAATAAAATGCAAGAAAATGTTAACATGAAAGAATAATTTTATCAAATATATATTTTTGAAATTATAGATTATAGACATTTAATAAATTGTACGTATGATAAATTATATTCACGAAAGAAATTTATTTTCTGTGGTACTTCTTATTTTAAAATTACACTTTCACCAAAATAAAGTCACTAAATTTGATTTAGTGGTGGGAGATTTAGGTAGTTATACTCTCACCCTTTAAAGATTTACACTTTTAAACTTTTTTAATGTAAATAAACTTATTTCAATATTTTTATTCTTTATGGTTTTTAGCTCCTAGCTTTAAATCCTTATCATTAATTGTAAATGAGCTTTTTTTGTTAATTTTTCTCTCTTTATGATTTTCACCCGTAAATAAAATTTTTTCTACATATTTTTTTCTCTCTCTATGATTTTTATGGGTTATCATTAAATAATAAAATAAAGATTTTAGGTGAAGTTTAAGTGAATAATATAAAGATGTTTAAATTTTTTTAATTTTATGATAAAAGTCTTAAAATTTTAACAATAAAAATTCTAAATAAATACCAACAATGATTGGTTTAAATAGTATAAAATTGATTCCCTTTAAATAAGTATTGTATTAGAGTCTTTGTGTATGAAAAAATAACCTTTATAATGAGAGCTAATTTTATCATGGTGTAAATGTTGATTTAAACAAGTTACTTCGTGAAAAGGATATGCATATGTGATTTAAAATTTAAAAAAAAAATTAATATAATGAGTTATGAGAGAAAAATTATATAGAGAAATGAGAGATTTACTTAAAGGCAATCCCCCCTCTCTACATACATAAAGTTTATATTTAAATAAAAAGCTTATGTGAATATAAATAATTGCATTATTGTCAAATTGCAATAGTATATAAGAACTTAATATAGATTTGAAAAAATGATTGATGCCGGGTCAACAAGCTATATTAGGGTATGTGTCATATAACTAATTCTTCAATACTATCATGAATAATTAATTAGAGGTATTCATGACAATTATGTTTTGATAAGGTGTGAATCACGTCTTTTTGTTCATATGTAAGACTCGAACCTAAAATTTTATAACAATGGCGAGTTATTAATTATGATATGATCAATAAGTGCCTTTACGTATATAATCAATCAAATGATAGCCTAGTCGCTAAAAATAATTAAGGTGCACCTGGATAGTGGAAAATACTGGAAAATAAAATGGATGGGGGCATATATGAATCAATTTATAGTTGATTAACTTTATGGCCCCTGGATAGTGAACTATAAACGCGCGGTTGGAGTCATCCAAGCTTAAGACTCTGATGCAGAGAAGACCCACAAAATTACGTCATGCAATGCGCATAAAGCATAGGACACAGTATAAGTTTGAAGATATATATATATATATATATATATAGCTAGATATAGTCTTATGAGTGCAGTAGCAGTGGCAGTGCAGGCACTAGTTATAGTTGCATATATGTATGGAGGAGGTTGGGAGGGAGAGCATTGTTGCCATATGCCATGGTCCCCTACGTTGGATAGCATAGCATTTGGTTCTTCTCGATTATGGTCGTGAAAAGACGTTAGCCGACCCACTAATCGTGTTATTCCGATCAACACTTTCCACATATATACATTCTCTTAATTTATAGTTCTCATCTCATTCTCATCCTTGAAAGCTCCACTCCATCCAAACCCTCGTTTGTGGACGAATGTTGAAATCAATTGTGCCTACTGAAGCCTCATTTCTTTCCTTGTCATTCACTATATAATGTTTAAAGTTATTCCCATTTCCAACACGGTAAAATCAAAATATATAAATCCACTTCATATAGCAAAATAATTATATATATTTCAGCCAGTTTTCTAATATATGTGGTAATTTTAAGAGCGGATGATCATATAGGTTTTTTTTTTTTTAATTGAGAGGCAATTCTGTTTTGATTTGATTGAGAATATCAACGTCATGGTGAGACTAATTTTCTCAGCAAATTTTTTTTTTCATACATAAAATTTGAATATGAAACTTTATATAAAAAAAAAACTAAGTACGTAATACTTGAACTAAATTTGATTGGTTATGATGGTCAAGTTTGCAATAAATATATATATATATATATATATATATATCGTGAGTACTTAGTGTAGTAAAATTCAAGGATTTTGCCACTCACTTACGAGGAAAAAGGAAAAAAAAAACCTTTAATGAGAAAATTAAAGAAATACATTTTGACAAATTCATATTTATTATACACATATATATAATATTAATTATTAATTTTCTTATGAATGATTGGTTTTTCTCCCTTCTAGAATGAATCTTTCTACTTAGATGAGATAAATTAAAATTTCAAAGATACCTTATGAATGATTGTAGCTTTAGTGGAAGTCAACTTCAATTGAAGTAATCAACAAGTTGGCTGGGTCCTGTATTCTTATTTTTGGTTAGGTCTTGTGGTTGTTTGCAGAGAAAAATTGTCTTACTGGCCCACAACTATAGCCTCTTGAATTAGGATGGAACATGGAGATGAACTAACACATTTTTTTTTCCTTTGTTATGAAAATGAACATTCATAAAAAAAATTATTAAAGGAAGTAATTCTAATTACTCATGAATTATCTTGATCTCCCCTCTCTCTCTATATATATATATATTATAATTAAAAAGAGTGTCTCAAGTAAAATTATAAGAAAAGATCGTTTTTACCATTTAATTTTATACCAATGATCAAAATTAGTCTCTAATAAAATTAAACTTGACAGAACATATATCATCAATAATAATTAAGATTTCCATTTTTCATACAATAAATTATTATATTTCATATAAGACATTTTTCTTTATATTAAATCACCTATCACATTTACACATTTCTCTTTTTTCTCTTTTTATGCCTCTTTGTTAAAAAAACGTTATTGTATATATATAGAGAGAGAGAATTATTATATAATTATATTTTATCATATCACTTATCATATTCTTCCACACACCAATGTCTATCGGTTCAAGTGGCAATATATTATCATGTAGCTATTGAGAGGTCTGATATTGTGTAGATGTTTTAATAATGTCCTCTAGGTTAGGTGTTTTATACTCTACATGATTATTGCTTCTTATAATATTTGTGGAATTAGGGGCAAGGTGAAGAAGATGGAAATAAAGAAGCTCATTCAGACAGAAATGGTTGATTTTATATGCTTACAGGAGACTGAAAGAGAAGAAATTGATAAAAAATTATGCATGACATTGTATAGGGGGATGAATTTGGGTGGAAGTTTGTTCCTTCAATTGGCTCTTCAAGAGGAATGTTATCGATGTGGAGGAAATTATCTTTTGAGGTACATGAGACTTTCTCTGATACAAATTTCTTAGGTGTTAGTGGATGGTGGGGAGTGGAAAAGATATTCTGGTATATTGTAAAGAGGTAGTGGGGGGGAAGTTTGTGTGCGAATTTAATAGCTGAAAAGAGGTAGTGGGGAGGGGGTTATGGTGTTTTGCGGAGGATTTTAATGTTGTGAAGTCTAAATCAGAAAGGAGAGGAGCTTCCAATCTATAGAGGAGAGAGGACATGTTGTGTTTTGCTGGGTTCATAGATGAGGCAGAA
This sequence comes from Sesbania bispinosa, assembly GCA_026901365.1. Taxonomy (NCBI): domain Eukaryota; kingdom Viridiplantae; phylum Streptophyta; class Magnoliopsida; order Fabales; family Fabaceae; genus Sesbania; species Sesbania bispinosa. The sequence goes on from QLOH01000239.1 coordinate 515,265, forward strand.
TTAATTGACCTCCCACTATCTAGGAGGAAATTTACTTGCCACAATTAAAAGTGATGGTTCATGCATGAGTAGGCTGGATAGATTCTTGATTTCTTATGATTGGCTTTCGAGGTGGAGGAGCACTTCATAATGGGGGTTGAAAAGAGGCCTGTCTGATTATTGCACAATCTTGCTAAAACAAGAGTTTATTAACTAGGGCCCAAATCCTTTTAGAGTACTTGATTGTTGGAGGGATTCATCTGCTTATGCAGAGTTTGTTAAGCAACAAGGGAGGAAAACCAGTGTGGATGGTCGAGCAACATTTGTGCTGAAAGAGAAGCCGGAGTTAATGAAAAATAACTTGCGGGGATAGAATAAGGAGTTATTTGGAAATTTGGAGAGTAAAATTAATGAGGCCAAGGATGAATGTTATCGGTTAGATATTCAAGGTGAGGATGGGTTTTTACATGAGGAGGAGGTACATCAAAGACAAGAATGGAGAGCTCGATACTGTCATTTAATGTCAATGAAGGATAATTTGTTGTTTCAGAAATCAAGACTGAGATGGTTACAAGAGGGGGATGCTAATACTAAATACTTTCATGATTGTATCAACAAACGAAGAATGAGGAATGAAATTAGAAGTCTAAAGGTGAATGATGTGCGATATTCTGAGCCTTCTTCCATAAAAGAAGCAATTAAAGGGTATTTCGAATCTCACTTTAAAGCCCATTCTTGGCAGAGGCCTAACATTGATGGTGTGGAATTTAAATCTTTGTCCGATGTTGCTGCTGAGAGCTTGATTTCAACTTTTTCTCTAGAGGAGGTCAAGGAGGCGGTTTTTATTGTGGAGGTTCGAAGAGCCCAGATCCAGATGAATTCAATTTTAACTTTATAAAAGATTATTGGGATACTCTAAAAGAGGATTTCATGGGTTTTCTAAATGAGTTTCATACAAATGGAAAATTTGTCAAGGGTTTTAATAGCTTCTTCATGGTTTTAGTGCCAAAGACAGATAGTCGTCAAAAGATAGAGGAGTTCCGGACAATCTCCTTAATTGGATGTATGTACAAAGTAGTGGCTAAAGTGCTTGATAATAGATTGTGGAAGGTTATTGGTGATGTCATTTCCGAATGTCAATATATTTTTATGAAAGGCAGATTTATTTTTGACAGTATAGTCATTACAAACAAGATCCTAGAAGAGGCTAAAAGGAAAAATAAGAATTGTTTACTTTTCAAGATTGACTTTGAAAAGGCATATTATTCTGTAAATTGGATTTTCTTGTATTATGTTATGGGACGAATGGATTTTCGTCAAAAGTGGAGAGATTGGATCGCAAAATGTTTAAGGTCCTCAAGGATTTCAATTATGATTAATGGTATCCTAACTTCTAAGTTTGAAATTGGTAGGGGTTTACGACAAGGTGACCTCCTTGCACTTTTTTTGTTTCTCATTGCTGCAAAAGCCTTAAATTCGCTAATGTGCAAAACCGTCCAATCAAACCTTTTCAAAGGGTATGGGTTGCTACTGATGAAGTATCTATTTCCCATTTACAGTATACAGACGACACGATTTTTTAGGGGGAAGCTTCAAGGGAAAATGTGTGGGTTATAAAAGTAGTGTTACAACTATTTGAACGGGTAGATGGCCTAAAGGTGAATTTCCATAAAAGTAACCTTTTGGGTATTACTGTTAATGATGGTGTGCTAGAGGTGTGGTCCAAATTTTTTAATTGTCAGAGGTATCCTCTTATCCTTTCACCTACTTGGGGTTGCCAATAGGGGCAAATCCAAGAAGCATACTTGGACTCCTGTAATTCAAAAAGTGCAGAAACGTTTATCCAAGTGGAAGTGTAAAAACCTTTCCTTTCGCGGTCATAGTGTCCTATACAATTTGTCCTACATTCCATCTCAATTTACTTCATTTCCTTCTTCCAGGCTCCAAAAGGTATTATTTCTCGCTTAAACTTTCTTTTTAAGTCTTTTCTATGGGGAGGTTTACCGGGGAAAAATAATATTTCTTGGGTAGCATGGGAGGAAGTTTGTAGGGATAAGAAGTTTGGCGGTTTAGGTGTTCGTGATGTAAGTGCTTTTAATTTAGCACTTCTTAGGAGGTGGAGGTGGAAGTTTTTAGTTAAAAATGGTAGGTTGTGGCATAAGGTTGTCACTTCTATTTATTGAGAGGGGGTTGGTTCATTGAGAGGATATAGAGTTAAGGGATCAAATTGGTGGCGTGATGTTTGGGACATTGATAAAGGTACCCATGTTACCAAAAATTGGTTTTCGCGATCTTGTATAAAGAAAATTGGGGATGGGAATGATGCTCATTTTTGGACAGATATTTGGTGTGGTCAAAGTGCTTTTTCTGCTTACTTTAGTAGGCTTTTCTCTATTACTAATAATAAAGATGTGCTTATTGATGACCTGGTAGATAAAAGGGAAGGGGGTGTGGTTTGGAGATGGAGCTAGCGTAGGGAACTTGAACAATTACAACAATTGGTAGCTGAATTACAGTCTATTAGCTTGCGGGAAAATCATCATGATTGTTGGTTTTGGACAAGTGATGCTATTGGAACATATTCTGTGAAGTCGAGTTATAATGTTATAGTTCATTCTGTGATTTTTGCTGAGTTCCTGGGATATAAATTCTTGTGGAATAAGTATGCCCCTCCTAGAGTATCTGCCTTTGTGTGGAGAGCTATGTTGGACAGGATCCCTACAAAACTAAACTTATATAATTAGAAGGAAAATTCTTTTACCTCCGGATAGTTTGTGTGTATGGTGTGGTCGAAACAGAAACTTCTCATATTCTTTTTTAGTGTTTCTTTGTGTATAGAACTTGGATGTTTTGTATGGAGTGGTTTGGTTTTGTATATATTCATCATAATTCTTGTTATTCACATTTGGAACATTTTGTAGACTTGCCTAAATGTAATATGGACAATAGGATTAGATGGTCTTTGGTTTGGTTGTCAATAATTTGGTCCCTTTGATTAGCTAGGAATAAAGCAATATTTTCTAACAATCGTATTGAGGTTGGTGAGTTAGTGTTGATTAAATTGTGATCTTAAAAGTGGCTGAAAGCAAAGGATGCAAACTTTATCATGGATGACTTCTCCTACTGTTTGTCTAAATTTTGAGGACTGATTGTGAAGCTAAAGAGGTACTATTGTTGTTTGCCATTGCCTCTTTTAAAAATAAAAAAATAAAAATGTATCTATATATACATTATATGGGTTAAAATACTAACTATACACACACATTTATATATAGAGTACCCTATATGAATTCTATATCAGTGCTTGCGCAGCAATACATTATAAGTTATAACATTTTTCTTTTTACATTTTACTGAACATATTAAAAGAAGTTTAAGCTAATCCACATATAGGGGTATTTCTTGCATTATAGTTTGACACAATATACTTGATACTCATTTATTTTAAAAATCACACGCTTTTTTGTTTTATAAATTTTTCTTCAATTTAAACGCATTCTTATTTAAGAAGTTTCTATTGTTTTATCTATATTTAATTTGAGTTTAATATATACACTGTCAGTGTAAAGAAATTTTACACAGACAAATAATGATGTGCTGCCACATTATTTAATGAATTTAATAACACATGAGGTGTCACATCCATTAAATGATGTGGCAACACATCATTGGATATCTGTGTAAAATTTCTTAACACTGACAGTATATATTAATTAAATTCTTCTAATTTTATACACTATAAATTTCCTTGTTTGCTAAAAAAAAACAGAGAGATAAATATAAATAATATTTTAAGTGATAACGGTGTCATATATAGATAATTTTACCAAACCTCATGAATAGAAGCATATATGCTCATTCAGTGCAGGTCTTGCACTAAAAATATATATGCTCATTTATAGTGTCTTTGTTTTTCTGTTTGAAACCCCTCAAAACGTATGTTTGTGTGAACATAACAAGTTGTTGCTTCTCACAAAACGAATGTTGGAATGTATACACCAGATTTTCAAACGGTGTCCCAAACAGACTTTTAGTTCTTCATCCTGAATGTGATTAGGGATGAAAATTGGACTCATACCCAATGGGTACCAGTAAAAAGGGAATTAATTTTTGCACACATTTTTTTAATCCTACACATCCCAAACTCCTCTTTCACTAATTTTTATTTCCCAAAATACCCTCTTAATTTAAACCATAACTCTCTCCCGTCTTTCTCCATGCACTCGCTTCCCTGAATCCTTCTACTCCATTTCACTTTCACTGTGCTCTCTCATTCATTTTCGCTTCCTTGAAGTAGCCATTTTTCGTCACCAGCGACACTCAATTTGAATCTGAAAACAATTAGGCATGGAAAATTTTGAATCTAAAATCATCTTGCCATGTTTCGGTTGCTACCACAGCCTTGTTGTACAATGTCGTTCACAATGAGGAAGAGAGTGTCGTCGCGGCCTTGGACACCGTGGTCGACCGGGATTGGGAGAAAGAGATGAAGAGAGTCACAGCAACTGCGTCTAACTGTGTGTGGCAACCGGCGTTGGTACAGAATATTCCATGGCTGCCACCTGCCAGACACCGCGCCAGAGGAGAAGAAATTCAGTCGAAGCTTTTGTCACGCCACGTCACAATTCTAACACGCCACACAGTTATTGCACTCCTCAGCCAAGGCAAACCGATCGCGAGGATGATTCAATTTAACAGAAGCTTCTTCTCACCACCATTGCTTCCTTCTCTCTCTTCTTCTCCGCCTCTTTCTCTCTATTATTATTTATTTTCTCGAAACGACGAAGCCTCTTATAGGTATTTGATTGATTATTGCAACCACTGAAGGAATGAGACTTTAGAGCTTTTTCTCAATTTCAAAAATAATTTCTTTGTCTCTCCCAATTCACCATCATCGGAATGGAAGATGAACAACATCGTAACCCCAAAGTTTTGACAACAATAACATGCTCATTTCTAGTTCTAGTTGCGACTTTTTGACCAAGTTGGTACGAATTTTTTTAAAATTTACCAAAAAATATAGTAAAAAAACAATTTACCATGAATGGGTGATTTTGGCCACGGTGTAAAGCAGAAGCGCTAACTCAGTTAGCGCCTCTTGAAGCGCCAACTCATATTTTAACAAGTGGCGCTAACGGAGTTAGCGCTTCAAGAGACGCTAACCCAGTTAGCGCCTCCAACATTTTTTTTTAAATTTTACATTACCGGGGGTTTAAAACCCCCGTTAAATGTTTTTTGTTTTTTATTCTTTACATTACCGGGGGTTTAAAACCCCCGTTAATAATTTTTTTCCTTCTCATATTTGGTGAAATGTATAAATTTTTGTCCTTTACATTAGCGGGGGTTTCGAACCCCCATTAAATGAATGGTATTTTTTTTTTAAATTACAGTTGCACAAGAAAAAAAGCATGCGTCTTTTATATGATAAAAAAAGCAGCATGCGTCTTTTTTATGTACAACAAATGACGCATGCGTCTTTTTTATGTAGTTAGTTGTTTGCCATTTTTATTATAAACTTTTTATTCTTCAATTAATTTTATTATATTTTTATTCTTACACAATAATTTTCTTTTTTTCATTATCCTTTTTACTTTTTTTATTTTTTATCAAATTATATCTCCATTTATTAGCTTCTATTGTCGTGTTTTTTTTATGAATCACGGGAGTCAGTCCTGTCATTTTCTTTTTTCTTTTTTTGTCTCACTTTCATTTTCTTTTTTTTACTATGATATTATAATATTTTCTCTCATTATTGGTTTTTATTAATTTGTTTCATTACAAAAGAATTTTTTATGAACTTCAGGTATTATCCAGGGAGACGGTCTTGTTCCTATCATTTTATTTTTTCTCACACATTAATTTTCTTTTTTATTATGTTATTAAAAAGGATAATAAAAAAGGATAATAAAATTATTATGTTATTAAAAAAGGATAATAAAATGATAGGAACAAGACTGTCTCCTTGGATAATAAAATTATTATGTTATTAAAATTATTATGTTATTAAAAAGGGATAATAAAAAAGGATAATAAAATGATAAAATTATTATGTTTTTAAAAAAGGATAATAAAATTATTATGTTATTAAAAAAAGGATAATAAAATGATAGGAACAGGACTGTCTCCCTGGATAATAAAATTATTATATTATTAAAAAAGTATAATAAAAAGATAAAATTATTATGTTATTAAAAAAGATAATAATTGTGAAGAAACCATTCATTTAATGGGGGTTTGAAACCCCCGCTAATGTAAAGGACAAAAATGGGAAATGACAAGGAAAAAAATTATTAATGGGGGTTTTAAACCCCCCGTAATGTAAAGAATAAAAAAAAATTAACGGGGGCGGTAATGTAAAATTTTAAAAAAAATATATACTGGAGGCGCTAATTGGGTTAGCGTCTTTTGAAACGTTAACTCAGTTAGCGCCACTTGTTAAAATATTTTACTGAGAGGCGCTAACTGAGTTGGCGCTTCAAGAGGCGCTAACCGAGTTAGCGCTTCAAGAGGCGCTAACCGAGTTAGCGCTTCTGCTTTACACCGTGGCCAGAACCACCCTATCATGGTAAATTATTTTTTTATTACATTTTTTTGGTAAATTTTAAAACAATTCGTACCAACTTGGTCAAAAAGCCTCTAGTTGCTGGAAACTAATTTCCGGAAAGTGACGGAAATGAGTTTACGGTGAATTCTTTGAAAATGTGTATTTAATTATAGGAATGGGTAATTTTGTAAGGTAAAAATGGATGGGATGTGCATGATTAAAAAACATACAAATGAAAATCAATTCCCCTGTAAAAGTAACCCACGATGGGTAGGGTAATTACTCATAAAATATATTTGAGTTCGGGTATTGATAATTACTTACATTTTTTATTGGGTACAGGTGCGGGTACTATGATACTCATATTTTACCCACACTCACACTTATATAATATATATAACTTTTATATATAAATAACTTAATTTATATATATATATATATGTCTAAATTATTAATTAATATATTGATTATCTAATTTTTTTCAAAAGAATTAATTAATATTAATATATATTAAAGTCACCAATAAAATTAATATATATTACTAATTTAATTAATTTAAATGCTATAATTATGAAAATGTTATAATTTTGTAACCCCAAATAAAATAACAACTATGCGCGATTTTCTATGGGTTAAAGATTGCACATTAGAAAGAACTACATAAGGTGACTGTTGAAAAAATTCTTTGGCTGCCGTCAATTTTATTGTACAAGGAGTTCTCGGTTTCATCATACTGCAGAATTACTCCGTGAGATTCATTTGATTGCTGGTGGTTTCTCGGATATGATATGGTAAAACTGGAAAAATGGGCTAGCCTAATTGAATCGATTTGTAAAAGCCCGTAAAAATATAGGACTCAAATTTAAAAACCCAAATAATTCTCAGACCTTTTATAGTCCAGTCCGATAAAGTCCGTTACCCATAAAAACCCCGCAAAAGATAGGGCTCATGTACATATTTTAGAAGTATAAATAACTTCCGGGCATTTTAGCCCAGCCCAATATCCGCATCGGATCGGATCGAGCCAAACCAGATAGCCTGAATTCCCAACTCTATCAAATGATATCATGTTCTTCAGGAAGCAAATCAGGTCACTGATGGATTGGCTAACTTGGGACATGATATTCCTAATGAGTTCTTTCTTTTTTTGGTAATTCCCCCTCAATTTTCCCATTTTTTTGGTTGATTTAGCCTCAGTTGCCTTCCCTCGTGGTTGGTACTCTGCTGTTTTAATCCATGGGTTGTTAGCCTCAGTTGTAAAAAAAAAAAAACAAAAACAAAAACTTGTGAATTCATAGTTGTAAAATTTTATTGTAATATTTATTTAATGTTTAAACATTATATTACATTATTTATTATTGTGTTGTACTAGTGAAACAGTCATGTTTTATGGTTAAATTTGAATGATTTATGAATTATTTTTTATTTGTATTAGAGTTATTTTTTAATTAATTTTTATTTTTAATTGATTTATTATTCTTATAGTTAATAACAAAAATACATAATGAGTGTGAATATATTCTTAAGTACCCAGTGAATAATGGTACGAGTATTTAGAACTATTACCTACACAAATATGGATTTAAATATGAGTATTTTTTTTTAAAACACGAGTATATAGACGAGTAACCTTACCCAAACCCTACTTATTTACGTCGCTAAATCTTTATATATTAGATGCCGTTGAATATAGTCGAAACGTGAAACCAACTACACATTTTTCATTGTACTCTTTATTATTAGGTGAACTTTGTGTGCGTCAATTTGGTGAGACTCATTCCTTGGGTGAATGATATGGTGCCCTTTATGTGTAAATTAAGGGCATTGGTACCTATTCATTCTCAAACAATCAACTATTGATCCATATACATATTTTCAAATTACTTATGCTCTCTGATGAATTAAAATAATTTTTAAAATTTACAACTTAATTGCCTGAAAATATTAAAATGTTTTGAAGGAATAATAATTTGAATTATTTTTAATTATTTAAAAAATTAAATTAAAAATTCTTTTTCGATAATTGAAACAAATTCAAATATGCTATAATTAAGTGGAAAAATAAATAATACGGGCGAGGATCAACTTACTACAGTGGTAACTCTAACAAAGTTATTTCGCTTAATAACATTTTATAAAATGTGAATTTAACAAATCTAATCATTGAATTACGTTATATTAATAGGGCTCATCTAAGGTAGTCCATGGTTCATGACCAAGAGTGATTATTTTGGTCGGGTGAATTGTGGGTTGTTAGATGGAGGACATAAATCATTGACGATGTGATTTTATTAGGTTTCCGGTTACTTGATGGTACAATTATTATTTACAGACAAGAACCAAAAGAAATGGAAAGCGCATTTGGCCACATCCTCAAATTGTTTCGGAAGCAGAGGCCAGAGGATGGTGAAATGCGTAATGGTGGAGACTAGAACAATGCTCAAGAATGGATGATATGCATTAGACTAATCCTTTAGTAGCCACAGGGAAAACGTTAATTGTAAGAGCTTTGGCTTCTGCTGCTTCAAAAGCTAGCCAAAAGGTTAGCTTTTACACATGCACAGAGGAGCAGATGTGCTAAGCAAGTGGGTTGGTGAGGCTGAAAGACAATTGAAATTAAACTACTCTTTGAGGAAGCACAAAGGATCAACCTTCTATCATCTCCTTTGATGAAATAGATGGATTAGCAGCTATGAGGTCTAGTAAGCAAGAGAAAATTCACAATTCCATTGTATCCACTTTGCTTGCTTTGATGGATGGTCTTGATTCTCGTGGAAAAGTTGTTTTAATTGGAGCTACCAACGGGTTTGATACTATAGGTGGAACCTTGCGACTTCCTCGTTAGATTTGATCGTGAAACACTGAAACTTTCCCTTGCCTGGTTGTGAGGCACTTGATGAAATATTAGACATTCACACTCATAAGTGGAAGCATTCTCTTCCAGAGGGAATGGAAAAGGAACTTGCAGCTAGTTGTGTAGGTTATTATGGTACTGATTTACAGGCTCTCTACTATAGCCAATTTTGCAAGAATTAATTTTCAGCAATAATGTTCCTTTTTAATATTTATTTTGGGTCTCAAATGGAATTAACGAAACATTTGTGGCAACCGTATAAAAAAAACTAATAGTCCCCTCACCTACAACAACCGGTATGTTACCCACTTGGTTCATGTAGACCAAAAATATTTTGGTTCACCTTAGATTAGTCCATATTAATATGGTGATTATGCACACAAATTTTTAGATCAATTGAAGATATTTTAAAAAGTATATTGTACGTTAAAATGAAGTGATTTGATGAAATATCAAATAATTTTAAAATTTTATAAAATTTTGTAGGCTTGATCTAGTTAATGAAAATTTCTAATATGATGGTTGGATTGATGAGTTTTAAATGTTTATGAAACGTTATTAAGCTGAGTAACTTTGCCAAAAATTATCCCTAGAGTAAATTGATACCCGCTCAAATAAATATATGTGTGTGTGTTAATAAAAGATCTTTGTTTGATCGTAGAAACTAAACCAAGAATTAAGTGTGTTGTATGTTAGGTTATTAATTTTTTTCAATAAATTTGTTGGTATAGCATTTCGTATGTTCAATATATCAAAATGTTACATATAACCGGTTTTTTTTTTTTTTATTTACAGATGAATGAGGATGCAAGGGTATTCTTTTGTTTTTTTAATATAATTATCAGGTAATAATTTAAATTACTATAACTTCTAAAGCCGATTATGACTCAGAGAAAAACAAATTAATTTGTTAAAAGTGGGGACTTAAGTATTAAGTAAAAGAAAAAGTAAAAACAATTGATTTAGGGATTTATCTACAACCTGCAAATTAAAACAATTGATTAAATATGACTAACTTAGAAATAGAAATGCATACATCGGTGAACAATTAATGGGTTAAAAACAGATGAGCTACAATGCCCTTCACAGGTAAAGGGCACCATAATGTTCACCCCTTGGATATTATAAAGGGCACCATCTCATCAAAACTAATTTCCTCCTTATTATTTTAGGAAAGGCCAATTTTGCCGCAATCTTAAAACTCATATAATAAATAGATTTAGGGGATATTTAAAAGAGCTTATATATTTGATCTTATTTTATGATAAAAATACTTATGTAAATGTTTCAATAAATTTATGAGTATAGGCGTAGAGCTCATGACCTGTCCATAAGCTGTTTTTATAAGCCTATTTCAGTAAATTTCTTACAGTAGCTTGTGAAACAACTTGTACAGAGGTTAAGTACGTTGTCTCCCCTTCGGTTCTCACTCACTCCCTTAAGTGCTTATGTCATAAGCTCTCATGTGATAAGCATGATTGAATAAGAAGAACATAATTAAGTTATTTTGCCAAATGCACCATGAATTACATTTCTACTATATTTTTAGGCTTAAATATGTTTTTGGTCCTTATAAAATTCTCTAATTTTGTGTTTAGTCCCTAATAAATTTTTCACATAACTTTATTCCCTTATTAATTTTCCATCATCAACATTAGTCATTTCTGTTAAGTAGCAAGAGTTTAGTGATGACATGGTAGTCTTGGCATCCTAGTCAACAAAAGTGACGTGCCTGCCACATCATAGTTTTAAAATTTTTATTACTTAAAAAATATTTTAATTCTTTTATGAGTTTTCTCAATTAAACACAATTATCAAATTAAACAAAGTAAAGAAAAAATTATTGATGGTTTGATAATTGTTACGGTCTGAACCTAAGGCCCAACAACCAATATGGCCCACATGCTATATTATTATCATATCCATAAATATATAATAATATCCATGTGCAATATAACCATATCTGCAATTATATCTACGATATCCCACAATATATGAAATATAATTATAATATCTATAATTATATTATTACACCTGCATACTTACTCCCTTTATACAAAGGCCCACTTACCATATTTATACAGGGAAAACCCTATAAATACGGATCACTGATAGATCATCAGGTACGCAATCTCACTCAGTCAATCCCTCAGACTGTATTACCTATCTGACTTGGGCGTCGGAGTCCCTTTGCAGGTACACCCCCCCGGGTCAAATTCGGATTCAAGCCTCCGCAACCCGGATTCGAATCCGACTTCACTCCTGCTGACTCGGACCCAGGTTCGAGTTCTATACCAGAACATTTGGCGCTAGAAGGAGGGCCTCCCCCTATCCAGCATGACGGTTACCACTCTCCGTCAACAAACCCGACCCCGTCCTCAACCAACACCCAAAGGCTGGGTGGAGGACCTCGGAGCCGAAAACGGTTCAGCTGAACAGGAAGGAACTTCAAATCCACAGGTTGAAGTCGAGCAACATGAGGAGACTCATCGATCCGATCCCCGAGACGAAGTGATTCGACGGTTAGAGGCTCAATTCAGAGAGCTTCAAGAACAACGCCACTCCCACGAGTCACACTCGAAACCAGCCGGAAATCCGGACGTGAATCACATTGAAGAACGCCTCAGACACCTGGAGCGTAGCATAAACCCTCAACCACAGCCCACTATCCAGTCTCGGCTCGTATCAGAAAAAGATTATCAGGAAGTTCAACAAACAAGAGCTACGGGCTCGCTTGCCCCTTTCAGACACCCATTCTCAGAGAAACTAGTCCGGGTCGAGGTACCTGAGCAATACAGGAGAGCACTCCCCATTGAATCCTTCAATGGCACGACAAACCCGGTCAAACACCTGGACGCCTTCACCAATGAAATGCTTTTCATTGGCGCCCCAGAAGCCATCATCTGCCGCTCTTTCCCCAGGACATTGAAAGGAGAAGCCTTAGCTTGGTTCAAAACCCTCCCCTTGGGCTCCATAGACACCTGAGACGACATGCAGCACACTTTCCTGGGACGGTTCACAATTTCCACTGAGATCCCCAGAGATCCCCAGAGACCAATTCACGCTAGCAAAGGTTAGGCAAACTAAGGATGAGCCTCTCAGGAGTTTCCTCACCCGATTCTACAAAGAATGCGCTCTGATCCCGGATCTGGCCGAGAACGTCCAGCTCGTATGCGCCGTATCGGCCCTCTCACCAGGATCCCCCCTGGCCGTCTCCTTGTCAGAAGAACCAGTCCGGTCCATGGAACAGTTTAGACAACGCTCACACAAGTACGTGGGACGTGAAGCTCATTTGGCTGTCGCCGCCAAGCAAGACTCTCACCAGGGATCAGGCCGAGACTCTTACCAGGACCGACATAAAGGGAAAGACAAGGGACACCATCAACAGGACCAACATCGGCGTCCTAAAGGCCGATACAATAACTATGCATCCCTGAACACCAATCCAGGGAAGATCCTTAAGGAGGTGATGCACACTGAGTTTGCAGACATACCAAAGCCCTCACCTCTCAAAGCTGCAGCTCAAAAGGACAAGACTAAATATTGCTCTTTCCATGAAGGATACGAGCACAATACTGATGAATGCATACAGTTACATGACCTCATTGAGCAGCTTATCCGAGATGGCCGACTTGGCCGATATGTGAAGAAGAATTGGTCCCAAGGAGGATACAAGAAGAATGAGGAACGAAAGAGGTCGTCCAGCCCTGACGGGGAAAAAGACAAGAAACGGAAACGCTCTCCATCCCCTAAGAAAAATGACAGTAAAGAAGACAAAACCCGGCTCCAGCACCACACCAAGGGTAAGGATCAACATGATTTCAGGAGGTTTTGCTGGAGGGGGATTGTCAAACAACTCCAGAAAGAGACACCTACGTAAAGTTTATAGTGTTGAACAATCCGACTCGAAAGTCGTGACTAAAAGACCCCTAAACCCGGTCATCACCTTCTCAGACGAAGATTTCTTCGACGATGTGGCTGATCATGACGACCCATTCGTGATACGCTCCCTGATAGCAGATGGCGATGTCGGACGCATATTCGTTGATCAAGGCAGCTCAGCCGACATTCTTTTCTTCAGGACCTACACCCAACTGCTATTACCACCAGAATCCCTATTGCCTTATTCAGGAGATCTAGTGGGTTTCTCTGGTGAGAGAATCCAACCCAAAGGATACCTTCAGACTACACTCAGGGTCGGCTCGGAGACCGAAAATAAGGCCATATCGGCTAAGTTTCTGATAGTCGATTGCTCCAGCTTATACAATGTCATTCTTGGGCGCCCATCCCTGAATGCCCTAGGAGCAATTATTTCTACCAAGCACCTAGTGATGAAGTTCCCCGGCCGAGACGGGAAGGTGATCACTGTCCAAGGAGACAGAAAAGAAGCAAGGAAGTGTTACAATGCTGGCCTCAGTACCATACCCGCATCTCAGCAGGAAAAGAAAGTCCCCAGAGGTCAAATCCACATGATTGATCTCGACCCCAGAGCCGAGATAGATCACAAAGGACGAGAGAGAATTGAGCCAACAACCAAGAAGAAACCCTTTCAGATTAGAGTCTCAACAGAACAGACGACCAAAATCGGCTGTGATATGGATCCCACCATGGAAGAAAAGCTAAAGTCCCTGCTTTTGATAAACTCAAACCTGTTTGCTTGGACATCGACTGACATGTCGGGTATTGATCCCAACTTCTGCTGTCATAAACTCTCGGTTAACCCCCAATGTCAAACCGGTCGCTCAGAAAAAGAGGAAAATCGACCTCGAAAGGCAACAAGCTGCTGACCAGCAAATAGAAGAACTCCTCAAGGTCAAGTTCATCAGAGAATGCAAGTACGTCACCTGGCTATACAATGTCGTCCTGGTTAAAAAATCAAATGGCAAATGGAGGATGTGCGTGGATTACACAGACCTAAACAAAGCATGTCCTAAGGACCCTTTTCCCCTCCCCAACATTGATCAGCTAGTTGATAATTCATCTGGGTATCGCTGGTTATCCTTCATGGATGCCTACTCTGGCTACAACCAAATACCCATGGACCGAGACGATGAAGAAAAGACGACCTTTATTACTGACAAGGGAATCTACTGTTACACTATGATGCCTTTTGGCCTGAAGAATGCTGGTGCCACATACCAAAGGATGATGACCAAAGTCTTTGGTGATATAATGGGGAACACAGCGGAAGCTTACATAGACGACATCATAGCTAAAACGGCTGACGGAAATGACCACATAGCCGACTTGGAGCTAGTTTTTGCTCGCCTCAGGAAACACAACATGAGACTTAACCCCCTTAAGTGCTCTTTTGGAGTTCCCTCAGGCCATTTCTTGGGTTTTCTCCTCACTAGCAGAGGAGTGGAGGCAAACCCTGACAAGTGTAAGGCCGTGTTAGACATGAAAAGCCCAACTTGCATTAAGGAGATACAACAACTCAATGGAAGGATCACGACTCTCAGCCAATTCATCCCCAAATCGGCTACAACTTCCCCCCCTTTTTTCAGCTCATTCGCAAGGGGAAATCTTTCACTTGGACTGACGAATGCGAAGCTGCCTTTCAACAGATGAAACAGACACTGGCAAACCCACCAATCCTAGTGAAGTCGGTCCAAGGCGAACATCTGTACCTCTACATCTCTGTGACCAACCAAGCCATAAGTTCAGTTTTGGTTAAAGAAGATGGGCGCACCCAACTCCCCATATACTTCATCAGTAAAGCCCTCCAAGGGGTCGAGCTGAGATACCAGAAGCTGGAGAAGGCCGCCTTGGCTATATTAATCACTGCAAGGAGATTGAGACACTATTTCCAAGGACACAAAGTAACGGTCAGGACCGACTTACCCCTCAGACTCGTCCTTCACAAGCCGGACCTCTCTGGACGTATGACTGCCTGGGCCCTGGAGTTATCTGAGTTTGACATACACTTTGAGGGACGCACTGCCCTCAAGAGTCAAATTCTTGCTGATTTCGTTGCTGAAATGACACCTCCTGAAGATTCACCCACTGCTGAATGGACCGTCTTCGTTGACGGATCCTCCAACAAAAAAGGTGCAGGAGTTGGGATAGTCCTAGAAGGCCCGGATGGAGTCTGCATAGAGAAGTCTCTGAAGTTCGAATTCCAAACCTCCAACAACCAAGCCGAGTATGAAGCATGCATTGCCGGTCTCCTGATGGCAAAGGAAGTAGGGGCTAATAAGGTCCTCGTGTGCAGTGACTCCCTATTGATGGTATCCCAAATCAAAGGGGAATACCAAGCAAAAGAACCATTACTGCAGAGATATCTGGAGAAGGTCAAAGCATCAAGTGATGGGTTTGAAGAAATTATCTTCCAACACGTCCCAGAGCCGACAATACCAGAGCCGACATTCTTTCCAGGCTTGCAAACACCAAGAAACTTGGGAACAACAAATATGTCCTCCAGGAAGTCGTCTCGACTCCACGAATTTCAGAACCATCACTACTACAGATAGAATAGTCTAGCTCATGGATGACACCCATTAAGACTTACATTCTGATGGGCACACTCCCTACAGAAGAAAAGAAGGCAAAGAAGCTGAGACGACTAGCCTCCCATTTCACAATCATCCAAGACAGATTGTACAAAAAGGGATTCTCCACCCCCTCCTTAAATGCATTGATGACAAAGAAGCCAAGTATGTACTGGCTGAATTACATGAAGGAAGTTGTGGAAATCACCAGGGAGGTAAAACACTTGCAAGAAAGGCCCTGAGAGTCGGGTACTACTGGCCGACTCTAGCCCAAGATTCCATGGAATATGCTAAAAAGTGTGAAACCTGTCAGAAAAATGCTTCCATCCACCACCAACCCTCATCCGAGTTGACAACCTTAACGGTCCCCTGGCCTTTCCATCAGTGGGGAATTGACATACTCGGTCCCTTCCCCCCAGCTCCAGGGCAGGTCAAATTCCTAGTGGTAGCAGTAGATTATTTCACCAAGTGGAAAGAAGGCAGAACCCCTTGCCACAATCACCTCAGCTAAAGTGTAGAAGTTCTTTTACAAGAACATTATCTCCAGGTTCGGGATACCCCATTCTGTAATCACGGACAATGAGACACAATTCACTGATAAGAGATTCAGAAACTACTGTCAGACCTAAAGATCAAGCATCACTTCACTTTAGTGGAACACCCACAAACCAATGGCCAGGCCGAGTCTGCGAACAAAGTGATCCTCCAAGCCCTTAAGCGCAGATTAGACAACGCCAAAGGTAACTGGGTAAAACAACTCGACCATGTGCTCTGGGCATACCGTACCACTCCACAATCCTCCACCAATGAAACTCCTTTCCGACTCACTTACGGGACCGAAGCTCTCATCCCGGTCGAAATTGGGGAGCCGAGTTGGCGGGTGCAGAACTTCACCCAAGGGCCAAATGACAAGGCAATTCTAGAAGAATTGGACTTCTTAGATGAAACCCGAGCTATAGCTCATGTCCGAGAATCAACCTTGAAGGAGCGTCTCACCACACGACGCAACGCCAAAGTAATGGCCCGAAGCTTCCAACCCGGAGATCTTGTTCTGCGCAGAGCCGATATCGGCAACAAAAATACAGCCCAGGGAAAATTGGCAGAAAATTGGGAAAGTCCCTACAGAGTCACCGAGGCAACTGGGAATGGGGCCTACAAGTTAGAAACTCTTGAGAGAAAGCCTGTACCCAGATTCTGGAACGCAGATAAACTCAAGACCTATTTTTCTTAAGTTATATTCTTGTAGTTTATTAAGACCGGATGTGAAGAGCATCCCGGTTCAATATTACTAAAATCGGATACGAAAAGGATCCCGACCCAACTTTTCTGTTTCTATGTAATGTTTAACCGGTTGCGAAGAGCATCTCGGCTTAGTATTATTAAAAGTCGGATACGAAGAGTATCCCGACCCATTACCAATAAAAACGCAGTTACCACAAACTGCTATTCCTATTCCTTCTCACACAAATTTAAGGAAAAAAGCGTTACAAGCATTTTTATGTTAAAAGCGCCAAGTTACGAAGAAATCAACATAATTCGAGACGACATGATGGTTCGAGACGATAAAAGCGCACATAATACGTATTAACGTTAAAAGCGCACAATAAAATGAAGCAAAATGGTTCGAGAATGAAAATATAAACCAGAAATTCCATTAAACCCAAACATTGTTCATACAATAGGAGGAAATACACAATGCAACCAAAAGTGCAACAAAAAGTACAAGTTAAAAACAAAGGGATCATTCTTCATACGGGCCGACTTCTTCGCCAGAAGCGACATCAACGTAAACTTTCTTTTCCATGTCGACCCGGCAAATCACCCCTTTGAAAACTTCATATTCAGATGAAGTTCCCTCAGTCTTCAAACCGGGATTGAGCACCCCCAACTGCACCACAACATTCTCGAACGAGGCGCCGCTAATCTCTTGAGAAAGCTTAACAAGGCTAGCCTTTTCCTCATTAAATTTGGCTTGCGCCTTCTGCAAGTTTCTCTTGACAACTTCAGCAACAGCCTCATCTGTCATCCCGGACGCAGATGGAGCCAATTGAAGCTTCTCCAAGTCGGCCTTCAACCTACCCACCTCAGCCTCCAAGGTTTTGTTCTTGTCCTTTATAGATTTGTACAAACCCTTGTATTTTTTGGTGTCCTTTTTCTCAAGGTTGAGGGCCTCTTGGGCAGTCTTCACATCTTCTAAGGCCTTATCCCTCTCAGTCGTCCGGTTTTCGAGCTCTGAAATTGCCTGCTCAGAGGTCGGGATCACATCTAGCCGAAGATGCCCTATATATGCAGCATGTTGAAGGCATTGGCGCTCAATATCTAATAATCCCTCGACCTTCGGGACGGTTTCATGAACCGACTTTAGGAAGGGATTGTATAAAATATGATCAAGCTCAGGGGTGTCCAAATCGACGTCCGAGTCGTACAAGTTCAACCCGGATTCCTCCCCTGACTCTTCCATCCTAGCCCTTTTATTCTTCTTTTTCTTCCTCTGAGGTTGCCCGTCGCCATGACTGGTCGGGACCGGGTCAACAACCGGTTGCGTTCCCGAACCGTTTCCACCGTCAGTTCGGGTCAAATCCATATCGACCCGAACGTCAGCATTATTGACTTGGGAATTCTGCAGGGCCCTCAGTTGTTTCAGCGCAGCAGACGCCATCGAAGCTGCAAAAATAAACACGAACGATCAGCCGAGATGAAAATTCAGATAATAACAAGCAAATACTTAAAATAAGTCTCACCTATTCTAGATCCAACATTACGAGTCGGACCATCTAATATTTTCTTAGAAGAAAATAACCCACATTCCTCCTCTGACTCCTTCAGCAAATCCCTCACTACTAAATCTCGAGGAGACAAAGCTGATTCGGGGAATTCAAATCAGACGGTTTCATATCATAGTGTCTGTCACTCCAATAGATAAAAAATCGTGGTGTGTTGGAAGACCGCTCCTCCCAAAACGGTTTCACACCCTTAGCCGCCTGCACTTGAAAAAGACCGTAGCGGTTATGCTTCCCCTTTTGGCCGACTCACAGAATGGGGTTATTATTTTCCTATCTTTATGCCCCCTGAAAGAGATCCAACTCTTCAATGTCTCCTTCTTATTCCCGGGGGGATGTTTCCTTAGCACTATGAAATAATGAAAGAATAACTGTATTGAAGGCGTGAAGCCGAACTCGGTCAGAATCAACTCAAAGCACCGAATAAAGGCCCACGAATTGGGGTGCAGTTGTGAAGGAGCACATCGCAAAAACATAAGAATGTCTTCTTGAAATTTGGAGAGTGGAAACCTCAACTTGACCTTCGAATGAAAAAAATCATAAGTGTATAAAAAAGGTGTGTTGGTCTCGGACAAGTGACACACTCGGCCCCCTCGGGGTGGCAGTACCACGTTGTAGAATTCCTTCATCTCGCATGAAGCAAACACCTCCAAATCAAACAAGCGCTCTTGGAAATGCTCAGGACAACCGGGTCTATATACAGAACAAGTTCCAAGGACCTCTGGATCCACCCACTGATACCTATCAGCCCATAGAGGCACGAAGTACTCCTCATGGGATTCAGCCATGTCAACACCTGCAGAGGTAATTGTGTAACAACTACCCTCATCAAAACCGGGACGACTAACATTTGACTCAAAAGACACTATCATATGAACCCGTCTCAGATCTTACTAATCTGTTATCATTTTCACTTCGAGGTTTCTCCCCAGAGGCCATATTCCTCCTCCTCAATACCTCAACCACCTCAGGACTTAAACCCTCATTATCCCCACATGATGACCGACTCCGACTCCGAGATAGCCACGACTCAGGTTTCCCAGATAGAACTTCTAAAGAATCACTCTCACTCATTCACGCGAATAAAAAGAAGAGAAAGAGAAAGGAATAATACCTGATAGTCGGATCCTGAATTCGATTTGGAAGCAGAGAGTCGACTCAAGATTCGAGAATGTTATCACACAGGGAAAAGCGAAAAGCAAAATGAGGCAAGTGACAGAAGAACTCAGTTTCACCCCAAATATTTATAAGGCCGAAAAGGCCCATAACCGCTACGGCCCAGGAAGTCGAACCGTCGCAATCCTATAGCAGACTGACACGTCACTTGGAAGACGAAACGCCACCAGCAATTGTAACGTTTCAAAGAAACTGAAACGTCGCAACGAGCTGTCTCGGAATCCCGTCCCGAACCAGCTGATACCAACGCAGATTTGTCTCAGACCTACAAAGATATCAATAATGATATATCGTCCCGAACCAAAAATGATGATATATAAACAGCATCTCGAAGCAAAAGCAGCTCACAAGTTATCATATCCACATATGATGGATCAGAAATACTCAAAACCATCTCAGACAGTATCTTCAAGGCTGCTCCGAGTCAAACCTCCAAAGGCGTCTCAAACGATGCATGTCGTCTCGGACACACCCAAGATATTTAAGCTCAAAGCCAACTTCATCAAGTCGACTTGAGCTGGGGGGCTTCTGTTACGGTCTGAACCTAAGGCCCAACAGCCAATATGGCCCACATGCTATATTATTATCATATCCATAAATATATAATAATATCCATGTGCAATATAACTATATCTGCAATTATATCTACGATATCCCACAATATATGAAATATAATTATAATATCTATAATTATATTATTACACCTGCATACTTACTCCTTTTATACAAAGGCCCACTTACCATATTTATACAGGGAAAACCCCTATAAATACGGATCACTGATAGATCATCAGGTACGCAATCTCACTCAGCCAATCCCTCATACTGTATTACCTATCTGACTTGGGCGTCAGAGTCCCTTTGCAGGTACACCCCCCGGGTCCAATTCGGATTCAAGCCTCCGCAACCCGGATTCGAATCCGACTTCACTCCTGCTGACTCAGACCCAGGTTCGAGTTCTATACCAGAACAATAATTGTGTTTAATTGAGAAAACTCAGAAAAGAATTACAAAATTTTTTAAGTAATAAAAAAATTTTAAAATCATGATGTGACAGAAATATCAAATTAATGAGACACGTTACTTTTGCTAACTGAGATGCCAAGACTATCATGTGATTGCTAAACCCCTGCTTACTTAATGGAAGGGACTAATGTTGATAGTAGAAAATTAATAAGGGACTAAAGTTAGGTGAAAATTTTATTAGAGACTAAACACAAAATTAATGAATTTTATAGAGACAAAAAACATATATTTAAGCCATATTTTTATTATAATTATGTGTGATTTTAATCACACAATAGTTTTTTAATGAAATTAATCTCTCAACTTTTATAATTATTACAATAAAGTCTCTCAGTTAATTTCAACTTTAAAATTTTAAATTCTTGTTTTCTACTTAAAATCTTTATAAATTAAATCAATTAAATGATTTTAAGGCTTCATTGGTTCAAAACTCATCAAGCAAATCATTAAATTTCATGCAAACAGTCCCAAATTTCCCCTTCTTTAAACCTTTATTTAATTACTTCATATAAACTAATCCTTAAATTTTATAAATTTTTTAATTATTTTATATCTCAAATCCATCATAAATTTCAAGATATCTAGATAAAATAATTTGTAAGGGTTTTAGGTAGAATAAAATTATGATAGAACTATATTTACTTATAATATTAAAAATAGAGGTATTTGATTGTTTCACAAAAAAAAAAAAAATTTTTGAGTGATCAAATTTGCACACAGTTGACAGTTCCAACTAATTAAGTGATAAGAGTGGAATTAAATCTAATAAATGTTGTTTGAATTTTTTTTAGGTGAATTTAAATTTAAGGTGAGGAGATGACAACAGTTTAAGGTAGGGAAAGTCTCTGGAGTCAAAGAGCACTCATACAGATACTTATATTTTATCTCATCTCAAGGAGACAAGTGAGAAGGAGACGAGTGGGGTTCGAACATGCTCTTATAGATGTACTTACATTTTATCTCACCCAAAAAGATGAGTGGAGTTCAAATCTATGACCTATCAGGTCCGGGACCTATTTTGCCTCACTCGACCAATCCCAAATTTTTTACTTCAAGATATATATAATTTCAGTCATCGACCACTTCGCATCAGCAGCGCGCAGTTGTTTAATTCCTCCTAATCTATTCGCATATTATGTCACCTTGATCAGTTCCTTGACGTTAATATATAAATAAAAAAACATTATATCTATCCAATAATACAATATTTAATACTAAATAATGGAAATGATTTCACTTATAAAACTAATCATTGCAGCCCTAATCAAACAGAAGCATCCCAAATAATTAAAGAAGTAATGATCAAATTATTTTAATATTTTCCGATGGATATATTGGAATGCAGATCAAGGCGTAGAGCGGGACAAGATGATTGAATAAATATGAACTCTGATCCGTCCCACCCGGCAATGATTTTTATTTTTATTTTTTTTGGGGTCCATAAATAAGACCATAATGATATGTTTAATTTCAACGAGTAATGAGTGAGGTGGAGTTTGTACCGCTCGCTTAAGGTCTGACCTATTGATAGGAGAGGATGCCCTTCACAAGTTGTATATTACGGATTGATCGATAGGTCCCCTTTTCGTGTGATGAAACGTGAATTGCATTGCATTTCTATATGCTAGAAAAGGTCAGATGAATTATAGATTATTTGAAAAAAAAAAGTCAATGAAATCAATTATTGCATTAAATTTGAACCATTATATATAATTTGTATGCCATGTTATATAAATATAAAATAAACCCAATAATATATATAAAAATAATATGAAGTAGCTAGGTATATAATTATCCCTATGTATTTCAATTTCCTAAGATCTGGTTTAAATTAAATTTCTAACTTATAAAATAAGTTTTCTAAAAAAAATAAGTGACTTATAAAAAACTCCTTATAAGTTTGAATAATTCTATTTCCTCCCATTTCATCCTCCAAAATAAGTATTATAATGCTTTCTCTTTTTTTTTAAATATTAAATGCATTTATTTTTTATTTAATACTTACTTTATATGGTATTAGGAGAATATGTAGGATGTTAAATTAGGAGGATATAACCAACGAGGGTTTGTTCACGTGGTACATATTTGTTTTTTCTTAAGCAAGGTCTCGGGTTCGAGTCTTATGGATGGAAAAAAAATCTCCGCCAGGAGAGTTTGCCCCACCATAATGTGGATGTTCCCGGCTCAAATAAAATTGTTTCCCGTGGAAGATACATGTGGTTAAACAAAAAAAAATTAAGAGAATATAACATTTCTCTATAAGTTTAGAAGTGTTTATAAATAAGTTAAATTAGAGAATAACTTCTAGAAAAATTGAGGTGAAGGGATTAATTTTAATTTGTAAAAGAAATTAAATTCATTTTATATTTTTATTCATTTTATATTTTCTTTTACTAAAAACGTTTATTGAGAAGTTTATCCAAATTGCCTCTAGATGCTCAATTCCCTCTTCAAATGATAGCAAACAAACTTAATCACTACCTATATCAATAAAAAATAATTATTTTTTACAATGGAATATATGTAGAATAGGAATAAAAATGCAAATGTACTAAATAACCTATTCAAAAAATTAAATAAATCTAAGAGACATATTTTTGTATTTTAGTTATAGCTTTAAATGCATACGTATAAAAATTACAGTTGACAATTAACTAACAACTCCTGAAATGTATATTATAAAATATTAAACACAAATATATCACATTTCTAAAATATGAAAGGTTTTATGTAAGTTTAAAAAATAAAAGAAAATTTATGCAACAAACGAATAGGGGTAATTGAAAAAAAGGACACAGACACGCCAAATTGAAGTTTTTATTTCTTGATAATTTATCATAACAAGCTTACCAATTTAAATGCATTTTTATCCCTATATTTTCATAATATATGTGATTTTGATCCGCATAGTTTTAATTAGGGGTGATCATGGGTTGGGCCAACCCGACCAACCCGTCGGGTTGACCCGACCCACACCCATCAAGTCAGGTTGATCGGGTTCTCGGGTAGACCCAACCCGAAAAATTGAAAAATTGGTCCTAATAGGTCGGGTAGTGGGTGGGGTGTTTGTTGACCCGACCAACCCGACCCGACCCGACCCGAGTACCCACCCCTAACCATTAATGTATGGCCCAACAGGAAAAAATGAATGTAATGGCCCAATAGGAACTTTTTTTTTTCATTTTTTTCGTGACAGCCCAACAGGCCCAAACCAAACAGTCCAACCCAAGTACCCACACGAACCGATCCACGGGTTCTCGGATCGGGTCGGGTTCATACCCGTCTCTTCCTATCACCCGACCCGACCGACAACCCATGTAACTTCTCGGGTTGGGTCCAAAAAATTGGCAAACCCGACCCAGTATCAGCCCTAGTTTTAATTTTAATTGCTCAAACCAAATTCCATTTAAAAAAAAAAATTTGAACAAATATGATACTACCTTTAACTTGTCATTCAATATAGTGCTGACCTGGAATATTATTGATTGTTTGACTTTTGGAAATATTAACAGAGGACATGAATTATTATTATTTCAATCGTTAAACTTTTTTAACAAGAAAAAAAATGTGTTAAGGTCATGATCAGATTTACCTAATAATTGTTGAAAGAAAAAAGAAACATTGCATCCTAGTCATTCTCATGCATGGCATTGTCATATACACCCAACACTTTAGGGCACGAGATGATACACACAAGGTTTGTGGTCATACGAGGCTTACGAAGGCAACTACCACAAGATCAAGGTACTGATTTATATATTACAGGTACATTTTTTTTTACATCTATTACAGGTACATTTAATTGATCTACATTTTCGAAATTTAAGTTACAAGTGTAATAATGACGGTGCTTATTGCATGCAGGAAGCAAACTTTTTACTCATATATCATCATGTCATCCAATCAGTTTAACTTGTGACTTATAATTAATAATTAATTAATTATAGTGAGTCGATCAATCGATTCAACTCACCACTCATGAGAAGAGAACACCTAACAGGTCAAGAAGCTAAGAGCAATTTTATCGGTGATGTTAAAAGAGATGTTTAAACTGAACTACCTATGCTTAACACTACGTACTAGAAATTTGTCCATTAGTTAGTGTTGGCCAAAAGTCGTCGCTAAATTTGATAAATCGATGCTACGAGCTTATTAACATCGGCTACAAGAACGACACTAATTTGTTTGACGTTAAAACAGTAGTATCGACCCAACCGACGCTAACGCAGACGCTATACTAAAGGTTTTCACAACTTGAATTTAACAAAAGATCGTCGCTAAGCCGTCACTAATTAGTGATAGCCATGGCCATTGTAGACGTTGCGTCGACCTAAGCTGACACTAATATAATTTTAAATTAAATTTACAATTTTATATTTATTTTTTTAATTTTTATATAAAAATGGGGTTCAAGATTTAACAGTTTAATTAATTTTTGTACAAATTTAAATTTTTTAATATTTTAAAAATTTTATAGCACATTTTTAAACCAACAAAGATATAAATAAAATTAACTATATAGACACTCATGTAGAAAATAATAATATATAAAAATAGTACATAATATCTCTACAAAAAAGAAAAGTCATAATAAAAAGAATCAGGGTTGATGACACTAGTAGAAGCCTCGGCGCTGCTAAGGTCGACCACGATCATCATCGAGGGGCTGGTCATCTAGATCGTCGTCATAGTGCGGGTGCGCTTGACTGACACTAGTAGAAGCCCTTGCGTTGCGGTGGTCCAACATTGTCTGTAGCTGTTGTTGGAGCCGTAAGAAGTCCTCCTCAAGGTCGAATGTTAGTTGACAAGTCCCCGGTGCCATAACAGCGGCCCCGAGTCTTGCCACCAGTAACATCTTTCCATATCTATAACTTGGTGGACCCATCTACATCAAGTTGTCCCATGATGGAGTTGTCCCCCATTTGTGACTCCACCTCCCTCAAGCGGTCCTGGTAATTTGTTTGGTGAATAAAGAAAAACTTATAATTAGTTACTTATATTCTATTGCAAATATATCAAATTATATAAATATCATTACTATAAATAATATTTGCTTACATATGTGGAGCGAGAACGGTCATCGACCCAACCGCACACCATCTTTCTTTGTACAAGTGGCGACAAAAAACTCATATGGATCAATAGCCCTCCCAAGCTGTCGAGCCTACACAAAATATTACACTAATAACATATTTTTATTTCACACAATTAAATATTATAATGGAAAAGTATGTTTATATATACCATATCAAGAGTCACCTCTATGTGAGCCTTGCGGCCCGTGGTGTGGACTGCTACGCCTCGACGTGAAACCCGGTTGGTCTTATTACGAGTGGACTTCCCCTTGAACACATCAGAGGCCCAATAGGCTAAAAGACTCGTCCATCCTTACCTATCCAGGTAGGCCTAGTCCCTCTCACCCGGGCCTTGGTGAGCATATCCCAAAGGCGTCTGGCAATCCTCTGCTCATACACCTACATTTTGGCGTCATCAGAAGGTTCCCAAGTAACTTTGCTCCGCAAAATAAAATAATTATTATGGTAAATATTTGCAAATTTCATAACCTTAATACAATTAAGTAAAGGTAGTTTACCATAAAATCCTCCCACCACCTGTCCTTCACCTCCTTTGAGATGACCTCCCATAAATAGTGAGGACCTCAGAATTGAGATCGTATCACATGACCAATGGTCGTGATAGGGGATTGTTAGGCACCCAACTACAAAAATAAAGAAATTCAATATTAACAATCGCGTATAAAAGTCAAAGCTTTTGTTTATTTATACAAATAAGTAAATGTAATTTTAAAAACTCACCATTTTCCATAAGGCCAGATAATGACCCTACCCTGGGGTCCCACTTGGCCTCGCCCTGAGCTTGAGCCTCAGCCTTGGCCTCAACCTCAACCTAAGCTTGAGCCTGAGCCTCTGTCTCAAGTGGAAGCTCATCCTGCACCTCGGGAGAAAGGTCATGAAATCTCGGAGTATGGATGAACCCCATGCCATCATATGATCTTGCAGTCTATGATGTAGTAGGTTGGTCAAACGATGGAGGGGTAGGCTCGTCTGGAGGGATGAACCTCCCGCTAATTGGTAGAACCTTGGTTCCACCTCGACCGCGTGTACGAGGCAGGGCGCACATCAAAGATAGTAAATAACACCAAAGAGAGCAGAGCAAAGAGGGGAAAGAACATACAGAGGGCTGAGGGCGAAGACAGACCGAAGAGGAAGGGCGGGGATGGGCGAGGAGACAGGAGGGCGGAGGGAGAAGACCGAAAGCAAAATGTCAAGTACATAAGGAGGCCAAAACCGAGGCAGGTGAAACTGAGAATAAACCCTACCACCTAAGTGAACCACAAATGAGTGAACTAAATAAATAATAAATTAAATAAATAACTACATAATTAAATAACCATATAAATAATATAAATTAAAAAATAAACTATAATAAATTATATAAATTAAAGAACTATCTATTATAATTATATATATAAATAAATATATAAATTAAATAACTACATAAATTACTGGATGTCCTTACAAGTGGTGGACGGCGGCCAGAGAACTGGCAGTGGCGGAGACACCATGGGAGGGGGTGGATTGAGAGCGAGAGGAGCTTTTGATCGGTGGAAAATGAAGATTTGTAAGAGGGAGAATGTTTGATCGGTGGGGAAGGAAAGTTGAGAGAAGGAGAGGGAGAAGGAGAGGAGGAAGAGGGAAGAGGGAGTTGCGCGCAGAGGAGGAAGAGGAAGAAGAAAGGGATTTGTAACGCGCTAAGTTTCAAAATTAGCGTTGGCCATGGCCGACGCTACATTTAGTAAATAACGTAGTGACGGCCAAGTCGTCACATATGTGACGCAATCGCGCCATTTTTTGAAATTTTAATAAAAAAACTTAGCGTTGGTCGTAGCCGACGCTACGTTTATTTAATAATGTAGCAACAGTCAGGCCATCACATATGTGACGCAACCGTGTCATTTTTGAATTTTAACCAAAAAATAATGTCATTTTAATTGTAGCGATGACCTAGTTGTCGCTACGTTGGTTGTCGCTATGAGTTTAATAGCGACGACCTGGCCATCACAAAGGATAAAAAACACAGTCAAGCGTTGGTCTTCGCATTTAATGTTGTAGCGTCGTTTTAGTGTCGGCTTGGCCGTCGCTAGGGGCGATGGTTTGTGGCCAACGGTACGATTTCACATCTATTTTTTGTTTTCTTGTAGTGTAAACTACAATAGCGACGGAGCACAAATTAGATGAGTTCTTAATAAGCATCCGGTGCTTAAATTTTTTTTTTTAAAAAAATATTATTATGTGGTATATGATTGGTTGATAGGTGGGTTGTGGGGTCTATTTAAGAAATTTTTTAGAGTTGTTGAGATGGATATAAAAAGTGATTGAATTGCTTAAAGTAATAAAAATGGTATAATAGTATGAGAAAGTGTGAAAAATTATAAATTATTATTTTAAAAAACTTTTAAAGGGTGTTGGGATGGAAATGACCTAAGAAACAAGTCAAATTATGAACTTTAAAATCCACATAAGCTAGAAAGTCAACATACCACACTTTGGTGTAAAAGGTGTGGGGTGGGGTAGTGGGGGTTAGGTCACAATGTGAGAACTAGTAAGGGAAAAACTGCAACAAATGAAGCAATTCCAAGAGGAGGAAAAATAAGATAAAATCGATCAATTTGCTTTGAATTTGTTATGTATTTTCAACATGATAATTGGTTTAATTTCCTTCTACTATTTAAATTACTGACAAATACAAATCTCAACCTTCTGAAAAAGGATAGGTATCAATGTGGTAAAAGGAAGGAACCAAGTGCAAGTGCAAGATCTCAATCCAGACACAACTCCTAATTACCTTCTCACCCATCCTAAAGTTTATAAGCAGAGCCGGTCCAAACTATATGTGGAAGCAGAGAAGCAAGTAGGAAAAGAGAGAAAATTGTATGTGGTACGCACGGATCTCTTATCAAGAATTTATTAAACAATTATTTAAATTTAGTTTGAATTGGTGTTTGGGATTTTATTTTTTTATGCTTGTTAGGATTTTATCTTGCAATGGTGAATATGGCACTCGAGGGTGATTAGTCTTATATATTTATGCTTAATTGGATGATTAATTTTAGTTATTCTCTAATGGATGATTAGATTTGTTCAACCTTAGTTGGATTATTATTATTAAATTAATGCTTTGTTTTCTATGATTAAATGCTACTTTAATAATTTATTTTTCATTCTACATACTGCATTGGTGATAATTCTAAAGAATGAACGAAATGAAGATATTAAACTAGATGTCATTTCTAGTATGCAAGACACATGCAGTCTAGGGCAATAATTAGAGGGAAATAATGAGGAGTGACATAAATAATGGTCTAATTGTAAAATTTCAAAGGCAGTGAAAATAAACAAAATCGAAAGTGCTTAAGATCATCAAAGGGGATTATGCAAGTGAAATGGATTATATAGAATAAGGCTCAAGGAAATAGCTGATATTGTAAAGAAGAAGCAAATCTTGTCATTTTATAAGAAGAGATGGAGGGTGGCTGCAGGGTGTGTTAGAGATGGGCGGAATGCAAAATTTTTCAAAATGTAGTAAATTTTGAATGATTTTAATTAGTATCTTCAAACATGTAAAAATAAGTACGTGAATAAATAGGGACCTTCTCCTTTACTTTCTTATGTTTGAAGCGTGTGGATTTTCGAGGCATAGAAAACTCTGAACATTGACAAACAACTGAATATTGATGTTTGAATGAACCAGTATCTAATTGCCAACTATAAGGCTATAATGGACTAGTGTGCTATATATCCATTGACATTGTCAACTTAAGGCTACAATGGTGTCACCTAGAGATACAATATCAACAAAAAAGCATTGGTTGTCCCATAAAAAGTACTCTTAGAATTCAAAATTGTTATTTAAAAGGTAAGCCAAATGCCTTATATTGTCCCAAGTTATTCTAACAAGAGTAACTACACACATATACTAAATGTGGTCCCATTACATGAAAATATCTTTAAAGCAGGATGGTATTATCATATTTAAAATATGTTGCTCGAGGTGGCATTAACAAATAAAAATTAACTTACCAAACAATAGTCAGTTGCAATGAAAGTGGACAGTGACCCTGGACGAAATTATCTGCAAGGTTGGGGGTTTGACTTGATCTTCAAACATTAACCTTCCAACATTGACCTCTTGATAAATTGAAAATATGACCACACTTTTCTTCTCACACACATCAAATTCATAGCAATGACAAATTCAAACTGTGATATAACAAATTCACAATCATTCGAAACTTCAAATTGAATTAATTATTGCAATTAGAACTGGAAAAAATGGGAACCCCGCAAAAAAAATGTAGGGTTCGAGATTTTATTTTAGAAACTCAAATAACTTACTGGTTTTTTTTATCTTGGCCCAATAAAGCCCACAAAAAAACTCGGGCTACCTCGCAAAAAGCTCACAACAATGTAGGGCTTGAGCCTTTATTTTAGAAGTTCGAATAACTCGTGTTTTTTAGCCTGGTCCACAAAAGCCTGTTACCCACGCGTGGTCGAGTTGGGTCAGGTAGCTCAAATTGACAACTCTAACTGTAATGGCCTATTAGCAAATGGAACTAATGGAGTAATCAGGAAAACAACAACCATGGATCATAAAAAGTTATATGCATAATCTTATTAAATAATCATTACTCATTAACTTAGAGCATCACAACTACTTAAAAGCCAAAATAGATCCATTTATCGTAAACTCATTAAAGTCTACATAATTTAGGGTCTGTTTGATTTACATTTGGACATGATTGATTTTGATAGATTTATAGAATCAATGGTAAGAGATGAATGATGCACAATTTACAAAGTATGTTGGACGAAAGTAATTTAAAATCAATTCTACCAGAATTGATTTCCACTTTTCATAACGCAGAACCAAACAAGCACTTAATAGTTGATTTACATTGGTAGCTCTTGGTACTAGAATGCTACAGAGATTCCTAACTTTTGCCACACTCCAATTTACAAAAAAATCACTAAGACATATATATTGACACACAAAATTACAATAGCACCAACTAAGATTTCCCCCTTTATATGCCTCATACCATTTTTCCTTATCAAAGCTTTTAGAGCAACTCCAATGGGAGTTGCTTATCCTACTTTTTTTTATTAAGCATCCCACAAGAACATAAAACCATCATTTGAACACTTTATAGAAGAGTTGCTTAACAAGGAGTAGTTTCTTATACAAACAACTCCTAGTTAGTTTGTGGGCTCGATATGAGATGTAAATATGAAATATAAAGAGGTGAGATTATTTTTGGGGTCCATTTAGTAAGATTTTTAAAGTTACACTATTAGAGGGGAGAATTGCTTAAATTGTAAAGAGTAAAAAATAGTGATGTGTAATAGTGCAACTTAAAGAAGTTGCAGCACCTCTTGCCTTTATCTGATAAAGAAAAGAAATTAGGATATAGTGAAAGTTAACATAGGAAATCCATAAATCCTAACTAGAAAATACATAATGTTACCTTAAAAATTAAAATTACCACAATCATGGAAACATTGGTCTAGGTTTTGGTCGCTCTCCATGAAGTCAAATGTGGAGCTTCCATTTGGCAATGGTAGATTAGCCCTCTAGTTTTTGTGTGGTAATCGTTGAGATTTCAGTGTCACCTCCTATGGTTGAATCAGCTAGTGACCTTTAGCCTTTGTTTGGTTGCATAGAAGTAGGGGAGAAATAGGGAGGGGGAGAGAAGTGGGAGAGAAGTTGACAACTTCTCTTGTTTGGTGGAGGAGGGAAGTAGGAGAGAAATGCCAAAATGTTGTGGGTCCCACTAACTTTGTATTTCTCTCCAAATTTGTAGAGAAATAGGAGAGAAATGCATTACTCTCTTAAATTTCACCTATTTCTCTTCCATTTCACACCTATTTCTCTCACACCAAAGAACTTAAAAATATATTTCTCTCTCATTTCACACTTATTTCTCTCACACCAAACAACCTAAAATTATCCTCTATCTTTTCCCTATTTCTCTCTTTCCTACTTCTCTCTTCCCTATTTCTCTCTTCCCTATTTCTCTAATACTACCAAACAAAGCGTTAGGCAAGGAGACCTCTTCTCTAATCTTTAGCTTTACTCAAGAAGAATATATTTTGTCAACAAAAAAAAGGGAAAAGCCAAACGTCCCCCAAACAGTGCGGCCCGCATTTGTATCACACTGTTTGCGGGGCCCCTCCCTTTTTTTTAATAATTTTAATTTGTTTTTTATTTTATTATTATAATTATTTTTAGTTATTTATCTTATTAAATAAAAATATAGATCAAGAAATATAATAAATGATCACATAAATTTTGAATATAATCATTCATGTTAATATGAGGTTAATTATGTGTCCAGAAACGGTGAACATATTAAAAAGGTTCATGGTGTTTTCATTTATGGTTAATAGAATACAATTTTTGGTTAATTGATTTTTGTGATAATTTGCAACTCTCGTTAACATGAGGTTAATTATGTGGCTAGAAACGGTGATCATATTTAAAAATGAGGTTAATGGTATATCCATTTGTGGTTAACAGAATAAGATTTTTGGTTATTGATTTTGTGAGTTTAATTGCAACTCCTGTTAACACGAGGTTAATTATGTGGTCAGAAACGGTGAACATATTAAAAAATGAGATTAATGGTGTATCAATTTGTGGTTAACAGAATAGGATTTTTGGTTAATTGATTTTGTGAGGTTAATTGCATCTCCTGTTAACATGAAGTTAATTATGTGTTCAGAAACGGTAAACATATTTTTAAATAAGGTTAATGATGTATACATTAGCAGTTAACAAGGTGAGATATTTAGTTAATTGAATTTATGAAATTAATTATGTGAACATAAACAGTGAATGTAGCAGTATATCTGGTTAATAAATTAAAAAATAAATAAAAAAGTATTTTTTAAAAAAAAGGGAAAGGACCGCAACAGTGCGGTACTGCACCGTTAGCTGTACGTAAATCGGAACTGTGGAAAAAATGATATTCGTGTTACTAGTGAGACTTATTTTATTTCACTAGCTTTTGTAAATTGACATTAGATTATATATGACACATGGGATAATTATATTTAAGATAAGCATAATCGGTTAAATATAGCGGTCCATTTTAATGGTAAGATGAAATTTGTTTAATTTTGAAAAAAAAATATGGGCTTGATTTGAGCAATTAATAAAATTATGATAACCAAAATCTCACATTTGTTAAAGCACAAGGACAAAAATGTAATTAATCCATATTATTTTATTAATTGAGGTTAGGTTCGCGAAAAATTATTAGATGATCCTCGACTAACACGTCATCTATGCTCCAAGCCAATTAACATTTGACACATAAGCAAAATTCATGTTCCGACCTTGAATTTATTTTTAAACCCGACTAATTTTGCTTATGTGTCAAATGTTAATTGGTCGGGACCATGAATGATGTGGTGGTCCGGGACCATCTAATAATTTCTCTAGGTTCGCGGTCCATTTTAGGCTACTAATTTCAATTACTAATTTTAACTTTTAGATAGCTGAAATAGTTTACCAAACACAACTTGAATCGAATTTCATAAAAAAATCATTATGCAAGTAATTATCTGGTTTTGGTTTCTTATACTACTTTGGCAAGGCAACTAATAAATAAATAAATACTAATAAGTAGTCAATTCAGAACGTCGTATATTTATTCATTATTTATTTTACCCTGTGCGAAGCTAGAGATATGCTTTGGAACTTGGAATTGATGGTTTTTTTAAGCTTTTGATTTGAATATTGGAAGGTCTTGAGTGGCAATCTGGCATTCTCTCACCCCGAAGCTGAACATGGACGCAATGGCGACCTCATTCAAATTTCAAACCCCCATCGTATATTGTCTTACACGTGTGGGGTCGAACGCTAAAGCTACACAAAAATAAAAGATCACAGCAAACAGCAGCATTGACCCAACGACTTCAAAAAAAAAGCATACTCTAATTTTTCCTTCCTCTCTGACTTTTCAATTTCATTGCACCAGTGCCAATGCCATTGCCCCTGTTACTTACAACAGTAGAGGTGTTTGTCTATGTGTGTATAACTAACTACCCGTGATCGTGAATACCGACCTTCTTGTTTCTAATATTGTAATAATCGAAAAAAACGTTGCTAACAGAGTGAGTGCAGTCTCCTCGTAAAGGCATCGTAGCGACGTTAGCGCTTTAACCATTCTTCTTTTTGTTTTTTTAATTTCTTGGCCATATTCTTCCCTCTTCGTTGTCGCATGTTTTAATATATACACATTTTATCGGCAACCAAACAAGGCTTGTCCTCCGAGGTTTACAAATTACGATTGTTAACCAAACATTTTATAATGCAAGGAATGACATCATGACACCGTGAAGAGAACTCAAAACCAGTATTACTACTACGCACTCGGTGACATATTAAGGTTAATCAAGGATTCATCGAACCTGGACGATGATTGGGGTTGTTTAATTTAACTGCCCCATTCCCATGCCCTGTTGTGTTTCTCACTCTGTTTGCTCTCTACATTTTATGGGTTTCACATTCAAAAGTGAAAATCGAATCTTTTCAGAATGACACATGAGAACCGTCGATTGTGGAGAGTGGAAACCCAAGCTGTAACTGATTAATTTGAGGTATTCTTTTTCATGAGTTTTTCTTTTTTTAACAGCTGACACATTTCCTTTTTCCGTGTGATGTTGATCATTTTATGTTTTAATGTGTGCTTTACACGAATTCTGACAGGGGAAGAGTTTAAGTGCATTCGTGAAGAACATTGGTCTAATATAATTGGAATTGGAACCCTCCACTATCAATGGCTTACCTGAGAAGCTTAGGAATGATAGGTGAGTCAAGAGTCTATTTTTGACTTTATTCCCCAAACTTATGATCTTGGATAGGCAATGATTAGTGGCTCATAACTCATAATGGGTAGGAAAAATCCAGATTTTGTTTCTGAATGAAGGATGCGATAAATGCCGCGGCGCTACGTTAATGAGAAATTATGCTACTATTAGTATTATTAGATTAGATTAGATAGCATGAATGATTAATTTATAGAGTAGTCACAATAAAGTAATTAAACTACTGTGATTCTGTATGACAGTCATTTACTTTTATGTCAAATGGCTTTTTGGTCTTTTGAATTTTATAAGGTTTAAGAATTTGATTCCTTTCTAATCTTTTTTTGAGAATGACATGTTTTATACTAGGATTTAAGTTCATTACTGTTTAAGAAAGGGTGATAATTGGGAATTTTGCACCTATGCTTTTGTAAGTGAGTGGAACTTTTGCATGAGATTCACTCGTGCTTGTGAAGAGGCATGTACCGAGACCATTGCTCTTACTACTGGACAAATAAATTTCGCAATCAATTTTCCATAATATCGACCGGAATGTCATATTTTCTTTGGTTCACATTAGACATCTTTGTCTTCGTCCTAGATTTTTCTTTTTGATCAAGTTAATCTTGAGATTTGACAAAGGAAATTAACACAGGCTTCGTATACCTCACTCAAGAATTAGTATTTCCAATGGATGATTGTGATTGACAAAGGTTTAACTTGTAAACTTTATTGACTTCGTGGTTTATAAAGAAGCACAGTAATTACAGGTTGTCATTTGATTTTAAAAATTTCTTGCCACTACTAATTAACTTTGCTCCCTAGACAATACTTCTCGAACTCTATATATTTATTTCCCGCAATTCTTCTCTTGTTACTACAGTTACCACTTATCAATTGTTATATGACCATATGACTGTAGGTAAATTTGGTCAGGATTGAAAAGTATGCATTGCATTGTAAATTTGTAATGCATGATTTTGACATGTATCAGATCCATTTCACACATTAATTTTGTTTAATTTCCAGTTTCAGCTTGAGAACATTGACTTACAGCCAGAGTCTTTGATGTTATATAATCCAGTAGCTTCACACCGGTGTTCCTGCACAAGAAGGCAGTGACTATTCAAATCTTTTGTCAGTTGTCACATATCCCTTTCCCTTCTATTCAGGTTTCCTAAACATTTCATAATTGTTTCTCATAGTTGAACTTGAATCTATTTTATCATCAATCTACATCTCAAATTCTATACTACTCATTTATGAACTGTATATTAGACCTGTATAAACAACATGGTAGACTTTGCATGGAATATAAACCATAGTCTTGTGATTTATTGCTACAGTTAGACTTTATTGCTATCACTAGTTACTCATAGGAGTCATCTTTTTTCCAATATATCTGGTTATGACTTTTCCTTTTATTATACAGTGAAGGTCATTGACGGTGCCTTCAATGGATCCTCCTACTGACAAAGATTTTGAGAAAAAAGAGATGGATGCAAGAAGTTTGTCATCTTCACATAATCAGGCACCATACGTCCACAAAGTGGCAGTTCCTCCAAGACAGAATCTCTTCAAGGAATTCCAAGCCACTATAAAAGAAACTTTCTTTGCTGATGATCCTCTAAGACCCTTCAAAGATCAACCTAAATCACGGAAATTCATCCTCGGAATTGAGGCCATATTCCCCATACTTAATTGGGGAAGAACTTACAACCTTAAAAAATTTCGGGGGGATATTATATCTGGTCTCACTATTGCAAGCCTTTGCATTCCTCAGGTAAGTTTGCTTTACTATTGAGCTTTTAAAGAACAGGAGGATAATACATAATTATAGTTCATATTCCCCCATTTTGAGGTTCTAATACTTGGCTCGAAAAACAGGATATTGGATACGCCAAGCTTGCACATTTGGCTCCACAGTATGGACTGTGTAAGACTCTTTTGTCTCTCATCAGCAGCTCTTACCTATGTGTTTTCTTTGGAAGTTGAACTAAAATCTTGTTGCCTTTTGTTCTACTTCTTTACAGACTCCAGCTTTGTTCCACCACTGATTTATGCTGCCATGGGTAGTTCTCGTGATATTGCAATAGGACCAGTGGCAGTGGTTTCTCTCTTGTTGGGGACTTTACTTAGTAATGAGATTGATCCTGATACACATGCAGCAGAATATAGGCGACTTGCTTTTACAGCTACTTTTTTTGCTGGGATTACCCAAGCAACACTTGGGATTTTTAGGTATGACACCCCCACCCAATGCTCTAGAAGGGATTTTTTTTTTCATTTAAACTTTCCCACCACTAAAGTTTATGTATTATACATGGGTTACCAGCTGCTACAAAGGTTACACTATTTAATACATCATGATGATCTTATGGTTGGGTTGTTGTTTTATTTTTTTAAAATCAGGTTAGGATTCTTGATTGACTTCCTATCCCATGCTGCTATTGTCGGTTTTATGGGGGGTGCTGCCATCACAATTGCTCTTCAACAGCTTAAGGGTTTCCTTGGTATTAAAAGTAAAATGTTCACCACGAAAACTGATATTGTCTCTGTGATGCATTCAGTATTCTCATCAGCACATCATGGAGTATGCTCTCTCTCTCTCTCTCTCTCCCCCACTTAATACACTTGCAAATTATTAGTTAGCAGGTTTCCTAATTTGAAGAAGCCTCCGCCTATATAACTAAAATATCTAATTAGTGTGTATGTATGTAAGCACAAAATTGATTAATGATTTAATATCTAACATCTTGCAGTGGAACTGGCAAACTATCCTAATCGGAGCTAGCTTTTTGGGTTTCCTTCTGGTCGCAAAATATATTGTATGACATTAGACTCCTTAATCATTTTTCTATTATTCCTTAATTAGTCATAAGGATTGTAAACTGTTTTCTTATTATTTCTTGTCATGTGGATCAGGGAAAGAAGAACAAGAAATTCTTCTGGGTGCCAGCAATTGCCCCATTGATATCCGTTGTGTTGTCCACTTTTTTTGTATTCATAACCCGTGCAGATAAGCAAGGAGTAGAAATTGTAAGTACATATTTCCCTTCATATCCTGAATATTGCAGAATATGACCCTATTTTATGGTTGAGTGATGGTAAGACTAAGAGTGACACAGAATTAATTATAGCAGAACTGAAGTTTTTGTCCATTGATATGTGAAGGTAAATCATATACAGAAAGGGATCAATCCTTCATCCATTGAAAAAATTTATTTTAGCGGTGAATACCTTGGGAAAGGTTTTAGAATTGGCGTCCTGGCAGGCATGATAGCATTGACTGTGAGTAAATTTGACAGTAATTCCTCTCTTAAAGAGTATTTGACCATTTACTCCTATAGCTCTAATTAAACCATTAAATTTTGGTTCTCAGGAAGCCATAGCAATTGGAAGAACATTTGCATCTATGAAGGACTATCAACTGGATGGAAACAAAGAAATGGTAGCATTAGGAACAATGAATATTGTTGGTTCAATGACTTCCTGTTATGTGGCAACTGGTAAGCTCGAAGAGAAGATTTAAGACTCTAACTACTTTTTGTCATCAATTGCAAGCTTAAAAAAGATGTCTTAAGTGGTCATGTCTGATAAGAAATTAAGAACTCAACTAAGTAATAAGCATTTACTTTAGCTTCTAAAATTCAAAGCAAAAAAGAGGGGGAAGAACTG
The DNA here is from genome assembly GCA_026901365.1 of Sesbania bispinosa. Taxonomy (NCBI): domain Eukaryota; kingdom Viridiplantae; phylum Streptophyta; class Magnoliopsida; order Fabales; family Fabaceae; genus Sesbania; species Sesbania bispinosa. The sequence goes on from QLOH01000239.1 coordinate 553,685, forward strand.
AACTGATAAATTTGGGTCTATTACTGTTGAGTTTAAGGCCTATAGCCTATAGAAACATGAAGAGAAGTTGGGAGTATAATTATCTTAGTGTAAATTGCTCTGTATTTAATCAGGTGTTAGACTAATTTTCTTTTTAAGCCTCTGATTTACTTGTTACATTCAGGTTCTTTCTCTCGGTCTGCGGTAAATTTCATGGCTGGCTGTCAAACTGCGGTCTCTAATATTGTGATGTCAATAGTTGTGTTCTTAACCCTGCAATTCATCACTCCTCTTTTTAAGTACACTCCAAATGCCATTCTTTCTGCCATCATCATTTCTGCTGTCATCAACCTTGTGGACTATCAGGCAGCAATTTTGATTTGGAAGATTGATAAATTTGATTTTGTGGCTTGCATGGGAGCATTCTTTGGGGTTGTTTTTGTCTCAGTTGAGATAGGACTTCTAATTGCTGTAAGTACTAAGGCTTAGTTATCTTATACTCTAAAATGTCAAGGTAATTTCTTACTGGTCTTGTTCACTTGGTTACTACTACTTGCTGTGGCAGGTCTCCATATCCTTTGCAAAGATCTTACTACAAGTCACAAGGCCCCGAACTGCTATTCTGGGGAGGATTCCTAGGACTTCTGTCTATAGAAACATCCAACAATACCCAGAAGCTAGTAAGGTTCCCGGTGCACTGATTGTAAGAGTGGATTCTGCAATATATTTTTCCAACTCCAATTATGTTAAAGAAAGGTAAAGATGTGTTCTTTCTTTGTATATATGTTGTCAGATAGGTGATTCAAAACATCTCATACTAGTTATGGTACATATCATAGGACGAAGTTCAGATGTGGATGTAGAAGAGTAGAAGTACAATCAATTGTTACTAATGAGAAGAATACCCAATTTCAATCAAATATCTTATGGGAACTACTTAACTTTATAATAATTTTTGAAATATAAATGGCATCAGTATTAGAATAATCTAACAATTACAATTAGGCCTTACAAATGGTGGTAGAGGGTGGTTTGGTTTAGGATTCTAAATAGGAAAAAACATGCTTAGTGACAAAATAATGAAGGATGAGTAGTCTGGATGGTTAGAATAATCTGATTGACCAGTCCACTTAATTTGCTATAATTTAAATTTGTGGAATTGTATTTCAATTTAATTTTCATGAATTAGTAATGTTATCCCTTCTCATCTACACAAAAGATTCGAAAATGATCAATTTCGTGTTTCTAACGCTTAAGATATATTCTCTTGCAGGATATTAAGATGGTTGATAGATGAAGAAGAACAAGTGAAAGGAGACTACCACACAAAAATCCAGTTTTTGATAGTTGAAATGTCACGTGAGAGTCTCTATTTTTTATCCTTTTTTTAGCCTCATATTCCTCGAGTGAAAAGTAAACATCATTTTCGGGTTGCTGTTAATTTCTGTTTTTATTTACTAATTTTTGTGTTTTCATTGCAGCGGTTACTGACATCGATACCAGTGGCATCCATGCCTTTGAAGAGTTACACAGAAGTCTTGCAAAGAAAGGTGTTGAGGTAATAACCAAATTACATGTCTGCTATTGATTTGATCAGAAAACAATTCAAATTCAAACTGATATATTACATGACAAGCATCTTACCGAAGGAAGTTGATGTTCTTTCTTTGCGCAGCTCGTTCTGGCAAATCCTGGCCCGGTAGTGACGAACAAGCTTTACACATCCAATTTTGCAAACACGATCGGTGAGGACAAGATCTTCCTCACTGTTGCAGAGGCTATTGCGTACTGTTCTCCAAAGCTGGCTGAGGACCCATGAAAACTCTGAATTTTCCTCTGTTAGAATGCATAAAAAAAATGAAATGATTAGGGATTAGAGATCAATCAGTGGCTTTTAGATAGAAGCAAGTCAATGATGAAGGATCACTAGTAGAAAGTGGCTTATCTGATTCTGCAAGTTAGTGCTCGGGGATCCTTATCCCTAAGTGGGGAAATTAAATAAAAATAAAAAATAAAAGAAAGATAAAAGGTGCGCCAGTAGTGCACTCCATTAAGCATTAACCTGTCCCCTTGAATGTCCATAGAATCTAACTCACCTGTCTGTATGTATGTAGAATAGTGTCTATTAAATATTAATGCAACAAAATTTGAACTGTTTTCCTCCATTTTCGTGTTTGCAACTCTTGCTGCACTGGGTTTAGTTTGAGCTTTGAATGAAAATCGTGGCAGAAGATTAGTGGCTTGGACAAAATATTTCAAAAAATTAAGTGAAAATAGTTGAATGATTTGTATTTAATTTATATACCTATTTTATTTTACCTCTTTAGGCAAGACTTTTTGAGATTGAAGCGGAGACAGCAAATAATTTTATCTATTTTATGTTAAAATGTGTTTTTTAATTTAAAAAATAAAATAACAAGAATCAAACTCTAAATTATTCAAGGTGAATTCTAAACTACACCAATTTTTTACATAAGTTAAAAACTTTTAACTTACGTAGTTACACACAAACTAAATAGATCGATAGATTTATTAGTATTATATGTGACGGATGAGATTAAAACTAGCTTACTTACCACTCACTGATTCCCAATTTGCTGTTACAATAATATACATGTTTGTAATGTGTTCCATGTTTAGATAATTATTTATTATCGTGGATGCAGTTTTATCCTGGGTTAGTTCGATGTGATAATGTGAGTTCAAATTTTATTTGTATTGTTAGTGAGTTCATCATATAATTTGGCCTCTTACCCAAAAAAAATCATATAATTTGGCCTCTTGACATATGTCAAGAGAATTTGCATTTCTTTTATTCTAGTGAAAGCAACGCAACCAAAAAAATATAAAATTATTTTTTGCTTTCATATTACCATTAATTTTTTAAAATTTTACGTAATATGAACATTAATTAATTGTTCCATTTAATACACTATTACCTTGTGTTTGGGTAGAGAAATTTAAAATTACTAGAATTCATGTGTTAAAATAGTAGAAGAAAGAATTTCAAATGACAAATTGGATGATTTTTTATGATAATAGGGGAATTTCAAATGACAAATATTGAGAGAGAATTTCAACATTTCTCTTTTATGTTCAAACTTTTTAGATTGTCATTGTCAATTCCTCTCATTTTAACAACTTACTCAACATTGTCTATTATAATTTTGAGAATTCTAAAATTCTTCGTCCAAACACATTATTCATAAACTTTCAGGCATTATAAATAGTTATTTTTTTAACCCCAAGGAGTTGGTCGAGTGGAGCAACACCGACTTAGCAATCGGTCCGTTAAACCTTAAAAACTAACCAAGCTCGAAACCAGTGAGAACCGATAGAGAACCGGTAAAGAACCGGTGTTGAAACCATGTTTGAACCGGTTATTTTTCAAATATTTCAAATATTTCATTTTTTTAAATTTTTATTTAATCTAAAATATTTTTAAGATAAATAAAAGACACATATTTATAAACTACACATAAATATTTATTATTTTATCAATGATTTATGTTAATTTATAACTTTATATATCTTATTTTTATGATTTCCTGTTATTTTATTACTTGAAATATTATATGATATTAAAAATATATATTTAGTTATAACTTATTCGACTCTAGTTCAACCATGGTTAAAGCACTGAACCATGAATAAGTACTTTCACCAGTTCAATTACCGGTTCCATTTTTAAAACATTAATATTTAATATTTTTGGTAAGACATATCTAGGTTATTGCAACCATCTAGAATTCCATTTGTAATTATTATAGATATATCTTATAGATATTTTAAAGAGTTGAGAACATCATTCCAACATCACACACTTGTTTATATCAATATATCTTCTACCCACCCTCCATTAAGGAGGAGAAACTATAAATAAGTAAAATTCTCTTAGAGTAAGTCATAGAGATTTCGACATTAAAACATAATGTAACATAAAGCTACTAAAGTACTTTGTATTAAATTAAATGTATTAAAATTTACTTCAATAAAAATTAAGGACTATTTGTGATTTTTTTAATTATTAAATTAATTTTTAAATAAAATTACTTACTAATTAATATACACTGTCAGTGTAAAGAAAATTTACACTGACATCTAATGATGTGCCACCACATCATTTAATGAATCTGACATCTCATGTGTTATTAAATTCAATAAATAATATGGCAACACATCATTGGATGTCTGTGTAAAATTTATTTACACTGATAGTGTATATATATTAAACTCTACTTTTAAGTATATATGTATTTATTATGTATTATAATTTCTTTAGATCATTAATTCATCCATTCAATGCAGCTGAATACAATGGATTTATCTCTAGGAAAGAACCTCTTGAATGACATCCATTTCTTAATGGTTTATTGAGGCAAAATATCAAGGTTGAGAAAGGTATGCCTAAATGAAAATGGAATAGCATCACACAATAATGTCTGTACGAATGAACTCGTGGACAATCAAATGCATTATCTATTATATCTTGTGCTATATATATTGTTGGTATTGGGTAGCAGTGATTTCGTTCAGAACTACTACATAAATACTTTGCTTTAACAAGGTTTATACAATTGATCAATTATCAGACATTTTTGTGCAATGCTATTCCATTTTCATTTAGGCATGTCTTTATCAACCTTGATATCTTGTCTCAGTAAACAATTAAGAAAGGATGTAATTGATTAAAAATTACCAAAATTTAAAATAAAAAAGAAAGATATTTGTCTCTGTTAAAGAACTATGTTGATTCTGATTTGCATTTCTAACCATGCCCATGACAGAATTTATATGCATCGGGAGCAAGGAAGATTGGTGTGACAATATTACCTCCAATAGGTTGCTTGCCATTAGTCATCACTATGTTTGGCTCTCATAGAAACGAATGTGTGGTCAGGCTAAATAATGATGTAATATTTAATATTTTTTAATCAATGTATTGGTTATTGAGGTAAATAATTTGTTTTTATTTTATAAAATAAATTAAATGACAAAAATAATGTTGTAACAAGCACACGGGCTGCATGTCCAGTAGTGTAATAGTATTGTTAAATTAATTATTGAAATTAATTTTTATGTCATTAATCATTACCTTTAACCATGTTCTATTTAACATTATATAATAATTATTGACTTAAATGGGCTACAATAAGTCCAATAGCCTCACTCCACAATTCTCCTAAATTTAAGGACCATTTGTTGATAAAATAAACTTACCCAAAAAAAATATTCAGAAATGAAAACATTGGAATCACCCCTTATTCAATCATAAAAATAATGTAAATATTTTATTATATCTTAGTACAACAAGTGCTTTTTTTAGATAACATATTCATACAACAAAAAACATACAACAAGAGCAACTTTATCGCTGAAGTCTAAAACAGGTTCCAGGTAGAAGCATCGAGTGCTTATACTCCACAAGCAATGGAGCATAATTGTGATGAGTTCTTAACAAGCATCCGATGCTTATATAAGCACCAGTGCTTAACATTTTTATTCTAAAAAATATTATTGTGTGATATAGGATTGGTTGATATGTGAGTTGTGGAGTCCATTTAAGAAAATTTTTAGAGTTGTTAGGATGGAGATGAAAAGTGATTGAGTTGTTTAAAATAATAAAAATAATATAATAATATGAAAAAATGTGAAAATTATAAAATATTGGTTTAAGAAATTTTTAAGAGGTGTTGGGATGAAGATGACCTTATACAACATACTTTTACTCTCTTCCTCTCTCCATCACATCTCACATTTCTCTCCCTTTTTCCTCTTTTATCTCTACATCTCTCTATATTATACATGTTGTTGTACAAACAACATTTCTCTTTTTTTTTTGTCTTGTCTTTGTTCTTATATGAACGAAGAGGCAAAAGTACGCCAGATTCATACAACCAGATTTCACAAAAAGTAATAAAAATAGGGTCAAAAGTAAAATGTATTCTAACATGGAATTCGAATATAAAAATTGAAAAGTGCAAGAAATCTTTAACATTCGCCCAATTAATCAATTGTTATATTTTGTTCGATTCCTTTTCGTTTTATTTTTTCCCCTTTTTTCAAAGATTACATATGATTTGAAAAGGGATGTAGTCCCTCTTCAATTTATGAATTGAAGAGAATCTTAATCATTAATAATTGATTTATTTACATTATAAAACATCACAATAATAGTAATCTACTAACTTATTGTTTCGGAGGTTAACTCCAAACTAGCTCGGCTGGTCTAGTGGCCTATCATCCATCTAAATTGGTTTATCTTACAGTCATCTCGGTACACTCACTCTCCCATGTTCACACTCTGTCTCAAACCCATTCTAACTTGGGCGTTGAAGTGTCTTCGCAGGTTACCCCCTCCTCCACCATCGGAGCTACTGTTCAGAGCAACCACCACTGCATCTCAACCTCCACTATCTCGGATCCCTATCTCGGACAGTCAGGGAACTTCTCGGATTACTTTCTGGACCACCCTGGAACACCCAGGAATGATCACTTCTAGTACGATCATTTGGCGCCGTATGTGTGAAGAGGTAAATATTAAATCCCACCAATAACTCATGGTTGAAACCTCTTCTCTTTTTCCTTTTTTCCCAATCTCAGAAGAAACCACCACACTTGCGTATATGAATACTCAGATCTGGGCTTGCCCAGTTTAGCGTTCGAAACGCGTTATGCATCCTTTTGCAAAGCATCTAACATCATGCATAATTCTAGTGACCTTTATTTGAGATAACTAGAACAAGATTTGGATTATGCCAACCTTAGTAACCTGTTAGAGTTCTTTTATGAAGTTTCCTGCATTTTTGGATCAACTTATTTCTTATCAATCTGCTATATGAAGTGGAGGAGTTGGAAATGAGCATCTCTTGGTTTTTTGTATTGATAATTCGTTTCTTGATTTATGGCTATTTTCTACACTGTATGGGAGGAGATATATGCGAAAGTTATACTCCTAAATCTGAGGTGTAAAACCCCGGACAACGTACATGCGAGGATGACATACTTCTAAATCTGAGGTAGGAAAACCCGGATAGCATATATGCGAGGATGACATACTCCTAAATCTGAGGTGTGAAAACTCGGATAACATACATGCGAGGATGATATACTTCTAAATTCGAGGTGTGAAAACCTAGATACCGTACATACGAGGATGACATATTCCTAAATCCGAGGTGTAAAACCCCGGACAACGTACATGCAAGGATGACATACTTCTAAATCTGGGTAAAGAGTATGAAAAAGATGAGATGTGATCTCATTAACTCAGCCAACCATCCCGGCTAAGTTCTGGCCATTCTGGTAATGTTATAGCCGACCAATCTTCCCCCCCATTGGGAAATTTTTCAATTCAATAAAGAACCGATGTTTTAAGAGGAAGCTTTACGTGAAGAGCGTAATTGTATTTCCCTCACACCCAACCGTCCGACTTGGTTTTCTATCTGGTCAACCTTCCAGCTTAGTGGTCTCGACCCACTTGACCTATTCACATAAAGAATGTGGTCACACCTCTCTTACATTTGGGAAGTCCTAGTTGGCCTATACGACCCACTCTCTGTTTATTTTACCTGCGTGGATTTTCACCCTATAATAGCTCAGACCAGCCGTTGAAATCGTATTCGACATCTCGACCCCATATACTTAGATATGGCATCGAGCTGGGAGGCATCTGTTCCGGAGGTTAACTCCAAACTAGCTCGGCTGGTCTAGCGACTTAGCAGCCATCTAGGCTGGCCTACCAGCCATCTGGGCTGGCTTATCTTACAGCCACCTCGGCTGGCCTACCAGCCATCTCGGTACGCTCACTCTCCCATGCTCACACTCTGTCTCAAACTCATTCTAACTTGGGCGTTGAAGTGTCTTCACAGGTCACCCCCTCCTCCACCATCGGAGCTACTGTTCATAGCAACCACCACCGCATCTCAACTTCCACTATCTCGAATCCCTATCTCGGACAGCCTGAGAACTTCTCGGATTACATTCCGGACCACCCTGAAACACCCAGGAATGATCACTTCTAGTATAATCACTTATAATTATTTAATCATAAACGGTCTTCAATTTATGAATTGAAGAGAATCTTAATCATTAATAATTGATTTATTTACATTATAAAACATCACAAGTAATCTAGTTACTATCTTATAATTATTAAATCATAAACGGTGTCCGCATGCAGTTCTTATATCACTTTAGTGATTCAGAACAGGTTCAGTAAAAAAAAACTATGAATCCCAGAAGAACTTGCTGAGTGCAGTATATGCGGTCTTAAAGTATGTTTAATCATGGAAGCCTTAAAGTTTAGTTATGTCACATATACATAAACTACAGGAGCTTAGCAAAAATAAATAAATAAATAAACTAAAGGAGTTAATCCAACTTAAATTGGATATGTAGATGCATTAAGGAGAGTTATATCATGCATAGTGATCCTACTCCTATATATGAAAAATACCTTGTTGTCCCCAACTTTAAAAAAATAAAAAATAATCATTATTCTTCAATTAAATCCCCTAACTGTTGTAGTACTCCTTTGAAATTTCTCAGCAATGTCCTTCTTTGACATTATGTTTTTTTTGGGACAAAATTCTTTGACATTATGGTTGGAACTCAAAAGAATAACTGCTCAGCCAAACAAAGGGTAAATGTGAAAGCTGGATCCATTTGTTTTACATTTTTATAGAATTAATTTTTAAAGAATTAATTTATATTTAAAAGTAATATTTTAAGAACAATTTTAGGAAAATTATTTTATTTAAACTTTAAATATAAATATTTTTAAAATATAAAAAATAAATTTACTTCCTTTAAGATTTATTCTATCCACTCCATAATTATTTTTACTTACATTTATTTTCTAACCAAACACATAGGCTCAAACTAGATTTTATTAAACGCAAACTTGCTTTGAAGTGTCTAAAATCTATATAGGACTAGTCAAAGAGGTGTTGTGAAGATGTAAAATAAGTATTGACTCCAAACGTAAGAAACGAGAATGTCTTCCATGGGGACCAACTTAAAAATATTGTCATTAGGTTGAGATTTAACTTCCTTAATTCTACTTGTAGGTCACATACTTTTTTAAATAAAAAATACACAATAGAAACATTACGAAGGTCCTTTTTCCCCTAGTTTTATTTTTCCTCTCAAAAAAATGTAACTTAAAAAAGTTTTTTTCATGATCCAAAGAAAAGGCTTTTTAACAAACAAAAAAAAAAAAGAAAACGCTTTTTTTTTTAATCAATGATGCTTACTACGCTAGGGTTTGGTGTCAAACTGTCAATTAGGCATGAGAGTTTGGCCTGATTAAGGAAGGGGTAGGGTGCGAATAGCAAACGGGTGCTAAAGGCAACTCTCCTAAACCGATTGGAGTTCGTGAAGAGAATGGGCCTGGTGGGCCTTGGGAATAACAGATCGATTAGTAGATTGCAGTTAGACCCAAAAAAAAAAAAATTATAGATAAGTAAATTGCAGAAGAAGTGAAGAACGGAAAGCAGTAAGCTGAGCTAGAGGAATGGCTGCGTTCCGTATTATGTTTCGTCACATTCGCATAAACTGCCTCTTCACTCCGCCACCTTCATCACCCATGGGCTTGCTTCTCAATCGTCGTGCCACGTGGCACTCCAAAAGTATGAAAACTCGTGCATGTTCAGAAAATAACGGTTACAGGATGGTGGTGAAGAAAGACGAGCGGTTAGGGGATAATGATGAGGTTGTTGGAAATTCAACGACTATCGCGGCCATTGTAACATCTTTGGGGGGGCCCTCTGCTGCCGTCGGAATCGTTCGACTTTCGGGTCCTCACGCGGTGTCTATTGCGGGTCGAGTGTTTCGACCCGCCAAGAGGAACACGTGGCAGCCCACCAGTCATGTTGTAGAATACGGCGTCGTGTTCGATTCCCATGGGAACGTCATCGATGAGGTTAGTAAATAGTAATGCAATGGTAACATTTCGCAGTTTGTTTGGGCTCGTTGTGTAGAAATTTCAAATTTGTGGTTGTGAAAAGGTTTTGGCAGTGCCAATGCTAGCCCCGAGGTCGTACACTCGCGAAGATGTGGTTGAGCTTCAATGTCACGGGAGTGAAGTGTGTCTGCGCCGCGTGCTTAGAACTTGTTTGGAAGCTGGAGCAAAACTTGCTCAGCCAGGTGTGTGATGTGTCTAAACCTAATAAAAGCTTCAAAAATTGGTACATTACACATAAAATGGCTGCACTGTGATATTTATATGCAGTAATAGATATTTATGTAGAAATAGAGTGAAGTGACATTGCAATATTGTAATTGTGATTGGTGTTTTCTTCATTCAGGCGAGTTTACTCTTCGTGCCTTTCTAAATGGTCGTTTGGATCTCTCACAAGCTGAAAGTGTTGCAAGACTGATCACAGCCAAATCTGTCGCTGCTGCAGATGCTGCACTGGCAGGAATCCAGGCATGTCTAACTGAACTTTTCTTATGATTTTCTACTGCAGCATGATGTCACGTGCTTGTGCATTGTGTTAGATGTTAGACTTAGAGCATGTTTGGTTCACTCTAAATCCGACGTTACTATGAGTAGTGTTAGCTTGGATCCACGTTTGAAACGTGATTTTAATATAAACCAAACATTTGGTTTAGCTTTGAAACGTGGTAAACTCACGTTTTAGAAATAGTTGCGTTGGGGGATCCAAACTTGAGTTTGGCCAATTTCATCGTCAAACCAAACACACACTTAGTTCATTGATTGCATCTATGGGTGTTTGATGTTCCGGTTGTTACCTTTGATGACTGATAAACAAACTGAAAAACTGTGTTCTTCTTGGATAGGGTGGTTTTTCTTCTCTTGTCAGATCATTGAGAATTCAGTGCATTGATTTGCTCACTGAGATTGAAGCACGTTTAGATTTTGATGATGAGATGCCACCTTTGGATTTGAATGGGGTTATGGATAGAATACATAACATGTCACAAGATGTTCAGAATGCATTGGAAACAGCAAATTATGACAAGCTTCTGCAATCTGGATTACAGGTATGATCTGGAGGATAGCTTTCAGCTTCATAACAAGTGCTTATTTTTTTATAAAATTCCCTTATGCTGTAATAGGTATAGCACTTTTCTCTTTTAACCAAAGAATTTATATTTAGGTCTATTTTTATATGAATTTCACGATGTCCGTTGTTGGCTTTCCTATTATTAATCTAGATATTAAATTCTTGCAGATAGCAATTGTTGGCCGGCCAAATGTTGGCAAGTCAAGCCTTCTTAATGCGTGGAGCAAAGTATGTCACAGTTATTCTACTTATTTGATATTTTATACATTTATTGGGTATTTTGTGTGGAAATAGGAGATGTGTGTGTGTTTGGGGGAGTCCATAGTTTATGATCATCTTGCCATCTTTAACTTTGTGATTATTTAACTTATTGAGCACGGTCTTCTTGTAGCATGCAGAGTGAGAGGGCAATAGTTACCGAAATTGCCGGAACCACCCGTGATGTGATTGAAGCAAGTATCAGTGTCAATGGCATTCCTATAACCCTTCTTGATACTGCAGGCATCAGGGACACTGTTGACATTGTGGAAAAGATTGGTGAGACTATCTTTTACCTCCTTTTATGGTCAAGTTATGTATACATTTTTTTGTTGCACCATCTTTCTCTTCTCTGTACTGTATACTACAGGTTGTATGGTGTCCCATCAAATGTGATCTTATAATGTCTGCAATTGAAATGAAATGACTTAATTGTGATGTAGTCTTTTTATGATGTCTTCAACTTGTTTGAATGCATTTTTTAAATTAAAATTAAGGAATTATCACTACCAGTAGAATGATTTTATTTTATACAGTCTTGCAAATAATTCTCACTTGTTTGAAATGGAACACCCAGAAAATCAAGTGAAAATCAGTTAGATACAGGGTTAGAAACTTTGCCTGATTTGACTAGGCAATATGTAGATGTATCCTGTTGCATGGTTGTCAGTGTTTTGGTACTTTAACCATATTGCTCCACATGTACTGAGATCTATATTTATATCCTCTTAATAGGTGTAGAGCGATCTGAAGCAGTTGCAAGAGGCGCTGATTTAATTATCATGACTGTGAGTGCTGTTGAAGGTTGGACTTCTGAAGACACCAAACTTCTTGAGAGGATTCAATCTACTAAGGTTTTACCACATAATCTTCATTCTACCTTTTCACCTTCTCTTATTCATGATATTTAATATTATTTTGATGTTGATATAAATATAACCTTTTTTATTTGATGGAGAAAGATTTGACATTCGAGACTCGAGAGAAATGTTAGGATATTGCTTCTGACTAGGCAGCATAGCACTAGATAGGTTACCAAAGATATCTCTTTCTTAATATATCTTATCAGATGATAAATTGGCATGGCTGCCTTATAAAATATTCCCATCCTATTAGTTACTGCAACAAGAACTTAGGTGGGGTCAACGGCATGGATTAAACAAAGCCAAGTTCTTAGAAAAGTCATTTAGATTCTATAGTTACCCCATAAAAAAATAAAAAGACATCCTATAGCATCAGGCCCTAAAATTATAAATATTACATTAGACCTGATATCTTTCTTTTGATATTAAGCTGGTACCTGGTTACCATGCTGTCAGACAATGCAAGGTGCATATTAGTTTGCGATCATCATTTAATCTTTCGATAACAACAGGGATCAACTGGATCTTCCACCCCAGTAATCCTTGTAGTCAACAAGATAGATTGTGAACCTTGTGCTAAGACTGAATGGAACAAAGGACATCATCATAGTCACAAAATTTTCAGTAAACATGTGTTTACATGTGCTGTAACCGGTCAAGGATTGCAAGACTTAGAGAGGGCAGTTTTAGAGATTGTGGGTCTGGATGGCATTCCTGCTGGGGGTCGTAGATGGACTGTCAATCAGGTAATATATCATATTGGATTTCTATCTTTCTCACAAAGTCTTAGCTTCAAAATTTGTAACCATTTGAACGGGAAGGAATCAATAGGCTGCTGGGACCATTTATGCATAGTTTTGATAAAATAAAACTAGAGGTGAAGGTTAAGTTTATGCTTAGTTAAGATGAAAATGGATAGTTGGAAAATATCAAGGTAAATAGGCGCTAAGCCTAGTTACACTTCTATTTCCAACCACTCCATTTTCACTTCAACCAAGCGTGGGTCTCTTTGGTCTTTTACTGCATGACTTTTTACACGATAGGAAAAAACTTGCATGTGGCACACACTTTCCACAGATAAAAGTTGAAAATAAAACCTTTTTTTTTTTGGGGGGGGGGGGGGGGGGGTGAGTTGGTGTTGGTTGTTTGTCTGACATAACGATGTTTTCAGAGACAATGTGAACAACTTGTTCGGACCAAGGAAGCACTTACAAGGTTACAATCATCAATAAAGGAGGAACTGCCTCTTGATTTTTGGACAATTGATTTGAGGGATGCTGCATTGTCCCTTGGACAGATAAGTGGAGATGATATATCGGAGGAGGTTTTATCAAATATATTTGGCAAGTTCTGTATTGGCAAATAAGTAGAAGGCTCTCTGTATGTTCTTGGTAATTTTCACCATATTTTTCCTTACTGCCTTTCAATATTTCTTTTTTTTTTTTTTGCTTTTGGACCAACAGCCTTTCAAGTTTCAATCATATTCGACGCTAAATTCCATCTGGGTCAGTAAGTACACCTCTCCCGTGGATTTAATCTTTTAGAGGCGTGGGTATCAGTTTTGTTATTTGTTTCTTATGCTGTTATTGTCACCTGACCCTTTGGCTGGGATCAGTGGCGAGATAAAATAGTTCTGGAAGGGATCTGGTGACCTTTCACATGTGATAATGATAATGATAATAGGAAAATAACAATTAGATGAGATTAGCATAAGGAAAACATCATGAGCCTACATTCAATTAATATAATGAGAACAACAAATGAATTTTGGGATAAAAGGGGGTGAAGGACCATAACATAAAAATGACAAATAAGGTAGTAATTTAGAATCAAATTCTAATGTTAAGATTCACAGATTATTTGTAGCTTCTGGTAAAAAAAAAAAAAGAAATTAAGAAAGGAATTCACTTCTAATTCTTTTAGGCATTTTAAAACCGAAAAAAAAAACAAATGAGGAGCTTGAAAATGCTTACATTAGCAAGTAGGAACATGATCTTAGAATCAAAAGTGGTATGAGCAAAGTCTTTATTTTAACTTTATCACTTTGTTTGGTTGTAGGGTAGAAATAGGGAAGAGAGAAATAGAGTAGAGAGAAGTAGGAAAGAGAGAAATAGGGAAGAGATAAAGATGATTTATGGGTTGTTTGGTAGGAGAGAAATAGGTGAGAAATAAAAGAGAAATGTCAATTTGATGTGTTTGGTTTGATTGAAGAGGTAGGAGAGAAATGGTATAAAAAAGTAATTTTCTGTTACTTCCCGACAAGAATAAGATTACAAATCGATTATCAATTACAATGATCGATTATCAGATTTTTTTTTTTTACAAAAATCCCCACCATAATCGATTATTGCCTGTAAACAGTCAACAAGTCAATTGCATTGATATTCAAAGGACACTGAACATATCAATTCTACCATCTACCTAAAGTGAATTCTCAAACCAAAAACAGAGACCATACCGCAATCAGGGAAGGGGGAACCAACCGAAAATCCCTAAGGTTTCTAAAACACAAACAGAGATGAGTAAGGAGGGTACATCATATTCAGCCAGCCAAAGAGTAAATCAACAAAGACAGTTCTTTAGGGGCATTAAACAGATGCATACAAAGCACTCAAGTTCAGATTTTTTTTTTGCACAACACCTTCCCACACAAACAGTAGAGCGGCGAGAGAAATTGAGAAGAGCATATACAAAATCAAATTTCTCGCGCATATAGAAGTGAAGAAGACCATCAATCAGAGTTAGGAAGCTCACCGTTAGAGAGAAATTGGCGTCTTACTCCTTTTGCAGCAACAGATCTCGCTTCCCACACTTCTCCGTCGTCGTTCAACGGCTTCTGCACAGGCGGCAGACCTCGCCGACAATGACAGCTACCAGGTTCCCCTTCGTCTTCCTCGCCTCCAGTCACCAGAACCCCCTTCTGAAGCAAGAAGCACGGGTTCACAGAGAAAGTGAGAAACGCGGGGAGAAAAGGGTGGTTAGGGCTCGCTATTTCTTCGCAACCTCTCGCCAATTTTGCGAAGAAATAATTCGAGCGTGGGGCCCACTCATTTATTTCTCTTCTCTACTATTTCTCTGCTCTACCAAACTAGGTAACTTCCCAACCTCTCTCCAACTTCTCTGCTATGGGTTTACTTCTCCCCTACTTCCCCTAAACCAAACGAAGTGTATATGTAGTCTACAGTTGCCTTAGGAGAAATTTTTCCCTCCTAAAATTTGGGGAAACTAAGTAATTTTGTTGAAATAATTTATTTTATACATTTTACTTAATTTATTAAATACCATACCATTAATTACAATAATGGCTATTTTTGTACTAAACCCTAAAAATTTTAATGGCTATTTTTTTAACTATTCTTATTGTACAATGGGGTTTCTAAATGTCTTTACGAGTTAACGACTTATCTACTATTCAAATTAATGAATACTTACCCTTACATTATTAATGGGTGTTTACATTCACGATTCACTTTTAACATAGATAGTGGGAAAATAAGGGGCAACATTAAGAGCGTTTTTTATTGAGTGTTTGTAAGTTATTGAGTGTTTGTAAGTGAGAAGTAGAAAGTTTAGAGTAAAATTAATTTTATAATTGCATGAGAATATGGAAAATGAATTTTTTTTACTACTATTAATAAAAAAATTTGTCGACAGGGTGTCAAAAGAGCATTAAAGCTCTAATTGATACTTTAAGATATTTCTGTAAATAATTCTGATTGTATAGTTATTTTATTTCATTTCTTGATTTATTCTGTTCCCTAATTTAAGATACAGATTTCCTTATTTTTTGTCAATCACTCAATGTAATTCCCTCTATAAAACAGAGGAACTCCTGTACAGTTTGATATGAATAATATATGATACATTTCAACTTGGCATCAGAGCTAGTCTCTGCGCCTCTGATTTATAGCCATGGCTGACAGTTCCTCAGCCACCAACGATAATCAGAAAAAGGAGAATGCCACTTTGAAAGACTCGCAACCTCCAAAACAGGAACAGAGAGTCCTTTTTGGCGATTCCCATTCTGTCCAAATCACCTCTTTTCGACTCAATGGGTCGAACTATCTTCGGTGGTCACAATCTGTGCAGATGTATATCCGTGGCAGAGGAAAGCTTGGATATCTCACTGGTGAGCGACTCGAGCCAGACATCACCGATCCATAACATGTTGTGTGGGATGCTGAAAACTCCATGGTGATGACATGGCTGGTAAACTCTATGGAGGAAGACATCAGTAGCAATTATATGTGCTATTCCACAGCCAAGGAATTGTGGGACAGTGTCACTGAAATGTATTCTGATCTGAGTAATAAATCTCAGATTTATGAGCTCACCTTACAAGCTAGAGAAATTCGGCAGGGAGGTGACAACGTGACAAGATACTTCCACTCCTTGAAGCGGGTATGGCAGGATCTTGATCTCTTCAACACTTACAAGTGGAGGTCTACTGAGGATGCTAAACACCATCAGAAAACAGTGGAAAAAGGAAGAATATTTCAATTTCTTGCAGGTCTTAATGAGGAGCTAGATGAAGTTCGTGGAAGAATCATTGGGAGAGCAACTTTACCTTCACTAGGTGAGGTTTTTGCAGAAGTTAGAAGAGAGGAAACTCGCAGAAATGTGATGATGGGTAAAACCAAAGTTGACCCAACTCCTCCCGAGACCAATGCATTTGTTGTAGAAACTGCTTCCTTTAAGAGTTCAACCAACTAGAAGAACTCCTCAAATCTCTGGTGTGACCACTATAATAAACCATGTCACACCCGAGAAACTTCCTGGAAAATTCATGGGAGACCAGCACATATAAAAGGCAGCAAATCAGGTCCTAAAGCACCTAGACCTTTCCCTACAGCTCATAAGGCAGAAAAGACCTCTTTGAGCAAGGAACAAGTCGAGCAGCTGATAAGGTTGTTAAATTCTAGTTCTTTAACTGGTACTCCTAGTGGTTCTTTGGCACAAACAGGTAATTTTAGTATCTCCATCTCCCTTAATTGCACATCAAATATGTGTGTACCATGGATCATTGATTCAGGTGCTTCTGACCACATGACCAGCCTTTCTTCTTTATTTAAAACTTATACTCCTTGTTCTGGAAATGAAAAAATCAGAATTGCAGATGGTAGTTTTTCATCAATTGCAGGAAAAAGGGATGATTACCTTATCTAAACACATTGATTTAAAAAATGTTCTACATGTACCAAAACTTTCCTGTAATCTTCTCTCTGTTAGTAAAATCTGCAAGGACTCCAATTGCAATGTGGATTTCTTTGACGCTCATTGTATTTTTCAGGACCGGACTTCGGGGAAGATGATTGGCAGTGCTAAGATGATGGATGGACTCTACTACTTTGAGGATGCTTTCGAGAATAAAATAGCTCGGGGTCTTAGTGGTATAAGTTCTACCCCTGTGAGGGACCAAATAATGCTCTGGCATAATAGATTAGGACACCCTAATTTTCAATACCTAAGGCATTTGTTTCCAAATTTATTCAAAAATGTTGATTGTTCTTCTTTTGAATGTGAAAGTTGTGTTCTTGCTAAAAGCCACAAAACACCTTATTCCTCTCAACCTTATCATGCATCTAAACCTTTTCATCTAATCCATAGTGATGTTTGAGGTCCATCAAAAATTACAACCCAATTTGGGAAAATGTGGTTTGTAACTTTTATTGATGATCACACTCGTTTGTGTTGGATCTACCTTATGCATGAAAAATCTGAAGTTCCTAATATATTTAAATGTTTTTCACAAATGGTAGAAACACAATTTGACACAAAAATCTTCATTTTGAGAAGTGACAATGGCACTGAATATTTTAATAAAAATCTGAATGAATATCTCCAAACTAAAGGTATTTAGCATCAATCGACATGCCCAAATACTCCTCAACAAAATGGCACAGCTGAAAGGAAAAATAAACATCTCCTTGAAGTAGCTCGTGTCATTATGTTTGAAAACAATGTTCCAAAATATTTGTGGGGGGATGTTGTCCTAATAGCAGCTTATCTTATAAATAGAATGCCCACCCGTGTGTTAAATTATCACACACCATTGGACACGTTCAAAACTTTTTTTCCAACATGTCGATTGCATATTGATCTACCTTTAAAAGTGTTTGGTTGTACTGTTTTTATGCATACACCCTCTATCTCTCGGTCTAAACTTGACCCAAGGGCAGAAAAATGCATTTTCATTGGATATTCTCCAAACCAAAAGGGTTATAGATGTTTCAATCCTACCACACAGAAGCTTCATGTTAGCATGGATGATACATTCTTGGAACATCAACCTTTTTTCAAAAAAAATTCCCTTCAGGGGGAGAATATGAATGAAGACAATTTTTTGCATGAACCATTGCCCACTCCTGTTTTAGAAATAGAGGATACAGATTTAGTTGATCAAACAAATGAATATAACAAGGATGAACGTGTGGGAACAAGTCCTGAAAGTGATAAGGAAAACCTTGTGCCAAACTTAGATGGAGCCCAAACAGGGAAAGAAATACCACAATCAAAACAGGAGCTTCATGTTTATACTCGAAAATGTCCTAAAAGGATCAGAAACCAACCCATCATCTTTGCACTTGACCAACCAGAAATTCCAGAAGGTCGTCCTGCATAAATACCACAAGAACTTCCAGGTAATTCTGAAATTCTCACTTCTAATACTGATTTGCCCATAGCTATCAGGAAAGGAATCAGAACTTGCACAAAAAAATCACCCAAAACCAGCACAAACCATCCCATTTCCAAATATGTTTCCTACCAAAACCTTTCCCAAAATCATCAAGCCTTTACCTCTAAAATTACAAATTTGTTTGTGCCTAGAAACATTGAGGAAGCACTAGATGATCCCAACTGGAAATTAGCAGTCTTAGAGGAGTTGAATGCTCTTAAGAGGAATGAGACTTGGGAGATTGTAGACTTGCCGCATGATAAAAAAACAGGTAGGGTGTAAGTGGATCTTTAACATTAAATGCAATGTTGATGGAAGTGTAGAAAGGTATAAGGCTAGATTGGTAGCAAAGGGATTCACTCAAACTTATGAAGTGGATTATCAGGAGACTTTTGCTCCAGTTGCTAAACTTAACTCTGTACGGATTCTTCTATCCCTTGCTGTCAATTTCAACTGGCCATTACACCAATTAGATGTAAAGAATGCATTTCTGAATGGGGAACTAGAGGAAGAAGTATTTATGAGTCTTCCCCCTGGATTTGGGGAAGAATTTGGAAGAAATAAGGTATGTAGACTAAAGAAGTCACTATATGGGCTGAAGCAATCTCCAAGAGCATGGTTTGAGCGGTTCGGAACTGTGGTAAAAGGACTTGGTTATATCCAAAGCCAAGCTGATCACACGTTGTTCTATAAACATTCAACAAATAATAAGATTGCTATCTTGATTGTATATGTAGATGATATTATCTTGACAGGTGATGATAGCTTGGAGCTCAAAAATTTGAAGGAGGGACTTGCCAAGGTCTTTGAAATCAAGGAACTTGGCCCTATAAAATACTTCCTTGGAATTGAATTTGCAAGGTCTAAGGAAGGTATTTTTATGAACCAGCGAAAGTATATTCTGGATCTTTTAAAAGAAACAGGAATGCTTGGATGCAAAGCTGTTGAAACACCCATGGAGCCAAACATAAAATTACACTCTGCTGAAACTGAAGATATGGTGGACAAAGGAAGGTATCAGCGACTGGTGGGAAGGCTAATATATCTATCTCACACACGTCCAGACATAGCCTTTGCTGTTAGCATGGTAAGCCAGTTTATGCATGCACCAGGACCGGAACACTTGGAGGCAGTTTTCAGGATCCTAAGATACTTGAAGGGATCACCTGGTAAGGGACTACTCTATAAAAATCGGGGACACCTTCAGGTAGAAGCCTACACTGATGCAGACTGGGCTGGAAGTGTGACAGACTGAAGATCAACATCGGGCTATTGTACCTTTGTTGGAGGAAATTTGGTCAGTTGGAGAAGCAAAAAACAAAGTGTTGTAGCAAGGAGCAGTGCAGAAGCTGAATTTAGAGCAGTGGCTCATGGAATTTGTGAGGCATTGTGGGTGGAAAAGCTTCTGCAAGAATTGAAGGTTTACGATTCCCCACCAATAAAGTTGTATTGTGACAACAAGTCTGCAATACCTATTGCGCATAACCCTGTTCTACATGACGGGACCAAGCACGTGGAAGTTGACAAACACTTCATCAAGGAAAAGATAGAAAGGGGACGGATTTGTATCACTTATGTTCCCACTACAGAACAATCAGCAGACATCCTAACCAAAGGACTACCCAAGAAATCCTTTGACAACATAACCAGCAAGTTGTCCATGGAGGATATTTTCAAGCCAGCTTGAGGGGGAGTGTCGACAGGGTGTCAAAAGAGCATTAAAGCTCTAATTGATACTCTAAGATATTTCTGTAAATACTTCTGATTGTATAGTTATTTTATTTCCTTTCTTGATTTATTCTGTTCCCTAATTTAAGATACAAATTTCCTTATTTTTTGTCAATCACTCAATGTAATTCCCTCTATAAAACAGAGGAACTCCTGTACAGTTTGATATGAATAATATTTGATACATTTCAACTAAATTATTTTCAATTAGTTCCCAGTGTCAAAAATATATTTGTCATTTGACATGATTAATCACAAATTATTCTAATGATTATTTGTCTCCTCCAACCCAAAAAACAATTATGTCTCCAATTTTTTCATATTCATTTTTTATTCTCTCTTTGAATTTTTAAATATTGAAAAATTAATTTGAGAGATAAAAATATTTTTATGGTATTGATTGATTTATTAAAAAAAGATATATGATATTTTTATTTTTAAAATCTTGAAAAATTAATTTCATTAATGCAAATTTATTAATTTATGATGATGAAAATAAATTGAAATATAAAAGATATAGATTTAAAATTTTCAATTTTTAAAATTTAAAATCTAAATTGATTAATAAAATAGTGATTTTAATGGTTTATTTGTGTCATGTATGAGTTTTTTTACATCTATTTGAATTTAAATTTAAATTAGGAAGAATTACATATATTGCATGTGTCATTGCAGGGGTTCATTACAGAGAAAACACTCAAAATTTAATTTATTAAGATAAACAGAATCAAGTAATCACTTAAAACTTTGTTAGATATAAATCAATTTCGTAATTAGAACTCAATTGAAATGAATAACTAAAAAATTTAATTAAAGACCCCTTGCTTTCCAAATATTAGACAATGATTAATTGATGATTGCTCGACAAGTGTACCGAATTATATCAAGTGATATAATGAGAGTAAGAGTATCATCCCACAAGGAATGATAACTCAAGTACCAATTCACACATATTGTAACTAGTTGAATGAAATTGAAATTTTGATTGCAAAGAGTTAGAGTAAAATGCAGAATTTATATTAAACAAAAAAGAAAAATGGACTAAAATAAACAATTATGAAAAGGAAACATGTGATTAGAAGAATGATTAACAAGAATTAACAATTCACAAAAGGTGTTAGGGTATGAGTTCACTCAATCTCCACTAATGTAATCCAAATTCTCACTCTAATTCAAGTTGTAGAAGTGTGTTTGAAGACCAACCCACTATTGTAGATGAAGGTTAATTCTTTAACTCAACACTCCTTTCCCCTAACTGATAACCCTAATTCCTTATAAATCCTCAATTAAGAAAAGCATTGGGTTCAATAGTCTCAGTGATCTCACAATTATTGATCTCTATCCCTAGAGTATCTTCAATCATGTTGTTTATCATCCCAAACCCAATTCCTAAAAGGAATCTAAAATCAACTACAAGTGGCCAATTCATAGAAGCATTAAAAACAGATATAAACAATCAAAATATGAAAATCAACTTGAATAAAAGTGCAAATCTTAATTATAAGTGTTGATTGAGATTCCTCATCCCCTAACTACAAGAATTTAGCTACACATGATGAGAGAAATTGGTGCTCCAAGACTTACTTCCACAACCTAAAGCCCCAATCCAAGAGAAAAGTCGCAGAGAAGTGAAATGAATCGTCCAAAAAACTGATTAATTATGTTTCAGCTCTCTATTTATACTAACTTCCGGCGCCCGAGTGTGCCTATGGCGGTTTTCAAGCGTCAAAACGTGCACTCGTCATCAGAAGGCCCATTCTGGAAGCTCTTTATGTTTGCCACAATATTTACAGGAGAATTTCACCGTAAAAACGCGCACTTGTCATCAAGAGGTTGTCCATTCTGTTTGCCACCGTATTTTTAGCAGAAAATACAACATAAAATTGTTGAATCCTTCCATTTGCTTTCTTCATTGCTCGCTTCTAATTTCATGTTTTTGTCTTTCAATTACAAAATCAATTCATTAGAGGTGAAAACATGCTTAAATTGGCATGATTCTTTACTAATTTTCACAAAATCCTAAAATGCTATGCTAAACACAAAACACATGTATTTTTTATATTTTCTCACACTTTAAGCTTATATTTCTATTAAGATTCACAAAAAAATTGCATCTAAAATATACATGAAATGTGATTTCATCGTTAATCAATCAAGATCAAAAGAAAGTTAATTTCAAATCTCATAATCAAAACACCTTAACCAACTAAACTTCAATCGGTTAAATAAGAAATTAAATAAAGTAGTTAAGTAAATTAGATATAACTCAATTGGGAATTTTAGGGAGGACCATATATTTTGGGCCCATGGTAGAACTTTACTACAAGTAGTAAAAATTTAATATAAAAAATTTTAATAATATATTTTATTAATTTAAAATTTTTTTTATAGTAATAAAGTGTGTGATTTACTGTAGACCCAAAACATATGGGATCCACAAAAAAATTTTTACTATAAAAATTTTTTCTATTAAGATTCACAAAAAAATTGCATCTAAAATATACATGAAATGTGATTTCATCATTAATCAATCAAGATCAAAAGAAAGTTAATTTCAAATCTCATAATCAAAACACCTTAACCAACTAAACTTCAATCGGTTAAATAAGAAATTAAATAAAGTAGTTAAGTAAATTAGATATAACTCAATTGGGAATTTTAGGGAGGACTCATATATTTTGGGCCCATGGTAGAACTTTATTACAAATAGTAAAAATTTAATATAAAAAATTTTAATAATATATTTTATTAATTTAAAATTTCTTTTTATAGTAATAAAGTGTGTGATTTACTGGAGACCCAAAACATATGGGATCCACCCTAAAATTCCCCTAACTCTATGCAAAAAGATGAAGACCAAAACCTCATAACCAAAATAAAGATAAGCTTGAATCCTTGAATTGAATACAAACTTAATCTTTCATGAAAATTTGAAAACTAACACAAAGAAAAAAAAACACTTAAGAGTTCTTAAACTTAAGATGCCTACTTCCCTCACAAATAACACTATTTATAGAAATGGAAAAGTGGATCATTTTATCACTTTGGATCACATTGCCACCTTAGAAATTAAGCCATTTGGAATTTTTCACAATTATCTAACAATTATACGAAAAGATATACAATATTATCCACCACCATTACTCCTGATCATCTTTGTACTCATCTTACATCACATTTCTGACCATGCAAATGG
This sequence comes from Sesbania bispinosa, assembly GCA_026901365.1. Taxonomy (NCBI): domain Eukaryota; kingdom Viridiplantae; phylum Streptophyta; class Magnoliopsida; order Fabales; family Fabaceae; genus Sesbania; species Sesbania bispinosa. The sequence goes on from QLOH01000239.1 coordinate 577,418, forward strand.
AAAATTTTGGTCTTGTGGTGTGAATTTAATGAAGCCATAGATATTACCTTTCCAATTGCTTTAATTTGATCTCAAAAAGACTTCTATAACCTAAGTTATGATCCAATTACTACATAAAAGTCTTGTTATACGAGTTGGATCACGTTGGGAACCTGTAACCCATTTTGACCTTGAAAATGATCTGATTTTGGATTTCATCGTTTTCATAAGAAGTTGTATAACTTTTTCTTAGCTTTCCAGAGATATAAAGTATGATCCATTTTGATACTTGTAGCTCCCGTTATGACATGCACAAGAGAGAGGTCATAAGAGCTTAAAATCCAAAATTAAATATGATTTTATATAAAAATTCAATTAAGAGTGTGTTTGGTAAAATTAGCTAAAATACTGGCTGAAAGCTGTAAAGCTAGCTGATTTAATTATAGGTGTTTGGTAAAACTAGCTGAAAATGGTAAAATGACATATAAAGACATCATTAATTATTAAATAATGATGAGTGGAGGTGGTTGAGGGATAAACTTGTAATAAATTTTCAACTAGTAGCTAAAAATGTGAGCTTTTTAAAAAAAACTACCTCAAGTAATTTTTCAAGAAAAGCTCGTAGCTACCCAAAAAAGTTACCTTACCAAAATTGAAATGGTTTCAGCTACTAATTTCAGCTTTTAACTAGTTGAAATGACTCACCAAACACACTCTAAGTACACTAACACGTTTATTTATTAAGGAAAAGCAAACCAAGTTAAAATAATCCTTTATATCATAAATTATGACATAAAAATATGAACATAAATCATTGTATATAAATAAAATAAGATAAAGTTTGTATGTCTAAAAGTATCTTATATATCCCAAATATCGAAAATCATGAAATAATGATTGATGAGAAATTATTTTATATTTTATTCTTGTGGATATATATTTTTACCTTGTTATAAATTTAAACATTCTTTAAAAAAAATCATTGATACTTAAGATTAAGGCTTATTTTGGGTTTCATGGATATTAGATGTCATACTTGTCATTTGAGCATGGAAGAGTTGAATTAATAATTTAAACAGCACATAATTTGGGAAATAATTTCAATAGCAATTGAATTTATTCTCTCTAACTTGATCAATATATTTACATTAGTTGAACATTTATGAAATTAAATTTTATGTAATTAAATATCTATATATTTAACATTTGACTTTTTTAAAGTTTCACTGAATAGTGACAATTTGAAAGTGAGACATGTTGGCTAACATTGGAAGGAATAGAACATTAAGGAGTTGGAATAAAAAATTAAACACAAAATTGAAATAATATAAGTTTATGAAAAATATTCAACAATTCAAACTCAAACTTGATATGAAACAAAATCATCAAGACACTACTACGGGAATGTCCACAGTTTTCATAGAAAAACAATTGAATGGCTTGAATTTTCAATCACTTTGAGAAGAATCTATGAAATTTGATTTCCCCCCTCTAAGCTCGAACCCCTTTTCATCTATTAGGTTCTCAATTGTAATTTTTTGTTCATTAGTATTCATTTATTTAAGTTACTGATGAAGAATGAAACAATTAAGACACATTTGTTTGAGTAATTGAATTGAATAAACAAAACTGACAAATTAAAATTTGTAAAATAAAGGGACATTGAAAACGGGAGGTGACACATAAGTAAATTCACAGATTGTGTTTTTTGCTAACTCTGGTAATATGCAACATTAGACAAAACTTGTTGGAAAGCATAAGTCTACGGCACAAAATTTTGTTATGCATAAATAGAAGCAATGTTACAAAATACAAATTATTACATTACATTTATTCAGATACATGAATAGAATCAATCAACCATAGACGGAACATCAACTGGTTGTGATCCTCTAACTGCATAAATTAAATAGACTGATGTCATTTACATTTTGATCCCTTAAGAAGTGAAGTTCATTGCTCCCTCGCCCTTGTGGATGACAACTTAGCCAAGGGATTCAATATATAAAAATGGTACATTTATATGGCCATGCATCAACGCCACAAACAATAAAACTATTACTGTCTTCTAACCAAGTACCCTGCGAAGTTCATCAGTCAACTTCTCACGACTTGATGCCTCCAACTGCATAACAATCCAAATAATCATATCCAGGTTTCAAAATATGATGAAGCAACTGATAAAACAATCAATGTAACCAAAGAATAACAACAAAGTTGATGAAATGAAGAGTTCAAGTGTGTTTACCTTACTTAAAAGGGCAGCAAGACCTTGAGGTAGAGCTTGCAAATCTAGAATTGAGTCACCAATATTTGTCAATTGAAGCAACAGTTTCTGTACACGCAATTCCTTTAGTTTGTCTTCATAGTTTGCAGGATTATCCTTCCATCTGAAGAAGGCTTCATCATCAAACCAAGCATCTTCACTACCTTTGGCAATATCAGAATTCAAATACCAGTTTTTGAGCAAGTTCATTGCAGATATATGCGACAAACGGTCACCAGCAGCATCTCTCACACTGTTGATCAGTGACTGCTCACCAATTCTCCTGTGCAGTCTCTGGTAGAAGACAGCACGGGAGTTACCCCAGTCCAGAACTTCTCTAATTACACCCTTTGCAGCCATTCTTAAGGAAGTATCATGCAATTCAGCAAATTTGGTAGCTATCTGTGTGTACATAGGCAAAAGCTGTTTCTCACGGGATTTGATCTGCTGCTGCAGGGATTCAATGGTTCCAAGGTCCTTGTTACTCTTGGCTTCCTGAAGTTTTGCCTTCAGATTTATCAACTGTTGATCAAGTCTACCCATACACTCCAACAATTCTCTTGTTCTAAATTTGATCTCAATCATTCCTTCTGGTTCAAGGACATTACCTTTGGCTGTTCGATCAGCATACATCTCAATGTGGTCTGAATTGATTCGACTATCAACAACAACCCATGCCCCGCCACGGAGTTCACCCATCATTGGAATGTATACAAATATGGGTTGCTTGTATGTTCTAAGGTTCTCCACAATAGTTGAACCAGCCTGAAGGATTCCTTCAAAAAGGTCCCTTTGGCCACCTGAAAAGCCTCTCCAGTTTGCAAGAATGAAAAGAGGGAGTTCTTCTCTGTTGAAATCCAATATTGCTTGGGCTGTCTTGGTCGCCGAATCAGGAAACCACACTTGCCCGGCTTGAGGAACAACCCTTTCATGAGAATCAAGCTGGCCTGGATCAGCAGGTATTATTTGCATAACTGTCTGTGTTTCTACAGCAACAATTCCCACAGGGATTCCTCCAAGCTTTGCCCTTCCTGTAACAACTGTTCTTGCCCATCCCTCTAGTGTCTCCACAAAGCTGTCCTTGTCAAAAATGCCACCCAGCCATCTTCCGTTGCCGTCTACAGTTCCAGAAATGGCAGCACGGGGATCACATGAGTTTTCCGGGAAATACTCCACTAGTCTTTCTGGAGGATCAAGGGGCTTTACAATGGGAAGCTCACCACCTACATGAGAAGGAATGTAGCTAAGCCACTTCAAAATAGAAGAAACACCTTCAAGGTCATCCGAAACTGTAAGATGAACAACTCCATTAGTTGCCATGATTTTAGGTCCACCAAGTTGCATGTGAGAGCTGTATACCTCCCGACCAAGAAGTTTGTTTAATGCTGAAAAACCAGTAAGAATTATCGGCTGATCAAGCCTCTGTATGCATCTCATCCCAAGCCTAGCAAGATAAGCACCTATCCCAACAGTCCTACCAGTCACATATGTCAATGTAAAAGTTTCCTTGTATGCCCTTGAATAGGCACCAGCAATGGCCCCACTGCCACTCAAGTTTTCAACCCCCAGGCCATCCTCCTTGCCAACAATGGTATCTATAACCCATCTGGTTTCTCCACTTTCAAGCTTTAATTCATGTGCTATCACTGATGATCCAATCCGAGCATAATCCTCAGGTGTTAAATATACATACTGAAAACCATGCTCAGGGTTAGATTCCTCAGACCAACCAACTCTGAAACAGGTTTTGACTTCCTCAGCTACGCCTAAACGGGCACCAGAATTTGCTGCTAAATAAATTAAAGGTAGTTTTTTATCACATGCAAGATCAGTTACTGCATGAAAGAATGCATCCTCTCTTGGGCCAAAAGAACCAGCCTTGAAGGTCACATCATTTGCAACAACCAATATTGTCCTTCCAGATGGGAACTCGGGGGTACACATTTCCATAAACCAGGCTATCATGCCTACATCATTGAGTCCAGCAGGACGCTCCACAGGAACAAGAGGAGTACCCCAGCTACCTTCTTTGTCAGCAAATTTAAGCTCTGTTACTTTTAGAAGATCTTTATCTTTGGCTCTTTGAATTCCTGGCTGTTGGATTGCCCATGACTGTTCCAAGGCTGTTTCAAATGCCTGCAAGAAGCATTTCTCCTCAGGAAATATAGTTTGACTTCTAATCCAGTCATTAAAAGGAAATGGTACACACATACATGACCACACAGATAAGACACCTATATTTCAACTAAATTGATTAAATATAACTAACCAGGGGAAAATCGTAGCAGTATGTGGTGCTGTTCTTTCTTGCTGAAAGACGTTTCCGGTCAATAACTCCCAAAGGCTGATAGTTTTCATTCACTGGTACACCATGCAGCGGACCCTTCTCAGTGACTGAACTATATACCACTTTATGAGTGGCAGTATCCTCCATTTCTCGGTATATCTGAAATTATATAAATTAAGATAAGAATCAAATCAATATCTACAAATAATATCCATTAATAATCCGTTCAATAGAAATGCATCTACCAATGAAAATATATTGTTCACCAGTACAAGCATAAGATTACAACTATCGTAACATTTTTCAATTTCTTAAGGTCACAATTTCATAGTGAATATTGAACTTTTTTAAGACAAAAAAAGGAAAAAAAAAAAAAAAAAAGGAGAAATGCTACAACACACTCTTTTTCCAATACATTTATATTGGATGAATTTCATGTGGGTCCTGCCAAAAACATGGGACTACTCTTTTTTCAGTGAAACTAATGTAAAATTCACCCAATGATAGTGTGTTGGAACTTGGAAAAACTGTGTCAAAGAGTGTGTTGTTAAAATTTCTTGAAAAAGAGAATAACATTCCACCCAATTAAAACAAAAAAATCATGCTTCTGACCTTTTCCTCCTGTCCAAAAAACATTGTCAATCAAAAGCTCTCAACACAGTCTTATGAAGAAACTCAAATAGATGAATTGTTGACACATGAGTTGTATCAAATGCTTCAAGATTATAAATATTTAAAGGGTATAGGTTGTTCTCTATCAAAGATATAGAAAGAAAAAAATCTCCTTATTCATTTTCAACACAACACAACCAATCTTCTGGTTTATATGTTACAGGGTTTACCCCAGAAGTGTTAGTTGTTGATGCTGATATGTGCACCTACAACTACTTCTCTTGCCAAAAGCAAACATCAACAATCTGACTGGAAAAGTTGTGGTATGCAGGAAAGCTGTCCTTAAAACCTATTGAGTAAATAAAGACTTACATGTACAGTGCATGTATGACCAGTCACATTGTTTACAATGACCCTCCAAGCACCATTTGCCTGTCCACAGGCTGCCATCCAGAGCTTGACTTCCCACACAACAACCCCTAATCTATGCATTCTAACACCAACAGATGAATGGATTTCCCGTGCCTGTTCTTCCAAGATTGCCTTAACTGTTGTTTCTTCTTGGCCAGCAGCTATGTTAATTCTCCTGGCATTAACATCCAAAATGTAAGACACAGATGAAAGCTTATTTATCATATCATTAAGATTTAAGAATATATGTGGAGAAGTTGTAGCCATAATTACTTGGGATAAGGCACAAGATCATCTATTTGTTGCTCCCGTATGATATAGAGGTACATATGAGCGTGTTCAGATTTGATGGCAGCATTGTGTGCATTAAGTTCCAACTCCTCCATTGCAGCCATCAAGGACCTAAAAATGCTCCTTGAAGTAAAGGACATAGCCAATAGGGTACGAGATGATTCTGCATCCAGCTTTTGATATGAAGAGAATCCTTCATTTGTGGTTGGCTGTCTTAGAAGTGTTCGAAGAAACATTCTTTGAATTGGTTGTGGCTTGTGATCCACAACTGTGTACAGGTGCCATTGACGATCTCTAGATGGGGTGTACCGTATATTCTCATAGCCTTTAAGTTTGTCCTATAACAAGACAAATGTTAATGAGTTTAAGATCACACATACAAGTGGAATCTGCTTCTTTCCCACCTTCTAAAACAAAAACAGGGGACTTAATGAAATAACTAACCAATTCAAGATAAATAGATAGGGGAGGTTCTAGATGACGCAGCAGAGGTTCCTCTTCATAATAGAGCTTTTCTGCTGACCAGTGAAAGGAGTGCCTCATTGGAGCACGCCCTTCATCCCTTTGTATGATACAGCTAATTACTCCAACACCTGCAGCATGTATTGTGGACCCTACTTCCTGATCTTTAAGTATTTTGGCTAACTTATTGATTCTTTCTTGAGCCTGATCCTCATCACCACTGCAAAAGACCAAAAAGTTGCTTGTCAGAAAGACAAAGGAGGTTCTGATAATAGTTCAACAAAAAGAATATCAGTCCACCTGACACTTGGATTATAGAAGAAAGCTGAAATTTAATATTGTTCCATACTGATCCCAATCATAAAACCAATAGGATTTAAGAAGCCTTAAAGCTAAAAAACTAGAACTAGTCTATAAATCTCAAACTGTAAGCAATACAACCTTGATGCTTTAACAATTCAAAAAATTTAAAAATGAAAAATAAAAAGTTGGGTTCAAGTGAATATGAGCAGTTTCCAAAACAGTACCTGTCTTGCAGTAAACTCATCTGGTTGTTGATGCCCACTAATCCAATATGCATCATATTACCATAGTTAACAGAGTCACCAGAACCACTTGTAAGTGCTTCGTGAAGGTTATTGGTTGCTTCCCTTAATGCAGCACTGATAATTGCAGGCAAAAATTGAAGAGATTTAATTATAACCATCACTCCCCATTTCTTCTCACTATGTTTCTCCACCAGTGTTTTATCCAACGTCTGCTCTTCAACCCCATTCTTCCGTTCAATGTACTCTTCAAAGAACTCCCATGTAGCAATAAGACCAGATCTGTGCCACTGCATCCTGACACTCCCTTTGACAAGATATGGCTGATCACAAATTCTAGAAGTTAGAAAAGCATATGATAATCCCCTTCCAACCCTCCCCCTAGGAAAAGCAAGAATAAAAAAGTTATTAAATGATAGCAGCAAGACCGATATACCTGGTAGAGCCTGCGTATATAAGTTTCCACAACCCTCCTTTGAAGGGTGTTATCACTGTGATCAAATAAACCTACAAGGGCATCTTCAACTGCCAAAGGAGCACTCACAAGGTCCTCCATCCGATCATTAATGGCACTCTTCCTCCTGGGAGTATCAATATTTTCACCATCCTCAGTGAACATCTCTAGTTCAGAAAGACTTCTAGCAATGCTGGATCGGAGTTCACTCAATTTAGTTTGTTCCAGCAGTTGACTTGCCTTAAGAGCCAACTGCATTAAGATAATTACAAATCAGGATTATGCTCAAAATGTTCCAAAGAAATTATAAGTATCATCCACAAGATGAAACAGAAAATAGATAATTGAAGGGTATATATTCAAAATGCTATCCAAGAAGAAGAGACACTATGACTCCTAAAAATATAACATGATGAGGAACATAGAAGCATTTATTTCAAGTGAATGTCCAACCTCCGAATAATTTGTATGGTTGAGTTGAGAGAACCGGATTAATTGATCCCTATAGGCAGCAGGGTTAGGGTAAACCAGTTTATCCATTAGTCGCAGTATCAGCTTATTTTTACTCTTGACACCCTGAAACCCATGAAATGCAGTTAATATAATGGCAGTATGATATCAACAAGAATTCAAGGAAGCAAAACATTCAAGCTGATCATGTTATGAAAGTCTATACCTGATGAGAAAGCACTATATCTACAATCTTCAACAAATCTTTCTTGTATTGAAGACGAAGACGTTCAATTACATCAGCCTAGATATCAGGGGAAAGGAAAAGGTTATGAATACTCTGGAAAACCTAGTGATAAAGAAAACATCTTTTATATTAAAAGAGCTGCTTAGTTAGTTCCTAATTATTAGATTTTGTTGCAAGATAAACCAATCGTTAGTACATTGAAATGAACAAGGATAATTAAGAAAACTAATGTGTTGACCAGTTTTTATACATAGCACTCCAAGTCAATATAATAAAAAGTTTGATTTGGATAAAGAAAGAATTGAAAATGATTAATTGGCATCTTGTAAAATTAAATAAAGCAGAAAAACATCAAATCACAGATTCTTATAACATCACTGAGGAAACTAGTTTGGTGGGTAGAAGTCATAAAGGTCATAACTCATAACAGATTAAATTAACAACATAGTATTAGTACAAGCAGTCAAATAATCATACTAACCTGTATATTATCACTAAATAGTTCTTCAACAAAAAGATACTCTTCAAAAAGGGATTGAACAATTTTATGGGCATGGCTCTCTCTTCCACCCTCATAAGATTTCACAAGACTCATCAGAGGTTCAACTAGTCTTTCTTGGGCTCCCTTTTCTTTGTCAGGACAGGAGGAAAGATGAGCCTTCAATGTAAAACACGCCCCATGAATTATTCACATTAAAAGGGAAAACATCAGAATGAGCAATTTAGGAATAGCAACTCACATCAAGAATTCCCTTCAATAATTTAGCAGGGAAGTCAACAATTTGGGAGCTTGAAATCCTCTCGAACTCCTTATATTTTGATTCCAACTGACAAATCACAAAGTTCAAGGCCAGCTCAGATCACTTTATAAATGTTAAACCAGAGGGGAAAACCAGCAGGGTGTCCCTTTACCTCATTTTTTAGATCTTTGGGGAGACGGTTTGCAAGAACTGCGAAGCACTCTTGCCATTGAAGGAAAGGCAATTCAGGACTGTCAAGGCAATGGAGCAAACTTTGCACAACCTGGGACATGATGTCTAACTTGTTAACAAGTAATGCATATACAGGTCTCAAAATAATAATATAATCCAAAATCCTCCTCTCTATGGCTGAATCATATCACCTAAAAGTACTGTCAAATTACATTGTTAATGAATCAAGATGAAGAATTTACTCACATCATCAATATGGTGCTCATAGCCAGCAAGAATCATCCGTGCAGCATTTAAACTTGCAGCGCATTTCTGATGTACTTTACCTGAAATTGCAGTAGGAGGGCCCAGGACTGGGAAACTCCCACTGAAGGGTTCTGCCTTTCTTACAGCTGAAGGATCATCTAGATCAAGCCTTGCTATAAGTTCACCAGCCTGTAAAAGATCATTCTTTCTTATACTCTCTTTCATTTTAAGCACTTATTCTTCCTATGTACTTGTAGAACACTATATACCTGCATTGCTTGACCTTCAGACATTTTAAAATGAATAATCCCAGAAGCAGGCGAAAGAAGAGGCATGCACATCTTCATGACCTCAACTTCAGCATATGGTGTGTCAGCATCAATATGACTATCATCCACAACCAAATATCTCAGAAGCTTGCATGGTGTCTCCGCAACTAACTTTGATGGATCATGATCATTCTGCATATAAAAGGGGTTTAGAAATTTATCACAGTCATAATAAAAAGAAATATAACTTTTAAGGTAAAAAATAAACTCATTTCACCTGAAGCAAACAAGTCCTTCCATCTATTAGAAGGCGAGTTCCAGCTGCTTCTTCTTCTGCATATATTACATGACTGTTTCCATCCAACTGTAACAAGTGAAAACTACCAGTTAAAAACACAAGAATCAGATGTAGAACAAAGGACCAGTTATAAAATAGCGATGTTAAGGATCAAACACCACAGTATTAGCCAAACTGGAGATGAAATTTTCCTTAACTTTGTATCAAGTGCTAATATAAAGACATACGACAATTATAGATGCAGCATAAATTCTAGTTTATGACTAGAATGACTTAAAAAAGACACTTTAGGCACACACCTCACTTCTATCCAGACAGGCCTATTATTGACTTTGATTATCCATACTAAAGAACCATCTAATGCTTTAATAAATCTCTTTCCAGATATGGTCGAAGCTCTGATATGATGATTGAATCATTTAAATAACCCATAAATCAGTTACTACAGAAATACCCACATCCCCTTTTAAGTTTTTTACATAAAAAAGTTTGAACATCTCTAGAAACAGCAAGTGCTTTTTCATGCTCAATATTTTTTCAGAACCTACTAATAGGGAAGCATAACATATCCACAAAAAATTTATGCTAAATGATTTAATTAGGATACTATTACGTAAATTTTAGAACCCAGATCAGCAATGGTTCAAGTCAATATCAAACAAATCATAATGAAAAGTTTTAATTAACAATGAAATGGTAATGCAAATGTCCACAAACCACGGAATACTATAAAGTTGACTATGATGAATAGTACTGTAATGGAAAAAACTACAAAATGACACATACATAGAAAGGTCAGAGAACAATACTTGCCTGCATCAGCAAGCCTCCATCACGTAAAGTATGTATCTCTGCTTCTATTTCTGATTGATTCATTCTCAATCTGTAACTCCCAGGTCCTCCCCGTACCATGTCAATCTAGAAGTTGTTTTACAAGATGTGAATTACACAAATTGATCACCGCTAATAATGGCAAAAGTCTCAAAAAAAAAAAACGTAACTGAACTACTTATAATGTCCATCAAATTGACATTTATAAGAATACATACCGTATATTTGCTTCCTTCAATGTTCAAGGACACTTGAGAATGTACAAGTGATATGTGCTGGCATAATTGTTAACTAAAATTAGTATCACTAGAAAATAATAAGAGTTAAATGCACTATGAACTAGATGTTCCTCACATTTAGACACAATACCTTAGGAGGGATTTGCCCCTTTTCAAGATAGCCGACATAGTCTGAAACCAAAGCTGCACTGCTAGCAGAAGCTTTCTGTATTAATTGGAAGAAGCACAGGTCATGAATCCAACAATATGTAACAAACAAAAACTCAAGGAGAAAAAGATATAGGAAACAAGTTTGCTCACATAGAGTGCCCCTCCAACAACAGAAAGATACCAGGGAGGCCTTTCTGCTCTAACCCTCATTGCAATTCTACTGTCCAGCCATCCTGTGTGAATTTTGTTTTCTCTGTAGTCTGAAGCCTGAGATCAAATATTGTACTATTGTCACTTCTCCATTCTAAAGTCTAAAACACTTCTTATAAAATAATTCATCATCAAGTGAGTGATTTACATTCAGAAGATCAACGGTGTAATCAACATTGGTACGAATTTCTCCCCGAATCTGAATCTCCTTCAGCCCCAAAACCATATTTGCAATTGCTAAAGCCCTAGATTCTCCAAAAGCAAATACGTGCCCTGAGGTAAAAGATAGGATATTAGAAGGTAATAGAAGGCAAGTTCTTGTATGGAAATTTTGTTAATACATGAACGTAAGAACGAGAATGAAAGCGTAACAGAGAATAGACACCCTACAGTTCAAAATTAACAAATCAGTAAGTTTGCAATATAAATTACTCTCTCCGTCCTTATTTATAAGATCCTTTTTAGAAGAATATAGTGTCCCTTCATATAAGACCCTTTGCAGATTTTTAGATAAATTAATTATTTTTTCCATATTTGCCCTTCATTAATGTTTAGCTCTTTTTAATTCCCATGTGTGAATAATTAATGAAGTTTTACCCACATGCTCAACTACACCATTGAAAAGTGACTTTTGGAGTCTTCCACCATATGACAATTAATGTCTCTAAAATATAGTGACTTTTAAATAGGGGTATATTTGGAATGCTATAATTTTTTTTAAAAGATCAATGCATTAACCAACTTTTCTTAAACCATGTGAAACGGTTAGAAGGGTTTTATAATAAGGGACGGAGCGAATACTAAACACCTGAATCAATTCAATAGTTCTAAATCATTATCAGAAGCTCTCATTAATTCTAAGAAATCCTACAGTAGACGAGATGTTTTTGCATCTTGCTCACAATAACATCCCTTGCTCCCCCTACATACAAGATCCCTCCCTATTCCATAACCTTTCTCCTTCTCCACCCCTAACTACTAGTGCAACACCACTCAGTAATCAGTATGTTTCTTTTCTTTTTTTTTTTCCGAGAGAGAGGGAGAGAGAGAGAGGAATGTGTTCAGGTTTTTGTGGGGACATCCCTGTATAAAACAGGAAAAGAAAGTTGTAGAATTATGGGTAATATAATATATTAAATCCTGTTGCACCTTTATACACCTACTGGAGAAATATAATCCTAAGATCCCTTCTATAGAAATATGCAATGAATATCAGTAGTCAGTTACCCAGCCATACATGAAATGATCAGGTGCATGCCAAGAAATTATGTATGTCAACAAAAGGAAAAAAATGGGTCTCTATTATTACAATGCAGCCACTTTAACATCAAGATCCATCAGGAAAAATTTTACACACACATAAGCAAATGTACATGCCCACAAATATATATACAAGCAAATTAGTTTGTCATGGGGACATAAAGTACCTGTATTTCATTTATATCGTATTAGTTAATTTTTAGCAATTCACTTGCGTATTTAAATTTCCATTTTTCAACCTCTCACCAAACCCAATTTTACATCCTAGCTCTTGCTCTACTACAGACTAAGGTCATGCATTCCAATGTTAATCATGTTTCCCATAACAATTCAAATCGGATTCCTCATTATGCACCAAAAAGAATACAAGGAAGGTAAAAAAAACCAAAAAATAATTATACATTAATATATCAACATGAAAGCATGGAATATGCAATTTCCCAATCCAAGTTCATAATGATGCCTTGAGCATTTAAGATCAATAATAGCTAATTTGTTTACTATTATTGGTTTAATTCAATTAATTCATAGTTACTACTTACCAAACTGAGAATCTGAGAATTCATGGATTCCTCCTCCAGACTGCAAACATATAATTCAACAAAATTTAGCACCTCAACATTTAAGTCACACCTACATATTGTAATGGGTTGGAGTACCCCTTGTACTCCTATTAATTTATTCTCTTTTGCTTAGCAAAAGAAAAAGTTACACCTACATATGAAGAAATAGAAGTCTTACCTTAACAGAGAAGTATGCCCACACATTTGGCTTGCTTTTAAAGCTGAGCTCCTGCACAAATATTTGAACTCAGTACAAGTTACGAGATAAGTAAAAGGTGCAATTGCTGTTGGACATAGTAGTTAACCTGCACTTTCCCACTTGTAGGCTTAAAACCATCATCGGGGTCCTCACTAGTCACTCGCACAGCCACACAATGACCTTTTGGCCTTGTAGATTGTGCTTTGTCAAAATCAAAAGGGGTAGCTAAAACTGATGTTTTCCTCCAAGCATCATTCCCTCCACCATGTTCTACCCCATAGAAACGCCTTATCTCTGTCAAGTGAGAAAGATGAAATAAATGTAAGAAATCAAATCAGCAAGGAAACAACAAGAAAGTAATGATAAAAAATATATCTGAAGTCATACCAGGAATTTGCCAGAGAGGGATACCCATTCCAATGGCCACTTGAGCTGCTGGCAGACTTATCTCTGCTATCCATTCAGTAACAGGATGCTCAACCTATATAAGAATCAATTGCAAAACAATCACCCATGGTTGTGAAAACAGTATCAGGAAAAAATGGGGCGAAAAAAAGCACACAACAGGTATGGAAAATAGAAAGAACTGACTTCAAGCATTCATGAAAAATGTCCAAAAATATACAGAAACATTTTCCATGAATAAAAACTAAGCTCAAATGCCTATGTCACCACATAATTTGAAGCATTATCATAAAACACATTATGCTTCAATGTCCATTTCAGAAGAAAATACTAACATATTAATCATAATCAATTGGAGAACCAAAGTCAAAAGGAGAATCAATCGAGTCATAAGAGATAAACAAATTAATTATGGTGTGGGCCAAGCCCAAAACCAAGGTTATAGTGCAATACCTGTAGTCGAGGGTTCAACTCTAAGAAGTAGTACTCGCCAGTTTCCATACTAAAAAGATACTCAACAGTAGCTGCCCCAACATAATTTACAGATTTAGCCAATCTCCTAGCTGCCTGTTCTAGTTGTTTCACCGTTTCCGGAGGTGCTACAGTAATAGGACCCTCTTCAATGATCTGTTACAGATGATTGACCATGTCATTTATGAGATTCATTTTAACATGGCAATTTGGTGTGGTAACCGAAAACTTCTGTACCTTTTGGTGCCTCCTTTGAACACTGCAATCACGGCTATGCAAAGCTGCAACATTTCCATACTGATCACAAAGTAACTGCACTTCTAGATGTCGGCTCTATATAGGAACAAAAGAGATCATCAGAATATGATCAAGATTCAAGACTCCAAGGAACATACTCATCCAGATCGAAGTTCAGTGGATTATCTAACCTGGGATGCAACCTTCATTATAAATATAGGTGAGCCAGGAACTTCACCTTGAACTTGTTTGAACAATGCCCTTACCTCATCATCATTATGAACCTAAAACATCCACATGTCTGTTATTTTCTGAACTTTGCCAAACAAATAACACAAAAAAAAAAAAAAAAAAAAAACTGGCACAAAGATTCTCAGCAAGGTATTTATACAGTTTTCTGTTTGAAAATAATATAGATAGAGTTATCAATCGCGGATAGCGGCGCATAGCGGCCGACCCCCAAACAATACCTAAGTCCCAAACAATACCGCTATAGCGGCCGCTATAACCGCTATAGCGTAGCAGGAAACTATGAGGTTTTGTATAGCGGCAGGGGGCCGCTCCGCTCCACTACGCCGCTATAGCGCGCTATTGACTAGTATGATAGATACACCTTGAAGACAAAGTGAGTTTATAAGATTAACAATATGAATGCTATAAGATTTTATAAATGCTACAGTATTGATCATACAAGAAGCAAACCTTTCTTATGCCTTTACCGCCACCACCCCAAGATGCCTTGATCATTGCAGGGTATCCTACAACTTGACAACTCGCAACTGCTTCTTCTGTTGTATAAACACATGCTTGCCGATAAATTTCATCAGGAATAGTAATCAAGGAACTCTCAGGAGGAATTTTCACCTGTAAAAAGAAACTCGAATGTCATAATCTGGGCATCCTTTACGAAAGAAATACATTACAATGGGTGGTTGAAATTTACATGAGAACCGCTCCATGGAAGGGTTGGCACTTCTGCTGCTTGAGCAATCAATGACGAACCAATTTTATCTCCCAATGCAGCCATAGATATAGCAGGAGGTCCAAGAAATACAATTCCTTTTGCTTTTAACGCATCTGGAAGCTCAGGATTTTCTGATGCATGACCCCAACCAGGCCACACGGCATCAACACGGGTTATCTCAGCTATCTGGGAGCACATTGCAAGGCAGTCAGCGGAATTTGAAAGTCATATAGGTCAAATTAATCATTACTACATAAGCACTGAAATCACTAGAATGACAGGAATAAGCTGCAATGAACTTTAAGTGACAAGAAAGATAGTAAGCAAGAGGAACAAATAATGCAACACATATTTTTTACAAACTCATATTTAATGTCTTGGGATGTGCACATTTGTTAAGTTTCTTGTGGAAAAGTCTAAAAGCACGTTTTCTTCTTGATGAATTGATAGCTTTAATATAAAGCAGAATAATATAAATAAACAACTCCATGTATAAATTGCCTTTCATACTTCTTTGTTTAGTGCTCTCCTTAACAAAACCTGCTTTGACACTACTTGAAGTACAAAATCTCATGAAGTCAACATCACACACCTCTACAATAAGCTGCACATTGGCATAGTTATTGTTATTGGTCCCTCCAGGTACTTCCACAAATTGGTCAGCTATTCTGATATGTTCTGCATTGATTCTCATGTCCTCGGGAGTAGCCATGGCAACCAACAAGATAGCCTTCTCTGTGCCAAATGTCTCCAAGGCCCAGCTCCTTACACTACGTATAAACTTGACTGCTGCCATTCCATTGTTTGCAATTAATATGCTATGAATTGGCTTGTTTCCCCCAAGGGCATTGCAGTATTCATCTATTTCAGATATTGCGGCAGGGTGCCTATTTGGTAGTACACCATTTATGTACCCATTCCCGCGCCCAATGCCCGCCATTATTGTTCTCCTTCTATGTGTCTCCAATGTACTGCACATTAAAAAAAGAGATCACCAGCAGCTCAAGGCATATGAAACTCAATCAGAAATTAGGATTTTTTTTTCCAATTTATCTTGCTTCTATACTAATAGAATTCTGGAAAATTTCACAAGAATTCATCTAGCTTCTTGTACAGAAGAAACTCAAAGACAAAGCACACAATTAAGAAATAGAAATTCCATCTTAGCTTATCTGGTAAGATTGACACAAAGTAAAAGAAAATTGACAAATAAAAAATTTGCAAGGTTCTGTTTGGTCAACCATATATGGACTTGGTAAGAAACTAATTTTTGGAAGCACTCAGAACTGTAAATGATATGGTGAACTCATTTTGGTAAATCAGGGTGCCTCCTGTAAAATTTCTATTACAGACCCATTCCTCCCAAGTCCCAAACCTACAGCTTTCACTGCAAGATATAAGTAGTCAAACACAGCCTAGTTGTTCTCTCTCTCAGATGCGGTATGATGAAAACATCAATTGAAACGAAAAAACAAAAGGCACTATCACTAATGATAACTCACACTCACACCTTTTCAATCAATTTATCTCTCGCCCTTGCGATTTGGCATACCACAGAAAGTGTCAACTGACCCACCTAACAAAAAGACATTTTTTGGACAGGAGCCTCAAAACCAAAACCAGTTCCAAACAAAGGAGAATAAAAGGTTCTTCCTTTCCTTCATGAACATTATAGAATTCAACCACACTTTGAACTTTTTAAATAAAAATGGAGTGGAGTAACATTAAAGAAAATAAAAATACAGAAATGGAGCCAAGAGAATCAAACACAGGGAATCAGCATAAAAATGAAAGAACTAATAAGAAGAAGAAGAAGAAGAAGAAGAAGAAATGGATCACAAACACAGACCTTGGGATGGAAACTTGGTAGAAGAAATCAAGAATTTATTTTCTCTCTCTGTCTCTTGGTCTCTCTCTCTTTTTTTTTTACCAAATTGGTGTGTGTTTGGGAAGCATTGGGAGCATAGAAGCTGAATTATAAGTGAAATAGTGTTGGGGTTAGTGCATGTAAATGGTGATCAATGATCATGCACAAACCAGAACGTCAAATAGTTAGATGGGATTGTAGATGCAGAGGGAGGGAGGAAGGTAGGTTTGGTTTGGGTTGGGGCTTGGTGGGTCTCTACAATGAAGGCTGCACGTGGTACCTGCCTCTGCCACACCTCTCTTGTAGTAGTAGTAGCACTGATGGTGTGGTAGTAGTTCCCAGCTACCCCTTTTCTCTCTTTCTCTCTCTTCTCTTTCTTTCTCTCTCTCTTTCTATCTGCCTGGTGTGATTATTCAAGACTGAATTTAAATACAGGTAACAGACCCCAGTAAAAAATGGTGCACGCCCCACAGGATAATAGATTTTTGGTAGAAAGAATTGGGGGTAGGAGGAAGAGCACAAGCACGTCACCAAATGAATGAATGAATGTGTTTTGTGTTTTTCTACCTTATGCGCCTCCCTTGACCATGCGTTGTGTTTGCTAGCGTTTCCCACCAACCCTTCTTCCTTATCAGTAGATGAGTCAAATATGGAAGCTCCAATTTGATCAAACACAACCACAACACCCATCTCCACTTCTACCCGTTTCCCTTTTTTATTATTTCTTTTTTTAAAAATAATTGTATGTCCTTTTAATGATTTTATTTTCAATTGCTTAAGAAAAAAATTATATTTTTAATCATCATTATTAATGGTGAAGAAGATAGCATTTCATTAACATATGTTTAATGAATGATACATAATTGATAGTAATGTAAGAAGATTTCCTTCACATTTATGTAACAGTCTGTCATTGTCGCTTTTGGATCTGTATAGGTACCACTACCAATTGGATTTGGAATTACTGTTATTCCCTTCAAACTTTTTGACTTTTTTTGTCGATATTATGCCATGACCGCCCTCGTTATGAAGGCTGGGAGGTGAAACTTGAAAGCAGACTTTTTTTTTTATATATTGTCTACCCAAAAAAAAAAGAGTGTTTTTTTAATGCTAAAGAAAAGATAGAGATGATAAGCAGAGCCGCACAGGTAGCATTTCAATTAATTATATCGGTGATGTGTTGATATTGATATTAATTATAGCATGGGTTTGGGTTATGGTTGGGAGTTAGGTTTATTCATGCCATCCTTACATCTATGATTCACTACCGCCTTTGCTTTTTTTGCTTTAAACAAATAACGTTTTAGCTTTTAAGTGTTTTTAAGATTGATAAATCCTCATTAGTGTCTTTTGAGTAATGTTTTCTCTTGTAAATATTGTCTTGATATTTTTTAAATAATGTGCACTAAATAGCACGGAATTTTTTCAATGAAAAAAATAGAATGGTCATTACTATTTGTTGAAAAATAAGGAAGGATAAAAATTAACAATATCATGTAACACATATTGAGTAAATCGTCATTTTAATTTTTGAAAAGAAATAGAATCAATTATTTTTTTTATTTTTATCGGGAGTCCCCATGAACCACGATATAGGGATACGGTCTACTCTCACTATAACGAATCACTGTTTGGTAAATAAGGTCGATCATTTTATTAGAATAGCTAAGTCCACACTGATCAGGCAACATAGCAGTGTTCATATGCTGAGTCAATGAGTCTCATATCGGTTAGGTTGCATAGCTATTAGATGAGTAACTGTTTCTGTTATTTTCGGTTCTTCTTTCTATTAATGTATATGGAGTAAATCACCATTGTAATTTCTGAAAAGAAATAAAATTGATTATTTTTTTGTCTTTGTTCTTACAAAACCTAAATTCTAAGCTTGGCTCCTAGGATACAAAATAATGATAAGGCAAATGATAAGAAATATCGTGTCTCTGGTTGTATTACCTACGCCTTTTTATAGGTGCTGGGAATATTTCTCATTTTATGGTGTGATCTTTCTGATTGGGATTTGCTCAGCGTTGACTTCTCCATTTAGCCGCTTATTTCCGGTACTTCCCTTATTTGGCACAGTTTGTCTCCTCCCGCAATTATGTTGCATGTCCTGATATGACTCACTCTAAGGTTGATTAGGGTTACGGCTTGGGAACTCGGGTATATGATGTTCGAGGGTCGAGTTCCACCGGTACGGTACATAAGCCTCCCAAGCTACGAAGACGTTCACTTGTATCGACCCGAGGTGTTTCTATGATAAACCGAGGTCTATTGGTACAGTACAGTCTTTGATCAGAAGTCTCCATGACATAGGGATATAGTCTACTTCCACTGTAACGAATCATTGTTTGGTAAATAAAGTCGATCATTTTAATTTATAAAATAAAATATAATAAATTCCTTTTTTTCTGAAAATACAATTTAATAAAAAAATTAAATTGATCTACATTTTCATCTTTCATATATTAAAATGGATATTTTTATCTTTAATTTTAAGACCAAAGTAGCCGTTCTATATCTTTCAAAAATGTAAATAGTGTTTTACTTCACGTATAATTTATCATTGATTAGTGTATGTTCATACTAATATCCTTAAAATACAAATTAAAGAATAAAAATGGAAAATTTTTATTTAAATGTGTAGGATATGATACATTTTTATTTAAATGTGTAGGATATGATATTATAAATATAATATATAATAAATATTATAATTTATAATAAAAATATTTATTTATTATTTCTTAATCACATTCACGATCTAAAAATTTAAAACAAAGGTCAAGCTTGATCAAATTTTTCACGTATTTTCATTCCAACCTCAGGTTTCAAAGTACAGGAAGAAATGATGGGGTTTACTTCTTGGAGATGTTCCGATTTTGGATGTTATAAAGTGGGTAGGTAGGTGACGAGTGACGACTGATGACCGGTTTTATTTTAGTATTCTATATGTCAAAATTAAATGCGGCTACTCCTAGTTCTCTTATGTGAATCATAAGTATTTTTCAAAAAGCTAGATAATCCAAATCCTCCCAATGAAAATTTGTTTTCATATAATAAAGTTCAAATCCGAGATGTCTAAAGAAAAATTAAACATATGTCATTGAATCAATCACTCATTGGTAGGGTACTCCTAATTCTTACATAGAATGGATTTTTTAGGCGCATATAATCATTTTCATATTTATTTTATTTTATGCACATGCTGATCGGCCATATAGGAATTTCTCATAAATGTAAGTATTTGTTTGATTCAGAAATTTTTTACTTTAATTAATAATTATAAATGTATTACTTTATTTTCATACTTTTGAAATTTTATTGAAAACAGAAAAAAAAAACAGAAACTAAAATTAATATTAAATAATATTTTTATAATTATAATTATTAGTTGAAAATTTTCCCGAACCCCCCTGAGGACAACTCCGACGGCATATCTTTGAGTTGCTAGTGAATGGAGATATGGTGCTTATATATTTTTTTTTTAAGCATTGGAGAGCTACCATCAAAACTTCAAAAGCGGAACGATTGGTACCTAGAGCAACCTAAAAATGGGTTACTCGGTTTTTTTTTCTTTTTTTTAAGAAAATAATAGTGGATTGGAGATAAAATGTAATTGTGAGAATAGGTTGTAGAGTCTATTTTTTAGAAACTTGTTACGTTGGAGATAAAAAAAAATGAATAGTTATTTAAAGTAATAAAAATAATATAGTAATATAAGATAATAAAAAATATAAAATGTTGATTTAATAAACTTTTGAGAGTTACTCTATTAAATATGACCTATTAAATATGACCTAGAGGCATATCCGTAAGTGGCTCTACATACGGATCTCAATGTAAGCATTGGTGCTTACAAAAGAAAGACTATTTGAGAGGAAATGTGGGGTGCTTAAAATAAGAACTGATTGTTAGTTGACTATTGATTACCGATGTTTTTTTTTTAAGGTCTCATTATATACCTATATAAGAGTATGTGTGATCTATTTGGTTGAATTTTTAGAGGTATTGGATTGGAGAAAAGAGATGCTTAAGTTGTAAAAAATAGAAATGAGTGATTTGTACTGATGGAGCCCACTTAAGATATGTGAATAATAAAAAAAATGGAATATTGGGATGGAGATTACCAGAGCATCTCCATTGAGGGGTTCTTAAAGGGGTCTTAGGAATTGTTGGTGGTGCTTAGACCATCTCTAATGCAAGGTGCTTAATGGGGTCTTAAAAATAAGCTATTTTTTTATGGTTGGACGATGCTAAGTTGGAATGCTTGGGTCTTATTTTTTAAGAACCAGATGCTTCCACAAACATATGATGCTTAGAGGGGTTCTTGTAGAGTTTATATTTGTAGGAATGCATAGTTGCTTAAGAAGTAAAAAGAGATGAAGTGTATTTGTAGGATCTACATAAAAATTATTAAAATAAACTATAAGCAACTTGAGTAGATTTCTCCATTAGAGATGTTGTTAAAGTCATACTATTGTTGGAACAAGTATTTTAAGGTTCTTAGTTCTTACATTAGCACTCGGTGCCCGGTGCTTCTACAAGCACCGATGCTTAATATTAAAAAAAAATAAAAGTTGTTAGCTTTTACATGTGTATTATTTTTTTGTGTGAATCCCCAATACCTATATAAGAACATGTGAGATTAATTATGGAGTCCATTTAGTTGAATGTTGGTTTGGAGAGAAGAGGTTGTACAATAAAGAAATGAGTGATGTATTAATGGGGTCCATTTAAGTTATTTGAATAGAAAAAAAAAAGTGAATTGCTTAGATGTAGATGATCGAATAACATCTTTACCACAAGATCTTAGCATAGTATTTAATGCAAGATCCCTGCAATGACAGACAAAGATTGTTGGAGAAAGTAAAGAGTGGGTTCTTAAATAAGCATTGATTCTTGTTTAAGAACCGAAGCTTTATTTTAATTTTTTCTTGGTTTTCTAACATTTTACATTAAAAGAAAACAAAAAAGTGAGGTATGTGATATATGTGAGATTATTTGTGGGGTTTATTTAATTAAATTTTTATGGATATTAGATTGGAAAGTTTATGTGTTTAAAGTATAAAAACTAGAAATAGATTGTGTATTATTAAGACTTATTTAAGATATGTGAGTAGTAAGTAAATGGAGTGTTGAAATGAAGATGGTTTAGGGAGATCTATTTAAGGATTAAAGACAAAAAAAAAAGTAAAGGGTCATGCTAACGAGTGTCCTAAGGGCACTGGTTAAAGATCCATATATATAATGTTTTTATTGAAAATTACAGTATTGATTGTATCTGGAACATTAAATTTTACACACTCCAATAAAAACTTTCTTTTTTTTGTCAGAAAAAAAAACTTTCTATGTTTGGTTCCTTAACAAGTGTCCTAAGGGTAGGGATGACAAAACGGGTTTGGCCCAATGGGCCAGTCCATCCAAACCCGTTAATTTTGTAGGCCTGGGTTGGGAACTCCCAACCCATTGGCTCGTCTAACTCGTCCAGTCCTGGCCCGTTCTAAAACAGGTTGGATGAGTATTCAAGTCGGGTCTAAAAGAAAAATTGAACACCATCGCTACATACGTATAAATGCTTCAAAAATTGAATATTGATTTTCACTTCCTTGCTTCAGACTTAAATCATTTCATTGGATTTAAGCCCCCGCACAACCATTATCTAGGTACAATGCATTTTCAGATTCTATTCTTTTTATTTTAATTAATTAATTTGTTTATGATTTCATTTAAGCACTTTCTTGATATAAATGTTTTCATGGTATATTCAACGACAATGATAAGCAATATTGTAATTTTGATGTTATTGTCCTGTAATTTTTATTATTGTTTGTTAACTTTCTAGAGTGGTTAATGATGGTGTTATTTATTTTTTAATATTTTAAATTGTTAATTTTAAGCTTTATTGTTTTTTATTATGTTTTCTAATTTTTTTTTGTGGGTCAACCCATTTAATCCATCCCAACTTGTCCCGTTTTAAATTTCACTATGTTATAAGGGCGGGCCCGTTGATCGTGTCAGCCCATTCAAATATGAGTTTATCTAGCTTTTTTAATCCATTTTTCAATTAGATCAGCCTGTCCCATCCTATTTTTTCTGATTGCGGGTTGGAATGGGTCATGACGGTCCAACCCGTTTTACCACCCTTAGCCAAGGACACTCGTTATCATCTCCAAAAAAAAAAAAAATTATAAGACAGGGTCCAACTTGTAGGCGGACAAAAATATCCCTGTTTCAGTCTCTGCTTTTATATATGTAATATGTACATCTGAACTGAAACCCACTTCGCCACGTTCATATCTTTTCTTCCCTAATTTGATTGAACAGGTTGGACCAGTGGCTATGAAACAAGGACAATGAACGTTCAGGAATTTAACTTGAAGTACAGTAAATTAGATCAATTCAGTAGCCAATAAAAAAAAACACGAGGTTTGTACTAACATATAGATATAGATTAGAATTTAATTATGTGGTGCCTTCAACCACAACAATGATGGCAAAGAAAAAAGATTCGGAGGAAGTTTGCATGATGCTTCCTATGATCCTAATCCTATCTCATGCACAGGAACAAAGTTACGCACGCTGTCCATATATAGAATCTGGATTTAGATTAGAATAATTCTAAACCCCTCTTTAGATTAAGCAAAAAACCACGTGCCAATAACACGAAGTACTGTTTGAGGTTGCAATCGATAGTAAATTATTTCAGCTGCATAAATAATCAATAATTAAAGGAAGAGGAAGATAAATAATAATTTGATTCGATTCGGAAAAAAAAAAAAGAGCTGATTGTAAAACAGGGAATTTAGATTTATTTGTGAATTGAAGTATGTTAGAAAAATATTAAAAACGAATTGAGTTAATCAATGACTTTATTATTGTATCTTAAAAATGGTTAAATGAAATTAGGCTTAAATATGTTTTTTTTCCTCTAAAATACACTCATTTTCATTTTCGTTCTCCTAATTTTTTTTTTTATCTTTTCGTTCCCCTAAAAAATTTTTTTTTCAAAATAATCATCACCGTTAGAACAGTTTACAGAGTGCTGATGTGGTTGTTAACATTTATGTTGACCTGTCTTTCTCACACATATGTGGCATCCACTGTGTCAATATTTTAGTTTTATAATTTATTTTATTACTTTAAACCGTTGAAAAAATAAATTCAAAACAAAGAAATTAGAAAAGCAATCGTTCCAGCTCTCTCTCTCTCACAGAACATTCTTCTTTCTTCTTCAACCCATTCCGCCATTTTATCTTCTTATGGTGCTTCATTGTCGTTGATCTGAGGCAGGCACTCCATTCTCGCAGATCTCTAAGTTGTACTTGGTAGCAGGTATTTCTTCTTTAACTTGTATACTATAAAGTTCCATATTTGAAATGTCTTAAAGTAAGGGTCAGAACCCAGCAGCCACACACTACCCATGACATCATTTTGCTCCAAAACCTCTCTCCTCTTTAAGCTTGCATTGTAGCTTGACCACCTTCTTCCTTAATTTTTACGCTTATTCTTTCAATTCATCCAATTCTTGACTTGAACAAGCTTCACCAGGTTTATTACCATCCTCACACTAACGAAAATAATTACAAGTTTTAAGTGTCTGTAACAAATTGCATAACAAAATGAATAAGTTCTTCAAGAGTAACAAGGGGGATAAAATGAAATAAAGGGAATATTAGAGGAACTAAATTGAAAATGCGTTTATATTAGAGGGACTAAATAATTTAGGGATTGGAGTTTCTTACATTCCAGAATCTGCATCTCCAAAACTATTTTCCAAGATTAGATGTTATATTAGATGTTAGCAAAATTAATTCCTCCCCATATTTACATGCAGATCGTTGGGAGAAACATGATGATGAGGATGATTTCATTCTGAAAATAATTACTGTAAACGCGTTAAGGCATTTCAAATCTAGAACTTTACAGTATACAAGTTGAAGAAGAAATACCTGCTACTAAGTACAACTTAGAGATCTGCGAGAATGGAGTGTCTGCCTCAGATCAGCGATAATGGAGCACCAGAAGAAGACAATACAATGGTGGAATTGGTTGAAGAAGAAAGAAGAATGCTCTTCGAGAGAGAGAGAGAGTCCGAAACGATTGCTTTTCTAATTTCTTTGTTTTGAATTTATTTTTTCAACAATTTAAAGTAATAAAATAAATTATAAAGCTAAAATATTGACACAGTGGATGCCATATATGTGTGAGAATTACAGGTCATAGATATTAACGGCCACATCAGCACTTTATTAACTATTTTAACGATGAGGACTATTTTAAAAAGAAAAAAAACTTAGGGGGATGAAAAGATAAAAAAATAAGGGAACGAAAATGAAAATGTGTGTATTTTAGGGGAACAAAAACATATTTAAGCTATGAAATTAATAAGTACAAAAATATTAATTTCAAAAATTATAACTGAAAATTCACTAAAGTTCAACCAAAAGTGAATATAATTTTATTTCTGCATGGTTAAAATAAAAAATTTATAAATTAAATCGACTCTTATTTTATAATTTCCAAAAAAGAAGTTATGTTTTTAAATCAAATCAACTCTTATTTTATAGTTTTTTCAAAAATATATATATCATAATTAAATTAAATTTTAAAATACTTAACTCCAACTATACTTAAAACAATTCACAATTAAATTAAATATAAAAACTGATGTACTCTTACTAGAAAAAAGAAAGAGGGGGAGAGTGAGTGAGTAAGACGGGGTGAAAGAGAGAAAAAAATAGGAGTAAAATAACAAATCAGTCCCTGACTCTGTGGTAACCATGCAGTTTCATCCCTGACTTTTCTAAAATAGCACTTTAGTCCATACTTTATTAAAAAGCATGCACTTTAGTCCTTATTTTATTAAAAACATGCACTTTAGTCCTTCACTTTATTGAAAAACATGCACTTTGTGCATGTTTTAACAAAGTTAGGGACTAAAGTGCTATTTTGAAAAAGTCAGGGACAAAACTGCATGGTCCTCACAGAGTCATGGACTGATTTGTTAGTTTACTTAAAAAAAATAGTAACGAAAGTAGAAGATTAATTATACAGATCAAATTTGATCTCTTAGTACAAGAAATTTAAATTTAGAGAAGTTAGGGGAGGAAAGTAGAAAACTCTACAATATCATTATGTGTGTGCTTAGGAAATACTTATTTCAAAATAGATGAATAAACTTGAGCACTCAGCTTAATTAAGAAATTACATTACCTGGTGAACCGAGTTTTGGGATAGACTACAAAGCTTCACTAAAACGATGATCCTACTATTCTGTTGAACTGATATAGGCAGAAATGTAACGGTGGATATTTATAAAAGGCAATTTAATACTTAAATAAATAGGGAAAAAACCATCACAGTAAATATCAGAGATGTCAAAATGAGTTCAGCCCGATGACCCAATCTAGTTTACCGGTGGGCTGTGTTGGAAAATTCTAGGCTCATTTTTTCCTCAAGTTATATCTGACTTGACCCACTTAACCCATCGGTTAATATGGGTTTGGGCTAGGTTGATTTAGGCTACCCTTTTTCCATTTTAATGTATTGTAATAAAAAATGGTTTTGAATTTTGAAAAAAAAAATCCTAAACACAGTTACGCACTCAAGCAACGGTCATTATGTCCCCTTCTATTATATCATGCCTCTTCTCTAATCTCTAGGCATCAGCCACTAACCGTCATTCTGCTTCTGTGTTCGTACATCACGTCTTGCGGCTTTTGCACTATTTGTTCACGGTTTGAAGGGCTCTTGGATTCATGATTTCTTCTGTTGTGTTCGTGATTTCCTTTGTTACAATCGCGATTTCTTCCTATACTCCCGAGTTTGTGATTTGGTCATATATTGCTCTTGCACTTAGTCGTACTCAACTGCTTACTGCTTGTCCAACCCTTTTTGTCCACTTCTGCATTCGTTTTTTCCATCTTCATAATGCTCACTACTTACTAGTCCCGTAGAGTGTTCATTGTTTGCGCTCACCATTTTTGTGTTCCCCCATGTCCCCTTTGTTGTGTTTTTCTAATTTTTTATAATTTTTTTGGTTTTTTATTTTTCTAATTTTTTTATATTTTAAAGTTTTTTTCTAAAATTAGGTGAGTCAACACGTTAACTCTTTAACCCGTGGTGAGTCGAGCCAAGTTGATTTTTTTCCAACTCACAAAAAAAGTGACTCAACCCGACTCAAATCAACTTTTAGCAATGCTTGGTGAGCCAATCTAGGTTGATCGAGTTGGCTCACTTCGACATATCTAGTAAATATATTTACAAGAGTGTGTATTCGAGGTGGGTAAGCCCTCTTTATTTATTAAATTGGGTGACTGAAAGCCTCGTTACTTAAAGTCAAGTTCCCTAATCTCCTATGAATCATGAGGAGTTAAGGTTGGAAAAGCTTCTTGGTAGGAATCGAAAAATGTTCTTGAATAGTGAGACTTGACTTGAGTGGGAACTAGTGAAGATTCTGAAATAGTGATGTGGAGCATGTGGTTTCCCAAACACGAGATGAGTTGGCCAACCCGACTTAACACAATGGATCTTGGACTTGTCTAGATCAGTCATGAAACATAAAGTTGAGCCTTTTTGGACCCAATTTGAAATATTACCAAACAGAAAAGGCACAAATTTTAATGATATACTATCTTTATTCCTATTTATTTGGCTCATTATTAGAAAGCATACATATTAAAAAAAATACAATAAATATGGTGATTTACATTAAAAACTTTGTGTTTTTGCTAATATAGTGTGCTCCAGACTCACATCTACGAGAACACAAGAGCTAGAAAAACTTGCATCTGCTTCAACTCAAGTTTTTGCACAAACTCACGTGTAAATTTTTTATCCAAACAATAGAGAAACCTGCCAACTCACGTCTGGTACAAGAAGATAGGTGTTTAATGATGCAAAATGCCAATCCGAACATATCCTAAATGCAATTTACTGGTCTCTTTAGATATTGGACCGCCTTTTAAAATTTTAAAAGGTTGAGGATTCGTTTGTAATGTTTTAAAATGATCCCACACACTTAGTCAAAAGCATTCACAACAAAAAAAGACGTTTTTATCGATGGCTAACTGACGGTTCTAATTCCATTAAAATTTTGGGTGTTGATAAAAATTACTAGAAGTAGTCATCAATAATAACCTACAGTTAGGTCATCAGTAATGGCGTAGTAAGAATGTTAGAAATTATCAATGGTTAAGTTTAGGGTTGTGCATCGGTCGAATTTGGTCAGATTCGGGTCTAAAAAGCCCAATCCGACCAGAACCGACCATACTTCCAATACAATCCATTTACGCCCATTTTTACAATCGGGTAATTTGGGAGGTGGGTTGAGCGGGGTGACAGGTGGTTTCGGGTGGGTTAATACAGGTATGGGCCCATTTTGGGCCAGGTGTCAATTTTTTGTCCTGATGGTGTATAATATGTTCACGATAAAGGGGTTTGATCATATTCTTTACTTTTTTTTTGCTTTGATAAATTGTAAAGCCTAATATAAAGATTGGGATGAAATGGTTTATTTTAGACAATTGGGCCAAAATTTCAACCCTAAAAAGTTATATATATATATATATATATATATATATATATATATTAGATGACCACTTGTATACTGTAGTCCAAAAAAAAGTACTCTGTAAAAAAAATAATCAGATCATTGTTGTCCAAAAAAATAGCTTGTACTTTGAAAGCAGAAAAATAATCAGATCAAAACAAATAGAAAAAAAATAATCGGTACAATATCCAACAAAATCTTACACTACATACACTTGTAGAAAGAAAAGATACACAATTTGCAAAAATAAATACAAAAGGAAACAGCAGCAGACCAACAACCTTGAGCAACAGATCAACACCTTGCACAAACAAACAAAATCAGAGTACGAAAGATGAGGAAAAAAATAGATAGTGAAACATAGAAAAAAAAGAAGGGAAAGGGACAACAATTGCATGTAGAAGGATGTGCCTGAAGTATATGGTTGAATCACAAGAAGGGGGGTTGAATTGTGATTCTTTTAAAATTCTGCAATTTTATCTTCTAATAAAATTCTGCTCAAGATAAGTTCTTGGCTGTTTATTAGAAGATGGATCTCCACAAGTAGAATTGTAAATATTAATGCTTATTATGCTGAAAATATGATTCCTTTGGTGGAATCAATTTAGTTGCCACTCACTTAGGTATTATTAGTTTTGAAAGCTTTTTGTGCACATGCAGAAGTTAAGAAAGTAAGGGAAAGAAGAAAACACAAAGGTTTTTATACTGGTTCACCTTTTCCAACCTGAGGCTACGTCCAGTCCCTACCTTCTGTAGGATTTTTCTCACTAACAAATCAGTTACAACCTTTGGGTACACACTACCACTAGTATTCTTTTTCCACAGCCTCTTCAGGCTTTCTACAAAATCACCAAACTCACAAAAACAGATCTTTGCTTACTGCAGCTCCTTCTGCAGAAGCTCAGACACAGCAGAATTCTGCAGAACTTCCTTCTACAGATTCTGAATTTTCACAAGCTCACACCTGAGTCTTACAACCTCTCCAAATACTTCACCTTATATGTCACAGGAGATTTCACAACATGCGAATCTACCTGACCTTTTAATCACACACAAACAGAAAAGGTAAAGTACAAAAAAGTTCACTAAAATACAATCAGAGTTGCAGCAGAATATTCAAGTGAGCAAAACTCCCCCTCAATAATTTGTATAAGCAGATTAGAAAGAATTTGGGGAGAGAGAAAAGGTTCCAGAAGTTGGCAGTGAAAGAGCAAAGATTATTTTATGCTTCTGGAGTGAGAGGTGTGTTCCATTGTGAAGAGAGCATCTCCTTTTATAGGTGAGGAGCCTTGTAGTCGTTGGAATGCATCCAAGATGGTCCAACTGTGTTGTTGTGATAAGTCTCTTTCAAGTACAGCTGCAAAAGCTGACAGGTACAGCTGGCTGTTTGACTGGTTTATTGCTTCTGCAGAACCAGCTTCTGCAGACAGCAAAACTGGCTCATTTCTTCACCAATGCTTCTGTGAATTTGCTGAGGATAATTTTTGGATTATTTCAAGTGTATTTCAACTTGTGTTACTCAACTAAATCAGCAGGAGATTCATTTTAGACTTTCTGGTTTAATTTGCTGCTTCTGCAGAGTCTATACTTGCATATCCCTTCTGCAGAATTGCTTCTGATCAACTGCAGATGATTCTCATGCTTCTGTGACATGTTTCATGTTCTGCAGTTGATATATCTTAAGAATGAAATTCTATTTTTGCTTTCTACTTAGAATTTCCTCCTAAAATGAATCTTCCTTCTAAAACGATTTCATTTGGAGTTCTTGAGATGTTTCTTCTTGTTTCTGGAAACTGTGAGAAGTGTTTGATAGCTTCTGAATGCTTGAAAACGTTACTTTCAATTTACTCATCTTTATTTCAAGTTTTCCTTCACAGATTTGTCATTCTTTCAACTTATTGCTTCTGTTATCCATTAAAATGAAGCTTCTCATATTTGTCCTCCTGCAAGATGAAACTTGTTGCTTCTGGACACATTCTCAAAAGAAATGGTTAGTTCTTTTGGAATCAGAATTATGCTAAGTTGCATTTGATTTGGTTGTCATAATTAAAACCACTTTGAAGGGATTCTTGGACCTTACAATCTCCCCATTTTTTATGATGACAACCTAATCAAGGATCACTTAGATAATTCTTATTTTTAATACCAAACTCCCCCTGCAATTTAGCTTTTATTTGGAAAATAATTGCTGCAGATTGCATAATTTCAAGACTGATTCTTAATTTCAATTATTAAGTTACAGAAGCCATTTTGATAGTTCATTTCCAATGCAGCAGTATGATCATTGAGTAACTTATGCAAAATTCATTTTATATCAACAGATGCAGCAACATATTTATCAATTGTGTAGCAAGGAAACTTATACAGAAAGCATTCATCATTTTCATTCATCATTGATCATAGTCAAAAGTCATCAAAAAATCATTAATGTGCAGCCCACCTAAAAATCAACCTAAACTACCTACTACTTACTACTTCTCCCCCTTTGTCATCAATCAAAAAGCTCAAAGGAAATGTATGGAAAGAAGCAGAACCATCATCTATCACTTGGATGGATAGGAGTGGTCAGATGATGAAGAGGTAGAAGGCTAGAGCAAGTTCTGAGGTGGCTTAAATTGTGTGAATCGCATGGCTGGGGCCTGAGGTGCAATCACTGGAAGCACAAAATTATTAAACCAAAATTGATGCTGTGTGAACCTCTCAATCATTTCATTTACTGTGTTTTGGAGAGTGTTCACATTGGAAAACAGTTTCTTCATGTCAGACTTGAGCTTCTGGATATTCTTCTCCATGGATTTGGACGGAGAAGCATTCTTTGGTGGTGCTTTAGAAGCAGCAGCATCAGGTTTGAGAGCAGGCTCCTCAGCTAGTTTTTCATTGCTTAATAGTTGTATAAAAGTGTTCATGGAAGAGAGATTGGAAGAAATTGTGGGAATGCTATCTCTGATAGGTGCAACAGCAGGTAGAATTGAATCTATCATAGGAGAAGCAAGGAACTGATTCACCAAATCAGTTCCAAAAGTGTTTTCTGAGGGAGCTGATGGAGCAACTTCCTTCTGCACCTTCTCTTCTTCTTTCTCTTCAGCTTTTGGTGCAGCAACCATTGGGATTGATGGTATAGGATATTGAACAGGTAATGGAGAATCAACATTTGGGAGATAAGAATGTCAGGAATAGCTTGAGACATGTTTGCCAGGGTGTCAGCTGCCAGACCCTCTTCAGGTAATGGTGCTTCTGCAAGAGGAGACTTTGGCTGTGAGACAACTTCTTCTCCTGTCATGGAATCACTGGACATGGAGGAGGCTCTCAGATTCTTGCTGGATGGTTCTCCAGAAGCACCAGCAGGCTGACTTTTCCTTTTTCTGGAAAATGTCAGGAACTCCTTTTCCTTCTTCCTTTTGGTTCTTGGTGTTGTATTCTCCTCCTCTTCCTCACTGGGGCTTGAGTAATTATGTGTTAGCTCAGGCTTCCCAATCAACATTCTTTGCACATTTATTTTTCCAAATGTGCTACAAGAGTTACTTGAACTTTCTTCTTCTAAAGGAATGTTATTTAATCTGAAGATTCTGGTTAGAAGCATCCCATAGGGCAAGCTGGCATATGCCCTTTGGGGATTTGTAGAATAAATCATGCTTCTAAGGATTAAATAAGAAAGGGAAAAGGGTTTACCAATAAGGAGATGATAAATGACCATAAGGTCAATGTCAGAAACTCTTTCAAGAGTGCCAGCCCTTGGGAGAATTAAGAAGATGAACGGCTTGTGAAACAGCCTGCAGATGGGGTTAAACTTGCTTAGCAGAAGCTGGGAGAAGGAATGGTGAAGGACTTTCTTTTTAACTTCTTCCTTGGTTACACCAGCAGCAGTGAACCAGTCATCATATAATTGATTCTGATTAGAACTACATCCAAGTACTTCATCTATGGTCTTAGCAGTGACCACAATTGTTGATCCTTTAATGTCTACCACCAAGGAGTTGCCATCACTCCTGTACTGACTAGCAGAAGCATAGAAAGCTTTCACTAGTCTCTCATATACTGGCTCCTTCACAAGAAGGAAATCTCCCCAGTCCTGCTTCTGGACGAAATGTCCTACATCCCATCCACACTTCTTTATCTCTTTTAGCAGAAAGATCTTCCCTGGGATGACTGTCTTCCACTCCCACTTCTCATTGTAGATTTTCAGCACCTCTTTATCCTGGAAGAGGTCCCCATTGGATTCTTGTGACCCCTCAGAAGGGTCACTCTCTTCTGTACTTCTGCTAGGACTTTCTTTCTTCTGTCCAGCAGATTGTGTTTCTTCTTGGCTATGGGAGAATGAAACTGTATGGGATGTTGAAGAAGAGTCCACTCCTATAGGTTGATTGGGGTCACTACCCATTGTCTTAAATGCAGACCCAGCTCATATTCTCTCTGACCTTGTTCTGTAATCAGCAGAGGCAGTTGGAGTTTTAGATTGAGTTTCTGTTGGAAGAATAGAGGAGGTAGAGGGTTGAGAAGGTTGAGGTTGAGTTTGAGCAGGTTGAGGTTCATTTGTTGTGGGTTCAATAGGAGCAGAAACTTGCTCTGTTGAGTGGCTAGAAACAGAGGGCTCAAACTGTGGGGGACTGAGCATGTTGTGGTTCAACGTATGACACTATTTCATTGCCCATTACAACAAAATCATCAGATTCTGTGGAGGAGGAGTCTTTCTTCTCCATTGCGATTTGCTTAATTCTCATGATGAGAGAAGAATGTAAAGCAGAGACAGAGAAAGGTGAGATGATGAAACAGAGTATGACTGGAATATGAAAGGTTTGAGTTTGGAGAGGGCAGTGTGGTGTTCCTTCAGCTGAGAGACTATCCTAAATAGTAGAACCCAATTAGTCGTTGCTTTATTTGAGAATGAGAGAAGGAAGGGGCACGTGCGCAGTTTTTTAGGAAATTGGTTAATGTCCAACGGTTATAAGCTTTTAAATTTCCCTAATTGTGAATCAACTATCCTGCCTGCTTTTAGTTAGAGACAAAAGCTAACTTTCCTCATTCCTTTTGTAGCTTATAGAGGATGAAAAGGCTACAGGTTGGTGCAGTTTGACTTTGCATAGAATAGATGGAATACATTGAGCTTTGTGAATGAAAGTGACATTTCCTAGTATGAGTGATGTGACTAACATATGTTTGATAGTCAACAATCACTGTTGTGCCGTTTCACCTGATAAGCAGGTGAACAGAAGCAGTTGTGACATTGTCCTTTGAAGAAGGATGTCTGCAAAAGCTGAGATTTTTATTTACTAGGTTATGTTATAATTTGCAGAAGGTGAATTTTTCATGCACCTTCTCAGGAAAGGTTCTGCAGAAGAGAGAATATTTCCATAAACTATTTTAGGCTTGATTCTGCAGAAGGTGAAAATTTAATTTCAAATTCCAGAAGTTGCACACGCCACTGAAACTGTTACAGTTTTGTGTTTCTGCAAAAAAATATGCTTCTCTATTTGCTTCTGTGGAACTCTCAAGTTCCAGTAGCACACAGATTTTAATTCACACATCAAGAAACCAAGTATTTCATATTAATTTTATTTCTAAGAAACACAAATATCTCTTCAACAAGAGGTTTTGTAAGAATATCAGGAATTTGAAGTTTGGTTTCAATGAATTTCAGTTTAATGTCATGCTTCTGGACATGATCTCTAATGAAATGATGCTTAATATCAATATGCTTAGATCTAGAATGTTGGATTGGATTCTTGGACAAGTTAATTGCACTGGTATTATCACATGAGATAGGAATATTAGTGTACCTCATGCAATAGTCCTCCATTTGATGTTTAATCCAAAGCATTTGAGAACAACAACTTGCTGCTGAAATATATTATGCTTCTGTGGTGGACAAAGCTATTGTGGTTGCTTCTTGCAAGACCAAGAGATTAATGATTCTCCAAGAAATTGGCAGCTTCCACTAGTGCTTTTTCTGTCCAACTTATCTCCAGCATAGTCAGCATCACAATAACCTGTGAGCTCGAAATCTGTGCCTTTCTTGTACCATAATCCAAGATTTGTAGTTCCAGCAAGATATCTAAAAATTCTTTTTACAGTTGCAACATGTGATTCTTTGGGAGAAGATTGAAATCTTGCACATAGACTTACAGAATGTAAAATGTCAGGTCTACTAGCAATTAAGTATAATAGAGATCGTATCATTCCTCTATATTCCTTTTCAGAAACATGGTTACCATTTTCATCCAGATTTAAAACTGCAGAGGGATGCATAGGAGTTCCCATGGATTTTGAACCTTCCATTTTATATTTCTTCAAGAGATCTTTAGTGTATTTCTCTTGGTTTATAAAGATTCCATGCTTCTCTTGTCTAATTTGAAGTCCTAGGAAGAACTTCAATTCACCCATGAGACTCATTTCAAATTCACCTTTCATAAGTTCAGAAAACTCTTCACACATTTTCAAATTAGTAGATCCAAATATTATATCATCAACATAAATTTGAACAATGAGAAGATCCTTATTGAAAGTTTTTCTGAAAAGGGTAGTGTCAATTTGACCTCTTGAAAATTGATTTTGTAAAAGAAAGGTGCTTAGTCTCTCATACCAAGCTCTAGGAGCTTGTTTCAAACCATATAAAGCTTTTGTTAATTTGAAACATGATTTGGAAAAGCTTTGTTTTCAAAACCAGGAGGTTGTTGGACATAAACCTCTTCATTTATAAAACCATTTAAAAATGCACTTTTCACATCCATTTGATAGAGTTTAAAATTTTTGAATGTAGCAAAGGCAAGAAGTATTCTAATAGCTTCTAATCTAGCAACTCGTGCAAAGGTTTCATCAAAATCAATACCTTCTTGTTGGTTGTAGCCTTGAGCTACTAACCTAACTTTGTTTCTGATTACCTTACCTTTCTCATCCATTTTGTTTCTGAACACCCATTTTGTACCAATAATGGTGTGATTGTTTGGATGGGGTACAAGAGTCCATACTTTGTTTTTCTCAAACTGTTCTAGCTCTTCTTTCATGGCTTCAACCCATGATTCTTCATCAAGTGCTTCTTGGACACTCTTTGGTTCAACTTGAGAAAGAAGAGTTGTGTCATTTCTTAGTTGTCTTCTGGTTTTTACACCTTCCTCAACATTTCCAATTACTTGGTCATGAGGATGGTAAGTCACAGATTTCCAGCTTCTGGGCAGATTCTGCTTTTGACAGTCAGAATCTTCTCCAGAAGCACCTACAGCTTCTGCAGGTTCTGCAACCTTTTTCTGCAGAACTATGATTTTTAGAAGGCACTTTCTTTGACTGACTTTCATCATCAGAATCTTTCTTGTCACATGCTTGAGAAGGAGAGTTAGCATCATTGAAAATAATATGCATGCTTTCTTCTATTGTTTGATTTTTAAGATTATAAATTCTATATGCTTTAGAGGTGATGGAGTAACCAAGAAATATTCCTTTTTCAGATTTAGCATCAAATTTCTCAAGGTTATCCTTATTGTTTAATATGAAGCATTCACTTCCAACTATGTGAAAATAGGCAATGTTGGGTTTTCTTCCTTTCCATAGTTCATATGGAGTTTTATTAAGGATGTTTCTGATAGAAACTCTGTTAAGTATGTAACATGCAGTGGAAACAACCTCTCCCCAAAAGTATTTTTGAATTCCACTGTCACTTCACATAGTTCTTGCCATTTCTTGGAGGGTTCTATTCTTCCTTTCTACAACTCCATTTTGTTGTGGAGTCCGAGGACAAGAGAAGTTGTGAGAAAATCCATTTTCATCAAAGTAGTTTTTGAAAAAATAGTTTTCAAATTCCCCTCCATTAGATATAGTTTTCATGTTCAAATGACCAAATTTTCTATGCCAAATCCATTTTTCATTTTCAAAAGAAGCAAGACAAGTTTGATGTGGAAGTTCTTCTAGACTTATGCTATATAGATTCTTGCTTCTGATACTTGAGAATAATACCCTTTTAGTAGATGATTCTCTAATTTCACAGAATGTAGGTTGAAACATAACTTCATAGCCACTGTCACATAACTGATTAATGCTAAGAAGATTATATTTTAACCCTTTCACATAATATACATTATTAATTTGGATAGAACCTTGCATACCTATCTTTCCAATACATTTGATTTGAGCCTTGTTGTTGTCTCCAAATGTTACTGTTCCACCTTCCATCATTTGTAGCTGAGTGAATTTGCTTCTGTTTCCAGTCATATGTCTAGAGCATCCATTGTCCAAGAACCATAGCTCTTTCTTCTTGGACCCTTTTGTTTGTTCCTCATCTTCTCCATCTTCTTCAGCCATGAAGCACAAATGTGCAGTTTCAGCTTCATCTTCTTCTTCTGCAGAGCTGTCAGAATCATCCCATGTAGCCAACATGGCCTTCTTCTTCTGGAATGATCTTGATTCTTTCAGCTGTGGACACTCTGCCTTGATGTGTCCTGGTTTGTTGCGTTCATAGCAGATGATAGGACCTTTGCTGCTTTCACCTTTTGGTCATTCCTTCTTGAAATTGAAAAATTCATTTCCTTTGCCTTTTCTTCTGATCAGCCTTTGTATTCTCTTTGATATAAAGGCTAGCTCATCATCATTTTTAGAAGAGGATGATTCTCCTTCTGAAGGTTTATCTTCTGCAGAAGCACTTCTTCTAGATGCGCTTACTTTTAGAGTTATTGACTTATTCTTTCTTGGCAATTCATCCATGAGTTCTTGTTCATGGACTTTTAAAGAGCCAAGAAGCTCATCCAGCTTGAGTACAGCTAGATCCTTTGCTTCCTGAATTGCTGTAACTTTTGGTCTCCATATTCTTGGGAGACTTCTAAGTATTTTTCTTACTTGTTCTTGATTTGAATAGCTTTTACCAAGTGATTTTAAATCATTTATAATAATAGTAAACCTACTAAACATTTCATCTATAGTTTCATGTTCAACCATGTTAAACATTTCATATTGGTGAATTAAAATGTTGATTTTAGATTCTTTTACTTGGTCTGTTCCTTCATGAGCAATTTTTAAAGTATCCCATATTTCTTTTGCTGTGTTGCAGCCAACAACTGTATCATATTCACCTCTACTTAATGCACAAAGAAGAAAAAATTTAGCTTTAGAGTTCAGAAGATACCTTTGTTTGTCATCTTGTGTCCATTCTTCTCTAGGTTTGGGTTTTGGTGCTTCTTCAACAATTTCAGACTCACATTCTATGGAAGGAGCCATAACTCTGGTTCTTCTTGTGTGGGAATGTAATTCCCATTTTCTATAATATCCCATAGATCAATATCTTGAGATTCCAAGAACAATTTCATTGTATCCTTCCAATAGTAATAGTCTTTTCCATTGAAAGCTGGTGGTCTGTTTGTGGATGATCCTTCTGGAATGAACATTGCAGCTCCATGGTTTGCCATCCCCTTGATCTTTTCCTCTCTCACTGTTAAGTGAGTTCAACCCAAGAGGCAAGCTCTGGTACCAATTGAAGTATATGGTTGAATCACAAGAAGGGGGGTTGAATTGTGATTCTTTTAAAATTCTGAAATTTTATCTTCTAATAAAATTATGCTCAAGATAAGTTCTTGACTGTTTATTAGAGGATGGATCTCCACAAGTAGAATTGTAAGTATTAATGCTTATTATGCTGAAAATAGGATTCCTTTGGTGGAATCAATTTAGTTGTCACTTACTTAGGTATTATTAGTTTTGAAAGCTTTTTGTGCACATGCAGAAGTTAAGAAAGTAAGGGAAAGAAGAAAACACAAAGGTTTTTATACTGGTTCACCTCTTCCAACCTGAGGCTACGTCCAGTCCCTACCTTCTAAAGGATTTTTCTAACTAACAAATCAGTTACAACCTTTGGGTACACACCACCACTAGTATTCTTTTTCCACAGCCTCTTCAGGCTTTCTACAGAATCACCAAACTCACAGAAGCTCAGGCACAGCAGAATTCTGCAGAACTTCCTTCTACAGATTCTGAATTTTCACAAGCTCACACCTGAGCCTTACAACCTCTCCAAATACTTCACCTTATATGTCACAGGAGATTTCACAAAAAGCGAATCTCCCTGACCTTTTAATCACACACAAACAGAAAAGGTAAAGTACAAAAAAGCTCACTAAAATACAATCAGAGTTGCAGCAGAATATTCAAGTGAGCAAAACTCCCCCTCAACAATTTGTATAAGCAGATTAGAAAGAATATGGGGAGAGAGAAAAGGTTCCAGAAGCTGGCAGTGAAAGAGCAGAGATTATTTTATGCTTCTGGAGTGAGAGGTGTGTTCCATTGTGAAGAGAGCATCTCCTTTTATAGGTGAGGAGCCTTGTAGTCGTTGGAATGCATCCAAGATGGTCCAGCTGTGTTGCTGTGATAAGTCTCTTTCAAGTACAGCTGCAAAAGCTGACAGGTACAGCTGGCTGTTTGACTGGTTTATTGCTTCTGCAGAACCAGCTTCTGCAGACAGCAAAACTGGCTCATTTCTTCACCAATGCTTCTGTGAATTTGCTGAGGATAATTTTTGGATTATTTCAAGTGTATTTCAACTTGTGTTACTCAACTAAATCAGCAGGAGATTCATTTTAGACTTTCTGGTTTAATTTGCTGCTTCTGCAGAGTCTATACTTGCACATCCCTTCTGCAGAATTGCTTCTGATCAACTGCAGATGATTCTCATGCTTCTGTGACATGTTTCATGTTCTGCAGTTGATATATCTTAAGAATGAAATTATGTTTTTGCTTTCTACTTAGAATTTCCTCCTAAAATGAATCTTCCTTCTAAAACGATTTCATTTGGAGTTCTTGAGATGCTTCTTCTTGTTTCTGGAAACTGTGAGAAGTGCTTGATAGCTTCTGAATGCTTGAAAGCGTTACTTTCAATTTACTCATCTTTATTTCAAGTTTTCCTTCACAGATTTGTCATTCTTTCAACTTATTGCTTCTGTTATCCATTAAAATGAAGCTTCTCATATTTGTCCTTCTGCAAGATGAAACCTGTTGCTTCTGGACACATTCTCAAATGAAATGGTTAGTTCTTTTGGAATCAAAATTATGCTAAGTTGCATTTGATTTGGTTGTCATAATTAAAACCACTTTGAAGGGATTCTTGGACCTTACAGTGCCACGCCTCTATCACCGCGTTTCGCCGTTGCCACCGCGTCTCGCCGCTGCCACCACGCCTCGCCTTGCCACTACCTCTTCGCACCACCATCGCGCCTCGCCTTAACACTACGCCGCGGCGGACAAGTCAAGCAACTAAGCGCCTTGACAGACAATGAAGGAAGAAATAGTTGTGTAAGGAATCAGGACGAAGGAGAGAAACAATAAGGAGAGAGACGGTGGGCATCGAGGGAGAAGAAAATGGAATAGGTTGAGTCTTAAAAACACTAAAAAAACAAGATTAGAGAGGAAGAAAGAGGTTGAGATGGGAGAATATGGAGGGGGAGTGAGGGATGGTAGGAATTGTCAGAGACTGGGAGAGAAGGGAAGGTTGGGGGCGGCTAGGGTTTGAAAGTGAGAGTGAGTGTGAGTGGGAGTGGCTCATGAACGATAAAAAATTGAAAACACACAACAGAAAATGGACGGTCAGGAATAAGCGCATCACACGAATTGATGATGTGGCGCGATCTGGAGTATGGTGATTAAAGAGTGTAAAGAAATACAATAGAATCACGCATGCGTCGTTGATTTGTTCGGTCAGTTTCGGTCATCGACGATTCAGATTTTTCAGAACCGAAACCAACCATTTAAAACCATTTTAATCCTTTTTTTTTCCCGTTTAAACCCGAAACCCATAGAAAACTGACCATTTTGCTTAATTTAACAGCGGGTTGGTCGGTTCGGGCTGGGTCGATCAATTATGCCCACCCCTAGTTAAGTTATACGTAAATTTTCTGATAATTAATAACATTGATGTTGCTGAAGATCTAGCCATCAATAATCAAGAATGTATTTTTTTTATATTTCATAAATTTTTTATTTTTGTATAAGAATGTATTTTAATTTTTATATTATTTGTGTGTCTTTCGCACATTAAGCATGATTGCACCAATTGCTAACTAATTGACCGCTAATGCTACTCATGAACATTGCTGCTCTAATCAATTCTTCTATAGTATCACCTTTCTATAAACAGTCATCGCACCCCACAATTGCAAATGTAATTTTCAGTGCACGTTTTTGTAACATAAGTAGTTATTTTAAATTCTAATTCTGCAATTGAATCATCATCTAAGATATGTAGATCCGATTTTTTCTCATTACATGTGTGAAATTTTAAGTTTAAATTGATTTTTTTAATTATAAATCATGTATGTAATTTTTTTTTTTTGTAAAGAGCCTTTTAATTCTAGATTATGAAATATTTCTTTTATTTTATTTTATTTTATTTTTCATTTTTAGTTTTAAAATTTACACATTTAAATTTATATAGAAGTATTAAATTATTAATTTTAATACTTTCCCTTTATAATTTAATTTTAATTATTTTTTCAATATATTTTTTATACTTGTTTGTCATTTTGATTATTTTAACTTTTCTACTATATGTTATTTTTCACTACATAAATTAATTTTAAATTTCAATTTCTTAGTTTTTTCTGAACTCTATTTTTTATTTCTATTTTTAATTTATCATTTCTTTTTTTGCAATTCCTATTTTTTAGTTCTTAACTCATAATTTAAACACATAACATGTCAAAACATACATATCCACATATTATTAATACATGTCAAAAATCATCAAGTAAAAAACTATCGAAGATATTCTTATATGTTTTCAAGTATTTGATTTTAAAGTTAAATTTTATCTATTATTCAATAGCAATAACTACTAGCTAATTTTCTTCGTTTTCACGCTTCATTTCCTTCACAGTTTATACACACGTGATAATAATTATTATTAATTATTATTTTGTAAATTATATATTTTATTTCTCTTAAAAGATCTTCCTTTATGTATGATTATATCATATTATATATGTAGATATTAAAATATATTTAATTTGAATTTAAATCCATTATGCTTATTATGGGATAATGAGGAACAAGAAAATTAAAATACACATACCATTTAAATTTGAATTATAATTCCAATCCGGTTCATTTCCTAGGGACTCTCTGGAATCTCTGGCTGGCCAGAAATCAATATGTTCTTGGCGGAATGGAGCGCCCAACAACCACCCAAATTTTGTTTAATGTTCGTAGACGAGGTCTCGACATAGTTGCAGCCTCCGGTCTTGTTGCTCCCCCCAAGCCGCAACATTTTGTCACCTGGATCCCTCCCCCAGATGAGGGATTCGTTTTAAACACTGATGGAAGCTCTCTTGGGAACCCAGGCAATGCAGGGATTGGCGGTGTTATTCGGGATTCAACTGGATCTTGGATCCTTGGATTCTTCTCCTACATTGGGGTTTCTACGGTTATTCACACAGAGCTTCAAGCAATTCTCAGTGGCCTCAAGCTTGCTTGGGAAAGAAATTTCAGAAACATTTATTGCTACACAGATTCCTTACATGCAATCCACCTAATATTCAAGGAAGATATCACTTACCACAGCCTTGCTTCAATCATTTTGGAGATTAGAGATATTGTCAATAGAAGCTGGAGGTGAGCATCAACCATCTCCTCCGTGAGGGCAACTCCTGCTTGGACATTTTGGCGAAGAAAGGCGTGACCAGTGGGGACTATAGCTTTCAGATTATCGATCTTCCTTTGCCTGAGTTAAGCTCAGCTTTGCTTGCTGATGCCCTAGGCATTCAATACTTGAGACATTAACCCCGCTCTTTTCTCCTTTTTTAGTTTTTTTGTTTCTTTCCCTTTTTACCCTCTATACCAAAAAATTGAATTAAAGAAAAGGAGAAAAATGGGGAGAGAGAGATCATGTAGATGTTTTTTACAAGGCCACATAGTTGCTAATAAGAGTTTAGTTTGAGTATCTCACTTTCAAGAATAAATAATCTCATTTAACATATAAGGGAATATGTTGATAAAAAAACATATAATATATAAAAGTGGGTTATAAAAAATATGTATAACTTATGGAAATAAAGCTTTTTAAATTGTGAAGAAAATTATTTAAATAAAAATACACTATCATTTGTATTTATTAATTTGGTATGATTGTCAAAATTTAAATTTATAATTATGAAAATTTTGATATTAATAAATAAAAATTATGTGATTGGATAAAGTAATAAATAGTATTTAAGAGAAATAAAATATATAATAATAATAATAATAATAATAATAATAAATGTTATATATATATATATGATGTAGAAGAAGCACATTATTTATTGAAAAAAAAGTAAATTAAAAAATTATATTTAAGAGTTCAAATTAAATTTACAATTTAATTATGCATATTAGCTATTTATGTCATTATGTGTTTGATTAATCATGTTGCAAGGGCCTGAGGGCTCGAATTGCCTTCGCATTTCACGCTGGCCGGTAACTAGAGTAAACCATCACTTTGGTCCCTGAAAGTGTGATCAATTGTCAATTTAGTCCCTGAAAGTGTAAATATCGGTCAGATTAGTCCTTTTATAACGGTGCGTTAGTTAACAAAATGTGAGGCAAAAGGACTAATATGACTGATGTTTTACACTTTCAGGGACTAAATTGACAGTTGACCACACTTTCAAGGACTAAAGTGGTGATTTACTCCTGGTATTTACCACTACCTCCGTTCCTATTTAACTGTTCACTTTTGAAGAAAAAATTTGTTCCTATTTAATTGTCAACCTACAAACCCAATGCACTAATAATTACACTTTTCTCCATTTTACTCTTAAGTTAATAAATGACCCACTGTTGAAAACTAATGAGAGTCAATAGTACTATATAAGAGAGACAAAAAGGTAAAATAGAAAGTTTAAAATTTATTTCCATGAAAACAAGAGTAATGATTGCATTCTTAATATATGTGTTTTTAGTCAAAGTGGAAGTTAAATAAGAACGGATGTAGTATTAAACATCAGTTCACTCTAAGATTGGGCTTTTGTTGTATTTCATCGGATCCCACATGTGGATGCTTTCGAAGTATCAGTATCAATTATAAGCTGAAAACAGTTCCAATAAAATTCAACCCCTAAAAAATAATTGATTTTTTGTTGGTTTATTTTATGTGTTTCGTAATCCGAATGGAAGGAATACATGTTATTAAATCAGAAGAGTTCTATTTTTTTTTTTTTTAGCAATTTCAATGTGTACTCTCCCCCTCAAGATTAACTGTTTATATCCATCATGGTCGGGTTATTAATTGACCTAACTCCCGGATTGTTTGTGATAATATAATCCAAGGAGGAGTATCCATTATAAATAAGCCTTTGGAAATTGTGATTACAATCACCTCCCCAAAGAGAGTAACATAGGGCTATTTGGAGCTTTACGAAAGATGGTATGCAGTTTTATTGTGTAACAGTTGGTGATTTACAATTTTATATGTGCAAAATATTAATTTTATGAGAAAGGATATGATAAGGTAATCATGAGATATATAAAAGAAATTGAGTGTGATCTCATGCTGAACTTCTACTAGTAGTGAGGATGTTGATTTTGCACACACACTTCTACTTGACAAAGCTTTAGATGTTTCATGACTTTGAGTTCGTGTTCATTCCATTTCCAAATCTTCATTTAAGAAAGTTTGGGAATCAGTTGGCGAGTTGGAAGCTATAATTTTATGGTTGGCGTGTCCTTGTCAATTTTGAGCCTGTCAGACCTTTACGGTCCACAGTTCATATAGCTTTAATTAATCTTTTTTTGCTGTTGGATTCCATAAATCATCTCAATA
The DNA here is from genome assembly GCA_026901365.1 of Sesbania bispinosa. NCBI lineage: Eukaryota > Viridiplantae > Streptophyta > Magnoliopsida > Fabales > Fabaceae > Sesbania > Sesbania bispinosa. Next base: position 621,874 of record QLOH01000239.1, read on the forward strand.
ATTCAACTGGTTAACGAAGCCTTTTAGCCTCAACACAACATACAATTGCAATAAAAAAGGAATTAATTTAATTTAATTTAATTTTCTCTCGTAGGAAAAGTATGGCCCAGATGATAAATTTTCGCTATACTTTTGTGTTAAATGCGTTGTTTTTTTTTTAACTAACGCATTTACAAAAGTCGCAAACTGGTTGGCTGCTAAACTTGCATACATTCTATTATTCATTTTTTAAATTCGGATTAGCTGCAGTTGATTACAGTCAACAAATCCAGACCGTCCGATGGAGACCGGATGGTCCAGAGGCCAAGATCGTGCAGTTGAATTTATTAATCATCTTGGCCTTTGGACCGTCCAATCTCCATCGGACGGTCTGGATTTACTAATTGCGGTGACTGTAGGGAAAAATCGACTACAGCAAATTTGGGTGTTTTTTTTTTTTCTGGGTCGCTTTTATTTTTTGTTCGTCTTCTTGGTCGCTGACATAATGAGTAAAGACAACGAGAAAGAACGAACCAAGCCCATATTGGGTCCTACCAAGCGATATATGGCTATGTACCTATTGCTAGTTGGACTGAACACCCTGGACCAAAAAAAGGAATGGACCGAACACTTCCTTATTGTCAGACCTTAACCAATTTCGAACCAAAAAAAAAAGACCTTAACTAGTGACAAAAAAAAAACCTTAACCAATCACAATTAATATTTCATGGGCTAAACTTTAAGGGAATTGCTTTTCCCACCCTATATTTTACTTTTCACACCCTCTTATCTTTCTTAACTCCACCTTCCTACCTGCTAGTGTTCATATCCAATTCAATCCAAATTAAAAAAAATGGAAAAGCGAATCAAATTGAAAAAAAAATAAAAAAATTGAAATTTTTTATTGGATTTATTTTCAAATCTTATGTTGAAAATCGATCCAATCCAAACCAATATACACATGTATTATTTTATTTATATATAATCATATAATTATATCTTTATAAATATATATTTATGAAATTATTTATACTAATGTACTTTTATGACTTTATCATCTAATATATTATTTTAATATCTCTATAAATATATCGATTTAAATTAGTTTTAAATTAATTTGCATGTTTCATATTATTCTTTTTATATAATTTTATTTTATATTTATATTAATATATATAAGTTTCCATAAAAGTATTTACTATTATTTCATAACTTTATCATTTTTATTTAATATTCATTACCTCTTTAAAAAATTGAAAATGGATCCAATCCAATCCAATTTAAATTGGATCAAATTTGGAAGAAAAAAAATAAAATCGATCGGATAATAAAATGATAAAACCGTAATGATTGGATCGGATGATTTTTTACCTTAAAATCGAACTGTTGACACCTCTACTCTTTCACTTGTCCACCTCCCCCACCCCACCTACACCTCCCCCAATATCAGGTAATACTTATTTATTTCTTTTACTTTCTTGGTTATGTAGTTTTATTTTTAGGGTTTAGAGAAAAAAAATTGTCTGTAATTTTAGAAATTAGTTTTATGTTAATTGTATATTTCCAGAAATCAATATTTTTTTAACATTATATATATGTGTATGTATATATCTATATATATATATACATATATATATATTATGTCCTTGAAAATATAGAGCATATTAGGTTTTGATTTGGGATTTCTTTGGTAGTTTTGCACCGGGGGTTCTTTATAGTTTTGCTTTGTTTTTTGTAATTGTGTATGGGTTGAAATATTCCTTGTACTCCCTTTTAATATATTTCTCTTTGTTTAGCAAAAAAAATAGAGAATATTGATTTTGATCTTTTTTTTCTTTGATTGTTATCCTCAACTTCTTAAAATTCACGTGTTTTTAGTCCTCATTTTTTAGTATACTCTATTAATTTATATTTGCAGCTCCTTTGTAGCTTTTCATGGGTTAAAGTTTCACAAGAATTCTTTGGAATAATCATCTACATTAAATTTAAAAAAAAAAAACACCAATTTACTATGAGAATATTATTGTTAAGTTTCTCTGCTTTTTTTAGAAAAATTGATAAGATATTTCCCATGAAATTTAAAATTTATAAAAAAATCTTCTATGATTTTTAAAATGATTTGTAGAAAAAATTGAAGAAAAATTCATAGGAAAATATGCAATAAACCTTGCTACGATATCATTTAGTAAAACATGACTAACAATGAGAACTAAAAGCGTGTAGTTTTAAAAAATAAATAGACAATCAAAATCAAAGAAAAAATTAATGAGTGACCAATATAAAATTCTGCTATATTTTTAAGAAATAAAAACATATTTAACCATATATGTGTACAAAAAAATGTGGATATTATCGAGAAAAAATAATTTTGAGCACCAAAACAGTCTGAAACTTCTCGAAAAAAATTGATTAAGGAGAAAGCAAAATGCACGAAGATGCTGACAAATAACAATCTGACCTAAACACAAACACAAGCTTTGATAACAAGTTTGAGAAAAAAAAAAAGTAAACTACCAATTTGGTCCCCATCGTATACCACCAACTTCAGGTTAGTCCCTAACGTTATAGAAATTAATTATTAATCCTCCAACGTTTTGCAACGTCAAGCACGTTAGTCCCTGACGTTAACTGGGTTCTGTTAACGTTAACAGAACTGCACAGGCGTAAGGTGTCGTCTACCTGTGCTCCTGTAAGAAATCTGAGCTGGAATTTTTACTGTAGTAACCCAAAAACCCTTCAATTTAGTCCCTAGTTAAAAAAAATGAGCATTATGACTAAGATGTTCAATACACCAGGAGAAAGGCCCAATTCTTATTTCACCCAACTCCAAACAGGTCCTAAAATTGTAAACAATACAGTATGAGAAACAAACAAAACAAAGAAGCAAGATTGCAAACACCTAATGAGAATATGCACAAATGTCAATTCAGACGGTTTCAATATTGCAGCACAACCAGTAGCCAGAGCAGGAGCAACCTTCCACATAGCCATCAACAAAGGATAATTCCTAGGACATAATTGAAATGAACAATAACAACACTCAACTTACAGCACTGTTATAGTGACCAAATGCATTGGCCATAGGAAAATCAAGATCCTAGAGAAGCACACGTTAATAATGAGAAGATGTTTGTATTGTTATTTAGGATGAGCATTGATTCAAAGATTGATGAAATTACTAAACCAGAGAGATTTGGTTCAAAAGGAATGTTGCATATGCAGTTAGTTAATTAACATGAAGAAGAAGAAGGAGTAGGTACCATGGAGTTATTAATGCAACAACTACAATGGGCTCCTTAAGGACATAACTTCTGAATGTCTCCATAGGAAGAGACACCGGCGATTTATGCTTTTCATCCAATTTTTCAGCAAGCTCAGCATAGAACTCAAAGCAACCAACAATATCATCCTGCATGAAAACTATAGCATAAACACAAATTAATAGCCAAACAATTTATTTTGTGATGTGAAAGGTTAACAATTACTTACGATGTCCCATACAGCTTCATCAAGTGGTTTTCCACAATCAATGGCTTCAAGTTTCGCCAGCTTAGACTTTTTCTCAATGATTTGTGAAAGGAATGAGAGTAAGGTGGTGGAATAAAAGTGAATGAGTGAATGGATGAAAATAGAAACAACCTTGGCAGCGATGGCGTGTTGATAGCGGGCATGAACAAAGCCAGAAGCGGAAGCCCAATCTGCGCCCTTATTACGGTAGAGAGCATTTCTGGCAGTGGTTACAGCGAGGTCCACATCTTCCTTAGCATCCGCTAGGATATCCCTTGAAGAAGAAGGTAAGGTATGTGATTGAGAATTGAGACTGAAATTTCATATAATCTAATTGATTTAATTTGATGATAAAAAGAAAAGAAAAAGAGTAGAACAGACTGATGATTTGTTGGGTGGAAGGGTTGATCATGGGAATCCGTTTGCAGTTGTATAACCTTAAGGATGAAGTTGAAGGTAAAGACGAGTAACTGTGAGCGTTTTTATTTTTTTTGAACCAGGGACTAAATTGAAGGGTTTTTGGGTTACTACAGTAAAAATGCCAGCTCAGATTTTTTACGGGAGCACAAGCAGACGACACCTGACATTTAACTGTACACATGTGCAGTTCTGTTAACATTAACAAAACCCATTAAACGTCAGGGACTAACGTGCTTGACGTTGCAAAATATTGGGCACTAATAATTAATTTCTATAACATTAAGGACTAACCTGAAGTAGGTGGCATACAATGGGGACCAAATTGGTAGTTTACTAAAAAAAATAATAGAATGAATTGAGACCTCATTTTGGAGATCAGTGGGACACTTAGGATGTCTTTGGTTTTATTTTAACTTTTTAGTTTTTCAAAATTATTTTATAAAATAAGAACTATTTTTTATAAATTAAATGATTTATTTACTAAAAACAAAAATATTAAAAAATAGTTTCTTCAAAACATCCTAAGTAGTTTCAAATTTTTAGTTTTAAAAAAATGGTACTTTTCAAAACTATTTTCAAACATTGTCTATTAAACATGTTTTTTAATTTTAATTTCTATTTTAAAAACAATAAATTGATTTAAAAGCTATATACAAACACACCCTCACTTAAAAATCCACTTGTCACTTTTTGTGTCTTCTCATTATTTTTCTTGGAGTGTGTTTTTTATATATTACCATTATAGAGATTTTTTAACATTCCCCTCAAATCTTTCTCAATCACGATAAAAAACTATGTCATGAAATCTAAATATTAATGATTCTAATTTTTAACATTTGTATAGTGATTTTTTAATTTAAATTTGAATTCTTATCATTATTATTTAATAGAATTAAATATGTTTTTGGTCCCTAAAAATATAGTAAAATTTGGTTTTGGTTCCTTGTTTATTATTTCATTGTTTTTGGTCTTCCATTTTTTGTAAATTTTTCTATGGATTTTCCTTCAAATTTTCTTCCAGATTTCAGAATTCAAAGGAAGTTTTATTTAGATTCTAAAATTTACAAAAAAATTACTATGAATTTTTCTACCACAAAGCGGAGAATTTCACAGGAACATTTTTATATAAAAGCTTTGTGATTATTTAGAAATTTACCACAAATGATTTTTCTAGAGAAAAAATCATAAGAAATTTCCTATGATTTTTTACGTGAGAAAGGTTATGTATAGCTGCAAACTTGACTTAACCGAGTATAGTGAATAAGAAAGATTAAAAGCATATGATTTTAAAAAATGGAGGATCAAAACCAAAGAAAGATTGAATGAGAGACCAAAAACAATTTTTGCTATATTTTTAGGGACTATAAACATATTTACCCCCATTTAACAATATATATTTCTCAATTCATAATTATAAAAACAAATGATCAAATTTATAAAAAAAATGATGGCTTAAATATGTTTTTGGTCCCTATAAAATACACACGTTTTTTGTTTTTGTCCCCCTAAAATTTTTTCTTTTCAAAATAGTCCTCGCTGTTAGAATAGTTAACGAAGTGCTGATGTGGCTGTTAACAGGGGGACTAAAATGAAAATAGAGGGAATTTTAGAGGGACTAAATTGAAAACAAGTTAGCATAGATGTTAATGTCCATATCAGCACTTCGTTAACCATTCTAACGGCGAGGAATATTTTGAAAAGAAAAAATTTTAGGGGGACTAAAAGATAAAAAAAAAATTAGGGGGACGAAAATGAAAACACGTGTATTTTAGAGGGACCAAAAACATATTTAAGCCAAAAATGATTAGTATCTCAAAATTTAAACTATATAAAAGGATTTAATAATATATAAAATTATATAAATATTAGTTATTAAATATATTATTGAAATAATTGATTTTTATAAATTAAAAATTTAAATTCAAAACAATCGTCTTTAATTTTAATATAAATAATCATATTAAATTGCTAAAATCAATTAATTATATTATAATATTTATATATTAAATTTAAATAATTTATTTTAAATTGATTTTAATATTTTTTTCAAACATATAGATATATATTAATTATATAAAAATAAATATATTTTCTTTGGATTACTAGTTAGAAATTAAATGGTGTTATGGGCTAGGACAAATAAGTGTTATTCCATAAAATAAAATCTAACCTTTCTTTTACCGGGAATTCCCAATATATAAACATAATTGTGGGTTCAATCATCGGATGGATAGATAGATGATAGTTAAGTAAAATTTTTCTAAAAGTGATGAAGTGATGACTCGGAAATCTAACAATTGATGTTATTTGTTTAGGAAAAATGTATTTTAATTCAACTTTTACATTCAAAGAGTGTATTTATACTTAAACTTTAGTAAATTAACGTTATAATATATTTAAAATTAATTTAAAATAAATATATTTTTAAATACTCACATTAAAAATAAAAATTCGGGTCTGATAATATCAAACAGTTGAGAACTGAAGATAAGAATGCAAAAAAGAAAAGTTTTTTTTTTGAAAAAGAAAAAGTAATTGTTATATTTTTATGTTTCTAATATAATAAGTGCTTTCCTTTTTATTTATTTTATAAAAAACATTTTATTTTGAGTATTCTTATCTTTAGCCTTAGAGATGAATAGATGATATTATTAAAACCAATGAAAATATGTTGGAGAATCCATTTAATTAGCAATTGACAAAGACACTGCCTACTTGCGCATTTATTTAAGCGCATCGTACAAATTCCCAGTCCAAACTCGATTTCAATATTTATACACTAACTTTTTTATACGAGGAGGGTTCAAATTACACCAGTGTAAGTTACACCAAGTATTACATCGTTGATAACTACAAATCGAATGCGTTTTTTAGTAATCCAACCGTTGAATTATGTTTATTCATCATGATGATTATATATTATAACACGTATTATATTTCTCATTTCTCACTCTGATTTTTTTCTTTCTTTCTATCACTCTTTTATATTTTTTACGTGGTCTTTTATCTTTATATTTACACCGCATTTTTTTTATCTAAAATGATAATAAATATTTATTTACTTTATAGTTGGATATAATTATTTTTAATAAATTTATAAAATCAATAGTAAAAAGTTAAATGATACATAATTTACAAAATACATTATAAAAAATAATTTCAAATCAATTCCAGTAAAATTAATTTTCATTATTTTTAACTAATAAACAAACATACACTTGTTCATCCTAGCCAGTAGGGGTGATCATGGGCCGAGTTGGGTTAGGTTTAAGGCATTGACGGATCCAACCCGATAAAGAGATATTGGGTTGGATTGAGTTGCGTTTTTTAATTTTTAGGGACGTACCCAACCCAACCCGATTATAGTTGGGTTGGGTTGGATTGGGTCAATTGGGTCCAACATTTTAAAATATTTGTGTTTGTAAATAAAATGAAAAATGAAAAAATGAAAAAAGTTTAAATAAAAAAAATATAAATTGTCATTATAAGTATGATAAAAATAAAAACCTATAATTTGATAATAACGAAATCAATTTATACGATATTAAATATTAAAATATGTAATTTATTAGTACAAAAAATTTAAAAAAAATATTTTTATTAATGGTTGGGTTGGGTTGGATTGATCGGGTTGGGAGTACGAAAATCCGATATCCAACCTAATCTGATTGGGTTCTTCTGTATGGAACCCAATCCGACCCGACTACCCAATCCAACCCGTCTTTTTTAATTGGGTTGGGTTGAGTTGACTGGGTTCATTGGGTCTACCAAACCCATGATCACCCCTACTAGCCAGGCACAATTATTGTGGGCATCCATGGCTAGCCTTGGCTTTTGATTTGAGCTCGTGCATAAAGATCCCAAACCGTACAGCACAAAAAAAGGCTTATTTGTATTTTTGGTCCCTCTATTTTTTTCAGTTTGTCATTTTAGTCCCCCGATTTTTTTTTGGTAATTTTAGTCCCCCTATTTTTTTAAATGTGTAAATGTGAACCAGTCGTTAAATCCCATCCAAAACTTAACAGCTGAAGCTGACGTGGACTTTCTTCCAATGACGTGGTATTTAAAATTTATTTCTTTTAATGACATGACATTTATAATTGATTTTTTGGTTCCTAATAATTTAAATTATTATGTGGCTGTGATTTTAATTTCTTCTCTACAATTCTCTACCCTAAATTAACTTAACCAGTGGAGGGGTTTATAAAACTTCAAACACAATAACCCTAGAAAAGACAAACAGAAGGGAGGAGGGAAGGGAAGAAACCAATAACGGATGCAATCTCAAACGAAGGAAGTGAGTGAACCGAGGTACACAAAAGTGAATAGAATAGAGAAGAGAAGGTAACGGTGTCAACGTTCAGACTGGAAAATGTCACACTACGATCCAAGCAACCCTATGTTTTGGGGAGGGTCAAAAGTCCCAAACAACTACGTGTCTAGGTAACATGTAATCTCTCAGTAATTGGGGTTCACGTGTATTATTTGTAAAATCCCACGGTGATTCTTCTAATATATTTGGGGTATCCCAATGAAAGTGGTCCCTTTGCGAAATAACATATTGGATGATTGGCACTATTTTTGTTTGATAGTCATAGCTATGTGTGCAAGTTATCAATTTCTTTATTCTTTTTGCAGGCCTAGTCAAATTCATGATATTAAATTGAGAATTGATCATGCGTGAATGTTTGTGGGTCATCCTGTCGTTGACTATATCAGGGGAAAAGTGGACGAGACCAATTGGGCTTGGGACCTAGATGAGACAACTCACATAGAGCTTACTAAACTGATAAAGAATATTGGTTACTCCTCCTTCAAGTGTCTGTGGTATAGGCATCCTAAATTCAATTTGAGGAAAGGGTTAAGACCTTTGAATTGTGATAAGGATGTGCTGAAATTTTTAAAAGATGTAAAAGATGTTGTTATAGTAGATTTGTTTGTGGAGCATTTGATAGATACACCTATCTTTGGAGAAGAATATAATGGAGATAAGGTGGAGGAAGTTGTGGTGGAGGGAGATTAGGTGGAAGGAGATCAAGGATCAAAAGGAAAGAATGGAGGGGAGGGAAACACGGATTCTGAAAAAGAGGTTGTGGAGGAAGTTGAAGAATGGAGTGAAGATGATGAGGACTACCATGGGAATATGAATGAAGAGGTGGACAGTGACAGTAGTGTCTCACTTGATGATAGTGACTTCGATGAGCAGTGGGAGTGGACCTATGTGTTGCCTCCAGAGACGCAAAATCCAAGTTTGAATGCATACTCTGTTCTTGTTAATACTGAAGGCATTAATGGTAATGAAGATGAAGTTGCTCCAAGTTTAGGTTTAAGACCTCCCAATTCTTCTAGGAACCTAGTGCCTACAACTTTTGAAGACTTTGAGGATGAAGATGGTGATTCTGATGATTTACACAGTCCATCAGTAAGTGAAGATGAAGAAATTAGGAAAAATTTTCCTAGGTTTAAAATGCCTGAAGATGGTGAGAAGGTACAATTTCAAGTGGGCTTGATCTTCAACACAAAGGCGCTTGTTAAGGATGCAATGAAGGAATATGCTATGGTACATAAAAAAAAATCTGCATTTCACTAAGAATGACAAAAGGAGGATGGTAATTATATGTCCCATGATCCAACAAACTCTAGAGAAGATAAAAAGGGATGCTGAAGGGTGGTATCCTCACTGGGTTGGTGATGAGGCATTCTCACTGTTTGAGGTTGCAAAGGATACTAACAAATATGTTGTGTCTTTGAATGATAGGTCTTGTTCATGTAGGAAGTGGAGCTTAAGTGGAATTCCATGTTGTCATGCAGTGGCATGCATGTGGCACAAGAATGACATCCCTGAAGATTATGTTGCTGCACACTATAAGTATTAAATTGTTGCTGCAATTATTTTTTACATGTTGAAAATGTTAAATTGATTTCATATATTTTACTTTGCAGAAAGAAAACATTTATGGCCACATACTCTCATATAATAATGCCTTCCAATGGCCCAAAACTATGGCCAGTGCTTGCTAGTGATCCCATCCACCCTCCACATATGAGAAGGGCACCCGACAGACCCAAAAAGCAGAAAAGAAAGACAAATGATGAACCAAGAAACACGCACAAACTACCTAGACAAAATCCCACTGTTAGATGCAATAAGTGTGGCCAATTAGGTAATAATAGAGCTACATGCAAGGGGAAGACTGCTGCTGACAGGGCTATACCAAAGGGTGGAAATAAGGTACAACAACCCACATGTTACTTACTTTAAAGGTTTTCTATTCTTTGATAAGTAACCATTCATTTTTAATTGTTGTGTGTGGTGTAAAGAAGAAGGGAAATACCAAAAAGGGCAAATCTGTAAATGGTGAGCCATCTACACAGGCTACAGATGTTTGTAACACCCAACCATCAACTCAACCAGTGACCAGAAGTTGCATTTCCAGGGAAGGGACTGGGAGAAACGAAGCTGCCACACAAGGATCAAATTGAAATTGATGGAGTTGAAGAGTAATTCTTGGGATAATTTGGCAGAATGTGTAGTTATAAGGATTCTGGTTAAGTGAAGTTGACTTTTTTTAGACCAATTGATGTATAACCTTGGATATAATTGGCTACCTTTTTTTGGATATCAACTACTTTTTTTGTTAACAGACATGGTGATGGATATCAAACAAATTGATGTAAGAGATATCATATTCATACAACAAAAATCATACAACATATTTTTCTCTCTATCTCTTTGCATCACATCACCTATCACATCTCACATTTATCTCTCTTTTTTCTCTTTTCTTTCTTCCTCTCTCTATGTTGTATACTGTACATGTTGTACAATTAACATTTCTCTTGATGTAATGTGCAGTTTGCACTATTGACAGTACTGGATATCTGTTATGCAATATATTATTGCTTCTGTTATGCAAAATATTATTGCTTCTGTTAAGCAATATGTTAATTATAAGCATTTGAAAACTTCACTTTTCATTAAAAATTGAGCTTGGATCACACGTTATTTCCAAAAAGCAATTATAAGCATTGTCACTGACATTGCATTCCCGTGTGTATATATATAAACTTGTAATATATATATATATATATATAATAAACTTATAACGTATATATGTCTTTATTGAAAAAAAAATCCTTTAATTCTTTGAGTGTAGGACCGACTAAAATTTAACTTAAATGTGCATGTTTGATGTCTTTTTTTTTTTGGATGAAATGTTTGATGTCTAAATATACTATGATTTCCTTGTTGCACTATCTACTTTCTGCGCCCATCTTTGACACACAAATTAAGACACACACATTAGAGTTCGAATACTTCTACCAATATAATCCTCCCATTTTTTAATATGGAGCAAATTGCACTGACTCAACTAATTTAACTCATTAAATATAGGCCATAAACTATATCCGTTGATACACAAATTCAGAAAACAATTATGTTTCATTCATTGATACCAGATACAAAATATAACTTTAAACTTCTTATCATTTCTAGACTACAAGGCAGAACCTAAATATATTAAACTAAGCTATGAAGTTATCCTTTTACAATGATAATTACAAGAACAAATAGAATGAAACAAGCTCCTATTGCAGTGGCCATCCAAAAAGTTCACCTTCCTCTTCAAGTCCTCTACTTTCTCCAGTCAAAGAAGTTGCAACTCCTCTTCCCGTCCACCTACATTAAAAACAAAACAGAACATAACAAATGAATAAGATTGCAAACCCTAAACAATGAAATACATTTCCATATAGCAAATTCAACCCGGTAACAACGTCCAAGATTTTTCTTTCGTCCAAGATGTGAACAAAGGGGCTTCGACATCACAGTGACAACGCCTTCTTGTTCGAAAGTTGGAACTGCAAGTTGGACATGGTTGACAAAATTGATTCCCACCACCCATTTTGAGGCCTTCAATCATCTTCTTCCTCGCCCAGATATTAACGCCTTCAATCACCCTCAATATCTCATTCCCCAAATTTTCAAAGAATGCTAACTTAACCTAACATGTTATCTCGAACAAAATTTCTTTCCCTACTGTTGCATAGAATGTGATTAATTTGTCATGTTTTTGTCACGTGATTCAAATAATTTTTTTAGATAAATTGTAACAAATACCACGTCATTGAGTGAAAGTCCACGTCAGCTTCAGCTGTTAAGTTTTGGATGGAGACTTAACGGCAGGTTCACATTTACACAATTAAAAAAATAGGGGACTAAAATTACCAAAAAAAAATTGGGGGACTAAAATTACAAACTAAAAATAATAGAGGGACCAAAAATACAAATAAATAAATTTAAAAAAAAAACAATCAAGCTGTATTAATTTATTACATATCCCTTCTTTTGATTGGTCATTTATGACAGGCACGGGTGCATTGGAAGGTAAGCTACGTTAGTAGATCACCAAATTGTTTATTACACATGACGTGTATACTATAAAGGGTACAAGATACCTTAGTAGTCTAGTAGATCACCAAATTGTTTATTGTAATACAGGGAAAGGGAGAACGAATAAAAAGTTTGTTAGAAGTATATTTGATATTATTTGATCTCATTAGATTTGTCCCCCGAAGTGGCCATAAATGGGGGAATATGGACCTTCAATTTGAAAATGAAATTACCAGTATTCTTAACTTTATTTGTTTTAATTCGAGTTCGTTGTCAAGTATACTTTTTTAAATATAGAATACGATCTAACCATTGCCTTTTTCATGAAGCTTCAAGAAGAGAGTTGAAAAAAGAAAACTATCTGTTTTTTTTTTTTTTTCCAAATGTTATTATTGAAAAACTTCACCACAATTAATTATTGTTATAATACGTTGTTTCATAGTTTTCCTAAGGATTATATATATATATATATATATAACGTTGCAATTTGATATATCTTTTGAAGTAAAGCTAATCATTTTCAAAACTCATATATGAATTAATATTTAGGTCTTAAATACATTATGAGATAAAATATTCTTAAATTGATAGTTTAATTATTATATAAAACTTCATTTAGAATTTATCTTCCAGATATTTTGAGATAAAAAAATTATCTTTTAAATTGTTATGATAGTTTTCATTTAATATTTAATTGTAATGGGTTGGAGTAATTAGCAAAAAAGAGATAGTTTTTATTTAATATTTTTAACCAATTAATAATAAATTCAATTAATTTATTTTTTATGAGATATTATTAAATTTAGATAATATTTTAGTTTAATTTAAAAAAAATTCTTTCTACGCAGGCAATAATCATTAGAGCTGTTAACATTATTCTATATCAATAATATATGCAATTGGAAAGAAAAAGCAAGTGTAACATTTACAATATTAAACAACTATTTAATAGTTCGTGTGATGTGCAAGTGTTTTTCTAATTAAATTTAAATATATTTAAATTATTATTTAGAAAATAAATATTATAATATGTGTATAAATTAGATTTAAGAATAATACATATATAAATATTATAAATTTAAAATTTTATTTTTAAAAAAATTCGTGCAAAGAAAATAAATTTAAAAAATTCATTAATTTTTTTTCAATACTGATTTGATGGAAATTATAAAAATTAATAATTTAATTTGAAATTGATATATATATACATATCGAATGATAATTAATTTGATTTTGAATCTGATATATTGATATTAGGAGATAATTAAAAAAAACTAAGATTTCTTTTTGCTAAGCATTATTAAAAAAACTAAGATAAGTGAAAAAAAAAAAAAGGGCCGCATGGAGGTTTCTTAAAAGGCTACGTGGTTTCTTGAAGGAGAAAAATTGGTGAGTGAGTAGCTCACATTCATTAGTTAGGATCTCATTAATTTCAACTAGTAAGTCTGTCTGGTGTATTAGTGCATAGCATGCTATTTTAAATTTTAAAAATATAACCTTGTGTTTGGATGAAACAATTGAAATTACTAGATTTTAGGTATTAAAATAGTAAAAGAAAGAATTTTAAATGATAAATAAGAGAGATTTGTATGATAAATGGGAGAAATTTCAAATGACACATATTAAAAGAGAATTTTATCATTTCTCTGTTATGTTTAATTTTTGAGGTTATTATTTACAATTCTTCTTATACTTACAATTTACTTAACAGACTCTATTACAATTTTGAGAATTCTAAAATTCTCCATCCAAACACAAGGTAAAAGTATTTAAAATGCAACTACGTTAATGGTGGTAATAAGGTTTAAACCTATAACCTCATATCAACTACCCGTTAAAAACATCTAATTGATTATGTGAATAAAAATGTTAGTTTGAAAATTTTAAATTAATTAATACTAATAAATTAAATAATTAGTTTATGAAAAAAATATATATAAGAGAATGTAAATTTATTTTATCTCAAATAGAACTAGAGGTGACAAAAACAAGCTACCCACCTGTTCACGGTTCGGTTCTATAGAAAAAAGTAAATCTGAACCAAACAAAGTTTGGTTCGGTTCAGATCGGATTTCAACAATTTTTTGTAAGCAACTCAAACCAAACCTAACCGACAAAAAATGGGTTAGTTCGGTTCGGATCAATCGGACCTGAAATATGACTACAAAGAAAGAATTTATGTAAACCTGGATGCAAAATTAGAAGCATACCAGACATGAGAAACAACGATTTGTTAGAATACAAGATCAATTAAATAGATCAATGAGCTATCGTTCAACCAGATCAAAAAAGCAAAATACAATATCAATTAAACATATCAATAACATGGGTGGTAGTATATAGTATCAAAATAAAAAACGGATCAATACTCTACTGGTTCTTCTCCTTCTTCTTCCTCGTGGTGGCTCTATTGCCTCTTCCTCTTCCTTGCGGCGACGCGGTGCAACAAATCTGCTTCTTCCTTGGCAGCGCGACACATACTTGCTTCTTCTTCCTCGCGGTGGGCTCTACTATTTCTTCTTCCTCGCAACGGTGTGATGCAGCATATCTGCTTCTTCTTCCTCGCGGTGGCGTGATGCAAATCTGCTTTTTCTTCCTCGTGGTGGTTGCCTGGTTGCAAACGGCCAAACGTGGTGCTGATGCTGCTGCTTTGTGGTGTTGCTGGGTCTTGCGAGCTCTAGGACGGTGGACGGCAGGAATGAAGAAGAACAACAACAACAACAGAGAGGAATGTTGAGCTTGAACCCTAACTTATGTCCAAAATTGCGCGTACAGGTTTTTAACTTTAGCGTTTTTGTAATTATTTTTAATTTTTTATATAATATAGGTGTTCGGTTCGGTTCGGGAAACGAGTTCAAATTTATCAACCCGTTGCCTGAAACAATAGTCATTGGTTCGGTTTGGGTCCAATCCGAATGAGTAAAAAAAATCCAAACCAATTGAACGGTTTTGTTTGGTTCGTCGGGTCGATCCGAACCAATGAACACCCCTACTTAGTATGGGTCGGTCCAATGCGAGTCATGAGCTATATAAGGTAAAATACTTGAATTCAATTTGGTCTTCTAAAAATAATGCTGAAACTCAACCCTATGTGGATGGTGGGCTTGTTTTGGTCGACCTAACATTTATTTTTTGGGTTGAATACGAAGAATGGTAGAAAGATTTCAAATAAAAAATGCACTAATCTCTCTCACACAATGAACAATTTGGTTTGGTTATGCTAGGTAGAAAGCAAGTGTTATAAAATTCGGACCAGTTATCGATTCAGTTAGGCTACTGAGTCAATGGATCATTAGTCGAACTAGTGACCCACTGGTTGAACTGATGTATATAAAAATTATAAATTTAAACTAAAAAAAATTTGACATATAAAGATATATATATAATTTTTTAAGTATATAAATAGTTTTAAAGTTATGTTTGATATAATAAAATTTATGTTAAACGAAGTCTTTTTTTTTTTTTGTCAAAATGTTAAACAAATTATGACTCCTTATATGTTATGCCCTGGCCCATTAACAAGGAAAAGCAAGTCTAACTCAAAGGACCCTCTTAAAAAATGAAATATATATTTATGTTAGCACTTATACCTCAAGAGATGTTCGAACGTAGCTTAGTGTTTGTGTGCTTAAGCTTTCAACTTGAGGACGTGATAAGTGCTCAATTTAAGTGAAATTCAATGATGAATTTGAGCACTTATGGTTTGAAATGTGTTTATTTTGGAATTTAATTCTCCTAACTTTAGCATTTTTAAATTCAACTGTCTATTCCGAGACATGACTGTAAATGAAGTTATTTGATCCCAAATTGTTTAATTTTCAGGTTGATTGAAGATTGGAGAAGGAAGAAGATTGAAGGAGACTAGAAGAAAGGAGCGATATAGAAATAAAATGGCAATTTTGACTTTCTCGCTCAAGCGAGGAAGTGCTAGCTTGAGCGCAATTGCCATAAAATTTGAGCTTTGCCTATGTTTTGTTCTCGCTTGAGCGAGAACACGTTTTTGCAACGTGAAGTATTCTTCTCACTTGAGCGAGAATTGGCTCACTTAAGCGAGAATTCACTTACTCAGCATTAAAACAGAGGTAGAAACAAAACGAGAGAGGGGAACTTCACATTTTCCATTTTTAGAGAGCTCAAGACGAGGACGAAAAAGAATGAAAAGCTCCGGAAGCAGATTTTCTTCATTTCTTCTACAAATCTTGTCTTTGTAATGGCTGCCATGAGCGGCTAAATCTTCTCTTGGGATTGAATGTAGTCAATTTGAACTCGGATGTATTCTAGTTATTTATGTATATAGTAATTTTGTTTCTATTCAATAAATTGGTATTTTCATTCTACTCTTACTTCTTGATTCTATCTGATCAATAGTATCTTGATTTTTATTTTAAGATTTAATTGGAAAGTACTTCTTGAAATCCGATCTGAATGAAAATACTCGATGTGTTGTAATACTAAGAATAGATTTCAATGTATCGATTGCTTTATAATACCTGATTATAATGCTGGATAATCTGTTAAATATTTGAGGAATTAGTATTTAGGAGATTTTTCTTATGAATTTTATACTTGAGGAATCGATATAAATGAATTTAGTGTGCTGCATTAATATCGATAATTTCGATTGCTATATATCTCTGAATGACCAGAATACAAAAGAGTGAGGTAGAAGAAATTCAATCACAACTTCGTTAACTGAATCTTTCTATATCCTTTTAGTGTACTTTTTATACTTATTTGAATGTTATTGAAACTTTTCGCTATCAAAAACTATGAACAAATTCGATTTCTGTGTAAATATACTTAGTGACTGTACAAATTAAGAAATTTAACAGAAAACATAGTTCCCCGTAGGTACGACAACCCTTTTTTATGCTATTATACTACAATTGACTTTGGTACGCTTGTTAGAGGATCAACAGGACGTGGGTTCAAACCTCGTGAGCATCAATATGCATACTTCTTTTAAGTAAGAGAAGCTTGCTAATTTGGAACCGACCTGTTTCATTGGTTCATCGAAGGTTCAAGTGGTTCATAGACGATTCAACTGTTGAAACGATCAATTAACCAGTCCATTAACTTGAGGGTCGGACAGGTCGACCCGATTCGAGTTTAACAACACAACACTGCTTGGAGCTACCATTTTGAATCACACACTTATTCCTAAACCAATTTATTTCAATTATTACAACAAATGAATTGCCACTAGCCATTTATTTATATATTCATTGGACTTGAAGCAACATGCCCAATGAAAACATTGCAATTTTAGGGAAAAAATAAAAAAAGAAGAAAGCAACTCGAACTTGATCGGGCTAGCTTGGCCTAAACCTGATTATGACATGGGCTTAATTAGATCAAACCAAAAAAGTTTGAATTTAATTTGGACTAAAAAACTATAGCATAAGCCTTACTTTCACTTGGTATATTCGAGTTGACCCTTTCAAGTCATCTAATTCTTCCACTTCTAATTAAAACTAACAATTAATTTATTAAAAAAATAAATTATAGAAATATAATCAATATTAATGTAAACAAATAACATCAATGTCAATTACAATTAATCAAACTTGCCCTTAAAAGTAATAAGACTCTCTCATACACTACAACAAAAAATGGTTTTACCGGGGTTTTTTTTATGGATTTAGCGGGGGTTTAAACTCCAGCTAAATCCATAAAAGAAATAGATCAAGAAACTAGGGCACTCGCGAAATGAAAGCTAGATCAAGAAACTCTTTCGATTAAGAAAAAATAGGAAAGTTATATCTTTTTACTTTAATACTTTAAAAAAAATCTTAAACACACTTAAAACCTTAACTAAAGTGGATAAACCGCCAGAAGCTCTATGAATTTACCACGCGTGGAAACCCACACTAAAAAACCGTGGGTAATTTCAAATTGGCTTGTTTTACCCGGGTTTGAAACAACCCCCGCTAAATAACTGTAGATAAATTCGCTTTTTTTAGGAGTGATATTAGTATAAAATAACTGTCATGAGATGGAAGGGTAAATAATTACAATAAAATTCATTAAATTTATTTCTTTCTAGTTTGAGAATGAGAATAATACTAATTGAATAGATTTTTGTTCAATTAATATGGCTTGAATTTTTTAATTTTTAATTTTGTTTTGATCTTAATTTTAAAATTATTTATTTGAATTTCTTAATTTAATAATTTTACTCAATGTTTCACAATATTCTGCATCCAAATTATTTTATTAAATGATGACACGTGAGGTTTAATTTTTTCAATCTAAGACAAGTATACGGATTTAGAGACACCATTGTTTAACAAAATAATTAAGATTGGTATTATGGGTGTTCGCGGTTCGGTTTGGGTCGGTTTTGAGGCAAAAAACTATCTGATCCGATCATTGCGGTTTTATCATTTCATCATCCGATCGGTTTTTATATTTTTTCCAATCTGATCCAATTTAAATTGGATTGATCGGTTTTCGAAATTTTAAAGCGACAATAAATATTTGATAAAATAATAAAGTAATAGTAAATATTTTCTTATTAGAACTTATATTTATTAAAATTAATATAAAATCATATAAAAATAATGACATGAGACATGAAAACTAATTTAAAACTAGTTTTATATTGATATATTTTTAGAAATATTAACATGATATTAACTAATAAAATCATAAAAAATATATGAGCATAAATATTTTTATCAATATATATGTATACAAGTATAAATATATAATTATTTTATAAGTAATAATATATGTATATATAAGTTCGGTTTGAATTGGTTTTCAACATAGGATCCAAAAACCAATCCAATCCAATAAAAAATTTTGATTTTTTGCGGTTTGCAATTTTTGGATTTCGGTTTTCGATTTTTCGGTTCGGTTTTTTGCGGTTTGCATTGGATTGGATTGGATATGAACACCCCTAATTGGTATGTAGGGATGACAATGGGTAGGGTACTATAGTACCTGTCCCCATACCCGCGTTTTTAAAAAAATACTCGTACCTGGACCCATACCCGCGTGGGTAATGATTCTAATACCCGTACCTTTACCTGCTGGGTACTCAAGTACCCGTACCCATTACCCGCACTTTTGTTAACTATAAAAATAATAAATTACTTACAAAATGAAAATTAATTAAAAAATAAATGAAAAATAATCTATGGATCATCCAAGTTTAACCTATAAAACAACTATGGTATGTGAAAGTGGATGAGAGATTAAAACAATGGAAGGGGAAATGGAAACTAGTTAATGTTTTGCTATTTTATTGTTTAGGACAAAATTATAACATTTTCAAAATTATAACATTTAAATTAATTAAATTAGTAATATATATTAATATTTTTTGTGACTATAATATATATTAACATTATTTTTTTTGGGAAAAATAGCAATTAATAATATAACACACACACACACATATATATATATATATTAAATTAACCATATGTATATAAATTACATTAATTACATATATTATATAAGTGCGGGTATGAGTATGGTAGGGTACCATAATACCCATACCCGCACTCATACCCATTAAAAAGTGCGGGTAATTACTCATACTCGGACCCAGACTCATTTAATGGGTAATTACCCTATCCATTGTGGGGTAATTTTTGTGGGTACCCACTGGGTCTCGTTCCAATTCTCATCCTATTGGTATGTTTATCATAAGGCAACAATATTGAGTGTTTAATAAATTAATTTACTGAAACATTTCAATTAAATAAAAAACCCAAAGGTGGAAGTGCAATCTTCTCAATAGAGCTGGCAAGACATGCTTAGCAAATACAGTTCTTACTTCTCTCCCTATACATACCATGCAGTGCTTATGGTTCCCATCCTACATTTGTGATCACATTGATAGCATGGTCCGTAATTTCATCTGGTCCAAGTCTTCTGATCAGCGGGGCATTCCTTTAGTGGGGTGGAATAAGATTTCTCTTCCAAAGCGTCATGGTGGCCTGGGTATTCGTCAATCTCGACTTACAAATGTGTCTTTACTGGGGAAGCTTGTTTGGAGTATCATCCAGGGGAAAGATAGTTTTTGGGTTAAAATTTTATCCCATAAGTATCTTCATGATGAGTCCATCCTTGGCGCCACATCCCCTCCCCTTTCTTCTGTTACCTGGAGAAGCATCATCAAGGCTAAAAATTCCCTAAAGCAGGGATTTCTTTTGAGCTTTGGTAGTGGGTCTTCTTCGGTGTGGTATGATGATTGGATAGGGTCAGGTAAATTTTGCTACAAACTCCCTTATGTGCACATCTCTGACACTACCATGCAGGTCAAGGATCTATGGGAAAATGGCGCTTGGTCCCTTTCTTCGCTGGCAACGCCCCTTAATCAATTTGTTTTGGAGGCTATAACTAGTTTGACTCCTCCTCCTTCTTTCTCTGACGCTCCAAACACGTGGATTTGGGCTCATTGTAGTGATGGAATTTACACTCCAAAAAGCGGTTATACTTGCCTTCAGGAGCATCATTTAAATCCCTTTCCATCTCGTCCCTGGCGGTTGGTTTGGAAGGCAAAGGCTCCTGACAAAGTGCGTTTCACCATTTGGCTTGCTCTCCACAATTCCCTCCCAACGAAGAGCGTCCTTCATCATAGGGGTATGGGACCAGATGACACTTGTCCTCGCTGCCATACTTCCCCTGAAACAATCATCCATTGTCTTCGTGACTGTGAATATGCTTTGGCTGTGTGGAGGAGAGTGGGATTTAATATTCATAACTCTAGTTTTGATTATGATCTTCTTCGGTGGCTTGTATATTATATCAAGGGGAAGCATGAAAGTCTCTTTCTCTCCACAATTTGGTGGATTTGGAGAGATAGAAACCAATCTGTCTTTGAATCATCCCCTTAGCCTTTGGATTTTATCATCCGACAAATACTATTGATGCAGGAAGATACTCATCTTCAAGCTGCTCTGGAACCTGCTCCATCATTTTCCTCAGCTGCGTTCTGGTGGTCCTGCCCCCCAGCGGGCTTTTCTAAATTGAATGTTGATGGTAGTTTTAATCCTGTTTCCCGTGCCATGGGAATTGGAGGGGTCTTGCGAGAATCGGATGGTAATTGGTTATGGGGCTTCTCTGATCACCGGGCCTATGGCAGCGTCCTTGAAGCAGAGCTTTTAGCTATTCAAGTAGGATTACAGTTCGCTTGGGAGCAAAACCATCGCTGTGTTCTTTGTGAAACGGACTCTCTGGAAGTTATTCATCTCCTCAACGATGATCGCCCATGCTCCTCTTCTACGGGTTTGATTGGGTTGTTACTTGGTCAAATTAAAGTTCTGTTGCAGCAGCCGTGGGAGGTGCACCTTTCACACATTTTGCGTGAAGCCAATTCCCTTGTTGATTTCCTTTCCAAATTCAGTTCTAGAAGGGATAGAACCTCTCTATTTTGGAAGACTCCTCCTGGTGAGGTCTTGGATATCTTGAGTTCTGATTCTTCTCTTTAGTTAGTTGTCTTTGTTGCTTTTTTCTTTCCTTTGTAACCAAAAAAATAAAAAACCCAAAGTAAAAATTAAAACACATAAACACGAAACTTAATTAGTTCAGTTATAATATGTAAAAAAAAAAGTTTTGTAAATGAGTATATAATTTTATTTGAATTATATAAAAATATTCATAATTTTAAATATACAAAATAATAAGTAAAATATATTTTTTATTAATTCTTATTTAATTTTAATATATACTTATAAAATTTTTCTTTTCATTTGCATCCTTTTAAAATCTAAAATTTATAATCATTAGTATTTAAGATGTGACAATTTTTTATTTATTACGGTATTAATTACTAGTACAATTTAAAACTTTAAAATGATCTAAATGATAAAAACAATCGCGATAACAATCAACGTATATCAATAACAAAAATCATTTATAGTTTAGAAGAGGTAGTAGAACAAATATATGTTACTCTAAAACAATAATTATTATTTGAAATGCTACTCTTGTATTGAGTGGTCCCTGACTAGGCAGCTGCAGAACAACTAATCCACCGCGTCTATTCAGGCTCCTCGTCCCATCCTTACAATACATGGAGACATGGAGTGGTTAATTACTTTTGTTTTTCAGTTCGCAGATTAAAGAAATTTGGGGAATGAATCCAGTCGGAGTCTCTCCCAAATGCTCCAATTAAAATGAATCTGTTTCCCATCGCTGTTAGTATTTGTGCAAAGTGGGACCTACTTCATGCAAAGCTGACTAAGCCACATATTCCCTCCCAATGCATTCTCTTTCCATGCATCACCACAAACCACTAGTTAAAATGCAACAAGCCAATAAATAATACTATTTTCTAATGTATTAGTTTCTCACTATGCTTGTTCTTTTGTGAAATATATCATTAATTTGTTTAAACAAATTTTGTGTGTAAGACTGTGTGCAGGCAGAGAGGATATAACCAGACTGCTTTAATTGCATGTTAATCTATAACTATAACCCTTGTTTTCCACACAAACTAAGTATAAACCATTTCAAAAGATACTTATTACAAAATATTTCAATTTTGTTTTCAAATATAATACGGACAGCACTAAATCTTGGATATATATGAGTACGGGTGTATGATGTATCATGTATGATATATATTGCACCAAAACTTGCCGCTCTTAGTTAACCTTTTCTTAATAGTATAAAGAGAGATTAATTTAATTTTCAGAATCAAGCTTTTGGATTTTTATATCTAATTTCTTTTAACAATTTTCCCAGCATTTAACAATAACATCATCCGGCCTAGTGAATAAAAATATAGACTTTGAATCATTTAAGATATATTTTATGAAACAGATTAAATTCAATTTTACGAAAAAACTATGATTTTATAGTATCTCATTTTACATGTATTTTTTATTTTTTATTAAATTTTTCATTTTTCATCTTTATTTTCATTTATTTTTATTTTTCTATCTCTCCTCTCCGCTTGGGTGCAAAGAAAGAGTTACAGTATACAGCTCAATTCCATATCCTGATTAATCCTTATTACTGCTGCTAGTGCCATGACATGTACTAGTACATACTAAGATAAATTAAGTGGAAACAGCAGAAAGATTCGGTGGGTTAAGCGTGTCATGTGGATTTATTATTGCACAAGAATAATTAAAAATGTAAGAACTTCAATAAATCAATAAAAAAAGTCGGGTTCAGATTACGCAACTTACCTGTTAAATAAATATATATAGGTTTTAATAATACCCATCTCAACTTGGAAGAAAAGGAAGAAGATCAGTGGAGTAGTGACGCTATAAAGACTTCCCTGTCCCATCACCATCCTTGAATTTACAAACGATGAACCATTCCACCATTGAAACACAGTACTAAGCAAGGACGTCACTGCAGTTTTCTTTCCTAGCCGGAGAGACAAATAAAAGTGGGGAAGAATTATCAGTTATTTTTTTTTTCCGATTCAAAATCCCATGAAAATTACTAGAGCGTTACTTCAAAAATACTATCCCATATTGCCCATTAACAAGCAAAGAACCACTCTCCAAACTAAAATTACAAACCCAGAACAAAAGGAAAAAAAAAAAAAGATCCAAGATATCAGAGAGAGGTATATATATTAACATTAACATATTAATAAGGCATGAAAGGGCATGGGCATAGCTAGACGACATGCTTGGGATTTTAAGACTTTGTGGTGGTGACTTGAGGAGTCGACCCAGAAGGCGGAGCCACAACTTGTTTCTTTGATGCCACACAACGCTTATCCTTTCTCTCATCCTGGTTCATCTGCTGTTGACGGCATTCTAGACTGCAGAAAGCACTATCACCTCTGCAAAATTTTTATTATTTTTTTTTCAATTAATTAATACATACCTTTCAAACCAACCGCAAATTAATTAACAGAAAAATTAAAAAAAAAAATAATAATAATAATAAAGGGGGGATTAAGAGAGTACCTGTACATGTAGATGTCACGGCCAGGTACCAAACGGCGTTTGCAGAGAAAACAAACACGCAAGAAGTCAGGGGTGTGTACCAATGTCAAATCGGAAGAATTTCTGGGTGAAACTGTGGCCAAAATCCTGCTCTGATCTGAACCGTTGAATCCACCTGGTGGCCGGTTCGACCGTGGACATGGTCCAACCACAGCTCCTCCCGGTCCATGACGGTTGTTGAAGGGATCTTCATCCATGGCTGTGTTCAGATCGAAGGTTATCTCTGACAAGCTTGTGGTTCTCTTTATTGGAGGACGAGGCCTCTTCCCTAACAGCATCTTCTTAATTACTTTACTCCTTCTCTTCACAAATCACCACGGTGTAGTCACTCAAGTGTGTACTAACTAGTCTGCTACTACTAGTTAGTACTACAATAATTAACGCTGCTTTCTGTCTCTGTTTTGTTTTGTTCTCTTAAGAAAGATTGATTGAAGGAGGGTTTGAGAGGGTGGGAGCAGGTTACAGCAGGTGGGTGAAGAAGAAAACAGCCAAGTTTAGGGGAGATAAAACAAGAGCCTAAAACTGAGGAGTGAATCTCAACCGTTTATTCTGATGAGTGAGATGTTCATCATTAACGAGAAATGAAATCTCACGTCAACCCTTCCTTTTCAATTACCTTATTTTAATTTTATTATTCGAGCTGTATTATTATTGATTGATGTTGCTGTTTTCCCTCTTTTTATAATGCCAATTGGGTTGAGAACTTGGGATACTTTTGAGTCTCCAAATAAAGAAGCCACTTTGTGTGAATCTTATTGGCCAACCAAATTGTTCGCATCATTATAAGAAAGATTGGAATCTACTGCGTTTGGTAACTCTGTAGCTTTCAGGGTGCATGGCACTTGTTCATTGGAATCTACGGACTACGGTCTAAGTCGTAAATTTGAGGAATTTTTAGAGAGATTTATTATAGCGAAAAAAAAAATCAAGAATTATAATTATTAATTACAGAAATAAATAAAATTGGGGTGAGTGCGGAATTTCCGTTTAAGAAACACATAAATATAATATTTTTACCAACAAAATCCGATACAGTTGACAAATAGCCGAGTGTATTAAGTATTTTTATGCCTTGGAAGAGTTAATCTATGGCTTTCGAATTGGGATACTCTTGGTTTGCATAAAAAAAAGAATACTTTTATTAAAAATCACAGTATTGATTATATTTATAATATTAAATACTACATAATTTCATAAAAACTTTTTACTTTTAGATTTTTAATCAAGCATTTCTCGTAATATTATACTACTTCTCTCCAGTTTTGAATATAAGAAAAAAAAACTAAATTCACACTAATTAAAAAAGTTAGTTAACTATATTTAGTTTTCTTATTATCATCTAAAAATGAATTACATTATCTAAATTACCCTACATTCAATTTTATTGAAACTTGTTTCAAGTGAACATATATTATCTTTGTATTGGCACATGATTCGTTAAATTGAGCAGTTGGATAATGAAATCTGAACTAAATAAATGGTATTTTTGGATGATCTCATTAAATAAGGTGAAATTAGTTAAGATTTGCTTATATTTTAGTCCACCATATATGTGAGTATTTTTTCCTTATATTCAAGTCCGTAGGGAGTACCTCTTGTCCCTTACATAAGAGCATTTTGAAAAATTTATTTTACTCATTTTTATAAGACCATTCACAAATTTTTAGAAGCATTAATTTATTGGTTTTTCTCATCTTTACCCTTCATAATTATTGAACTTTTGTAGTTTTCAACATTAGGTTAATTAATGTGGGAAATTAAATAGAGTTTAATTTTAAATAGGGGTAAATTTGAAAGTTAGGATATCTTTTTAAAAATTAATGCATTGAAATATGTTTTCTTAATATGTGTATTTGAATAAAAAAAGGACTTATAGATAGGACCGGAAAGTGAAAATGGTATATATAATTTTATACTTTCTTTGCACTTTTTATAAGACACTTAACCAAATTTTCTGGTTGCATCATATAAATTGTTTCTTCAATATCACCATTTAGAAACTCGGTCTTAACATCCATATGATGGAGCTCTAAATCATAATGAGTCTAAAAGAATCCTTTGAAGAAATCTCACAAAACGTTTCTTTGTAATCAATATGTCTTCCTTTTGAATGAAGTATTTGACAACTAAACGAGCCTTATATCTTTCGATATTACCTTTTTAAACATTTAAATATCCATTTACAACCAATAAGTTTCACACCTTCAGGCAATTCAACGAGATCCCAAACATCATTGTCTTACATAGACTTCATCCCATCCTTTATGGCATCAATCCACTTTAGAGAGTTAGACTGCACATAGCTTGAAAGAAGTTGATTGGGTGATCCTCTGTTAAACCAATTTCATCCCCATGTTCTTGGATAAACACAATATAATCATCTAGAATAGCACTTCTCCTTTCTTTGGTGGATCTACTCAATGGCCCTTTTTGAGGTTGTTGAGCTTGCTCTATGGGTATTTGAGGGAGAACCACATTGTTGTCTTGTGTAGGACAATGTCAGGAATAAATCCATCATTGTCGTCTATTATTGGGGTAGGTACTAGAATAGTAATAGGCACGAGGACTTGATAACTGTCAATGATAGCTGGTTCTTCCTCAAAGATATACAACATTCCTTATGTTCTTTTCCTTCCCAAATTCAACATCCTCAAGGAATCTCGCATTTCTCGTCTCAAAGAATAATCTAGTAGTGAAATTGTAAAATTTATAGCTCCGAAAGCATTCAGGACCAACGAAATAACAGCTAACAAACCTTTATTCCAACTTGCTTTTATGCGGCTTATGACGCGCCTCAACTGGACAACCCCAAATATGTAAATGCTTTAAATTTGGCCTTTTACCGATCCATTACTCATAAAGAGTTTTATTTACTGTTTTACTTGATATCCTGTTTAGTGATGGGGTTAGTCTAGCTTATTAGTACGTATGAGTTCTTGATTATATCCAAGTCTTACCTTCCAATGTACACAAAAAAATTGTTTATATTCTCAAATTAATTTCTTTTATTTTTTATTTTAAATCTCATACTCCTATACTATACATTAAATTGGAGTACATTGTTTTAAGAATAACATAAATTTTCAATCTGTTCTCTCTTAAACGAAAATACATATTATTTTAACAAGTTTTTCTATTAACAATTTTTAAATTTTTACCTGAATTATTATTTATATATCTCTTAAATTTTTTTTATTTTAATAATTTATTTTTTAAAAATTTTGTCTGCTATTAAAATTAATATTTATATAATGTATGCGATACGTCATACGTATAGTGTCAATATCGAATGACAATTATTTGAAATTGAATGTTATTATATCTTTTAGGGCGTTTTGCAATATATATTATCGTTATAAATATCACCTTTTCATTAATAAAAGAAAAGCATGCGTAAGCAGTGGATTAACTTAATAGTATATGGGCGTGGTTCAATTAACACCAAGGATTGTGCTACATTCGGTAAACTTTAGGGCTTACTATTGTGACAAAAAGGTTAGACTTGAGACAATGACCTCTTTAGAAAAGAAGAAAAGGGAGGAGGAAGTGATGTCCCTGCTCCAAGCACTCAAACAATATTCTAACATAATATTATGTAATAATGGGACGATTAGTGTCTCACATCGTCAACGTTTTAACGCAATGCCTATTATTATTATGGTAAAACGGAGAAGGGGATTAAATAAAAGAATGATTATGATGTCTTAGGAAGTAGAGAAAATAAATGAGATAATATAAAGTGAGTAAAATAAATAAAAGAGATGTTAGATGGACTTAAAGGGAAGTTTTTTTCTTTTTTTTTTTGGTATTTAATTAGATGAAAAATTAAGAAGAAAGAGTAGTTACATTAAATGAATTTATATTGTTTTAATATAATATAAGTAGATGAATAGATAGATAAATTTATTATTAAACAAAATAGTATTCTTTTCAATCTGGAGAAGAAAAGAGAAAAATATAGGAATACTGCTCTTTTATATTTTATCATCTTAATTTATTTAAATAAATAAATTGTGATTTTTTCTTTGTTTCTTTTATTTCTCTTTTAGGAAAACAAACAAAGTATAAAGATAAATTAAGTTGTGGGTGGAAAGTTACGCAATTGCGTAAGGTTTCTAGAATTTGGTTGACAATAATATTAGATTATTTTGTCAAAACTAACAAACCAACGGTAGTTTCTATGGGTAACACACCGATATTTCATTTCTTTTCTTGAAATAGTTAATTGTATTATGTGTTAGAATAAAAAATAATTTTTGTTAATTTGCAGAAAGGGGTACACATTTAACTCGATTAGGAGCACATCCATTCAATTTCACGTCATTGAGAACCTTAATCATCTTTTTATCTCAACCTCTCTTGTCTAGCATTGCAAGAACAGAGCATACATTAGGAACACAACCCAACTCCTAGGCATTTATTCCAAGAACGACCCATCTTGTAATAAACATCAAGCACAACATTGTAAGTGACCAAAGTTGGATCAAGACCAGTTTCCTTCATCTTCTAAAAGATATGAATAGCTCTTTTATATTTGTTAGTGCGCGCGAGCATATTCATGAAGCATAGTGGTGTAAGCCCTCTCACATCAAGTGAGTATTCTATGACAGGAATTAATGGACGCAATTAAATGTTGTGATTCTCTCCCCAATATTCTAACCATGAGTTCAACAACTTAATTTTCCAACCAATATTCAGAGACCCAAAAATGCAACCAAGCCCATTTAAACAATAAAAGCAACTCTTTCCCAAATTACCCGAAAGATCCAAAGCTTTCAAAAGGCTTTGTAAATCAGCTTCAAGCAACTTGCCGTTATCTGATAAAAATCCAAACATTGCATCCTCAAGTTGACATTTATCAATTATGGGTCGTTTTCTCTGGAACTGTTGGAGTTGCGACTCAGTTTCATCAAGGAGAATCGGAAGAGAAGGGAAAAGGGTCATGTTGTCCTGAGTTTGAGGAACGAGAGTAAGGCTGTGAGTGGTGATGGGAGCACGACGTGCTGGAGATGTTGGGGAAGCGAATCAAAATGAAAGGAAGGAGGTGGTGGTGGAGAATGGGTAGGAGACATAAATGTTGGCTTGAATTTTTGTGTTGGTTAGTTTGCAGGGATTGGGAGTCACAAGAAAGGTTACCACTCAGCAAATCTTTATCTTTATTTATACAAAAGTAAGTAAGGTAGTAAAAGTGGTCAATGAAATCTAAAGTGAGGGTACAATAATAAATTTTTTTAAACAAAAATCCTAAAAATAGAAAGTATCTTTGACATTTTAAATGATTAATATTATGCATCACCATTAATTAACTATAGTAATTATATTAAAGTAAATATCACAATAAAAATAAAAAATTATGATAATAAGAAATATAAATAATGATAATTTAAAGCATATCTAATAATTTTAAAAAAATAAATAATAATAAGAAATTTAAAACCTTCTCAAACACTTAAAAAATTAATTTATAATTATGTTGGTAGTAATTAGATTAATTATTTAGTTATAGTTATTTTTATATAAAAAAATCAACATTATCTAAAACTCATTTTAACAATTTCAATATTAAAAGGAAAGGTTTATAACATAAATAAAAACATAATATGAAATTTAAAACATAATAGAATAATTTCAAAAAGGTAAAACTTTATTTTAAAAAAATAAAATATAATATGAAATTTGAAACATGCTCAAACACTTAAAAATTATTTAATAATTATAATAACAGTAATTGTATTAATTATTTAGTTATACTTACCTTTATTATATTAAACATCAATATTAAAGATTTTTAACAATCAATATTACAAAAAAGTTTATAACATAAATAAAAATATAATATAAAATTTATAACATATATATTAAAATAATTTAGAAAATCATTTAAAAAATTAAAAATGCAATACGAAATTTGAAAAATACTCAAACACTTCAAAAATGTACAACTTTTGTTATAATAATTATAGTAAATTATTATATCTAATATTAGTATTAAAGTTCATTTTAATAGTTTAAATATATTAAAAATAAGGTTTATAAGACAAATAAAGATATACTATGAAATTTAAAATAATATTAAAAAATATTTTATAATTACGTTAATAGTAATTATAATAATTATTTAATTAGTGTTCTTTTTTGTGTTTCCTATTTTTGTTTAAAAGGTCTTTGTGATCTAGGATAAAGAACAACGTTTTTTTAGTTTTCATGCTTTGCAAATGTCAAAGTCCCAACTAAATACGTGAAAAAAAATTAAATTGTGATTGGTTATGACCATCTTCATTTGGTTTTTTAGTTTAGTTTAGTTTTTTTTTTAATTTTATTGTTGACAATGATAAATGAAAGATTGAAAATGTTGCATAATTTCTTTAATTGGTGATTTAACTTTGTATGTGTTGCAACAACTTAGTTGTTTTACAAATTTTCAATTGGTGGGAAAATTAAAATTTGATTTGGTTATGATTATAAAAAAAATTGATTTGGTTATGGGTAAAACTAGCTAGCAAAGTTTTTAAGTGGTTGATGAACTTAGCAATGCCTATAACCCATAAAATTTTAGTTCTATTCAATTATATTGCCAAATGCGGGCATATATAAGTTGGCAAGAAAATTATTGGTGTTTAGAAAGAAATATTATAGTTTGGTCTATTTGAATTTAAACCTTAAAATAAAATAATGAACGTTACGTCCGAAAGCAATTCCAAGAATTTTAAAGTTTTATCCTATACTGGAGGCATTCTCGGAGCACTAGAAAAAATACTCTAAAAAATCATTCATGTTTTTTTTACATCATGTATGTATGTACTAGAGGCATTCCATAAGCAATAGAAAAAATTTCACTCAGGGGTCATTTCATAAGCATTAGAGATAACATATTATATATTGTATTATATGGATTTTTTCAGGGAAAAATATGTTATTAGTCCTTGAACTTTTGGTCAACTTGGGTTTTAGTCCCTGAACATTAATTCCTTGATTTTATATCCCTGAACTTTCAAAAACCCGTAACAGTAGTCCCTGTCGTTACTTTGGTCTGTTAAACCTGTGACGTGGCATGCTAGGCAATTAACACGTGGCATGCTAGGTAATTGACACGTCACAGGTTTAACGGACCAAAGTAACGGCAGGGACTACTGTTACGGGTTTTTGAAAGTTTAGGGATATAAGGAATTAAAGTTCAGGGACTAAAACCCAAGTTGACCAAAAGTTCAGGGTCTAATAACATATTTTTCCCATTTTTTTTATTATAGATCATATAACAAATCAAATAAAATAAAATCTTTTCAAATAAATAAAAAGATATATAAGACTGTAATATATAAGAGTGTGTTAAGAATAAAAGATGTAATCATTTAATTTAACACTATTTGATAAATGAAAGGGGTATGAGAGGGAAAGTTTAAAAAATTGGTCAATTCCATGGATATGTACAAAAAATTTAAATATGACTTCTACGGAAAGAGTCGGTAGAGAGTATGATTGAAAATGGTGGTGAGACATATTTTCAGTTAGATAAATGGGTAAGGGGGAGCAATTAGAGGACAAATATTTATCAACTTTTAAAAAGAGTTACTTATTCCATTAAAAATGTAATATAGAATGTTTAAAAATGTACTTTTGAAACTTATAGAATGTTTAGATAATTATTTTTTTGAAAAATATTATGTAATCAATAAACTAAAATAATTTTAAAAGATACTATAGGTTTTAACTTATTTTATAAATATAATTTTAAATAGGATTTAACGGATATACACGGACAATATAAAAAAAATTTACATGTAGGGGTGGAATTAATAAAGGAGAAAGGGAAGTAGCTTGAGTTTGTTAGGATATATTGTTAGTAATACGGGGCGGGGCGGGTAGTGCACTACCCACATCCATACCCGTTAAGATGGGTACCCATACGGGTAACGGATATCCACGGATACACATTAATATTTAAAAATTCAAGCTTTATAGAAAGAAAAAGAGAAAATATAATATAATATATTATAATATCATATAATATAAACTAACATTATATAATATCATTACGTGTTAATATATTAAAAATATCATTATAAAATAGTAAAAAATAGTTTTTATATCATCATAAAATAATAAAAATTCCAATATTTTAATATATTTAACAAAAATTATATTTTAATGAATAAATGGGTACCTGCGGGGCGGGTACATATAATATTCGTCCCCACCCATTTAATATGCGGGTCATTGAGTATATATATGTAATTTTTAGTTTTCATATATTATGAATCTTGTTTATTAAAAAATTATTATATATTTTTTTTGTCAAATTATTATTGTATGTCTAATACGATAACGGGTACACGACTAGTTCATCTAAAAATAAATGTCATATTTAGAAACAACAGAAGGTCACACAAGTAATTTTAGGGGAATTGGTTATTCGAGTCATGAGTAAGAAATCATGATCATTTATTAAAAAATAAATAAATCAAACGGTAGATAGAGTGTGGAACACCTATGTGTCACCCATGGGGTGGTTCATCCTAGACATTGCCCAAACAATATGCGGTGGAAGTGATGATTTGACTTTGATTTGGAGGACATGCAACAGTGCCACAATTTCACCTAGCAGTGGCAATATGGGCTAGGCCCGCACAGTCCACATTTTTTCGTGGGGCGGGCTATGATTTTGAGCCCACAACCCACTTTGGTCCGTCCCCTTAACACATGAATTTTGCGGGCCTAGCCCGCAGGCCAATTTTTTAAATTAAAATAATCAAAATAATATTAAAGTAACTAAAAATGAAAATTTATTTGGGTGTTTCATACTTCATAGTAATTAATAAAGTATGTAATTAATTTTCATGTGACTATAACATGCTATAATTGTCATACCATATAAATTTTTTAATATATAAGAATTACGTTTAAATCATAAATTTATGTCCTCCGTATAAATATATTTATATTAGGATTGTGAAATAAATTTTAAAAAGTGACATTATAATTAAGTTTTGGTATAAAAATGATTTAAAAATCAATTATAAAATTAATTAAATATTTTTTCAAATAATGTTTTTTATTTTTTGCGAGCCAGCCCGCGAGCCCGCGCATATGCGAGGCATGCTACAACTTCTAGCCCATATTCTAAAAGTGAGCTAGCTCGCCCCGCATTATTTTTTATAGGCCAAAGGCGGACCAATGCGAGGTGGGGCGGGCCAGTCCGTATTGCAATCTCTAATTCCACCACACCGGTCTCTCGTTATCCTCACTAGCCTTATTCAATTTTGATGATACCGTTGAACTTAGGACGTCCAATATCTATGTTAATTTATAACTTTAGGGTTTGTTTGGTTTGTATTTTTATTTTTTGTTTTCATCCCGTTTCTTGTTTTCTGAAATTTTATAAAGGAAAAACTGGAAACAAAATTTCAAAAAACTGGAAATTCTATTTTTTGTTTCTAGTATTCCCAGTTTTTACTTTGTAAAATTGCAAAAAATAAAAATAAAAATGCAAATCAAACAAACCCTTATATATCTTATTTTTTATGATTTGTGTTATAAAATATTATATAATATTAAAAATATATTTTTAATTATTTCTGATTTGAATACGGTTAAAAAGGTAACCTATTGCAAATGTAATGTAAGTCAATGTCTCTATGCATATAAAGTACATTTAGAATATTCAAATTATCCTAGCTCTCCAACCGCAATGTTCATCAAAAGTTATAGTATAAATATAAGACCTAAAGAATGAAGAACTATTGGAAAACTTTAACCTATATGAGCGGGTTTTCTAGGGAAGCTGCTTTTAGCATTTTTTTTTTCTATTTACACCCTTATTTTTAAATATTTTTTAAAATAAATTTTTAAAATTAAATTTATGGAAACATTTGGAAATTAATTTTTAAAATTGAATTTTTTTTATATAGTTTTAGTTTTAGAGACAATTTTTTCTGCCTTTAATTCATATATAACAAGTTTAGGGATAAAATTTTTTCCGTCTTTAAAAATCGAAAATTTATATAAAAAAACACACTTCAATAAATTGCCATTTTTATCATTTAGCGTTCAAAAATTAATTTTCGGAAGTTTAGGTTTTAGAAATTACTCCCTCCGGTCCTATTTATAAGAACTTTTTTTTAATATGAGTCTTGGTATGTTTTATAAGAACTTTTTCATATTATCTCATGCATTAATTATTGTTGACAAAAATACCTCATTAGTGAAGGTAGGTGAGTAATTAATTAGTAGAGAGAGTATGGTACAATTGAGTAATTGAATAGAAAGAGAAAGATAATGGGTCTCAATAAATTCAAGGGTAGTTTAGGAAATATGATACACTGATAAATTTATTGTAATCAACTAAATTAACCAACTTACTTAATCTGTGTGAAGTAATTAAAATGTTCTTATAAATAGGACCGGATGGAGTAATTTCCAAAAAAAAAAAATTAGTGTATGTTTGGAATTTGACTTTTATGGGGTGTGAAAAGCAAAAGATGGTTGCAAAAAGCAAGTATCGCTTTCCGCTCTTCATTTGTCCAAAAAAATTTATCATGTAGTTTCTTTCAACTCCATTAGGCCCATCCAAATATTGGGCTTAGTAAATGACATGAATGGTATGTTTGGAATAGAAAAGAAAATGAGAAGAAAGAAAAAGGAAAAAATAGAAAAAGAAGAGAAAAAGAGTAGATTTTGAATTTGTTTGGATTAAGAGAAAAATGGGAGAAAATAAAGGGAAAGAAAAGTAAAATTTATTAAAAAGTAAAAAGAATAAAAATATCTTTTCATAAAATGATATTTATATCCTTAATAATATTTTTATTGTTAAAAACTACTATCTCTTTAAACTAGGCTTATATAAAGGGCATTATCGTCATATGCATGTCTTCTTAGTTGAGTTTTCGGTTTTCTTTGCTCATCCATAAAAATAATTTTTGGCGTGGGACCCGCATAATTTAATATTTTCTCTCTGTTGTTTACATTAAGAGTGTGTTTGGTAAAGCTAGTTGATAAGCTAGCTGCTAGCTGATAAACTCCTACCTTATAAACTTCAAGGTAGGGCTGGCAAACTTATCCAATTGTCCATGATTCATCCGGTCCATCCACACAAAATGCAAATCCAGTCCATCCTATTACAAAAAAGAAAATGGTGGATGGGTTTTTATCCGTCCGTCTAACCTTGTGGATGGATTGTGATCCATTTCTATTTGTTTAAAGATCCGGTGGATATTAAGACATAATAGAAACCATCCAATGGATAAAAGCTTTTTCTCTCTCATACTCTATCACGATATAACTCCCAACTATTACCATATTTAACACTTAAAAGTCAAAGCCGATTTGAGTCTTGGAAGTACCGAGCAACTAAATGAAATAGAAAAAGGGTAATTAAGCTTCAATAAAAAATTTAAAACATTACTCATGTTTTATTGGTTACAGATTCCTTTTTTTCTTCAAAGCATAATATATATATATATATAGGAGGGTTCAAATTATATCCGTGTAAGTTACACCAAGTCTTACACCGTTGATAACTTTAGATTTAATGTAATTTTTAGTAATCCAACCGTTAAATTAAATTATATTTATGCATCATCTTGATTATTTGTGTCAAATTTCATCAAATTTGAACATCAATATATTGAAAATCAAATGGGTGCTTTTTTTCATATATTTCAAGTATATATATGACGTTAATCTTGAGACATCTCAATGACATATCAAATAATTTTGGATTAATATAAAATTTTATATATATGATCTATATGATAGTAACTTTCAATCCAACGGTGGATTACTTAATACAATTATTTATTTTATAGTTATTCAATGGTGTAAGACTTTGTGTAACTTACACTGGTGTAATTTGAACTCTCCTCATATATATATATATATATATATCAAAATCCAAACTATTATATTTCATTCAAAATTATAAAGTCTCAAAATTCATTTCCTTGAAATTTTAGTCTTACATTCTGTAATTTTTTTTTTTTCAAAATTTACCACATTCTTAGATTTTCATTCTTTTGAATTTTTTTCTTATCATATATTCAAAGCATAATATATATCATAACCCACACTAATATAAATATTATATTTCATTAAAAGTCTCAAATCCCTTTCTTGAAATTTTAATCTTACATTTTGTTACTTTTTTTTTCAAAATTTACCAAATTTTTAGATTTTCATTATTTTGAAATTTTTTTCTTATCATAAATATTAATCTGTCCTAATATATATATATATATATATTTAAATTGAAAATGGAAATTTGTAAAATTTAGATAGATAAAAACTAATCAAATAATTTGATTGTATGTAATAAGTAAAATCTAAAATATTCGACTAGTAAATTTGAAGATAATTAAATTATTAAGAGATCAAAATCACACATTAATTATAATAGTAAGATTACCAGTATAATTATGTCAAAAATATTGCAACAAATATTTTTTCATTAAGTTTGACTGTTTGAGCAAGGTTTATTTTCTTATCTCATGTCAAAGAGAATTTCTTTGCTTTGGCGTTCAACGAGGTATAAAAGAATCAAAAAGTGGATGATATTTCTGGGAGATAGTGTAGCAGCACGTCTGTATACAGGCACCCACTCAAGTAATTTCTTTTTTTCTAATATGAGTTTTAATTATTGTATTAATTTAATTTATACTAGAGAGAGAAGGGAGAGAGAGACGGGAAGGAGAAATAAAAGGAAAGAGAAGAGAGAAAGAAAAAAAGTTTTAATGAAAAACAATTTAGAGAAAGAAAATATTTTAAAAGTAATAAATTGTAATTTTAAAAATACTTTTATGGATGGATTTTTTTTGTAAGATGGATGAATCATAAAATATTGATTAAAGGATGTATTGGATATTTTTAAAATATTAGAGAGGAGAGAGAAACATAGTAGAAAGAGGAGAGAGAAATAGAGGAGAAAGAGATGAGAGAAAAACAGAGAGAGAAACAGAGGAGAGAGATGAGAGAGAAATAAAGGAGAGAGATAAGAGAGAGAAACAAGGGAGAAAATGGAGAGAGTTGAGAGAGAAACAAAGGAGAGAGAAAGAGAGGAGAGAGAAACAGAGGGAGAGAGGGGAGAGAGAAATAGGGAGAGAGAGAGATAAGAGAGAGAAACAGGAGAGAGAAATAGAGCAGAGAGAGAAATAGAGGATAGAGAGAAACAGAGAGAGGAGGGAGAAATAGAGGAGAGAGAGGAGAGAAATATAGGAGAGGAAAAAGAGAATCTTAATAAATGAAAAATATAGAGAGATAATTTTTTAATTAAAAGTTTTTAAATTTCTTTAATTAGTAAAAAAATATTTTAAAAGAGTGATATATATTTTTTAAAAAGTACGGATGGATTGGATATCCATCCATAAAATAGTTGTTAATGGATGGATTAAATGATTTTTATTTAATGGGTCATGGATGAATTGGATTTTTATAATATATTTTTAATGAATCATAAATGGATTAATGAATTGTTTCAATCCATCTATTATAATCTTAATCCTAATCCAAATCCATCCAATCCATCCATTTGCCACCCCCACTCCAAGCTGATAAGCTAGCTTACTGAATTAGAAGTGTTTGGTAGAACTAGCTGATAAGCTAGTTGGTAAATGTAAAATGACATAAAAGAACATAACTACGTAGGTTTTATTATATAAATTCTATTTGTGTTTTGTAGACAAAAAAAATATTATTATGTAATTATAATTTTAGATTAAAAAATAATTAAATTCCTATTAAACCTTTTAGTGATAATAATAATAGTTAAAAAGAAATTGAAAGATTTTTACCATTAAAATTGAAAATAGGAAATAATGGGTAAAAAAATTAAGAATAATAAGGAAAATGTATTAAAATATAAGAGATAGTGATGAAAGAAAATTAAATAAGCCACAAGCTACAAACTAGAAACTAGGTGAAGTAGTTTGTAACTTATAAGCTAGAAACTCTTAAAATAAGCTACTTTGAGGCACGTTACCAAACACCCGTGGCAGACCTACATACAAGTGAGGGTGTACAGATGCACCACCCTCACTTTGATAAAATTACAAGTAACTATATTGAATTTTTATATTTTGCCCCCTTTATTTTTATATATTTGAACCCATTACCCTTCAAATTCTCATTCCCCTTATATATTTATTATTATTTTTATGTAAATATTTGATTTGAAAGTCAAAATTTATCTTTTCTCTAATATATAGTTGCAACTATTAGCTAGCTTTTTTCCCTCTCACCTTTTATTCTCATTTTATATATGATATAATTATTATTAATTTTTTTTTTAAAACAAATTACCCCCACTGACTCAGGGTCCTAGATCCACCACTACTGCCAAACACTTTTATGTTGGTCAAATTAGCTTATAAGCTAGTCAAATAAGCTAGTAGCTAGCTTATTGGTATTATCAAACACACTCTAAACCAAACCATGGAAAACTTGATTTTTTTTTTCACATTTTCTCGGTGCAATTTCTTTCATTCCAAACGAAGCGGAAAGGTTTTTGTTAGGTGAAATTTTTTTATGTAATTTTGAGTCGTAATTGATATTTTGAATGTCAAACTTAGATTTACCTTAGGTCATCTGTTGTATTTGTACGTTCTCTACTCTCGTCCTGAGGTCATGTGTTATGTAACTTATGTTAGTCTATCTTTTTTATTTTTTTCTTGGCCGAATGTTAGTCTATTTTTTTTCTTTTTCTTTTTTTTGGGTCAAATCTTTTTCTTTGTTTTGGACAAAATGTTAGTCTATCTTTAAACCTGCGTCAATTACTTTTCACACCGTTATTTTTGCTATTTCCACCGCCCCTATTTTTTTCTTCCCCAAACTACCCATCCCCTAGCCCACTGCCCCATCCCATTCGGCCATTTCCTGCACCCGCCCCCCCCCCCCCTCCCCTTTGCCGCCCCCCTTCTCTATTCCCCCTCCCTTACGGACAATCATGTTCATAAAACCATGTCCGTAAGGCATATTTTTTTTTTTAAAAACAATATACTTTACGGACAATGTTGTCCAGGAACCATTTCTGGACACTACTGTCCGGAAATTTTTTTTTTTTAAAAAATATAACTTCCAGACACAATTGTCCAGGAATCGTTCCCGAACAACTGTGTCCGGAGGACTATCTGAAAGGTATATATATTTTTTTAAAAAAAATATAACTTCCGAACACAATTGTCCAATAGTCATTCCCGGATAACTGTGTTTTTATTAATGTTTCATTATAAAATATATTTTTTATGAACTGCGGGTATTCTACACAGGAGACAATCTTGTTCCTACCATTTTATTTTTTCTCACACATTAATTTTCTTTTTTTATTATCCTTTTTACTTTCTTTTTATTTTTTTATCAAAATTATATCTCCATTTATTTAGCTTCAATTGTAGTGGTTTTATATGAATCACGGGAATCCTCCGCCGGAGGCAGTCTTGATCCTATCGTTTTCTTTTTTCTTCTATTTTTTATCTCACCTTCATTTTCTTTTTTCTTTTTTGGTTTTTTATTCTCAATTTAGTAATGATTTTTTTATGCAATGAATAACAGGTATCATCCACGGGAGAGTTTTGCTTTTGTCGTTTTCTTTTATTTCTATCGCACTTTTGTTTTCTTTTTTTTATTATATTAAATCATTTTTCGTTCCTATAATTTGTTTTATTATAAGAGTAATTTTTTAATGAACCACGAAAGACAATCTTGCTCTTACCATTTTTTTTCTTTTTTTCTCATACATTAATTTTCTTTTTTATTATTATATTAAAACATATTCTCTTAATATATAAGTATTTATGATAACTAATATTTTATCCCGTGCGAAGCACGAGCAACATAAATCGTACCATCAATATACTCGTGCGAAGGCACAGGTCACTCCGTTTTTATTACGCTCCCTCATGGACACTATTGTCCGAAAGTTTTTTTTTTTATTAAAAAAATATAACTTCCGTACACAATTGTCCGGGAACTATTCCCAGACAATTATATCCAAAAGATATATTTTTTTAAAAAAAAAAAATTTCGGACAATAGTGTCCATGAGAGAGCGTAATAAAAACGGAGTGGGGGAAAGGGGGCGCTGGGGAAAGGGAAGGGGGAAGGGGAAGGGGAAGGGAGCGCGGCAAGATAAAAATGATAGGGGGTGGGAATAGCAAAAAACACAGTGCAAATAGTAACGACATAAACCTCCATGTTGGACTGCTGTATTGGCCCTTTGGCCATCGTTCCTCATTCTATGAAACTATGGAATTCCATTAGATTATGCTGGGACTTGCTTTTCACAATCCCACTTTTTGCTTTCTACAGCACCTAAAAAGTGACCTTCCAAAGATAACGCTACTTTTTTTGAAAATTAATTTCCGGAAGTTAAAGGATGAAAATGACGTTTAGATATTAATTTCCGAATAAAAACAGATTTCGGACATTAATTTTAAAAATGTATTTTTTTATAAAATTTCAATTTTAGAGATGAATTAAAGACGAAAAACTCTTCCGTCTCTAAAACTGAAATATAATTTCTTTTGAGATTTGGAGTTGGAAATGTTTTCTATCTCTAAAATCAGAAAATTTATAAAAAAATATACTTATGAAAATTTTCAAAAATTAATGTTGGAAAGCCATTTTTATTTGAAAATTAATATTTGAAAGTTTTTTTTCCTGAAAATTGATTTTCGAAAAGAGAAAAAAAAAAGAAAAAAAGTGAGTGAAGTGATGGTGAGAGTGTAGCGGGGGAGGTGTGCGGTGGCAGTGGGGTGAGATGATGGGAAGGGGATAAATTGAAAAAAAAAAAACTAAAATGGGTGTTAAAAGCAACTTTCCATTCTGCTGTACGGCTCTTTGTTACTTGGGTCTTGCTACCCGCGTTGTATGGGAGTTGCTTTTGGAACCCCCCTTTTGCTATTCACACCCCCATAATATACCCCCTTCCCAAACTACCCCTACCCCTTTCCCAAACTACCCCTACCCCTACCCCCCATCCCCACCCCCAGCCACCCCCAACCAACCCCCCTCCCCCTCCCCCTTCCCCACTCTCCGGGCGGTCCCTTCCCCTCTCCCCTTTATTTTTTTTCAATGTTTTGTGTTTAGAGACGGAATTTTTCCGTATCTAAACACAAAACCTTGAAAAAAATAAAGGTTCTTTTACGGAACCTTCCGGAAATTAAGTTCCGGATGTCAACTTTGTTAACGAAATTTCCGGAACCTTCTGGACATTAATTTCCGGAACCTTCCGGACATTAATGTCCGGAACAATTGTGCAGCAGCAGGGGTGGAAAAATTTCGAACCTTCCGGATATTAATGTCCGGAAGGTTCCGAAAATTAATGTCCGGAAGATTCCGGAATTTCTGTTAACAAAGTTGATATCCGGAAATCAATTTCCGGAAAGTTCCGAAAATTTTTTTTAGCGAGACGAGTTTAGAGACGGAAAATTCCGTCTCTAAACACAAAACATTGAAAAAAAAATAAAGGGGAGGGGGGAAGGGACCGCCCGGAGAGTGGGAAAGGGGGAGGGGAGGGGGGTGGCTGGTGGTGACGATAGGGGAGAGTGGGGGTAGGGGTAGGGGTAGGGGTAGGGGTAATTTGGGAAGGGGGTATATTATGAGGGTGTGAATAGCAAAAAAGGGGGTTCCAAAAGCAACTCCCGTGTTGTATTGACTTTGGGCCTTTGCCCTGTCAATGCAAGTTTCCTTGAATAAAAAGATAAAAAAAAAAGTAGTACTGGATATGATGGGGCTTTTTATGAAAGGGTCTCCTGACTTCTAGATAGGGAGTTCATTATTATAAAAAATAATTGTATAAAGAAACATAAATTTATAGTGTGTTTGATTTATACTGAATCCATATTTCAAACGTAGATCTAGGCAAATTATAGTCTCATAGTGTGTTTGGGATATGACTACAAACCGGGTTTTGCGGCATCCCAATGCACGTTTTTTAAAAGCAAGAGGGTGTTGTTTTGTGAAAACGAGCTTTGGAAAGCATGTTTTTATGTTTGCGTTGATGGTAACGGAGAACCAAACACACACTCAATAATGTTAGTTTGGATGCACGTTTAAAACGTGATTTTGATATAAACTATACACACATATGTTATGCGTGAAGTATCAACTATGCACAAAGAAAGAAGGCATAATTACCATGGAAAAAAAAAGAAACATCATATTTATACAATAAAAAACATACAATAAACTTTTTTGTTTATCTTTTCTCAATCACATCATACATTATATCTCATATTTTTCTCTTTTTTTCTCTCTCTGTATGTTGTAGGTTCTACATGTTATACAACTAACATTTCTTAGAAAGTAACTACTTTGCAATTATAAAAAAAAAAAAAATACTAACGTTGATTTTGAAATGTGATTCAAACCCTTTTATCATATTGTTCAGGTTATAAACTTAGATGTGGAATTAATCGTTAAGAAGCCATTTCAGAATTAAAACTTTTAACATTAAAAACGTGCTTCTATTGTTTAGTTTGGTCTCTTTAATTAGAGCATGTTTGTAAAGGGTTTGAGTTAACTTAAACTTACGTTGGGAGTTCCAAAAAAAATTTTTAAACAATAATTGTATTTAGGTAAATGTTTTTCCTTTTAAAAAAAAGTAAGTTTACATGTTCTAAATGTACGTTTGCGAAATTAAA
This sequence comes from Sesbania bispinosa, assembly GCA_026901365.1. Lineage (NCBI taxonomy): Eukaryota > Viridiplantae > Streptophyta > Magnoliopsida > Fabales > Fabaceae > Sesbania > Sesbania bispinosa. Next base: position 664,733 of record QLOH01000239.1, read on the forward strand.
AGTTTACTATTTTTTTTTTTGAATAATTACATTTGGATGTAAATCCCTACCAAATGTAATTATTATTTATTTATACATTTAAAAAAAGTTCTATTCTACTATCAAATAAAATATTTTTTCTAAACTTATTTTTATTTTATAATGTCATTTATAAACAAAAATTCATTCTGTCAATTTTATTTTTATCAAATTTAATTCTTTCAAAATTTAAAACTTATGGACATTAAGGTTTTTTTTTTTCATTTTATAAAAAACAATGATACTTTTTTTTCACGTTTTTAATTTTAAAATTTCCACACTCTTTTTTATATATATTTTTGTTATATTTAATGTTTCTCATTTTATTTTTTTGAGTGTGCTTGGTAAGACATTTCAACTAGATGAAAGCTGAAATTAATAGTTGAAATCATTTCATCCGTGTTTGATAAAATAGTTTGTTTAAGGGTTGCGTTTAGGATATGTTACTGCATGGGTGACATACCGGTATGACACCTCCTAATAGCCGTCGGATCACATAAATGTTGAATAAACAGTCCTGATTGGGTGAAGGTTACCTGCTGGAGCGGTTTAAATAATATTGTTGTTTGGTCCTTCCGCACTTGTTAAGTAAGGCCTATCCATTTTTTTGAAACTGCAAATTGGATCTGGTAAAAACGTGTCTTGGATGCTCATTGGCCATAAGCGTGGTTCGGCTGTGGTGTCCCTATACGTTGGCATGCTCCTAGTTTTTTCGTCCTCCTTTTCTTCCTTGTAATTTGTAAACCCAATCAATCCCTGCAACAAAGACTCAATCCCAATCCCATCTTTTCTCATTTTTTCTTCGTCACGGCTTTGGTGGTGCTTCAAATTCAGCTCCTTAGGAGATTGGCTCGCCCTGGCAATGACATTGTCAAAATAATAGTAGCTTTGGTGCTCTTGCGTTAGTTGGATTTATCGTTTAAAGATATAAAATCATCAGGGGAACTTAGAAACCATTCCAGTTGAGAGCATTAACCATAGAAATAAAAGTATTGTTTTTTCGTTCAATCTCAAATAGATTTACACACATGAGACACACGAAATATGTATGTGTATATGAAGTTTATGTAGTACATTATTGTGAGTGAAAAACAGAGCATTCACCAGGATGGGTGTAGTAGTATAGACCGGTTGTCTTGAATTTTCGGAATGGATCTCTCCCTTCACCACATACAAATTTCCTTCGTCACAACAACTTGGCTGTCACTTTTCCTTGGCTGCGAAATGTGCCCGTCAATTTCCCTTGGCTATGAAATGCTCTCAATAAGTCAAAATAAGCTCCAGCAGGAGAAAGTAAAGTCGTATACAAATCCTTGTCAAGGTAAGTAAAAGACTCAAACAATATTTAATTGCATGGTATACTCTAGGCCCTTTTCAGCAAAATAGGAAACTATATTATTTTATTTTAAATAATGGATTGATTTGTTATTACCGGTAAATAGGGGTGTCATACCGGTATGTCACTCATGCTGGTGACATACCCTAGAAGCACCCTTGTTTAAGTATTACTAGCTTTTTTTTATAAACTACTTGAGGTAGTTTTTTTTAAAATAATATTTCTAACACATGCAACATTGTTGTCATTGCATATGATAATAAATCAAAAGTAAAAATGTTTTATTGGAAAATACAATTATCACAACATTTTATGCATAGATAATATTAAATGTTACATTTTTCAATAAAATATTTTAAATTTTGATTTATTATCCTATGCAACATTGCACATGTTAGAAAAACTATTTTTAAAACAACTCAATTTTTTTGCTACTAGCTCAAAATTCACTATATGTTTATCACTCAACAACTTTCACTTATCATTATTTAATAATTAATGATATCCTTATATATCATTATATTATTTTCAGCTACTTTTACCAAACACTTTCAATTAAATGAGCTAACTTATTTTTACTTTCAGCTAGCTTTTCAACTCATAGAATGTGTTTGGTAAAAATAGTTGAAAAGTTAGTTGAAAACTTAAAACTAGCTGAAAGCTTAAAAATTAGCTGATTTGATAGAATGTGTTTGGTAAAACTAGCTGAAAATGGTAAAATGACATATAAGGACATCATTAATTATTAAATAATGCCAAGTGGAAGTGGTTGAGGGATAAACTTGTAATTAATTTTCAGTTAGTAGTTGAAAATGAGAGTATTTTTAAAAAGACACCTCAAGTAGCTTTTCAAGAAAAGCTAATAGCTACCCAAAAAAGTTGCTCAGTGTGTTTGGTAAAACTAGTTGAAAATGGTAAAATGACATATAAGGACATCATTAATTATTAAATAATGCTAAGTGGAAGTGGTTGAGGGATAAACTTGTAATTAATTTTCAGTTAGTAGTTGAAAATGAGAGTTTTTTTAAAAAGACACCTCAGGTAGCTTTTCAAGAAAAGCTAATAGCTACCCAAAAAAGTTGCTCAGTGTGTTTGGTAAAACTAGTTGAAAATGGTAAAATGACATATAAGGACATCATTAATTATTAAATAATGCTAAGTGGAAGTGGTTGAGGGATAAACTTGTAATTAATTTTCAGTTAGTAGTTGAAAATGAGAGTTTTTTTAAAAAGACACCTCAAGTAGCTTTTCAAGAAAAGCTAATAGCTACCCAAAAAAGTTGCTCTAAGTGTGTTTGGTAAATCATTTCAACTAGTTGAAAGTTGGAATGAGTAGCTGAAAGTTGGAATTAGTAGTTGAAATCATTTCAACTGTGTTTGGTAAGGTATGGTAAGGTAGTTTTTTTGTGTAGCTACTAGCTTTTCTTGAAAAGTTACTTGAGATAGTTTTTTTTAAAAAAAGCTCTAATTTTCAACTACTAGCTGAAAATTAATCAAAAGTTTATCCCTCAACTATCCCACTTATCATTATTTAATAATTGTCCTTATATGTCATTTTATCATTTTCAGCCAGTTTTATCAAACACCCCATTTACCCAACACAACTGAAATGATTTCAGTTACTAATTTCAACTTTCAGCTAACTTGAATGACTTACCAAACATATTCATAATATCTCACTTCTACCTAGGGGTGTTCATGGTTCGGTTCGATTCGAATTTTTCAAATTTTTGTAAGTGACCCAAACCGATCAAGAACGGGTTGGTTCGATTCGGTTCAATCGGATCATGAATTTTATCATGCCAATACATTTAAAATTATTTTTTTCAATTTTTTTAACAAATAATAGAAAAATCCATTTAAAAAAAGGCAATCTATAATAAAACCTCATGTTGATGTTTAATCTTTCTTCTATGATTAAAACTTATGTTGATATTTAATCTATCATGTCTTCCAATTTTTTTTACTTTAGTATAATCTTTTTTTTATTTCAGTGGTGGTTTGGTTCGATTCGGTTCGGGTAACGAGTCCAGTGTCTTTAATCCGTTACCCCATTATCAGTTTGATTGGTTCGGTTAGGGTTCAACTCAATTGAGCTAAAAAATTTAATCCAATACAATCCGATTGATTTGGTTTATTTTATCGAGTTGATCGGATTGAACCAAATCAATAAATAACTCTGCTTCTATCTCAATCCTAATGCGGTGTAAAAATTTTATTTTCAAAATAAATGATTGGATCAAAAGTATGATTTGTGTGATTGGAGACTTTAAGGCTACTCAACTCTCCAAAGGAGAAAATTTTCGGCGTGTCACGCGGCAATTAACAGATGCACCTTCTTCATTTCAAGGAGAAAACAGCTTGTGTTCATTTGGATTTTGGAATTTCACATGGAGCACCGACAGCGCCAGCTGCATAAATTATTATAATTATAATCACCAACACCGCCACTGTTCTTTTCCCCTGTACCCTCTCTTTCTCTACACCCTTCCACACAATCCCATCAAGCCACAAAAATTTCATCATAGTGACGTGGCACGTTCTTGTTGCGAGATCACTATCTTCTACCCTGTGCTCCAACGCAGCTGAACATACTCTACGCGCTTTTCTTTCCTTTATGCCCATTTCCCCAACTTTACTACACTGACACTCTTCCTTTTATTGAAAACCCTCAATTTCAATTTCCTTTGCGTCCATTCATCCATAACCACACCCCATTACCCCCTTCTCCTTCCTCTGTCTCTGATACTCATTATGGCTTCCAGAGTAGCCTTGTTCCTGGCTATGTGCGTTCTTCCGGCGATGGTTGTAGCCATTCGCCCCGCCAAGAACCCTTTCTGCGTGAAGGGTCGTGTCTACTGTGACCCATGCCGCGCTGGTTTTGAGACCACCGCCACCACTCACATTGCTGGTAACTACTATTAACTGTTTTACACTTCATCCTCTTTATCAATTAATTATACATATAATAGTGATAGTGTTATATGACGCCAAATCTAAGTCTCAGATCTGTTTTCTAAAGTGAATCTCCATTACTTCAATGTTCAAATTTTAAGCTTTTCATTCATATGCTCTTTTTTTTTTCTTATTTGAATTTCATTGTCCTACTCTAAAACAAATCTTTAATTTCGGGAACTGCGGTATTTTATTTCGAATCTCACTATCTGAGATTAAGATTTTAGTTGCTGTTGGGTGAAGTGTTAACATTGTTTATTCCCACTTGTTTTTGAGCTAAGCCTCTTGCTGCTACTTGTACAGTTAGATCTGATCCGACTGTTCAATTAACTATGAATTTGCTTCATTTTGGTGTAAATCTCAGCTATTGTCTGATCTGATCCATTCATTATGCAGTGTGCAGGATCTAATAATGTAGTCCCAGAATTTTATTTCCACAAGAAGTTTTTCTTTTTAGTTATAGCTTGTTTAGAAAATCGTTTCAAGCCTTCAAATCAAGTTTAATAGAAGAAAACTTAAGTTTGATGGGGTGTTTGTGTTTAGAGTCACAATTGTTCCTGATCCTTAAAGCATGTTTGAGTAAAAGTGGGTGGAAAATTGGAGCTTGAGAATAAGTTTCATTACACATTTAACTTTAAAACAAAAAATTTTAAATATAAATCACTTAATTTACAAAATCAATGTCATCCAAAATTGAAGTCTGTACACTTAGTGATTTATTACTGTTGTCATGTTAAATGTTTGCATTTGATTTCTTTAATGTTGTTTCTAGGCTATCCCTTAATGGTTTTTCTTTGACTGATGATTGTCCACAGGTGCGGAGGTTATGCTGCAATGCAAGGACAAGAACACCAATGAAGTTGTGTACACAAAGAAGGGCTGGAGCGACTCAACAGGAGCATACACAATCTTCGTGGATGAGGATCATGCGGATCAGATCTGTGATGCCAAGCTTGTGAGCAGTCCTCAGCATAACTGTAAAGAAGCCACCCCAGGCCGTGACCAAGCCCGTGTTATCCTCACCGGCTACAATGGCATTGCCTCTAATGATAGGTTTGCCAATGCCATGGGCTTCATGGCACAGGAGGCTGCATCTGGCTGTGCTGAGGTACTCAGGCAATACGAGGAGTTCGATAATGAGAATTAATTTCAGTGTATTCACTTTGGAATTGGGTTTCCTGATGTCTACTATTTAATTCAATCTTGATGAAGTGTTATCTCGACATTTTTCAGTTTATGCTTATATATGTTAATGGACCCCTGCTAAATTATGTTATTACTAGAAGATCTCTGTCTTGGACTAGAGGATGTTGTACTCTATTTTGTGTTGCTATCGTAAACTATTCTTTTATATCTGAATTCATTAAATGGGTTTTGTTTATCGTCTAGAATTGATTTGCAACAAAGGACCAATCTTGGATTGGCTTTCTTCCATGAAGATCAGTGCGGCACAAATGTGAGATAAATCAATAATCTGATAACGAGGGATTCGAGTTATAGGAAGATTACGGTTATTACCTATTGCTCATTGGCTTTTACTAGTGTTTCCGATTACTGTTTGGCCTTTGCTGGTGTTCTTAATGTGTGTTTGGTTACGTGTTTTAGGCAAAACACACACTCAAACGCGAATTCGGGCGATTTGGATTCACTTTCATGTTTCAGATAAATTAAACACAGAATAGCTTCTGTTGGATCCACGATTGAGTGTAAGACATCATTAGTCTTCTCACCTTATGGTATAAAGATTGCTGTTTCATCCTGGCTTTGGATGTTTGGGTTTTGGGAAATAAAGTTATTTCACTATCAGATCCCTTCTATAACACTCAGAGCATCTCCCAATCATATAATTATATAAAGTTGTTCAACTCTATTGTTAAATGAGTACTATTATGACATATCATTGTTTTACTTTTTATAATTTAAGCGGCCTTTCTTTAATAGTGTAACTATAGAAGTTAATTAAATAGGCTACACATGATATTTCATATATTTTTATGTTTCATGAATATTTTTATTTCAACTGAGTTTTTTTTTTTTTCTTCATTGGTTGATTATCATACTTCTTAGTTCTTACACTTGTGGGCCCATCCCCCAATATGCAACCGATGTTTCTACAAGATTCGATTCTACATCTAGGTTGATATTTGACATCACTCTAACAAGTGACTGTGTATACGAACAGTTGCTTAATTGAAAAGGTTAATTAAATAACCCTGCTGGAGCCTGGAGGTACTCTAATGGAGCACATGGTAGGTGGCCGTGGGTTAGTTTACGGGCCAAGTCAATTTTAATTGGGTTCTGTATGGGCTTGTATGGGCTGGCCATTGCTTTTCCCACCTGTATTTTGTTTGTTTTTTTTTAAAATTCATCTTTAACTACCCCACCTCTTCCTTTTCCTATTTTCCTTACCACCACCACATCCTCATCCAGAGCCACCACTGCTGCAACCTCCTTCCCATTCCCCTTTTCTCCCACCCCACACTTGGAAACACAAAAAATGGCTTCCGGACATGTGTGTCTGTAAGCCAATTTTTCATTCAGCTTACGGACACATGAATATGTAAACCATTTTTTCCAAAATTTTTCGTTTACGGACGTACATACTGTAAGCCAATTTTTTAAGTTTGGCTTCCGGACATGTGTCTGTAAATGGCTTACGGACACACATGTACGTAAGTAAAAAATTTTGAAAAAATAGCTTACAGATAGGAGCCTTTCTTTTTTGCGAAAAAATGGCTTCTAGACATGGGTGGGAGAAGGGGAAAAGGGGAGAGGTTGCGGTGGGTACGTGAAGGTGGCGGCGGCGACTATGGGTGGGGGTGGGGGTGTAGGAGAATGAGAATGAGAAGAGGAAAGGGAAAGGGTGGGGGTGGTTAAGGAAATATTTTTTTTATTAAAAAATGTATGGGGTGAGAATAGCAAAAGAGGTGGGAAAAGTAATGACCTACTTTTAAAATTAGATCAAGATTGTCTTTTTAGAATAACATCAGTATCAAACATGACTAAAAGTATTGATACTTTTGGAGTCCTTGAAGGCCTGACGAAAGATGTTATAAGCATCTCTTGCTAACTTAGTTTGTTTTTAGTTTGTAATTTGCTCTTCTTTTATTCATTGAACCAAAACTAAAAAATGGTAACTTGAAAACACACAAACAATTTTTAGTTAAAATGTAACCATGAGAATAAATTATAGTGTGTGTGTGTCTTTGCGTTAGTATGCCTATTTATAGGTTTGTTTTGATATAGTTCAACTTCATTGATGAAAGTTAACAACTAAACTACAAAACGAAGAATACGCAATATTTTTTTTTTTTCAATTTTCTTGACCTGATTTGATTATGAACCTGGTAGGATAAACACATTCTGTGGTTGGGAATGGAGAGAAAAATTTGGACAAAATTTTTAGTTAGAGATACAATAATAATAATAACAATCAACTATTTTTTTTTTCATCAAGTGGAATTAGTTATATGGATTACACATCTTTTACTATTTTCACCAAGTCCATTTTCAACTACTCACATTTGAATCCCAAGTATTATCTCCCTCAACTGTGAGTCATCACATGCAAACAATCATTCCAAATCTACACCAAAAGGCCAAGAAATAGACCTTTAGAGTGAACGTAATATCACATCTTCACTTAAAACCATAGGTTTGTTCACTTATATTATCTTCATTCAACCTTGAGAGACTTTTACCATCCATACTTAAATTTCTAACTATTTGACTAACCTTTTCATGGTCAATCCTCCTTATCGATACTTTTGCAGGTCTTCTCCATATATGTCAAAGCTACCTAAGACAAGATTTTTCCATTTTTTCTTCAGTAGGAGCTACTTCAATTTCTTTCCGGTGATTGTATTTTCAATCTTGTTTTATCCTGTGTAGTCATTCATCCATTGTAACATTCTCATTTTGGGGACACTACACTTATTTTATTATTGGCTCTTAAGCGTCCAACATTTAGTTTCATACAAAATTGTAGATCTTATAACTGTGCGGTAAAAGTTTACTTTAAGCAGTACTTTTCTATCACTGATGACATGCAAAACACTCCTCCCTTTCATCCACCTTAAATCTTATGGTTGAAGTGTATTATATTATTTCTTAAGCACTCAAATAAATATTTGATTCGTTTAAAAACGTTTCCAAAAATAGGTATATTTTTTAGTATGTCATCTGTAACCTTACACATATCAAGTAGTATATACATCAAAAAATTTCTTTGGCACAATATACATAAAATAATTATTCAAATATCTACAGATAATCACATCAAACTAAAAATCAATGTTATAAAACTCATACCGATTATGGACTTGTTCGAAATATTAGGCCATTAGTCGAATTAGTGAGTCATTAGTTGAACTGATTTAAACTGGTATATATTAAAATATATAAATTCCATATATATATAGAGCAAAATACAATTTTAATTTATACTAATTTAAAAGAAAATTAATAAGGATCGATGAAAAATAATTATTAATATCAAAATAGTACTAATAACTTCATAAACGTAGAAAATCTTGAAATAAAAAGAGAATATTACTAATGAAGATAAAGAATACAAACAATACTAGAAAAAATGTAGCAACAATATATATACTCGCACACGATTTCTATTTTCTAAGACCAATAAAGGAAGCTTTGTGCCACCCCCACACATAATTATTGACACATAATAATTCTACATGCAAGCCAATTGACACAACCTGTGATGAATAGGACAACAACCCAAGCTTGTGATTGCTTGCAATAAATGAACCGACGAGCTTCGAAAGGTGGCCTCAATGAACAAACAATGTGGCATCGCCGATGACTAAGCTTTGCATAATAGACAATGCAAAGGAGACACACTTAGGCGCTCAGGGTTCACACTTCACTTGCTTTCGAAGTGGATTCTAGAAAATTTTTCACTATTTCATAGATTCATCAAAATTCAATCGAGTCACTAGTTTTTACTCAAAATCGACTGGGTCAAGTTGGTTTTCGATCTGATAAAAGACTTGGTTGGTCATATGTCTGGTTCGCGGTTAGATATCGGCTGAACTAGCCTATTCAAGTTGAGTTTTTTTTTTTTTTTTTTTTTTTCTAGAATATCCTCCCAACCGGTAGGTAAGAGACTAATCTCTCAGGATACTGTCAGGCGCAAAACGGGGATCCCTCCCAACAGTATTTTTTCCATACACATGGATTCAATGATCGATCCCAGGACCACATGCTTAAGGGACCCGAGCTCATTCCACTCGGACCAATACTTTAATAACACTGCTAAAAACTACTCTAAAATACAACAAATACACTCAATTACAAGATAATATTTGAAATATAGAACGTACAATAAATAAATAAATAATCATAAAATTGGCTATAAGTTTGTTATTGTCATATTAAAATATAATTGGTATAGCAACAAAATAAAATAAATCCAGTTATTTTATTTTGTTCTGTTTGATTCTATCATTTTTAATGGAATCAAAATGTTATTTTTTTTCTTCATGTAATATTTTATTTTTAATTTAATACACACCAAACAAAAAAAAATCAAACTCACATATTTTATTTTATTTTATTTTGATGTATCTACCAAACATTACTAGTGAGTAATTCAGTTGGCTTCATTGTGATTGGATTTCCACTACATCTTTCGGCGTGTAGGTTTCATTAACAAAATTTCAGTATTTTATTTTTGGTCGAAAAAATTTCAGTATCAACCAATGACAAGAGATACATGAGCCCGAGAAAAGGGGCTAGGTCCATCTGTAGAGTCCACATGCAAATTAGCAAGAAAGTTGAGAGGTGGGTAACTGAAGTGTCGATCCATTATTTAAGCGAAGCCCATTAAAAAAATAATGTCTAGGGTATCCGTTTGGGAAGTTGAGAAGTTCATAAAAAGAATGTGTTATATAAGGACCTTAATTTATTGACAAAAGAGGCTTATTAACAACAAGAACTTTAAATTTAGTTGTAATAACCATTTAAGGGCATCAATTTTAATAAAATATTGGGTAAATTTATGAATAAAAATGTTTTAGGTTATATTTAAAATTTTATTTGTTCACATTAACAAAAAAAAAAAAAAATTCTTATTAGATGAAATCAGACTATGTGAATCATAATACATAAAGTTCCATCATGAATTAAAGTTATGTTTGATTTTTAATTTGCATGAATTCTAATGCATTTTTTTATCAGCAAACAACTAATAATATTAAAATGGGTACAAGGAATACCTAAACCTATTACATTAAAGTCTAAATAGTTTTTAAACTCAGCGTGGGTTCATTAACCCATTCAAAGTAAGAAAAATAAAAGCCCTTCTTCTAGCTCTAAGCCAATGCCAAACTCTAACTCATACAAAATCCAATACATCTATATATAAAGCCCAACCCATCATTTTTAAATTTAATGTTATTTCTCAAAATCTATAAAGACCACAACAAAGTAAACCTAATGACCACCATATTTAGCCCTTTTACCTTTTTTTATGGGTCCGACATGCTATAGAAAATGATCCTTGCAGCAAGGTGGAAGAACAGTACTAATGCAATAATGCCCAACCATTGATAACATCTTGTACATAATTAATGTGAAATCTTACAATTAAACATTAAATGATTGTTATCCCTCTTTACAATCTATACACAAAATGGATCGTCCTTTATTAGTTGTACTCAAATTCTTCCTCTTTTTTCATATTATCATACTGCTTCTTTGTCAAACATATATACATTTACTTTTACTTTCTTTGTTAATGTAAAAATAAACACACACTTAGTTCTTTCATGTATTTTGTTTATGGTTTTTGACCGATAATCTTCAAATATATTTTATCGTATATTTGTTCACTTCATAAGTTGTTTTTATATAGAAGTTAGATATTTCAACCTCTCAATACTTTAATTATTAACACAAATATTTTTCAATAAAATTGAGGCCCTTAATATAAATAAAAGTCATGTCGCTTAATTGATTAGCCTTAATAGATCAGGTTTATAAGGGCCACTCTACAGAATTGTCAACATCTTTCTGATTATTTATTGGGTTATCATCGAAAGCAAAAATCACCAAAGTAATTAAACCCCAGTAATAAACTACCAGCATACACAACTTTTTTAAACAGTACATTAGGATTCAATACACATTTATCGATTTTTTTCTTCCATTAACTGTTGTGATAATTCAAATTAGAGTTAGTTAGTTAGTTACAAGTTTGTTGTAGTTACTGATAAAACAGTTAGTTACTGTTAGTTAGTGTGGGATTTGTTTACAACTATATAAGGTTGAGAAATGTAAATCAGTTTAGTAAAAATGAATAAATTCTCTTTCTGTACTTGTATTCTCTGCATAGTTTAAAGTCAGTTTCCCAACAATTTGGTATCAAGAGCTTTAACAATCTTAGACCCGTGGTTTATCATGGCAACTACAAATGGAAACTTTGTCGGCAACCTTCCAGTTCTTGATGGGAAGAATTGGGATCAATGGAGTGTAAAAATGAAGGTGATCTTTGGATTTCAAGAAGTTCTTGAGATTGTGCAACGTGGGTATGTGGAATTGAGTGAAAACCCCACGGATGTCCAACGAACCGCATACAAGGAGAACAAGAAGAAAGACTGCAAAGCTCTATTTTTCTTGCATCAATGCGTTGATCCTATGCACTTTGACAAGATAGCCTCAGCAGCGTCAGCAAAGGAAGCATGGGAGATTCTTGAGAAGTCCTGCGAAGGTGATGACGAGATCAAGAAAGTGAAGCTTCAGTCCCTCAGGAGACAGTTTGAGTTGCTACAGATGGAGAATCTTGACAAGGTCTCTGATTACTTCTCAAGGGTGTTGAGTCTTGTTAATCAGATGAGGACCTATGGTGAAAAGATTACAGACCTGATGGTCATAGAGAAGGTGATGCGTACACTGTCTCCACGATTTGATTACATAGTGGTTGCCATTGAGGAGTCTAAAAATCTTGAAACAATGAAGATTACAGAACTACAAGGTTCCCTGGAAGCTCATGAACAACGCATGAATGAGAGAAATAATGAAAGGGCACCAGATCAAGCCCTACAAGCCCAAGTGACCAAGAAAGATGGAGCTAACAGAGGAAAAGGTAGAAGAAGGAGAGGATCTGGAAGAGGATCCAAAAATGGAAGTTACAGAAGTAGTGATCAGATTGGTGTTGATCTAGATTAGGCTGAAACCTCTAGTAGAAGAGGTAGAGGTGGTCATAACCGTGGTAGGGGAAGCAAGAAGGTGTTTGATAAAAGAAAGATTCAATGTTTCAATTGCGAAGAATGGGGGCATTATGCGGATGAATGTATGTATGGCAAAGGAAAGCAAAAAAGAAATACTGATGATGAAGCTTATATTGTCCAAAATGATTCAGATTCAGATTCCAATCCTGTTATCTTGATGGTCACAACCAATGAAGATGCTATAAATTCTGAAAGTTGGTATCTTGATACTGGCTGCTCAAACCACATGACTAGCCACAAGGAATGGTTGACAAATCTTGACACAAGCAGAAAGAGTAAAATTCGATTTGCAGATAATAGAACAGTGACAGCTGAAGGAGTAGGGAATGTCTTGATTAGAAGCAAAGATGGACGAGCAATAATAATTGAGAATGTCTCGTATGTGCCTACTATGAAATGCAATTTGATGAGTGTTGGATAATTGGTAGAAAAGGGTTTCTTTGTGATCATGCAACATGATTGTCTTGAATTGTTTGATCCTGCTCAAAGAATGATCTTAAAGACTCTCATCTCATAGAATAGGACCTTCCAAGCTAATCTACAAGCTGCAGAAACACAATGTCTAGCAGCAGTAAATGATAATGGGAGTTAGTTGTGGCATTGGAGACTTGGGCACTTAAACTTCAAGAGCTTAAAGCAGTTGGCCTTGAAGAAAATGGTGGATGGATTACCCTTAATCACTACACCAAATAAAGTGTGTGAATAATGTCTAGTTGCAAAACAGCCAAGGAAGCCATTTAAGACTCACCTCCCCATGAGAGCAACTAGTCTGCTAAATGCGGTGCATTCAGATGTGTGCGGCCCCTATGAAGTGTCATCATTGGTTGGAAACAGGTACTTTATCTCATTTGTTGATGAATTTAGTAGAATGATGTGGTTATATCTTATTAGGACCAAATGAGAGGCATTTCAAACCTTTCAAAGGTTTAAAGTTATGGCTGAAAAACAAAGTGGCAAAATGATTAGAATGTTGAGAACTTATGGAGGATGAGAGTTCACGTCCAGAGAATTTGAGGCCTTTTGTGTGCAACATGGAATTCAGCATGAAGTGACAACCCCTTACACTCATCAACACAATGGCTTAGCTGAGAGAAGAAACAAAACTGTGTTTGACATGGCAAGGAGCATGTTAAAACAAAAGAACCTACCACACTCATTTTGGGGAGAAGTAGTCTCAACTGCATCCTACATTCTAAATAGGTGTCCAACAAAAAGATTGAAGAATGAAGTGCCTGAAGCAGTATGGACAGGGAGGCAACCAACTGTAAGTCACCTCAGAATTTTTGGATCTTTATGCTATACACATGTACCTGATGAAAGGAGGAGAAAGCTTCAAGACAAAAGTGAGTCAATGATTTTAGTTGGATATCATCCAACAAGAGCTTATAGGCTCTTTGATCCGGTTAAGCAGCAGATCTGTGTAAGTAGAGATGTGTTTGTGTGTGAAGATGATGCTTGGAACTAGACAGGTAAATTGAACATCATTAAATCAGATAAATCTACATTGATTCATGTTGATATGGACAATTAAATTGAAGGCTTAGCAGTAGATGAAGAGCAATTGCAACCACAAAGGCCTCAAAGACAAAGACATCTCCCCCAAGATATGCTGATTTTGAAATGTTTCCTAATCAAGCAATTACTGCAGAAGGTGATTTAGTGCATTTTTCACTATTAGCAGATGCAGAACCTATTGAATTTGAAGATGCTACTAATTCAAAGGAATGGAAAGCAGCCATGATAGAAGAATTAAAGGCAATTGAGAAGAATCACACCTGGGAGCTAGTTGAATTACCCCCTAATAAGCAGCCAACTGGGGTCAAATGGGTATTCAAACTGAAATTGAATCTAGGTGGCTCTATAGCTAAGCATAAAGCAAGGTTAGTGGCCAAAGGATTTTTACAAAGACCAGGGTTGGACTATACAGAGGTGTTTGCACCAGTGGCAAGAATAGAGACAATAAGACTTGTGGTAGCTTTAGCATGTGGAAAAGGATGGCCCCTAATACAATTAGATGTCAAATCAGCATTTTTGAATGGACCTCTTGAGGAAGAAGTATATGTGACACAACCTCCTGGGTTTGAAATCAAATGTAGAGAAGAAAAGGTGTACAAACTAAACAAAGCATTGTATGGGCTAAAGCAAGCCCCACGGGCTTGGAATAGGAGAATAGACTCATTTCTCCTTGACAACAGATTTTTCAAGTGCACTGTTGAACATGGAATTTATGTCAAAGCACAGGAAAATGGAAGATTATTATTGTTGATTTGCCTTTATGTTGATGACTTGCTGATTACAGGGAGCAACATGAGGGAGATTGAGGAACTAAAATCTGTGTTGATGTTAGAATTTGAAATGAAAGATCTTAGCAAATTGTCATATTTCCTTGGTATGGAGTTTGTGAACACTGCTAAAGGGATGCTTCTACATCAAAGAAAATATTTTGTTGAGTACTTAAAAGATTCAACATGGTAGATTGCAATGCTGCTGCAACTCCAGCTGAAACAAATGTTAGACTTGAAAGAGGGGATGGAGATGAAACTGTTGATAGCACATTGTTTAAGCAAATTGTTGGAAGTCTAAGATACTTATGCAATAGCAGGCCTGGCATTTGCTATTCTGTTGGAATCATTAGTCGATTTATGGATGACCCAAGGAAGTCTCATTTACTAGCTGCCAAAAGAATTTTGAGGTATCTAAGTGGGACATTGGATTATGGGATTCTGTTTCCCTTTAAATCAGACCAGAAGGTGAATGAATTACTAGGTTTTTCTTATTTAGATTGGAGTGGAGATAGGACTGACAGGAGAAGCACCACAGGGTATTTGTTTAAGTTTCTAGGTGCACCAATATCATAGTGTTCTAAGAAACAACCCGTAGTTGCTTTATCTTCATGTGAGGATGAATACATAGCTAGTTCCTATGCTGCATGTCAAGCAATTTGGCTTGAATCGGTTCTCAAGGACTTGATGATCAGAGTGCAAAATCCTATGAAGCTAATGGTAGACAATAAATCAGCCATCAACTTGGCTAAAAATCCTGTATCTCATGGTAGAAGCAAGCACATAGAAACCCGGTTTCACTTCCTAAGGGACCAGGTAAACAAACTGGAAATGATTTACTGCCATATAGAGGTGCAAATTGCTGATGCCTTGACTAAGGCATTGAAGAAGGAACAATTTGAAGAACTAAGAAAGTTAATGTGTGTTGTATCTTTGAAAATTTTGAATTAAGGGGGAATGTTGTGATAATTCAAATTAGAGTTAGTTAGTTAGAAGTTTGTTGTAGTTACTGATAAAACAGTTAGTTACTGTTAGTTAGTGTGGGATTTGTTTACAACTATATAAGGCTGAGAAATGTAAACCAGTTTAGTAAAAATGAATAAATTCTCTTTCTGTACTTGTATTCTCTGCATAGTTTAAAGTCAGTTTCCCAACATTAACTACAATGTACTTTCAACCTTAAGCAAGGTCTCGGGTTAATCCCCGTTGGGAGAGCTAGCCCCACCATGATGTGGATGTTCCCGGCTCGAATAGGATTACCTCCGGTGGAGAATACATGTGGTTAAAAAAAATGTAAATTCAAATGTTGATGGACCCACTTGAAGAATGGAAGACGATAAAATTGAAAGGGAAGAGGTTGGTGGAGGAACGAAGAAGGACTTAATTTGTAGTTGTGAAAATTGAACGGGCAATGACATATATAGTTTATTTTAATACTAATGAACTTATGATTCGCAACTAATGACTTATGAGGCTTTCTTAATTTGGTGCGGTACGGTTATGGGGGCACCAGCACAATGAGAGCATATTCTTTTGCAGCCACGAGAAGCAATATGCGTGGTGGGTGTGGATTGTTGTATGCATGGGCCACATGACCCTAGCTTGAAAAATAACAATTAAAATTTAAATAGTTTCATAATTTATATATGTGTGTCTCACTTTATAGGAATTAATTGAATTCAATTATACTTCAATATCCAAGCCTCCAAGGCCTTGATCAATATTCAATAATCTCAGTCCTTTAATTGAAACGGTGAAACCAAACAAAGGGATTAGGTGAGAGGTGAGAGGTGAGAGGGTGCTTTTGGCAAGTTTGGTGGTGTTCAAAGAAGGCACTGTGGGATGACAAAAGCACGTGTCATTTGTGTGTCAACTGTCAAACCCACCATCTATAGAAAGATGAAGGTGCACTGTGATTGGGTTTGGTGGTGTTGAATTCACACTTTGAAGGTTCGCTTTATTTTGGAACCTGTAAAATAACTGAAAGAAAAAAAAAAATTAATTGGGAGGGACGCCACTAGACTATAGGGTTGGTTAGGAAGAAATTCTCTTGTACCCCTGGTCGAGGATTTTGACACCTTCTTTAATCATTCAATAAAATTCTCTTAATTTTTTTAAACGATTTTAGTATTTTTACAGCTGTGGAATAATGTTTTAATTATTACAATTTGTATTTTTAATTTTTGAAAAACTTTCTGACCCGGTGTAACCACATTATCTTATAGTATTCTTTATTGTGCTTTCTCATTTTTCACATTCTCATTTGCAATATACGTGTGTCTCATTCAAAATCCACTTTATGTCTTTGAAATGATTTAGCATGAAATACACCACTTGTTCCTATATAGCTTTGGTCTTTATACCTCCCTTCAATCCAAAAAAATAAGAAGGTACGTACCAAAACCCTCTCTGGCCGGAGGGTACCGAATTCTGACACTTTTTATTTTGTCCGGTGTGCATTAAAATAAGAGATAACAAATTCATACAATAACTCATACAACACATTTTTTTTCTCTATATCTCTCCATCGTGGAATTTTAGGATGAACCCTAAATTCTTGGGTTTACGATAGACTTTTACTATAAATAGTATAAATTTATTATTAAAAAAATTAATAATATATTTTATTAATTTAAAATTACTTTTTATAGTGCTAAAGTGTGGGGTCTATAGTAGATCCCAAACTTAAAAGGATCCACCCTAAAATTACCCGTCTCCATATATATATATATATATATATTTCTCTCTTTCTCTTTTAAGGTTATATGTTATGGGGTTATATGAGTATCATTTCTCTTAAAATAATCACATATGTTTCGGTTTGATACAGGATACATGTACAATAGTAGGGATGGCAATGGGTACCCTCTGGGCAGGGTACCTTAGTGCCCGTCCCCATACCTGCACTTTCAGAAAAAGCTCGTACCTGTGCCCATACCTGCATGGGCAGCAACTTTAATGCCTGTCCCCGTACCCGCTGGGCACCTATATGCCCATACTCGCGCCCGTTACCCGCAATTTAGTTAAGTGAAAAATTAATAACTCATTAAAAATATATTAATTAAAGAAAATTATAACTCAATTGAAAAAATACTCAAAAATTATCTAAACATATTTATTAAATATCAATGACATAACAATTTAATTAAATCGAAACACAATACGTTAATATTCTAAAACATAATTAATGTTAAAATATTTTTATTAAATATTAGAATATACTTTCACATTACACTATTTTATAAACTTGGATATCATGTGTTAGCATTCTCCGTGATGTGCAAAAAATTATTATTAACACTAATTAGGGTCCGTTTGGTTTACAGTTGAGTAGAATTTATTCTAGAAATGAATGGTTGACATGGATAATGCACGCTTTATGAAGTACGTTGAACGGAAGTGATTTAAAATCAATTCTGTAAAACCATGGTTTTGAACTGTGAAAATTTAAAACAAACGGGTCATTAGTCATATATTATAAAGTAAAAAACACAAATAGATAGTTTTAAAAATATAATTTTAATTTATAATATTATATATATATATATCAATTATAAATGATATTATTTATTAACTAATTTAGTATATATATGAGTGTGGGTATGGGGCTGCCTGGGCATCACAGTGCCCGTACCCGCGCCCATCCCCGTTAAAAAATGCGGCCTATTGCCCGTACCCGCACTCATATCCGTTTTGCGGGTTTTTACCATGTTCATTGCGGGTAATTTTTGCGGATGCCCATAAGGCTTGAGCTTAATTCTCATTCCTATACAATAGTTAATAGGTGTGCATTAAAATTTTAAACCACATTTTCTTTTTTTCGCACCTTAATAGTTTAATTCAATTTTTGAGTTGGCAAATGACGACTTTATTTTATTTATTTGCTTAATTATTTTATTTTTTGAATTTTTTTTACTAAAATTGCGAAAATCAAACACTTCTGAAATATTCTTTCAAAATAAAAAAAAAACACTACTGAAATAGAAGGTTTAATATTAATTTTATTTAGATGTTTTCTTTTTTACAGAATTTTATTAAGATGTTGAATGTTGACATACAACTTACAGTAGTTTTTTTATATTGTTTTAGTAAAACTGTGAGCATAATTAGCGGCTTATTTTAAAGTCATGACCCTTAATTTATGTATGCAAAAAAGATTCATGATGTATCCAAAAAAAGTCATGACCCTTAATTACGATTTAACTTGTGGCTCTCAAAGTCACACGACTATCAGAAAACTAATGTGTTAAATATAACTAACATATTATAATATATAATTTGTGGTTACCACGAGTCTTCAACTAGCAATTAGCTATATATTATATATTATATATGACACATAATTTGTTAGTTAATATATCTTATTTAGTAACTAGTAATAGTAGTAAGACTAGTAATATATATATAATAATAATAATAATAATAATAATAATAATAATAATAATAATAATAATAATAATAATAATGGTCTGTCTAAGGTGGATCATGGTTCACGTGATCTAGAAGGTAAAAATAAGGTAATTTTGATTCTTGATCATCAAATTCAATGTTCATTTTATTAATGATGGATATTAAACTAATTTCCATTTACATTTATAAAATATTAGTTAAAAAAAATAAAAAACTAAATTGATTATATCGTATAATGTAAAAAAATTTACCCTTTTAACTTTAGATTGATAGAATTTCAACGAAACTAACATAGGTTATAATGTAAATTCATATTTTCCATTAAATTAAACTCAAATAATCATATAAAGACCATTTAATAAAAAATAAAACTATTTATTTACCTTTAATAATCAATAATAATATGTAAGTTGGATTAGGTGAACCAAATTTTGCTTCCTCCACCTAAAATTGTCCATATAATAAGTTGTGGTTAACAACCACAAATTTAGAATAAATCATTGTTTACGTCTATGGCTTTATTAAAACAAAAAAAAAAATATTTATCTTAAGTCACGTATTAAGTAAAAAAGGTAGTGAATTTAATATTAAAAAATTAAGTTGTTTATTTAAATCTTCTTTATTAACCGGTGATTGGTTTGAGTTGTATATATATTTAATTTTCCTTAAATAATGTTTTGGGTTTGATTATTGTGTACAAAATAAAATCATGTAATCCCATAGAGGATATATACAAGTTGTTTAAATTAAAAATTATATATATATACATATATATTGTTACGTACCTGCTAAGCTCGGCCAGGGTAAGCTCGACCAGGTAGACCTGACACACCATAGCAGGATCCTTGGCTTGATCAAAGGAGGGAATCAGACAAATAAGGAAATGGTTGATGTTAAGCAGCCTGACAGCATAATCAACACATGTTGTCTCCCAATCAGCAAATCATGCCATATATAGAAGATACCCCCAACACCTATAAAAGGAGGGGCGTAGGCAGCATCAAAACACACACTAGCTTCTTCACTTAGCCTGGTTGTACCCCATGAGTAGAATTTAGGCTTTGTAAGAACATTTGGCGCCCACCGTGGGGCTCTGGTAAAACTCTCCCAGAGTACCACAAGAATTCCAAAAATGGTAAAAACAAGATCCAACGCCAACGAAAATGGACCAACATTGCAAGAACTCGCACAACAGCTCGAACAACTCAGACAAGAAAACCAGAGGGTCCTGGAGGAAAATAGGGTGATGCGAGAGCAACTGAATGATGCGCAAGACTCTCGGGAAGAGGAGGAAGACACATACTCTTCAGGAACTCAAACCCCCTCAGAACGTTCAGGACCACAGGTTCACGTAAATAATCATACTGATTCACGTTTTCATCCTTTCACTGATTATATAATGTCTGTTCCTTTACCAAGATATTTTAAATTTCCTGACTTTCCTGTCTACGATGGAACAACTGATCTGAATTCACACCTCACTAGATTTCACACGATAATGCTCACAACTGGTGCTACTGACCCTGTTTTTGTGTAAGATTTTTCCAGGGACTTTGACAGGACCCGCGCTTGCAATGGTATTCGACTCTGACTCATGGATCAATAAAAGATTTCGACGAGTTAAACACAACCTTTAAAAACCAATTCTCGTCAAGCTGTCCCTTCAAGAAAACAAAGGACAGTCTGTTTAGCATACTTCAAGGAGACGACGAGCCACTCAAGGATTACATCAACCGTTTCAACAGAGAAGCCACGCAAGTAAAAGAGCTGGATCCTAAGATTCATCTCCGGGCAATCATCAATGGAGTGAAAGAAGGTCAGTTCACAGACTGTAACATCCCAAATTTTATAAATAAAAGAAAAGGAAGAAATAATAGTGTTATTATTTTTAATAATATTAATTAATTAAATAAGAGGAATAAATAATAGTGTTAACATTATTAGTAGTTTTATTAATAAAGCTATTTCAAACTTAAAAAAAGGATAAGGGGGTTGAGAGTGGGCCCAACCCAATTAGGCATTTTAGTAAGGAGGGATTATCAGTTCACCCTAATCCTTATTCTTCAAATCGTTAGAGAGCAAAAACGCTAAGGAGGGGAGAAACCAAGTCTCAAGAGGAGATTGCTGGAGAGTAATCATCGAGAATCAAGAAAGAGTCTTCCTTGTTGTTCGATCTTCACTTCAAGGTATGGTGGGGGAAAGGGTGCTGCTTGTATGTGTATGTGGGAGTGCTTGGGTAGCGAGGGCAACCATAAGACCCTCTAAGACTTTAAATTCGAATTGATATGTGTGTATTGAGTATTGTATGATGAGAATCTGTCGTTTGATGATTAAATGTATTGTTCTTGGTGAATCTTGAATTAAATTGAAGAGGGGTAACGAGAATAGCGAAAAGGGGTAAATAAGGGTTTGATGACTGAGGGATCATGATGCATAACTGTGAAAATCTGTGTACAGATTGGTGTTTTTGGCTGAGTTTGTTTGATATAAACGTGTACGATTGATGTATTAACCTTAAGGCTTGATTAGAGGTTGAAGAAACGGGTGAAAAGGGGCAAAAACGCAGTACAGTCGCGTTATGCGACACTTGCGCGTCCTAAAAATTTAAAGATTTAACAGAAAATAACATAATAAGTACTGCATAATATAGATAATGTATCAGTGGCAATAATATACAGTACATATCAAAAGGAAAATAAAAGAAAAATAGTAAGAAAAAGAAGGAAAAACACCAAATAGGAAAGAAAAAATAATCATCCTGGTCCATGTGAGCAGCTCTGGCATCAGCTTCTCCATCCCCCCTGGGAAAATAAGCCTATCCCCAGGCCACTGTAAATAATCATGGAACTGCGCAGGGGTCATGGGGTCCACACGAGCCTGATAATGTCTACTCTGAAAATGAACAACTGCTCGGTGAATAGTGGACATCTGAGCCATCAAATGAGTGTGTTGGGCCTCAAGACGCTGGGCCCAGACAGGAGCATGCATGTCTGCTGGTGGTGGTGGTGGTGCCTGCTGCTGCTGCTGCTCCTCAACCTGTAACTCCTCAGCCAGGATACAGTTGGCTTCAATGTATGCTCTGGTCATGGGAAGTGCGATGCAAACCCTAGGGTGTACATCCACACCCCTAGATCTGCAGAGTGTTGTGATAAGAGAGGGGGAAGCCAAGCCTGATCTTAGAGTTAGGGGTCCTACGCCCCACAACAGATGCAAAGTCTGATATCTTCTAAACAATTCTAAACAGGCAAAGTGAGAATGAAACTCATGCTAAAAAATCATGTCATCAGTAACATGTAATATTGCACAATCATTTATGTATGGAATGCAAAAATATCAGAGCAATTAATTAAGCATGCATGCACCAACAAAATAATTTGCAGAAACTATTGAGCACTCAGAAACTACCACCTAAACAAACAGGAATTACTCACAAAGAATCCTAACATGCAATTTAGTTTAAAGCACTATGGATAATTATTTCTTTCCTAAAGATTCCTAAAATCCTAAGTTTTCCTATCCTAAGGTCATGCTCAAATAAAATAAAAAATCAAAATTTCAATCGGTTAAAAAGAAAGAAAATTATAAAAACATACCTGGTATAAGCTCAGAAATTGAAAATGAAGGCTATAGGAGTGTGATAAGTGAAAATCATATGATAAACTAGAGCACTTTTTAGTTCACTTATCAAGGATAAAATGGTATTTTTGCCCCAGTTAATCCCTTTTTATTAAATATTAGATAAATTGTATTTATTAATCTTAGATTTGAATTTGATGCTATTTTGATAGAAATATTGCTGATTTTTGTAGAATATTTCAAGGATTTGATTTGAGGGAAAGATAGCATTAAATAAGGGAGATATCTGCAAAATTTGAAGTTTGATTGAAGGCAATTAATGAAGATTGGAAGATTATTTGTGAGCAATAATGAAGATTTGAAGAATATCCGAGAGCCATTAATGAAGATATCTTTGCCAATCAAACAAGGATTCTGCAGACAACCTTCCCAAATAAATCAAAGATGCTCAATAATGCAAGATTTCATCAAGAAAAGGGAAACAAGGAAAGAAAATCAACCAAAACCAGTCTCGGGGAGAGATCAAGTTAAAAGGAGAAAGATTGAAGCTGCAGGACGCGTTGCACACTTGAACCTGCGCTGTAGAGCAGGGTGAAGCGCAACCCTCTGGTTTCTGCGCTGTAGCGCAGAGTGAAGCGCAGATCACGCTGGTTCTTGCCCTGTTGTTGTTTTTAGATAGATTTCTCCCCAATTTTCTTTATCTTTCCTTAGCCTATAAATAAGAACCTCTTGCACCAGATCAAGTGTGCACAATTATTGTAATTCAGTCATATTCCAGTGATAATGCACCAGTTCTAATTTTAGAGTAGGAGAGGAGGAGCGCTTCACAAGGATTGAAGATGGTGACAGCATATTCGGTGGTTTGTATGGCAACCTAGTGTAGTTAACTCTCCATTAGGATTGGATGTAATTGATTCTATCCCCAAGTGTATGTAAACTCTATATTATTATTTCCTGAGCTCTCTGTCTATAATATTGGTAATCTTATTCTGTGCTTAATTCCTAACTTCTGCGCTTGCGCCAGAGTTATAGGCTAGTTTCAACTAGGATTGAGGACGGGGGGAGCGGATTATGAAGAAACCCATTCTATGAGTGAATAAGAGGACTCAGTAGCCAGTGAACCGAAACATAGGCGTTGCTAGTGATTGATGGGTAGTGTGAGTACTCTAATGAAGGGCGTCTACAGGATGTGCATGGTTATTAAATTGCCGATAGCAAAGGATTAGTTGATTGTCAATCCAGGAAGCGAAACATGGATGTATTCTAATGAGTGATGGGTAGTGACAATACTCTAGCGAAGGTACGTCCAGAGTGGTAGGCCTCGTTTATCAATTAGTTCTTTTACAAACGGAATAAAAGAAAGCAAAATAAGTCGAGGGTAAGTCTATCGCCTGGGAGAGCCCGCATAGATTACATTTGAGCGTGTGAGGCCGCTGGTAACTCGGGGTCTTAGCAATATAGTTTGTCTACGGTATTATAGAGTAAACCTAAAATAATAGATAGTTTTTACATGCACAAAGGGTGTGATGATATGAAGTCCAATCCTAATCCAAGTAAAGTGTCTCTAACTCTTCCTTTATATTTTTGTTACTCATTAATTTGCAATTTACAATTTCCACGCATAATATCCTCACAAATCTGTTATTTGTCTATTGATAAATAAATCACGAGTATATGTGAATTGACCGTTCCCTGTGGATACGATAACTCTCTTACTATTATACTACTGGATTTTGGTTCGCTTGCCAGAAACCCATCAAGTATTTTTGGTGCCGTTGTCGGGGAACGCTTTCCAATTCGTGCAAACCTTGGAGGTCTAATTATCAAGTCATATCTATCTTAGGATTTCTTTTATTTATTATTCTTATTATTTTAGGAAATTTTTATTTAGGAAATTTGTAGTGTTTCTATTATTATTAATTCTCTTCAACACTTATCCTTTTTTAAAGTTTCTTGTTTTTGCTTTTGAGAAGCCAAGTGTCCCCAAATCAGCTACAATTTGTGCCAGAAATAGAAATGACATCAAGGAAGAACAAAAGTAGAAACAAGAGAAGGAGACGAGGGAGAAGTCGAGAAGAAAACTAAAATATTTTATTTTTAATAAAAAAATTATTATCATTATTATTATTTTTTTAAAAAAATATATTTTTTATTATTATTATTATTTAAAAAAAAAACTAAATTATTATTTTTTGTTATTTTGTTCTTCTCATCTAAGCTAAAATTTGTTTGAGCATCTTGATTATTTCTCTTGAGAAAACAGGTAACAGAAAAATGGGCAAGGATAAGCTTAAGGAGACAATCTCAACATTCTCTATTCAACTACCCCAAGTGAAGTAAATGTTGAATGGTTTCTGAATGGCAAAATCCACCAAGAAAAACGCTTGGAGATTATCAAAATCCATCAAGCAGAACCCTTAGAGATTATGTTAGACATCAAGAACTAGAGTATTTCTCCCATACACCGATTCACGGTAACTTCTCTAATTATAACAATTATTCTAACAATTTTTCACAGGATTGGGGAAGTTACCAGAATCAGAATTTTGGATGGCACCAAGATGATGTTTCACTCCGCATGCAACCTTCTTTCCAACAGCAGCAAAGTTACTCAAAATATGATGAGTTTTTGGAAGAACTCAATCGATACAATATACAATTTCAGAAGGAGAGAGAAGAAACAAGAAGAAAAAATGATGCTTTGATAGCGCAGCTAGCAGAAGAAAGGGAGTTAAGACTTCAGAAGGAAAGAGAAGAAGCAAGAAGAAACACTGACACCTTGCTGGAGCAATTAACAGAAACAGAAGCCAACCAACAGTCAGAACAAATCTCAGCAAGGCATTCAGATAGTGACGATTTTATTGAAGAAAAGTGGGATGAATTTATACAATTTCAGCTATATTGTGAAAGAGAAGGACTATCCGCTGACCTCGTACTAGATGAGATAGACAATATGATCAACTGTTGGAACAAGCAATTTTCAGCAAATGCACTACCCAACCCTGAAGAACAGTGTGACGACATTGTTCAGCTGATAGGGGAGGAAATCAATGACAATCTGGCTGATGAAGAAGATGAAATTGAAGAAACACAAGAAAGGGAATTAGAAGAAGTTGATGAAGACAAAGAAAAAGAAGAAGGTGAAGAAGAAGAAGAAGAAGAAGAAGAAGAAAAATGAGAGGAGGAAACAGAAAAGATGGTGCTAGAAGAAGAGAATGACTGTAAAAGGGAGGTAGAGAATACAACATATGAGGGTGTACATGATGAAAAAGATTAAGAAAATGAGAAAAAGAGTGAACATGGAGATGGAGAATCAAAGCCCGAGGAAGGACGGGAAGTAGTACCAAGACCAAAGACCTTGCCTTATCCAACCAGTCCTCCAGAGGAAGATCAAGAAAGGCATGGTGCAAGTGATAAACCTTCCAGACCTCACAAAAGAAAGGCCTGCAATCACACTGACCAGGAAAAGGCAAAGAGAAGAAAAGTCAAGCTAGAATCAAATTCAGAGCCTAGAGCCAGATTGAAGATCAAGTGGTCAGGTGTGTTCCATATCAAAGACCCCCCTGAAGCAAAGAAATTGAGAGCAATCAATTGTAAATCATCAAAGCTTCACAGTACAGGTTGTTCCAAGGCAAGATTATGGGGAGGTATATGGGCCAAAGAAAGGAAGGGTGCAACTCACAAGCTCAACAAAATATTTCAGTTTCAGCCACCTTGAAAGAACAGGCGTCGAGCTAGAAGACGTTAAACAAGCGCTTCCTGGGAGGCAACCCAGAGATTTTTAAGTTTTTAATTGTTTTAGTTTTATTTTGTTAGGATTTTTTATTTTTTTAGGATTTAGGAAACTTTCAAAATTGATTGGAATAAGTTTGTGGAAAATAAAATTTTTAAATAATAGGAAGCAGCAGAAAAACGTGACTGAAAATTGCAAAATTACATTCTATTTTATGCGCTTCACCTGCGCTGTAGTGCAGGTAAAGCGCAGGAATGCAATTTTAGTCACTGTCTTCTGCGCTTCACTTACGCTGTAGCCCAGGTGAAGCGCAACAATACGAAATTTTAAAAAATCTCTTGTTTTCTCATGTACTGTTTCTCTACTTCCTAAGCTTTTCTTTTCACTTTTTCCACTCACAAATCTCCATCAATTTTGAAAACTTTCAAGTTTGATTTTTACCAATTGAAATCTTCATTTACTCTATGATTTGAATTTTAGGATAGCAACTTTAGGATTATGAATGTGTATAATGTTGATAATTGCTATCTTGAATATGATTATGACTATGTGGAACATGAAGAACAATTTGCTTGATTGGAATGCCCTTTGTTTTGTGAGTTATTGAAGTTGAAAGTGTTATGCTCTGTTTCTTTCAAAAATCTTGAACTTTCACTTTCCATGGATTGATTGAATGCTTGCAAAACAAATGAGTATGATTTGTTTTAGGAAGTCATTACCAAGTGCACTGAACTTTGTTGTGAAAATATTAATTCTTTGAATTATGCTTGCAAATTGGTTAATGATAGGCTTTCATGTTATTCATGAATTGCACAAACTGCTGCAAAGTATAAAGACCAGTTGACCTTAAACCAATCAGGAGTACTAGACCCATACCCAAGCATGCTGCTTGAAGAGTTCCGGATATTCTTGCAGTGGCCTGGGGACAGGCCTATTCATCCAGGGGGAGGTGGAGCAGCAGTAGGATATGGACTTACAGGATACAAAGGATGAAGATTGATACTGGTGTTTTCTTTCTTTTAGTTTTTCTATTATTTTATAGAATTTTTTTAGTTAATTGGGATTTTTATTTGGTATTTCATTTTTTTTAATTTTTAGAATTTTTAAAACTTTTAGGACCTTAGGAATTAGGATTTAAGGTAAAATTTTTCAAATTCTCTGTAATTAAGTAGTTTAACTAACTAGATTAGGAAAAATGATAGGGTTTTGTGATTAACTCCATGTTCAGTTAGGATTAGGATACTTCTTAGAAGGACCTATCAAGATAGTTAATTAAAACCAGTAAGTGCTTTATCAAGGAATTTTAGCCAATAACCAGTGAGCTGTGAGCCCAAACACTAAAATTGAGAGTTTTTCACCGCTGCTTGTCAACTATTATTGCTTGAGTTTCTGAATTTTGTCTTGCTAGTGGAGGATATGGAAGTGACAAAGGCATGTTTTGTGATTATAATATTTTGCTCAGTGCCAAATAGCTAACCTTGATTATATTTTTCCAATTTTCTTGAGAGTCCAGTTGAGCCTTTAATGTTTCTTTTGATGCACCCCAGCCATACTTAATGATTATATCCCGTCCCTTCACACTTGGGATAGAGAGCACGGTTGCAACACAACAAGATGGGACAAAAGGTTGGTGGATTGAAGGGTCAAAGAATTTTCAAAGAGCAGGCACAAGAAATAAAAAAGAAGAGTACTCCCTCATGAATAAATTCTCTATGTTATTGTTTATGAAAAAAAACAAAGTTCAAAAAAAAAGAAAAGAAAAATTATCTGCACAAAGGTGTGGAAATTGAATAAGTTGGGGAGTACTTCTTCAAACAAAGAGGCCAGCTGAAAAAGGGTGACAGTTCAAGAATAACTTGGTGAATTGAGAGAAGTTCCAAAACACAACCACAAGATGCTCTCTATTCAAAGTGTTCATTGCATATCTAAAAAAACCATAATTTCTTGATAGCCCAGCCTCATTACAACCAAAGGAAAGACCTTTTGTTCCATATTAACTACTTGTAGGTTCAGATGTTGGAAACGACTATCAATTCTAGTTGTTCAACGGTGGTGAAAAAGATTGAGGGAAACACTTACCCGTGAGAATGAGAGATTTCCTTGATTTATCACTTACTACTTTAATTGCTATTTTTGAGAAGTTCGACCGATGTTTATGTTCTATTCTGATTGAGGATTGGTAACATCTCTTAATCCTGATTTTTTCTTATGTTTGGAAAGTGACTACTGCTTAATAAGGAGATGATGAAGAGTTCCTTGAATTTGTTTTTGAATTGTTTTTTATTACACAGTGAATAGAATTGATTTTTTGATTGCAAAGAGGTCTCTTGCTTGAGGACAAGCAAGAAGTTAAGTTGGGGGGTATTTTGATAAGTGAAAATTAGTTGATAAATTAGAGCACTTTTAGTTCACTTATCAAGGATAAAATGGTAATTTTGCCCCAATTTAATCCCTTTTTATTAAATATTAGATAAATTGTATTTATTAATCTTAGATTTGAATTTGATGCTATTTTGATAGAAATATTGCTGATTTTTGCAGAAGATTGCAAATAGTTGATTTGAGGAAAAGATAACATTAAATAAGGGAGACATCTA
Source organism: Sesbania bispinosa (assembly GCA_026901365.1). NCBI lineage: Eukaryota > Viridiplantae > Streptophyta > Magnoliopsida > Fabales > Fabaceae > Sesbania > Sesbania bispinosa. Next base: position 693,891 of record QLOH01000239.1, read on the forward strand.
CAAGATTTGAAGTTTGATTGAAGGCAATTAATGAGGATTGGAAGATTATTTGTGAGCAATAATGAAGATTTGAAGAATATCTGAGAGCCATTAATGAAGATATCTCTGGCAATCAAACAAGGATTCTGCAGATAACCTTCCCAAATAAATCAAAGATGCTCAATAAATACAAAGATTTCATCAAATAAAGGGAAACAAGGAAAGGCAAATCAGCCAAAACCAGTCTCGGGGAGAGATCAAGTTAAAAAGAGAAAGATTGAAGCTGCAGGACGCATTCTGCGCTTCAACCTGCGCTGTAGCGCAGGGTGAAGCGCAACTCTCTGGAACCTGCGCTGTAGCGCAACTTGAAGCGCAGGTCACGCAGATTTGTTCCCTGTTGCCATTTTTAGATAGATTTCTCCCCAATTTCCTTTGTCTTTCCTTAGCCTATAAATAGGAACCTCTTGCACCAGATCAGGGGTGCACGATTATTGTAATTCAATTGTATTCCAGTGATAATGCACCAGTTCTAATTTTAGAGTAGGAGAGGAGGAGCGCTTCACAAGGATTGAAGATGGTGACAGCATCTTCGGTGGTATGTATGGCTACCATGTGTAGTTAACTCTCCATTAGGATTGAATGTAATCGATTCCATTCCTAAGTGTATGTTGAACTCTATCTATTTATTTATGCAGTTCCTTAACTATAATATTGGTAATCTTGTTCTGTGCTTAATTCCTAACTTCCGCGCTTGCGCCGGAGTTATGGGCTAGTTTGTAATTAACGTTACGACTAGGATTGAGTTTGGGGGAGCCTAGACATAGGAAACTCAACCTCTGAGTGAATGAGAATACTCGGTTAACCAGTGACCGAAACATGAGTGTTGCTAATGATTGATGGGTAGTGTGAGTATCCTAATGAAGGGCATCTAAAAGATAGGCATGGTCTAATGGATCGATAGCAAAGGATTAGTTGATTGTCAATCCAAGATTCGAAACGTGGATGTATTCTAATGAGTGATGGGTAGTGACAGTACTTTAGCGAAGGTGCGTCCAGAGGATTAGGCCTCGTTTATCAATTAATTCTTTTACAAATTGAATGATGAAAGCATAATAAGCCGAGGATAAGTCTGTCGCTTGGGAGAACCCGCATGGATTATCTTTGAGTGTGAGTGGAGCTTGGTAACTCAGGGTCTTAGCAATATAGTTTGTCTACAGTGTTATAGTTCAAAGCCTATAAATAATAGGTAGTCTCGACATACATGAGGGGTGTGATGAGATGGAGTTCAATCCTAATCCAAGTAAAGTGTCTCTAACTCTTCCTTTCTAATTCATTAATTATTGAATTTCAGTTTATAATTTCAACAACAATATTCTCAAAAACCGTTGTTTTCCCTTGATAAATAAATCACGAGTATACGTGAATTGACCGTTCCCTGTGGGTACGATATCTTTCTTACTATTATACTACTAGATTTTTGGTTCGCTTGCCAGAAACCCATCATTATCCAAGAAACTCTCCAAAGACCAAGCATTAAAGAGACCGAGGTAACAAATATCAACTATACAGACTCTTGGATAACCCCCTTATTTCAGTATCTCCAGGACAACAGATTACCTTCAGATCCAACAGAAGCACGCAAGATAGCTTATCACTCCAGCTTCTACGTCATCATAAATGGGCAACTCTACAGAAGAGGATACTCGACACCACTCCTTAAGTGCATCCCACAGGAGCAACAAACTCATATCTTGAAAGAAGTACATGAGGGAGTCTATGCAAGCCATGGAGGATCCAGATCCTTAGCTGCAAAGATCCTATGAGCAGGATTCTACTGGCCAACATTGAGAACAGATGCTAAAGAATTTGTTAAAAATGTGATGCTTGCCAAAAATTTTCTAAGCTAAATTACATGAGCCTAGAAAAACTACACAATATCACCTCTCCTTGGCCCTTCGCGATGTGGGGGATAGATCTCCTTGGCCCTTTTCCTCTGGCACTAGGTCAGATCAAATATCTAGTAGTTGTTATCGATTATTTCACAAAATGGATCGAGGCAGAACCATTGGCAACCATAACGGCAGGAAGAATAAGCAAGTTCATCTGGAGACAAATTATTTGTCGTCATGGCATCCCAAATACAATAATATCTGACAATGGGAAGCAGTTCGATTGCAGGGAATTCACTGACCTATGCAAGGAATACAACATAATTCATACAAAAACTTCAGTTGAACACCCACAAATGAACGAACAAGCAGAAGCAGCCAATAAGATAATCCTCAATGGATTAAAAAAGAGATTGAGGGAAACAAAAGGAAGATGGTCTGAGGAGTTACCAATGGTACTTTGGGCCTACCACACCACACCTCAATCAGCTACAGGAGAAACACCATATCGATTGACCTATGGAAGTGACGCCATGATCCCTGTAGAAATCTCCTTCATGAGCCCTCGAGCACAAGAATATAACTCTGAAAACAATGAAGAAAACCTCAGAGTCGAGCTTGATCTGCTATCAGAAGAGCGAGAAGTAGCTCATCTCAGAGAACAAGTTTGCAAAGATAGATCAGCAAGATACAACACGAAGGTACAACCTCGAAAATTCAGAAAGGGAGACCTGGTCCTACGGAAAATTGAACAAGCTCGGAAAGACCCCAGACACGGGAAGCTCGGTCCAAATTGGGAAGGTCCATTCAGGGTTAAGAAAGAAATATGATTTGGAGCATACGAGCTGGAACATTTAACTGGGAGGCAAATACCGAGGACATGGAATGCCAGACATTTAAGGTTTTACTTCAGTTAATCAAAATTGTATGATGACAGTCAGGTAAAGTACTATTTTTCCTATCTTGGTTTTTTTATCCCTAAGGAGGGTTTTCGCCAAGAAAGGTTTAACGAGGCTTAATCTATACTATAAACCAGTAATAAATTCCTTTATGCTACACATATAATTTATTCGGAAGAGTTGCTTCGCCAAAACATGCTCCAAAAACTGAGTTATATCTCAGGGCAACGAGCTTATACTCTAAAAACCAAGTCCAATACTTGGGGTATCGAGTTAAAAATATTTTCCAAAGGAAGAGTTGCTTCGCCATTATTATGCTCTAAAAACTGAGGATCACCTCAGGGTAACGAGCTTATACTCTAAAAATCAAGTACAATACTTGGGGTAACGAGTTAAAAATATTCTCCAAAGGAAGAGTTGCTTCGCCAAAACATGCTCTAAAAACTGAGTTGTATCTCAGGGTAACGAGCTTATACTCTAAAAACCAAGTCCAATACTTGGGGTAACGAGTTAAAAATATTCTCCAAAGGAAGAGTTGCTTCGCCATTATTATGCTCTAAAAACTGAGGATCACCTCAGGGTAACGAGCTTATACTCTAAAAACCAAGTCCAGAACTTTGGGTAACGAGTGAAAACAATTTTTCTCCAAAAGAAGAGTTTGCTTCTCCAATACATGCTCTAAAAACTGAGTTGTATCTCAGGGTAACGAGCTTGTAGTATAAAAACCAAGTCAAAACCTGAAGAGTGTTACCTCTGCTTCAAGAATCCAGGTCCTTCACTTGGTTATTTTTCAATAATTTCTCTAAGTTATTTAGGGAGAATTTCCCCATTACACCGAGCTGGCACCTGAAGAGTGTCACCTCTGCTTCAAGAATCCAAGCCCTTCACTTGGTTATTTTTCAATAATTTCTCTAAGTTATTGAGGGAGAATTTCCCCATTACACCGAGCTGGCACCTGAAGAGTGTCACCTTTGCTTCAAGAATCCAGATCCTTCACTTGGTTATTTTTCAATAATTTCTCTAAGTTATTGAGGGAGAGCCTAAAATTTGCTTGAACAGTGTGCTATCAACTTTTTTTTTTTGCTTTATCATTCACTAGTCTGGTATTTGCTTCATCAGGAGTAAGGGCTTCATTACAATTTAACATATTAACAAATTCCACGCCTAAGAAGTAATTAAGCATGCCCAAAACAGTCATATCAAACTCAACTTTCATTATCACCTTGAATGCTTTAATTTCCTCTTGATCACTACCTGTAATTAAAAGATCATCCACATACAAGCATACTAGAAGAATATCAACATCGGTTCTGGTCTTCACATATATCCCATACTCAACTGAACACTTCAGAAAACCCAGCTGTTGTAAGAAGGTGTCAATCCTTTTATTCTAGGCTCTAGGATCTTGCTTCAAGCCATATAGAGCCTTTTTATGTTTATATACTCTCTCTTCTGCTCCTTTTACTTCAAATATAGGTGGCTGACACACATGCATACACCTCATCTTCCAAGGGTCCATTTAGGAAGGCAGACTTCGCATCAAGTTGAAACAATTGCCAATTTTTTGAGCTAGCTAAGCCACCACCAACTTCATTGTTTCAAGCCTCGCCACAGGTGCAAATGTTTTTAAATAGTCCAGGCTAGGTCTCTGTATGAAACCTTTTGCAACAAGTCTTGCTTTATGCTTTGCAATTGACGCATCAGGTTTGTGTTTCACCTTAAACACCCACTTGATAGCTATGGGATGTTTATTCAATGGTAGCTCAACTAATTCCCAGGTCTAGTTCCTCTTAATAGCTCTTAATTCCTCTTCCATTGCTTCCTTCCATACACTTTCCTTGATTACTTCTTCCAAACCAGTAGGCTTAATGTCAGCTAAAAGGGCCATGTAGACTAGATCTCCCTCGGGTGTGATTGAGTTGTCAAGAAGAACTTCATATTCATCAAACTTGGCCAGTAATTGTCTTGTTCTTTGAGGTCTAAAGTTATGAGCCTGCACAACACTATTTCTTTCAAGGCAATCTCCTGTTGATTGAAATTCCTCAAGTATAGTAGGTACTCCCAAATTTTCAGAGTTGGTTTGGTTTGACCAATTCCAAACTTCTCGTTCATCTACATATACATCACTGCTCACTATAATCTTCTTTGATCTTGGATCATACAATTTGTTTGCACCCGTGGAATGATAGCCAAATAGTATAATTGGTTCACTTTTATCATCTAATTTTCTTCTTTTTGATCAGGAACATGTATAAAACACACAGATCCAAAAATTCTCAAGTGTTTGACACTTGGCTTTTTCCCTGTCCACACTTCTTCTGGCACCTATAACAACAATCTTTTGGTGGAGCACTTGTTCAGTATGTAGAGTGTAGTAGTTACAACCTTCCCCCAAAAATAGTGAGGTAGGCCTTTACATTTCATCATGCTCTTTGCCATGTGAAGAATTGTCCTATTTCTCCTTTCTACCACACCATTATGCTGAGGAGTATAAGGGTTGTTACCTGATGTTGGGTACTATATGTTCTTCACAAAAGTCTTCAAATTCTTTGGAGGTATATTCACCACCTCCATCATTTTTGAGTACCTTTAAACTTTTTTCTGCTTGCTTTTCAACTGCTGCCTTGAACCTCTTTAAGATAGGAAGCACTTCTGTTTTTGTTTTGATCAAATAAATCCAGATCATTTTACTGAAAGTCATCCACAAAGGAAACAAAGTATTTGTTCCCTCCCAATGAAGACACCTCAAAAGGTCCACAAACGTCAGAATAGACAGATCACAATAAACCAGTGGCTCTCATAGGTATTTGGGACCTAAAGGAACTCCTTAGTTGTTTGGATAATAAGCAGCTTTCACACATTTTCTCTGGCACATTAATCACAGGCAACCGAGTCACCATTTTTTTTTAACTCCCAACAAGTTCAAGCACTTGAAGTTTAAATGCCCAAACCTAGAATGCCACAACCATGACTTATCATCCATAACTTCAGCTGACAAACATTGAGTTTCTGCAACTTGGATATTGATTTGAAATGTTCTATTTTTAGAAATGGGGGCCCTCGGTATCCTTCTCTAATTGGAATCAATGACCTCTAGATAGTCATGCTTCATTTTCATAGTGAAACCCTTTACAAGCAATTGTTCCAAGATCACTAGACTACTCTTCATCTCAGGCACATACAAACACATGAATAAGTGCACTTTGCCCATCTCTTCGTTTGATTACAACATTCCCTACACCTCTTGCCACCAAAGTTCTATCATCTTTAAATCTAACTTTACCTTTTTTTTTTCTTTTCATCAAAATCAATAAGCCACTCCCTATGACAGGTCATATGATTATAACATCCAGTATCAAGATACCAAGTTTCAGATTTACCTAATTCAAGACTGGTTGTTGCCATGAAGAGCACTGGATCAGAATCTAAATCATGATCTTGAGCCATGTGAGCTTCATCACCATCCCTTCGTTGATGTGGTCTGTTGGTTCTACATTCATCTACAAAGTGTTCATATCTCTGGCAGTTAAAGCACTATATTTTTCTCTTATTAAATTTCTTCTTAGCACCCTTATTTTTATATTGACCTCCAATCCTTTTATTTGAATCTTGAGCCTGTTCTTAAACAACACCATTCTATTTTTTACCACGAAACTCGCACCCTATGAATCCTCTTCCTCTCTCTTACCCTGTTTTTTTCCTTTTTCTCTATCAATACCACATTTTCTTGAGAATTGTGATTGTAAAGCTTGATTTGCAGGCCTCTCAGGGTTTTTTTTTTCATTCAACTGTTGCTCATGCGCCTCCAATGATCCTTGAAGCTCTTCAATCTTCATGATCTCCAATTCTTGGACCTTTCAATGGCTACTACTATGTAGTCAAATCTTGGGGACAAAGTGTGTAGCACTTTCTTAATGACCATTTGATCAGATACTTTTTCACCACAACCTTTCATTTCATTGGCAAGACTCAACACCCTTGTGAAGTAATCTGAATTTTTCTCAAGATTCTCCATTTGTGGCAACTCAAATTGTCTCTGTAGAGTTTAAAGCTTCACCTTCTTGAGCTTATCATCACCAACATACATTTTTTCAAGTATTCCCCAAGCTTCCTTGGCTGTTGCAGCAAAGGCTATCTTTTCAAAGTGAGTAGAATCAACGCACTGGTGCAAGAAAAACATAGCTTTACAATATTTTTTCATGTTCTCCTTATATATGGCTCGTTGGGCATCTGTGGGGTTTTCACTCAACTCTTGGTACCCCTCCTGCACAATTTCTAACACATCTTGAAACCCGAAAAGCACCTTCAATTGTACACACCCCATCTATCCCAATTTTTTGTTTCCATCAAGAACTGGTAAATTACCAGAAAAAAAACTCCATTTGAACCAGCCATGATATCCAACAACACTACACTACTCGCACAACACACACCAAACTTTAATCTCCAGGTTCGGAATCATTTAAGCTCTTGATATCAATATGTTGGAGATAGATTGATATGCAAAAAATAGAAAAATAATGATGAGGAGAAGAGAAAGGAACAGAAAATTGTAGAAATTTGATTACAGTATTAACATTTCTGATACACATGTATTTATATGTACTTAGCCCCACATCGCTAGTTTATTACTTGATAACAAAACTAACAGAATAACAACTTTGTAACTCTCATTAGTAACTGACTTTTGAATTATCTCTCAACAATATTAACTTTAAAACATTGATTTTTTAAATCTAATTTTATATGTTTATATCAATTATAACACTCGTTTTTAAGTTTAAGGAATAATTCCGGTATAAGTATGGTGTTTATTATACACAATTAATTAAAATCTCAAAATAATATTAAAATAATTTAAACAAAAAAATTCAATGTCACAATAATAATAATAATAATAATAATAATAATAATAATAATAATAATAATAATAATAACTCGTAATTAATTATACTTATAGGTATTGTACGTGTACAAAAAAATACTCAAGTTGAATAATTCTTGTAGAAGCACAAATTGCTCAAGAAAGCCAAGCAGATCGCATTTCTTTATTCCCATGATCGAATTGTCATAACATACTTTAATATATTAGGATCACATGGCATATTTCAACTTGACGAAACTGATCTAAATAATTATTACATTTGGGTTGAATTTGAATTTTGCAATAATTCGTTTTGCAAGTGTCTTTGCGGGCAAATTTATTGCAAAATGTAAAATGTCGTTGTTTCATTTGTTTGTTTTGCAAAAGATTATAAAACATATTATTAGTATTAAACTTAATAGCTTAACACTATGTTTGGTTATAGGGAAGAAATAGAGATGAGAGAAATGAGAAGGAGAGAAATGGGAAAGAGAGAAATAGGGTTGAAATAGAGATGATTTATGGATAGTTTGATTTGAAAGAAATAAGTAAGAAATAGAAGAGAAATAGGAAAGGTAAGTTGTTTGGTTGAAGAGAATGAGATAGGAAAGAAATAGTATTTTGTTTTACTTTTTTATCTACCGTTTTCAGAATCGATTTTTTTAAATCCAAAAATCCATTTTAATTCAAAAAACCCGTTGTTCATGGTAACCATTGCTATCATCCATTTTCATCGCTCGTTCAGTATTTTTTTTGGATTTGGTATTTGATTTATGCTTTTCTTTGGATTTGTTTTACAACCTCAATTATCCAGGTTGCTTCAATATATATGTAAGTCTTGATCCAATTTCCGTGCTGTATTTTTAAATTTGTGTTAAAGAAATAAGAAAATAAATGGTTAGTTCATAAAGTTGAAAAGTTGTGCTTGCAGAACCACCGTGTTCACTGTTTAGTTACTCCCAAATTAGTTATTTTATGTTTGCACCTCTGTGGCTGAAAAAAGAACTAGATAAGCCACCACCTGAAAATGCACCAGATCTGAAAATTGAACCCTGTCATCGCGCCCCCTCTACAGACCACCGTCACTGTCGTGCGCTCTGATGCGCTAGCTATTGCGGCCCTGCTGCATGTGTCCTTCTCGGCGTTCATTCCAGGAAGAAGATAAACAGTGTCTCACCACACTCACTCTTCCATAATTTCTTCGCTACCTCTCACCCTTCAAGTGAAGAAATGAAAAGTGTTGGGTCCCACCAGTTTTGCAACTTCTCAGCCATTTCTTCGCACAACCAAACCGCATAAGTTTCGGATTTCTCTTCAACTTCTCTCTTCTCTGCGGTATTTCTATGCAACCAAACAAAGCATAAGAGTGTGTTTGATAAACAATGTTTTAAAAACCATACCGGTAATTAAACCGGTGAAGGCACCGGTTCACGGTTTAATAGTCGAACTGTGGTTGAACTGTTTTAATTAAATATATTTCTTAATATTATATAACATTTTAATTAATAAAATAACACTAAACTGTGAGAAATTAAGATATATATCAAGTTGTAAATCAGTATAAATAGCCTTATTAGAAGGTTTATAAGATGAAAAATTAATAATAATTAGTAAAATAATAGATATCTATGTGTAATTCTTAAATATATATCTTTATTTATTTTAAAAATATTTTAAATTAATAAAAAAATTTGATTTTTTTTAAAAAGACCAGTTCAACTGGTTTTCTGACACCGGTTCTGAGATCCTCCGATTTTTTCGGTTGAACAGACTGGTCACCAGGCTGGTTCCCGGTCGGACCAGTCGAACCGGCCGGTCCGGTCCGGTTTTTCACATCATTGTTGATAAGACATTTTTGTTAGATAAAAGCTGAAATTTATAGTTAAAATCATTTTATTAGTGTTTGATAAGGTAGTTTTTTAAATACCTATTAGCTTTTTATTGTGAAGTTACTTGAGATAATTTTTTTAAAACTTTCCTTTTCGGCTACTAGTTGAAAATATATTACGATTTTTTTCCTCAATAGCTCTTACTTATAACTATTTAATAATTAATGATGTTATTATATGTCATTTTATCATTTACAGCTAGTTTTACCAAATACTTTCAATCAAATCAGCCAATTTTAATTCAATTTTAGCTATTTTTACCAAACACACTTAATTTTTCAATAGTTATTTCTTGATATGATATTGAATGTTCTAAAACAAAATAATTAAGATATTTTTATGATTTACGGGAAAAAAATTCCTTACTGTATTATTATTCTAAAATAAATGGAAAAGAAAGCAAAACAAAAAAAAAAGAAAAGAAAAGAAAAAGGAACTATCTAACAAATTGTACTCCCATGACATCTGCTAAAAGATGTTTACATAAACCATAAAATAATAAGTAGTTAATATTATGATTAATGCGAAACTTAAGAAAAAAATTTCTTTTATTATGTATACAATTTTTTAATATATAGTATATTTAATAATTTATAGTATTGTTTAATCATTTTTCAAGTATTTTTATTAATTCATGATTGATAATTATAATTGAATTTTTTTAATAATATAATTATATATATATATAAAGTTTTATATTTAATAATTAATAAAATTAATAATATAGAGTGTCATTAAATACCTTTAAAGTTTTATAATTGAAATAATAAGTAGTTAATATTATCATTGATGCAAAACTGAAGGAAATTTTTCTTTTATAATATATATGTGTGTGTGATTTTGTGTGCAGAGGGAGATAATAATAATATTTGTTGGTTTATCCTGTTTTTATTGATTCATTTATTTATTTTAACCTATTTAATAATTATTTATTTTTTGGTAACATGAACTTTATGATGAGGGGATGACATCCCAAAAAGATGAATAGATTTTTAAATTTGTGACATGTTAAATGCGAGATTTCGTTTTGCTATACTCTATCAATCCCTTGAGTTATTAAGTAGTTATTTATTTAATATATTATTATGGATTTATTTCTTTGTTTATTTATAATATATTTATTCTTGTTTATCGGTATACTTATTTATTGATATATAAATAAGTAAATGAATGAATAAAATGTTAAATAAAAATTAAAATATACTTAACTGGTTGAAAGAAATAATAAAGACGTAAGCATATCTTAACTAAATTCACTCTATAGAATAAGATCATCCACAAATATCTTTTATTTAATTCAGATATTACCATATACGAATAGAGAATAGAGAAAGAACATTTCCACTTGAAACGATTTCCAATAATTTAAAATTTTTTATGAAGGGTAATTTAAAAAATATAATTTATTTTTTATGATTTTAAAAAAATTAAATGAGATTAACTAATGAAAATTTTAATTTATGTGGGTTAGTTTCTTTTCACTTATATACTAGAAATATCTTCTGTGCGTTGCACGACTTTATTTAGAATTGATAATTATAATGTTATATGAGTAAATTTTAAATATACATATATATATATATAATATGTACTAATTAATTATTTTCTCTGTCATATGTTGAGTATTCTATATTCTGAAATTTGTGTTTTCATTTTCCAATCATATCTTGTGAAAGATTCATCATCATTAGTGGAATCCTCCTAAAAAATATTAGTAATATACTAATATGTAAGTTTATAAAAGTATTTTTTTATACATGATTTTGTCAGACTATTCCCCCCCCCCCTCAATTATAAAGGTTTTAGTATGAGTGTTCTTTATATATACACAGAGTAATAAGGAAGTGAAAGAACATGATGGAAGGTGTAATGTTGTAAATGATCATGTTTGTTTTAGTAGGTTAATAAATATCATTTAAATGTGCTAAATTATTTTTTATTGTTTGTGTTATCTAATAAATATTTTAAAAAATGAGCATAGTTTAATAGGTATCATAACATATTAATTAGTCGTCCAATATATATGAAATAATTGTAATTATGTATAGATAGGTGGTTATATATACACACACACTTACATATTGCATAAATATAAGTCTTATGAATATAAAAGAAAATAAATTACTATAATGTAATATGTTATTAACAGAAATAAATTACTATAATCTTTATTCCATAAAATTTAAAAAGGATATTTTTGGTACGATGAGGCATTAAAGACTTTTTCAGCTTATGTTTTACTTGCTTTTTTATCTATTCAATATATAAAGCAAGATAAAAATGGTTTGAATTATCTAAGCGTCACATTTAATTTTGTGATGAAGTGTATTTTGCCATTATTTGTGAATATAGTTATTAATAACTAATATAAATGTTCTTATACATAAAATTTATATATTAAAATTACTTAAAAAATTATTATTATTATTATTATTATTATTATTTAAATTTAGATGTGTGGTTATGTATACACACACTTACATCACATAAATATAGGCCTTAATTGTAATAGGTAATATATGATAGGCATTGAGTAACAATTATGAATATGAAATAACCCTCATCATCATCATCATCTAAGCTCTTTAATGTAATATGTTGAAAGTACTCAATGGAATACAAAGAGGTGAAACTACGCAATTATCATTATAATTTTTATGTAAATTAAGCCTATGCATTTAAAAGAATAATTCATTAGGTTTTATAATAATTAACTATTACATATACATTTAATGTATAGAATAGATTAATATTATATAATTTTTCTTTCTCAATTAATATTATATAATTTAAGATTTAAATTGAAAAATGAAAAACAAAAAAATGACTTAATTATTTTAAATTAAATATATTTATGTATCTTGTAATTTTTAATTTCAAATTCATAAAAATGAAAATTTATATGTATGAATATTTTTTATATTATATGTATGAATAAAAATTAGAAACATAACTCAATTAACTTGATATTTTAATTTAGTTATTATGGAAAAGTAAAAAAAAATGCAGAAGAAAATTTGGTAAAAATATAAATTGTTAAGAGATAAATAAATTGTTAAAGGTACTCAATGGAATACAAAGAGGTGAAACTACGCATTTATTATTATAAACTTTTTTTGTAAGTTACACTATGCATTTAACATTTAATGTAAAACTCAAATAAATTATACAATATATATATATATATAGATAGATAGATAGATATAGATATAGATAGATAGATGAATCCAGAATAATATAGTTCATGATCATTCGTCGCTTAAACGTAAATGGGCATTGAGTTTTTCTAAAAATTTATTTCTTAAATTTAAATTTATAAATATCAAAATCTAAATTCAATTTCCTTTATTTTCTTATCTTTACACTTGTCTATATTTTTACCTCTCATTCTATTCATTTACTTTTCAATTTCTATAATTTTATTTAATTTATTTTTTATTTAAATAAGTTAACCCGCTGACCTCCATAAAATAGTAAGACTAACTTTATTTTCTAAAACAGAGCAACCCACCTCGTCAATATTTTTTGACGGATTGGTGAGAGGCAGAGCACCCCGCTTTGTTGACATCCAACAACTCAAAAATAGTTGGAAGGTTTTTTCAGTTTGCCACTTGTACTGTTTGTGGGGGGGTGGGGTAGATCTTTTGCTTTTTTTCTTTTTTTTTTTTAAAAAAAAAAGAAAAGAAAAATTCTCGGAGCCTCTTCTGTTCTGCGCATATATAAGTCACTTTTTGGACACACCCAAACCAACTATCAGATTGACCCTGCTTGCTTGCGTCGCCACTTGAGACTTGTCACCAATACTAACAACGGCTTTTCCCTCTGCAAAATCGACAACATCTCTCTTTCTTGGAGTCAATACCTTTGATTCGCTTTTCTTCTGTAACTCCGTCTTCTTATTCTCTCGTAATATTCATTTTTGCATTGCCCACATCTCGTTTTCCTCGCTACATCAGGTATATAAACATTTCTTCCCTTTCTTCTCTTTTTATAGCATTACATATTCTGTTTCTCATTTGCCTTTGGTTCTTCTTTTCGCTCTTCTCTTCGATCATTTGCATCTAGGGTATGCTGATTCCATTTATATTCATGATTTTACGACTTCATACTTGCGGCAAAAATAAAGAAGAGTTTTTTCATTCTTTTTCAGTTTTTCTATATAAGTTCTATGTGAGTTTCCTGATCCTCTCATGTCATTGTTTTCTTCCTCATAGATCTGCAATCTCTTTATTGAAATCTTTTTTTTCTTGAATAGTTATGGGCTGTGTGAATGATGGGAAAGATTTTAATTTCAAAAAATGAAGTCTTTCTTAATGATGTAAAGTGGATTTTTTTCTTTCTTTCTTTATTTCTCCTCTCGTTTTCTTGGCATTGAACATCCTTCTAAGCAAGAACGTATGCGTTTCTTGTTTCCTTGATTCAAACGTTTGTGGGTACATCAAGAAACTGGTTTGAGCAAATAAACTTACATGCTAATCTGCATCTCTTTGTAGCACAGCATCCTAGGCTCCGTTTCCTTGATCAAGAATTGGTAACACTAAATGATATGGCCTTACTCAGTTGTTTGTTTTCATTCATCAGATAATGGCTGCTGAAGCATATCATCAGGCTATTGGCACTTTGCAATCCCATTCCTATCTCAATAATTGTAATAATCACCGAAAGCTTCGAAACAATCTAGTAAGATTGGTAATAAATGATTTTGTCAGTAGTAATGGCTTGTCAAGGAGAGGAAGTAGCCACTGTGTCCAGAGGAACTGTAGTGTAATTCGATGTTCATCTTCTCAGATATCAGTTGTTGATCCAGTGTCATCCCCTTCAATTAGCAACACTGGTGACACTTACAAGAAATCAAGTAAGATAAACTCTCCTGTCAATTATAGTTTATATTTGTTGCTTTTGGAAGCTGGATTCACCAAGTTTTAGGTGGCTGCGACATTCTATAAGTTGAAGTTGTCATGGTTGGATGTTATCTAACTACTGTTAAATCTGTTCAAACTCAGATGAAGCAGCTTTGATCCTGATTCGGCATGGTGAGTCATTATGGAATGAAAAGAATTTGTTCACAGGCTGTGTTGATGTCCCCCACTAAGCAATAAGGGTATAGATGAGGCGATTGAAGCTGGGAAAAGAATTAGCAGCATTCCTGTTGATGTCATATTTACATCTGCTTTGATTCGTGCACAAATGACAGCCATGCTTGCCATGACCCAGCACCGTCGTAGGAAGGTAACATGAATGGATAACTATCTTCTGGTGTCAAACTTATTTTATTTAGAAAGCTTAAGGCATATTAGTTAGCATGCCATGCTCCAAACCACTGGTAATTAACTGAAAAGATAGGAGTTAAATCGCCTGTTTGTTTATCAGTTAGAAGACTTGCAAACGTATGTTGATCAAAAGGAAGTATACTCTCTTACATTGGGAGAACGTACATCAGAAACCGTGTTTTCACGTTTCCGTTGATAAACCAAACAGACACTTATAAGTCTTTTTAATACTGGCACCGGCCGCACTGCAATCTAGTAAATTAGCCAATAGAAAAATTGAAAGGTTTTGCTGATTATGTTATGTACATAGTAGACACTAAACTCTAGTCTACACCATTCAAAGAATATCTTTATCTGCTGCAGTTTAGTATTCAAATGTCGTTGTCTGAATATTAACCATCAACCTCCCTGCAGGTTCCTGTCATTTTGCACAATGAGAGTGAACAAGCAAGGACATGGAGTCAAATTTTTAGTGAGGATACAAAGAAGCAGTCCATTCCAGTCATAGCATCTTGGCAACTAAATGAAAGAATGTAGTAATCTTTTTCCTGTTTTCAATTTTTGACATTTCTGCTTTACAATGTCATAAATAACATTAACATATTATGGGTATTAATAATTGTTATCCTTTCAGGTATGGGGAACTACAGGGTCTCAATAAGCAAGAAACAGCAGACAGATATGGGAAAGAACAAGTCCATGAGTGGCGCCGAAGTTATGACATACCTCCTCCAAATGGTGAAAGTTTGGAAATGTGTGCTGAAAGAGCGGTTTGCCTATTTCAGAGACCAAGTAGGTGGAAATTAGTTTTTTTTTTTTTGTATATATTTGTTAAAGAATTATGATTAATAAAAATTACATTCCCTCCCATTTTCCCCTTGTTAAATTTGATATTTAAGTTATCCAAGCGATCTTTTAACTAGATGTTCCTTTCAACTCAGTAGCTCTGCTTTTTTAGTTCAGTTATATATATGTTTGATGATTTATGGAATGCATGTAGTTTAAAGCCTAGTTGTGCTGGAGAGGAAGTGTGTAACTATGTATGTAGTTTGATATATGTTGCAAGGCCAAATTTCTGTTATGGTTGAAGTGACCATGTAACTTTGATATGGAACTGATCCCATTGACATCAATGCTGCAGATTGAACCTCAACTTTTGTCTGGAAAGAATGTTATGATTGCAGCACATGGGAATTCATTGAGATCCATTATCATGTATCTTGACAAACTAACTTCCCAAGAGGTGAATGGAGTATTCAGAATTATAATGGCTCTTAAATTCCTATATGACACTACATAGGCATGATTTTTTTCCCCACCTTTTGACAGGTCATTAGTCTAGAACTGTCAACTGGGATTCCCATGCTTTACATTTTCAAAGAGGGAAGATTCATTAGGAGGGGGAGTCCCTTAGGACCATCTGAAGCTGGAGTTTATTGCTTTTACCAAGGTATACTTTTTATATCAGCTTTTATATTTCATCCCTTTTAAGATATTATTTAATGAATTATCGAAGTTTTGATTTAAGGATAGATATTGCTTATCAAGAAGGCTACACTACTTCAGTGCCACTTTTTTGATGTGTTGAATTATTTGTCTTGTGTCTTCATGTGCTATGGTATTATGAATGTTATTGATATATGTTTTTATTGCTAAACTAAGAAAGCTTCACTGTTACTTTCCTTGCACTCAACAACTAGGTAGGTCTAAGATTGAAAGTCTAGATCTTATATTGGGAAAGCCTATAAAACATATATTAATTGAATTTTAAGGTTGATGGGCATAGTTTGAATTTTTACTAGCATAGCTCTTTAATTTCATGTGTTTGATTATGTAATAGTAATATCAGGCTATATGTTTCTATTTTAAGTCCTTTTTCTTTCTGGGAGAAACTGTAAATTCCATATTTCTTTCTAAGAATTCCATAGATAAATCTAATCCTGATAGAAAATTGTTACATCTTGACCTGTAGATTTTCTCGATGAAAATCTTTCCTTTGGCTTAGTGTGTTTAGTTGGCATGGGCAATATGTAATTAGTAAGTGAAGTAAGCAGTGAAGAAATTCTGATGACAAACTCTTGAGTTTGCAGTCTACTTTGATGCCTGAAAATAAGTGACAGTCATTCCTCAAATTTCTGACTGCAGTTTGATAGTGAGGAGCAAAAAATAAATGTGTACTTAGATGAAGTCGACACTTTCTGGTGGCTCTGATATATTATTTTATTAGTCATTACTCATTAATCATCTGTTTTTTTTTTTTTTTTTGGATTGATGCTCTATTGTGATGCAGAAATTAAGTTCCATTATTCATTCCTTAAATCTTTTTTTTTTAACTAATTTCGCAAGGTACTAACAACTTTACTTGGTCACAGCATTTGGCTCTTTACAGGCAGAAATTGGATGAGATGTTCCAATAATACATTGTATAGGTAAACTCTCATTGCCCCTCTTTCTTCTCCATTTGCTTCTCTGTTAGTATGCTACAATTTGTTTTCTTTTGTCTGTTTCAGGAAATACATTCACCGATAATCAGAAGTTGTCACAGTTGAATCTCAAAGAGGGGGTGGGTCGGTGGGATGTTCTCAGTGTTTTGTTACTGTTAGGTACCATGAATACTAGCACTTATCCTAAAGCTAGGCTGTTTCGATGTTTTAGTACAGTTTTGAACAAGTGTATTGGTAGATCAGAGCTTTCAGGAGCGAGTGATTGTCTCCATAAGCCCATTGTTGATGCATCTTATAAACGTGGAAATCCTGTAATACTTCCAGTTCATGTCCATCATTATAATTGTAAATTGAGTTCTAATGTGAATTTTACTGGATATCCTGAATTTTATCGTTGAATCTTACTACTTATCCTTGAGCACTTTTGCACATCTCATTTTCTTCCTCCTTCCATATACAATGAAGATGAAAAACTAATATTGAATCCACAAGTTGTAGTACTAGGTTTTGTTTATTTTTTTTAAGCATATTAAAAATTACTTAAATTTGTCCCTGCCTATCAAAATATTTTAATAACAACCCATGAGGGAGGAAAAATATTTCCAACCACTAGAGAAGCACAATACCGCTGGATGCATAAGCATGCAACCATGTCTGTTTTAAAGGTCAGACCCAGAAGCTTCAAGCCACAAGGTAAAAATCATTTATCATCATTATTAATTCAACATGAAGTTAACCACTATGTCTCTTGAATGTAGCTTTCAAACTAGAATGTCATAGCATCTTGCTGCGTTACAGTTGACTCAACACTCCTTAAAATGATTTAGGTATGTAATACTGAAGAAGATTAGGAATATTTTCTCATTGTGAAGCATCAGAATCTGCAGCTAACCTGATTCAATCTAAAGTGTCGTGTGAGACTGATGATAGAGCGTTTGCCCGTGTCCAGAAAGAGTGTTTCTCTTATCGTCTTCCTCTTTCATTCTCTTAGCATATTTATTTATGTCAAATCCTGTGCCATCATTCCCACCAAATGCAGATTCAAGATGTTCCATATCAAACAAATCTTCCATAATCTTCTTTGTGTTGTGGTCCTTGGAATAAACAAACTTGACTTTATTGAAAGTCTCAGGCTCAAGCAGGGGCTTGACCATCTGCAGCAATTCACTCTTTCACATCACAAAATGGTACTAGATTCATGATCAGACTAATTACCAGCTAATATCAAAATTTAAAGATCAACAATGTCTATATTAGGAAAAATAATCTACCACTAAGAAAGGTGCATCAATTAGGAAATGCTTTTTCAGACTCATTCTGACATTCAATCCAAAATAAGTCAGCAATCAGCATGCATGCTCTCACCACTAACATTGCAGAATGCATTCAATACTTCAAGTGAATGCAGATATATCATATATGGCTTACACCAAAGCAGCATGTATATATAAACACCATCCAGAAGAAGATGACAGGCCTTTTATTTAGTTACCATGAAGAATGGTTGGAAGATCCTGGGTGCATTGTACATTATTGCCAAACCCAACCTCTCTGGATAATATTCTTGTAATATATGGGCAGTTTCCCGTGCGGCCGCGAATGATATATTTGACAAACTGAAACCCTGAAAATCAACCAGCCAGATCACCTGTTCCTGGTGTGGTGGAAGATTAAAAATGGCGTTCTCCATGCAATAAACAAAAAACTTTATCGATTCTCTTACTGACTTTGAGTTCTGCAGTACAAATAAAGACGACAAATGAAATCAGAAATGACATAGAAACACAGATACGTAACATTCTTCTAAAACATACAATAAATTGGAATTTTAACCAATTGTACATATATAATCTATAAGCCCTTGACATGAATCTAAAAGCAGGGAGTAAAAGGGCCAGCACTGCTCTGTAATGTGTTGAACTTCAGAGTACTTTCTACTAGTGAAAATGAAAATTAACAAAGTAGTTGGCCACAATGCATATTTCCTTATTCTCCTTCCATTTTCATTTGTTCCACACCCTAAGACTAAAGAGTCTGACTTTTATAGAGTATGCCCTTAAAATAGACATGATAGGGATTAAAAGTGATTTTCAGAAGAAACCTGGCGACAGGGTGTCATTACTAGCACTGATCTCCCATGCTTGTCATGATAATTTGGTCTATATATCTTCCCTGACTTTGCTTCATTAGAAACTTCTTCCTGCATCAAGAAAAGAAAAAAACAACTCTTATCAGAATAAAATATCACTCGACCAAAAGAATAAAGTATCACAATTTTGTGCAAGTTGACCAAAGTCTAGTCTGTCTAGACTCTAGAGCATGTACAGAACACACATTCCACGTGAGACAATAATTAACCAGACTAAAGTTGATCAGTCTTACAAACAATATCAGTCACTGCTAGTTCATGTAGATTATTGATCAGATATATAGCTTAAACAAGGCTAGTGGATATGGCTCAGCTGTGAGGCCTTCTCTCAGATCCTCTAAAGAGAGTGATGGGGCTTAAGGGAATAGAGGGAGAACAAATACTCAGATTAACCACCTTAACCTAGTTCTATAGAAAGATCTTGAAGCAGACGCAGCCACAACAAGCAGTGCACATCCCAGCCATGCGTTAAAAGTGATAAAAAGAAAAGGATAAGACAAACAGTAACTCACCCAGCAGATCTCTTCAGGTTTGTATTCTTCTCTCCATTTCAGGCTCTGTTTCAACATTTGAGCTGCCTTCTTTACATTCCAATTTTTTGTTCTTAAATACCTTGAGATGGATGCATCAGAACAATACACAGATGCCTTATCTGACAATGGCCCTATCAACCTTCTCACCTCAATAATCAGCTGGAAGGAAGCAAATTATTACGGTTTGCATCCCTTACTCAAAACATTTGGTTTGATATTTTCAAATGCAAAAGATCTTTGTGAATATATGAAGAATCCAACATAATTGAACATACCTTTGCCTGCTGTTCTTGTGATAGTAACATTTTCTCATGACCATCAAAGGCAGTTTTCTTAACATCCAAACTCATAGTAGTGTTCACTGTAGAGACTCTCTAAAAATTAACCATGAACTCTGCAAAAGTCAGTACCAATTTATCGCAGTACTAGTTATTCATCTTCATTCCAAATCCAAATAACTACAGCATAACAACAAGCAAGATTGACATATGACAACATTTTTAATCTCATTATGCAGACAAGCATGTAATTCCTATACAAATTTCAAGCCATAAACTCAAGTAACTTTAGCTTCAATGTAAAACCCAGAAAGCATGACACAGCAACAAGTAACAATAAAGACAAAGCTTCAATATACAGATACAAGTAGGTAGGAAGATCAAAGACCTCATTTTATTAGACACGTGCACAGATACGAGCCGTTCAATATTATTTGAAAAAGGAAATCAAATTGAATCGATCTTACACATTTGATTAACATTTAACCTTGCTTTGTTTCTTTCAGGCAATGTTATATCTAATGCATCGTAAAGCAGAGGGGTGAGTATCAAGTATCAAGAAAATGAAGAGCGGTTAAACTTTAATGAAGAGACCGACGGCTATAGTACGTATTAAAATCGATCGAAGAATTGTAACTGGTGGTGAAATTAAGAAATAGATAGAAATGGAAAGAAAAAGGCTAACTGCTACCTGAAACCGATGCTATATATGTAGGGAAGCCTGATCTCAGAAAACGAGAGAGAATGAACCTTATCCGCACGCAGTGGTGGGTTGGAGTGTTGATTCTGGTTCTGGTTTTATAATGCACTGTCACGGCCACTGCCACGCTCAATCACTCTCACTCACACCTATGGCCATGACTCGACCCCATCTTAACATGTTCAATCACCAATTTATGGAGAAAGTCCGTACTCCTTCTGTGAGTAACTAACCTTAATGCTTTGTTTGGTGATGTTGTAGAAATGGTGAGAAGAGAAATGGGTAGAAGAGAAGTGGGAGGAAAGAGAAATAGAGGAGAAATAAGAGTTGTTTGGTGTGAGTGAAATGGGTGAGAAATAGAAGAGAAATGTGGAAGTAGGTTGTTTGGTGTGGGTGAAATAGGTGAGAAATAGAAGAGAAATGTGAATTTTGTTTTGTATTCCAGAACCAAAAAAAATCGATTTTTGAGTGCAATAATCGATTATTCCCTCTTCCTGGGACCAAAATAATCGATTATATATGCAAAATAATCCATTATTGTATCACACTACACAAAATAATCGATTATTGATACACAATAATCGATTATTGTAGCACAACACTCCATTTCTCTCCTTTTCTTGGCAATTTGGGAGAGAAAATAAAACTCTGGTGGAACCCACTATTAAAGTGCATTTCTCCATATTTCCACCGTGCCACCAAACAGGGGAAATATGTCTATTTCCCTCCACTTCCACCCATCTCATTTCTCTTCCCCCTATTTCTACAACATCAAACAAAGAGTAAATCTTGTGGTCAATTATTATTATTTTTATATAAAAATAATAATTAGTAAGGGAAAAATTAACTAGGTGTCAATGTGGAAGTAGTACTATCAATTTTTTCAATTCATGTGGAGTATACATGTGAAAACCAAAAATAATAGTAGTAAAAGAGTAGTAACTTTTGGTTAATTAATTGGTTGATTGGAGCAAAATATGGTATCGCATTTCAAATGTTATAGGATGGATCCCCGACTTGTCTCTTTAGGATATATAAAGTAAGTTTAAGTGCTTTTTTAAGTGTTTTTTAGTCTAGAAATCACCTCCTTACCCTAAAATATTTTAAACTAAAATAATAAATGAGTAATACTTATATAATTAGTAGTTTTCCTGTGAAAGATAGAAGAGGAGTGATATATGTAATAATAACATAGAGATATAGAATTATGAAGGATATATAAAATGAATGTGGAAAGTTTTGGATGTTTATAAATATCCTCAAAATTTAGTAAATTAAGATTGAGATATAGTTAATTAAATAAATTAAATTAATGGTGAATATATTTTTTATTAATTCACTAAAAAAAACATTCATTTTGAAAGAAAAATTTAGTTAGATAAAATAAATTACAAATTTCATTTTAAGTTCTATCATTCGATTTATTTTTTAATTACAGTTATGACACGAATTGCATTCCGTACAACTTATCTTTAACTGATTTTTTTCATCAAAATAAAGAAAAAAAATTCACAAACGAGTATTTTAATAATATTGACTAAAAATGAGTAAAAAAAAATGGATATTTAATTTTCAATTTTTTTAATCAGACCCTAAACCCTGAAAAAAGTATAGTTCATTAATTGTGCATACCACCCAACCATAAGTTTTCGTCTTCTGAAAGTTAAAGCTATAATAACAGTCCTGATTCTGTGCAAGCTACAATAATTGTCTCAACCTCTGTAGATATTGTTGCGGGGTATCTTGTCATCATATTATCTTAATAATATTGGATGAGAAATTTCTTTCTAAACTGTCAGTATTTCAAAATTATTTTCAACTTTAACTAATTTGAGTCAAGTAATAATGTGTGAACTTACTTAAATGAGTAAACTTCGCTAATATTAATTTGGCTTAATTGCATTTTTCCCCCTTATTGTCATCATCCTGCGATTTTGGTCTTCCTATTTTTTTTTTCGCGATTTTGGTCCTCATATTATTTCTAGTCCGGAATGTAATCAAAACTTTTGTCCCTTTATACTTCCAAGTATGTGTTAGAGGGACCAAAATCGCGAAAAAAAGTAGGGGGACCAAAATCGCGAATTGATTATAATAGGGGACCAAAAAATGCAATTAAGCCCATTAATTTTTTTTTCATGAGACTCAAAATCAAAATAAGGAAAATTAAACTCATTATCCACTTAAATTAACATCGTTGGTTGAACAAGAAACATATGTTTGATTAAACACTTTCAATTATTTAAAATATTAATCTACTTGTTTCTTTTTCCAATCGCGATATACGTACATAACAGTGTCTCCCGCGTTTGTACACCAGTGGGAAGCACTTTTGCGGATTTTGTCATTTTTCTTTTCTTTTTTTGCCTTTTTTTAAATAGTTTTTTAATTTATTAATATATTTATTATTATTTATTTATTTCATTAAATAAAATTATAGACCAAAAAATACAATAAATGTGTGTTTTTTTAAGGGTTGACATAAGTTTCTTATCATCATTATTCTATTTTGATGCTAATATCCAAATATACTATTTCATTCATTGTTTCTGTGCACGCAATTAACCTCACAAATTCAATTAACCAAATATCTCACTCTGTTAACCGCCAATGTATACACCCTTAACCTCATTTAAAAATATGTTCATAGTTTCTTGACACATAATTAACCTCGTGTTAACAGGAGTTGTAATTAACCTCACAAATTCAATTAGCCAAATATTCCACTCTGTTAACCGTCAATGTATACACCATTAATCTCATTTAAAAATATGTTAATCATTTCTGGACACATAATTAACCTCGTGTTAACCGTAGTTGCAATTAACCTCACAAAATCAATTAACCAAAAATAATATTTTGTGCCACATAATTAACCTCATGTTAACAGGAGTTGCAATTAACCTCACAAAATCAATTAACCAAAAATCATATTCTGTTAATCACAAATGGATACACCATTAACCTCATTTTTAAATAGAGGAGTGTTAGCAACACACTCTCCCCCAACACACTCTATGTGATTGGTTAAAATTCACATGGGTCCCATCAAATTTGTGGGCCCCACTCCCAATGTGGTGGGACTCATGTGACTTTTAACCAATCACATGGAGTGTGTTGGGGGAGAGTGTGCTAAAGAGTGTGTTGCTAGCACTTTTCTTTTAGATATGGTCACCGTTTTTTGCCACATGATTAACCTCGTGTTAAGAGGAGTTGCAATTAACCTCACAAAATCAACTAACCAAAAATCTTATTCTATTAACCACGAATGGATATACCGGTACCATTAACCTCATTTTTTTATATGTTCACCGTTTTTTGACACACTATTAACCTCGTGTTAACATAAATAATTAATACAAATTTTATGTGATCATTTATTATATTTCTTATCTATATTTTTATTTAATCAGATAAATAAATAAAAATAAATATAATAATAAAATAAAAAATAAATAAAAACTATTTAAAAAAAGCACTAAAAAAAAAGTGGAAAAGAAACAAACCGCAACAGTGCCGGTGTACAGACGTGAGAGGCATGTGTATGTGTTATGTATGTTTAACATTTTCCTTCTTTTTCCGTTGCCTTGAAAATATGAAACTATTGGTTTATAATTTCCTGGTGTAATCATGATGCAACAATGATAAAACTGGTTGATTTTCTTTTAAGAAAAAACATAATAAAATTGGTTACAGTGAAATATATACTCTCTTCGTCTCCTTTTATTTGTCGTTTTAAGAAAAATAAATTATCTTATTTTACTTGAAGTTCAACGATTTCAATGAGCATTTCATTCTTTTTTACCAAATATATTTTTTATAAATAATAAATGAGACAGATTTTAAAAATAATTGACAAAGGATATAATAGGAAATTGGTTAACATCTTTTATAAAATTTAGAGAATTAATTACATTTCTTAATTCTCGTGAAAAATCTTAAAAGAAAAGTAAAATGGGACTGAGGGGTAATTACCAGCAAGCGCGTGAATCAGCTGGTAAAGGGTTGTTCTAACTTAACCCGTGGTCTCGAGTTCGAGCTCTGGGTATGCAGTTGCATTAAATACTCAAAGGGAGAGTTTTGTCACCCATAGAGATTTTACCCGGCTCGAATAGATTTGTCTCTTATGGTCCTATTTATAAGAAACATATGACTAAATTATCAAGACCAAATAAATGTTTTGGAATTAGTTAATTGTAATTAATAATGTCATAATTTTATATTTTATTCCAGAAATATTCTTAATATTAAATAATTAAAATAGTGATAAAATTACTCATGCTCCAATAGTTGTCATTGAAAATAGCGTAGTACATCCGCTATCATAGAAAATAGGTGAGTAGTGGACAGTAAATTAAGGGTATAAAAGTAGTTTCATAACTAATACAATTCAAAATAGTACTATGTTTCTTATATTTGGGATCAAACAAAAACACATTTTTGTCTTTTATAAATAAAACATAAGACCAAAGATAGTATATGTCATTAGTAGTATAACCTAAGAGTTTAATAATTATTCCTACCCCCGGAACTGAATTATAAGAAAAAAAAATTAGTTCATATTAATTTTTTGATACAATAGTTCACGCTAATTAAGAATACTAATTAACTTCGTTTAGTTTTATAAGTGTTTCCTATACTGCCCTCTATAAAAAAAACTTCAATTTTGTTCGAACTTGATTAAATTCTCTCCCATTTGAAAAACACGTTTTATTAAATAGGGTCATTATTCATTAAAAAATAAAATGTGAATTAAATAAAAGATATTTTGAAAAAGATATCATTAAATAGAGTAAAATTAATTAATATTTACTTAATTATATTTTGAACCACCATATATCAGATTTTTTTCTTATATTTGAGTTTATATTAACAGTAAAAATAAATTTTACTCATACGATTTTTTATATTTCATCATTTTATCATACCATAATATAATTGTAAAAAATAATATTACGATGTAATAAGATAATGAAATATAATTGGATATTTAAAGAACTTATTTACATTGTGAATATATATTATTAAAATCATAAACTAACATATATACAATATCTTTGAAATTAAGTTAGATATAAATTTAGAGAAACGTAAAATGAGCACATTAAAAATATTATAAGATAAAAAATAATAAAAATAATATTTATATGCAAATCTCATACATGAGTTTTTGTAGCTACGTATAATCTTTATTGGGCTAGAAAATTTTAGTTAAATTAAAAATAATTATAAAAGATATAAAAAGTTTAAAACATGGTCAAATTAGTTCTTTATTATTGGCTTTGTTAGTCAGGTTCATGGGACGAGTTGAGATGGACTTTATTTGTCCCTTATCCGACTCTAAATCTCTTATTAGGTCAATTTTATATATTCAAATCCATCTAGATTCGATGATGAATAAGACCAGTTAAGATCGAGTTCAAGTATAACATGACTGGGTTGATCTGACATATAAGCTAAATAAAATCATAAAATTATCATATAATAATCATCAAAAGAAAATAATTCATATAATTAGTTCCTCTCAATACATATGTATTTTTACTCTCTTTAAAGTTTAGGACATTACTAAGATCAAAATGACAATATACCACTATATAACTTTAAATATAAAACATGTTTCTAAATTTAGATAGAAAAGATTTGAACTCAAAACCCATAACTAAAAGGATATAATAATGTTAGATTTTTAAATAAGAAAACTATAAATAAATAGATATTTTATATATAAACACATTGACACACATATACATATATGGGGGCATGGGGCGAGTCGAGTAATCCGAAGGTTGATATGGACTCGTCCTTAACCCAATGTCAAGTTATCGAATAAGACTTAATTTTAACCCTATTACTTCTCATATGTTTGGGTCAGATCCGACCCGAATAGCTCGGGTTGAGATAGGTACATGGACGGATCAAGTATTGAACACACATAAACTTTACACTAATTTTAAATGACTAAACTAACAAATTTGTCCTTTGTTTTTTTTAGGGTCATACAGTTTAGTTCTTGAGAAATAGAAAAATCCAATATAATCTATGACTTCTTGCTTCGTCTGTCTCTATGGTCCAACTATGTGTTTCATGTTAACTTTTTGATGACATGTCACGTTTAGTGACACTGTATCACACTATTTGCCATCGGGGCACAAAAACAACACACGATTGTTGGAGTTGAAGTCTTTAAAACTATAAATTTGACAAAATCGTGTCGTTTTTGTGCCACAGTAAACACTAAAGTGACAAACAGTGTGACATAGTGTCACTAAACGTGACACGCCATAAAATGTTATCGTGAAACACACAACAAGACTATAATGATAGACAAAGTAAGAAGCCAAAGATTATATTGAGTTTTTCTATTTCTTAAGGACTAAACTGCATGACCTTAAAAGTCAGAGACGAATTTGCTAGTTTACTCAATTTTAAATTGATATGACCCAATAATTTCTCATAAGCTTTATGATGAATTGATCTTTTATCTCGTGTTTAGATGGAGTAATTTCAAATACTAATTTTTCTGTGTTAAAATAGTAAAATAAAGAAATTCAAATGAAAAGTATGAGAGATTTTTATGATAAATAGAAGAAATTTTAAGTGACACATATTGAGAGAGAATTTTAACATTTTCTTGTTATATTTAACTTTTAGATTATTATTTATAATTTCTCTCATACTTACAATTCACTCAACATTCTTTATTACAATTTTGGGAATTCTAAAATTCTCCATCCAAACACACACTTGGTGTTGAATGAAATGCCTACTAATTGATTCTTTGATTTTTACAATTTGAAAAATGCTAATAAGTGCCATGAGGGCATTAGTTAATGAACAAAAAAAATGTAAACCAAAAAAATAGAAAAAAAATAATGTGATGTACACCACATAATGTTACAAATGCAATCAATGTTGTGATTTTCGATAAAAAAAATTATTTATTGATTTCTTAACTAGTGTCCTAGGACCCTTACAGTTAGAGTTGAAAAAGTGGGCTAGCCCAACCGGGCTAGTATGCAAAAGCCCGTAAAAATGTAGGACCCAGACACTTATTTTAGAAGTCTGAATAACTCGTGGGCTTTTTAGCTCAACCCGTTAAAGTCCGCTACCCGCAAAACTCGCAAAAAAGGCAGTGTAGCACACAAAAATGTAGGACTCACACTTATTTTAGAAGTCCAAATAATTTTCGGGTTTTTAGCCCAACCTAACAAAGCCCGCTAACCGCATCGAGCTGGGACGGGCCGGGTAGCCTGCATTGTTAGCTCTACTTATAGGTTTTAGACTTTTATTGAGTAAATCATCATTGTCATCCTTAAAAGATATAGGATTGATAACTTTAGTCCCAAAAGATAGAAATTAGCATCTATGACCCCTAAATGATGAAAATATTGATCAATTTTATTATTTTTTAACATTAATTTAGTCCTTGAAAATGATTAAATTGATTGAAATATCTCATACAATTTCCATTTTTCAACAATTAAAGTAACTGAACTTATATTTTTCACGGATTAAGAGTGTGTTTGACAAGGCCAATAAGCTAGCTACTAGCTTATTTGACTAGCTTATAAGCTAGTTTGACCAACACAAAAGTGTTTGGTAAGTTACCTCAAAGTAGCTTATTTTAGGAGCTTATAACTTATAAGCTACAAGCTACTTCACCTAGCTTCTAGCTTGTAGTTTGTAGTTTGTAATTTATTTAATTTTCTTACATCACTATTCCTTATATTTTAATACATTTCTCTTATTATCCTTAATTTTTTTTTTACCTATTATTACCTATTTTCAATTTTAGTGACAAAAACCTTTCAATTTTTTTTTACCTATTATTACCTATATGATAAGTAATTTAAAAAATTACGAATTAATTAAATTGTTATTTTCTTTTTATTATTTTATGAAATTGTTTTCATATTATACTATTTGTTTTATCAATTTCATTATTTATTTTAATTTTTAATTAAATATTTTATTACTGAAACGTTTAATAAGAATTTAATTATTTTTTAAAAAAATCTAAAATTATAATACATAATATATTTTTGTGTAGAAAACATAAATAGAATTTATATAATAAAAAATTATGTAATTATGTCCTTTTATATCATTTTACATTTACCAACTAGTTTATCAGCTAGTTCTACCAAACACTTCTAATTCAATAAGCTAGCTTATCAGCTACCAGCTAGTTTATCAGCTAGTTTTATCGAACACACCCTAAAATGACAATCTCTTACTTATACCCAATTAATAAGTACTACTCTGGATTTGAATATACGCAAAAAAAAAAAAAACTAACTCACGCTAATTAAGAATGTTAATTAACCTCATTTAATTTTCTTGATGTCATCTAAAAATGAATTGTATTCTCTAAATTACCCTTTATGAAAGACTTCAATTTTATTGAAATTTGTTCCAAATGAAAACACTCTCTCTACATTGTTCCTTAAATAGGGTCATTGAAAAATAAAATCTGAATTTAAATAAAGATTATTTTAGTACGAGTTCATTAAATATGGTAAAATTAGTTAAGGTTTGCTTTTATTTTAAACTACCATATATAAATTTTTTATTGTTTATATTCGAGTCCGGATGGAGTGCATGCTAGTCACACAAGAATTATTCCAATGGATTTTGGTCCTGATTGGTTCGCACACAGCCACAGCCACAGCCTCAGCCCTCAAGCCGTGTTTATGGTTGAGTTTCGTTTCTGAAAGTTAGAGATATAATTAATAGCGAATCCATGATCTGTGCTAGCTACTTTAATGTCCATCTACCCATTTAAATGTTGCGGTGGGGGTTGTATGTTTTCGTATAAGAACAATACAGCTGGATGGTGGAGAAATTTCCTGTCTACTCTAAAAAGGACCTAAGCCCCCCCTTTACAATTGGTCTGTTTTATTATTTTCCAAATTATTTAAATGCGATATTTTATTTAAAGAGAAACAAATAAATACCTTTCAATTAACCACCCATTATTGGTTGTCTGTTTTATATTTGATGTATTTTAAAAATAAAATGAAATATGATTATATAATATTAAAAATAATTAAAAAACAAAAAGTGACACATTTTAATTTTACTAAAGGAATTAATAAAATTAAAAACAATCTACTTTTTCTGTTCTTTTTAAAAATAGTATCTTAAAGATTGTTACTACGATCCACTAAAAATACTATATCACATGGTTTAAGAATATATTACATAGCATAACTACATGTATTTGCAATTAGATTATATTTAAAGACTAACTTTCAATGGTTAAAATTATTACTCTTAGATTATATAAATCTTTTCCCGTAGAGAGAAACACAATATATATATCATATTAATGTTTCTAAACTAATGTTCAACTTACAACCAACTAATGTTTAACTTACGAAAGCATTAATTGGTTGTAAGCAACTAAAAATTCAATGTTATTAGTCTCAAATATAAGTAAAATTTAACTCCTTACACCCTATTATTATTAAATGTTAATATCCTCATAATATCTTTATTTAATTTACATTTATTTTTTAATGATCCACTTTGTAATAAATATTAAAAAGGATAGTTTAGTAAATGTTATTCACTTTTTATGTGAGCTTGAGAAAATTTAATGAGCTCTAATATTCTTAGAGCGTGTTTGATTTAGCGTTGAAACGTGGTAAACTCAAGTTTCTAACGCTAGAAATAGTTGCGTTGGGAAATTCAAATTTGAGTTTGATTAGTTTCAATGCTAAACCAAACACATACTTAATTAGCATGAACTAGTACACTTTTATTTATATTCGACAACAAAGTAGTACTTCCTCCGGTTCTTTTTATATATAAGACACATTTAATTAACCGAATAACACATACCAATAAAAGTAGTTAAAATTAGTTAATTTTATTGGAATTTTATTTAAAAACTATTTTAACTTTATAGTTTTACCCTTATTTAATATTATCAATTAACTCCACTATCATTTGATAGTTGGAGAGACGTTAAAGTTATTAAGGGTAAATAAAAAAATGATAATAAATGATGCCTTAAAATTATAAAGTGTCTTATAAAATAACTCTAAAAACTTATAAAAAAGTGCATATCTTATAAAAAGAACTGGAAAGGGAGTAGTATGGAACGAAAGCTGAACTTACAACCAATTAATGCATGCTTCCTACGGATAATGCTTGATTTTTTAGTTGGTTACATAAGAAAGAAAAACAACAGCAGAAACAGAAAATTAACAAAACATCTCTTCAGAAAAGAAAAAAAAAAGTATAATGCTTGATTTAAGTCTACCAATAACATTATTACACACACGGGAAAGTTATTTTTATTCGAGAGTTTGATAAATAAATACTAACGATTAATTTAATCATAAATAATTAAGAATGAATAAAAAATTATATGAAATTTTAAAGACTATAACTTTATTTTTAAGAGTGTGTTTGTTTCAAGGTATCTAAAATTATTTTAAGGTTGTTAATGTGATTTTCTCATGTTCAAGTTTTAGAAAAGCATTTATGGGCATTATTGATTCCCCAAAATGTATTTTACTCATATTTTACTCATTTTTATTTCCATGGTGAGGGGATGAAAATCTTAAGGGTCTCTTTGGTTTGCATTTTCATTTTTTGTTTCCCGTTTTTTGAAATTTTACAAAGGAAAAACTGGAAATGTTGGAAACAAAATTTTTCTGTTTCCAACATTTCTAGTTTTTCCTTTGTAAAATTTCAGAAAACCGGAAATAAAATAGAAACAGGAAATGGAAACATGAAATGAAAATCTATTATATTCCCATAGGAATTGAAGTCATTTTTAAAATAACTTCTCACTTCCACTTCATTTTATAATACTTTTTCTATTTTTAATTTTTCTTAGATTTTAAAATAAATTATTTTTAAAAATATTTTCAGGAATATTTAGGGATGTCAAGGGGGTGGGGCAGGGGACGGGTATAGTGCACTACCGTCTACCAGTGTCCATACCCGCTAAAATTAACGGGTACCCATTAGGGGTATTCAAGACCCGATCCGTTCCTTTGACCCGTCATAACCTGTCCTACTCGGGCCGGGTCTGTTTCTGTCCTACAAGAAAGAATAGAACCAAACCGGGTCTCATCGGGTCTATTTTTTGACCCGACATCAGGTTGAGGACGGGTCCGGGTTAACCTTTGCGTTACCCGACACGTCCTTATTATATAAATATAATATTTATTACTCCCTCCGTCCCTATTTATAAGACCCCTTTAGAAGAATTGGGTGTCCCTTAATGTAAGACCCTTTGCAAAATTTTAGATGAATTAATCATTTTTCCATATTTGCCCTTCATTAATGTTTAACTCTTTTAATTCCCCATAAATTGATTAGTGTGAATAGTTAATGGAGTTTTACCCACATGATCATCTACACCAATAGAAATTGATCTTTGGAGTTCTCCACCATGTGACAATTAATGTCCCTAAAATATAGTGACATTTAATTAGGGATACATTTGGAATGTTATAATTTTTTTTAAAAGACCAATGCATTAACCAATTTTTCTTAAACTGTGTGAAACGGTTTAAGGGATCTTATAATAAGGGACGGAGGGAGTACTTATGATTTTCTATTATGTAAAGTCCTAACCTTATTTTTTCATTTTAGATGGGGTTTTTGAGTCTAAATTTTCTCTATTTACCTTTAAAAATACATTCTACACATAAAATTATATAGTGATGTAATGTTATTCTTGGTTTAGTAATGTCCCAAACTTTAAAAAAGTAAAATATATTGCATACATTAAGAGATATTTTATTGTATGCAATATATTTATTAATTGTATGCACTATTTTCTTTTGAACATTGTTATATGATCATTTCATGATTATATTTAGCTTATATATCGGGCCAACCTGGTCCTGTCCTACTCAGACCCGGTCTTACTTAGACCCGCACATCTTCGGATCTCTTCGGGTCTATGGACGAGTTTGGGTCCGTAAATTGGCCCGATAAAAAAATAGGGCCGGGTTAGGGACATGTAAAACCCGTCCCATGAACACCCCTAGTACCTATGCATGTTGCTAATGTTTAAAATTTTAAATTTTATAAAAAGAAAGAGAGAAAATGTTATATAATATATTATAATATCATATTATATTAATATTATATGTATAAATTATCATTATATAATATCATTACATATTAATATATTAAAAATATCATTATAAAATAATATAAAATAAACTAGATTTTATCATAAAATAATAAAAAATTCTAATATTCAAATATATTTAATAGAAAAATATATTTTAATGAGTATGCGGATACCCGCGAGACGGGTAGTATAATATTCATCCCCACCCATTTTATAAATATGTGGGTCTCATTGCGAGTATATTCACGGGTACAGATTTTTTTTGACATCCCTAGGAATATTAAATACATACCAACCATATATATAAATTTTATCCGGAAATAACAACATTCCTGGTAATAAGATTCCAGAAACATTATTTCTGAGTATATTTTCTTATATATTGAAACAAACTCACCCTACAACATATAAACAAACAATAATTCTTACAACCGGTGTTTTAAAAACTGGACCGGTAATTG
The DNA here is from genome assembly GCA_026901365.1 of Sesbania bispinosa. Taxonomy (NCBI): domain Eukaryota; kingdom Viridiplantae; phylum Streptophyta; class Magnoliopsida; order Fabales; family Fabaceae; genus Sesbania; species Sesbania bispinosa. The sequence continues at coordinate 727,352 of QLOH01000239.1, forward strand.
AACCGGTGGAGGCACCGGTTCACGGTTCAATGGTTGAACTGTTGTTGAACCGGTTTTAATTAAATATTTTTTTTAATATTATATAATATTTTAATTAATAAAGTAATACAAAATTATAAGAAATTAAGATATATAAAGTTGTAAATCAGTATAAATGACCTTATTATAAAAGAAAAAAATTAATAATGATTAGTAAAATAATAAATATTTATGTGTAATCCTTAAATATATGTCTTTATTTATGTTAAAAATATTTTAGATTAAATAAAAAACAAAAAAAATGAATTTTTTTGAAAAGGACCGGTTCAACCGGTTTTCTGGTAGCGGTTTTATACCGGTTTTCACCGGTTCTAAGCTCCTCCGATTTTTTGGGTTGAACGGACCGGTCACCAGGCCGGTTTCCGGTCGGACCAGAAAAACCGGTATAAAACCGGTTGAACCGATCCTTTTAAAAAAAATTCAATTTTTTTATTTTTTATTTAATCTAAAATATTTAAGATAAATAAAGACATATATTTAAGGATTACACATAATTATCTATTATTTTACTAATCATTATTACTTTTTTCTCTTTTAATAAGATCATTAATACTGATTTACAACTTTATATATCTTAATTTCTTATAATTTTGTATTACTTTATTAATTAAAATATTATATAATATTAAAAAAATATATTTAATTAAAAACGGTTCAACCACGGTTGAACCATTGAACCGTGAACCGGTGCCTCCACCGGTTCAATTACCGGTCCAGTTTTTAAAACATTGCTCATCACATCCCATATTTCTCTCTCTTTCTTTTTTTCTCTTTCTCTTTATGTTATACAACATGTACAATTAATATTATTCATTATTAAATATTAAATAATTTCCATATTTACTTCTTTTTCTCATGTAAAAACAACTCGCTTACTAGATATGTGGCATTCTCACCAAACCTTTCCAGTCCAACTGCTGTGATGATCTGAATGAGACCCCCCACCAGCACCAGCACACATGCAGTTCTTAACTAGTTCCTAGATTCCTTAACGCTGCACCATTATCATCAGTATTTGGTAGTAAGGACATATATCGAAAATATTTTAATGTTTTTATTTCAATGTAAGTTATCTGACGTTCAGAATTCATTTTTTCCTTAACTATTAAGTTCTAATTTCCTTCATTTGTACCGTCAAGAAAACAATCCTTCATTTATCTATAGACGGACACTAGTGAAGGTTTGAATAGGATATTATAGTGCTCATTTTTAGGTATGACAAATAAATCTGAATTGTGGGTACCGATCCACTCTCGTCTTAACTTTGATAAGAAAAATTCGCTTTGACTGAATTAAGGAAAATTTGACCGCGACCTATGACTCTACTAATAGTTAAATAATAAAGAGAAAGTTATATATATATATATATATTTTTAAAATATAATATAATTCTTAAACTTATCATTTTTTAGGTTTCTCAATGTCTATTTTTATATATTATTTGAATTAGAATATATTAGATATATATGATTTATTTAAAAATATATGTTTAAGTTATTAAAAATAAAGAAAAAATAAAGGTGGGATCCCCGCGAGTGGATTGAGTTTCATAATTTCATACCCACCATCTTTAAACTCGAACTCTCGCCTCAACTTTTACGAGGATGGGGCAACGTCGAGGAGAACAAAACTCATTGCGTTGTGATGCCTACTCTTTTTAATTTTAACTCCGGTGAGGAATTCAATTTAAAAAGTAAATAATAATGATTTTTATTTAAAAAATCAATAGATGAGATTTAAATCACATTATCATTATTATACATATGTTGTATATAATTGTAATCTCCATCACTGATTTTTCTAATCAATGGTCATTATTATTTACTTCACTATCAAAAGTGAATTAGAAAAATAAAATAGGCTCACCTTGTATGGCAACTTAAAAATATATAATATCCATATATATCTAATCTAAATCCATACATGTATGAGTAGTAACCATATGGCTTGCCCATACATTATAAAAACTCTGAAAAATCAATAAATCAATAAAAATTACTATTAATTAAAATTATAATTACAACTCAATTAAAAATTGTTTAAAGACATCAAAATCCTAATTATAAAAAAGTATAGATAAAATTATTCAACTAAATTAAGATACATCATTTTAAGGTAATTAAATTCAATACGGAATGTAAGGTTAAAATATTGAGTAACTATTACAATGAGGGATTAAGATAATGAAGTTTTAGGTTTAAAGTTAATAAATTAAAGGAAGGGTACGACTATATGGAATTTTTTTTTAAATTTAATATTTTAATTAATATATGTGTGTGGGGTATTATAATACACATTGTCATCTCTCATGAATAACTAAAATCAATTTTTTTGTCCAAGTCAGTCTTGCTTGAGCAGAAAACTCGAACCCAATATCTTGTTTAAAGACATCAAACATATAACACTTGAACTAACCACACATTGTTAATTAAAGGCAAATATAAAATTACATAACTTTTTTAAAAATGATCATGTCATTTTCTTAATTAATATTAATCATATGGCTATTAAATAATTTTTAAATTTAATAATCTATTTATAATTGTATAATCAAAATTTGTTCCACTATTCTCACCAAACCTTTGATCTAACTCTTGTGCTCATGCAGAATCTGAGACCCACCACCAACACTTATTAGTTCTTATTGCTACATTTCAAAGCATGAACCATCATCGTTTATTGATAATAATAATTTTTAATTTTAATGAGTTATTTATAATTGTATAATAAAAAATTGTTTCACTCTTCTCACCAAACATTTGTGATCCAACTCTTGTGCTCATGCATAATTTGAGACCCACCACCAACACTTATTAGTTCTTATTGCTACATTTTTTAGCACTACACCATCATCGTTTATCGATAACAACAATATTAACAAACGAGTGTCCTTAAGACATTAGTTGTTTTGGATCAAGTTTCGATTTATAATTAGATTTAAAGTATAATAGGTAAAGATAGATATTAGCTATCTTGACTATTGGACTAAGGCGACGGGATGATGTTAGGACTAATAAAAAGGCATCCTACATGCGAGAACTTTGTCTGATAAGTGGCTTGGTAGGCACCTATGGATGGGAAATGCTCCTAAGTAGGGGTGTAAGCAGATCCGACTCAACCCGCAAACCCGACGAATCCAACCCAACCCAAAGATATTTAATGGTTCAGTTCGGGTATTCAGACATTTTCTTTCAAACCCGATCTGGTTCGGTTCGGGTCTCGGGTTTGCCTATGTTGAACCCGATAGACCTAACCCGGACCAAACTAGAAAAAGAAGTCATAATCTTATTTCATTTTCATGCAAGGAGAGAACAAAAATAGGCACAGCGGCAGCACAAGCAGAGGTGGTTCCCCAAATCCTATTTGATCTGCTCCTCTCAATTTATTTTTCTCTATTTCTTTTCTTTTTTTCATTTTATATTTTAATTCAATTTCATCTTCCACATTTAAAAAAAAGAAAAATGTTCATGACCCGATGACCCAACCCAAACCAACCCGAACATATTCGGGTTGGTTCGGTTTGGGTTACTCACTAAAAAATACAAAACCCATACCAACCCAACCCACCACCATTCTATCTATTCGGATTTGATGTCACCCCAAACCCGATCCAACCCAACCCGATTACACCCCTACTCCTAAGGCGTATTAGTAGGTCTTGAAATGGTTGAAATGGGAGACATCATAATTACTACATAAAATGGGATAAATCTTGTAATTAACTGGCAAAAGACACCTAGACAGAGTACACTAAAGTATGCACACCTCAAAGACACCCAACCATTATGCCTTACTGTGATGACTTAAGTTTTCTGACCAAAGAAACTTTGATATCATGTTTTAACTTGCATAACACACCATTGACTAAAATACACACAAACTGACAAAATACTTGGCCTCCAACACGATAGTCTGTCACCTAAACTTTTGTCTCCCCATGCGCCTTAATGTCACTATCACCCAACAACTTCTTTGTCCTATTTGAGTGCCCATAAATGACCCAATATCATATCATTTCAAGGCCATAATAGAGAATAGAAAACCACCCGACACCATTTGAGAGAAAAATATGCTCAATCGAGCGCATATTGCATACTCTGCGAATCCCCTCATCCCCTATGAAGAACCATGGTGGCTCATTCGTTCATCATCAAGCCACAAGAGCCAAAGTCTCCCCTCACTTCCATCATCGATCTCACACCTCTCAAGCATACAAATCCTACTATCATTTTCTTATTATTTATTTTCCATCATTTCTCATTTCAAGATTATCAATTCCTTCGTAATATTGATGTATATCAATTAAAATCCATACCAAGACACCAGTTAAGGAAAAAAGTAGAAAGTTTTTATTAAGATGTGTAGTACTTAATAACACAAATATAATTAATATCGTGATTTTCAATAAAAACATTTTACTTTATTTATTTAATGTGTTGATTTATAAAACTATTTTAGTTCATAAGAAGATAATGTGTTGATTTATTTAATTAGTAAAGTGAAGTTTATAATTAATGCGTATTATAAGATTTTATCCTAAGTTTTGATTCATCTCACTAAAAGTGATACGAGATATACATACCTTGAAATGTTTGTGGGAAACAAAATTAATTTGGAGAAGTTTATCCAAACTAGTCACATTTTGGCTAAGAAAATTATGATCGCCTCAAGCCTTGCTACAGGAGCAAAAGTCTCATCGTAATCAACTTTTTCCTGTTGATTGAAGCCTTATGCCACTAATCTAGCTTTGCTCCTCACAACCTTTCCTTTTTAATTTAATTTGTTACGAAACAACCAACGTGTTCCAATCATTGATGTTGAACCTCAGATCTGACTTGAGTTGTGCTCTCAGTCTCAGTCTGATCTTTGTTCTCATTCTCAGTCTGAGGAGGTCTCTCAGTCTCAGTCTGAGGTTGTCTCTCAGTCATTGTCTAAGTTTGATTTTGATCCTTTTGATATGATGTTTCGTCTGATTGTTGTCTTCCTTTATTATGTCATTTTCTTTCAGTTAATCTAATGTTGTTCATCAGATCTTCAATATCATCATCTAATTTTCTTTTAGTAATGGGTTGAGTCTCACTAAATATGATGTGCATGCATTATTATGTTTTTATTGTTCTTAGATTGAATACACGGTAAGCCTTGGATGTGAGTGAGTACCCAAGAAAGATCACTTTATCAGACTTAGTGTCAAATTTTTCCAATGAGTCTTTAGTGTTTAGGATGTAACAGTCACATCCAAACACATGGAAATAAGAAATAGTTGGTTTCCTTCCTTTCCAAAGCTCATATATATGGAGTTTTGTTTAGAACCTTTATGATGGTGACTCTGTTGATTATGTAGCATAAGGTGTTGACTACCTCACCCCAGAAATATTTTTCAATTCCGGAATCACATGGAAGGTTTCTTGCCATTTCTTGAAGTGTCATATTTCTTCTTTCCATAACTAATTCATTCTATTCGGGAGTTCCTAGACAAGAGAAGTTGTGAGCTATGCCATGTTTGTCAAAGAATTCTTTGAACTTGGCGTTCTCAAATTCTCCTCTATGATCACTTCTAACAGCGCCAATTTCATATCCTTTCTCAGATTGGATCTTTTGTAGAATGTTTTGAAATTATCATAAAATTCATCCTTCTGAGATAGGAACAAAACCCGGGTAAATCTGGAGTAATCATCTACTATGACGAATCCATATTTCTTACCACTAAGACTTGCAGTCTTAGTAGGTCCAAATAGATCTACATGAAATGTTTCTAATGTCTTGGAGGTGATGACATACTTCTTTGGTTTGAAACGGGTCTTAGTATGCTTACTTTTGATGCAAGACTCAGAGATTATGTCTTTATCAGGTTTGATCTTAGGTACAAGACTATGACTGATGAACTGGCTTATGGTTCTCATGTTAACATGTCCAACCCTTTTGTGCCATTTTTCATTTTCATGTGAGATAAGACAAGTGAGATCAAATAGGTTTTCAAGACAAATGATTAAAGATTTTTGTTTCTTTGTCTAGAAAAGATTGATTTTCCAGTCTTAGAGTCAATGGTCTCACAAAAGGTTGGTTGGAAGTTTACATTTACATGATAACCATTATCACAAAGTTGACTAATACTGAGAAGGTTATGCTTCAAGCTTTTAAGAAAGTAAACATTTTCAATTTGAGTGGAGTCTTTCTTACCTATCTTACCTATACGTCGAATCTGAGCTTTACTGTTGTCTCCAAATGACAGAAAAATAACACGAAAACTGAAAATGAAACTAATTACTTCAGACCAACTGCATTGCACTTCAGACTCACGTTCTTAATATCCCCCGTAACCTGGAGGGTTAGTGAATGTTTAACACTCCAAGCTTGAAAACAAGCCAAAAGGAAGAAAAAAACATTCTACCCAGGCCAAAAAACCCAATACTGAGAATCGAGGGTAGTTAATCGCATCCGTAAATTATAGTTATTCCAGATTCAACTTCTTCAAACGCAACAACTTCTGATTGTGATGGAAGTAAAACAACAAGGATCGAGACTTATATGAATCTTGAGGCTCAACATCTCTAGACCTCTCCCAATACTCGAATTTCCTTGAGAATTTCACTGCTTCAACATGTAATTGGCTATCAATGTGCATATCTAGATCTTTAGCCATACCGAAGATTGCGTAATTAATGACGTTGTTGCTGAATAATTGATGGTTATCCAAGTCGGGTGGAGCTTCACATCTTCCATCAATAAGATGAAACACCTTTGATTCAGTAGCAAACACCCCTCTGACAACACGACCACCAATTCTTCTAAACAGAACCATGGAAGATCCATCTAAAGAATAACCAATTATAGCCTTGAATTTCTCAAGAATTACAACAAATAGCTTCTGTGCATGAAAATTAGCGACCTTGGTAGCTTAGATTTGCAGCCTTCTTTCAGCAACAACAACAAGAACAGAAACACAGAAAGAAAATAGATCATAACCAAGAAAGCAACTAAGAGGCATACATTAACTTCATCCGTGTCAAAGATTAGTATATTCTTCTCTCTAACAATCCTAAGAAGTGACTCTTGGAAGGTAGTAGCAATAACATATGTTGCTTTTGCCTCCTGCTCTAGCCAATTGAAGAATTTCAGCATTGCATCTTCTTTCAGGAAGTACGGTGACAACTAGGGATGTCAACGGGGCGGGGAGGGTAGTGCCTACTCGTATACATACCCGCTAAAATTAACGGGTACCCATGCGAGTAACGGGAATCCGCGAGTATTCACAGGTACCCATTAATGTTTAAGAATTTAAATTTTATAAAAAAAGAGAGGAAATTATATATAATAATTATAATATCATATTATATAAATAAATAATCATTATATAATACCATTACTTAGTCAATATATTAAGAATATAATTAGAAAATAATATAAAATAAATTATATCTCATCATAAAATAATAAAAAATCCTAATATTCAACTATATTTAATAGAAAAAATATGTTTTAATGAGTACGCAGGTACCCGCGGGGCAGGTAGTATAATATCCGTCCCCACCCATTATATAAATATACGGGTACTCATTGCGGGTATATCCACGGATACCCACGAGTACAGATTTTTTTGACATCCCTAGTGACAACCATGCATTCCTTATAAATGTGCAGAAAGAATCCACTAAGAAACTGGGAATCGCACTTCCACTACCTCTGTTAACTACTAACTCACTTGGAGGACTTGGCTTCCCATTCTCCAACCTAACAGCCGCTATTACCTTGCATCTCTAAAGACGTCGTTTCGGAGCAAGATGTGAGGAGAAGTGTCAATTGAAGCGAAACAAGAAGTGATCTTCTAAGAGAAACGATGAAGATCATTGGTGAACAAGTTGAATGTCGACAAAGTAGTGCGATCTCTCCATAGTGACACGACCATTTGTCCCATAAATTTGTTTCTTCATAATCGTAGTCTCCTCATAAATCTGAACAAGTTCATTGGAGCTCAAGGCACAAGGAGGTAAACGCTCATCCTTCAAGATCTGAATCTGTGCTCCAGTTTCGTTTTGAATAATCTGAACAATCTGATTACCTGTTTTAATCTCGCAACCGATCAGATCAGATGACACCAAAAGCTTCACAGTCACTTGGTTCCCTCCGCCTTGCTCATCCACTTTGTCCTCGTCATCCTCACTGTAGATGGTGAAGGGATTGTCATCGCATCCAAGGAATTTCGAAAAACCAAGTGGAGAACCTTTCTTTGACTGGAATCCAAAGATTCAAAAATTGAAAGGATCCGGTGACGATTTCCACTCCAATTTTGTGACACGGTCTTTGCAAATTTCTGGCTTAAAGAACAGAGCAGAGGAAGACATAATGTTTGAAGTCGGTGCTACAAAGGAAGAAGAGTACTTGGAAGATGGAGATGATGATGCCTCTGCAAGAACCATCATGTGCACAACATTCATCAATCCCTTCTTGAGAGAGCGATGGGGGTATAATTGGGACGGGTCAGGTTTAGGGGTTATTAGAATCCAAACCGATTAAATGCCACCGGATTGGGTTGGGTGGGGTTGTTTATTTTTCACTAAGCAACCCGAACCGAACCAACCCGATCATTAACGGGTTAGATCGGGTCGAGTCATCAAGTCGGGAAAATAATTTCTGCAAAAAGATAATAAAGTAAAAAAAGCTTAGATTGCAAAATTGCTACCAGCCACAATCAGATTCCAGAAAAATATTTCATTTCCATTTTAATCTTTTCCAGAAAGATCTTTTCCATTATTGTGCCTATCTTAATCTTTTATTTCCATTTCAATTTTTTCCAGAAAGATTTTTCCATTATAATTCCTATCTCTTCTACTAGACTGAGCGACACACTTTTTTTAATGGGATCCCACATGCAAAAGATAAAAAAAGCTTCAAACTTTAACCATTATCTACATGCAAAGAACACTTAAAGGTGAACCCTTCAAACTTCAGCCAAGCACAGAGCACCTGGGGGTGAAAAGAGTTAAAAAGATTCAAACCTTGATTCTGGATTCAAGAAAATTGCCAAGATCGACCTCTCTGTGACTTGGAACAACAACACTTGCAGTGAAGATTGAAGAGCAGGGACGACTCACAATGGAGAACAAGGTACTTGTGATGTGATGAAGCTCCGGTGAAGAACAAGGCTTGTAGTTGCGACGGACATCAGGGAAGAACAAGGATCATAGACACGAAAAACACAGAGGAAGCATGATGCTCGGGTGAATGGATCAAGGTGGCAGAATAATGGCTCGTGGTGGACACACGACGTGCGGCGGCAGAAACAATCGGAGAATAGGGATCAAAATCGTGTGTAGAAAGCCAAAAACAATCGGAGAAGAAAGAGAGGGACTGTAGAAACGGTTGGCTTTTGGAGAAGGCAATGTTGACGCCAGCGATGGCAGCCACGAAGGGAGGGAAAGCGGTGGCGGCACACAAGGGTGAAGTGGGTGGGTAAGGGAATGAGAGAGGGATGCTAGGGTTGTAGGGAGAAAGGGAGAAAGATGAAATTGAAAATGAATCTGAAAAAAGTGAAATGAAGTAAACCCCCTCCCCTTGCACGCGTTTAATAGCTTCCCCTGGGTCAGGTAGCTCGGTTTCTCAAAAAGGGAACCCGATACCCGAACCAATGAAGGTCGGGTTTTCTTTAAAATGACCCAACCTGAGACTCGACCCAACCCATGTTTTGCTGTTTGGTTCGGTTCAGGTAGACCGGGATGGCAGGTCTACTCGAACCCGCTTAATGACGAATCCTTTTGAAGCGCGGAGAGCTCTTCCAGTTGAACTTTGATACCATCTTATTTTCATAAGATGGAGTAGCAGAAGTATAGTAGAGTTAATTTGAGGAAGAGTACCATGGGTTCTCCCATGGATTATCCCAATAGCAACCAATAAGAGTGTTTAGAAAACTCATTTGTAATATTGAAAAGATACTGAATGAATTACATACAGAGAGTATTTATAGAAGAAATCTATGCTATGGCCTAACTCCAAACTGACTCAAACAAACTGTAACAGAAAACTAACACGGACATTGAAAGTGAAACTAATTACTTTAGACCAACTGCGTTGCACTTTAGACTCACGTTCTTAATAACACTTACATAATATAGCATACTCACTTATAATATATAAAGCACAACAAACAAAACAAAAATCAACAAAGCAGGTAAATCCTTATTTCTCCATCGCAATCATTTTTCCCATCGGAACCAACCTACTTACTTCTAAGCCAATATTGTAAATTGTTAGTTATGACTTAGGAATGAGTTTGTTATTTCAGTTAGGTTGTTATTTCAGTTAGGTTAGTTAGTCGTTGCTCTCTAAAGTGCCTATATATAGTATCTTCCTGTATAGGGAAAGGTAGAATGTAAGTGAGAACAATTGTTGTGAACTTGCTGAAGTGCTTAACGAAGTAACCTTCTGAATTGGTGTAACCTATTGAAGGTGGTTGAACCTTCTGATCGTTGATTGTCTGAAATAAGAGGAAGTGTTTTTCTCTTGCATATTCCTTCTCTTTTCTTCGTGTTCTTTGATTTCTCTTATTCTTCTAAGCTTTCAATTGCTTGTTCTTACCCAACAAGTGGCGCCGTCTGTGGGAAGATTGAAAGGAAAGATAATCAAGAATGGCAATGAAGTTTGATATTGAGATGTTCTCTGGAGCAAATGACTTTGGGCTGTGGAAGATCAAGGTGGAGGCTATCTTGATACAACAAGGGTGCGAGGAAGCGTTGAAGGGGGAGATGAACATGTCATCATCTTTAACGCAGGCAAAGAAAAAGAATATGGTTGACAAGGAAAGAAGTGCAATCGTTCTGTGTCTTGGTGATAAGGCACTCAGAGAGGTGGCAAAGGAGAAAACAGCTGCAGGCATATGGGCGAAGCTGGAATCTTTGTACATGACAAAGTCTTTGGCTCATAGACTCTGTCTGAAGCAACAACTTTACTCGTTCAAGATGGTGGAATCAAGAACGATTGAAAAGCAGTTGGCAGTCTTCAACAAGATTGTTGATGACCTTGAAAACATTGGTGTGAAGCTTGAAGATGAGGACAAGGTCATTATCCTTCTCAATTCTTTACCTAAGACCTTTGAGCATTTCAGAGATGCGTTGCTGTACGAGAAAGATCAGATAATTACTTTGGAGGAGGTTGTGACCTCAGTTCGAACCAAGGAGTTGCAGAAACTTCAAGATTCGAAGGGAGTAGAGGAGGTTCCCTCTAGTCTAGTTACAGTGAAAGGCAAGGGAAAGAAGTCAGAGAATAAAGGAAAGAAGGCAAAGTTTGAAGGCAAGAAGCAAATCAAATGTTACAAGTTTCAGAAGATGGGTCATATCAAGAAGCATTATCCTAAGAAAGATGCCAAGGAGCCTAGGATACAGGAAACTGCAGATGTTGTAGAGGCTTCTGAAGGATATGAATCTGCAGGTGTTTTGGTAGCTTCGTCTGAAGACTCTCTGAAGAGTTGGGTCATGGATTCAGGGTGTACCTATCACATGTGCCCTGTGAAAGATTACTTTGAGACCTTAGAACTAAAGGAGTATGGGTCTGTACTTCTTGGGAACAACAAAGCTTGCAAGGTGCAGGGCATTGGGGCAATCAGACTGAGGGTGTTTGATAACAGAGAGATGCTGCTGCAGGATGTGAGGTATGTTCCAGAGCTCAAAAGGAACCTTATGTCCATTAGCATGTTTGATGTTATGGGGTATTCCACCAAGGTGGAGGGTGGAATGATGAAGGTGTCCAATGGAGCATCCATAGTTGCTAAGGGGAGAAGAAGTAATGGGTTGTACATTCTGGAAGGTTCTACTGTCATTGCACATGCATCAGTTGCAAGTCAATCAATGGTAGACAAGACTAAATTATGGCACCTGCGTTTGGGCCATGTTAGTGAGAAAGGCTTGGTGGAGTTGGAGAAGCAACAACTGTTGATGGGAGATAAGCTTCAGAAGCTAGATTTTTGTGACCAGTGTGTTTTGGGGAAGTCTCATAGAGTGCAGTTTGGGACAGGTAAACACACTTCCAGCAGACCTTTTGAATATGCTCATGCAGATTTGTGGGGTCCATCCAGGACTCAGACGAATGGTGGAGGGTCTTATTTTCTGAGCATTATTGATAACTTCTCAACGAGAGTTTGGACCTACATTCTGAAGAACAAGTCTGAGACTTTTCAGAAGTTCATAGAATGGTATGTTCAGACAGCTAATCAACAGGAGACCAAGCTGAGGGTACTGAGAATAGACAATGGGTTGGAATTTGTTTCAGATGAGCTTAACAGTTTTTGCATGGACCAGGGAATCAAAAGGCATAAAACTGTGGCAAGGACTCCTCAACAAAATGGACTTGCTGAAAGGATGAACAAGACCATTCTGGAAAGAGTCAGATGCATGCTTTTGGGAGCAGGGATGCCTAAGAACTTCTGGGGAGAAGTTGTTAACACTGCAGTGTATCTGATTAACAGGTGCCCTTCATCTGCTTTGGGGTACAAGACACCTATGGAAGCTTGGAGTGGAAAGCCAGTTGATTACTCTAATTTGAGGGTGTTTGGGGCTTTGGCATATGCACATGTCAAGCAGGATAAGCTGGAGGCACGAGCTGAGAAGTGTATCTTGGATACACTGAAGGAGTCAAGGGATATAGGCTATGGAGGTTAGAACCTAAACCTTCAAAGCTTATTATCAGCAGGGATGTAACATTTGATGAGACGAGAATGGGAATGCTTGGTGGAGACTCTGAAAATGGGAGGGAAAAAGCTCACATTGAGATGGAGGCATCTACGAGCAAATTCAGGGAGGATCATCTGAAGACTTCAGAAGGTACTACTTCAGATGATACTTCAGCGGGTACATCAAATGATACTTCAGAAGGTTCAGACTTCAGAAGGTCTGAAGGCTTCAGAAGGCTAGAAGACTTCAGAAGGTCAAAACGCACTGTGAATGACTATCAGCTAGTTCGTGATAGAGAAAGGAGGGTTCCAAAACCTACCAAAAGGTTTAGACATGCTGATCTCATCTGTTATGCTCTTAGTATGGCTAAAGAGATACAGGGTTCAGATGAACCAAGAAACTTCAGAGAGGCACAGGAGAATTCAGAGAGGCAGCAATGGCAACGTGCCATGGAGGAGGAACTTGATTCGCTGAAGAAGAACAACACATGGAGACTTGTAGACTTACCTGAGGCACATAAGGTAATCAGATGCAAGTGGGTCTTTAAGAAGAAAGACGAGATTCCTGGTGTTGAGAAAACGAGGTTCAAGGCAAGGCTTGTGGCTAAGGGATTTACATAGGTTGAGGGTGTGGATTATAATGAGATATTCTCACCAGTTGTAAAACACTGTTCCATCAGGATTTTGATGTCAATTGTAAACCAGTTTGATTTGCACCTGGAGCAATTGGATGTCAAGACAGTCTTTCTACACGGAGATCTGGATGAAACCATTTACATGGAACAACCAGAGGGGTTTGCTGAGGATCAGAGAGTGTCTACTTCAAAAATCATCGTATGGTCTGAAACAGAGCCCAAGGCAGTGGTATAAGAAGTTTGATTATTTTCTGATGAGAATGGACTTCAGCAGGTGTAGTTATGACAATTGTGTCTACATTTTAAGAGAAGAATAAGACATTTTTTACCTGCTCTTGTATGTAGATGATATCCCGGTGGCTAGCCGTAACAAGCACATGATCAATAAGCTCAAGACAAGGTTAAATTCAGAATTTGAGATGAAGGATCTTGGGGTGGCCAAACGCATACTTGGCGTTGATATAGTAAGAGATGAGTCAAAGGGTGTACTGCGCCTAACTCAGCAGGTCTATCTGAAGAAGGTTGTGGAGAGGTTTAGGATGCATCAATCTAAATATGTGGGCACACCCTTAGGCCACCACATGAAACTCTCAAGGAGTCAAGCTCCTGATTCAGAAGAGGAAAAGAGGAAGATGGATGTTGTTCCCTATGCTAGTGGGATTGGAAGCATCATGTATGGTAGGGTTTGTACAAGACCATACTTGGCTCATGTTGTGAGTGTTGTCAGCGAGTTCATGGGAGACCCTGGACAAGCACATTGGGAGTCTCTGAAGTGGATTCTCAGGTACCTGAATGGAACTTTGGATTCAGGATTACTATATCAGAAGAAACGATACCTCTCAGAAGGTGGAGCTGCAATTGAAGGGTTCGTTGATGCAGACTATGCAGGGTGTGTGGATACACGAAAATCCTTATCAGGGTATGTGTTTACTCTATTTGGAACTGCAGTGAGTTGGAAAGCAAACCTTCAATCAGTGGTAGCATTGTCTACAACAGAGGCTGAGTACATTGTGTTGTCTGAAGGAGTGAAGGAAGGTCTATGGTTGAAAGGCATGCTGAATGAGTTGGGAATTGAACGGGAGTGTGTTCAGATTCATTGTGATAGTCAGAGTGCTATTCACTTGGCCAATCATCATATGTACCCTGAAAGGACCAAGCACATTAATGTGAAGCTTCACTTTATCAGAGAAGTGGTTGAAACAGGGGCAGTGAGGATTGTGAAGATTGCGTCTGAAGACAATCCTGCTGATATGTTGACCAAAACACTACCAAGATGCAAGTTTGAGAGATGCTTAAACTTGGTGGGCTCCATCTGAATGTTGTCATTCCAAAGTCAAGGTGGAGATTGTTAGTTATGACTTAGGAATGAGTTTGTTATTTCAGTTAGGTTAGTTAGTCGTTGCTCTCTAAACTGCCTATATATAGTATCTTGCTGTATAGGGAAAGGTAGAATGTAAGTGAGAACAATTGTTGTGAACTTGCTGAAGTGCTTAACGAAGTAACCTTCTGAATTGGTGTAACCTATTGAAGGTGGTTGAATCTTCTGAAGCTGATTGTCTGAAATAAGAGGAAGTGTTTTTCTCTTGCATATTCCTTCTCTTTTCTTTGTGTTCTTTGATTTCTCTTATTCTTCTAAGCTTTCAATTGCTTGTTCTTACCCAGGATAAATTTTTTCCTCTTCGCCTTTTCTTCTTCTCCTTTCTTGGCCAACCAATTTTTGTTATTGCAAATATGCAAACATCATAGGTGGCCAATCTCAATCACACTAGATTAGAGCAAGACGGAGGATGGCAATGCCAAGGGAACCTTTGGAAGAGAAGGGAAAGAGGTGGTTGAGATGACAAATAGAGGATATTGGAAAGATAGAAACAAAGCTACGATAAGGAATGATATCACATAAATCACATCATTCGTGTAATATGAGAATGAATCATTATATGATACGTACAAAGAATTGATAAGAAGATGACCTCGTCATGGGCTTCCCCCTTGGTTGTAAGTCCATAATTGCTAGCACCCTATTAAAGCTACTATAAATGCTATAGCATGGGGTACTTTAATGGGTAAATAAATTAGCAGTGGTTGCCTACAAGTTATTGGAGAAGATGGCCAATAATAATTATCAATGGTCAATGGACAGAATGAATCCTAAGAAGGTGGCAGGATTTCATGAAGTAGATGCAATTACTTCTTTATCTGCTGCTGCAGCAAATAAGTTGGATAATTTGAGTGTTAATCCATTGCAAAGTCCTTTTGTTTCTTGTTGTAATCAACAGGTGGAGCATGTACATTATGCAGGGCAATACTGCCAAAATTACAATGGTAGAGATCCTTATTTAGATTCATACGTTGAGTGAACAATCAAACACTGATATCATGGAATGTGCCAATGATTATCATTTGTAACCACTACCCATATGTATGAAGCATTCTCTAGAAGCGAAAAAGATAGAATAATTTTATTAGAAGATGCATATAGTTCAATTCATTGGCCGGATTTATTTCCGTCAAGAATCAAAGAGGACCAACTCTAACTTGCAAAATACTGAAAGTGTTTCATTCATCTGATGTGAATACCATGGAGCCAGGAATCACATTAATGCATTTCTTGGTCTCATAATCCCAAATCGAATCATGTTTTATAAACAGGTTCATTAAATTAGCTTTACCTTGTTGAAGAATAAATCTGTAGCATCAGACAATGATATCTATCGGGTACTCTTCATCACCCACAAGCAACAAATGAGACCCTTCTTCTATGACCTTTGAACCAGCCTCGTTTGCTATACTAAGATGCTCACAAGGGCTTAGCTCAAATCCAACTTGAGTCCTTTCCCCTGCATCTAGCATCACACTCTGAAAACCCACCAACTGTTTAACAGGACTTCCACTTCTCTGTTTTCCTGGCCTCATAAACAGCAATACAGGATGCTTCCCCACCATGCTTCCATGATTTTTAACTCCCACTGTGACTGAGACTGACATGCTTTGGCAGGTTTCTTCTCCCAACTCTGAAACTAACTTGTACCTGATGGTTTCTGAATTTTCAACCATCAAATGAGTGGATGATTGATTGAAGTGAAGCTTGTCATGTGTAACAGAAACAAACTCATATGAATATTTTGAGTAGCTTAGTCCATAGCCAAATTCATACACCTTAGGACCCTTATAGAATCGGTAAGTTCTCCCGGGATAGCCAGTTGAGGGATCAGCTCGCATCCTCATGTCTGTCATTGGCACTTTGATGTAATCTTTTGGATACCAAGTGATTGGTAGTCTTCCCCCTGCATACCATTGATGACACAACATAAAGCACCCCATTTGACTTAGTAATAAACTTGTAAATCTGTGAAGTATTTAATATTTTGCTTTCCTTTTTTTTTTAATGTTTGTTTTATAGTTCATGGGTACAACATAGAAGAAGACTCACCTGGGTTGTGGTCACCAAAGATAATCTGTGCAAGTGCAATGCCTCCAAGTTCCCCTGGATAACCAGCCCAAAGGATACCTCCAATTTTGTTGTCATACTTGGCTGAACTGATATCAACAGGGCCTCCACAAAGAAGCACCAAAATAACTGGTCGTTTAGAAGCTTTGGCAACACTGTTGATGAGTTCCAGTTGCTTGCCTGGCAAATCAAGGTGAATACGATCACGTTCTTCCCTCTCTTGACTTTGATCCAATCCCATAACCAGCACAGCATAATCCACTTTTTTGGCAACTTCCACTGCCTGGTCTATTTGGGCAGAGGCACACTTTGGTCCACCATCACAGCCAGGATGAAAAACAGTGTTCTTAACATAGTGCTGAAACCCTTGCAATATTGTCATGAATTTACAAGGAGGGCCAGCATAGTTTCCTAGAAGAGTTAGAGGGGAAGCATTGGCATTAGGACCTATCACTGCTAAGGAAATACTGGGGCTTGTTTTTGGAAGTGGGAGAAGTCTAGCAGAGTTCTTCAAAAGGACAATGCCGTTTCTTGCAGCTTCAAGAGCTAGATATTGGTGCTCTTTGGAACACACATGATTGGGGCCAATCATGCCAAATGAGAGCCTTGTTGGATTTCCATCAAATAGGCCTAGCCTTATTCTAATAGAAAATAAATTGTGAAGGGCACGGTCTATTTGAGATATAGGTAACTTTTTCTGCAACACTGCTGATTTAGCATGGTCATTCAAATATGTACCACATTCCAAATCCATCCCTGCAAATTTGACAAACACAATCATTGTTATTGTCCATCTAAATTACAATAGCAATGATATTGTAACTGAAATCAGAAATGAGATATTCTATCAAGTGAGCTTTAAAAATATTTAATATAATGAGTGTCCAAAATATTTTATTTAACAGAGAGAAATAAAAATATTCTAACTTAGATATTCATGCAAATTATAAATAATGTGCCCAGTAAAACAAATTAGATAGTACATGTATAAAGAAAATATTCTTTTTATATCTTATTACCTTGTATTAGACTATCATTCATACTTAATCTATAGAAGGTAATAGTAATTTCTAATTAAAAATAAAGCTAGACTGAGATATGTTCGGTCGAAAAATACAAGGGAAGTGATTATAGTAATTCTTTTTATGACTCAGGAGCGGTTCAGGCCCAATTTTAATTAAGCTAGAAGCAGATAAAACACAGGTAGCCCAACTCCTGGCCCAAAGCGGTATTGGGTTTTTTGTACAAAAAATAGCATCAATATTGGAATGGAGTCCAATGATGACTCATGATTATTTATTTCCATTTTCCAATAGGACTTGTTATTGTGCACAAGTGTAAACTGTAAATAGTTAACTTTGTAAGCTGGGTAAATGTCACTATACAATGAAGAGAAGTAATGTCGCAGTGGCAAAGGTGAGTCAGCTGAAAGAAAGTCTTCTTTGGAGGCTCATAGCTAGATGAATATGACATGCAAACTGAGAGAAAGAAAGACATATGGACAAGAACAGATTGAGCCGAAGAGTTAAAATTTTAATGCATAAAAGAAGTAATGTAAAATTACATAAAAGGCCAATCTTTAGATAGAAAATTGATATTGATATATGAGAAAACTTCAAAATATCTCATTGTCAAAAGCTAATTTGAAAAGGTACAACTATTAGGAAAAAATAATAACATGAGCTTAAGGAACATAGGTAAAGAGATGGATGGCTGAGGTTGAGAGACAGGTGCACGTAGTGGTGCAGGGACCAAGTGGTAGTGTGGGCCAAATCCATATGACTTTATGACTTTACCATTAATAGGCTTACGGATAATATTCAATCCATGTAAACCGACAAAAGACAAGTGACAAAATCTTTATGCTTAAGGAACATGGATTAGGTAATTATTCGTATTAATTACCCTTTGCATTTTGTGAATTCAATTATAACCAAGATTTATTAGTATGGTCATTATTATCACCTAAAGCAGGGGTAGTAGAAAAGATAACAATATGAAAAGAGAGGGTTAGGTCCCAATATACATACCAGCCCCAATAACATCCGCTACAGCATCCTCTGGTGATTTTGCATACCCTTGCTCGCCTTGTATGATCCCAACTGCTCCACAATCCGACACAATATACCTGATTGTTTGTTTCACCCCAAAATGTTACATTTAAGAAAGAACAGTAAGGATTGCTATAAACAAGATAAGGAAAAATAATAGAAACTAAATATAATCACCCATGGAAATTCCATTGTTTTCTGGTGGTTTTGGTTAACAGATTGTAATCTGCACAGTTGGGAACCCCATTGACACGATTGTAAGCACACATTACCCCACTAGCTCGTCCTTTCTGTACACAACTCTGAAATGGAGGCTGGTATGTGTCTGCTAAATCTTGCAAAGTGACCTGAAAAATAGGGTAATTCAGGGAAAAAAAAAACCCAAAAAAGGAGAGGCAGTAAGTAAGTAAGTAAGTAAACAGTTAAAAACAAATAGCATATCATATCACATCACATCACATCAACCACTCATCTTCATATGTAACTTTGAACTGCTCAAATCATATGCAAAATTATAAACCCATCAGAGTAAATATTCTACAGACAATCCTGAATCATCATTGTTTAAAAATGAAATCAATTAGAAAATAAATCACACAACTGTGAATTAGTAAGTACACTACAACTAGGAAGAATCTAATACACAAAGCAAAATTGAAAGAGTGGAGTGTGTGACTGGCATGATAAAAATATGAGATAATTAATGATGCACTTACGCGAGCATCAAAGACAAAGCGATTAACGCCTTTCCAATTGTCCAAATCATAGGCAGTAAAATGCTTGCAACAAGCTGAAGCTTGAAGGTGGCCCCTCAATTTCCCTCCCTGAAAGGAATCCCCTTGAAGTCCTCTGACATAGGAAACAGCATAGTTGGAAGTGACCAGAGGGTCTTCACCAGCTGTTTCTTGTCCTCTACCCCATCTGGGGTCCCTGAATATGTTAATGTTAGGAGCCCAGAATGTCATCCCCATAGCTTGTCCAGCATTGTAGATTGCTCTAGCTTCAATTCCAATCGCCTTCATTTACACACAAAACATAAGACCCAGAAAGAAAAAAAGGAACTTTACTCATTATTTTAGTGAATGAGTGTGAGTGAGTACCTGAGCGATTCGGTACCAGAGGTGGGAATCGAAGGTAGCTGCAGTGAGGATAACTTGAGGGAAGCTAGTTGCAGATGTGATAGTGCCATTGAAACGGATGCCACGACCAACGTTGCCAACACCATGAAGTGCTTCACTCCACCACTGGTAACTGGGGATACCGAGTCGGGGAATGGGAGGGGCTGAGTTAACGAGTTGGGCGAGTTTCTCGTCCAATGTGAGCCTGGAGACAAGGTCTCTGGTTCGTTGAGTGATGGGAAGCTTGGGGTTGCAAAATGGGTAGGATCTGGAGGATGGGTTCGACCAATCGCAAGCAAAAGGAGGTGGCTGGGCATGGACCAAGTTGTGAGTGAAGAAAGTAAGAGTGAGAGTGAGAAAAAGGATGGTGACAAAGGTAAAGTTTGGTGAGAGTGAGAGGGAGAGGGGCATAGTGTGAAACTGATATTCCATGGAATGGAATTGGAACTTCACTGCCACAACACTGACAAGAGGTTATAATGCATAACAGACATTGGATATTGGCAGCTAAAACGTGATGTTACAGTCATGTTTCTCAATTATTAGTTTATTATATTTGCTAATTATGTATAAAGGGAAGGAATTGAAGCATGTGATAAGTGATTTGATCGGCAAAGATAAAAAAAAAAAAGTGTTATGCCATTTTCATCCCAGCATCTTATTTTTTTCACATTTTAAATGGGTCTCACCATTACACATCATTCATTGTTATTAAGCACCTAGTCTCACCATTACACATCACTAATTATTAAGCACCTACTATCTCCATCATAGCACCTTACTTTATTATCATTCACAGATCTTAAATGGGTCTCACCATTACACATCACTCATGTGATAAGTGATTTGATCAAAAAAATAAAGAAAAAAAGTGTTAGGCCATCTTCATCCCAACATCTATTTTTTTCACATCTTAAATGGGTTTCACTATTACGCATCACTCATTATTAAGCACCTATCATCTCCAACCATCTCCATCACAGCACCTCACTTTATTACCATTCACCGATCTTAAATGAGTCCCACCATTACACATCACTCATGTGATAAGTGATTTTATCGAAAAGGATAAAGAAAAAAAAGTGTTGGGCCATCTTCATCCCAAGATTTTTTTTTTCCACATCTTAAATGGGTCTCACCATTACACATAACTCATTATTAAGTACCTATCATCTCCATCACAACACCTCACTTTATTACCATTCACTGATCTTAAATGGGTTCCGCCATTACACATCACTCATTATTTATATTTTATAAAATTTTTAATTTAAAATATTTTAATAAAAAGCTGCTGTTGCAGCCACTTTTCTCCTGCCTTGTCAGTAAATTGCACCCATTAAAAAAACGCTCCATCGCTAACATTGCCTGAAGCAACTGTACTATTGTCTGAGAATTGGCTAAGCACCCAGCGCTGCTGATGCACTTATATAAATTGTTATATGTTTTTGTTGTATAAATATATTATTTTTTATTAATAGGTATTAATTGTAATTTTCTCAATTAATTAATAGTTGATCTCATTTTATAGTCACAAATAAGCAAAATTAAGGATCATTTTGGTAGGAATAAGATATGACAGAGTACAAAGATGATACCTCATCTTTGGTGTCCACATTTTTTCCAAAATACCCTTATAATATCCGTCAAATGTAATATAATCAACCATAATCACAGCCACTTTGCACACTACAATATCTATCCATAATCATATTCATTTTATATAAGATTATTCCTTCAAAATCGTTTCATTTTAAATATTTAAAATTATATTTAATATGATTTTAATTCATTCGTGTAAATTAATAGCATATGGTAGCCACACAAATTTTACATTACTGTCTTCAACACACTTTAGTACTCATAGAAAATTAGAAGCTATATATAGAAAAAAAAATGTTAAAATCCAATATAGTTTCTATGCAAATATTTATATTCACTTTAGTATGATTTTAGGTTATTATTAATTTATATATATGTTTATCATGCTTTAAATCACATTATATTTATATTTAGCATGCTTTAAATCAATAATAGACAGCTTATATTATTTATGATTTTAATATAAATCATATTTATTTACGTGTAAGTGTATATAAATTAGATTAACACTTTGACAGACAAGTAAGAGAGACAAAGAGTGCTTTTCTTTCCGCTAATTATAATAATTATTATTATTATTATTATTATTATTATTATTATTATATAAAGGTAAGGTAGTCTTGAGGTTGTCCTAGCAATAATTTTTCCCTCCTAAATTAAGGATAAAAATTTTATTTTGCTTAAAATATTTTATTTTAGAATTTTTTTAACCTTTATTAAATACATATTGACATAAATTATATTAATGTATTTTTTATTAATGGTGATTGTTTTCTAAAGACACCTTTTTCAACTTCCATTATTGAAATGATTGTATCACTTCCTTAAAATTTTGTAATTTGAGTGGAGTTTCATTATCGTAACTATTCCAATTTGAGCGGAGTTTCATCTTTTATTATTTCTTTGAGTGCTTTTACACATTTTTTTCATTTGCTAATAATATATACCTTCACATTATCATTTCTTTTTTTGCATTTTTTCTTTTATGTAACTAATAAATAAAAATATTAAATGAATTAATATATTTTAAAAAAAATAGAAAGACAAGATATATTTTATTTGAAATATTTAAATATATTAATATGTTTACTTTAATACAATTGAGACATTTAGATAATCCTATGTTTGTTTCATGATGTTGCTTTTCAATTATTTTTTTCATTATACTGTCATTTTTATATCTTTTTATTTTTATGAATATTGATTTTCAGTGCGATATTAGTATTTAATTAGAAAATGTGAGTATTTTGAGTAATAGCTTTATATTATAAGATGAAATGTGTTAATAAAAAATAAAAGACAGATTATTTACATGACCATGTATTTTGTAATAAGTGATTATAATAATTTAAAATTAATGTTTCTAAATTTTTATTATTAAATTATATATTTATATATATATATAATCATACTTTAGATAATTCGTGCATCGCACAGGGATTCACACTAGTAATAATAATAATAATATTAAAATCTAATATATGCCTAAGTGCGAGGGGATTCACACTAGTAATAATAATATTAAAATCTAATATATATGCCTAAGTCCGAGAGCAAAGATAGTGCTTTATCAATAGTGGGCTTCAACGAAGAGTTGAATTCCTAGCACGCGTCTAACCCATATATGGGTAGTTGCTTTTGGAACCCCTGTTTTTGCTATTCACACCCCCCTAATGTTTGGAATTTTTCAAATCCCCAACCTACCCCTGATGATGTGTATATAATGTCAAAATCCCTAATGAGTCTTCTTCTCTGTCTGGTTCCCACTGTCTCCCTCAAAGGCTGCATTTTGTGGATTATAGCTCACATTTGGTCCCCACTTGTTCCCAAAATAGTCAAGAAAGTTCCATACTTAGTAAGTTGAATAATATTAATTGCTCACATTTGGTCCTCACTTGGATTATAGCTCACATTTTTTCCCACTTGGATTATAGCTCACATTTCGGCCGAGAATCACGTTTTTAATTGCTTTCCGGAAACTAAAATCCGGAACCTTCAGGAAATTAACTTCCGGTAACATCCGAAAATAAAAAAGCTCCCAAATCGTTTCCGGAAGATGTTCTTTGAAGATTAGCTTCTGGAATGTATTTCCGGACGGCTCCGGACGTTAACTTCCGGAAGGTTCCGGAATTAAGTTTCCGGAAAAGCAATTAAAAGATGTTTCCGGACTTATAAATCCGTAACTATCCGGAAGCGAATTTCCGGATGATTCCGGATGCTTACATCTGGAAGCTAATTTTTTTTTTGTTTTTCAAGGGAGGTGGATTTTTGTTACAAGGATGGATGAAAGTGATGGTTGGTGGTCTAAAGTTTTTGATGATGTGAGAATGTCGTATAGCGTTGATGGTTTTAGTGTGTCGAACTCTACATTGGTTGATGAGATAATTTGTTTTTTCTATATAATTTTAAGATTAATCATAATAAATATAAATGACTTATTCATTGTCTAATTATAGTCTAATGAGGAGATGGTCATACCTAAGAAGGAGATAGTTGATTTTAGCGATGTATTTACCACAGATGAGGTAATTTTTTGTGCTTGAGCTTATTGTTATTGTAAATTAATTGTGGTTTGAGATACTAATTTCTTATGCAGATATTTGAAAGTCGAGATGAATTATTAAATTGGGTTCGTGGTATTGCTATGGATCACGACTTTGTTGTTGTTATCATGAGGTCAGACAGTGGAGGTATTGACAGGAAAATAAAGTTAATTTTAGGCTGTGAAAGAAGTGGGAAGTACAGGCCCTACAAGAGTGAGTTAGTGCGAAATGTTACCGACTCTAGAAAATGTGAATGTCCTTTCAGACTAAGAGGAAGACCATTGGCCAATGGTGTTGGGTGGAAGCTTAATGTAGTTTGTGGTGTATACAACCATGAGGTAGCTGAGAGCTTGGAGGGGCATCCTTATGCTGGACGTTTAACTGTTGAGGAGAAGTCATTACTTGAGGACATGACCAAAAACATGGTGAAGCCTCGGAGCATCTTACTAACATTGAAGGACCACAATGTACATAATGTTACAACAATCAAACAGATTTATAATGCACGCATTGCATTTCGTAAGTCAGAAAGAGGGCCTAGGACAGAGTTACAACATCTTATGAATCTAATGGAACATGATAACTATCTATATTGGCATAGAAGGGCTGAAACGTCTGATGTTATGAGAGATATTACGTGGGCACATCCAGATGTTGTTAAATTGTTGAATCTATTCCATATTGTCTTGATAGTTGATACAACATATAAAACAAACAAATACCGCTTGCCACTGCTAGAGATTGTTGTTGTCACTTCTACAAAGCTCACATTCTCTGTGGCCTTTGCATACTTGGAGCGTGAAACAAAAGATAACTTCACATGGGCATTAGACAAGGTAAGAGGTATGATAAGGAGATCAGATGCATTACCTCAAGTTATTGTCACTGACAGAGATTTTGGCTTGACGAATGCCATTCAAAGTGTCTTTCTTTCTTCATACAATTTACTATGTCAATTTCATATTGCTAAGAATGTGAAAGCCAAATGCAAGCAACTTGTGGCTCCAAGTACTCTTCAGCAACCGGTTATGGATGCTTGGATGAGTGTTATACAGTCCCCTACAAAAGTTGATTTTGATGATCGTTTCGCTCAGTTTGAAGAGTTTGTGTCCACCTACTTTCTTTGACTATGTAAATAAAACATGGATCATTCCTCATAAAGAAATTTTTGTGGCTGCATGGATTGACGGGGTCATGCACCTAGGGAACACCACCACTAACAGGTATTTTTATTGGTTTAAATACTATTTTATTGGTTTAGGTGCTATTTTATTGGTAAACTTGTTATGTGACACATATGTTTTGATATTTTTTATTAGGGTTGAAGTGCACATGCAAGGTTGAAAATACTCCTTCAAGATAGTCGAGGCGACATATGTAATTGTTGGGATGCTATGAACAACTTGATAATTCTTCAACACACTGAGATAAAGACATCATTTCAGAGAAGCATAATGAATCTTGAGCATCGGTTTAATAACCAGTTGTACGGTAAGTTGTTTGGTTTTGTTTCAAAGAATGCAATGGTTCATATTGCTCAAGAGATGGGGCAAGTAGAGTACATTGGAATTGACACTTCAACTTGTGGTTGCAAATTGAAAATGACTTATGGTCTACCTTGTGCGTGTCAGCTTGCTATATGCAAAATGTACTTTGGGTTTATTCCAGTGGAAAAGGTTCATGCACATTGGAGGAGACTAACATTTACTGACCAAGTTAGTGAGGCTAAATGTGCAGGGGTAACACTTCACCCTGAGTTAAATGAACTTGAGCAGAGATTTGATGAACTTAATATGGATGGCAAGGTGGCTTTTAAGTACAAAGTACGTGAACTTGCATTTCCAAACACTACTTCAATGTGTCCACCTCCTGAGAAGGTAAGGATAAAGGGTTCAACGAAGGGGCAGTCACAAACAGAGAGTTCAACTAAACGTGATCCTTCATTTTTTGAATATGTTGATGCCATGCAATCACCCAATGATAGTAACTCAACTCGTCCTTCATCATCAATTTTGCACACTAAGACCCAGAAAAGAAAGAAAGTCGTGCCAATGTTAGACCAGTTTCCTACAGTTATGCATGACTTCATTGAAAGTGTTGTAGATGTTGCAAGAGATGGTAATTGTGGGTATCGTGCAATTTCAACATTATTAGGAAAGGGAGATGAGTCTTGGCCTATAATATGCCAAAAGTTGTACAGGGAGATATGTTATTGGCACCATGACTATGCACAACTGTTTGGAGATGAGCAACGCTGTTATCAATTAAGGAATTCTTTACTAGTTGATGGAAGGACATCAGTTGTTGTTGACAAGTGGATGACATTGCCAGATATGGGATATGTAATAGCATACAGATAAAATGTTATGCTTGTTTCTCTGTCTATTTACCAGTCCATGACTTTCTTCCCACTCAGAGGACATCCACCTACGAATCATAAGATCATGTGCATTGGATACGTTGATGGCAATCACTGGGTACAGGTTATTAACTGAAAACTTATACTTTTGATATTGATAGTTGATATTAACTGATAACTTAACGGTTGTTTCTTACTATAATATACTTCATATTGTGCAGGTATTTTTAAAGGATGATTCACCATTACCTCCTACTGCCATACAATGGAGATACTTTAGCTGTGAAGAAAGTAAAGCGTGGGAATATCCATACTATGAACGCATGGTTGCCTTTTCTGCATCTTTTGCTAATAGAAATACCGGCTCTTGTAACATCATTCTTGATTGAATGTTATGATTAAAAGCAAAATGACTAATATATATGATAATATTTATGTCCAATATATATGATAATATTTATGTCCAATGTCTAGTGTAGATAACTACAAGGATGTAACTACTGTGTAGATCTATCCCCCCTCCGTCGATACACATGACGATAAGATGGTTTCCCTGTCCGGTGACCTTCGACACCTAAGTTGGCCATGTCCAATGCCTCCTGTGTAAGTCCTCCTGTCTCGGTCCCATGAGTCACCAACCCCCTATCAAACAAAGCCTGTAGTCTCTCAGAGATCCCTTGAAATAGACCCTGCATCAAAATTTCATTAAATTTTATTGTGAACTTAGTATAATAAGTTTAGGGTAAATTACTAAAATAGAATTTGCTATACCTGATAACTGATAACATGTCCAACCCCATCAGAGGTCGACCCTACTGTATCCACTCTAGGAACACACAAGCTAAAATGGGGACTCGGACTTTCAGTCGGGACACGCAATAGTTATACATGTAAATAAACCCGGTCGAGGTCTCACCAGCCTCACATACCTGACCACCGGCCTCCGATGCCACCACGTTATACTAGTTGGCATATTCACCTTCGGTAATTGTAAAACATGCTCGAAGAGATGCATCAGACTTCAGGTCGTAACGCGACACCATCCCTAACACCTCTTGACCGACCCAATGGTATCGGTCAAGCACAACCAAATCTCGGTTAGCTACCACCCCGCTCATTCGAACTCTCAACATCCAACCTAAGTCTCGACTTTGTGCAATCTACAGAAGTAGAATAAGGGCCATTTTTGGGCTGCTTAATTTTTTAACTCTTCAATTTATTAATCCTCTATATTTTTTGCTTTTGGTCAATTTTTAAAACAGAACACTTTCATTTTTATACTTGGCCTAATTTTTTATTTTTTATTGTTGGATCAATTATTTAATTTTTTTTGGCTAAGTATTATAAACATGATATCATTTATTATAGGCCAATTAGATTGGGCCGAATGCAGTAAAATAATTCACCAAAGCATTAAAACTTTTAACCAAAAATAAATGTAATAAAACTTAAAAAATGAAGTCCGGACTCGTAGCTAGAAACAAAACTCAACACAACATAGGGAAAGAAAAAAAAACAAAAAGAAACTAAATAAAATAAAAACAAAAGAAATTGTGTTCATCTTCACGAATGTTCCTCTTGTCTTCTTCTTTGCGGCCGGTGAATGCATCGAGATAATCACAACATGCATAATCATCTACAAAAACCAAACAAAAATAATGAGAATCATGAAACCCAGGATAAAAATACAACAGCAAGGAAGAATGGAGAAAGTCTTGTCTTTGACACTTGAGAGAGAAACAAAAAAGGAAAGGGTCAAGAGCAGATGGGTGGGCGGTCACGGCGGCTAGCGGTAACAACGCAGATCTATGGTTGCCGTCGAAGGTGAGAGAACGTTCACTACGGCTATCAGTCACGGGGCGGTTGTGGTCATCATCGGCGGTGAAGGTGTGGTCAAGACGGTTAACAGTCACGGCGGTTTTGGGGCTAACGTTTTCTGAGACAGTGAGAGTATGTGGAGGCCGGAGGGGCTACATGGCTAGCAGTCATGACGGTTCTGTGGCTTAACATTTTTTGTGAGACGGTAAGAGAGTGAGAGTGGGTGAAGCGGCTATGGAGGAGAGGGGGAAGGAGGAAGATGGTGCTGCAGACTAAGTTGAGAGTGAAAGAATAGAACGGCTAGGGTTTGGTTTGGGACTTTGAGTCTTTGAATTCCTTTCTTATAAGGAGAGTGAGTGTTCTGTGAATCATAATTGTAAAAAATAAAAAATATTAAAAATCTAAAATCACACCAAACGTGAAATTGATGACTATGATTAAACAAAGTCACACAGATTGATGATGTGGCTTAATCTCTATTAGAGATAGTAAAAGGCTCATGCGATCAGTCACCTCACGCGTGTTGCTGCTGCCTAGTGCCCAATGCTGGACTGCTCGATCTTCAAAATGTAATAACTTCAGTCGATCATGGTTTTTGACGGTTCAAATTTTATAAAACTGAAATCGACCGTATCAATCCGTTTTTATCATTTTCTCTACTCATTTAAACCCGTAACCCATACTTAACCGACCGTTTAGCTTAATTTTGCAGCGGGTTGGTCCGTTTCGGCTCGGGTGACTAAATTATGCCCACCCCTAATGGCTACTGACACAAGCGACCAAATTAGGTGGCTATTACATGATATTACAACTTGATGTGACAAGTGTAATCATCCCTACACACCTACACCAACTACAGTAACCTGGAAAGCTCATACATATAGCACAACCTTCGACTGAACAAGGGTAATCTCTCTACCACTGCCACTAACTCCACCTTAAACCCTCCACTAACTTGAGCGTCGGAGTGCCTTTTTCAGGTACCTCCACCGTGCTCAGCCACCAGAAACATCATCCAAACACTCAGATCAACCTCCAACCACCACTTCCATCTTGGTCCCTCACTCGGATCCTCCGTGTGTACCTCGGCCACGATTAGTGCTGAAATTAGATTTGTGGTATACATTTTTTTCTTCTGAAAAAATATGTACCGGAAATTTTAATTCAAGTACTCAAGTGTATATAGGAAACTTAATTTCTAGTGCACGATATTTGAAGAATTGTGCACCAAAATTTAGTTTTTCACTATATAATTTTTAGCAAAATAATTGTGTACCGAAAATATAATTTCTATTACACAAATATATACAAAAACTTAATTTTTGGTGCATAATTTCTAAAGAATTGTGTATCAAAAATCTAATTTTTGATACACACTTATATATCAAAAATTTAATTTTCGATACACAATTGTGTACGAGAAATTAGATTTCCTAAAGTGAAAAAAAATGGGATGATGATGAGAGGGATGAAGATGTGGAGGGGATAGAAAGGGAGAAAAATAGGGAAGAGATGAGATAATGCGGGAATGGCGTTTGACCAAAAAAAAAAAGAATGGCGAAAAAGATTGGGTTGGTGTGAATAATAAAAACGGAGGTATTAATAGCAATGCAACTTGATGTTCCAAACAAGCCCGTTTGTTCCAACTTGATGTTCCAAGCAAGCTCGTTTGTTCACGACATATACGGGGGAGTTGCTTTTGGAACCCCTATTTCTAGATGTTTCTTCTTCTGCCTTTCCGTCTTCTCGTCTGTAACCGTCTTGTCGCTCCATTTCCCCTTCTTATAGTTATAGTTGTTAGTGGGATATGTGGTTGGTGAGTTGTCCTAGATACGTGGGGCCATCAATGCGTACCATTATTGAGATCGTGCGCATGTCTTCTATTTCACATCTTCCATTTTTACCCTGGGTCGTGGACTCTCAGTTGCCGATAGGTCGGGTTTGGCAAGAGAGTTTTGTGCGTCTTCATCCAACATCGATTCAATTTCGGCTAGTGAGGATGTAGGGTGCTCGAACTCCCTTGACCCTTATTCTACTTCTGTAGATTGCACAAAGTCGAGACTTAGGTTGGATGTTGAGAGTTCGAATGAGCGGGAGGTAGCTAACCGAGATTTGGTTGTGCTTGACCGATACCATTGGGTCGGTCAAGAGGTGTTAGGGATGGTGTCGCGTTACGACCTGAAGTCTGATGCATCTCTTCGAGCATGTTTTACAATTACCGAAGGTGAATATGCCAACTAGTATAACGTGGTGGCATCGGAGGCCGGTGGTCGGGTATGTAAGGCTGGTGAGACCTCGACCGGGTTTATTTACATGTATAACTACTGCGTGTCCCGACTGAAAGTCCGAGTCCCCATTTTAGCATTCGAGAAAGGCGACCTTGCTACACCTTCAAGTGGCGCCTTCCCAGCTCCACCCAACCACTTGGGCATTTATTAAGGCTTTCCAAATACTAGGACGCCATTATATATTACTTCACACCATCCGTTCCCCTATTTTTTCACATCTTCGCCATTATTCGAAAGTCGGCTGGGGGAAGTCGTGGGTTAGTGTTCGAGGTTAGATCAAGTGGTCGATCTTGGACACTTATGTGAATCTGAGCAATATCGTCGGGATCCCGTTCAAGCAGGATTTTTCAAGGTGGTCCCGACTCTTTTGTCCTTCCATTTGGAGGAATTCATGGGAGGAGCTCGAGTCGTCCTTCCATATTTATTGGTGTCGACGTCATCATGATAAATCACCCAGGGAGTAGCATTCTTTTTCTGAAGAGCGGTTGTCGACTAGGGAAAAGGTATTTTGATTTTTCTTAGCTTATGTTTTTCTTCATTTTCATTGCTTTTGTAACTGAGTTCTTGTCATTATGCAAAAATCAAAACCATGACTTTGAAGGGTGTTCTGGGATAGAACTCGAACCTGGGTCTGAGTCAGCAGGAATGAACTCGGATCTGGGTCCGGCTTGACAAAGCTTGAATCCGAGTTGAACCTGGGGGGTGTACCTGCAAAGGGACTCCGACGCCCAAGTCAGATATGTATAGCAGTCAAAGTGATTGACTGAGTGAGATTGCGTCCCTGATGATCTATCAATGATCCGTATTTATAGGGGTTTTCCCTGTATAAATATGGTAAGTGGACCTTTGTATAAAAGGAGTAAGTGTGCAAATGTAATAATATAATTATAGATATTATAATTATATTTCATATATTGTGGGATATCGTAGATATAATTGCAGATATGGTTATATTGCACATGGATATTATTATATATTTATGGATATGATAATAATATAGCATAAGGGCCATATTGGCTGTTGGGCCTTAGGTTTAGACCGTAACAGAAGCCCCCAGCTCAAGTCGACTTGATGAAGTGGCTTTGAGTTTAAGTATTTTCCTGCACGCTGGGACGACATTGGCATTTGAGGAGGGTGTTTATGTAGGCGCATGTACTTTGGACGACATCCGCGCTGAGAACGACTTGCTGCCGGTTCGAGTTGAACTGCCTCTACGGTGCTGTCGTTCGTGGTTCGAGATGCTCTTCACATCCAGTTATGTTGATCCAAGATGCTCTTCGCATCTGGTTTTGAATGAGTTTCGGATGTTCTTCACATCTGGTTTTGAATGAGACCGAGACGCTCTTCACATCCGGTTTTTGTTGATCCAAGATGCTCTTCGCATCTGGTTTTGAATGAGACCGAGATGCTCTTCACATATGGTTTTGACAGGGTCGCGACGTGTTCGACTTCTTGGGCCCTACTGGGGTGAAGTCGTACGCAGAGTCGACTAAGAGGGGAAATGTCTTCAAAAAAGAGTTTTTCCGAATTTAGGTGGCTGATGGGGTGAAGCCGTTTTGGGAGGAGAGGACGTCTAACACGACGTTTTTATATTTTACTGGAGTGAAAGGCACTGTGACAAGGAGGCGTCCGACTACGAGGTGGCCGAGCCGGGTCTTTCCCCACAAGACTTGACTGTGAAGCGCTTATTATGGAGTCGGTTCAAGAGTGTGGGGTCTTTATTTCTAAGAGAATTTAGATGGCCCGATGCGTAACGCTGCATCGATGGTCAATGTTGCATTGAGACGACTTAGGGCTTTGCAGAATGCTAATGCCAAACGCTGATCAAGGGGACGATGTTCATATCGACCTCAGTTCAAGCACGCAAATAGCTGGTCCTGTGGGAAGAGGGTCAGCCGGTATAAGACTCTCGAAGCTGAGGTGGTCAAGCTGAAGGCCGATTTGGATGAGGCCGAGATGCTCTTAACATCCGGTTTGAATGAGGTCGAGATGCTCTTCACATCCGGTTTGATGAAGTCAATGTCGAATCTTTGGCAAATGCCATCGCCCAATAGGGCTTCTGAGTTGGAATGTTCTTCACATCCTTATTGAAGAACCGAGACGTTAGTTTGTTGTTGATCAGGGATCCAGTATTGTTGATTCGAGATGTTCTTCACATCCTTATAAATATGAAATGCATGACAACTTTACTTTTCTATTTTGGTTCGCCCCAATAGGCCTTCTGAGTTGGGTTGACATATGTACTTGTGTTAACTTGTTACTTGGGTTGACTTATAAACTTGGGGCGACTTGTGCACTTGGTGTGCACTTGGGCTGACTTGGAAACTTGGGCCGACTTGTGCACTGGTGTGCACTTGGGCTGACTTGGAAACTTGGGCCGACTTGTGCACTTGGTGTGCACTTGGGCTGACTTGAAAACTTGGGCCGACTTGTGCACTTGGTGTACGCTTGGGCTGACTTGAAAACTTGGGCCGACTTGTGCACTTGAGCTGACTTGTGCACTTGAGCCGCCTTGAAAACTTGGGCCGACTTGTGCACTTGAGCTGACTTGTGCACTTAAGCCGCCTTGAAAACTTGGGCTGACTAGTGCACTTTGGCCGACTTGTGCACTTGGGCTGACTTGTGTAGGACCAAGTAGTATTGGTTTGTAACAATCCTGGTTGTTGACAGATCCGAGATGCTCTTCACATTTGGGTTGAATGAGGCCGAGATGCTCTTCACATCCGGTTGCTGACAGAGTCGAGATGCTCTTCACATCCGTTTGAATGAGGCCGAGATGGTCCTTCACCTCCGGCATTGAATGAGGTCGAGATGCTCTTCACGTCCGTTTGCTGACAGAGCCGAGATGCTCTTCACATCCGGTTTGAATGAGGCCGAGATGGTCTTCACCTCCGGCATTGAAGGAGGCCGAGATTGCTCTTCACATCCGATTTGAATGAGGCCGAGATGCTCTTCACATCCGGTTTGAATGAGGCCGAGATGGTCTTCACATCCGGTTTGAATGAGGTCGAGATGCTGGTAAGGGGGAGGCCCTCCTTCTAGCGCCAAATGTTCTGGGATAGAACTCGAACCTGGGTTTGAGTCAGCAGGAATGAACTCGGATCTGGGTCCGGCTTGACAAAGCTTGAATCCGAGTTGAACCCGGAGGGGTGTACCTGCAAAGGGACTCCGACGCCCAAGTCAGATATGTATAGCAGTCAAAGTGATTGACTGAGTGAGATTGCGTCCCTGATGATCTATCAGTGATCCGTATTTATAGGGGTTTTCCCTGTATAAATATGGTAAGTAGGTCTTTGTATAAAAGGAGTAAGTATGCAGGTGTAATAATATAATTATAGATATTATAATTATATTTCATATATTGTGGGATATCGTAGATATAATTGCAGATATGGTTATATTGCACATAGATATTATTATATATTATGGATATGATAATATATAGCATTGGGCCATATTAGCTGTTGGGCCTTAGGTCTAGACCGTAACAAAAGGGGATGCTGAAAATTGCAGTCAGTTCTGGTGCTGATGCAGCTTGCGAAGGGGAACACCCGAGTGAAGAAGGTGACAAACCTCGGGTGAAGGATACTCCAGTACAGCAGCTCGTGTCCGAGGTTTAGAAGACGTCCACTCAGGCCGAGGCTGAACCTGGGGTCCAGGTTATGGATCCTGCATAGTAGAAGGCTCAGGTGGAGAATGACTCACAGAAAAGGGTTACATGCGGTGGATATAGGGATTACCCTCTTCTTTTGCTTTCATTGTCTTGATGTTGACTCATTCGATTGGATTTTTTTTATTGGTACAATTTTTTTAGCTTGTGTTGATTCTATACTGTCGTTGGGTATGGATTTAGTGAAGCTTAAGGATTAAGAAGACTCAATTTACCGGAGAGATTAGGAAACTTGAGAATTTTCTTGCATTTTAAATCTTTTCGCTCAATTTTTTATTAAATAAAATTTTATTTGTTTATGATTCACTTACTTATTATTGGAGGTAAAAATGGATTGACTCACATATGGACAAACATTTTATAACCCACCTAGCAGCAACCCTCATTTATTATATTTCTTTTTTCCTGTTATTCATTATTAAGTATCCCCAATTTAACCTTCTTGTATTTGATTTGTTGCCAACAATTGCCAAGTCTGGAAGGTTGTAGAGTCAAGGGATTATATTTATTCATACAATAATTCATATATCATATTTTTTTTAATTTTTCTATCATATATTTATCCCATCTTACACTTATTTCTCTTTTACCTCTTTATCTTTTTTAGTTATATAAAATTGTTGAATAGAATTATAATATAAATATAATCTCTCTAGACCAAATAATGACATACATATTCTTTATATAATTAATAGAAGCCTAATCCATGGACAATAAAGTAAAATCAAGAAAATTAATCAATTTAGACTGAAGAAGATGAAACCAGAACCTGCACTTTTATTGCAAATTCAAACAATCGGTCAGTTTAAGAAAAGTTGCGTGTGACATGACACCTTTGAACTAACCTATTATTCAAAATTATCTGGTCAGAAAAATTATAATTATAAAACTAATTAAACGAAATGACCAGGGATTAAGATGTGCCTCTGTTTCAACTGTAGACAACCGCCGAGATAGGGAGTTTGGCATCTGTTTCAAGTTCTCCATCAAAAGATGCAACTGCGCGCAAGACCAAATAATGACATGCACGTACTCGCATCTAATTAGTATAAGCCTAATCCTGGGATCCTAAAGTATATTTAATTGTCCACTTTTAAAGAAAAAACATATTTTTATTTAACTGTCCACTTATAAATTTAATATACTAATAATTACACTTTTATTAATAAATTATCCATTATTGAAAATTAATGAGAACCAATAGTACTAAGAAAGATAAAAAGAAAAAATAGAAAATTTAAAATTTATTTCCATGAAAAACAAAAATAATGATTACATTTCTTAATATGTGTTTTTAGTCAAAGTGTACCATTAAATAGGAACGCAAGTAGTAAAATTATGAAGATTAATCAAATTAGACTCAACACGGAACTAGAACCAGCACTATTTTTTTTTTCTTTGCAAATTCAAACAATCCAACCGTTATTAGAATTTAGAAATCAGTATAAACTATGGTCCTGTTAACGAGTGCCCTAAGGGCACTGGTTAAGGATCCATAAGAAGAAGGTTTTTATTGAAAATCACGACAATGATTGCATCTATAACATTAAAGGTTACATACTCCAATAAAAATTTTTCACTTTTGGTTCCTTAACAAGTGCTCTTAGAACACTCGTTAGCATTCTCCATAAACTAAAACCTCAAAATTATCTGCCCAGAAAAAATTATGAAATTAATTGAACAAAACAATCCTCGGGAATTAAGAAGCTGCCCCCTGTGACTAAACTAAATTTTAATTAAATAAATTACCTTATCTCTATTGAATGTCTTTTTCGTCATTAATATTTAATGTAATATATAAGTCGGCAGTTGTTTTGTACTTTTAAGTGTCGGTTATTAAAAAGTTGTAAATAACTATAGCAAGTAATCTTTTTAGTTTTAATACCCACGTATCATGTCTACATTATATTTTCTTTTCAGTACATTATTTTCTTTCTCCCCAATTTCTTTCTCTTTCATTTCTTTATTTTTTATTTTACCTCTATCGAATACACGTGTAATGTTAGATGGAATTTTAATGTTTCCAAGACCTTCCCTCTGATTTAAAATTGCAGAAGAATCGATCATGCCACTGATTTTATATTCGTTTTCTACCTAAAGCTAGTCATTTTTTAAAGCTTAATCCCTTTCTTTAAGCTGTCTGAAATTGTCCTCAATTTAATTGATTCTTGTACCCGGCTCCCCCTCTCGGAATCATGTTTGGCTCGTGGTTAATTTGGTGAATATATAATGGATAGAACTCTCGAGAAAAGCAAGATTTGAATGAATATAATACTGTGCTGGAGCCGGTTGGGGACGCTAGGCTAGTTAATTCAATATCAAGATTTACAAAATCACAACCCAATATGATTCTTCGTCATTTGAAAAGAAATTATTTTACGAACTAACACCATGTTAAACTGCTTTACGCGTTGCGAATCCAATTATTTCACAACCTACAAAAGTTGATACTGTCAAAGGGGACACGGATCTATTATTGGAATTTTTTAGTAAGAGATATACTCTCTTACTGAAAGATTTCAGTTACTGGAGAGAGTTTAGACTCATAAAAAGGGGTCATATTATATTTGGTGCCTAATCAATCAACATGTGAAAAGTAAATTCTGATAGTAACCTAATAAATCAAGAAACTGTTATAGTATTTTTATAAAATAATATTTATGATTGTATTTTATTTATGAATTACAACGTTACAAATTCAATTAATTGGGTAATTGATTTGATAGTTTTTAATCGTGCAAAATGTGGTCTGTAACGTGCAATGAATATTCGAAATTAATTTGTATAATAAAATAGTCATTTTGAAACGTATGCAGACAATCAATCTGATTGTTTCCAAATTTGATATGCAAATCAAATTAAATGCTAATGTGTATAACTGATTTAATTTAAATACGTGCAGGTGCATAATTAAGTTCATTTAGTTTCTTTTTAGAGGTTTCATTCTAAATTAATTTACAATTAAAATCATAATCAGATTTAATAACCAATATAATATAATGATATATTCTCTTATATTTTCTATAAAAAGATAGTATGATATGATATTGTAATGAGTCTTCTTTTTACACTCTAAAACAGTCTAAAAAATATTTATGGGCAATAGAAAGGTGTTGGGTGGTGGAACTCTGTCTCTTGTTTTGTGCAGAAAAAAGAGACTAAATCAGTGATAGTTGGGTTGTTGTATCCTGGAAGTGAACGCGTCAAGACCTACTGCACCGTTGGAGGAAGAACATCTCCCGTGGTGGCATGAATCACCTTAAAGAGAACGAAAATGCGCCTTATCCCACTATCATTTTTAATTTTAATTTTTTATTGTAATTTCTTTTTTTCTTCTTTTGCTTTAATTTATTCCAACAATTTTAAGGTGATTCTTATATTAAAAAATGAAGAACATGGTGGAGCAGACACCGGAGTTCCAAATGATTGCCCATGAAGGTGAAGTCTGAAGGTATTAAGATTGAAGATTAAGATTGAAGATAACTTGCTCGTGACTGCCATTATTCGTGTAGAAGAAAAAGAAGCTAGTCAAAATGCTCTATGCACACAAAATGGAAGCAACAACTATGTTACTAAGGTAAATTCCTTTGGTTCTCATAATAAATTTTCCATACGACAAAATATGAGTAATAGTGCTAAATTAAAGCCTGAGAAGAAAATTTTCAAGATAAAAAAGAATCCATTTCCATATAAAAAAGGGAACTTCACCCAAAAGAATACACATTTCCCTAGAGTGGCCCAAATTCCAAATGAGGCATGTTTTGTATGTGGCAAAATTGGCCATATGGCTAAAATTGTAGATTCCGGAAACGTGGGCTTGTTGCACAAGCCAAAGTGACCGAAGAGTAATTTGTGGCTATGATAACTGAGATAAATGTTGTTGAGAGACTCTAAGGGATGGTGGGCAGATTCAGGTGCTACTAGGCATGTCTGCTATGATAAAGATTGGTTCAAAAAATATACTCCATATGAAATGCTTGGTGATTCTCATACTACCAAGATTTTGGGTGAAGGTGAGGTGGAGCTTAATTTTACTTCTGGACGAATTCTGAAATTGACTAACGTGCTTTATACACCTCATATGAGAAAGAATCTCATGTCTTCTTTTCTTCTGAATAAGACTGGTTTTAAGTAAGTTATATAATCTGATAATTATGTTATTTCTAAAAATGGGATTTCTGTGGGGAAAGGTTATGCATGTGATGGAATGTTTAAGTTAAATGTTTTGATTAATGAAAATACTTAAGTTTCTGTTTATATGCTTTCTTCTTTAAATTTTTGGCATGAACGTCTTTGTAATATAAATGATAAATATGTTTTGAGAATGAGTAATTTATGACTTATTCCTAAACTTAATAAAAATTTTGAAAATGTGAAATTTGTAGCAAAACTAAGATTACGAAAAAGTCTCATAAAAATGTCATAAGAAATTCTAAAATTTTAGATTTAATTCATTCTGATATTTGTGAGTTTGATGGAATTTTAACACGTGGCGGTAATAGATATTTTATTACATTTATAGATGATTTTACAAAATTTACATATGTTTATTTGATGAAACATAAAAGTGAAGCTTTTGAAATGTTTAAAATATATTTAAATGAGGTTGAAAATAAGTTTGGAAGAAAAATAAAATGTTTACATAGTGATAGAGGAGGAGAATATATTTCTTTTGAGTTTGATTCTTATATTCATTCTTTATATTAGGGATTGTTCATAAAATTACTCCTTCTTATTCTCCACAATTTAATGGAGTTGCTGAAAGAAAAAATAGAACTTTAATTAATTTAACTAATTCCATGCTTGTTCATGCTCATGTACCTTTTCAATTTTGGGGTGAAGCAATTTTATCTGCAAATTTTGTGCTTAATAGAATACCTCATAAGAGTTCTAATAAGACCTCATATGAACTATAGAAAGGACATAAACCTAATCTAAATTATTTTAGAATTTGGGGTTGTTTGGCTTACGTAAAAATTGTTGATCCTAAAAGAAGTAAATTAGGTGTACAAGCTTCTACTTGTGTATTTATCGGTTATTCACTTAATAGTTCAACTTACAGATTTTTCGATATTGATAATAAAACTGTGATTGAGTCAGTTAATACTATTTTTCATGAAAATAAATTTCCTTTTAAATTAGAAAATAGTGGGGATAAAGGAAATAAAATTTCTCATGAACCTAGTTCTTCTACTTCATTACAAGTTGAAAATCAAACAGAAATTTTACCAAGAAGAAGAAAGAGAACTAGAATTGAAAAAAAATTTGGTCCTGATTTTCTAGTTTATAATGTTGAAAATACAATTACTTTTGAGGAATCTTTAGCATCATCTAACTCATCTTTATGGAAAGAAGCAATTAATGATGAAATGGAATCTTAATTTCTAATAAAACTTGGAAATTAGTAGATTTACCACCTGGTTCTAAAACAATTGGTTGTAAGTGGGTCTTGAGAAAAAAGTTGAAGCCTGATGGTACAATTGATAAATTTAAGGCAAGGCTTGTAGATAAAGGTTCTACACAAAAAGATGATATAGATTTCTTTGATACCTTTTCTCCTGTTACACGTATTACTTCTATTAGATTGTTAATAGTCATTGCATCTATTTATAATTTAATAGTACATCAAATGGATGTAAAAATAGCCTTTTTGAATGGAGATTTAGAGGAGGAAATATATATGGATCAACCTAAAGGTTTTGTTGTGGCTGGCCAAGAAAATAAGGTATGTAAATTAAATAAATCTTTGTATGGGTTGAAACAGGCACCAAAACAATGGCATGAAAATTTTGACTTGTGTATGATTGAAAATGATTTTAGAAACAGTGAATGTGATAAATGTTTATATTACAAGTCAAATGAGGATTTACATGTTATAATCTACTTATACGTGGATGATTTATTAATATTTGGTTCTATATAATTTGTCTATTATTTGTGAAACAAAGAACTTACTTCATAATAGTTTTGAAATGAAGGATCTTGGAGAAGCAAATGTTATACTTGGCATGAAAATTACTAGAAAAAATGATGGTATTTTTCTAGATCAAGAACATTATGTGGATAAAATTTTGAAAAAATATAAGTATGAAAATTGTAATATTGTATCTACTCCTTTTATTCCAAATGTTCATTTAGAAGCTACTTTAGATGATAATTCTATTGTCAATCAAAAGGATTATGCTAGTATAGTTGGAAGCTTGAGATATTTGACTGATTGTACTAACCTGATATTGCATGTGGTAGGTTTACTTGGTAGATTTACTAGTAAACCAAATACTGAGCATTGGCATGCTGTTGATTGAAATATTTAAAAGGCAGAAAAATTATGGGTTATTCTATCAATGATATCCTACCGTGCTTGAAGGTTTTTCAGATGCAGATTGGAATACTCAATCAGGTGACTCTTTCTCTACTACTGGTTATATATTTACTTTAGGTGGCCGTGCAATTTGTTGGAAATCTAAAAAGCAACAAATAATCGCAAAATCAACCATGAAAGCTGAATTAATTGCTTTGGCTTTGGCTAGTGAGGAGGCTAGTTGGTTGAAAGATTTATCGGGTGAAATCTCTTTTTGGGAGAAACCAATTCTACCTTTTTTGATGCATTGTGATAATACTGCTGCCATTGGTAGAGTACATAATCGTTATTATAATGGTAAATCGAGACATATAAAGAGAAGCATAGTTTGGTGAGATCATGTTTAAGTAATGGTACCATTCATGTGTCTTATGTGAATGCAAATGATAATCTTGCTGATCCTCTTACAAAGCCTTTAAATAGAGAAAAAATTATGAAAATGTCTATAGAGATGGGATTAAAGCCCAAAGAATAGAAACTACCCTTGAGGATACCCAACCTGGTGATTAGAGATCCTAAAAGCTAGGTTCAAAGGGAAGAACGAATCTTGGAGTAGTTTGTAAAAAGATGCAATATAAATATTTTTTTTTTCATCCCTATAAATAATATGCATATTTTCTGCAACGTAGAATAATGTTGAGTTTTTTGAGAACTCTTAATGAAATTTGTAGCTCAAAAAGAATGGGATGTTTAAAGTTGCAGAGACATCCTTCACAAATTTCACCTATATGAGTATTGGAGTGGGGGCCGCTCCTAAAGAGATATTGGGCTTATATATTCTCTTGAAAAATACTCATGAATCCAGGATGTAGTACAAAGGCCGAAATGTGTGAAGCTTATGAGTTCAAGGTTGACACCGAAATATTATGTGCATGATATAATACTTGTATCCTTTGAAAAAGTCATAGTTCAAGACTATAAGATCACTACTGACTCCGGACCAAGTATTATAGAATTGATAAATGAAAGTTCAAAACAATGCTACTTTTATAATGATTAATATTTCTTCCATGCCCAATAAAATTTAAACAATTATTTTATAAAAATAAGTGGAGAATTGTTATAGTATTTTTATAAAATAATATTTATGATTGTATTTTATTTATGAATTACAACGTTACAAATTTAATTAATTGAGTAATTGATTTGATAGTTTTTAATCGTGCAGAATGTGTCTGTAATGTGCAATGAATATTCGAAATTAATTTGTATAATCAAATAGTCATTTTGAAACGTATGCAGACAATCAATCTGATTGTTTCCAAATTTGATATGCAAATCAAATTAAGTGCTAACGTGTATAACTGATTTAATTTGAATACGTGCAGGTGCATAATTATGTTCATTTAGTTTCTTTTTAGAGGTTTCATTCTAAATTAATTTACAATTAAAATCATAATCATATTTAATAACCAATATAATATAATGATATATTCTATTATATTTTCTATAAAAAGATAGTCTGATATAATATTGTAATGAGTCTTCTTTTTACACTCTAAAACAGTCTAAAAAATATTTATGGGCAATAGAAAGGTGTTGGGTGGTGGAACTCTGTCTCTTGTTTTGTGCAGGAAAATCAATGATAGCTGGGCTGTTGTATCCTGGAGGTGAACGCGTCAAGACCTACTACACCGTTGGAGGAAGAACATCTCCTGTGGTGGCGTGAATAACCTTAAAGATGTTGAGTCTCAAAAATATCATAAAGTTGTTTATGATGTTTTAAGATAACTAGATTCTCAAGTTTTAATGGTTGACAAATTTGACTTCAAGTATTTATCATAGATACACATATGCTTTAATATTTTACCTATGATTTCAGCAAGAGTCACTATGAGCCTACATAAAAAGACTAAGTGTTGAAGCTGTCTGAAGAAGCAGAACTCGTCTGAAGAGTTGAAGCTGTCTGAAGAAGTTCAACCCGTCTGAAGTATCAGTGTCGTCTGAAGTCTTTTGATGACGTGGCACCTCTAGTATGAAGTATTGAAATCGTCTGAAGTCTCATTTATGACGTGGCACCCTCTGCTGAAGTATGTGAAGACTTTTCTGAACCTCTACTGCACGTACCTTTTCAAACACGTTTATAGCAAGGAACACAGAGACCTTTCCTGGTGTTTTTGAATTTCATACACCACTGAGGAAATCTCTGCAACGCAGTCTCTGGAACAACATTTGTAGCAGCTTTATGGCAGGAGCAACCTTGTACCGTGTCAGAAATATCAGAGCTCTCAGAAGCATGTCTCACAACGAATTAAAAAACATTTAATGCTATCTCTAAACAGTGGTATTTCAACGGATTGAAGATTGGGTATAAATACCCCCTCCTTTGAAGACCATCAAGAAAGAGAAGATTTTGATTCTGAAAAAGAACCAAAAACTCTACAAGTTTTTTGCTGCAACAACTCTGAAAATATTTACACATATTGTAACATCCTGAGCATACCTCAGTTTTTCTGTACATTTGTAATTGTTTAAGCTTCAAGACTGATATAGTTTGTAAGCTTAAGCACTTAATCTTCTCAGTATTTATTTGTTGAGCCTGGAGAGGCTTGTCTGAAAAAGAATACTTGTTGGTTTGAGCCTGGAGAGGCTTGTCTGTAAAAGAATACTTGGTTGTAGAGCCTGAAGAGGCTTGACTGTAAAAGAATACTTATAATCTTGAAAGATTAAGAGAAAATCCAATTGCTTGTTGGCATTGGGACTCGACGTAGCTCACAGTGGTAGTGAGTGAACCAGGATAAATTCCTTGGCTAAGTTCTCTTACCCTTATCTCTTATCAATTCTTTTTATACTAAATCAAGGGGTCAAAATAATTAATCTGATATTTTATAAAGGCACAAAACATCTTTAAAATCAGTTTTTACAAGCCATCTGAAAACTTCAGACAGCCCCTTAAAAGCCTGTCTGAAATCGTGTTTTTAACACCTGGTTGCGAAAAAGCTTTCTAAAATATTTAGAAACACTATTCAACCCCCCTTCTAGTGTTTCCCTGTGTTCCTACAGTTGGTACCAGAGCTATACTCAGGATTGAAGCACCTAACAAGTGTTTGAGGACTGAAAGATCCAAATGGAAGCTTCTAACAGCAACAGGCAATACATCACAGAAGGAGCCTCTATCACAAGACCCCCAGCATTCAATGGAGTGGATTACCACTACTGGAGAGATCGTATGAAGTTATTCATTGAGAGCAACAACATTGATGTTTGGGATGTGGTCACTGATGGAGATTATGTGCCTATGCAAAATGGTGTGCCTATACCTAAGACTGAATGGACCTTGGAGCAGAAGACTAGAGTCCAGATGAACGCTAAAGCCAAACTCTATCTGA
This sequence comes from Sesbania bispinosa, assembly GCA_026901365.1. Taxonomy (NCBI): domain Eukaryota; kingdom Viridiplantae; phylum Streptophyta; class Magnoliopsida; order Fabales; family Fabaceae; genus Sesbania; species Sesbania bispinosa. The sequence goes on from QLOH01000239.1 coordinate 771,271, forward strand.
TATGTTCCTTGAATAAATCAGAATATGAGAAGGTCCATGGATGCACTTCTGCCAAGGAGATTTGGGATACTCTTGCAACAGCCCATGAAGGGACCGAAACTGTCAAGCAATCCAAAATCAGCATGCTGATACATCAGTATGAGATGTTTAAGATGGAAGAAACTGAAACCATTGACCAAATGTTTGGGAGGTTTCAGACCATAACCAATGGACTCAGGTCCTTAGGAAGAACCTATGAATCTGGAGACAACAACAGGAAGATTCTAAGAAGTCTACCTAAGTCCTGGAGACCCAAAGTCACTTGCCATTCAAGAGGCAAGAGATTTGAACTCTCTGAGAATGGAAGAACTGTTGGGATCTCTCAAAGTCCATGAACTTGAGCTTGGAGAAGATGATAACAAGAAGAAGTCTCTAGCTCTAAACTCCAAGGCCAAACAGTGTGGGCATGGCAGCATGAAGGCTATGCAAGCTGAGGAAACTTTAGAAGCAGATGAAGATTCTGAAGATAGCTCAGAAGATGACAATGATCTTGCTCTTTTAAGCAGAAAGATCAAGAGAATGTTGCAGACAGAGGAAAGTTCAGAAAGAACCAACCCTCATCATCCAAATCAGGTAAGACAGGTAAAGAGTCTAACACTGATAAAATTATTTGTTTTGAATGTAAGCAACCAGGGCATATGAAGATTGATTGCCCAAGACTAAAGAAAAACAACTTCAAGAAGAAGAAGTTTTTCAAAAAGAAGAAAGGTCTTATGGCAACATGGGAAGACCTTGATGAATCAACCTCAGAAGAAGAAGAAGACACTTCAGAAGAAGCAAATCTGTGTCTCATGGCTAGTCTACCATCTTCAGACAGCTCTGAAGCTGAGGTATTTCCTCTTACTCTACAAGAAATGTATGATGATCTGGTGGAAAGTTCTCAAGAACTTTTCCAAGAGTATAAGAATCTATCCAAAGCCCACACAGAAATGTGTAACAAATATGAGGCACTTGAGATAGAACATATTATGCTCAAGGAAAAAATTCTTGAGACTAAAAACTGCAGTTCACAAGCTGTGTCTGGAGAGAATGAGAAACTTCAGAAGCATGTTGTGGAACTGACAAAAGATCTGGCCAAATTTGTCAAAGGAACTAAAAATCTGAATATAATGATTGGAAATCAAAGGCATTCCCTTGACAAAAGTGGATTAGGCTTTTGTGATCATAACATGTCTGAACCTCCTACTGTCTTAAATTTTTCTAAAGGCAAAAAGAAGGTTACTGGGTGTTCTCACTGTGGTAAGCCTGGACACAATATGGCTCAGTGCAAACACAAGAGAAAAACAAGGCCCAAAGCTAACAAGAAAGGACCCAAAAGAATATGGGTACCTAAAAACTTAATTATTCCTGTTGCAGATGTGTTTAACAGGACAAAGGAGACCCCACAAATGGTACCTGAACAGTGGGTGCTCGCGACACATGACAGGAGAAAGGTCTTTGTTCCAAAACCTTAGACCTAGAGCTGGTGGAGTGGTCACCTTTGGTGGAAATCAGCAGGGGAAGATCATTGGAATAGGGACTGTAGGTATATCTCCTTCATCCCTTATTAAAAATGTACTCCTAGTGGAGGGACTACAGCATAATTTACTGAGCATAAGTCAATTATGTGACAGTGGTTATGTGGTATCCTTTACTAAGGAAGGATGCATAGTCAAAGACTCCTCTGAGCAAACCCTCTTTACTGCCAAGAGACACAGCAATGCGTACAAAATTGATCTAGAGGATCTAGCAAGTCAAAATGTAAAATGTTTCATTTCTGTTGAAAATGAAAAACAGATTTGGCATCAAAGACTTGGGCATGCTAGCTTGAGATTAATCTCAAGATTGGCAAAACACAATCTTGTTAAAGGATTGCCCAAGCTTTAATACAAATCTGACATTTTATGTGAAAGCTGTCTGAAAGGGAAACAAACAAGACACTCTTTTAAGAGTAAGGATGTTGTTTCAACTAGCAGACCACTAGAACTTTTACACATTGACTTGTTTGGTCCTATTAGAATGGAAAGTCTTAGTGGTAAGAAATATGGTTTGGTCATTGTTGATGACTATTCTAGATTTACATGGGTGTTATTCCTAAGAAGTAAGGATGAGACTTTTAGGAACTTCACAATATTCTGCAAGAAGGTACAGAATGAGAAAGGATTCTGTATTTCTGTTATCAGAAGTGATCATGGTGGAGAGTTTGAGAATGCAAAATTTCAAATGTTCTATGATGAGAATGGGATCTCACACAATTTCTCTGTGGCTAGAACACCTCAACAGAATGAGGTTGTTGAGAGAAAGAACAGAAGTTTGCAAGAGATGGCAAGGACCATGCTCAACTCATGCAGCTTACCAAGATCCTTCTGGGCAGAAGCTGTTAGAACAACATGTTACCTTCAAAACAGAATATTGGTAAGACCAATTCTGAAAAAGACTCCCTATGAACTGTGGAAAGGAAGAAAACCCAACATATCATATTTCCACACCTTTGGCTGTGAATGTTTTGTACTCAACACTAAGGATGATCTTGGAAAATTTGATGCAAAGTCTGATAAAGGATTCTTCATTGGATATTCTGAAACATCTAAAGCCTATAGAATGTATAACTCTAGAACTTTAATTGTTGAAGAAACTATTCATGTTAAATTCAATGATAACAAAGAGACTGATAGGGAACTATCAGATCTAGAGGATGATTTTGCAGGAATGGAGCTGAATGACTACAGCAGCTGTCTGAAGTACCTACTGTTACGGAACCTCTTCAGACAAATGTTGAGTCTCAGACAGAACAAACAGATGTGATACCTCCTCAGAAACCTGGTTGGAAATACAAATCACATCATCCTAAAGAGCAAATCATTGGCAGCACTTCAGAATGAGTTAAGACAAGATCAAAATTCAAGAATCTGAATTCTCTTGCTCTCCTGTCTGAAATAGAGCCAAGGAACAAGCTGTTGCAGAAGGCAAGGTTGTGAGAAACAAGGCAAGATTAGTTGCTCAAGGATACAACCAGCAAGAAAGTATTGATTTCACTGAAACCTTTGCCCCAGTGGCCAGGTTAGAAGCCATTAGAATTCTTTTATCTTATGCTGTAAATAATGACATCAATCTATATCAAATGGATGTTAAAAGTGCCTTCCTCAATGGTCTCATTGAAGAAGAAGTCTTTGTTAGACAACCCCCTGGTTTTGAAGATATTGCTTTTCCTGAACATGTTTTCAAACTCAAAAAGGCTCTCTATGGTCTGAAACAAGCCCCAAGAGCTTGGTATGACAGATTGAGCAGTTTTCTAATCCCAAATGGTTTTGAAAGAGGAAAAGTGGACACAACTCTGTTTAGAAAACAGTCTAACAAAGATCTTATACTTGTTCAGATATATGTTGATGACATTATCTTTGGTTCAACTGACTCTTCATTATGCAAGGAGTTTTCAGAGTTAATGCAATCAGAGTTTGAAATGAGTTTAATGGGTGAACTAAAATTTTTCTTAGGACTTCAGATTAAGCAAGATTCTGACTGTATATGGATCCATCAAGAAAAATATACAAAGGAAATGCTTAAGAAGTTTAACCTACATGATTGCAAACCCATGTCAACTCCAATGCATCCCTCTGCATCTTTAGATAAAGATGAGAAGGAAGAACCAGTGAATCAAACTTTGTATAGAGGAATGATTGGATCATTATTATATCTAACAGCAAGCAGACCTGACATAATGTTCAGTGTATGTCTGTGTGCTAGATTTCAATCTGATCCAAGGAGTACTCACTACAAAGCTGTAAAAAGAATTTTCAGATATCTTAAAGGTACTACTAATCTTGGTCTGTGCTATAAGAAAAGTAAGGATTGCAAGTTAATAGGTTACTGTGATGCTGATTTTGCTGGAGACAGAATTGAAAGAAAAAGCACTAGTGGTGGATGTCATTTCTTTGGAGAAAATATGATTAGCTGGTCAAGCAAAAGACAAAGTACAATTGCCTTATCAACAGCTTAAGCAGAATACATCTCAGCAGCCAGTTGTTGCTCACAACTGTTATGGGTGAAGTATCAGTTAGAAGATTTTAACATTACTATATCTGCTATACCTGTTTTTTGTGATAATACAACTGCTATTAATTTGTCTAAAAATCCCATTCAACATTCTAGGGCTAAACATATAGAAATGAAACATCACTTCATTAGAGACTATGTTCAGAAAGGTGTTTTTGATATTCAGTTTATTGATACAGAGCATCAATGGGCTGATATATTCACAAAACCTCTGACTGAAGATAGATTTAAGTTCACTAGAGATAATCTGAACATACATACATTTTGATTGTGTGTGAATTGATCTGTTGAAAATGATGTGTCTGAAATTTCAGCTTGTCTGAAACAAGTGACTTGTCTGAAATTTTGGGTTGTCTGAAATCTATATGGGTGTTTGAAATCTGTCAATTGTCTGAAGTAAACAAATGACGCGGCTTTCTGAGACAGTTTAATTCCATTTATTTTGTCTCTTCCACTTCGCACGTTTTCCTATGTTTGCTCAGCCAGTACATGCCATCATTACTTCATGGGTCTATAAATACAGAAGCTAGTGGGTCAGAGAACTTCACCATTCACTATTCTGTATTCACCTCTTGAGATCCTTCTTCTACAAGCAATTTATTTCTCTCTCAAGTTCCTGAGAAAACTCTTCAATGGCTCCTAAGAAATCTGCTGGAAGCAACATCGTGAAGACTAAGGGTGTAGTCCTGGAGGATCTTCAATCTCTAGGAATGAACTTATTTGCTGAGTTCGATGCAGCTGGGTGGACTCCGTATTTCAACCACAACTTGACACAGTGGCATGAGCAGAGTGTGCTGGATTTCTGGGCTACTGCCAGAGGAATACCCAATCCTCAGGGTATCTACACTAGCATCAAGGCCACAGTACGTGGTGTCCCTGTCTTTGTTGATGAAGATGTCCTTGCTCACATCTGTGAGGTCAGGACTGAAGGAGTTGTATTTACTCCTGGCTGGGAAGCAAGAAATGGTGGACAGAAGTAGTTAACAGATTTTCTGTATGGCACCTCTGAACCAGTAAGCTTGGATGCAAAGCATATGTCAGACAAGGCTAGGGTTTTGCATGCCATCTTAGGGTGCTCTGTAATCCCTAAGAGTGGAAGCAGAAACCATGTTTCTAAGTTGGAGAGATTTTGTCTGATTCACCTACTGCAGAAGAAGAAAGTGAACCTCCCCAACATCATAATGTACCACATGCAGAAGCGTCTCAGAGACTCTGCTGGGAGCTTCCCTCACAATATCATCATCACCAAGATCTTGTTGCATTTCAAAGTCCCCATTGAGAGGCTTTTTTATCGCCTTTCACAACCTGTGTTTGGTGAATCAAACCTCAAGATCATGGGAGTGAAGCTGACTCCAAGACCTCTCTCTCCGTCCATGAAGGAGAGCCTTCTTCTTGAGAAAGCTGCTAGAAGGAAGACAACCATGGAGGTTCTTGAGAATGAACTCAGAGGAGACATAAGGAGGCATGAGTTCAAGCCATCAAAATCCTCTCCTCAAGCAAAATTGAAGAAGCTACCTGTAAGGAGTGCTGCTAAAGTAGCATATGCATCTGTGCAGAGTCAGGTGTCTGAACCTGTTCAGAAGGCATCACAAAGGCCATCTGAAATTGTGGGTCGATCGTCTGAACCTGTACAGACTCCACAACCTACTTCTGAAATGGAAGGACAGGCTCAAGAGGCAGATGAAACTGATGTAGTTGCAGCTGAGCCCTTTCTGACTGAGGCCTTGCTGAAGAAGAAGGATTAAACTGTTAATTTAGTCATTGTCTTTGCTTATTTTCATGTTTATAACAAGTGTCTGATTGTCTCTTTCTTTATCTGAACATTCATTAAATACAATCAGTGGCTTATCTCATATTTTTTTTGAGTTGATTGTTAGTGCTATGATATATGTTTTATCTGAATTTATTGCTCTGTTACTGTTTTGCTCTGATATTCCCTTTTGATTGATGACAAAAGGGGGAGTATTAAACTAACCAAATCTGAATCTAAAGTGGTTACAGGACTCAGGGGGAGTACATCAGGGGGAGTACATATGTTTTTCTGAGAAATTTGAGCAAATGAGTAAAATATACCTTAAACAGAACCTGTTAAAGGATATTTCTATCTCAGGGGGAGCTTTCTTATTCTCAAAAACTGATTACAGATTTGTATATTTTAACCAAATTTGTCATCATTAAAAAGGGGGAGAATGTTGAGTCTTAAAAATATCATAAGGTTGTCTATGATGTTTTAAGACAACTAGATTCCCAAGTTTTAATGGTTGACAAATTTGACTTCAAGTATTTATCATAGATACACATATGCTTTAATATTTTATCTATGATTTCAGCAAGAGTCACTATGAGCCTACATAAAAAGACTAAGTGTTGAAGCTGTCTGAAGAAGCAGAACTCGTCTGAAGAGTTGAAGCTGTCTGAAGAAGTTCAACCCGTTTGAAGTATCAGTGCCGTCTGAAGTCTTTTGATGACGTGGCACCTCTAGTCTGAAGTATTGAAGTCGTCCGAAGTTTCATTTATGACGTGCACCCTCTGCTGAAGTTTGTGAAGACTTTTCTGAACCTCTACTGCACGTACCTTTTCAAACACGTTTATAGCAAGGAACACAGAGACCTTCCCTGGTGTTTTTGAATTTCATACACCACTGAGAAAATCTCTGCAACGCAGTCTCTGCAGCAACATTTGTAGCAGCTTTATGGCAGGAGCAACCTTGTACTGTGTCAGAAATATCAGAGCTCTCAGAAGCATGTCTCACAACGAATTAAAAAGCATTTAATGCTATCTCTAAACGGTGGTATTTCAACGGATTGAAGATTGGGTATAAATACCTCCTCCTTTGAAGACCATCAAGAGAGAGAAGAATTTGATTCTGAAAAAGAACCAAAAACTCTACAAGTTTTTTGCTGCAACAACTCTGAAAATATTTACACATATTGTAACATCCTGAGCATACCTCAGTTTTTCTGTACATTTGTAATTGTTTAAGCTTCAAGACTGATATAGTTTGTAAGCTTAAGCACTTTATCTTCTCAGTATTTATTTGTTGAGCCTGGAGAGGCTTGTCTGAAAAAGAATACTTGTTGGTTTGAGCCTGGAGAGGCTTGTCTGTAAAAGAATACTTGGTTGTAGAGCCTGAAGAGGCTTGACTGTAAAAGAATACTTGTAATCTTGAAAGATTAAGAGAAAATCCAATTGCTTGTTGGCATTGGGACTGGACGTAGCTCACAGTGGTAGTGAGTGAACCAGGATAAATTCCTTGGCTAAGTTCTCTTACCCTTATCTCTTATCAATTCTTTTTATACTAAATCAAGGGGTCAGAATAATTAATCTGATATTTTATAAAGGCACAAAACATCTTTTAAAATCAGTTTTTACAAGCCATCTGAAAACTTCAGACAGCCCCTTAAAAGCCTGTCTGAAATCGTGTTTTTAACACCTGGTTGCGAAAAAGCTTTCTAAAATATTTAGAAACACTATTCAACCCCCCTTCTAGTGTTTCCCTGTGTTCCTACAAAAGAGAGCGAAAACGTGCCTCATCCCACTATCATTTTTAATTTTAATTTTTTATTATAATTTCTTATATTTTTCTTCTTCTGCTATAATTTATTCCAACAAAAACATGTGAAAAATAACTTGGCGGTGGAGAAGTAAAATAAAATTGAACTCTCTCAGCCACCATAAATTTAGCACATTTTCTTTATGATATGATTTGTATTATTATAATATTTTTGTTTGCCTATAAATTGTTATGTCATGATGCACAAAAAATGTAAGTAGAATTGAAATACAATATTGAATGAAGTTGAATTGAGTTGAGAAACAAGCTCTTCCTCTTTCTTGTTTCCGCTGTGTGTGTAAGTTTTAGAGAAAATAATATTCCACTGATATCAAATTGGTATCAGAGCTTGAGAGTCTGATAGTGTGAGTGTTAAAAAAATTAAGAGTGTGTGGGGAACAAGAGTGTTCTCACTTTCATATTTTTTGTAGTCAGTGTGTGAGAGAAGTATGACAAACTACAATGTTGTCTAGTCTGGTCCCAAATTAGATGGGAAACTGGATTATAATTATTGGGCACTATTAATGGCTACCCATTTAATTTGAAAGCTCATAATATTTGGAGCTAAATTGAACCGAGTGTGCAAGAAGGAGTTGATGATGCTACTCAACGGAATGACCAACTGACTCTAACACAAATCCATCAAGGAGTAGATTACTCAATTTTTGGTAAAATTACAAATGTCAAAACTGTTAAAGAAGCGTGGGGCATCTTGAAGCTGTCTTATAAAGGAGTGGACGAAGTCCAGAAATCCAAGTTACAATCCATGCGTAGAGAATATGAGAGGTATGAAATGTCCAGTTCAGAAACAATTGAACAATATTTTTCACGTATTACTGACCTTGTAAATAAAATGAGGGTGTATAGAGAAGATATTCCTGACAGTAAAATGGTGGAGAAAATATTATGTACCATACCAATGAAGTTTGACCATGTGGTGACTATAATAATTGAGTCCCACGACACAGATAACATGACGGTAGCAGAATCATGGAGAAGACGGAAAAAGTACATGAAGAAACCTTGAAAAGTCATGTGAATCTCAACAACGTTACTGAATCTAATCAAACCATAGAAGGTAGAAGTCGTGACAATTTCAATAATGGAGGAACAGGAAATTATAGAGGCGGAGGTCGTAGAAATTTCAGAGGAAGAGGACGTGGCAACTTCAACCAAGGAAGAGGAGGAAACAATTTTGGATATGACAATCGTGGAAGAGGAAGAGGTAACGATTACCAAGAAAGAGCAAATTATAATTGTTATCATTGTGGGAAGTTCGGACACAGTTGTTGATTACAGATACAAACAACATGCAAACATAGCATAAAACCAGTATCAGGATGTTGGTGAGAATTCTAACCCACAAAGTTTATTTTTGGCAAGCGGTAATTTTTCAAAAGGTGAAAACATCCGGTATTTAGATAATGGGTGTAGTAATCATATGTGTGGGAAAAAGGAGCTATTAAGGTTGTTTATGATGTTTAAAGACAACTAGATTCCCACGTTTTAATGGTTGACAAATTTGACTTCAAGTATTTATCATAGATACACATATGCTTTAATATTTTATCTATGATTTCTGCAAGAGTCACTATGAGCCTACATAAAAAGACTAAGTGTTGAAGCTGTCTGAAGAAGCAGAACCCGTCTGAAGAGTTGAAGCTGTCTGAAGAAGTTCAACCCGTCTGAAGTATCAGTGCCGTCTGAAGTCTTTTGATGACGTGGCACCTCTAGTCTGAAGTATTGAAGTCGTCCGAAGTTTCATTTATGACGTGCACCCTCTGCTGAAGTTTGTGAAGACTTTTCTGAACCTCTACTGTACGTACCTTTTCAAACACGTTTATAGCAAGGAACACAGAGACCTTCCCTGGTGTTTTTGAATTTCATACACCACTGAGAAAATCTCTGCAACGCAGTCTCTGCAGCAACATTTGTAGCAGCTTTATGGCAGGAGCAACCTTGTACTGTGTCAGAAATATCAGAGCTCTCAGAAGCATGTCTCACAACGGATTAAAGAGCATTTAATGCTATCTCTAAACGGTGGTATTTCAACGGATTGAAGATTGGGTATAAATACCCCCTCCTTTGAAGACCATCAAGAGAGAGAAGATTTTGATTCTGAAAAAGAACCAAAAACTCTACAAGTTTTTTGCTGCAACAACTCTGAAAATATTTACACATATTGTAACATCCTGAGCATACCTCAGTTTTTCTGTACATTTGTAATTGTTTAAGCTTCAAGACTGATATAGTTTGTAAGCTTAAGCACTTTATCTTCTCAGTATTTATTTGTTGAGCCTGGAGAGGCTTGTCTGAAAAAGAATACTTGTTGGTTTGAGCCTGGAGAGGCTTGTCTGAAAAAGAATACTTGTTGGTTTGAGCCTGGAGAGGCTTGTCTGTAAAAGAATACTTGGTTGTAGAGCCTGAAGAGGCTTGACTGTAAAAGAATACTTGTAATCTTGAAAGATTAAGAGAAAATCCAATTGCTTGTTGGCATTGGGACTGGACGTAGCTCACAGTGGTAGTGAGTGAACCAGGATAAATTCCTTGGCTAAGTTCTCTTACCCTTATCTCTTATCAATTCTTTTTATACTAAATCAAGGGGTCAGAATAATTAATCTGATATTTTATAAAGGCACAAAACATCTTTTAAAATCAGTTTTTACAAGCCATCTAAAAACTTCAGACAGCCCCTTAAAAGCCTGTCTGAAATCGTGTTTTTAACACCTGGTTGCGAAAAAGCTTTCTAAAATATTTAGAAACACTATTCAACCCCCCTTCTAGTGTTTCCCTGTGTACCTACAAAAGAGAGCGAAAACGTGCCTCATCCCACTATCATTTTTAATTTTAATTTTTTATTATAATTTCTTATATTTTTCTTCTTCTGCTATAATTTATTCCAACAAAAACATGTGAAAAATAACTTGGCGGTGGAGAAGTAAAATAAAATTGAACTCTCTCAGCCACCATAAATTTAGCACATTTTCTTTATGATAGGATTTGTATTATTATAATATTTTTGTTTGCCTATAAATTGTTATGTCATGATGCACAAAAAATGTAAGTAGAATTGAAATACAATATTGAATGAAGTTGAATTGAGTTGAGAAACAAGCTCTTCCTCTTTCTTGTTTCCGCTGTGTGTGTAAGTTTTAGAGAAAATAATATTCCACTGATATCAAATTGGTATCAGAGCTTGAGAGTCTGATAGTGTGAGTGTTAAAAAAATTAAGAGTGTGTGGGGAACAAGAGTGTTCTCACTTTCATATTTTTTGTAGTCAGTGTGTGAGAGAAGTATGACAAACTACAATGTTGTCTAGTCTGGTCCCAAATTAGATGGGAAACTGGATTATAATTATTGGGCACTATTAATGGCTACCCATTTAATTTGAAAGCTCATAATATTTGGAGCTAAATTGAACCGAGTGTGCAAGAAGGAGTTGATGATGCTACTCAACGGAATGACCAACTGACTCTAACACAAATCCATCAAGGAGTAGATTACTCAATTTTTGGTAAAATTACAAATGTCAAAACTGTTAAAGAAGCGTGGGGCATCTTGAAGCTGTCTTATAAAGGAGTGGACGAAGTCCAGAAATCCAAGTTACAATCCATGCGTAGAGAATATGAGAGGTATGAAATGTCCAGTTCAGAAACAATTAAACAATATTTTTCACGTATTACTGACCTTGTAAATAAAATGAGGGTGTATAGAGAAGATATTCCTGACAGTAAAATGGTGGAGAAAATATTATGTACCATACCAATGAAGTTTGACCATGTGGTGACTATAATAATTGAGTCCCACGACACAGATAACATGACGGTAGCAGAATCATGGAGAAGACGGAAAAAGTACATGAAGAAACCTTGAAAAGTCATGTGAATCTCAACAACGTTACTGAATCTAATCAAACCATAGAAGGTAGAAGTCGTGACAATTTCAATAATGGAGGAACAGAAAATTATAGAGGCGGAGGTCGTAGAAATTTCAGAGGAAGAGGACGTGGCAACTTCAACCAAGGAAGATGAGGAAACAATTTTGGATATGACAATCGTGGAAGAGGAAGAGGTAACGATTACCAAGAAAGAGCAAATTATAATTGTTATCATTGTGGGAAGTTCGGACACAGTATTTGATTACAGATACAAACAACATGCAAACATAGCATAAAACCAATATCAGGATGTTGGTGAGAATTCTAACCCACAAAGTTTATTTTTGGCAAGCGGTAATTTTTCAAAAGGTGAAAACATCTGGTATTTAGATAATGGGTGTAGTAATCATATGTGTGGGAAAAAGGAGCTATTTTCTTCCCTAGATGAAAGTCATGAAACAGTGAGTTCAACTGTAAAATTTGGCAACAACACCAATATTCCAATTATGGGAAAAGGCCAAGTTGCCATCAGATTGAAGCATGGATCCTAAAACTTCATTTCTCATGTTTTCTATGCTCCTAGACTTCATCATAATCTATTGAGTATGAGACAACTATCATAGAAAGACTACAACATGCAGATACAACATGGGTACTACACGTTGATTAACAAAAAGGGGAGATTTATTGCAAAGGTAAAAATGACTCCTAACTGCCTATTCCCTTTGAAGTTTCAACATGAAAGATTTCCTTGTTTGGTTTCTATAATATCAAATTATGATTGGTTGTGGCATATGCGCTTTGGTTATTTTCATTTCTCTGGATTAAATTATCTGTCAAAGAAAGAATATGCCTGGTTTGCCTATTTTTCCCAAATAATGTATGTTAGACTTGCCAATTGGGAAAGAAGCACAGAGAATAATTTCCTACAGGAAGTCATGGAGAGCAAGGAAGCCACTAGAGATTGTTCACTCAGACTTGTGCACGGTTGAAATACCACCACATGGTGGTAGTAAGTATTTTATTACCTTTATTGATGATTTCAGCAGAAAGACTTGGGTGTATTTTTTGAAGTAGAAATCAGACGCTTGTGATGCCTTTAAGTCATTTAAGGCATTTGTGGAGAAACAAAGTGGCTGCAAGATTAAAGCATTGAGAACAGACAGAGGTCAAGAATACCTCGTCTGTGCAGATTTATTTGAGCAACATGGAATTCATCATCAACTGACAACCAGATACACTCCCCAATAAAATGGAGTTTCTGAAAGGAAGAAAATGACAATCATGGACATGGTGAGGTGCATCCTGAAGGCAAAACAAGTGCCTAGAGAATTCCGGGCAGAAGCTGTTGCTACTACTGTGTATATCTTGAACAGGTGTCCAACAAAGAGTGTTTGTGACAAAACACCAGAAGAAGCTTGGAGTGGAAGGAGACCCTATATTCGACACCTCAGAGTTTTTGGGTGTGTAGCATATGCCCATGTACCAGATCAATTAAGGAAGAAGCTTGATGATAAAGGAGAAAAATGTGTGTTTACTGGCTACTGCACAAATTCAAAGGCATACAAACTTTACAATCCGAAGACGAAGAAGGTGATTATTAGTCGAGATGTGATATTTGATGAAGAAGGAATGTGGGACTGGTCTCCAAAAGTACAAAAGCAGCCGATGGTAATTCCAGATGGTTGTGAAGAAGAGAATGGACATCAAAGATCCAACACCTAATGAGCAATAAACATCAAGTAAACCACAGAGGTAACGAAGACTACCAACCATATTGGAGGATTATGTTGTGGGTAATGATAATGACCCATTTGATGAAGAAATTATCAACTTTGTTTTATTTGCAGATTGTGAGCCAGTGACTTTTGAAGAAGTTGCAAATGATCAGAATTGGAGAAAAGTCATGGATGATGAGATCCTTGCAATTGAGAAGAATGAAACATGGGAGCTGGCAGACCTTCCAGTAGATAAGAAGCCAATTGGAGTGAAATGGGTGTACAAAACAAAGTACAAGCCCAATGAAGAGATTGATCATTTTAAAAGCAAGGTTGGTGGCAAAAGGATACAAGCAGAAGCCAGGTATTGATTATTTAGAGGTATTTGCTCCTGTTGCGAGATTAGATACAATTCATATGGTTATATCTATCTCAGCTCAAAATAATTGGAAAATACACCAAATGGATGTTAAATATGCTTTTCTAAATGGTACTTTGGAAGAAGAGGTGTATGTTGAACAGCCTGCAGGATATGTGATTGAAGGAGAAAAAGACAAGGTCTACAGATTGAAGAAAGCATTGTATGGCTTAAAGCAGGCACCAAGAGCGTGGTACAAAAAGATTGATTCATATTTTGTGCAACATGGATTCAGAGATGCCCATTTAAGCACACTTTATATATCAAAGTTGTTGATCTAGATGATATTCTCATAGTATGTCTTTATGTTGATGATCTAATCTTTACTGGCAATAATCCAAATATAAATGCAAAATTTCAGGGAGGCTATGATTAAATGCTTTGAAATGACAAATTTAGGCCTAATGTCGTATTTTCTCGGTATTGAGATCAATCAGCAACATGATGGAATTTTCATATCTCAGAAGAAATTTGCTAGTGATATTTTGAAGAAATTCATGATGGAGAATTCAAAGCCGATTTTCACTCCTGTTGAAGAAAAGTTAAAGTTAACAAGAGAAACTGATGGCAAGAAGATAGATACAACCTGTTATAAGAGCTTGATAGGAAGTCTAAGATATTTGACTTCAACTAGGCCAGACATTGTTTTTGGAGTTGGATTGCTTAGAAGATTTATGGAGGGGCCATGTGTTTGTCATTTGCAAGGAGCAAAGAGAATACTGAGATATATCAAAGGTACTCTGACCGATGGAAATTTTTATGCCAATAACATTGTTGTGAATCTTGTTGGATATACAGATAGTGACTGGGCAGGAGATATTGAAACAAGGAATAGTACATTTGGGTATGCATTTCATCTAGGTAATGGCGCAGTATCGTGGTCCTCAAAGAAACAACTAATTTTTGCACTCTCAACAGCCGAGGTAGAGTATATAGCTGCAGCCAGTTGTGCTACACAGGCAGTATGGCTAAGAAGAATTCTAGAAGTGATGCATAATAAGTAGGATACTCCCACAGAGATATTTTGTGATAACAAGTCTGCCATTGCACTTTGCAAAAATCTTGTTTTTCATGGACCATCCAAGCATATAGATATTCGATTTCATAAAATCTGAGAGCTGGTAGCTGAGAAAGAAGTGGTGATTGAATATTGTCCAACTAAAGAACAAGATGCGGATATTTTTACAAAGCCGTTGAAAGCTGAGTTATTTTAAAAGTTGAAGAAAATGCTTGGAATGATACATGCTTGATTTAAGGGAGGCAATGTTGGCCTAATAAATCAAGCAACATGTGAAAAGTACATTTGGACGGTGGCCTAATAAATCAAGAAACATGTGAAAAACAACTTGGACGGTGGAGAAATAAAATAAAAATTGAACTCTCTTAGCCACCATAAATTTAGCACATTTTCTTTATGATAGGATTTGTATCATTATAATCTTTTTGTTTGCCTATAAATTGTTATGTTATGATGCACCAAGAATGTAAGTAGAATTGAGTTGAGAAACAAGCTCTTCCTCTTTCTTGCTTTCGCTGTGTGTGTAAATTTTAGAGAAAATAATATCCTAGTGATATCAGTATTTATACTTTTAAACTGTTGTTTTGAAGCATGTTTTTTTAAAGAGAAAGATAATTTTTCATTTGCATATGGATTTGATTTTGAGCTGTTTATGGGGAGAGTTGTGGTGTTTGTCTAGTTTCCACGGAATTTTTTCTATAAATTGCTCATTGGTAATATTATTTTTTTTTTAGAAAAAAAGTGGTACTCTTAATAATATATGTTTTTACATAATCTTTAAAAGAAAGTCTAATTAGCAGGGTTATGAAAACCGGACCGAACCAGCCGGTCGAATCGGAAAATCGGTGAACCGATCATGTGTCCGGTTCAAATAAACCACTGATCCGTTCAGAAAAAAAATTGGTCAAGAACCGGTTAAACCGGTCAATAACCGGTAAAAATCGGTGTCAGAAAAACTGGTTGAACCGATTTTTTTTTAATCTTTTTTCTTTTTCTTTTTTATTTTATTTAATCTAAAATATTTTTAAGATAAATAAAAAACATATATTTAAGAATTACATATAGATATATATTATTTTACCAATCATTATTAATTTTTTTGTCTTATAAAACTTATAATAAGGTTGTTTATAATAATTTAAAAAAATATATATCTTAATTTCTTATATTGTTATATTATTTTATTAATAAAAATATTATATTATATAAAAAGTATATATTTAATTTATATCGGTTCGACCACGGTTCAACTATAGTTAAATAATTGAATCGTGAACCAGTAGTACCTTCACTGGTTCAATTACCGGTCCGATTTTTAAAATATTGCTAATTAGATATTACTTAGTGATGTAGCAATATAACGTTATAAAAGAAACAGATACAATTATAACAAAAATTTTATTATTTACATAAAATTTATTGAATTTAATTTTATGTTTTTCAAAATATAAAAATATTAATAAATTAACATCATAAAATAATAAAATAAATTACTTTTATTTTTATTTTCAGGTGTAAGGATCCTCTCTAACCCTCCAACCCTTTCAGCCAAGTTAACTATGGAATAGTTACGAATTTTGATTTTATAATTATTCTATAGTTATTCTGTAGCTAAATTTAGCTAAAGGCAGTCCATTTCCCTGTTTTCAGTGGGCTCATCGAAAGGCTGCTGAAAGGGCGTCACAGCTGCTTGCAGGCATCGGGGTATGTGTAATAACCATCTCGGCCTCTGAACCATCTGATCTCCATCGGATGGTCCGGATTCATTGACTGCATGAGTAAACCGACTCCAGGGAATCCGGGTCCATCCCAATGAATTTGGATTACCTGCAGTTGAATTTACTGTTGTCAGTGAATCTGAGATCGGACGGTCCAGAGACTGAGATGGTGTAATAACCATCTCGGCCTCTGAATCGTCCGATCTCCATCGGATGGTCCGGATTCACTGACTGCGTGACTGCATGAGTAAGCCAACTGCAGAGAATCCAGGTCCATCCCAATGAATTTGGATTACCTGCAGTTGAATTTACTGCTGTCAGTGAATTTGGACTGTCCGATGGAGATCAGACGGTCCAGAGACTGAGATGGGTTAATAACCATCTCGGCCTTTGAACCGTCCGATCTCCATCTGATTGTCCGGATTCACTGATTGCATGATTGCATGAGTAAACCGACTGCAGGGAATCCGGGTCCATCCATGCTACAAGCTACAATTAATGCAATCTCGTATTTGTATATCAATATGTGTGAAAAAAAACCCTCTTCATATAACATGTTATATATAATAAAGAGAAAAATAAAAATAAAAATTAAATTATGAGATATAATAAATGATATAATAAGTGATATAACATAGAGAAAACATATATTATATGAGATTATGAGTTATTATATATATTTATTATTTATCATATAAATATTGTAACTCAAAAAAATATATAAAAATCATATCATCTTTTATATCTTAATTATCATATATATATATATATAAATACGAAACAAATATATAGTACTGGTGATTGGATAAACTTTCAGAAAAAATATTTTAAAAAATAATTAATCAAGGTAAAATGAATTTAAATTATTTTATAAATTAAAATTGGTTATTTATATAGAAGTTAAATGAAAGATATTTTAAAAAAGGTTGAGTTACATAAACTAATTTCAACTTATGCAAAAAAAAAAAAAGTCATTTCAACTTCTTATAATATATATAAAAAGAGTTTAATTAGTATATATTATCAGTGTAATTTATAAGACCATTTAATGATTTGTTGCCACATTATTTTATGAGTATGACACCTTATGTATTATTAAAGTCAATAAATAATGTAACAACTCATTATTTGATGTCTATGTAAAACTTTTTTACGCTGTCCATTTATATCAATTAAAACACACACACACACATATATATATATATATAAATACCATAAAAAATGGTGTTTCATTAATCATCATGTACTATATATTTTGAAACGTATAGTAGCAACATCTCTACTCTCTAATAGAGCATGTGACGCCATTCCAAAATATGTTGCTGGCTTGCAAGTTCAGTTGCTATTTTGTCCTCACTCCTCACGAACGTTACCACATGAGCACATTCAATTACTATTGACTTGATCATCAACTTGATTGCATATATGGGTAACCATAACCTTTTTCAGAATCATCATAATTCCTCCTTATATGCATGTTGTGCTAGAATGTCAAAACAACGGGTTGGATTCAGTGAATTTGTTTAATCCACTAAAAGTAGCGGCGGGTGGGAATTGCAATTGAAACCAACTTCAACGGAGTAATTTGTAAGAATTGTTTTAACTTTATTTTAATAATATGTATGTGTCCCATAGATATATATCCCCTTTTTTCTCTTTACAATTGGTTTCGTTTAAACTTGTGAACCGTTACACAAGTATTCATGGTCACTGATTTAATAGTAAAATAGCTCAACGGTCGAGATTTAAGATGGATAACCGGGCGGAGAGTTAGACGGACATTTTCTTGTTTTTATGATTTAGTCCCTGTGTTGAGATCACGTAAAAGCTGTCATGGATCAAACTGAGTATAATAATTTGATCTCTTTGATGACAGGAAAAACACGAAGTATGCAGGAATACACCAATTCCTACAAAAGTAGTGATTCACCAGTTTCTCATCGTGGGTGAAATCTGAAGCTAGGAATTCACATTTCCTTCGTGTTTTTCCTCTTTCTCTATCTTCCTGTTGTCGCAGCCGAAATGCCTCCATCGCAGCGCTGCAACTTAGCCACCGAAATATGCACAGTTGCCACCTCGTCTCACCATTCAATGGGACTGGAACGAACTCAAGCAATCAAACTACTAAGCAGCTACAATGACATTATTATGTAAAAACACAAAAAAAAAAAAAAAAAAAAAAACGAAGTAGGAACTCTGTGACTGTGAGGCCATATTCTTTTTCTTTCCTTTTTTTCAAATTTTATTTTGTTTATTGACTTGACAAGTTTCTTTGTCATTTCTTTGTTTTTATTTTGTTACGCTTCATTTCTTGTATGCTTACCATTTTGTAGTTTTGAGTGTTTTTATCAATGTTGATATTTTTTTTATTACGCTTAAAGTAAATATTTACAGTATGGTGTTTAGTATTTTTAATGAGTAATAATATAATAATAGAATATAATGGTTAAATATATTTGTAATGTATTAAAAATTCACAACAACATTTTTATGTAAAAAATTGACAATTTAATTTGTATTGGCATTTCCTTTGTTCCTCGTGTTTGTGTCTAGTGTGGTATTTTTCCCTCCCTCTTACCAAAAATGATAGGATAAGATTTTAAAATTTAATAAATTTTAAAATTAAAGATTAATATTTATTAACATTTTTATTAAAAAATATTTATTAACATTTAAAAATTTAAATAGAAAAAAAAAATAATGTTAGCATTAATAATTGAGAGGGAGAATCTCACTCACAATTTACATATGAAGTCTAAAATATTTATAATGTAGAGCATTAATAATACCATATTTTATTATTTTTAATAATAGTCACATCTACTTCATCAAAACCATGGTTTTGAAAATTGATTTTAAATCACTTCCATCCAACGTATTTCATAAAATGTGCATCATCCATCTCAACTATTCATTTCTAGAATCAATTATACTCAATTGTAAACCAAACGGACTAACAGACAATAGAGCTATAAGAATGGACGAAAAATCGAACTACACACTCATAAGAATAGAAACAATGGAGCAAGGATTGGACATTTCGACGATGTCACCGGTGGTTCCTTACAATGCTCTAGTGCTCCTCCCAAAGAATTCATGATTCAATGCTTTCCTTTAAAAAAAATCTCTGCCCCTGAACAAATATACGCATGAGAGACTTTTATTTACAATAGGTTTCGTTTAAGTTTTGCAAAATTAATTAGAGGTAATCGTCTTAGGATGGATGTTGTAGGGTGCTAATATCTTTCCTACGCATAAACGACTCCCGAACCCAAATCTGGTTTTGAAAACCATTTTTTTAAAAAGGGTTTTCCCAAATGTTTTCCCCTGTGGCGGCGATGGTTACTGGCGGTGGTGAACAGCCGCAGGGAGGGGAACATAAGGCTACAGTAGGGGTGTTCATATCCAATCCAATCCAATGCAAACCGCAAAAATCGAACCGAAAAACCGAAAACTGAATCAAACCGAAATCCAAAAAACCGCAAACCGAAAGCCAAAGTGACACCCAAGTCATGCATGCAAAATTTCAAGACAAAATTCATCCGTCAGCCATGCAAGCTCCCCCACTATCCATGGAAAGTGTACTTAGGGTTTGGGTTTGTATACTATCACCATTTACTCACCAGTGTCAACTAACCAAACACTTCGTTTCACCTCAACCTTCCACCACATACTTCAACATGTTCAATGGGACACAAAAAATATTTTTCCAGAATTTTTTCTCATTACCCAATATTTTTAATTTAATTATCTTTCTCTTAAATGTAATTAATTCACAGTAATTACCACAAATATAAAAAAACACGAAAACTCACCACGGGGGCCAAGGTAAAAGCCAAGTCATGCATGCAAAATTTCACGTCAAAATTCATTCGTCAACCATGCAAGTCCCCCCACTATCCATGGAAAGTGTAGTTAGAATTAGGGTTTGTATACTACCACCGTCTACTCACCAGTGTCAACTAACCAAACACTTTGTTTCACCTCAACCTTCCACTACATACTTCAACATGCTCAATGGGATACAAAAAACATTTTTCCAGAATTTTTTCTCATTAACCAATATTTTTAATTTAATTATCTTCTCTTAAATGTAATTAATTCACAGTAATTACCAAAAATATTAGAAAAAAAACACGAAAATTCATCACGTGAACCAAGGTAACAGCCAAGTCATGCATGCAAATTTTCACGTCAAAATTCATCCGTTAGCCATGCCAGCCCCCCACTATCCATGGAAAGTGTAGTTAGGATTAGGGTTTGTATACTACCAACATCTACTCACCAGTGTCAACTAACCAAACACTTCGTTTCACCTCAACCTTCCACCACATACTTCAACATGCTCAATGGGACACAAAAAATATTTTTCCAGAATTTTTTCTCATTACCCAATATTTTTAATTTAATTATCTTCTCTTAAATGTAATTAATTCACAGTAATCACTACAAATATAAAAAAAACACGAAATTTCACCACGTGAACCAAGGTAACACCCAAGTAATGCATGCAAAAATTCAAGACAAAATTCATCCGTCAGCCATGCAAGCCCCCCCCACTATCCATGGAAAGTGTAGTTAGAATTAGGGTTTGTATACTACCACCATCTACTCACCAGTGTAAACTAACCAAACACTTTGTTTCACCTCAATCTTTCACCACATACTTCAACATGCTCAATGGGACACAAAAAATATTTTTCCAGAATTTTTTCTCATTACCCAATATTTTTAATTTAATTATCTTCTCTTAAATGTAATTAATTCACAGTAATTACCACAAATATCATAAAAAACACGAAAATTCACCATGGGGGCCAAGGTAACACCCAAGTCATACATGCAAAATTTCAAGACAAAATTCATCTGTCAGCCATGCATGCCCCCCACTATCCATGGAAAGTGTACTTAGGATTTGGGTTTGTATACTACGACCATCTACTCACCAGTGTCAACTAACCAAACACTTCGTTTCACCTCAACCTTCCACCACATACTTCAACATGCTCAATAGGACACAAAATATTTTTCCAGAATTTTTTCTCATTACTCAATATTTTTAATTTAATTATCTTCTCTTAAATGTAATTAATTCACATTAATCACCACAAATATAAAAAAACACGAAAATTCACCACGGGGGCCAAGGTAACACCCAAGTCATGCATGCAAAATTTCAAGACAAAATTAATCCATCAGCCATGCAAGCCCCCCGACTATCCATGGAAACTGTAGTTAGAATTAGGGTTTGTATACTACCACTATCTACTCACCAGGGTTAAATAATCAAACACTTCGTTTCACCTCAACCTTCCACCACATGCTTCAACATGCTCAATGGGACACAAAAAATATTTTTCCAGAATTTTTTCTCATTACCCAATATTTTTAATTAAATTATATTCTCTTAAATGTAGTTAATTCACAATAATCTGCACAAATATCAAAAAACACAAAAATTCACCACGTGAACCAAGGCAACACCCAAGTCATGCAAGCAAAATTTCAAGACAAAATTCATCCGTCAGCCATGCAAGCCCCCTCATTATCCATGGAAAGTGTAGTTAAGATTAGGGTTTGTATACTACCACCATCTACTCACCAGGGTCAACTAATCAAACACTTCGTTTCACCTCAACCTTCCACCACATACTTCAACATGCTCAATGGGACACAAAAAAAAAAAATTTCCAGAATTTTTTCTCATTACCCAATATTTTTAATTTAATTATCTTCTCTTAAATGTAATTAATTCACAGTAATCACCACAAATATAAAAAAAACACGAAATTTCACCGCGTGAACCAAGGTAACACCCAAGTCATGCATGAAAAATTTCAAAACAAAATTCATTCGTCGGCCATGCAAGCCCCCTCACTATCCATGGAAAGTGTAGTTAGGATTAGGGTTTGTATACTACCACCATATACTCACCAGGGTCAACTAACCAAAAACTTTGTTTCACCTCAACCTTCCACCACATACTTCAACATGCTCAATGGGACACCAACAGTATTTTTCCATAATTATTTCTCATTACCCAATATTTTTAATTTAATTATCTTCTTTTAAATGTAATTAATTCACTGTAAATAGCACAAATATAAAAAAACATGAAAATTCACCATGGGAGCCAAGGTAACACCCAATTCATGCATGCAAAATTTCACGTCAAAATTCATCTGTCAACCATGCAAGCCCCCCACTATCCATGAAAAGTGTAGTTAGGATTAGGGTTTGTATACTACAATCATCTACTCACCAAATGACCTCCATTGGCCAAGGCATTATTAACACTTTACCACCATCCCAAATGGACCGTGAAATAATTTTTCTGGAATTTTTGGGAACTATCAGCTATATTTTGTGATTTTTCTCTATTTTTTCACCAAATAATTCACAATAAATATATTATAAGTTGAAAAATCACCAAAATTGGGTACACGCTGCCTCACCCACTTTGGGATGTCCCGAATGAAAGGTTGGCTTTTTGTGGTCATTTGGTGGTTTTTGTTCTTAAAGTGTAATTATTATAAACTTTTACCTATGAAAAATCAATTAAAAAAATATGAAAAATTTTGTAAAAAATTATTTTAAGGAGAGATTAAAAAAATGACACCAAATTAAAGAAATCAGTGTATAATAGGACACGCTGAATTTTAATTGAAATATAAAAATTTATAATTAAAAAAATAATATATTTTATAATTATAATAGGTCAAGGGCTTATTTGTAAAATATAAAAATTCATGGAAACCTGCTACAACAGGTCGCCATAACTTGTGTATCGGTACACAAGTTTAAAACTTGTGTACCTTAACCTCACCCTTACAATTTAAGTAATTTCATTCAAATGTTAGTGACTCTACACGAACTCTTAAATGAACCCTACAATCTAACTACCTCTCACATTTATTATTTTCCCCATTTTTTCTAGAAAAAATCCATAAAAGTGAGTTGCTTATTTAACCATTTGGATGCTTAAAAATAAGAATCATGTTGTCACGTCATTGTGCTCTAATGGTGTGTGGGTCGTTCCCTAAGTTTTTATTTTTAAGATCCCAATAAGAACCCTCATTGGAGATTCTATGAGTAATAGATATCATCAAGTCATTATAATTCATCACTTTTAACCCACCAAATTTATTAGTGACGTGATATATAGGTTTAATATTACAAGAACACACATATCTCATTCTTGAACTCCTACCAGGGTGCCTCATTGTTATATATGTGTTCCTCATCTCACTGGTGATCGCACCTCTTGTGTTTGTCGTTGGCTATCACAGTGTTGTCAAATATAGGTCATGAAACTGAACCTAATTTTTGTTCCATGTTCACATCTTGCACCTCACCTCCTTCTTTCTTTCTCCACCTTTCATCACCTCATTGTAGAGCCGGTAAAATGGGTTAGCCCAACCAGAACGACCCTATAACATCCCGAAAATTAAGACCTAAAAAATATAGTGGAAACATTAGGCTGTGAATCCTACCCATAGTGGGATGTTAGAAGTGGAATGAGAATGTATGGGTTTGAGGGTAAATTAAGAAAAGGGATAGGGAATTCATTGAGAGTTTATGAGTTTTAAGGGGAATTTAGAAGGAAAACCAGGTATTAAACCCATCACAACTGTAGGTTGAACTTATGAGGTATCACACCCTGGGGTGAAGAAACTAGCAAGGTATAAAGATGAGGAGGAAAGTAGATGTTTTGAACGGGGGAATTAGATTGTAATTGAAGGGATTAAGTTTAGAGAGTTGACGGAAATAAGGGGCAAAGGTTTAGATTAAAGGAGTTGATCTATGAAGATAAATTTTGTAAAAAAGGGAACTAAGAAAAGAGGGTATAAAGTATGAGAGACGACTTGAGATGGAAATCCAAAATTTCCATTCTATAGCATTTTCGCTCAAGCGAGAATATCGGCAAAACTTAGAAAACCAGCTTCTGATGTTTTCGTTTAACCGAGCAGCCTCTCGCTTAAGTGAAAATGTCATGATTTTTAGGGTGCACTCTGGAAGATTTTTGCTTAAGCGAGAATCGTCCAGAGGAGGGGTGCTTTCTGGAGCATTCTCGCTCAAGTGAGGAGCCTCTCGCTTGAGTGGCTCCTCGCTTGAGTGAGAACGCGACATCAGAGTACATTTAGTATTCTCGCTAAAGCGAGAAACTCTCGCTTGAGCGAGAGCGTGCAATTTTAGTTTTTAAAATAGATTCGGTAAGGCTTTGACAATCATTCTTTCCCATTTTCATTCTTTTAAAGAAAGAAGTTAGAGAGGAGGGTTGTGCCAGGGCTTGGGCTTGAAGGAGGAGAACAAGATGGGAGCTCCACCGCTGCCCTCCGGGACTCTTTCCCCTTCCGTTTGCTCGACCTTAGGTGGGTGTTAACCCACACACTCACTCTCATTTCGGTTGAAGCTCATGTATGACCCCTCCCCTGTATCTTTCCCCTTCCATATTGCTTTATGAAAGATGTATGATCATATTTCAAGTTTTCCCTAACCCTAGGTGTTGTGATTGTCTTGGATTGTTTGGACATTGGTTTTACCCTAGGGTTAGGGTTTGGGGCCTTTGGAATTGGGAGTTTGGTTTATGTAATGTAGAGCATGATAGAAATAAGCATTGTTCCCCTATGTATGATGAATATGTGCATTAGTCATGGTAACCTAGGTTTTTTCCCTATGATTGGACTAGCCTTTCCCTTGGGGGTTTTGGGAACATAATTGTTGATTTATGTTGAGTGGCTCATGTAGACAATGTATGCAGTAGGCAAGATTATTTTTTTCAAGTGGAAAGTTATGTATCACATCACTAATAAATATTCATGTTCATACGCATTTCATGTTGCACAGAATTCAAGTAATCATGTAATAATTAATCATGTTCAGCTTCGCCCTCAGGGGTGTTCGGACCATCATGTTCAAGTAAATAAGATCGGCTTCGGCCACCACAAGTCTAAGACCATCATGTTAATTGTTTAAAACATGGCTTCGACCTTCAGGTAATGGCAGAGACTATATGTCCCCAAGAGAGATATCCCTTGTAGTCTGAGTTTAGGTCTAGCTTCAGGAAAGTGATAAGACCTCATGATGTTGGGTTAAACACTTCAGGAAAAACAAGATTATTATGTTCAATTCATGTTTCAATTAGAAGAATTATCATGCATGAAAGACACGTTTATTTCAAGTTCAGATATTGCATTGTTTATGGTTGATGTGTTTGATGTTTTCATTACATTTTCCTGTTGTTCCTACACTGCATGTTTGGTTGCATTCACTGGGACGTTAGTCTCACCACATGTTTGTGGAATCACTTTTAGCTTTGCAGGGTCCCTTGTAGTTTGAGACTCCCAAACAAGGACATAGAAGCCTGGGGACATTTATTTTCATGCTTAGAATGTATTAGAATGACCCTGTGATTTTGTTATGTTATTTTTACAGTTAAGGTGATGTTTGTGTAATTATCAATGTTCATTGAGTCGTTGATGGCATTTATCTATCTAGACTGTGTTTATGTTTATGTGTTAAGCTTAAGTGACGTTTGATTGCCTAAGCATCGTTAAAATGTGTATGTAAAGATATCGGTAATGGTGCGAAATAATTTCAGGAATTTGGGAATAGTATCTTCAACGAACATTATTCTTGAATTTAGAAATTAGGACGTTACAGACCCAAAAAAGCTCGCAAAAATATAGGACTCTAGTCTTTATTTTAGAAGTCCAAATAGCTCTTAGGCTTTTTAGCTCAACCTAATAGAGTCTGCTATCCGTAAAAACACACAAAAAAGATCAAGTAGCCCACAAAACATGCAACAAAATGGCTATCCCTAAAATGTAGGGTTGAGGTCTTTATTTTAGGAGTTCGAATAATTCTCACGCTTTTTTAGCTCGACCCGTAAAATTCGTTACTCGCATCAAGCCGCATAGCCCGAATTGCCAACTCTATCTCACCATGCCTCATGCCTTCACTATTGAATGTTAGTCAAGAAGTTGATTCTCTCGCGTTGGTGGGTTGTTGTTGCCATAACTATTGTGTCGCCTCTCATCTCTTGTCCATGACTACCATTGTCCTGCATTTCTCTCTCGTCCGCTACTGATTTACATGTTTGGTTTAGCGTTGAAACATGGTAAAATCACGTTTCTAACGCTAGAAATAGTTGCGTTAAAGAATCTAAACTTGAGATTATCTTTGCCTGAAATCACCCATCCTTGTCTTTATCACTGTCCTTTATTAGCATTTTTAAAAATTCATGATTGGTTAACCCACCAACTTAAATAAAAAATAAGCAAGATTGTGATTTTAAACTCACTTTTTTTTTTTGTCAATCCAGCCTAACTAGGGGTGGGCATCGGGCGGTTATGGGCGGGTTCGGGCCACAGACTTTACAACCGTAGAAAACTGAAGGATAGCAAACAGGGAGCCGTTCCCGTCCGGCCAAGCCCTCGGGTAGCTGCAGTGATGGGTTGATCGGATTATCGGATGAATCGGGTGGGTGGGTGCGGGTTGGGCCAAACCATGTCTTCCCTCTCTTCACCGGTGACCCAACGTTGCCACAAAGCAGTGTGCGGCCGCAAAGTCCTCCTTGGAGGGACCAATCTCAAGCATGATGCTCACGTGATTCTTCTCCCTACTGGAAATTCCACAAATGAAGGGCTAGAGGAGTAGGTTTTGGGTGTAGAACGGAATGTGATGGTTGTCCTAGAGTATGAGAAGGTAAAATGAAAAATTAATGAAGAAGAGGCCGGAGGTTGCACGCTATTTTGGTGGTGGAGGAAAAAGATAATGTTTGAGTGTTAGAGTAAAGTGACTACAAGACAAGAGAAAATAAAAAAAAGGGGAGAGAAAGCATCATTGATGCCAAGGACTGAGCTTTAGACATAGGTAGCTAATTAATAGACTTTAACAATTAGTCAATTACCACACAGGAAGTCAGTTAAATGTATCATCACTGACACGGTTTTCAAAAATTGAGTCTTGATCTTTTGCAAATAGAAAGAGCCAAGAGGAGCGATATAAATATTGTTGGTCGGATCGGATTTCGACGGGAATTTTTTCTCTCATCCGAAGCCGACCATCACAATCCGATTTTATCTATTTTATTACCCCTTTTAACCCATAATCCGTTTATAACCGTCTGTTATTCATTTTTTCCTTTCTGTCTGTTCGGGCACTGGTCGGATTTGTGCAATTTGCCCACCCCTAAGCCTAACCATTAACGAGTTGATAATGAATTTTGTTGTGTTGAGTTGGGATGACCCATTTTAACGTACCTCCTTCATTTTAAATTCAATAATTTTATATTCAATAACAATTAGGGGAGTTTAAAAACTTCTCTAGAATTTATCTAGAATTATTTTATGATATGAGTAATTAAGGGGATCGTGTTTTTTAATTAAATTTTATTTGAACCTATCTTATAGTGTAGTATTCAAGTAGATATTTAGTTAAATTTATAAAAAAAAAACTTATAATTTATATGTAAATTCTTTTGAAATGATTTTAATAAGCTCTTGAAAATAAATTTATGATATAAACTTGCATATAAGTATTTATTTGTTAACTAAAAAAATTAATCAATCTGTTTATTTAACTTAACTACACCCAACATCAATCGATTTTTAAAATATTTTATTCACCATTAAAAATTATTTTTAAAATACTATTTGTTTTGAAATCTATTATTATCTCATAATATTTCCATTAAAAAAATAAATAATATCAATAAATTGAAAAATAATTTAGTTAAATTTAAGAAATTACTAATATTCATTTATTTTCTTAATATTTACTTAATAGTTTAGGAGACATTTGTTTCGAGATAAGAAATTATATTCCGAGGAATAATATTCCAAATAATATTTTTACAACCTTAAAATGAGCACACTCTTAATACGGGTGGGAAGACAGACATTGTCACACCTATTTATTCACATTTTTTTACTGTTTATAAAAAATTATTAAATAGAATAAAATAATACTGTAAATATGGCAATTATTATATTGTATTGATGATTATCAAAGTGAAATATTGTTTTTTTTTTCTTTTAATTTAAACCGAATGATTTATTATCATTTATTTTTTTAAAAAAATATGTATATCAAAATAAATATCCTGATCTGTATCCCTTTTATTAATACTACTCCATTGCTAGTTAACTGTCCACTTTGGAGAAAAAATTTGTTTCTATTTAATTGTCCATTTATAAACCCAATGCAATATTAATTACATTTTTTTCATTTTACCCTTTATTGAAAATTAACGATACATAATATTGATAAAATAGATAAAGGATAAAATAAAAAATTTAATTTATTTTCATGAAAAAAATTAATTATATTTTTTAATTTATGTGTTTTTTGTTTCTGTTACGTACCAACTAAGCTCGTACTCTCTCCAAGCAATAGGCCAGGATGAGCTTGGAGAGGAACCGACCTGACACATCATATCGGGATTCTTGGCATGACTAAAGGAGGGAATCATGACAAATGAGGAAAGAGTTGATATTAAGGAGCCATATAGCGGAATCTGCGCAAAGTACCTCTCAATCAGCAGATCATGTCATAAATGGAAGATATCCCTCAGCACTTATAAAAGGAGGGGCGTAGGCAACATTAGGACATACACTAGTTTCTTTACATTATCTTCTTATACTGTATGAGTAAAAATTAAGCTTTGTAAGAACAATTTCAATGTCCAGTTAATTAGAAATGTGGTAGTAGTATATATGAAGAGAAATAATACGGTTTCAATTCTAGTTAAAGAGATGCACTAACGGATGATTGATTTAGTGATAAATTTGATTTTTCAGATTGGAATCTTTTGTGTGAAAAAAAGGGAGAAAAACTTATATGGAGAATATGGTTGTAAATAAGTTGAGCTATTTGTAAATTATTTGAGTTCGGCTCGTTAAATATTCGATCAACCTTATTTGTTTAATTAAATAAATAAACACAATCTTAAAGTTTGACTCGATTATTTAAATGAGCTCAGCTCAAGCTTTATACACTTGACATTAAGGACTCGTGAACATATCGTTTATTATATATGTAATAATTAATTAATATAAATAATTACAGTAAAGTAAAATAAGTAAAAAATAGAAAAGGAAAACGTAAAGTTATAAGTTTATTTTTAAAATAAATGAGAAAATAATAAACAAAAGAATTACTATATATATATATATATGAAAATAAATATTAAAATATTTCTTATATCAGATAAGACATTATGTATTAAATTTTAAAAATATAATATTTTAAATTTTTTAATTATATATACCACATATTAAAAATATATTTTGATTTTTATATTTTTATTAATATTAAAATATTTATTAAATATTAAGTTTATAAACTTTAAAATAATTTTAAAAAAATTATATAAAAATAAAAATAATAAAACTATAAATAAGTTAAACAAGTGAAGCCTACAATTTACTTTACAATTTATTTTATTATGAAGAGAATAATACGGTTTCAAATCTAGTTGAAGAGATGCACTAACGGATGATTGATTTAGTGATAGATTTGATTTCGTCAGATTGGAATTTTCTGTGTGAAAAAAAGGGGAAAAGGAACCTATATGGAGAACTAATCCTACCACTCGACTCAAATTACAGTATCATGGTTAAAAAGAAAAAAAAAATGCAGTAGTGACAAGCAACCCACATGACCAATACCAGGATGATGTGGTGATACAAGGGCTAAAATAGTCATGGAGAAATTTTAATTTTTGCATTTAAATTTTACATATTTTTGTCTCTAATTTTTTTTATATACGTTCTCTCTGTTATAAATATTAAATAGATAAAATTTTATAATTTATGAAAATTTTAAATATATATAAGAGAGAAATAAATATAAATTTTAAAGTGATATATATGAAATTTCAACTGAAAAAATATAATTCCACCATGACAGAAACTCGTGGGTGGTGTGTGTACATCTCAACGAAAGTAATCATGGTTAAATTAACGCTGAATAAACGGTGTTAACTATAGGGGAAATCAAGGTATGTGAACTCGTCCTTCGACATAAGACCACGTGGTGGAACCACTGATTGCCAGGGTTTGTAATCTGTGCTCTGAGCCAGCCACGTGGATACCGCAATCGCAGCTAGTGGACTGTACTTCCCCTTCCTAAGCAACCATTGGCCCAACGGGGACCACACTCCAATCCTTTTCCAATCAAATCAATGCCGAACTTGTTAGAAAATGGATAATGCCAATTTTCCCATAACTGCTAACCAGTATTCTAACATATTGATTAAGAAATAAAAATGTTTTCTTTTAGAAAACATTATATTTATATCCATGCATAAATTATTAGGAGGACAAAACATTTTAATTTAATAAAACTAGTTGGAAAAATAGTTAAAAGTTAATTAAAAATTGAAAGATGAAAAATTAGTTAATTTGATTAAAAATGTTTGATAAAATTATTGAGGATTAAACTTGTAATAAATTTATAGCTAGTAATTGAAAAAGAGAGGTTTTTTTAAAAAGAAATCTCAAGAAGCTTTTCAAGAAAAGTTAATAATTACATATAAAAATTGCTTAATTGCACTTTTGGTCCCCCTATTATCATCAATCCGCGATTTTGGTCCCCCTATTTTTTTTCGCGATTTTGGTCCCCCAATTATTCCAAATTCGCGATTTAGTTCAAAATCTTGGTCCCCATATTTTCAAAATCTATGTGTTAAAGGGACTAAAATCGTGAATTTGGGATAATAGGGGACCAAAATCGCGAAAAAAAAATAAGGGACCAAAATCGTGAATTGATGATAATAGGGGGACCAAAAATACAATTAAACCTATAAAAATTAAAAACTATTTTATTAAGCACGTGTAAAATAATTTCAGCTTCTAATTTTATCTTTCATCTGGTTGAAATATTTTATCAAGGACACTCTAACGATACACCAACAAATCATATTATTTCAAAGAAAGTTGAGCGCATAATCTAATTGTAATAAAATTACTAATCGATGATAAAAAAAATTCTCGTACCAATCACCTTGACCAAACCCAAGGCTTGGGTCGGGTTATTAGAATTTTAATGCAAACGGCAGAACCCGTCATGTAACGGGCGGTTAAATGGAGCCCACATCCTACCCACGGATTCCACTCCCTCTTAATACCGAAAGGGCCCCACCCCTCTCAACCTCCTCCTTCCTTCCTCTTCACCACTCTCTTATAAGTACAACAACCAGAGACCTCTTTTTCCGCTCTTTTCGCAAACCCTCTCCGCTTCTTTTCTCTATTCACATTCCCAAAACCTTCCTTTCCCTTTGTGTCTCGTAAACAAGACGATAACAAGCATCATGGAGCACTTCAACAACGATGATCTCGAGTACATGGTTGATGGCTACTACGACTTCTCTGACTTCGAAGACGAAGATATCTTCTCTGACAATGTTCCTCAACGAAGCTCCGATTCTGTTTCTCCGGACTCTGACTTTGAAGACGATTTTGAAACGGTAAACTTGATTCGCTATTTATTTATTGATTTATTTCTTAAGGCTTTGTTTTTTCATCGGTGAACCAAGTTTTTGAGACGATTTTGCAACAACAGAGTAATGCGAAGACTGACACCTCTGCTTCGGAAGCCAGGAACGGGAAAGATATCCAGGGAATTCCGTGGGAGAGGCTTAATTATAGCAGAGACGAGTACCGTGAGACTCGGTTGAAGCAGTACAAGAACTACGAGAACCTCTCGCGCTCTCATGAGGACCTCGACAAGGTCAATTTTAATTAATTAATTAATTAATTTTATACTCGCCTTGCTTTCAGAGGAATGTTACAACTTGCAAATACTGTAGGTATTTCTTAACCTTTTTTTTTTTTTTTTTTTTGGTTTTCGGTTCACAGGAGTGCTTGGAAGTGCAGAAAGGGAAGACCTTCTATGACTTCCAGTTCAATACCAGGCTTGTCAAATCGACAATTCTGCATTTTCAGGTAGAGACTTTGTTCAACGCTGCATATTACTTATCTATGTAAAATCCATGATATTTGGTTCTATTGGACTGATTCATTTGCGATATACCTACTACCTTTCACTGCTTTATTTTGGATTGAACAGAAATTGTCATTATTAAATAACCAAACTATAAAATAAACTATAAAATAAACTATAAAATAAATCCCAGCTTGCGTTCATTCGTCTGATCTTTATTTTACTTTCGTAATATTAGTGTTGACTTTTGGTTGTGTTTTTCTATGAACTGTTTTATTTAATCAGATAAGTGTATTTTTAGCTTTACTATATCCAGGGAGTTTTTGCTGTTGTTCACAGCCATACCTGGTTGATAATGTTACCTGACTATAATAAATTTGCTATGCATGATTTTGGTATTCTAGTTTTGCAGGATTATGTGACCTGTATTATTTATTTACAGGATGGAATTAATGGCTGCCCCCTTTATATAAGGATTTAAAGTTTTAAACCAAATTTATTTGAAATTTCACATGTACAGACTCCCACCTAATGTGATTTTGAGAACTTTTCAAGATTAATTTGTGAAAACCTCTTTCTTCCACTCTAACCTAGAGAAATTATGTCAATAATCATTTTTTTAAACAAATATTTCCTGGTTGAATTTTTGCAATGCCCAGATTAAAAAAAGAAATTAATCTTCTTTATGATAAATTATTGATAAAGGTGTTTCAGCGGGTTTTTTAAAATTTGCCGTACTCCAAGGCTTTGAAGCCAGAGTTTTATTCACTAAGTCTTCTTTCTTTTATTCTTTTTCTTTCTTGGGGGAAAATGTTTCTCAAGGAATTGTTAATTGTTACTCAAATTTCATTCTTAAAATCAAAGAGAGTTTAATTGTCTAAAGAATTATCTCCAATAGATGCCAAATATTCTTTTCTACAGACTAGACGATTTCATGCCAATTTATGGATATGGATGCATCAAGGCTATGGTATGACTTAGCATTCTTAGAATTTTGGTGATTTTCTGCGAAAAAGAGATTTTTTTTCATCTGTGTGTTGTGCTTACATGCAACATGATAACTCTGCACACAGCCACCTATCCACATCCACACACAACACTTTGGATTAGACTATCAGAGCTTATAGAATTTATACCGTCTTTTTTTCAGAGTTTGAAGTAGGTTGCTGATTAAAATTCAGTGCACATGAATTGTATTATACCGTACTGTTTCTAACTGGAATTAGCAGAGTCTTACACTATAAAAGTTGGGCCACTTTAATTTTTGTTAGACCAGCAATCTGTTTGGGTTCTGAAGCCATATATTTTAATCCTGTGGAGTTATCAATCATATGCTATTCCTTGTTGAATGGTTGGAGAGGAAAGCATAAATGCTTGGCATATCGTCCTGAATTCTCTTTTTATGTGGAAGGATTAATTTATACATGGGATAAAACATCTGACAATGCAATTAGCTGTCTTATTAGCCATTAAAACTGCAACAACAACAACAGTTAGTTAATGATTCTTAAGATAAGGTTTCAATAATACTGTTTTCTGCACCTTGAATAATTTTGGATTCCACGGGTGTTTCCCATTATAATGTCTGCCACTTTTTATGTATGATCATTCCCTTGTACAGTTTATGTATTCATTCGCCTTTTAATTGATATATACCTGTGCATGTAGTGGCCGTAGCATTATTTGTTTCTGTAATATAATTTATTGCTTAACCTGTTTCTGCATTTAGGCCTTCTATTTCTCTCTTTATGTCAGCTTTAAAGCAGGTGGAAAGTGAGCAGCTTGGCAGGACGTTATTTTATGGTATGATAGGAAAATATCTGACCACATTTGAGAGGGATCTAACAGTATCTGATATTAGTTAGTATTGATTTTGTCCTTGTCAAGAGAGGCCTTGCCTTGTGATGTTTTGCTGTTTATTTCTAGGATCTTCTTGTCTATTGAGTAGTTATCATTTTGTTACTGTTTACTTCAAGTCCTTTTCCTACTTTGATAGTCTATTTTGCCTGATTACTGCTGTAGATATTGTTCAATTAGCATTTATATAATGTCACTCTTACTTAGTTTGAACTATGCTCTTTTGATAGATGATCTAGTATTTTAGAAAAATTAGTAATTCTACATTTTTTTGATAATTTCTCTAGTTTTTTAGTGCTGGCCTTCCTTTTAAATATCTTAAACTCTCCAAATATTGGTAATTGTTGGTTTCCATGATGTTGCATGGTTAACTGTGTTGTGACCATTTCGGCATTTACACTTGACTATAACCATAGCACTTATATATTATACAGTTTGGCCACTTGATGTTCCTTTTTTTGTCAGAAAGAGATTAAAGGGAAAAAAGAATTATATATAGTATTGAAATTTTAAGGATTATTATGGAAAGGGAAAAGAGATATTGCTGTACACAATACTGACCATATATCTGCATTTACACCAATAATATAGGTTCAGTACAAACGTGGTACATACAAACTCTACTCAATAACAATAAGAGTGTCTAATACTTATACAATAATTTAATTCCATGATAATCTTTGACATAGTATACCCTTCTACTCTAACATTTAGATTAATTGTTATTGATAGAAGACTTCTAATTAGCGGGTCATATTCTATATTGGGATGTGGTGCTTGATCTGTCTAGAGTGATATCAGTTACAAGTTTGCCATAATCATATATTTCTCTTTCTTTTTCCCAGTGTTAATATTGATGTTATTAATACGTTTCTTGTCTGTGCAGCTGAGGAATTTGTTGTGGGCAACATCAAAGCATGATGTATACCTTATGCAAAACTACTCAGTGATGCATTGGTCCTCAGTACTACAAAGGGGCAAAGAAGTGCTTAACGTAGCCAAACCAATTATTCCAACCCATGTACGTAGCCACTTAGTTGATCTTGTTTTTATTATTATTCTTTTTACTCAATGCATTGGATCTGAGTTTTCTTATGTTGGTTTGTAGAAGCGTCCTGGATTTTTAGCTCAACCTGTCTCTAGAGTGCAAATAAGCACCATGGCTGTTAAGGAAAATCTGATGGTGGCGGGTGGTTTCCATGGTGAGCTTATTTGCAAGGTAGGGTAGATCATGTTTTTTTTTTTTCAATCAAATAATCAATCATATGAAGGCCGCCTCTTTTAACGTGTGTGAATTATTTGTGGACCAGAATTTGAATCATTCTGGAGTTGCATTCTGCTGTAAAATAACTACAGATGATAATGCCATAACCAATGCTGTGGATGTTTACCGCAATCCAACGTAAGCATCAAAATGCAGAACCTTATGCTTGAAATTTTTGTTTTATTTTGGTTGTAACTGAACCTTCCCTTTGCAGTGGGTCGTTGAGGGTCATCACAGCAAATAATGATTCCCAAGTTCGGGTTTTTGACACACAGAATTTTGCTTCTCTTGGTTGTTTCAAGTATGATTGGTCTGTCAATGTGAGTGTCATCAACTGATATTCCTGTACTAATTGATCTCCATCTCTAAAAACACTTTGAAAATAACAATTATGTTTACATATTGACTTTTGCAGAATACTTCTGTTAGTCCGGATGGAAAGTTG
The DNA here is from genome assembly GCA_026901365.1 of Sesbania bispinosa. Taxonomy (NCBI): domain Eukaryota; kingdom Viridiplantae; phylum Streptophyta; class Magnoliopsida; order Fabales; family Fabaceae; genus Sesbania; species Sesbania bispinosa. Next base: position 807,159 of record QLOH01000239.1, read on the forward strand.
CTAGCTGTTCTTGGGGACAGTACTGAGTGCTTGATAGCTGATGCTAACACCGGGAAGGTATGTTTAATTTGCAGGTGGTATTATCCTTAATCTGTCATTTAGTTTTCTAATTTTATATATTTTATGTTATCGCCCAGGTTACTGGGAGCCTAAAAGGGCACTTGGACTATTCCTTTGCGTCAGCTTGGCACCCAGATGGACGAATATTGGCTACTGGGAATCCAGGACACAACATGCAGGTTGTGGGACATAAGAAATCTTTCACAGTCCATAGCGGTGCTAAAGGGAAAGAATGGGTGCAATAAGAGCCTTAAGATTCACATCTGATGGACGGTTTTTGGCCATGGCTGAGCCAGCAGACTTCGTGCATATTTTTGACTCGCATTCTGGCTATGTACAAGGTCAAGAGATAGATCTATTTGGTGAGATTGCTGGGTTATCCTTTAGCCCGGACACAGAGGCTCTGTTTGTTGGTATTGCTGACCGAACCTACGGTAGCTTATTAGAGTTCACCAGAAAACGTCATAATAATTATCTAGACACCATGTTTTAATGGAGTGGTGTGTCTTCAAGATGTACAGCCATCTGCTGCATGTGCATATCTACCTGAGATTTTCTAAATAGGTTTAAAATTTGATTTTGCAAGATGTTTTTCAAAGGTTATTTTCCTGTTGAATTTAGTGGATAAGGAAGCTGTAAATTTTGAACCAGGGAGAGCTATTTCCGTGATTTTTTTTTTTTCAATTGCAAGAGCTCGAAAGTTGATAAATATTGCCTTTGTATAAATTCTCCTTCCTTGCTGTTGTATATTAGAAACAAATTAGAATCAAACAATATATTGCTTTCAACTTTTATTTTCCCATCTGAGATTGTCTGCAAAAGCTGGTTTTAATGTGCAAAATCATATAAGTGAATTTAAACATGTTTGGTTTAATGTTTGATGTTTGTTTGATTTAGTGTTGAATTTAGTGTTGAAGCGTACTAAATTTACATTTTCAACAGCACAAATAATTTGGTCAGTTTCTGTTGCGCGTCCACTGTCCCGTATATTTGGTTTTCTTCTTGGGAGTTTATTCTATGTAAGTAATCTGAAATTTAAATCAATATGGCCAAAAGCAGAAAACTTAATAGACTGAATGAAGAAGCGTGTAGAACAAGGCAATTCGTTTTTTATTGTTTGGGTCAGGGCAGGGGGAAGATGAAAGTGGTGAAGGGCCATTAATGTGGTTCATTTTAAATATCTATGTTACAATTGGGCTGATTTGGCTCTCGGCTGTTCCAAGGCTAGATGGGTTTGGTGTCAAATGTAAAAAATTGATTATTTTGCTACTGACCAGAAACAAATGAAGAATTGACGTTTTATACTTTTATTATTCGATTGATACCCTTGAGGCCCCTGTCATGAAAGTTGGAGTCACCTGCTAATAGAGGCCCCATCCACATGCAAACAAAGAAAAGTTGTGCAAAGAAACCCCCCCTCCCTGATCTCTGTGGAAGGCGTTGACGACCCTGAATTTATTATCTTGTCGTCTCCTTTCTCTTTTGATGTCCCATTAAATTAGGAAAAGCTATATGTACGAAGTTTTAGGTTTTGTAAAGTGTATATAATCTATTTGACGAAAAGGAAATGTTGTGATCGTGAATATGTGTCTAATTAGAGAAAAAATGCTACATATATAATACTATCTCTGTTCCTATTTAACTGTTCACTTTGACTAAAACACACATATTAAGGAATGCAATCATTACTCTTATTTTCATGGAAATAAATTTTAACAACTTTTATTTACCTTTTTATCACTCTTAGTACTATTGGCTCTCATTAGTTTGCAAACAGTGGGTCATTTATTAACATAAGAGTAAAGTGGAGAAAAGTGTAATTATTAGTGCATTAGATTTGTAAGTGAACAGTTAAATAGGAATAATTTTTTTTTACAAGTGGACAGTTAAATACTAACTATGAAACATTGTGGTTTGCTACTGCAACGGAATACAACATATACATATCCTGATAGTGGCCCAGAAAAGTAGTTGCGTTTGCGGAGTTAGTGCCCAATTATATACGCAGGCTACGGGTCAATTTTTTTTTCCACAACCAACATCTAAGCCTACATTATTAAATACAATCTGCTTAGTTTTCTTTTAGGGGTGTATGTGGTTGGCATTCGACCATCCCCGTCAAGTTTTTGGGGTTTGATTGCGAATTAAAGACCCTAGTTACAACCTGGCTTTAAGAACAGAAGTCATTTCAATAGAATGATAAAGGCATGGTTATTGCATTTTCATTTCCCGGTTTCCATTTTTTATTTTCTAAAATTTTACAAAGGAAAAATTGGAAAATGCTAGAAACAAAAAATTTGTTATTCTCAGTATTTCCAGTTTTTCCTTTGTAAAATTAGGGGTTGTAATCGAGTTGGGTTGGATCGGGTTTGGGGTGACATCAAGTCCGAACCGATAGAATGGTGGTGGGTTTGGGTTGGGTTCGGGTTTTGTATTTTTTGGGTGAGTACCCAAAACTGAACCAACCTGAATATGTTTGGGTTGGGTTGGGTTATCGGGTCTGAACATTTTTCCTTTTAAAAAAAAAATGCGGAAGATTAAATTAAAATTAAAATATAAAAATGAAAAAAAGAAAAGAAATAGAGAAAAATAAATTGAGAGGATCAGATGAAATAAGATTTGGTGGAACCACCTCCTGCTTGTGTCTGCCGCTTCTCTCCTTGTATGAAAATGAAATAAGATTAGAACTTTTTTTTTCTGGTTTGTTCGGGTTGGGGTCTATCGGGGCTTCTCTCCTTGCATGAAAATAAAAATAAGATTAGGGGACTTTTTTTCGGGTTGGGTTCGGGTTGGGTCTTCGGGTTCAAGATGAGCAAACGTGAGACCCGAAACAAACCAGATCGGGTTTCAAAGAAAATGTCCAAAACCGAACCAGAATACCCGAACCGTTAAATATCTTCGGGTTAGGTTGGATTCGTCGGGTTCGCGGGTTGGGTCAGACCCGTTTACACCCCTATGTAAAATTTCAGAAAACAGGAAATAAAATAAAAACAAGAAATGGAAACAGAAACTGAAAACGTAAACCAATCATGCCCTAAATGGGTAATATGCTATACGCGAAAGGTGGGCAAGGCAAAATCTTCAACGATAAGTTTAGGAATCTACCTTTCTTATCTTTGCTAGCATTTGGATCTTTGGAACGTACACAGTTGCATAACTGGATGATATTTAATAAAATAAAATATCTTGAAGCTTAAGCCTGATCCTGATCCTTCACTATCGTTGGTAGCTCTGAATGACAACCGATGGGAACCAGTTACTAGCTTAGTTGCTCCATCGTGATTTATTCATGTAAAGATCTTTTTCCCAGTGTAGCTGAAAAACAATGAGTTTGCCTTAAGTGCTAAGAATGTTTGAATGAACCAAGTACTTTATATAGTGCATGTGTTTGGTTCCCAATTTGACAACCATTTCCGTTCAATGTGTTTCATATAACATGTATCATTCATTTTTAATTATTGATTTTAGAATCAATTCTACTCAACTGTAATCAAACGAACATATATTATCAACTGACATGAAAAGATTTTAACACTTACATTATTTACTATTTTTTTGTAAAATGTGAAATTAATTCAATTGTTGAATTAAAATAAAAAGTGTGATATAAAGAGTAAAGTAAAAAGCGGTTTTTCTAATTTATACAATATTACACATGATAATAAATCAAAAGTGAAAATGTTTTATTGAAAAAATGCAATTATTACAATATTCAATGCATTAATAATATCAAATGTTAAATTTTTGAATATAACCTTTCCACGTTTAATTTACTTTATCATGTGCAATATTGTATATGTTTAGAAAAAATCGAATAAAAAATAATCCTAAAAAAAATAGTTAAAAAATATTTTCTATGTATATTATTTTTTTCAATTTTAATAAATCATTTTATCTTTAAAATATAAAAAAAATTAGAATTATAATTACTTCAAAATATAATTTGGTCTAAAAAATACAATTTATGAATATTTGTGTGTGTTTTTATATATAATTTGGGCATTCTCTGGCACCCCTTGCAGATAAGGGGTTTCAGCACCCCTTCAAGATGTTCCCACCTGTGTGTTTGACGGGTGGTCAATCAGTCGGTGGATGCTTAGTTAACTAGATGGCCCATAAACTTTAAAATTGCTCAATGGTCCCCATTAATTATGGTTTTTTTATTCCTTTTTCTTAATTTATACAGTAAATTATTTTTTCTAACCTTTTTTATTTTTTTTCTGAGTTATTTTTTATCCTTTGGTTAAAAAAATTAATCTCAAAACTTCCCCCATTCTCTCCCTGTGCGAACCTAATTCTCTTCCATTGTTCTTCAGTTCTTCTCCCCCAAAGCCCTATCGTCGCCTGGAGATCTGTTTGCTATCTTCGGAACCTGCAATTAGGCAGCAGGCTCGGCCGTCAGCTTCGCGGTGGCCGTCGCGTGGAGAGCTACTGGAGAAGGTCGTCTCGTCGTGCGTTTAGCCAGTGGAGATCTGCTGCTGTCTTCCACCCCTGTCGTCGCATTCAGGCAGCAAGCTTGGTCGTCAAACTTCGCGTTGTCGTCGCGTGGAGAGCTACTGGATAAGGTCATCCTCGCCGTGCATTTAGCCAGTGGCGCGGTGGAGAGCTTGGTGTTGTTGTCGTGTGCAGAGCTGCTCGAGAAGATACCCTCGCCGTCGCGTTCTGCTGGAGAAGCTTGTATTTCTGATTTTTATTTATGTGGTTTTGTCGCTTTTGGCTTCTAAAATGGGTCAATTTTTTTATGCTTATGATATTGTTGTGAATTGGTTTGTTCAATGAGTTTTTTATTTAATTGTACTGTGATTGAATTTTGCTCATTGTTCGTTGGGATTCTGTGTTTTAACAATACTTTTGTGATTGCTATATTATGTGTTTATGGTCTGGTGTTGCTGTGAATTGGTTTGTTCAATGCTATATTCTTGTTTACTGCATTAGTTTGTCATTGTTCCCTGGTACTACTTGGTGCTGACATATTTAGTGTGATTGAGGTATTACTCTTCATTATGATTGCGACTTGGAAGGAATTGGCATTTTGTTGAATGTTTAATTCATAAATGCTTGGTGAATTTTTTTTCGTTGAGCGTGCTCAGGTGTTCAATTTGGTGGCTATTACTCGGTGTTATATTTGCCAAGGGTGAGGTATTTATATGCAACTAATTTGGTACAAAAATTTGGTGAACTGGTGCTAGCTATTTTATTTCGGTGGTTCTTCTTCAAGTCCTATAGTTGTATATGTCAAGTAGGATTTTTGCTTGGCTTTTGGAGTTGTCCCGGAATGTTTCTTTGGCCATATATATAAATCTGGTGTTTTTGGAGTAGTGTGCGGATTTTGCTTCTGCCAATCAGTTTATGGTTTAGTTTTATAATAGCTATCTTTTGGTTTTCGCTCGGTTTACGGTATTATGCACCGATGTTTCCTAGCCTATAAGGAATTTTAATGGTTTGCTACTGCATTGCTTTTGGTATTGTGGGTTTGTCATCTTCTAGTCATATGATGGTTTTATTTTGGTGGTTTTCAGTTTTTTGTATTTTGCACTCTCTTGCTTCAAGTCACTCTACCAAGTTTATCAACAATTTATTGAAGAAGAACAATTAAGAATCTGGTGGAGGAAGTTGGATGGCAGAAGACTGGCTTATTGGACTTGCAACAGAAACTTGAAACACAAGAGTCAAATGTAATGTTGTTGAGTGGGGAGGTTGAGGCATACAAGGTTCATTCAAAGAAGTTGAGTTTGTTCATTGGTGCTATGGTGATTGTTTTTATTGGACAATGGATTGAATTACTTTAAATTTTTTGTCATTATTAGGTTATGTTTAGGATAAGTTATATAATACTTGCATTTCAGCACATTTGAAATATCAATATATATTGAGATCTTATTTAAAGTGTTTTTGGTTTATGGTTAAATATTGAATTAAGTTTGGTACTGTTTAACTTGGTTGAAATTTACTCTTTATATCCTCCTATATATTGGTTGTATTTTGTTAGCCTAATTGTTATATTTTTTTAACCAAATGTTTAATGTGTAATATAAACACGAGGGCTCCTATAAAACGATTGAAAAGAAGACATGCACATGAGTATAGTCCATGATCATGAATAAGTACTACTTTTTTTTGGGTAAAAGTAGTACTCATTTACATTATAGATATATGTCAAAATTGGGCCTAAGTTCCAATTTGTTTAAAGCTTAAACTTTGTGGCTTTATCATATTGGGATGTCAAAATTGGGCAAGTTCCTAATAATTACGAGGTTAAATTTGACATATTTAGCATATTTGGATGTCCAAGGTGGGGCTAAATTCCAAATAATTTACAAGTTCAATTTTATTAAGGTATTGCCTAAGGTGCATAAGTTAAAAACTTGTGCACCGGTCCCCAAGTTTTGTGGGTCGTCTGATATACTATTTTTCAATTGAATGGTATAGATTGCTTAATACCAATCGGTGCTCCGGTCATTTGTTTGGGCTTTTGGAAATTGTAATTATGGGTTTCAATTGAGGAAAAATGTTTGAGGCAGAAACTCGAAGAGACAGTGAGTAGCTTCCTCTGCATATTTTTGGTCATCAATGGTGGAGTTGGTGTATTTTTTTTTTCATTGGATGGTTCATCCTCGCCATTTTTCTCTCTCTAACGCTCATGGACAAGAAATCATTCCCCCTCCTCGATCTGATCCTTTCATTTCTCTCACAGTGTATTTAGTAAAGTCCCATGGAGACCATTTCTTCTTCAAAACCTGCGCTTCTTTGTGCTCTTCTAATTCTAATCCTAATTCAGCTTCTTCTTCTTGGTTTCGAAGTGTTCGAGTTCTTAGTCATTGTATTCATCGTCGATTTGGAGCCTCCCCTATATTTTTTCTCTAGTATGGTGTGTCTGTCTAGGGGCAAAGACAGAGGCAAGCGATGACGTAGTGTGGGGGAAACGACGCGCGACGACCGCGAGTGATGAAGGCGCAACGGTCGCGCTTGGCTCACGATGGGGACTGAGGAGGACGCGCAATGGCCATGGATTTCTTTTTCTCTGACGCCGTCGAGATCCATCATTTGACCTCTATCATTACCGGAGCGCGTCGCCGCGTTGCCCCCCTTCTCCGTACTGTCAAGATGACGTATGGCCCTTCTCCGGCACCATCGTGCTCTCCCTCCCTTTCTTCATTCTCTCCGCCCATCTCTTTCTGTCTTCCCTTTCACCCCTCTTTTGGTGACCAAGTTGCGGTTTTGTGTCTTTGATCTAACCTTCTCTATCGTCTTTTGTGATTTTTTTTTGTTTTACCTAATTGAAAACTTGAACCTAATCTCCTTGTGGGCTAATCCTATAATTTATAAAACTTAAAAAAAAACTGCAACCGAACACACCTCCTATTGGAGGTAGTTTTAACTTGTGTTCCGGTGCATAAGTTTTTTACTTATGCACATTAGAATCCACCTTTTTTAATTTAGCATATTTGGTTGTCAATGGTTCGATGAAGTTGTTGTGGTACCTCTCTTGTAGAAGCTTGGTCTTTAAAGGCTATATCCTACAGGATGACTCTTTTTTGTGAAAGTTTTATTTTTGTACTCATTAAATGTTAGTTTTTTTCCAATAATGTCAATACATATAGAAGTGAATGATAAATATTTTTTTTATGAATAGAACCATTTGATTCAGGTTCATTTTTTTGTAATTTTTTTTTGTTTTGAATTATTAAATTTTATTCTTAAATAATATGCAACAATTTTGATATTTGCAAAAATAATGTTGTACAGGTGTATATCAAATAATCCAAGAATTGATAATAAAGGACGTAATTTTTATTGATTTTTTTGTGACAAAAATCTCTCTATAGAGATCACAAAAAGCATAAGGTTCTGTCAAAACATTAAACTAGCATCTATACTCTGTAAACTTGAAAGTAAACTAGGTACTAGCACACAAAAGAGTACAAAGGCTTTGTCAAAACAGTAAACTACCATCCGTAGTCCTTAAACTTGAAAGCAAATTAGGTACGGGTAGAACATTGGAATGACAAAACATGAATAAGAAAACTAGTTACGATCTAAACTTTTGAAACAGAAATATTAGGAATAAGCACTTAAATAATAGGTCCAGCCTTGTCACTATAACTAATACTTGACCAAAACTTTATTCCTATCTTCAAGCTTCTTCTAGTTTTCCAAATGCCAGGTGAATAATGTCTTCCTTCTTTTCATTGTAGGCTTTCAAAACAAGGATCAAGTGCAACTCTCATCCTTTAAGCATCATTAACCTGTAGAGTAAAAACATTTATATTACAATAGTAAAATACACAAATTTATATCAATTACATATACATTGTGCTTACAGTTATTTTATAGTTGTCATCAAGCATGCAATCCATCATCCATATAGCAACCCAAACTCCACAGCCATTTCTATAATGTAAAAGAAAAAAAATTATATTCAACCGTGTCATCAAATTTAATTACTTTTAATAAATAAGTCAAAATGAAATGGCTATACTTACAATCTAAAAATCTCTTCACCTATGTCAGTTGGCACCCTTATATGAACTCCCCAACCAGTGGTCTTTCGGTGTTGGGTAGAAAAAATCATTCTGTAACATTTCCTCTATAAAAGATTGCCTGTGAGTGTAGGAATTAGTATTAATATTAACAATAAAATAAATTTTGTTGACAAAAATTAAAAACATCAATTCATACCAATTTCTTGACAATATCTTTTTCTTCATGAAATTCTTGCAGGACATGGTTAGAATCCAATAAAATTAGTTCATGTTTCTCTTGAGATCACACACGAGCAAAAACCAGTTGTAATTCTGATCATTCACGGCCACAAAGATCTACAGAAACCAAAATGCATATATAGTAATTTGTTTATGATTAAAATTTTAAACAAATTAATAAAATTGTTAATGTAAGTTAATTTAAACATTTGATAGTTTTTCTACATTGCTCATGAATTGGTATTTGTAGTAACCATGATAGTCACCCAGAGGAGTGCACCAGCTTAATGCATAATGCTGCAAGTGAAGTTACATATATTGATTAAAATAATTTAAACAAAAAAGTAAGGCAAATATCAATGGTATAGTTATTTAGCGAAAACATAGTGGGGTAGAAACCAACAACTTGGTAGTTACATTTTTTTTCTTGATAGCTTTGGAAGTGCGCAACCTAATTAATGACATGCATGCATGTGTTGATGTAATAAGTAATAATTCAAAGAAATGATAATATTTAAGACATTTTAATGTGATCTACTTCCTGGTCGACAAATCTCCTTGGCCTGTTTGCTTGATCTTTGCCAAGTTGGATAAGGATTTCTTTACTGCACAAATTAAACGAAATATAGAAGTTAATAAGTAAAATAAGTTTGAAGTTTTTCTTGTTGAAAATACTTTAAAGAGATACATACCCATCAACAATATTATCCTTGTTAATTCCATAGATAATGCTATGACAACTTGCATCGATCTTATCTAATATCATTCCTGATGGAGGGTTAAATAAGACCAGGGTCCACTGTAAATAAAAAATGAATATATGTGAGTGAATATTGTAAAGAGAATCAAGTCAATAGTTATTATTAAAAATACTGACCTCTAGAATAGAGATTCCCGTTGTTCTTCCATTATATTTTGATGCATGTAGTGGCTGGGTAATTGATGAAGTAACCAGAACTGCTTCCTTCTTTAGTGTCATTAAAAAGACTTCCTAACCAATGAAGGCTCATTAAGATTGTGAGATTCATATTTGGTGTTGGATTATAAGCAGGAGTTGATGATAACTTTGTCCATGATAGAATTTGTGTCAGTGATATTAGTTGTAGACTTCTCTGCTGGAGTTTGGAAAGGCAGCAACCCATGAGTGGTAAAACCCGGGAGGCTATGTGATGGAAATAACATTGGGTTGGTTGCAACAATGATCTTGGATAAGTTATTCACCACATTTGTCACTTTAATCAACAGAAGATTTAAAACTGTGCAATCTGATCATCCCGTATTCTCGTATCCTTTGATGCTCTTTTCGGAGGAGAGTTTCTTGGAAGAGTTGTCTTTGTTTGCGGGCATAGTTTCAGGGCAACTGCATAAGAAAAACATATAAGTATAAAAAAATTGTAAGTGAGAAAGAAAACAATGAACAACAAGGTGTTCAATGATAAAAAAAATCAAAATCGATCGGATAATAAAATGATAAAAACCGCAATAATTGGATCAGATGATTTTTTGCCTCAAAATCGATCCAAACCGAACTGCGAACACCCCTAGTGGTCAGTATGAATAAAGTCTTACATAGGCCCAAGTGTTTTTTTTTTCAGTATCAATCAAGGCCCAGTGAAGTAATTAATATTCTATTGAATTTTTAATTAGGACAATTAAAAGGAAAAAAAATGATCAAAAAAGGAATTTATCATTTATTATAAAATATAGTAAGTATATTATACTAATTATTTGTTAAAGCAATTGCTTCATAGCGGAGTGGTGATTGATCTTTTATTTTGATTATTGCCACTTGGTTCGATTCCCTTTTTTATGCATCATAAAAAAATCTTTAAAAACTAAACAAACATAAGTTCAAACTTCAAACAGAGAAAGACTTGCCACATTTTTAAAATCGTGCTTCTGTATTACATTGGAAACTCGCATACCTGTAATGATTATTATTGGCTTAATTGTTGTAATAAAATTGTTGTCCATTTAGCAATAAAGGTATCAAGTTATAATGATCCACCTACTTAATGATCTTGTATGAGGGTCATGGAAAATTTATCACTCATCATTTTTCTAGGATTGATATTAAACGTGTTCCAATAAAAAAAGTAACTTACTTATTTCATAAAATAAAATATAACATTAATTGTTTTTAAAAAAATAAAAATTAAAACCCAAGACGTTAAAGAATACATGTAAGTATTCCAACAGGTATATGCTTAAAATATATTTAATCTTTTAAATTTAAATATACGCACCACTTGAAAAAAAATCTCACATATCACACTTGAATCAATTGATCACAAAGCACACCAACCAATACTTGTGTCTTCAGTTTAATGATGATTTCTGACAAATTATACAACGACCACATTTTTTTGGAAAAGGGATTCCCAACACAACATATCTCATCTAGGTTGTAAGCTTACATCAAGACCATTTTGACAGTCTTCCTTTTTTAAGGAGGGGAATAACCATAAACCCAAATGGGTATAGTCCACTTTTTTTTGTCAGAGGCCCGGCATTACGTTTTTTGGTCAAGCCCTATTTACTTCACGCTCCATAATGACAACTTGAATAGTTGAATACAAGAAAAAAGCCTGTGCAAATATGATATTATTGTTGATTATAAATGATTCATGACCATTACATTGCAAAACTTTTATACATGCAAAGCCCAATAAATTCATAAATGAAACATGCAAAGCCAACAATATCAAGATCATCCATTTTCAAATTAAAACATCATTGCAAAGCCAACAATATAAACGCTTGAGAAAGTCTTGAACTCACAATCCAAAAACAAACTCCTCAAACCTAACATCAAAATGAAAATAACATTTACATACCAAGTAATGTCAATTATGCCATCACTGTCAAAACTTACTGCTTAGACCTCCCTTTTAATAACTTCATCTCGCAATGCATTATAAGACATGCCACCAGCACTAGGATGCACCCTAGTTAAGACCCCTACATTTGTTGATATTAATATTATATATTTATATCAAAACTATATTTAATTATTTCACTAACATAATAGCTTGTCACAAACCTGTGGTCATTGATATCCACCATATTGAGGTTGGGAAGGATATGATAAAAAGGAACACCACCATATTGAGCCTGGGATGGGTGTGGATAAAGAGGAATTCCACTATAGTTGAAAGGTGGATATCCAAATGGTAAGTTATGGCGTGGGGGTAGCATACCAAATCCCTTTAGGACTAGCAAAATTAACTCGACCAGAGGGTTGAATGGGTTTCAAATCCTAAATACAATAAAAGATAATTTGTGTGACCAAAAGAGATAACATCTATTTAACACAACAAAAATACATCACTTATACCGACATTGATGAACCCCAGGTTCGACCTTTTTTTTTTGTATCAACACTTGATGACGGTCTCACTTTCTGCAATGTATCAAATCATAATAGTTCAAATCAAATACAACTCAGTAATTAAAAACAGTCTCACTTTCAGCAATGGAACAAATTATAATAGTCCAAATAAAAATAACCCCATAGTTAAAAATAGTCTCACTTTCTTATTATGAGTTGCATTCACATCACTGATTAAAGGTTGTTGCTCTTTAATTCCACCAGTCGAAGTGATTACTTTATCCTGGAGAAAAAATAAACAATTTGAAATCCTGCCTTTACAAAATTACAAACAATATATATTCAAATCCAGCGTTCACATTTTCATGTTCATGACTTGTGACAAAATTTCTGATCACACTGTCTTCACATTTGTCTTCATCAAAATTTGACTCCATTAACCTAAAAAATTTTTAAAATAGGGTAAATAAAGTCCAACCTACATAAACTTTACTATATTATAGATTCATATCACATTCTTCTCATCATGACTAACATTCACATTTCTCATAGTCTTCATGTCTCTAATGTCTTCATCGAGTTTCACTCCTTTAACCTGCAAAATACATAGATGGTAATCCAAGCTCATTCTATACAAAAATAAATGCAATAAAAATTCCAATTACCCCATTGTCATTTTTAGCACCATTGACATTTCTCACCACATTGTCTTCACCCATGGCATCAGCGGGTTTTCTTTCTTTATCCTAAAAAACAAATAAATACAATAAAAATTCTAATTACTTCAAATGTCTACTAGTATTTTTTAAACTTGGATATAAATGTTATTACATTATCTTTTACATTGTGATAATTTCCAGCAGTGACTACTTTATCCTAAAAATTGTAAAAACAAGGACGTGTTAATATAGTGCAATATTTTAAATTCTTTAACCAAATCATTAACTTAAACAATTTCAACAGATCTTACATCATCATTTTCTATAGTTCGATTGACTTCACTGATAAGCTCTGGACATCTTTTTTTAATATATCTAGTTCTGTTGCAGTTAGAGCATCGTTTCCTCTTCCTCCCATGCTTTTCTTTGTTGGAGCACCCTTGGTTTTGACCACATTTGGATCATAGACATATTCAAAAGAAATGTTATCTTTGGTCTTTGTTTTACCCTTTTCTCTATCTTATTAATAAGCTTGAAAATCTCATCACTTACCCACTTGAATGTTTAACTACTTTTTTAGGCAATCTCACGAAGTCTATTGCAAGAAGCAACTAGAGATGCAAAGCGAGCAGCAGTCGTTGTATCAAATTCCAATTCCTCCAAATTTTCTGCTGAAATGTACTCACTTTTAGCTGTCTTAGTCCACCTTTTACAAATCAAATTGTTTGGAAAATGGATCATGTGCTCATGTTTCATAGAACAAATAACATGACAACATGGAATGCCACGAGATTGAAATAGTTTACAATCACAGAGAAATTCTGACTTCAAAATATCACAAACAAAAAATTTATGCTCTGGCTTACAATATTCATTAAGCTTAAATGTCACTTGGGATGTGTTTTCAACTCGCTCAACAACATTAAATGCACCAGATCCTTCAATCTCATTCTTGACTTCTTTAAAAAATTCTTGAGTGAAAATTTCTGAAGCTTAGCGCTCAATCTTGTTCAGATAAGTGGTCAAAATAGGTTCAGTAAAAAGAAACTTGAAATCTGCCATTAGCTCATTGTTCCTATATTCCTTCAAAACTTTCTCAAAATTGTGCAAGAATTCAAGAATGTTATTTTTCTTCTCGACATAAGACTTGATCAATGAGTTAATTGCTATACGACCAAAAAATTTATCACGCAAGTACGCAATGGCCCACAATGCCTTGTTTTGGTAAGTTTTGGAAACCCATTTATTCCCCTGAAGACCATGTTTCACCACCATTTTGTTCCAAAATTCTTCAAACTCATCTAGGGTAAAATTAGAGTTCATTGCTTTCTTGAAATCTTCTAGAAAATGAGAATTCTTGACATTCTCACATGCATTCTTGTGCAAATGCCATGCACAAAGGCGATATGATGCCTCCGGAAACACGGTCTTTATAGCCTCCCTTATAGCAGCATCTCCATCTGTTATTGCTGCTTTAGGTGGTCTATTTTGCATTGCATCCAAAAAAGCTCCTAAGACCCATTTATATGTCTCAGTTGTCTCGTTAGACACCAAAGCACACCCAAATATAACTATTTAGGTATGGTGATAACAGCCAGAGAATATAACTAGGGTTTTGTTGTACTTATCCTTCTTGTAGGTGGCGTCAAACGCAACAACATCACCAAAGCACATATATTCAACTATGTTGCATCCATCTGCCCAAAATAGGTGCTTTAATTTACCATCATTAATAGTTTCAAAAGTCGAATATAGCACTGGGTCATTATCTGCCTTCCCTTGTAGATAGCTTAAAGAAGCCCATGCATCTCCACTCTTAATCTTAAGGTGCTTTATGCGATCTATATAATTGTACAAATCCTTCTTACAACAATAAAGTTTACCATATCCCCCCTTTTTGTGCCAGCATATATCCCACTATATGACATGTCTTAACCCCATTGGTACTAGAAAAAACACTTGGGCCTCTGTAAGACTCTATTCATACTGACCACTAGGGGTGTTTCCGGTTCGGTTTGGATCGATTTTGAGGGAAAAAAGTATCTGATCCAGTCATTGTGGTTTTATCATTTTATCATCCGATCGGTTGTGATATTTTTTTATCATTGAACACCTTGTTCATTGTTTTCTTTCTCACTTACAGTTTTCTTTATACTCATATGTTTCTCTTATGCAGTTGTCCTGAAACTATGCTTGCAAACAAAGACAACTCTTCTAAGAACTCTTCTCTGAAAGAGCCACCAAAGGATACGGGAATGCGGGATGATCAGATTGCACAGTTTAAATTTTCTGTTGATCAAGTGACAAATGTGGTGAATAACTTATCCATGATCATTGTTGCAACCAACCCAATGTTATTTCCATCACATAGCCTCTCGGGTTTACCACTCATGATTGCTACCTTTCCAACTCCAGCAGAGAAGTCTACAACTAATATCAATGACACAAATGCTATCATGGCAAAGTTATCATCAACTCCTTCTTATAATCCCACACCAAAATATGAATCTCACAATCTCAATGATCCTTCATTGGTTAGAAGTCTTTTTAGTGACACTATAGAAGGAAGCAGTTCTGGTTACTTCATCAATTACCAGTCATTACATGTATCAAAATGTGATGGAAGAACAACAAGAATCTCTATTCCAGAGGTCGGTATTTTTAATAATAACCATTTGACTTATTTTTTTTACAATATTCACTCACATATATTCATTTTTTATTTACAGCGGGCCCTGGTCTTATTTTAAAGTTTTAAATAAATAAATTTATTTAATTTATTTAAAGTTTTAAATATATATTCAAAAGGAAAAATTTTAATTATAAAAAATTAAAATTAGAATTTAAAAATTAAGAATGATATATGTCATTCTTTAAAAAGTATAATTAGATATGTAAGTCATTCTCCAAAGAATGTGTTCTAATTAAATATATAAAATAAAATGACATTTAATATTACAGTATCACATATACAATTAACAATGACATTTAAAATTAACATGTTTCTTAATAATTTATTTCTATATATCAAATTAAAGTGCATTATATTAAGAATGGTTAAATTTTCTTAACATTTTACATATATTTATTATAATTTAAATTTTTAAAATTTTGCCAAAATTAGTTATGCATATCTTATTTATGATTTAAACTTTTTTGGGAAATATTTTTTAAAAATTTTTATAATTCATCTACATTTTAAAGTACGCATACAGTATACAAAATACTTGTTTAGTGATTTATCATTCCATCCTATTTTCTTTAAGCCCATACTAAAGATACCATAATAAATAAAATATTGTAGTGGTAAAAGTTAAAAAAGAAATGGCAAGTCGTCCTATTGTCACTAACTATAATTTAGTGTACAACGTTGTTAAGAAAAATACTTGAATAAACAAAACATTGTTAAGAAAATTTTTATTGTATTAATAAGTTACAATATATACGTGAGAAATGTTTTCCATTTACTTTTATTGTTACCTGTAATAAATATAGTTTTAAATCTTTCTAGCGTATAGTGAAATTTGATTCACTTGAACATTGAACTACTTCTAAAAGTGGGGAAAAAAAGTAATAATAAGATGAAGAAGATGAATTTCTTGAGTTGGTGATGTAGTATCAAAAAGCATGATCGTTAATGACTGGGCTTGGACCAAGCCCAAGCCCAACCTTGTAATCTTCAAAATTTGTGGATTTGGGGTTAAAAAAAGCGTTATTATTCAACGGGCTAGACAAGGTGGGGTTATATTCGACCAAAAAAAATGGGGTTATATAAAAGGTCAAATGTTCGACAAAAAAAGAAATATAACAGGTCAAATGGGATTTCGACCAAAAAAAAAAACCAGGTCAAATGGGATGGGTCAGGGTTTAAGAGCCATATTAACAGCTCTATTTAAAATAACAACATATCCTAACATAATATAGAATTTTCATATTCTACGAAATAAGACAATTGAATCTTCCATTCATGATTTAACGGACAGTTAAATCTCCTATTAAAATAAATAAAGTAATTAAATCTCTACTTAAATAAATTGATGCGCTATGTAAAGGAGGCCACTGATATTAAGTACATAATTCTAAAATTTGACCCTAAAAAAGTATTTTATCTAACTTTAATGTTGGAATGCCTTTAAAAGCACATTATCCCATCTCATCTTTAATATAGAAAACTCTGGATCATTAGGATATTAAGGGCCTGTTTGGTTTGCCCATTTCCTGTTTTCATTTTCATTGAAAATAAGAAATGATTAGGAAAGTGTGTTTGGTTGTACTTTTAAAAATATTTTCTCTAAAAATATTTTCAAAATACAGACGAAAACTGGAAAAAAAAAAGTCATTTTCAGTGTTTTCACCCAAATTTTGAAAACGCGGTGGCACGGGTATAATTATAATAAAGTTAACAAAAGTTTGATTTTTTCCTTTTTTCCATGTTCAGCTACTATTCGTTTGTGATTTTGCACAACCACTTCCCTTACTCCTCTTCCTCCACCAGACCCACCACTTCTCTTGCTCCATCATTCTCACTCCAACTTCAAGTGTGCCTCTGCCACCCTTGCATCCTCACCTTCGTCTTTTTTTTATCTTCTGAAAATAATTGAAGGTGGGGAGAGCGGCGATCCACCAAATGATGCGATGGGGTGTGGAGTGACGATTCAATGCTTTCTTTTCCTCCTCCATCATCGATCATGCTCCAGTGAACAACACAACATTTTGTGGTGGTGATTATCTGAAGGACCGAAGGTATTGTAAGGAGGTGGCAGAGCAATGTGGCGTGGTGGTGAGGGAAGCAATACAAGTGAGTGGAGCGGTGTAAAAACAAGATTGATGAAACGATTGAAGCTAAAAGCATTTGTTGCAGAAAATGATTTTCAATAAGATTGATAAAATTAAAATTGAAGGTGGAAGCCATTGTTGCATAAAACTGTGGAGCGTGGTAATTGAAACTTGAAGTAGTTATTGAAAGTTGAACATTTTTTGAAATAGAAAACAGAAAATAAAAAACAAACATATTTCCTAATTTTTAAAAACTAAAAATGAAAACAATATTTAGAAAATGAAAACATAAAACGAAAATAGAAAATATTTCCAAAAACCAAACAGAAAGCCTTAAAAAATACTCCCTCCGGTCCTATTTATAATACAATTCAGACAAAAACACACATATTAAGAAAAGTAATTAATGCGTTGATTTTCAATAAATTACTCTATAAGATTACAAGTTTACCCCTATTTAAAATTAAACTCCCCTACCATGGTAATTGTGTCACCTTACAACCTTTAATGGTCAACAAGGGCAAATATGAGAAAAAACAATAAATGCTTCTAGATTTGTGCACTTTGTCTTATAAATAGGACCCGAGGGAGTATAATGATATTTTTCTTCTCAATTGGCTTCTCACCAAATCATTTGGGAGTGCTGAAATGCATTGTAGTTTTATTTCACAATATACACACCGATCTCAAATATAAACAGCTCAAAATTCAATTTTGTTGGTCTCAAATTGTTGGGATTCGAATTTCTGATATTTTGAATTCCACAAGTATGTAAATTCTTTATACTTTTCGAATTCTCAGAAAACATTAAGGACTACCTCTTCGAATTTTGTCAATAAGTTTGATAACTTAGAAAGTTCTTGGTTGAGGTTAATATAAAAGAGAACTTTAGAAATTCGAAAAGAAGACAAAGGAGAATTCAAGAATATGGTATTTCTAGTATTCAGAAAAGTAAAAATAGTTCTTTTATTCATAATCCAAATTCGAATTACACAAGTTCGAATACATTGGAAATACATATTAGAAAAGAAATTATCCTAATCTATAAGGAGAACTTGATTCCTGCATACTAAACCTCTTCCTCTTCTTCCTCCCCCACAAGCTTTGATTGAGCCAAGGCAAAAAGGATTTCTTCTCGAATTAGTTGAATCACCTTGGTGCTTGGGGTAGAAACAAAGGTGTACTTGGGGAACTGACAGACAAATTCATTTATTTCTAAATAAATTAATACTTGGCTATTATGTTCAACCCAAAAAGAAACCTTCAAAAAGAAAGGTTGAAAAAGCCTATAGCTTTGGCCACTTCGTCAACCCCATCAAAAATGAAATCATTCCAGATTGGGTTGTACACAGTAGTCAAAGGAATAAACTTCTTCATATTTTTTCGAAGGATTTAGAAAATGAGAAGAAGGAGAATGAGAAGGTTTGAAGGATAAATCCAAATGGAACTCCTATTTATAGGAGTTAAAAAGGGTGAAGGTTCATAAATGCACCTCTACAAATGTCCAATGAGAAGAATTCTCATTAATAAGGTTGAATGGACGGTGGCCGGTGGTCTTCATAACCTTTGATTCATCCAAACAGAGCTTGACACGTGGCATACAAAGGAATGCATTCAAATCTCGAAATCAGGAATTGCTCAGTGAACCCAAGTAGCAACAAAAAAAACCTAAGTGTCAAAGATGAAGGGATTTTCGAATACATGAAGTCAGGATTTCAAAAGAAGATTTCGAGAAATAGGAGCAGGTTTTCGAATTTATAGAAAGCGGAAAATCGAAAACAAGATGCCTGAAGACTTAGAAGATTTTTGAATCAAGAAGTAATCTATTCGAGCAAACAGAAGAGAGAACAAAACAGTTAATGAAAGTTACAGAAGTTTGCTGATCAAGAACGGGTGGCAACATCCTAGTGGAAGTACTTTGAAAAGTGCAAGGATTAAAAGCAGTTTTCTGGTTAACAGAAAACGTGGCATACATGCATGCTGCCAACACATAGGGATAAATGATGTGTCAATTGTACAATAGTTAGCCGTTAGGGCTAGAAATCTATAAATAGGTGAACTTTCTATGTAATAAGGATTGGTAAATCATTATACTTTAAACTCTGAAACACCTAAACGTCCAATCTGCAGCGACTACAAAGGTTACAAGGAGCAACAGTATGTGATGAACCCATCCATTTTCATTAATGCAATTGTTCTTACAAATCTTTCTTTACTTTATATTCTTTATTTCATTCTGCAATTTACATTCAGCGCATTTTTTCTTCTTTCTTTTCTTTCAAATTTTCTGTTCTTATTTCTTTGAAATTCTGTTTTTACTTTGACTTATAACTTTGATTGATGAAATTTCTGAATCAACTTGTTCTACATTTTTAAGAAATAAAATTCTTTTGGTTCGAATAAGTTTAATTGATGAAATTCTGAATCAATTTGTTTGAATTCTGGAAAAATCAAGTCTTGCATAAATTCTGTAAATTAGAACACCATAAACCTACTTTTTAAAAGAGTCCCGTAAGAGGATCTGATTCTAATCCCCAGATTGTTCTTAGAATCAAAAGTGATAAAAGGTAATTTTTCGAGATTAGATTTTATCACTACAAACACAAATATAATCAAAACCTAACTACTTCCATAATACCCTTGTTTAATTTACCTTTCATTTTCAATTATTCACTTTGCAATAAATATTAGGAGGGATAGTTTAGTAAAAACAATTCAATTTTTATGTGAGTTGAAAAAATTTAATGAGCTCAATTAATATTCTTAATTAACGTAAATTAGTTAACTTTTGCTTATATTCAAGACCAGAATAGTATTAAGCAAAACAAAACCAATTACCTTATTCAATAATAAGTTATTTTTCCTTTTAATTGTATTATTGTACTCAGAGATGGCAATTGGCTCATCTCCATGCGAGTAGCGAGCTTTATCGGGTTGAGCTAAAAAGTTCGGAAGTTATTCGAGCTTCTAAAATAAGTGACCGAGCCCTACGTTTTTGTGGGATTTTACGGACCGGCCCAGTCGAGCTAGCCCATTTTTTCGGCTTTAATTGTACTTGGAGAGTGGGTCTCATCCCATTGGAAACTAAATCTACATGATTTTGTGGGGTCTAGGTGGATTTCAACCAATCATAAAAGAGTGTGTTGAAATAAATATGTTAGAGAGTGTATTACTAGTCTTCTGCATAAAAAAAAATTGTCACAAGCCATAATTAAAATTTTAAAGTAACAATCATATTTGATTTGCTTACTTATTTTCTCAAATAATTAGTTTCTAAACCCAAAACACGCAACGCGCCTTATTTTGTGTGTTAAACCATTGTATCTCCATCATGGCACTAAATTGACATGATATGAATATTTGTGCTTTATTAGATAGATGGTGAGCTTCAGTTACTTCAGAGAAAAAGTTTAATTGAAACTTTTTCACGAGACATTGGGTTATCTATCCACGTACGTCCCAAATGATAGTTAGGCCCATTTGTAGTGGGTTTTGGTTGTTTAGGTGTTGGGTTGCAATTTGCAAATATTGGCTCATGGAGATAGGCCTTTTTTTTTCTACATGGAGCTAGGCTTTAAAATGTTAAACATTTACTAGATGGGCTCGTCGTAACCTACTGCTATTAAGAAAAAGAGATTTTCTCTTCCTACCACGCTATATTTCTCTCACACCATCTTTTCTTTTTTTAAAAAAAATCATTTTACGTATACCCTCACCCTGACAATGTCTAGAAACTAATTTTTGGTAGCAGAGAGAAAAAAAGATATAGCTATTAAAAATAAGATTTCTAAAACGTTTGTTTAGATTAATTTCAAAAACAAATCTTCATTAGCTGTATTTTTTTGGGGAAATTAGTTTCCGGATCGGTGGAGTTTATGTAATGTGAACGACAACCCCATCACCTACATTTCTTCTCCCATCATCAACATTATCATAGCCCGCACCCGCGCCCCACCCTTGCCTGTGCTCCTATTGGGTATTCCATAATTGCCGATTTCATTTGCGATTCTCACATTCAATACTTCTTCAATTCATTGATTTGTTCAAAATTAGGGTTCATGCATTAATTTGAACCAATTAAGTTCCGCAACTACGCTTGCCGTTGGTGTTGGAGGTTCACATTCAAGCTCTCATTACATACTAAATTCAACTATGTTGTAAGAAACTTCTGAAAATCTAGAATAAATATTTCTCTACATGTTTTATGTTTTCTTCTTTTTATTTGATTGACAAAAGAAAAAAAGGAAAAACAATTATTGAGAATAAAAAATGCTAAGAGTGTTGCATCAGGTTAAGTGGGATAAGGGACGAATGAAAACTAATTTCTGCAAGCCATCATAAATTAGTTTCTGAAGCAATTGTTAAGGTGGCTTCTAGAAATTTGTTTCTAGAATTAACCTAGACACCGGAAATTAATTTCTAAAAGATTGAAAGTAATGAAAAAATATCTATGGTATTATGGAATAAAAAGAGGGAGGGTATAGTGGTAGAAAAGAGTGGTGCTAAAAGAAATTCACAATATTAGATTGGGGAAAGAAACCAGGAAAGTCAAAAGCAAATGCATTGGCTAATGCCCTTGGTAGAAGAATTTGGGGAGTGACAAAAATAGTAACTTAAGCCCACAAAAATGTAAAGATATGGTATGGAAAACTTAAAGTACTAGTGGTCATATTTATTTAGTTCATTCATTACACAAAATGAGAAGGCAATTTCATGTGGTTTTAGGCATGGAGGCATTAATTCCTTTTTTAAAAATGATCTACACAAAGCTCCCTCTAAGCATAATATTAAGTTTCATATCTCACCATGTATGTAATGTTATTAGCAAGTGAAAATTCTTACATTCAATAGTATATTTTGTATATTTTCCTAGTATTGATTTCCCAATCAAGTAGGCATATATGATTATGTGGGGGTACACTTTCATCGGTTTTACCATGTCCTTCAATGGCTTTAGGGGTTGAATTATGTTCAATCCAAATTTTAAGATGCTAGTATAGTCCAACTTAGTTCCTCATGAAAGGGTGACCCCACATTAACCACTAGGTTGAACACAATAGCTATCATGACATTGGTTTAAGAATAAGAAATGTTTTTAACTTCAAAAGATTTCGGGATTTTATTTGAAAGAAGCCAAGAAGTGTGTGAAATCTCCACCATCGTTGTTTTCTATAACCAAACAGATACTTGAATCGGTAAAGATATTGGTACATGGTTCATGGGTTCAACATTGAACCGATAGTAATTAAATACTCCATCTGGTCCATCTGGTCCTATTTATAAGACGTTTGAAGCTTTTCTATGGTCCTATTTATAAGATAAAGTACACAAATCTAGAAGCATTTATTGTTTTTTCTCATATTTGCCCTTGTTGACCATTAAAGGTTTTAAAGTGACGCAATTACCATGATAGTGAAGTTTAATTTTAAATAGGGGTAAATTTGTAATCTTATAGAGTAATTTTTTTGAAAATCAACATATTAGTTACTTTTCTTAATATGTGTATTTTTGTATGAATTGTCTTATAAATAGAACTGGAGGGAGTAACACGTAATCACAAGAACCCAAGATATATAATATTATAAATTAATATAAAGTATCTTATGATATGTGTTATGAGATCAACAATTAATAATAATCGACTAAATAATAGATATTTATGTGTAATTCTTAAAAATTTATCTTTATTTATCTAAAAAAGATTTAAATTAAATAAAAAATATAAAACAAGAAACTTAAAAAATGAAAAATTTGAAATTGATTAGTTTAAATCGGTTAATGGCATTTTTGCCATATTTTTAGGTTAAATGAACCTGACATCAGAGTGATCCGCAATCAGATCGGTCAATTGGTCCAATTTTAATAACTATATTCACTATATATAAAAATTCTAAAATCCTTTCTTGCATACATACATACATACATACATACATACATACATACATACATACATACATATATAACCCCAAGCCCTTGATGAATAATTTTCTCCATAGACAACTGAATGGCAATAGATGGAAACAAGTCATCATTCACCGGAACCTTTCATGATGTATAGATTTTCTTTCGCATTTCCTCACCTGAACTTGCCTTCTTTTTTTTGTCGAAAAACTGAACTTAACTTAACTGCTAAGTTTTTTTTTGGTCAAACCTTTTTTTTGTTAATAGAACATTCATTGAAAAATGCCCAACGACACTTACAAAGCTTAAGGATGCTAAATAGAGAGTATTTCAGCAGTGCACTAAAGATCTAAACAACAAAACTAGCACGAATACTCGGTCAATCTAAACAATTTAGCAGTCCTAAAAATAACAAAAAAACAAATCAAAGCCTCCTATTACAAAAAAATCTGAAATAGCATGAACTTTTCTTCTTTTTTTTTAATTCCTTCCGGATCAGCACATGTTCAACATCAACTCCAAGGAAAAATCCACAACATCAACTGCAGTCAATCTGAGTAAAGCAATGCTGCAAAATCGAGCTCTAGTGGTGGAAATGCATAGAAGACAACAAGACTGAGTAGAAACAGTGTTGCAAGATTATGACTCTAACAGAATCTTGTAAAGGAGGAGGTGGAGGCCGAAAGGGAGAAGGGAGGGGTGGTGATGGTGGTGGATGGAGAAAGGAAAGAAAAAAAAAAACACAACATAAAACTCTCACTAAAAAGAGAGAAAAACTCACCTAGTGTGAGTAGGAAACCCTCCCATAGAGGGAGGAGCTCCTCCCATGGAGGGGAAGAGCCCCCAAAGGGGGTGGACTCTCTTTGCCTTCGGCACTAGCTGGACAGACTCTTACACAGTTTGCGGCGCTAGAGTTTTTTTTTTTTGTGAAACCTTAACTGCTAAAAATATGTATGGATAAAACGCAAACAATAAATGTTGAGATCAGCCCAGCCCATCCCAGCCCAATACGTTTACGAACCATGTTCTTAGAGAAACCCAAGATATATTGATTATTGAAAAAAAAAAAAAGAGAAACCCAAAATACTATTGAGTTAAACTTGGTGTTCATATCAGGAGGGTCAACAGATTCATATATTAATGGGCCCAGGAAACGGCCCATTAGGAAGCCAAAGTATCAGAGGTTACAAGAAGACATGGCTGTAGAATTGGGAGGGGTTTTGAATTGAAAAGGACAGTGTCACGCCTAAGGGCCCACTTTGACGGCAGGCGGAGAGTTGGAAAAATATAAGCTGCACCCATGGCCCCAGCATTCTTGTTTGTTCGTTCTTCAATCTTGACAAAAACATCTTTCTACCTCTAAATATACTAACATCTATAAAGATGGTCTTAATTTCAAACCCACAAGTTTTTACAACCTCATATTCTCACCTCAAATACTGCTTAAGATATCCCAACATTAAGCTCTAAGTACTTAAACTGACATTTAACTTGCGAGAGAAAAAAAAAGGTGACATTTAGTGATATTTAAATATAACATGTTTGTTTATATATGTTAACGAATTAAATTTATTTAAATTTGATTCATTTATAAATATAAAATTTGGACTTGGCATATTTATTTTGTTTATATTTTTATTTACAAGATCTCTTCTTGAAACATTTTTAAAATTTATTAATTTAGAATTTACTTTTAAAAATAAGATTGGAATAAATTTCATTCCCAAATTCTTTCATGTGAATAATTGGATGACATCTTGATTGACTGTGTAACTTTTTTTTTATACAAATATATATGAGTTCACGTTAAAATCTAAGTCCATTTAGGATTGGAGAAATTTTTATCCGACAAGTGTATTTTCAAGGTTTTCTCATGTCTTTTGATTGCGAAACTAATATTCACACCTGATAATAAAATTGTCCTTTTTATTAAACGTTTTTTCTTATGCTTGAACCCTCAAAATTAATAATACAGATTCCTCAATCGGTAATTTTAGATTAACTCATTATTATCCACTCCACATGCCACAGCCACAGGCACCCCGTGTGGGTCAAGGTATAAGGAGTCTTTGTGGTAAGTATCCGATTCACATAAATAAATTAGACTAAAAAGGCTTGCGTTCCTTTGTGAAACAGAAAAAAGCAGAGAAAAAGTTGTGGTGAAAAGAGGTGAATGACAAAAGAAAGAGCACTTTAGGCGCATGCTACTAGTTCACTCTTAAGGAACATTCCAAGTTGGCCCCTCAATTCAGTATTTGTATTAATATTTAATAAAATACTGGTACTATCTAATTACTTTAAGGTTGGTTCTCCTTCTGGCAACACTAAATTAAACAATGGCCTTTGTGTCCTATGTATAGATATAGAATTCCAACCAAAAACATTCAATTCCTCCTTCTAAGGCTTTTGAGAGCACAAAGGGAATATGGTTGAAGGTATGGACACGATATGATTATCTGGGAAGCATGTGCAGTGCCGTGAAAAAGTTGGCATTGGAGTAACTTGCGCCCCCACCAAATCTGGTCGAAATATCTCTCCTTGTGATCTTGAAAACGACAGTTTCGTTGGACTTGTTACTCCATTTGCTGAATGGTCCCAAAAATTCAATGGTTACACTTCTCAACAACGCAACCATTCTAATCAATGAGACCCATGACTCAGTCCTCCCACTTTTCCAGCTCAATTTGTTGAAAATCGGGGCGCAACATGACAAAGTCAATTAATTCCTCATCAGAAACGTACATCTTCATCAATTGGACTTTGTGACCATATATACTGTGATTGATTTCTGCTTCCTAGTTCCTTGCCTTGTTGATTGGTCTTCAGTCTTGTGGTAGCTAAACACTATACTAGTACTGGCTAGTATAACATTGTGTGTCCTAAATTTCCATCAACTTGTCCTTAATTGGTAATTACCACAAATAAATTTGAAGACATCCAGGCACTGAATCTCATGAATCTCATCGGTCTTCTAACTTTATACATCAAATTCGAGCTCAACTGTAGCTATAGGTTCTGCGTTGGAATTAAGGAAAACTCGATCCGGAATTTGTAGTAATCAGAAACTTCCTAGCCATACTTCAGTAGTTCGTTACATTAGTTTGATCCAACTTATAAAATCAATCATGGATCAATAGCTTCTCTTTTGGATGAATTATGCAACGTTTAATAAGTAGAATAAACATGAAAAAAGGAACAGGAAATAAAATAGGAAAAATTTTAAAAAGATATAAATCTAACATCTAATTTAACCAAAGCCTATCAGTATAAGTTTGATTGCCTATCAGTAGTATGTTACTATATGACTTTTGAATACCGAATTTTTCCAACAAAAAATCTAACAATTAATTTCTCGTGCCAAAACTGCAGTCATCAATTTCATTAATTATACATCATGTTCTAGAACTCTTGAACATATTTAACAATTCAACATCATGTTCTATAACTTGTATTTATTTTTATAAATATTTATAATATTTAACAATTTTTCATTTATTAGATATTTATAAAAAATATCATATTTTTATAAAATTTATTATATAAAAACTGAATTTAATGTGTATATACTGTTATGTAAAAAAGTTTTATTGTCACATTATAATTGAATAATCATATAAAACTTTTTTACACATATATATTAAATTCATAAAAACCCTGTATATAAAAGAATCCATTCTGTGAAGTGTTTACACTTTACATCTTCTCTTCTTCTATATAATAAAATTCTTACAGTGTTTACACATATATATTAAATTCATAAAAACCCTGTATTATTATTATATTTGTATTTATTTTATAATAAAATTCTTCGCCACGGATTCCATGCGTAACTCTCTCCTCTTTCTTTTTTTTTTAACATTTTCACACTTTCATTCTTTTTTTTTTTCTTTTTTAATCATACTTTTATTTTTTATATTAAAACCTTTTTTTCTCATTGTATGTGTCATTATATAAAATCATAAATTAATATATATATATATGTGTTGATTTACATTAATTTAAAGTATTTTTCTAATATATCATTCATCTATTCTATTCTATTTATTTATTCTCTATCTTAAAATTGTTCTCTAGTATATGTGTTACATCTTCTCACTTGCATTTTTTAGTCTTTTATTATTATTTCAGTAAAGTGATTACATTTTATGAACCACAGGTATCCTGAAACACTTTCTCTTATTATCTGTTCCTATTTATTTGTTTCATTATACAAAAACACAGTTTAAGAAATATAATAAATGTGTTGATTTATATTAATTTAAAGTACTTTTTCTAATATATCATTTATCTATTCTATTTATCTATTTATTTACTCTCTATTTTAAAATTGTTCCTCCAATACACGTGATGTTTTCTCACTTGTGTTATTTTAGTCATGGTATTCTCACTTCAGTAAAGTGATTATTTTTTATAAATTACAAGTATCATTCATGGGAGGCAGTATTAAAATATTTTCTCTCATTATCTTTTCTTATAATTTATCTGTTTCATTATATAAAAACACATATTAACAAATAAATAAATGTGTTTGTTTACATTAAATTTAAAGTGTTTTTTTTTTCAATATATCTTTTATCTCTCTATTTTATTCATTAAATCATTTTCTCTCATTATCGTTACCATTTATTCGTTTCATTATATAAAAACTCATATTAAATAATACAATAAATGTGTTGATTTATATTAATTTTAAAGTGTTTTTTTCTAGTATATATATCATTTCTCTCTCTATTTGATTCATTTATCTTTTCACTTACCATCTCTTTTATCTATTCTAAATTTACTCTTTATCTTAAAATTGTTCTTCCCGTAGACGTGTAACGTTTTGTCACTTGCGTTTTTTAGGTTTTTTATTCTTACTTCAGTAAAGTGATTATTTTTTTATGAACCATGGGTATATTCCACGGGATGCAGTATTAAAACAATTTCTCTCATTATTTGTTCTTATTCATCTGTCATTACATAAAAACACATATTAACAAATAAAATAAATGTGCTGATTTACATTAAATTAAAAGTTTTTTTCAATATAACTTTTATCTCTCAATTTTTATTCATTAAAACGCTTTCTCTCATCATTCGTTCATATTTATATGTTTCATTATATATAAACACAGATTAAGAAATACAATAAATGTGTTGATTTATGTTAATTTTAAATTATTTTTCTAATATATCAATTATCTCTCTATTTTATTCACTAATGTTTTCATTTATTGTCTCTCTTATCTACTCTACTCTATTTATCTATTTAGTTTTTTTCTTAAATTTGTTCCTCTAGTGCACATATAACATTTTCTCACTTTAGTTTTTTTTAGTCTTTTTATTCCCACCTCACCCCCAAGTGATTTTTTTTTTATCAATCACAGGTATCCTAAAATACTTTCTCTTAATATTCATTCATAGTTAATTGTTTCATTATATAAAATCACAGATTAAGAAATATAATAAATATATTGATTTACATTGATTATATAGTAATTTTTCTATTATATCATTTATCTATCCTATTTATCTATCTACTCTCTATCTTAAAATTGTTCCTCTAGTACACGTGTAACATTTTCTCACTTGAGTTTTTATAGTCTTTTTATTCTCACTTAATTAAAGTGATTATTTTTTTTATGAATTACAAGTATTCTCCAAGGAAGCAGTATTAAAACACTTTTATCTCAATATTATATGTTTCATTACAAAAAATATATATATTAACAAATACAATAAATGTGTTGATTTACATTAATTTTTTTCAATATATACTTTATCTGTCTATTTTATTCATTAATGTTTCCACTTATTTTCCCTCTTATGTATTTTATTTGTCTATTTACTCTCTATTTTAAAATTATACCCCAGTACACATATCACGTTTTCTAATCTTTTTTTATTCTCACTTTGGTAAATTGATTTTTTAATGAATCAAAAGTACCATCCACATGATACAATCCTGCTCCTATCATACATTATCATCATGTTGATGCTAGTTCTCCCAACGTGTTGGTTACTATTTTTTTATAAACTTGATAATAATATGCTTTTCACATTTTACTAATTAATCTATACAATTATATCATAAGTTAATTTTAATATTAAAATTTATTAATATATGTAAAATAAACATCATCCGCAATTCAACGCCAACCGCATTTGGCAGGGGTTACGCTCCCCTCCAACAAAATTTTTCAAACTTTTTACCAATTATATATATAGATCTTACATAAAATATTTTATTAATTATTAATCTGGCCTCCTAAATATTTTATAAATTTTGATAGTACTACATCTTTATAATTCTTTCACTACTTATTTTATATTTTTTAAAAAATAATTTTTCCTTATTTTCTTTTTCTATATATTCTTTATATTAATTATTTTTCCTTATTTAGAGATCATAAGGTTTCATTCAAAATTAAAGTAGATTGTGTTTTATTTGAATGTGGTTTTTAGAACTGAATGATAAAAAAATATTACAAGAATAAAAAAGAAATTTTCTTTGATTTGATTTGATTTGAATTTTACTTTTATGATTAATAGTAAAATTAAAAAAAGATGTTTTAATGTTTTAGTTTTTAAAAAAATCATGCGACTTTTAAGTTTACCCTTATTGTAAGTATTTTTTTTCGATACCCTCTTTATATGTCAAACTCTATTTAATTTTCCATATATATATTAACTAACTTAAAAATTATAAAGATTCAATAATTATGAGGGGTAATGATAAAAAAAATAATAAATGCTTCAATAATTGTGACATTTTAAATTTTGTAAAAGGTCTTAAAAATGACTAATTAAAATTATTAAAAAAATTCTGTAAAAAGGATTGGAGAGAGTATTTTATTTTGACCTCCAATAAAAAAATTTGGCTGCGCCCTTGATCACCCGTGGGAATGTACGAGTATTATGCTAGTTATAGACTCTGACAATTGGTAATTGATCAGATGTGGCGTTCAAAAACAATAAATGAACGCTCAAATAAACTTTTATTTCGTATTTATTATGGAGTTTAATATATATATTCTTTATGTAAACAAGTTTTACATAAATATTAAATGATGTATTATCATATTATTTATTGAATTTAATAACACATAAGGTGTCACATCCATTAAATGATTATGTGACGGCACACCGTTAAATGTTTGAGTAAAACTTTTTTATATTGATAATGTATATCAATTAAATCATTTCTCATGATTTTTTATTATTATTTTTTTGTCCAACATGTGATCTTAATATTATGATGTTGCCATCGATATTGACAAATGTCCATGGAATTTGGGCTTCACATGTCAACTTGTCAATTACTAACTCCACAAAAAATAGGAAATAATGAATTGGATTTTTTTTAAAGTGAGAAGTATGGAAAAAAGAGATAGAGCTAGAGATATATAAAAAAATTGATAATTATTGTGATATAAATAGAGAGAGATAAAAAGAATAATGAAGCATGGGATAAAGTGTATAAAATATGAGTGTAAAAAACAATTATCGTAGAAAATAAATATAAATGGATGGAGATGTGATCTATGAAAGCAATACTTACCATGGTCAATATGCAAAAATGTCCACGGTGTCCGGGTTCCTTTTTAGTGCCTCTTGCTCTATAATTTTAGAATTGATTTTATTAAAATTATGTCATCAATAATTAAAAATAAATGACATATGATTTATGAAATACGTTAAATATAAATGATTTAAAATTTATTGTGTGTAATTGATTTTACACTGTTCCAGTGCCTAGTAATTTGATTTTTTGGTGTTTTTCATTTTTGTTGATTTATTATTATTGACAAATATTAGTATAAATTTTAAAATTGCTTTCAAGCCAATTTTTGGCAAATTCTTCTCAAATGTGAATATAGTGATGACAATTAAAAATAAATGACACAGGTAGCTGAAACTTTGATCATCCTTATCCCAAAAATTGATCACCCTCAACATTTCCGAGACTTTAGGCCCATTAGTTTGTGTTCTGGAGTGAAATTATACTCCAGTCCGACTTGAGCTGACGACCATAACACTGACATAGTACGTCGACATTCGCCATCCTTGAACAAGGATCAGAATTTAATTTCCGAAATATATTGTCTCCGAGTAGTATTCTGAGATGATGTATCGAGATGCTATTCCGAGTTGTCAAGACAATTACATTACAATTTTAATAACTTTGAAGCTTAAGTCAGAAACAACCTCATTTCCGAGTTTCTTCCTGGCGCGTGTGATCAATTAGCTTGTAGCGCGTGGACCCGTAATTTACGGAGGCAGTTACATCTGTAACTAACTTTCCTGCCAGAATTCTCCTATAAATACATGAGTTTTCGCCCTTTCAGGTACGCACTTTTGACCCTATTCTATACTTAGATCAGAACCATCACTGACTTAAGCATCGGTGTCCCTTGCAGGTACCCCTGCATCATCGTCTTCAACCTAAAGATCTTGAGATCGTTGCAATCAGTGAAGGAGATTCACTGATCGGAGCTTCCAGGAAAGCTCAGTTTGTGTAATGTTATTTACAAACTAATCACCAAAGTTCTCATAAATAGATTGAGACCTCACCTAGAAACTCTCATCAGTCCGCTGCAGAGTAGCTTCCTCCCGGGCTGTGGGACGGTTGATAATGCCATAATCCTTCAGGAGACGCTTCATTTCATGCACAAATCTAAGGAGGTTGGTGACTTGATTTTTAAATTGGACCCGGAGAAGACTTATGACAGAATTGACTGGGACTTTCTTCGTCAGGTTCTTCATGATTTTAACTTCCCTGATATTACTATAAACCTAATCATGCATTGTGTGTCCTCCACTATTCTTTCTCTTTTGTGGAATGGGAGTAGATCCTCTACTTTTCTTCCTAAGAGAGGTCTCAGGAAAAGGGACCCTTTGTCCCCTTATTTGTTTGTTCTATGCATGGAGAAGCTAGGTCTCTTAATTTCCAATGCAGTTCAAGATGGGACTTGGCAACCTATTAAACTGTCTCGTGAGTGTCCCCCTTTGTCTCACTTATTTTTTGTGGATGACTGTTTGTTTTTTGTGAAGGCTAGGAATTCTCAGGTGCGTCTGATGTCTAATATCATCGACCGTTTTTGTTCAGCATATGGTCTAAAAATTAACTTAGACAAATCTCGAGCTTTAGCTTCCAAGAATGTCCCTCAGACCAAGAAGGATAGGCTATACCAGATTTCCAATATTCGTTTCACGAATAATTTGGGGAGGTACTTAGGCTTTTCAATGTTTCAGGGGAGACCTCCTAGGGATGCATTTCAACCGGATGTGGACCGTATTTCCTCCAAGCTTGCCATGTGGAAGCAGAAACTGCTCAATAAGGTCGGGCGTTTGACTTTGGTGAATTCAGTAGTCTCGGCAATTCCTACGTACACTATGCAAGCGTACTGGCTACCCCAACATATTTGTTCCAAATTAGACTCTATTGCAAACAACTTTCTCTGGAAGAATAATAGTAATCAAGGCTTACATCTGGTCAGTTGGAAGAAAGCTACCCAATCAAAAAAGAGGGGAGGCCTAGGCATACGACAAGCTAGGTGCCAGAATACCTCCCTTCTTGGTAAACTCATTTGGGACCTTCTCCATAATGAATCTAAACTGTGGGTGCAAGTACTTCGTTCCTGCTACTTGAGAAATTCTAATATTCTCCAAGTTGCTAATACAGCAGGTTCGGTTATTTGGAGGTCTATTATGAAGGCTCGGGATGTGTTACATGATGGTTTCCAATTGAAGTTGGGTAATGGGAATGCCAGCCTTTGGTATGACCCTTGGCTCTCTCAACAACCCCTCTGTAACCTGGTCCCTTTCGTGGACATTCATGACACTCTTTTGCGAGTCCGAGATGTTTGGCATGATAACACTTGGAACCTTCAAGATATTTGGACACTCCTCTCACCTGAGCTCACAACTAAAATTTTATCCCTTCAACCCTTTCTCAGTGATTCTGCCGAAGACATAGTTTGCTGGTCTGGCTCCCTCTCTGGTCAATATACAGCTCGCATTGGATATTTCTGGCAGCTTCGAAGCTCAAATTCGGATCTAAATGACCAGTCATGGTCATGGATTTGGAAGTAAAATATCCCAGAGAACTTCCGTTTCTTTATCTGGCTTCTGCACCACAACTCCCTGCCTACGAATTACCTGTTGAATCGAAGGGGCATTGGGTCTATCTCACCCTCTTGCTGTAGGTGCAATTTTGCACAGGAGACTCCTCTTCATTGCCTTCGGGATTGCCACCATTCTCGGAATATTTGGAATGCTCTGGGTTACGGGAGTGATTTTCACTAGCAGGTTGATGTATTGGATTGGCTCAAGAAATACCTCAAGGGTGATTATTCTCTGTTTGTCACAACTTTATGGGAAGTTTGGAAAGTTAGGAATGCTTATGTATTCGATCAAAAGGAGCCCACCATTCTTGAAACCATTCATAGTATCAATTCAATGGTTTCCTCCATTCACCGTGTGTACAATTCCCCATCCGTAAGGGAGAGCAGGCCGACGCGCTTGGTGATGTGGGATAGGCCTTGTGCAGGGCAGGTGGCACTTAACATAGATGGAAGCGTCTGCCAGGGGCGTGCAGGATATGGTGGCATCATCAGGTACCAAGATGGGAGTTGGGCTTTCGGTTTCCTTGACTCTTTAGGTGACAAAGACATCCTTTATTGTGAGCTTTATTCCATTTGGAGGGGGTTAAAATTCTGCTGGGAGAGAAGTTTCCATCAGGTGAAATGCATGATCGATTCTTCGCTTGCCATTTCCTTAATCCGGAATGAGGGGAACAGATTCCATCACCACAGTTCTCTCATTGCTGACTAGAGATTGGGTTGTTGTTCTCCAACACACCCTGAGAGAAGGTAACCATTGCGCGAACCTGTTGGCCAAGAAAGGAGTGGACGCTCATTCCGAATTCAGTTTGCTACTTGAGCCCCCTGAGGATGCGCGAGACCTTCTTATAGCTGACGTTGTGGGCACTCTTTTTGTTACGAATTAGCTTCTCTGTTTCCTAGTTTTTTCTTTTCTTTTCTTTGCCCGCTTTTAGCCTTACTTACCAAAAAAAATAGTGATGACAATTAGATCTAAACTCAATAACCATTTATAAGATTCATTCAATTGTTAAATTTTATAAATGTTATAAATGGTCTAGAGGGACAATTGATGGTCTATATTTTAAATTTTTTTGTCCCTCTAATATCGTCGATAATTTTTTTTTCACAAATTTGATCCATCAATTGTTAAATTTTATAAATGTTATTAAATCGTTAAGTCTCCATCCAAGTTAAAAGTTTTTATTGACAAGAAGATCATTTGATGACATGGTTGTTACTACAATTATGATGATATGTCAATAATAATTAGTTTAAATTTTTTTTATTATTTTTTTACATTGTATTTATTCATTTTGAAATTTTTACGTGAGATTGCACCCTTTTCTTTCAAAATGACTAAATATAAATTAAAAATATTTTTAAAAAATAAATTAATTATTAATGACATGTCATAAAATGGATTTCATGTCAGTAAAAACTATTAACCTCGATTGAGACTTAAAAGTTATGCCACATTTAAAAAATTTTAAAAATTGAAGGACTGAATTTGTGAAAAAATCTCTAGGGACCAAAATCACAAATTGGGGAAATTAGAGGGATCGAAATGCAAATAAACCTATATTTTATTTGAAAAAAAATTAAACTTAGTTAGATGTTATAGTTTATTACTATAAAAAAATCATGTAAAAAATGACTTTTTTTTTTGGCAAATTATAACAATATTAACCTTCATTTTTTAATTTAATGGTGTCATTAGAACTCGTTGTAATGATGTCTACCATTTAGTATAAAATGGCGGTTTAATATTAACCTACATACCAACCGTCATTTTATACTATAAAATGACAGTTTTATTTACGTAAATAATTGCATTTGTAAGCGTCATAATACACTAATAAGAAATTAGGTTTGTGTAATTATAAAAAGTGACACCTAAAACCGCCATAAAACATGATATATAAGGGCACTTAAAACTGCCATAATATGCATGCAGTTATATTTGAACAATAGTAATATAAGACATTTGTAACCATATATTTGTTTTTAAAAGGACAATTAAAAATAAACGAAGGGAGTATTTGTTTAAGTTTTCTTTTAAATAAGTTAAAAATCTAGGTCACATAATAATTCCGTTAATTCAGGTGAGACACATCAATCATATCCTTAATTTCTATTAGCAATTGGATGACCATTTAACGACAGAATCACATTGTCACAATTAAAAAATAGAAAGATTAAATTTAAACAATTTAAAATTGGGGGATTAAAATCACTTCAACACTAAATATGGGGACCAAAAATGTATTAAACCTACCATGAAAGGAAAAAGAGAATTAGTTGAATCCATCTCAATCATGGTCATCACATGTAAACTCAACAAGGGCTCTTTTCAATTGTGCTAATTATTGTCGTGTCTCACGTGGTCCATTTAAGAGGATAAACATGAAGGAATCTGTCTTAATTAGCGTGAAGTAGAAAAATAGTTTTTTATTTTTTAGGACCATTCTAGGATGTTTCACCTCATGGGTGAAATATCAATGTTTCATTATTTTTTTTGTGAATGACCTGTTATGATAAGTAATTTTACCTGTTGGATTTTATAAAACCACATTTTTTATATTTGCTGTTGGGGACTTTTTTCCGGATATTCCACTGAAAACGCGTTGCAGATTGTCTTTACTCTTTATTGATTCCATGTCACACTGGCTGCACATTAGATTGTCTTTATCAATTTCATCATTTCGTGTTTTGGTCTTAATGGCGCACATCAACATTGGTTTTGCAGGGGTGGTTGAAGGAATTAATGGTTGAGATTCATTCCATTCATATTAGTTGAAATAGCGAACTGGAAGACATCTTTTTTGGTTTGAGTCAAACAACTTTTGAAATGGGAGACATCTCTCTCTAAACAACTAACAATTAATCCACAAATTTTTCTAACTCACGCAGCGAACAATTCGAGCTTGGTCCGTGTTCCATTTCCAAGGTAAACCACGAAGAATTTAGTTTATATAGCAAATTGTCTTATACAATTTTCCACAAATTATTATTTCTATAAAGAAGAAAAAGAAAGAGGTCTGCTGGGTTCTTTTCTTCTTGGTGTGTCTAATGTGTTTCTTATTTAGAAAGAGGCTTTGGTTCCTTGTAAAATAGATTCTTTGTCAATTTCAATTGTATACTGCTATCTTCAAATTCTTTGCATTTACACTTTGTACTATACATGTTAATTGAGAGTTTAGGTGTTTTGAAACGATGTTCTCTTGTTGAACATAAATATATATCTTGATACAGTTATTTTTAGTTGTAAAGGAAATTGCTTTTTATTGCAATTTGCGTGTAAATGGACCAGCACAAGTGTGTCAGTGTTATTCACAGTGTTGATGCTTGTAAATGTTTGTTTAGTGATACACAGGCAATGGTAGTAGTTTGTGTTGTATAAGTTTCTAAGATTTTGTTTGGATGTTGATGCCATGATGAAGGGGTTTTAATTATGTAGTTGATTATCATTTTAGGTAAATACAAATTTTTGGAAAAAAAAAAAGTAAAAAGACATAGATGGAATGGTCCTTCATCTACTTGGTCCTTCTCATTCCCTGTTCCGGTGCAATAGCACATGTCTGAAACTTGTCATAAATTTGAAAGAAAAGGATTTTTTATTAAATTCAACATTTCTTTTTATAAAATTCAAAAGGACCATCTGGTAATTGTTTGTAAATTTCACCGGTCTATCTCAGCTAAATTCATATTTAGCTACGAATGAGGAGTCTTACTTGTGATTAAGCCCCGAACAAAATTAATTTGGTAATAGATGACACCTACTGTTAACACAAAAAATGTTAATAAAATAAAAAATATGAGTAAATTACGACCGAGCTTGTGATAAGCTCGTAGAGGGATGTTTTGGCTTAAATAATGGTAAATACTAGAAGTGATAGTTTTGTCATTTATAGAGATCTCACTCTACTCGAACATGATCGCCTCTCATAAAAAATACATGTGAACTTGCACAAAAAAATGAAATAAATTAATTTGATTTTATAGAATTGGTTTCATTTATTTCATTTGAAAGTGAAATTAGAACGATGTAATCAATTATTGGGATTTTTGTTCATAAAAGTAAGTTTATGATAAAATTTAGTATATTTAACTTAATATAAAAATTATAATTTAGTGCCTCAATTTAAACACGAATTTAAAGAAAATATCAATTTTGAATAAAAAATTAAATATAAGAACTGTTCTTATAAATATTCCCCAGTAGTAGTTGGACCGCTTGATCACGCCGGGGAGAATCTACAAGAGGCCATTGAAGAAGATCCACGAAAGGAGACTGAGTGGTGGGTATATACCCGCAAAGATTCTGACGCTCAAGTTAGTAAAGATCTAGGAGAATATGAGTAGTAGTAGGAGAACATACCTGAGGTACCTTTTGATGTATATTTATATAATGAGTGAGTGAGGGGTTATAAAGCAGGATATCGTACTTATGGGGTAGATGTTAATTAGTCATAAATGCTCCATTAATTGGGATTGCCTAATCACAACAGTAATTGACTCTCTTAACGGTGGAGTGCTAAATGAGTATCTACTAAGGTTGGTCGATTAAGATAATTCGGTTGGGAATGTATGGTATTTGCATTGACCTATCTTTGATAAGCTAATGATCTGTCTCCCTTCTAATTGGCCAAGTCCTGGTTGGCCAGGTACGATACATAAGTCTCCCAAGTTACGAGCTTGAAAAGCGATGAAGCTTGTTGAAGTCATCCAAGGTAATAATTCGACTGGGGAGTATATATAGCACTTGCTTGGGCCGGTCTTTGATAAATTAATGGTCGGTCTCCCTTCTAATTGGCTGAGTACCTAGTCAGCCGTGTACGATACAAGAACTTTTGTCAAAAGAACGTTTACAACAAGTTAAATATGATTTAAAAATTTCTAACATATTTCCAAATATAC
This sequence comes from Sesbania bispinosa, assembly GCA_026901365.1. Lineage (NCBI taxonomy): Eukaryota > Viridiplantae > Streptophyta > Magnoliopsida > Fabales > Fabaceae > Sesbania > Sesbania bispinosa. The sequence continues at coordinate 845,593 of QLOH01000239.1, forward strand.
ACGTATTTAAGTGCTTATTTTTACCAAAGGTGAGTTTGGAACCCAACTTCAACCATATTTTAAGGGTGTGTGTATTCTGTTATATTTTTTAGTTTTTCAAAACAGTTTTATAAAACATTTTTTAAGAACTTTTTTGTACAAATAAAATTATCTATTTATAGAATTACCATTATAAAAAATAGAAAAAAACTAAAAAATGGTTTACTAAAACATCCTAAATTGGTTTAAAATTTTAGTTTTTAAAAATAAAAAATTAGCCAAAATTTTCAAAACCATTTTAAAATATTATTTGTCCAACAAGTTTTTCTAGATTTTTATTTTCAGAAACTGAAAACTATTTTAAAAATTGTAAACAACTAGACTCTAAATTCACACTTTCGAAGAAGCAGTAATGAAGAGTGTATTTGACAAAACTAGCTAAACAATCAGTTAAAAGTTGAAAAATTAGTTTATTTTAATGAAAATATCTAGTAAAATCAACTGAAAATTGTAAAATGACACTCAAGAATATCATTAAAATGACAGATAATTGTGAGTGGGGGTTATTAAAGGATACAATTCTAAAACAAACTGAGATAGTAGCTAAAAAAGGAATTTTTAAATAGACACCTAAAGTAACTTCTAAAAATAAACTTCTTTAAAAAAACTTCTAAAAAAACTAGTAGTTAACTTAAAAAGCTAGCTTACCAAACACTGATGAAATGATTTCAGCTACGTACCAATTTCAGCTTTCATCTAGCTGAAATGTCTTACCAAACACGCTCAAAAACTGAAATTCGTAGCTAGAATCATTTCATGAGTGTTTTGATAAGGTAATTTTTTTGGATACCTACTATTTTTTTTTTGAGAAGTTGCTTAAGGTAATTTTTTTAAGCTCGTTTATTTTTCCAACTACCAAATGGTAATTTTTTTTCAATTTTATCACTCAACAACTCCCACTCATCATTATTCAATGATTAATGATACTTATATGTCATTCTATATTTTCCAGCTAGTTCAACCGCTAGTTTTACCAAACACTTTTAATCAAATCAACAGGTTTTTCATTTTTAAGCTTTCTTAATTATAACTTTTTAGCTAGTTTTGTCAAACATATTGACTTATCAAACACACTCGAAACTGTTATGAGTCAAAATATTGACTTATCAAACGTTTTACGAAACATATTGGACACAAATGATTTAAATCAATTTTGTGAGATTGATTATTCATTAAAACTAACTGATAACTAAACGGGCTATCAGTGAGCGAGTTTTATACCTTAGATACTATAATTAGTGTCTTATATTATTCAACATGGAACTCATAATAGAAATGTATTGAATTGAATGCATATTGAAATTGTATCATCTTGAAGCAATAGTTTGAAAGTGCATGGGGTGTCTTGTAATGGCAACCCAAACACACTCTAACATGATTTCAAACACACATTTAATTAATAGTTCAATTAGAGTTGTAAAAATGGATTAGACCGATTTGTAAAAGATCGTAAAAATGTAGGGTTTCAAATTTTATTTTAAAAGTTCAAATAACTCTCGAACTTTTTTAGTTCACCCTAATAAAAGTCTTCTATGTACCCACAAAAGCTAAAAAAACCCGTAAAATCCACCAAAAAATTATTGGCTACCCATGAAAAACCCACAAAAATGTATAATTTGATTATTTATTTTAGAACCCTATATAACTCCCAATTTTTTTAATTTTACCTGCAAAAAATTGCTACCCACATCTTATCGAGTAGCTCGAATTGAGGGACCCGGATCGTTTCCTGCCCCTGCAACCTCTGCAGCCGACATCAGCTACGGAACAACTATGGAATAACTACGGAATTAAAATCTGTAGTTATTCCGTAGCTGATGTCGGCTGCAGAAACGGGAGACAATCCTTGTACCGAATTGAGAGCTCTAACTTCAATACTTTGATTATTTTATATTTTTTATTAACTTTTTTAATGTGTCTAATATTGCATACAATAATAAATATAAAATATAATTTTTTATTAAAAAATATAACATTTAATATTACAAATATATTAATAATTTTTTATAGTTATAATTTATAATAAAAAATTCAACTTTTAATTTATGATACCATATAATGTTGTTTTTTTTTTTTTAATTAATTTGGGATTTTCTCGATTGACCCAATTCGGTCAACTAACTTAACCAGCAGGTCAGCATATCTGGTTGAGTTCGCCCATGACCTACTCTACTCACCCCACCAAAAGAAAAACAATAAACAATACAAATTCAACTCATTGCCACATCGTAAAGTCTGCGCTAACTCTAATCCAAATGCGTGTAATCCACATTTTAGTATGAGTTGTCAGCAACATATATATTTCTCTCTCCATTCTTTTATTATCATTCATAATTTATAAATTACAGAGTAAAATAAGTTTTTATTTATTGTAAAATACATTTTTTACTTTTAATTCTCATAAAAATATATATTTTTATTTTAGTTATTACAAAATCACAAATGCTCTATTTCAGTTGCAGATGTTAGTCAGCCTTATTAAATATTGATATGGCTAACAACACATTATAGTAATTACCAATTTTATGTTTCATTGATTTATGTTGACAAAGAATTTCTCTTTTTTACTTATTCTTTATGGAGCACTCACATTAATTCATATATTTTTTATTTTATTTCATAAACTATAAAAAGTTTATTTTTCATTATTATAAAAAGTTTGAATTTTTTCTACTCCTGATCCTATTTATAATTGTTTTTTTACTTTAACACGCATATTAAAAATATATTTTAATACATTTTTTTTTCAATTTACTCTAGTTTTTAAATTTACCCTTATTTAAAATTAAATTCTATTTAATTTTCCATATAAATTAGTTTTAGAAACTATGGATATTCATATTCAATCTAATTCAATGGAGAGCACAAAATCAATAAAAAAAAATCACAAAAACCAAAAATCTTTTATTGGATTGAATTGGTTTTCGGATCCTATGTTAAAAATCGATCAAATTCAATTCAAACTGAACTTATATATACATATATTATTGGGTTAAATATGTTTTTAGTCCTTGAAGTATGACCCAGAGATTGATTTTAGTGCCTAAAGTTTTAAACTGTTGGTTTAAGTCCCTTATGTTCTGAAATTACGTAAGCTTAGTCCTTCGCTTTAACACTGTTAACTTTTGATGTAGACGTGGCAAACATATTTCTGTGTCAGTTTGTCCAGTCATCTTTAATGAAAATAATTTGACAATTGGTAGACACATAACAGGGTTTCTTTTTACAATTTCAACACAGTAAATGATAATTGTAATTTTTATTTTAAATTAATAATTTAATTACATTTAATAAAACCCTAGATGAAATATTACTGGATGAGTTGAAGTGTTATTTAATTGTCAAATAATTTTCATTAAAGGTGACTAGACAAACTGACACAGAAATATATTTGCCACGTCAGCATCAAAATTAATGGTGTTAAGAGGAGGGACTAAACTTACGTGATTTCATAATATAATGGACCTAGACCAACATTTTTTAAGTTTATAGACTAAAACCAAATTCGGGTCATACTTCAGGGATTAAAAACATATTTAACCATGTATTATTTTATTTACAAATGATTATATATTTATATTTGTGTGAGAGTATATTTATGAAAGGGTAAAATATATTTTTTGTCCCTGTATTTTTTTGTCAATTTTTATCGCCGTCCCCAACTTTTAAAACCTTTGTTTTATATAACTGTACTTTTAAAACATCTTAATCATAGTCCATAATGTTAATTAGTTCTCTTAAGTTGCTACTGAATTCAATGGCTTAATTAATAGACTTTGCATCCACATGGATTAAACAAGACCTAACACTAGATGTTAATGTTAAAGTCTATTAAACAAGTCGCCAACTCAACCAAAATATTTAACGTCAAGGACCGATATTAATGTGTTTTAAAAGTATATAAAACAAAAGTTTTAAAAGTTAGAGATTATGACAAAAGTTGACCAAAAACACATGGATCAAAAACAATATTTTACCTTTTATGAAATTACTTATACTAATGTACTTTTACGATTTTATTATCTAATATCATTTTAATATATTGATAAATATATTAATTTTAAACCAATTTTAAATGGTTTTCATATCTCATATACTCCTTTTTATATAATTTTATATTTATATTGAAAAATAAAAGTTCCAATAAAAATGTTTACAACTATTGTAATTTTTCATCACTTTTATCTAATATTTATTGTCTTTTAAAAAAATGGAATTGATCCAATCCAATTTAATTTGGATCTGATATGAAAGAAAAAATCAAAATTGATTGGATGATGAAATGATAAAGTTGCAATGATTAGGTCATATGATTTTTAAACTTAAAATTGATCCAAACCAAACTGTGAAAACTCTCATTGAAATCTACAAAGGTCCATTAATTATGAAGGGTAAAGATGTAAAAACTAATAAATGTTTTTAAATCTTTGTAGAAGGTCTTATAAAAAAAGACCCAAAAAAAATTCAAAATGCTCTTAATAAAATGACCGGAAGTAGGGATGTTAAAAAACCTGCACCCGCTGATACCCGTTGATATACCCGCAATGGGTACCCGCATATTTATTAAACGGGTGGGGACGGATATTATTCTACTCGTTCTGCGGGTACCCACATACTCATTAAAACATATTTTTCTATTAAATATATTTGAATATTAGGCTTTTTTATTATTTTATGATGAGATATAATTTTATTTTATATTATTTTTTGATGATATTCTTAATAAATTAACATGTAATGGTATTATATAATGATTGTTTATATATATAGTATGATATTATAATATATTATATAACATCTCCTCTCTTTTTTTTTAATAAAACTTAAATTCTTAAACAATAATGGATACCCATGAATACCCGCGGATACCCGTTACCCGCATGGGTACCCGTTAATTTTAGCGAGTATATATACAGGTAGGCACTATCCGCCCCCGCCCCGCCCCGTTGACATCCCTAACCGGAAGTAGTAGTATTTAAGTGACTTGATTTTCTCCTTATTTTTGGAATTTTTTAATTAATTTTAAAACAAATTAATTATAAAATACATTAATAATTTTCATATGTTAGTCTTTTTATCTTTTGAATATTTCTATTTTTATTTTAATATATTATCTTTTATATTTAATTTTTATTTTGAGTTAACTTAAAATATTTTAATAAAATAAAAATGTTAACCCATATGTTACAGAAGTGATTAAAATACCGGATTTAACAAAACTTTAGACACTTTTAAGTAAATTTAATGGACTTTAAAAATATTATAATATGTTTTTTATATACTATTTATTTGTGGGATGAAATTTAGGGGGGTGTATTGGTTTAGGATTTTATAGGATTTTAAAAAACTTTTTCTGGGTAAAAAAGTCCGTTGGTATTCAATCAGGATTTTCTATCACTTAAAAACAATCCACTAGTATTCAATCTAGATTTTCAAGACTTTAAAAAGAGTCTGTTAAAATCCATTGGTATTTGTTTGAGATTTCCTAGAACTTAAAAACAATCCATATGTATTAGAAAATATAAGAATTTTAAGAGATTCTTTTATTAGATGGATTTTGAGTGACTTTTTAGTAGTACCTATAAATACCAAATCCATCAAACAATCCCACCCAAATTGAAAGGATTTCTGAACGTGACTTTTCAAGTGCTTCATTCTCCAACAAGCAAGAGTCACATAACCTTTCTTTTTCTCTCTCACATCTTCCCCCAACAAGCACCGAGTCACAGACAAATCTCTTTCGTCTTGGTTTATGAGGTACATTTCCTGAATCCTCTTGCAGTGGATAAAATATTATAAGCAATTTGCCTAGAGAAATTATCGGTCACATATTATCTTTTCTTTCTACCCATGCTAAAAACATATATTAATATGCTTTGTTGATGAATCTACTTTATTGGAATGTCATCATTATGGAATTCCAAAGAGAATGATAATGAAAAAATCAAAGAAAGGAAATTTTGATCTATTAATTTTGTTGTATCATTATTATCGTTTATTATAATGTTTGTAGAAAGAGTAGGCATCATATAGGTTTTCAAATCCTTTTTTTCTTCAAATCCTTTGCATCATATACGCTCAGTACTGTTTTCAATTTTTTTTTCTTTAGCTATTGGGTGTTTGAAAATTTAACATGTCCACAGTGTGTGCTTAAAAACATTAGATAGGTACATGTTCACAATTTATAACTCAAGTTTATAAATAGTACCTTCATATTTTATGTCCATTTTTTTAAAATTAATTTCTATTATTCATTGGATTAATCTCAGTTGAATCAAGTAGTGTTGTTTACATTCGGGAAGATACCGAATGTAGAAAATTTTTCTTTTTTATATAACGTAACTAGTTAGTTTCTAACATATATTGTAGTAATTCAAATGGGAGATTCACAAAGAAATAACAAAGGAAAGGGCAAAGACAAAGAAAACTATGAAGCTTGGACCAAGGAGGATTCCGGTGAATTGTTACACCTAATGGTGGATGCTATAAAAAGTGGACTGCGTGATACTAATGGGTCGCTTAGCAAAATAAATGTGGAAAGAGTCATACTTCCTCGTCTTAATGCTAAAATTAGGTTCCCGAAAACGTATAATCATTACCTGAGTTGAATGAAGTGGTTTAAGAAACAATATAACAACATGTCAACACTTATGCGCAACAATTCTGGCTTTGGGTGGGATTCAATTACAAAGACATTCACCGCGAGTGATGAAATATGAAAAGATTACTTAAAGGTTAGACTAATTTGTAATTGTTTAAATATATTAATGGTTTACAAGTTTACTGCATTATGTTATTTTCAATTTACTAATAATGGATTTTTTGCTAGTCTCGCCCAAGTGACAAAAATCTTCGAGAAAAAAATATGGTTGACTATGAGGATATGAAGATTGTTGTTGGGGTGGAACTGCTAGTGGGAACGCTTTCATATAAGTAGACCCTGGATGATACTGATGCTACAACTTTTGCGGAAAAGAATATAGATTCTGGGATGGAAGACTTTTCGTATGATCCTAACAATGATGCATTCATAATACCAAATCACAAGGTAAGTACTTATTTTTAAAATGATAAATTTATATATATACACACACGCATTTTTTATACTAATTATATATCCGTTGCATATATAATTAGGTAAATATTTCTTGGTGGATTATGGACTTCCTAATCGACGCCAATTTTTAGCTCCATTTCGAGGTATAAGATATCATCTACAAGATTTTATAGGTCAGGGTAATGACCCTCAAAATGAAAAAAAATTGTTCAATCTTCGTCATGCGTCTTTAAGGAATGTGATCGAGAGAATATTTGATATTTTTAAGTCAGCGCCTCCATTTTCATTCAAGACACAAGCAGAATTTGTATTATCGTGTGCAGCACTACATAACTTTCTTCCCAAAGAATGTTGTTATGATGAATTTCCAATTGAATCGGTGGAGGAGTCTTCATCTTCAACATTACCGGTTAATAAAGACCATAATATTGAGCCTATTATTCAAACCCAAGAGCAAGAACGAGAAGACGGTAATGCTTGGAGGACTAGTATAGTTATGAATATGTGGATGAACGCTATTTAGGAGGACATAATATTATGGTGAATTAACTAATAACTGTATTATTTTTACTTTTATTTATCCCGACTTTTTTTAATTATTTTTGTGTCTTTGACCCCTTTTTTAAATTTGAAGGTATGCAAAAGAATCTTGAATTCTTATCATATGTAAGGACTTCACGAAGTCTTGCAGAGTCTATAAAGTCCTATAGAGTCCACAAAGTCCCGCAGAATCTATGATACAAATCCATTAAAATCCTGACTTAAAAATTCTTGAAATTCTTGCAAAATCCTTAAAGTCATGAAAATCCTATAAAGTTTTTTAAAAATCTGCAGACTTTTTTCAGCTAAAAAAGTCTTTTAAAATCCTAAACCAATACACCCCCTTATATACGTCTTACTGCGATTTAATAAAATTCATTCTTTAATTAACAAAATTTGTATGAATTTTACTGAATATACTCCCTCCGGTCCTATTTATAAAATAAATCAGACAAAAACACACATATTAAGAAAAGTAATCAATACGTTGATTTTCAAGAAATTAGTCTATAAGATTACAAGTTTACCCCTATTTAAAATTAAATGTCACTACCATGATAATTGTGTCACCTTAAAATATTTAATGGTCAACAAGGATAAACATGAAAAAAAATAATAAATGCTTCTAGATTTGTGTACTTTATCTTATAAATAGAATCATTAAAAAGTGTTAAACTTTATCTTATAAATAGGACAGGAGGGAGTATTAAAAAGTGTGGACTTTTCTTTTGTGATTACTACGTTTATACAGCGCCGCATTTGTCCAACGCATGGTGAAGCTCCCATTCCCATGTTCTTTTGCTTCATCAATCCTCTTCCTACGCCGTAACCCGCGTGTTTACGCAACCTAGATCAGGTCAGGTCAACCCAAAACTCTAACCATGGTTAAACGTGCGCCAATTTCATCATCATCATCATCTTGCACAGTGGGAGTGGCCAGTGACACTTTCTATCTGCCAGGTCGTCAACAATTATTAGTACCCTATATATAGTAGTATTAGCCACGCATATTCTGGGCTCCACTCCCGATTATGAATTTTTAAATCATTATCATTTATTTTATAAATTTTTTAAAATTAATTCTGCTTAACAGGGATGTTAATTTTTTTATGTTAAAATTTTATATAACATACTTCAGTAGTATTTGTTTAATTTTATAAATATTCATATATAGTATTATATTTATTTGATATTTACAAAAAAAAATATATTTCTTATATAACGCTATTAGATTAGATAAATTTTAATATAAATGAATCTATTCTTTTTCTCATCTATATCACTATATGTAATCATGAAGTCATACCTCGCAATAAATGACATCTTCTCAACTTTAGATCTATAATGTTTATATTTATTCAGCACACCATTTTTTTTATTATTTATATATTTTAAACGATTTTACCAATAAATATAAATAAATTTTTGTTAAACACTTTTCATTTATAATTCATTATCTCATTTTTTTATTTTTCATAAATTTTAAATGGGCTTCATTAATATATATCACTCATTTTTTATTTAATTTTTTTATTCAAAAAAAATTAATTAATAAATAATAAAATAATATTACAAATGGTCTTTTAAATAAAAAACAGAAGTGTTTTCCAGCCGTTTAAAACCCCGACCAGTTCACTTTATATAAAAAAATAGTTACCCGAGGTTTAAACCCCCTAAATAAAAAAAAGAGTTACTTACGTTTTAAAACCACCAATAACACTCTAAAAAGATGTTGGGATAGTTGTTACATTATAACAACTTTTTAGTGATATTACCCGCCATTTAAATCCCCTAAAACGCCAAAAAATTCATTTAAAGCATTGGTTCTCAGTTAAGTATCCATGCCGATAAAACATCATCTATAAATTTTGCTCGAGTGGTTTCTCATAAAGAATTGATGCTAAATAAGCACTCCATTAAACATGGCCTCAACGGCTTGATTTGATGTCTTGGATCTCATTAATATTTTTATGTGTTTAATTTCTACTATTAAAATCATATTTTTATTTCCTCTTGCCGGTTGTGGGTATTTTCTCTTGTTTCTTTTTGTTAGTTTTTTGGCATTCATTGACCTTTTATATATATATATATATTTGTATTATAGGTTTGGGTTTTTTGGTGCCTAGGTTGCATGTGCTAAGGTGGATTTTTAGAGCATGTTTGATTCAATTTTATTTTTTAATTTTTAAAAGTTATTTTATAAAATTGTTTTTTAAAACTATTTTTTTATAAATAAAATTAGTTACTTATATAATTTTTAATTAAAAAACAGAAAAATTAAAAGACAATTTTTTAAAACACCTAAAAGTTATTTTAGAATTTTAATTTTTAAAAGCTAAAAAGTAATTACAGTTTCTAAAATCGTTTTTAAAACTTATCTATAAACAGGTTTTTCAATTTCCAATTTTTAAAAGTAGACAATTTTTTAAAAAAAAAATTATAAATAAATAGGCTCTTGTGCGACTTCAATAGGAGTTGCTTAATATGAGTTGTTTAACTTAAACATTATTATTTTAATATGGGTCCCACAAATTGAGTTGTTTAAAAATGGTTAAGCAATTCTTACCCATTTTTAAGCAACTCAACTTGTGGGACCTACACTAAATTAATAATTTTTATGTTAAGCAACTCCCATTGGAGATGATCTTGGTGATTCCGTTTCAACGGCTTTAAGAGGCCGTATTTGTGGCCTTTTATAATATTAGTTTAGTTTGTTTTTTGGGAGGGTGTTTTATTTCCTGGTTTGGTATTAAGTTGAGCATTTGAATCATCTAACGTTTGTAATTGTGTTAAGGGTTGAAGTACCTCGTACTTCCTTTAATTTATTTTTTCTTTCTATTTAAAAAAAAAAACTAAGATCTTATTTTAAATGTGAATCTAAATTAATACTATTAAAAAACGATGTTAACTCAGATTTATAATTAAAATGTAAATCAATCATGCTATTTTTTCTGGACCCGGATCGTCTCCCGCCCCTGCAGCCGACTTCAACTACAAAATAGTTACGGAATAACTATGGATTTTAATTCCGTAGTTATTCCGTAGTTGTTTCGTAGCTGAAGTCAGCTGTAGCGACATGAAACAATCCTTGCACATTTTTTCTACGTGACTTAGCGGCAATGCAAATTAAAATCATAACCAACAAAAGTTTGGGTACATAAATGAGTTTTTATTAGTCTGTTTGGTTACCAGTTAATTACAGTGTATAGCCAATTTCACATAATTAATTTTAAATCACTTTCGTCCAACATGATTCGTAAAATGTGTATAACTCATTTTCAATCATTGATTTTTAAAATCAATTCTACTTAATTATAAACCAAACGCACAATATATTACTCCATCCGTCAAATTTTACATGACTTTTAAGTTAGGTTGTGGCACGAAAATTATGGAATATCATTAATATTCTAAGTTTTATAAAATTTATAAACTAATTTTCTACTATACACCTTATTTCTCATATTAAAACCACATCATTCAAGAAATACACATTAATTAATTAATAAGGGTGAAATTAGAAAAATCATTTAATAATATATTAATATTATAAAATGACAATTAAATTGAGACAATTTTTTTTTTGCTAAAACATCAAATAAAATGGGAGGGAATAGAAAAAACGAGTTTTTGCTATGTGCCTAATTAATTAATGATTGTTACCCATAATAATATCACCTCTTATTATGGTGCTTTGAAAATACAAAATGATTTCTCCCCTGTGACGATGGTGGTGCTATGCAGTTCTCACAAACTTTAACATTTTTTAAATCATTTTAAATTTTAAAATATACATCCTTCGGACTCAAATATAAATAAAAAAATTCACATATGATGGTCCAAATTATAAGTAAATCTCAACTAATTTTACCTTATTTAATAATCTCGTATCAAAATACTCTTTATTTAAATTCATATTTTATTTTCTAATGACCCTATTTAATGAGTCATGTAGAGAGACTATTTCCACTTGGAACAAGTTTCAATAAAATTGAAGTCTTCCATTAAGGGCAATTTAGAGAATACAATATTTTTTAGATAACATTAAGAAAATTTAATAAAGTTAACTAATATTCTTAATTAACGTGAATTCATATTTTTTTTCTTTTATTCGAGTCCAGAGTAGTAACAATTTTGGTAAATGAATCCGATTAAATTTCTGAGAAGAGGCAACCAGATTCACTGCATATTTTTTTTAAAATCTAATTTAATTATCTTGACATTTGAATTACTCGGGTCAGAGCGTAAGCTAGTGATACTTTCGACTACTGGACTCTCACCATCTAGGGTGTAGCACTCCACCGCTTCGCCTAGCAGCACGACGCTTGTATAGCTCTCCCACAACCTCGTTTTCACGGTTTAGGCTGCTCCCATTTCGCTCGCCGCTACTACGGGAATCGCTTTTGCTTTCTTTTCCTCTGGCTACTAAGATGTTTCAGTTCGCCAGGTTGTCTCTTGCCTGCCCATGGATTCAGCAGCAGTTCGAAAGGTTGACCTATTCGGGAATCCCTGGATCTATGCTTATTTTCAACTCCCCGAAGCATTTCGTCGCTTACTACGCCCCTCCTCGTCTCTGGGTGCCTAGGTATCCACCATAAGCCTTTCCTCGTTTGAACCTCGCCCTTAACTTGAAGGCTATGCCATCCTAAGGTGCTGCTAGATGGAAGGATCTTATCAACGTCCATGAATGATAAATCATAGTATATATCAAACTGCCGAATCGGAAAAATTGGGTGCTATAGCTTTGTATCAGCTAAGTTCACGAGTTGGAGATAAGCGGACTTGAACCCTAAACCCTAAACCCTAAATCCTAAACCATAAACCCTAAACCCTAAACCTTAAACCCTATCTTCATGGGATGACTTAGATTTACTAACGACATAAGTACATTAAAATAGCGACTACAATAAATCCGAGTCGAGAAAAGAGATAGAAACATACATTATGTGGGTCTCACACGGATGTATGTTTCTATATTTCCTTTGCTAGGGAATTCCAGGATTACAAAGGATCTCTATCACTGAAATAGGGGCAGGAATAGATTAACAATTCATTGAGGTCTACAACCTATATTATATTACATCCAAGTCAAGTCAGATAATTTATTAAATAAATCATGTTAAAGTAAAAGTTTATAGAACTAAACAGATCAAGTTTCGGGCCATGTAAAAGTTTTTTAAATAAATCAGACTGACATATTTAAGTAAATATAAATAAAATAATAATTTTTATATTGATTTTATTATTATTGTAAATATTTTTATTATAATGTCTTATAATTACTACTTATGTTTATATTTATCTATCCAGTTTAAGGAATTATTTGATTTCTATTTATTTGTCTCATTTTGAAGTTTAATAAAGTGTTAATTACTTTTTTTCTACCCTTATCCTTATTAAGAAAGATAATAAGTGAAAAAATAATGCTTAAAATAGAGAAATAAATGATATATTAGGAAAAATACAATAATTATAATGTAAATTAACACATTTATTGCCTTCCTTAATCTGTGTGTTTTCTTATAATTAATGAGACTGATAAATATGAACGAATTGAATGTAATATATACTTATTAGCTTATTTAATATATGAGTGTAAATTAGCACATTTATTTAAATATATGCTTATCGGATATTCAAATATCATATTATAAAATAATTTTTAAATAAGTTTTAAGGTCAAATCAAACTTTAAATAGGTCAGACCACGTCTTAAAATAAATTCCACATCGGGTAAATGAGCTAAACTCATATATATATATAGAAGATAGGTGATGCTCAAGTAGAGCTGGCAAAACAGGTTACCTAGTCACATTGAGATTGGCTTTATGCAATCACGAACTATAACGAACCGAGCTGAAAAAAGCAGATTAAACTCAAAGTTTCAAAAATGGCCGTTATATTATATGTAGACTTTTCACTATTTTTAGTGGGTTTTGCAGGTTAAATCCATTATGTTATTAAAACGACACGATTTAAAAACATCTAGATTTAATTTGGTTTCAAAAATTAAAGTACAAATCCTACATTTTATCACTGACCTATTTTGCTAGTTTTAGGCTCATGCTTTAAAATGTCTATCTCAACCTAATTTATTTTCACCCCATTTGAAGATGTATCCCGGGAAAACCATGAGTGCGCACAACACGAACATTGCTAGTGAGATGTGTTACGAGTGTGTTTGATTTTTTTATTAAAATCATAATTTAAACGTAGATTCAATACAAATCAAACACACTAGAAAATACTTAATCTAATCTTATTTGTAAGATAATTCAGAAAAAATCACACATTATGAAAAATAATCAATGCGTTGATTTAAAAAAATTACTTTAAAACATTCCATGTTTACCTTCATTTAGAATTAAACTCCACCAACGTGACTATTGTGTCAATTTAAAAGCCTTTAATGACAACAAGGGTAAATATAAAATAAAAAAAATTAAATTAAATACTCCTAAAGTGGTGTATTTTATCTTATAAATATCACCATAAAATAATTTTAAATATTATCTTATAAATATGACTGAAATAAATAATAAATACTAATATTTTTTAGTATCAAATTAATTACAATTGAATAAAATTAATTATTAAAAATAAAACTAGGCACGATTTATAAAATACATTTGAATAAAATTGATTTTATTTCAATTCCTTAAAATTCACTTGCGCACTTTTCGAACGCTAATACAAACTACAAACAGTGAATGAAACAGACGATTAGTTGGTGAAACATACCTAAATTTTATTTTAAACAAAGAAAATGTTAAAAAAATAATGAATTTAATGTTAGTATTTTAGTATTAGTGAGAGTGGAAGATAGCGTGTATCTACGCGGGGCTGGCCCGGTCATTTATTTTTCTCCATCTAGATTCTTCATTTTCTGTATGGACTCAGAAACCAGTAGCTACAACCTAATCCTTAGCTACAAGAGAGAACTTTCCAGTCTAATTAATCTAATACTATTTAAATTCATAGTGCTTGAGCATATAAGATGATTCAATTATTATTTAAATAAACCAATCAACACTAATCAATACATATTTATCAAATTAAACAGGCTATTCATTATCTTGGCCATAAACAAAAGGGAGAACGGCTGCCCACTTCACAATTGGGACACTGTGACGCCCTCCTCATAAGATTATATTATCTTCTTCTCACTTCTGATTAATGATTTCAATTCTAACTTAAAAGAATGAATTATTCATTTGTTTTTTTACTTGGACAGATTTGATTTTCACAATAGTATATAGAAGTTGAAACTTCTAAGCTAATTAATTTAAATGGAAGAATGGAAGCGTACAATTGAGGCAATAAAAAAAAGGGGGAAGGAAGAGAACAGAAGCATGCGTTGGAAATTTTAAAATTTTCAAAACAAGAGGATACAGTTGGACTGAACGCGCACTGATATGGTCAACAAGCTTCTTAACCACAAAACTAACGAAAGTGACAGCGTTAAAGACACCGACAGTTGCCGGTTTTGAGTGGGCACGTGTCCTTCCGCCAACACAGGGACGGACACGTGTTTTTATTTGATTGGTGATTGCAGTAATCAATGACAGCAGTTTTACGTCATGACAAGCATAGTGCTGAAACTAACCCGTGGTTATGGCAGCGATAATTAGGGGATTAATTACGCAATTAACAGTAGTAATCAAGGTGACAAGGTGCTATATAATGGAGTGAGAGTCTGAAAGCCAAAACCAAGAGCGGCGAGAGATACCCACCAAAAAATTTCTTGTCTCCATTTTCTTGAGTGCTTTTAGATTGCGTGTCTGAATCTTTCTCTCATCTTCTTCTACTTTCCCCCCTTCTGTAACGCCCCGCTTCTCTGAATCCCTTTCTGTTAATCATCTGTCTTTCAAGTTATGATTTTTGGGTTTGTTTTTAACTGATCAAGAAGCAAACTTAGAAGGATTTCTCGAAGGCCAGGTGTTTTCAGAATCGAGATCCAGTTTTACATTTGCCTGTAAAATTTTTATTTTTTGGGTTTTTTTCTTACTCATCTTTCGAATCAGCAAAGAGGGTTATTTTTGCTCCCTCAGAGCTGTTTTTCTGGGATCGAAGGGGTTGTCTATTTAAAATCTCTTCCATCTTTTCTTGTTGAAAAAATTTCCCTTCTTTTTTGTTTTTTTGGGTTTTAATTTTTCAGTGTTAACCCAGTAAGTACCTGTTCTTCAATTTTAGTAAGACGCAGGTTTTATTTCTTCAAGATATGGCAGCTATGATGGATTTCTACAGCAGCACACAATTTCACTCAGATCCATTCAGGGGTGGTGAGCTTATGGAAGTTCTTGAACCTTTTATGAAAAGTTCTTCCCCAACCCCAACCCACTCTCCTTCTTCTTCTCCCTCTGCAACCTCATCCCCTTGTTCAAACTCCTCTCTCCCTTGTTCTTCTTTCTCTCCTTCCCCCAACTCCTTCTACTCCTCTCCTTCCCTTCCTCCCTATGGTTGCTCAACATCGATGACCCATGTATTTACAGACGGGTTATCCAACAGCCAAAATTTCATAGGCTTTGAGCAATCAAGTTCCATTCTTGGCCTCAACCACCTAACCCCATCTCAGATCAATCAGATCCAGGCTCAAATCCAGCAACAAAACTTGTCATGGAATCAGCGTCATCATCAGCCTCAGCATCTCAATCTCAACACCCTTAGCTTCCTCGGTCCTAAACCAATCCCAATGAAGCACGTGGCCACACCTCCAAAGCCCACGAAGCTTTACAGAGGGGTGAGGCAGAGGCACTGGGGGAAATGGGTCGCTGAGATTAGACTTCCAAAGAACCGAACAAGGCTCTGGCTTGGTACCTTTGACACAGCAGAAGAAGCTGCTTTGGCTTACGATAAGGCCGCTTACAAGCTCCGAGGTGACTTTGCAAGGCTCAATTTCCCCAATCTCCGACACCAAGGTTCCTCTGTTGGTGGAGATTTTGGTGAGTACAAGCCTCTTCATTCCTCTGTGGATGCAAAGCTTCAAGCCATTTGTGAAGGCTTGGCTGAGATGCAGAAACAGGGGAAGTCAGAGAAGTCTCAGAGATCGTCCAAGAGGTCGAAAGTTGCTTCCAAGGTGGCTCCTCCGCCGGAGAAGGAGGAATCGGTTGATTTGAAGAAAGGTTCGGTGAAGTCTTGTTGCAAGGTTGAACCTTCGTTGTCTCCCGTGATGACAGAGAGCGAAGGATCTGAAGGTTCTTCGCCACTTTCGGATCTTACCTTTGGTGATGTGAGCGAGCCACAGTGGGAAGGTGATTCGGATAATTTCAATCTGCTCAAGTACCCTTCTTATGAGATCGATTGGGATTCCCTGTGAAGTTGTGAAATTGATAGTCCTAGTCCTAGTGTCACATATCATTATGTAACTCTGTTTTTAAGGGTCATCATGCATTATGTCTAGTTTATTTGTAGGTATTAGTGTCTCAGGTTGTTGGCTACTGCAATGGAATTTTTGGCAATTGCAGAGCACCTTGTATAATCTATCTCTCTACCTTGGGTCAAAGCTGGTTTTTTTCTTGCTTGCCCAGGGAGAAGACTCCAGTTATGTTTTTCAGTGTTCATGAAAACTATTGGTGTAATATACATGCATTCCATTTTATGAAATATGAATATATTGTAGTTCTGCCTTTACTTACCCTTTAATTCATGGTAATTTATATGCCTTTGTGATCGCTATGTGTGCTTTAACATCTGCGTATACATGGGAGAAAAATCCATTTTCTTATGAATGATTAGTGACCACACCAATTTTGATTAAAGCATTTTATCTTTGGACTAAAGACCTTGTTAAGCTAGACCCTTATTCCTAATGCCCCATCATTGAACACAGATGAACCTTCTTCCATTGCTTTTCCTTCAAATTGACAAATTCCAATTGGACATAAATAAACTATTTAAAGGAATAAGTGCAGGTGATTTAGGTCCGGGTTATAATAATAATAATAATAATAATGTATAAATCTACAAAAGGCTCTCAGAAGATATCTCCTCCAACGAGTATATACTGGAAATAATACTGAAATTATGCTTTGCTTTGATAAGAGGTGCAAAATTAAAGTTCACTTTTTTGAGGAAAAGAAGAACTAGATTATATAGAATGTGTGTACAGCAATGGTTCACTCCTGATTTGGACATTCCCCACCATTAACGCTACGAATCATGATATTTTTATATTCACTCTCTTTGATGTTTAACTGTCTTTTTGTGACGGTGCTCACGCGTTAAAACTGATAATGCAGATGCACCTAAACAGGTGATATTCAATGAGATGGCGTCAGAGACTTCATGGGATAAGAATTTTATTTCCCTCTGATCTCACCCCATGTGAACACTGAACGGGAAATATTAACGACTTCTGTTAATCTTAATTTTAAAATCGAAAATTCGAAACTCGCGAAGGGTTACCACGAAAAAAAAAGAAAACCTGAAGCGCAAGATGCTGGTTTTAGCTAGGAATCCAATGTGCAGTGTGCAGTAAAACTCATTTTCAAGTAATTCCATTCAATGAACCTCAGATGCAGCCTTGGCCTTAGTAAAGAAACCCTCTCAAATTATCAATAATCATGCTCTTGGTCACAAAGTTATTTTTATAGTGTTGAATTTAAACGACAATAGCCTAGATCAATTCAGATAGATACAAGAATATAACATGTTCATAAAATGATTAGAAAGTATTGCGTACCCGGAATCGGAAGTGGATCCATTGTTGTTGGTCTTGAATAGTGTGAGAGAATGCTGCTCTCTTCCTGGTAGGATGCCAAAAGACAGAATACGAGTACAGAGTGCAGTGTCATATGTAAACTGACTAATGGGGTACCGGTTTATATCCATACAAGTAGAGAGCAGGGACCTCTCAACGGGTTACTAAACAGTCCATCAGAATTCAATATGTACTATCCATAAATCAATAAAATTAATAATGTGCAATATAATTGATATTAACAAATATAATCAATTTATTGATTAATATTAATCCACAATAATAATATTAATTATATTTATTAATTATTTATTATTTATATAATAATAATATATAAATAATTATATAAATATAACATTCTCCCACTTGGATAACATTGATCAATAAACTAAATATATCAATTACAACACAAGCACATATATCAATTAACAATATAATAAATATAAACATGAATCACGAAGATACTATCCGATAGGGATACATACCTTATGCTTATATTTCATAAAATGATGGATAAGAGAAAACATAATTCAATAAAACAATATGCTATCCAATAATGATCCCAAAATGGTTCAAGCATTTTTATATGCTAAAAGAGATGTAATGAAAATGACGTCATTGATAAATTTAAATCTCATGAAAACCATAATAATATATAAAGTGTAAATTTCAGACTCTCACTAACTCAATACAACAAAAGATTTAACCACACCCATATGAATTACATGATTTTGAAAAACTCCAATAGCTAAGCCTTTAGTCAGCAGATCTGCTAACATATTTTCTGTAGCAATATGCTCAATCTGAGTCTGAAAATCCAAAACTTTCTCTCTAACAAACATAAATTTTATATTAAAATGCTTTGAGCGAGTAGAACTTCTGTTGTTTTGAGAGAAATGCACATCAACAGTATTGTCGCAATATATCACAAGTGGCCTAGAAATACTTTTAACAATATGAAAGCCAGAAATCAAATTTTTTAAGCCACACATCTTGACAAGTAGCCTCATAACAAGCGACATACCCTGCCTCCATGGTAGAAGTAGCTGTAAGAGTTTGTTTAACACTCTTCCAAGAAATAGCTCCTCCTGCCATCATAAAAAACAAAGTCGGAAGTATATTTTCGGTCGTCAGGGCAACCAACAAAATCAGAATCAAAATAACCAATGACCTGAAGTTGATCAGACTTCTTATAGGTCAACATGTGATTCTTGGTTCCCGGCAAATATCTAATGACCTTTTTAACGGCTTTCCAATGACCCAAACCCGGGTCGCTCAAGTATCTCCCTAAAGCATTAACAACAAAAACAATATCGGGACGAGTACAATCTTGAGCATACATCAAACTACCAACAGCGAAAGCATATGAGACTTTTTCCATTTCAACTCTATTATGATCATTTCGAAGACGTTGAAATTTAGAGAGTTTGTCACCTTTTGAACAGGTGCAGCACATGAGGAGCAAGAATGCATGTTAAACCGTTTAAAGATTTTATCAATATATCCTTTCTGAGACAATCCAAGAATGCCACGTGACCTATCACAGAAAAAATGAATGCCTAGAACAACAGAGGCATCACCAAGGTCCTTCATATCAAAGTGGCTATTTAACATAAATTTTGTCTTAGTCAAAAGTTCAACACTGCTACTAACAAGGAGAATATCATCAACATATAAGACAAGAATGATGAAATGACTCCCACTATCTTAAATGCTATGAGAGATATGATCAGAAAAATAAACTTAAAACATATCTCAAAAAATGAGTTATGAAAAACTCTAATAACAAGTCTTTGGTTAGTGGATCTACTAAAATGCTCAACACACGTGACAGTTGTTGTTAATGTCTTTTCGACACTAATACAAAACAACTCATTTCACCATCACAATTGGCCACAAATCCGAACACAATCCACATGAGCATAAGTGCACACAATAGCCCAGTATCAAGAGTAATTACATAAGGGGAAGACCCAATAACAAAAGTAATTACACATGGGCTAAATCAAGAATGCTCGAGAATAGTTGACATTTAATCAATCTGAGTTTTACTAAATAAGTGACTATGCATGTTCAAGTAAAATAAATAAATTCAACAAATCTCCCACTTTGAACAACATAGACACTTAGCTTAAACAAAATAAACTTAAGATTAATATAGACAAAAAAAAATGTCAACAATGAGCAAGCACTTATAGCAATTGGTTCAAACAAAAGAATACAAGTATCTCAACAATGCAGAAAATCATACTCGATAGGAGTACTCATATCATACATGCAAGATACTCATACATCTGTAACCTTAAGTGAAATATGTGGAATATCAGTTAAATAAAATTACAACAAAGTTGCATAATAAAATAATCAAAGTGTCTTTCATAACACAACGGCCAAAAATAATAATAATAGTCCACATAAATTCAAGTGCCTATAATAGTCCAATAACAAATAATAAAAGTAATTACATATGGGCATAACCTATTAACCAAAGTAATTACAAAATGGGCTTACAAAATGGCTTCAATGAGTAAACACTTTATTGGTCCAAAAAATAAGATTTATAAGCACCATATCTATCCAAGAAATCATACTCGATAGGAGTATTCATTTTATATAAGATACTTATAAATATGTGACCTTATAAAATGTGGAATGTTGGTCAAAAGAGAAGCACAATAAAATTGCAAACCAAATGTGCAATACCAACAAAATAACCTTAGCGTACACTTAATGTGTCTTACTAAGATTCAACAAAATTGCACATAATAATATATATCAATAAATTGTGCATAAGAACATATTTCAGTAATACGGAATGAGACTTCTTCCCAAAATCTCTAAGAGCATGTCATATGATTAAGCGCGCATAATAACATATGACAACAAAAAAAGGCTAAAAAAATAATATTTTAATACAAAATTGCACACAAGAACATATAGTAATGCTATTGTCTCAAGTCAAACAATTGTGTGTACTCCCACTAATCCAAAATAATATGATATTATTAGGATTTTCATTAGAGTCAAATAATATTAAAATACTCTAATATTATAATATCCAATAGTGGGATCATAATTTTGCTAAGGTACTCATTATGAGTCTAAAACTCACAATTTTTCTCTCTTCAAAATTTGATATTAGAGAGAAACATATTAAAGCAAAGTCAACAAAAAATGGTTACATAACAGAATATGAAACTCAAAATATAACCATAATAATGGTTTTTTTTTAAAATGAGTTTCATAGTTAACCATATACTTTGCTTACAAAATGAAGGAAATTATAAATGTCCACTTGACATTTTAAAATAAAAAATCTCCTTAAAAATATTGTAACACGCAATTTTATAAAATATGATGGCTATTTGAAAAATTGCCAACATATGAGTGAGATTATAATCTCTAACATATTTCAAAAATGAGATCATAGAAAAATTCAACAACTCACTCCCATGACTCAAGTGTTACAATTTAAATAATAGTAAAGCACTCTTTAGCGGAAGCGGAAGCAAAAGCGCACAAGACCCTTGACAATTATTGAGGATACAATAAAAATTTATGAAGTCTCTAACTCCCACTGTTCTTATAATTACAAAATTATAAGATAACAATATTGTATACAAAATTTATCCATATATATATATATCCCAAAATAATTTAACATACCATTGAAGATAAGGAGGACTAATGGTATGTAATAGAGAAATTAATCTCTTCAAACAATAACAAGTTAATTTGGGATATCAACATATTGTCTAGTATAATTAATTACCCGTAATATAATACAATAATAGGGAATTTGACTATAATGTTCTCAGAGAGACTTAACAAACAATATCCTCAATATAAAGTCTTGACAATAAAGGATAACATGTAATTTTTAAAGAGAGAAGAAATACTACAAAATAAGATTATGTTAAGGGAAAATAGTCATTGCATTACTACAATCTTGCTTGACAAAATCATAACATAATATATAGATTTCTCCACTTGATATAGAAAAGTAGTTAAATAAATAATATAATATGAAAATCATATAAAAATATTTAAAATTATTTTCTCTATCACACAATGATCATGTCAAGCAATGTCATACCGATAGGGTATGTCCATCACCTACACAATTCAATTCAACTTATTTCAATAAAATAATTTTCTAAAATTCTTCTATTCAAAATATTAACAGAAATGGGCAGAGGCTAACACCAAAATAACAAAGAAACATTTAATATGCATAATATCTTATGCTAACACAAAATTAAATGAATCTGTGTATCAAGCCAAAATAATAGGATGCCCATTAACCAAAATTTCTTATTTACAATGATCTCGCCTAAGGGTCCCGAATCACAATAAATAAGAAATAAAAAATGATACAATATACAATTCTCATGTCCCAAAACAAAATTCTAATACCGATAGGGTACTAAAATAAAAATAAAAAAATTGACATGAGTTAAACACCAATATATATTGCATAAAAACAAATCACATTAATAACAATACACCGATAGGGTATAATTATTATTAGTGCAATATAAATATAATTTAAAATAACTAATTTTTCATAAAATTTTGCATAATTGTACCCACGATAGGCGAGCTCACAATTATACAAAATATAAAAATCATACCAAACATAATTTAATTGAATAAATAAACTGCATGATTAACAAACTATATGTATTTTAAATACATATAATATATGATTTCAAAATGGCCGAAAATAATTTCATAACATTGGCTCAATATTAGAGAGAGTGAGTTATTCCAAAAACTCTATAATAATATATGAAATATACACAAAAAATTTCAGGCCAAAATTTTGAGAGTAGCATTTTCAAAATTATAATTACTCTCAAAATAATTAAAATAAATACCTCCAGACATCCAAAAAATTATAAAAGATATACCAAAAAAAAGAAAAATAATTATTTAATTTTTTGGTATAAAAAATAAAATTTTTCGGGCCACAAACCACAGCTCACGCGCTTGGCCCCGCGAGTGGGAAGGTGCGTGCACAACTGTTCATCGTCTTCCTCGCCCAGCAGCATGTGAAACGGGTCGCTCGACCCGCGAACAAGACCCGAATGAAACAGCCATTTCAGCCCACGGCAGACGGCGATTTTCCGGCCACAGAGGCACGACGACGCGACGGAAAGAAGCCCCAAATCAATTTCATCGATCAGCTTCTCGATTTTGAGCAATTTCATATTGAAAAACATTTGGCAATTTTGTTCGCGCGCTGCAGTTACGGTTCGATCGTAGCATTTTTCGGCGACGATAGACCATGATTTTCTGGCCATAGGGCCGCCTCTTCACGGCGGTCTAAAGCCCCAATTCAATTTCCGGAATAATCACCACATATACGTGCAATTACAGATAAAAAAAAGGGGTTTTGAGAGTTCGAACCCGCAAAAAAAAGAATGAAAAAATCTCTAGATTCTTCACACATTTCATTCTCAAAAAATGCAGATTCATTCAAGTTACATAGTTGAACAAAAGCCCCAAAACAATTTTGAAAATGATTGACTCAATTGTGAGACCAACAACTGGGTTTAAAGGTTCTAACCCGAGAAGAAAACTGTCAAATTCTCATAAAATACTTAACGAAATCGCACCAAAAATTGACAATATGTTCGAAATACATGCAGTAAGAAAACCCACATGTCAATTTGTTCGACTAAAGCGAAAATTTTGATCGACTATGTTCGAACATATAACGAAAAATCGGTTCAGTTTATTCACATTTTTCTACACAGTACAACAGATATCCCACAACGAAAAATCCCTAAACTTTATGCACAATTAGCGTATAATTTTATCAATATAAATTTAGGGTTCATAGGGTACTAATTCTACAACACAGAACAACCATAATTTGTATCTATAAGGCTCTGATACCAATTGTTGTATTTAAACGACAATAGCCTAGATCAATTCAGATAGATACAAGAATATAGCATGTTCATAAAATGATTAGAAGGTATTGCGTACCCGGAGTCGGAAGTGGATCCATTGTTGTTGGTCTTGAACAGTGTAAGAGAATGCTGCTCTCTTCCTGGTAGGATGCCAAAAGACAGAATACGAGTACAGTGTACAGAGTGCAGTGTCATATGTCTTATATATATAAACTGACTAATGGGGTACCAGTTTATATCCATACCAGTAGAGACCAGGGACCTCTCAACGGGTTACTAAACAGTCCAACCCATCACAGACTATTCATCAGAACTCAATATGTACTATCCATAAATCAATAAAATTAATAATGTGCAATATAATTGATATTAACAAATATAATCAATTTATTGATTAATGTTAATCCACAATAATAATATTAATTATTTATTATTTATATAATAATAATATATAAATAATTATATAAATATAACATATAGTACACTACAAAAGGTAAAAGCCAAACATAAAACAAAAGAATTAGCCTCTTCCTAGTGGTGTCAAAATGGGCCGGCCCGACCGAACCCGCAATATGGGAGGGCTTGGGCACTTAAATTAGAGGCCCGAATTTTTGTCGGGCTTTTTAGCCTGGAAATGAAAAAGCCCGGTCTTAAGCGGGTTTGGGCCGGGCTAACGGGCGGCCCGTTTTTTTTTTAAAAAAAATGTCTTGCTTTTGAGTTATGCTTAAGTTCGCTGGCATGACCCATTTTTTATTTTTCTTCCATCTAAAAATGTTTGAAGTTCTGAAAATTGAAATTTCTACTGTGAAGTCAATGGATATGGTGAGCACTTATGATTTTCTTTTGATAGATAACTAATTAATTAAAGCAATTATGATCGAGTATATTATTATATTAGTGCATATATATACTTCCTCAAATCCAAGTTTGTCAAATATGTATTTTATAATCCTATTTTGAAGAACAATTTTTGGAACAGGTGCAGTATAGGTTTATTTAATTTAATTTAATTTAATTACATATCAATTGAGTACTATTATAAAATGGAAAAATCTTGGAACAATTTTGAAGAACAATTTTTGGAACAGGTGCAGTATATGTTTATTTAATTTAATTTAATTACATATCAATTGAGTAGTATTATAAAATGGAAAAATCTTGGAACAATTTCGATTCATCGAATGCAAATTCATTTTGCTTTTCCCCTTTTAAATGATTTTTATAACTAAATTGTAATTTTTTTTAGTTTTGTAAAAGTATAATTGTTTACAATTTTTAATGAGCAACATTTTTGAATAAGTTAATTTTTTTAAACTGGGCCGGCCCGCACAAGCCCGCTACCCGCATAGGGCCGGGCTATGACACTAAGTTCACATGACCGAATTTTAGCCGGGTATTTTAGCCCTGCCCGCACAAGCCCGCTACCCGATGCGGGCCGGGTCGGGCAACCCATTTCGACACTTCTACCTCTTCCACTGTTTCACATCTCACATCTGCCCCCGTCCCCAAACCAAAGTTTAGTAGTTTTCAAAGACCTTTTTAATTTTTCTGTTTTTTTAGAGTTATATAACTATAGTTTTTTTTTACCACACCTAACCTTTGGCATATCATTATTTTTTTTTTTCAAAAAACTCGATTATTCTTAAATTATTGCTTAGATTTCGTCACTTGTCATCCGTTTGTAAGGTATATAAATTTAAATTTATTTTGAAACCCAAGCCTTTGAACATGGGAAAAACACTATATCATAATACTCAAATGATTACTTTACTAAAAATTCGAATATATCCTCTCACTCCATGTACAATTGCTTATCTCTTCTTATCTTTCCTCTTGACAAATACGTGTGTGAGTTAGGCAGGGCGGGGCCATTGTATAATCCAATCCAAAGATAAGAAGATAATTTTGAAGTGAAAGTTTGCTTTAGCGAGGATAATATATCATTCAAAAAGGAAAAGAAAAAAAAGTTGCAATTTGCTTATCGTTTGCTCCTTTTATTTTATTATTTGATGTGATCTCAAATTGTTCATGCATGCAGCCAATAGACCACTAAATAGTACTAAGATTTACCACTCCACTAGGATAATGATAGCTCTATGGATAATTGACACTTTAAAAAATAAGGTGTGATAGGTATAAGGAATTAATGGAGAGATAAAAAAGAAAGAGAGAAAATAAAAAAATATGATAAAAGGAAGGGAAAATAATAAAATAAAAAAGTGTGAAGGAAGTAATAAGAGAATCAAATTTGAAAAATTTAAAATTGTGACCCTAACTTATGTTTAGAGGTGTTAAAGTGAGATTTGTGAGCGGGGTTGTAAAGAGTGAATTGAGTTGAGTTGGTTTACTCTTTTTGATGAACCGAAAAAAAAAAACTCAGTTCGACCTACCACTAGGTTGTTGGATTTTGTAGGTTGTTTCACCTAATTTAAAAAAAAATAAAATAAAAAATATAAAACAAGTTAAATTAGTCAAAAAAGAAAAAAAAAGTGAATCAACCTGGCCTAATCTGGCTTTAATCGATTTTAGCTCGTGGATTAAGTGATTTGACTCACTTTGACTCGCGAAAAAATGAACCTAGTTTTTCTCAATCAAACCCACCAATGAATCGGGTTGGCTTATTGGGTTGAACCTATATTATCGACACCTCTACTAATGCTAGAACCTTGGTCAATAGGGATGAAAATTTATAGTGTATTTGGTAAAACTAGCTAAAAAGTTAGATGAAAGTTGAAAAACTAGCTGATTTGATTGAAAATGTTTAATAAAACTAGCTGAAAATAGTAAAATAACATATAAGAACATCATTAATTATTAAATAATAATGAGTGTGAGTGATTGGGGGATAAACTTGTAATAATTTTTCAGCTAGTAGTTAAAAATGAGAGTTTTTTTAAAAAAAAACTACCTGAAATAGCTTTTCAAGAAAAACTAGTATTTACCTAAAAAAGCTATATTACCAAACAATGATAAAATGATTCTAGCTACTAATTTCAGCTTTTATCTAGCTGAAATTTCTTACTAAATACACTCTTATTTGGATACAAAAAGCAAATGAGATGATAAAAAATCTAATATATTATTAAGATAAGAAAATAAATAAAAAGTTGTGAATTATTTTATTTATCTAGACCTTGGGATGGCACTCACGCGGAGTACAGGCTCCCCGTCCCCGCCTCCCCATTTTATCCTCATCCCCATCCTCGATCCCCACCTCAGGGTAATCTTCTCCCCCATCCCCATTCCCCACATCCCCACGGGGACATCATAATTATAAAAATAAAATAAAAAATATAACATAAAAAATAAAAAAATTAGAAATTCAATTTTAAAACTATAAATTATGATAATATAAAATATAAATTATATATATTATATTATAGTATATTGTGTGTGTGTGGACCCCGCGGGGCGGGGAGCATGATTCCCGTCCCCATCCTCAAATCTGTCTCAGAGGGATTTTAGTTTCCATCCTCATCCCCACGGAAGAAAATTCTCCATCCTCGAGGCCCCATATGGGATAGTCCCCATAGGGAACCCCACATGCAGTAGTACAAAATTGCCTACCTAGTTAAATAAAAAATGTAAGTCACCAGGACTTGGATAGGGATGTTAAGTTTAAGAACCATCCCATTAGTGTCTCATCATTTGAGCATACCATTAAGATTTAATACTTTACTTCAAGTATATATCTTTTTCATCTTTAGTTAATTGTAAATACTTTTCGCGACTTGATTAACCATGAGATGAGTAGAGGTTGATATATATGAGAAATTAGTATAAAAGTTAAACTTAAGCATACCTGCTTTTGGTCAAGGAAAAAAATGATTGTGATTCTTTTGTAAGTTCTCTCACTCTCCAATGCTTGTTGGCGTGTTGCCAATTGGGTTAATCTAAAAATTTAGTTGATTTAATTTGAAAATATAAGATTAAGTTATTGAGAAATTGAATTTTAATTATCAGTATATTTATTTTTGACTGTAGACTTTTTTTTTTAAGATGTTAATTTCATTAAGCTCAAAGGCTAACTATAAGACATCTACTGGCAACACAGATGAATAGAGTGATATTACAGTGTTAAACAAATAAAACTTATAGTACAAAACATGTTCACTTATCTCCTAATTCAACTAAATCATCCAAGCAACTAAAAAACAAAATTTCTAAACTGCTCATCCATGTACTGGAAGCTTCTTCTTCGTTTCTTGGTTCCTTTTTTCAGTTAACTCTGACGCAACAACTATTAGAGAAACTATTTAAAATCTCATGTACTAATTAAGTTTTCATACAGTGAGTGACTGATCACAACTTTGGAAAAAAGAAAAAAAAAACTCGGATATTGGATTAATTTGATTATATTGAGAGAGAATTAGGTAAATTTGGTCCATAATGGAAAGCGTAGTGCCCGTATTCATGTAAACAGAAAGGCCCATTGATATTCAATGTTATACAAATTTGGGCTTTGTTATTAATGGGCTTTATTATATCCCTAACTTAGACTTGACCAAAAAAATCGCTAACTTAGACAGAGTATCGGGCCTCCATCACATAGTTTTAACCGAACAAAACTCAAGTTGACCCTTTTCTCAGTCTTTTCTTTTGATCTTCATTATTATTATCCAATTGCAATAAAGACTATATAAGAAAGCCAATTTCTATTTTTTTGTCTAACATGAGGAATTTTGAGAGAGGAGAAAAGATCCTATGTATGGACCTTTATTTGACAAAGTTGACCCGTTAAAGTAGCTCTTAATTGATTGATTGTAAGCTAAAATTGGCATGTTTTACTCCTTTGTCTCACAATCACACATTACCCCCTCTCAATGCATAGTTCTCTCATGCCTCATGCAAACTATACGCCCCTCTCTCCCTCTCTTGTAACGTCCCCACATTCCGGCCTCTTCCCTGTCACCTCCTAACCGCTCCCATGGAGGAGCGGGTGATCTCACCGCCACGGCCTCCTCCACAAGATTATGCCGACAACACCAATAGTCCTCCTAAACTCCTTTTACCAGACATCCCCGGCACCTACGTTGTCCAAGTCCCTAAGGATCAAATCTACCGTGTTCCACCTCCGGAAAATGCGCGTATCGCCGAGAACTATCGAAAAACTCCTCAAAGAGAAACCAACCGGACACGTTGCTGTTGTATTGTCTTAATCACTGTCTTCATTGCTATTATCATCTTTGTTGGAGCTCTTCTAGGTGGCCTTTTCTCCATCGTACTTAGGCCAAAAGACCCTCGATTTTCCATCCAAAGCTTTCACGTAAAGAACACAACCCACCCACAATACAACATCACTTTACAAGTCTACAATCCAAATTCAAAAGTGGGCGTTTCGTATAAAGAAGGAGGGGTTGTTTCCCTCGCTTTAAAGCGAAAAGAAATTGCTTCAGGAGCGTACCCGAGTTTCTTTCAAGCACATCATAATACATCGGAGTTTGCTGTAAGTTTAAAAGGGTCATCAGCGAAATTCCCTAAGGAGGTGGATGAGAGCATGAGAAATGAGAAAAAGAAAGTGCATGTCGCGTTCTCCTTAACCATTGATGTCCAAACCAAAATGGAAATGGGGTTGTTGAGAAGTGGGACAATGAAATACGACGTTACGTGTCAAGTGACGGTGGATACATTGGCCAAAGCTACTAAGGTGCTTTCTCAACAATGCGATGCTAAACGACACTAGCTTCTTTAATTTCGCCACTTACTTACATCGATCCTGTTGCTTAATTGATTTGAGATTCAGGTGTATGTAAATTTTGAAAGTTTTATTCTTAAATCATGTTTTGTTTTTTATCCCCAACATGAATATTTTAGTTACAGTAAAAAATTGAATATTAGTTTTAAATTTAAAAAAAAAATGTTTATTCACCATTCTCTCACCCTAATTTTTTTTTATCTTAATTTTAAATTTTTATTACTTCACGTGCGAATATTAGCTCGGTATAGTTCCTCACATTCGTTTGTTTTACTATTTTCATGAAATAAAGAGGGTGCAATAATTAATTTCAATGAATGGGTTATCTACTTAACATATATATTCAGCTACAACGGGTGTCACACTACCTAGTATAGTATTCTATACATATATACGACTAACGAGTTAATGGAATCGATAAACCTACAACAAATTTTAATTTTCCAAAAAGAAAAAAGAAAATGCATACTAAATAGAGGAAAATGGAGTGACAAAATCTAACCAAGGAAACATAATTATTGAATATCATAGGTTACACCGTGTCAAGCAGTGAGGAGAACTCTTGTGGTCTATATATGATAACTCGGGTTGACTAAAAAAGCTTCTTAACTAAGGAACAAACCTAATGCTGATAGATCATTTGAAGTGAAGTCAAATCTATCCTTTTCTCCATTCGTTATCGTTTCCAAAATCATACTTATCCATGATAAATGGGTCAACTTTTCAGGGCACTTATATAACAATTTGTTTTCCAGTTACAAATTCTTTTCTTTTTTTGTTATCTAAATGGAGGCAGCTCATCAATAATTAATTTGTTGAGGAATTAACATGACAATTATTTGTTTGAAATTGATAAACACAAAATTTCCCTATAAAATGGTCATGTGAAATTTGTAACTTGAGATGATTCAAATCTATCTAGCTAATTAATATATCACCAACCCAAAACAACTGTCATTGGTGGGATTGAAAATTAAATTTGGAATAGCTAAACAACTCATCGACTGTTTTAACTAACTCTTTTGCAGGTAAACTTCCCATGCAGTACGTGCACTACTAGAAATTTGCTTATTTTTTACATATTTTTTCTACATTTTTTTAGGAATTTCTTACAAAATTTTCTATAATTTTAAAAATTTCCCTATGATTATGAAAATTGTAACAAAAATTGCAAGAAACAATGAATATTGTTGGGAATTTTCCTGCGAAAATAATTTGTAGAAAAAATTTGTAGAAAAATCTCTAAAAAATATTAGGTGCAACAGAAAATGGTATGAAAATCTGTACGAAATTAGACCTATAAATTTACTTGCAAATTTTTCCTACAGATTTTCCTATAAGCTATTTTCTTATGAATTTTCCTACAATTTATTTCCTACAAATTTTCTTATAAATTTTTCTTGGGGAAATTCCTACAAATTTATTTCCTGCAAATTTTGCTATAACATTTTGCTTATGATTTTCCCGCGAATTAACTTCCTACAAATTTACCTACCAATTATTTTTAGAAGATATTCTTGTTAATTTTAATTGCATGAAATTTAATAAAAAAGTTTACCTACAAATTTACTTGCGAATTTTTCCTATAGGTTTTCTTATAAGGTATTTTCTTGTGGATTTTCCTATAATTTTTTCCTACAAATATACTCACCACTTATTTCCTACAGATTTACTGACCACTTACTTCCTACATTTTTTCCTACAAATTTATAGGGAGTTTCTAGTAATTTTTTTAAAAGAATTTAAAACATGTTACTAGAAGATAAAATATTTAGACATTTATGTTGGAACCGGAGTCATGACGAGACGATGAAACGAAAGGATTGAAAAATCGTTTCTATGGAGTCGCCACCAATATTTATTTTTTGAGAGAAAATATCAGAAAAACCCTTTTAAAAAGTGGTCTTTGAAACCAGATTTGGATTCGGGAGTCGATTATTTATAGGGAATGTATTAGCACCCTACGACATCCATCATAAGACCCTCTAATTAATTGTGCAAATTTAATAACAGTTAAAAATAATTCGCAAGAACTATATAAAGAAAATAATATCTATAAAATCACAAAATATGGACATTCAAAACAGATTAAACATTGATCTAATATACACAATAAAAGTACTATTTCACATTATAAAAAAAAGAAACACAATAGAAATTCAACACTATAAGATTAAATTTTTAAAATAAAAATAAAAGAAAAACTAAAATAATAGAAGGATTCGAGTCAAGAGACTCTTCACGCCCCTTCTCCACACACAATATTTTTTTTTTTATTTTGAACTAAAAACTTAATAGAAAGAAAGGGAAATAAAGAAACGGAGGAAGAAAGGGGGAGAGCCAGTGGCCAAACCTAGCCATGGCTAATAATGGGAATGGAAATAGAAGAACATTGGAGGACTACTCACTACCTCGTCCTAGAGGAATTTCTGCACCTATAGTGAGACCTCCAATCCAAGCAAATAATTTTAAGATCAAGCCAGCTCTTCTTCATTTAATACAATATCAATTTACTGGATATGTCTTAGAAGATCCTTATGATCACATACAGAATTTTCTGTCAAGCTGTGAAATGTTCAAGACAAATGGAGTTAGTGATGAAGCTAAAAAATTGAGGCTCTTTCCTTTATCGTTGAGAGACAGGGCAAAGAGCTGGATACTCTCCTTACCACATGGAAGCATCTCAACATGGGATGAGTTTGAGGCTAAATTTTTCGCCAAATACTTTCCACCCTCAAAGACAACAAATTTGAGGCAAGAGATCCTTTCTTTTTCACAAAGAGAAGCTGAACCTTTGCATAAGGTGTGGGAGAGGTTCAAGGATTTACAAAGGAGATGTCCACATGAAGAAATACTTGAATTACTGCAAATAAGGTCTTTTTATGATGTACTAAATGAACATACAAGGCCTACAATGGATGCAGTAGCTAGAGGTACTTTGAGGAAAAAGACCCTTGAAGAAGCAAAGGAATTGATTGAAATTATGGCAGATAACAACTATGTTGTAACCAAGGAAAGGGAATCTTCTAAAAGAGGAGTTTTAGAGCTCAGTGGTGTTGATGCATTACTAGCTCAAAACAAACTACTTTCTCAACAGTTGAACTCTCTTAAAGCAATGATTGAAGGAAAACATTTGGAGACAAGTAAACAAGTTCAGCTTGTTTGTGATTTCTATCAAGGAAATCATCCCAATGGAGCTTGTGATTTGCAAGAAGATTTCTTTCCATAACAAGATTATGAGCAAGTTAATTTCATAAGAAAGTATCAAAAGCAACATAATGTTTCTTCTAGGCAACCCGATCCAACAAAACAAGTTTAATTCAAATTATGCAATGAGACAACCTAATCCTCAACAAAGAAATGCCAATTTTCCGCAAGGAGGAGGATTTGTGCAGCAAAACTCTCAATCTGCACAACAGTCTCAACAACAACCTGATAGCCTTTCTACATTAGAAAATGCTCTCGTTAAACTAACACAAGAAAATACTTCTTTCACTCAACAAACTTTTTCTTTTATGCAGGACACTAAGACAAGTTTCAAGAATCAATAGTCTTTCATGAATAATCAAGAGTCTTCCATTAAGAATCTAGAGAATCAAATTGGACAGCTTTCCAAACAGATGGTTAAACTCTCATAGGGAGGATTTTCCGGAAACACCATTGTCAATCCAAAGGAACAATGTAAGGCAATAACTACAAGGAGTGACAAGGTGATTGAACCTCAAATTAAGGAGGCTCAAGTGAAGAGACAAGACAAGTTAGCAGATGTTTCTGCAAAAGAGTTGATTATGAAAACGAAATAGAGCAAGTTGAGGAAGAAAAAGTGGAAAGTCCTAAAGTGAAATTGGTTGATGAAAACGCACCTTGGAAGAAGACAAGGAAGCAATTATTGAGAGATTCAGAGAAGGAGCGGGAAATACCTTCTTATGTCAAGCTACCTTATCCTTATGTGACCAAGAAGAAAGAAAAAGGATGAGCAATTTGCTAAATTCCTTGATATTTTCAAGAGATTACAAATTAACATTCCTTTTGCAGAAGCTCTTGAGCGGATGCCAACTTATGCAAAGTTTATGAAGGAGTTGTTAACAATGAAAAGAAAGTTGAAGGAAGATGAGACAATAGCTTTGACAGAAGAATGCAATGCTATTCTACAAAGGAAACTTCCTCCAAAGCTCAAGGATCCCGATAGTTTCACTATTCCTTGCACCATTGGAAGTGTATCTATTTTGAAGGCCTTATGTGATCTGGGGGGCAAGCATTAATTTAATGCCTCTGTCAATTTTGAAGAAAATTGGCGTGGGAGATGTCAAGCCTACAAGGATGGCACTTCAATTAGCAGAGAGATCAACAAAACATCCTTATGGAGTCATGGAGGATGTACTTGTTAAAGTGATTAAATTCATATTTCCTATAGATTACGTTGTGCTTGATATGGAAGAAGATAATGAGGCACCACTTATACTTGGAAGGCCATTTTTAGCAACAGGAAGGGCTCTAATTGATGTACAGCAAGGATAATTCATGCTAAGAGTGCAAGATAATGAAGGTTACTTTTAATGTTTTTGAAGCTATGCAACACCCTAATGATAAGCAACATTGTTTGAGATGTGATGTGGTTGATACTATAGTTTCAGATTCATTCAAGAAACAAGTTCCTTCTACTGCTCTTGAAAAAGTCTCAGTGAATTCTTTGACAAATCATGATGAGGTGGAAGAAAAAGAAGTAGAAGAGTGTTTGAAAAATTTAGAAGCATTAACGGAAGTTCATCCTTGAAGCAAGAAGAATTGATGAAGGAAGAACCAATAAAAGAAAAATAGAAAGTGGAGCTGAAACTTCTCCTTTCACATCTAAAGTATGCATTTCTTGGTGAAGAAGTGAATCCAGTGATCATAAGCAATAGCTTATCTAAATTAAAGGGAGAAAAATTGTTGTGAGTTTTAAGGGAATTTAAGTCAACTATTGGATGGTCAATTGCTGATTTAAAAGGGATTAGTCCAGCTTTCTGCATAAACAAATCAATGTTGGAAGACACTTTCAAACCAATAGTTCAGCCCCAAAGAAGATTTAATCCCACTATGAAGGAAGTAGTGAAAAAGGAAGTGATCAAGTTGTTTGAGGCAGGTATGATTTATCCAATTAGTGACAGTGCTTGGGTGAGTCCAGTACAAGTTGTGCCTAAGAAAGGAGGAATCACAGTAATCAAGAATGAAAATAATATACTCATTCCTACTCGCACAGTGTCTGGTTGGAGAATGTGCATAGACTACAAAAAGGTCAATCAAGCAACAAGGAAAGATCATTTTCCATTGCCATTCATGGACCAAATGTTAGAGAGGCTGGCTGGACAAGCTTACTATTGTTTCCTTGACGAATATTTCGGTTACAACCAAATTGCCGTGAATCTTGAGGATCAAGAGAAAACTTCATTCACTTGTCCCTATGGAGTGTTTGCATATAGAAGAATTCCTTTTGGATTGTGCAATGCTTTAACAACATTTCAAAGGTGTATGCTTTCTATTTTCTCTGATATGATTGAAAAATCTATTGAAATTTTTATGGATGATTTTTCTGTTTTTGGTCCTACCTTTGATTCATGCTTGACTAATCTCTCTCTTGTTTTAAAAAGATGTACAGAGACTAATTTAGTCCTTAACTGGGAGAAGTGTCATTTCATGGTACAAGAGGGAGTTGTTCTTGGACATAAATTTCTGCAAGAGGAATAGAGGTGAATAGAGCAAAAATAGAAGTGATTAAGAAGTTGCCACCACCACCTAATGTAAATGGAGATCGTAGTTTTTTAGGACATGTTGGATTTTATAGGAGATTTATAAAAGACTTTTCAAAAATTGCTAAACATTTGTGTGTCCTACTTAACAAAGATGTTCCTTTCAAATTCAATGATGAATGTTTAGAAGCTTTTAACACTTTGAAAAGTAAATTGGTTTATGCACCTATTATATCTTCACCTAATTGGACTCTACACTTTGAAATTATGTGCGATGCAAGTGATTTTGCTTTAGGTGCAGTTTTAGGACAGAGAAAAGAAAAATGCTTTCATGTCATTTACTATGCAAGTAAAGTGTTAAATGATAATCAAGTGAACTATGCAACAACTGAAAAGGAAATGCTTGCAGTAGTGTTTGCACTAGAAAAGTTTAGATCTTATCTAATTGGTTCTAAAATCATAGTTTACACAGATCATTTTGCAATGAAATATTTGATTTCTAAAGCTGATTCTAAACCAAGATTGATAAGGTGGGTTCTACTATTGCAGGAATTTGATTTGGAAATTAGAGACAAGAAGGGAAGTGAGAATTTAGTCGTTGATCACCTTTCCAGACTTTAAGAAATTCATGATTCAGCTAGTGGTATAGAAATTCAAGAAAAATTTCCTGATGAGAAGCTATTCAAGATTAAAGGAAGGCCATGGTTTGCTGATATGGCCAATTTTAAAGCTGCAAATATTGTTCCTACTGACTTGACTTGGCAGCAAAAGAAGAAATTCTTCAAGTATGCTAACCATTTTATTTGGGATGATCCCTTCTTGTTTAAACATTGCCCGGATTGTTAAGACGTTGTGTCTCTTAAGAAGACGCTCAAGACATTTTATGGCACTGTCACGGGGATTGGTGAATTTTGATTCAAACTCTATGTGAACTCATGTTTCGAATTTCAATTCAGTGATTTGTGATTCAATTGCATTGTTTCCTTCTATTCTTAATGCTTCAATTGAATTAGCTACTCAATTGTATGAATTAAAAGTAGTTCTCACAATTGGAAAATTGGGGGAAAACTTGGATCTGAAGAAAGTAACATAAGAAGATATTACCTAGGAATAGGAATTGATTCTTATGTGATCTTTATCAATTTTTTATGCTAATGCATGTCTCAATTAAATTCACCTTAGGAATTAGGGTTCTTGATTGTTGATATAGGGTTAATTCACCAATGAATTGGGTTTTAACTAGTGAATTGGATCATGAATTGAATTACAATAATTGAGTTGAATAATTTCTTACATTCCATAGAGTGAGAATCAAAAGGAACCAACCCCTAGCCACTTTGTTGATATAGTTTTTCAAATTTGTTGAGTTCTTGTCAATTGTTCCAATACTTAGTTCATTTTTTTGGTTTTATTTTTCTAGTTTACTTTTCTGCATTAGTTTTTCATGTCAGTTGATACAATTGATTTCTCTCTATTCAACTAGTTAAATTCTTTGTTTGTTTGGTACTTGATTCCTCAATCCCTGTAGATACGATACTTTAACTCGCTATCGAATACTTGCAACAATTTGGTACGCTTGCCAAAATATTCAGCAGGTAGAGGCAAGAGAGATCGAGGAAGAGGCAAAGATTTCAAAAATAATTTTGGATGAATTTTTCATGGTTTAGAGAAGCCCAATGGTGATCAAGATCAACCTGAATCTTCATCAAGAAGAGGTGGTTTCAATCAATCCAGAGGTGGAAAGAAGAAAATTGATGGGAGAAAAGTGAGATGCTTCAATTGCAATAAAATTGGACATTTTTCCAAGGAATGCAGGGCCAGCAGCAATCACCAAAGAAATTTTGATGATGAAGTCAGCATAGCAAGGGATGAAGATGACTTTGATGAAGATCCAGTTCTTCGTAGGTGACCATCAATTCAGAAGCAACCAATTCTGACACCTGGTACCTTGATTTTGGCTGTTCAAACTACATGACAGGACACAGAGAATGGCTTATGAAGTTTGATGAAAGCAAAAGGAGCAAGGTCAGATTTGCTGATAATAGAACCATTTCAACTGAAGGGATTAGAGATGTAGTGATTAGAAGAAAGGATGGAAAGAATGCTCTAATTTCTGGTGTTTCATATGTACCTAAACATGAAGAACAATCTACTTAGCATAGGACAACTGCTTGAGAAAGGTTTCACCATGCACATGCAACAAGACTACTTGGAAGTTTTTGATGTTACACAAAGAAAAATCTTAAAGGCTCATCTTGCTCAAAATAAAACCTTTCAAGTTCACATTAATGCAATCGAATCACAATGTCTGTCAGCTGAAACAATTGGTGATGATTCTTGGTTGTGGCACTTGAGATTTGGTCATCTCAATTTAAAAATCCTATGCTCTCTAAAGTCCAAAGGAATGGTGCATGAACTTCCAACAATAAAGACTCCTCAAAAGGTATATGAAAACTGCTTGATAAGTAAAAAACCAAGAAGCTCTTTCAGTTCTTTTGCTTCACCAAGAGCTCGTGATCTATTGGATGTTGTTTATTCTAATGTTTGTGGACCCCTTGAGGTTCTCTCATTGGGAGGAAACAACCATTTGATCAAAGCCAAGAGTGAAGTGTTTTCAGTCTTCAAATCCTTTAAACTGTTGGTTGAGAATAAAGTTGACAAATCAATCAAGGTTTTGAGAACTGATGGTGGAGGTGAATATACTTCCAAGGAGTTTGAAGATTTTTGCAAAGAAAATGGGATCCTACACGAGGTTACTGCTCCATACACTCCTCAACATAATGGGTTGGCTGAAAGGAGAAATAAAAAAGTGTTAAACATGGTGAGAAGTAAGATCAAAGGGAAGAAACTTCCTCACGACTTTTGGGGTGAAGCTGCCATGATAGTAGCCTATGTTCTGCACAGGTGCCCTGCTCAAAGGCTAGACTCTCAAGTTCCAGAAGAGGTGTGGACAGGTATGAGACCTTCTGTAAAGCACCTAAGAATTTTTGGCTCACCTATTTTAGGCATGTACCTGATGAGAATAGAAGGAAGTTGGATGATAAGAGTGAACTCGTGGTTTTTTTTGTTATCACTCCACTGGGTCCTACAAGTTATATAATCCCAAAACACAACAAATTGTGTTCAACAGAGATTGATTTTTATGAAAACAACACTTGGAAAGGTGAGAACTCCGGAAGTAACTCAATGATCAGAATGCCTATTGATCTATATGACAATCACACAATTGAGGAAAATAATCATCACTCTCAAACTGAAGATGCAAGGTCTCAAAGAGTGAGAAATATTCCAGCTAGGTTTAGTGACTAACAAATGTTTCTTGACAGTGTTGTTATGGATGATGGAGATTTGGTGCACATGGCTTTACTAGCTGATGCAGATCCAATTAGCTTTAATGATGCTATCTCGAGTGAGACATGGAGGAATGCAATGCAAGAGGAATTAAAGGCTATTGAGAGAAACCAAACCTGGGAATTGGTGAATTTACCAATTAATAAGAGAGCAATTGCAGTCAAGTGGGTGTATAAGGTGACACTCAAGCCTGATGGGTCTATCGCAAAACATAAGGCCGACAAGGCTTGTTGCAAAGGGATTCCTACAGAAAGGAGGTCTTGATTACTCAGAGGTTTTTGTACTTGTAGCCAAATTTGAGACTGTTAGATTGATTTTTGCTTTAGCTAGTATGAAGAATTGGCAACCGTGGCAGCTTGATGTGAAGTCTGCTTTTCTTAATGGACCACTTGAGGAGGAGGTTTATGTGACTCAACCTCCCGGTTTTGAGGTGAAGGGGAAAGAAGACAAGGTGCTTAGACTAAAGAAGGCTTTGTATGGATTAAAACAAACTCCTAGAGATTGGAACAAGAGGATTGATTCATTTCTATTGAATCTGAGTTTTAGCAAGTCCTCATTAGAGCATGGAGTTTATATGAGGACAAAAGCCAAGGCTGACTTGTTGATATATTTGTATGTTGATGACTTACTCATTACTGGAAGTGATTCAATTGAAATTGAAGAATTGAAGAAGAGTTTTAAGGCTGAGTTTGACATGAATGACCTAGGCAAGCTCAGTTATTTTCTTGAAATAAAGTTTGCACAGCCTGAAGAAGGAATTGTTATGCACCATAGAAAGTACATTCATGAGATCCTAAAATGGTTCAACCTGCTGAATTGCTGCCACACTAGTTGAAACTAATTTGAAACTTGGAAACTCTGAAGAAGAAAACTCAGTGGATGGTACTCTGTACAGACAGCTAGTTGGTTCCTTGAGATTTGTTTGTCACAGTAGACCCGAGATCTCATATGGAGTTAGCTTGATTATCCGTTTCATGGGTAATCCTAAACACTATCACCTTGTTGCAGCTAAAAGGATCATGAGGTATTTGAAAGGGACCTCAGACTATGGAGTTTTGTTTCCTAATCACAAAGGGGAAAGTAAACTACAAATTGTGGCTTACTTAGACTCTGATTGGTGTGGAGACAAAGTTGAAAGGAGAAGCACTATGGGCTATGTTTTCATGCTCTCTGGTGCACCAGTCTCATGGTGCTCCAAGAAACAAAGTGTGGTGGATTTATCAAGTTGTGAAGCTAAATATATAGCAACCTGTCACACAGCTTGTCAAGCATTATGGCTTTCATCCTTGGTTGAAGAATTGCATTTGGAGTGTGAAGGTGTTCTACAAATGCAAGTGGATAACAAATCGACTATCAACTTGGCTAAGAATCTCGTGGCACATGAAAGGTGTAAGCACATTGAGACAAAGTATCATTTCCTGAGGGATCAAATTAACAAAGGAAGGATAGAGTTGCAACATTGTAGAACTGAATTTCAGATTGCAGATATAATGACTAAGCCCCTGAAAATTGACAGATTTGAGGAATTGACGAAGTTGTTGAATGTTGTTTGTATCATGACTTTGAATTAAGGAGGAGTGTTAGGTTGTAATTCAAAGTCTGTTATGTTAATTAGTTTTGTTCATTTATGTTATGATAGCTAGTTAGTTAATCCTTTCATCATGTCCTATAAATACATGTATTCACTTCAGTTTTAATATCAATGAGAATACCCCTTTCAATATAATTATGTGTGTTAGTGATTTCCTCCAACAGTAAACACCCCCAATGGATGTTCATCAATCTTTATCCACTGATATTATATATATATAAAATACCCGTCTCTCAAATGAATGAATCCTATGTCGAATTTTCATTCCTATATAAAAATAAAACAACAAGATTCCTTTTCACGGGGGTTGATATTTAATTTATTCTGTAACTCCAACAACATTGATAAAGTGCAAAATGGGGCACTCTGTCCAGCTTCTTGAGCGCAGATGCTTGAAAAGGAGAAACCAAACGTTAAGAAAAGTTGGTATATATCCAAACCAAACGCCTCCCTCCTTAAGCACTGATCAGTGGTCCATTCCATACTAATTAAAAGTTGCAGCTTGAAAGGTAAAATGCCAGCCATATAAGCATTTTCTTTGGCATTGCATAGTCACCAAAGTGACTTCCTTGCTCCTTATGGTTACATCTGTCCTATTTGAAGAGCTGGCTAAATGCATGGTAGCCGAAAGCTAAGCTATAATGCTCAAAGATATTTGTTTTTTTATGTATCTTTTTTACTAATCACTTTATGGTACTGGACCTTCTAATCAAACCGTAAATGAAGGAGATAGATACTAGAAATAACCCTTTTTTTATGCAAACTCAAAACACCCATTGTTTTGCTCCCTGCAACAGCAGCAACTTGTTAGCATACTTATCCAATTTTTAATTCCCAAATGATGCTAACCAACAACTTACCATTAATCGACAGTGTACGACGTTTCTTATATTTTGCCACATTGTACATAATTACAACAATGAACACCTATATATATATATGCTCGACCCTCTATGTGGGGACCATAATTGGAAGTTCTTCTTCATAGAGAAGACACATTTTCGTGTATTTCTATGGTGAAATATAAAACATTACAGAGAACCACATGGCCGGCTCTGTAATATTTTAAACAATGACTATTAAAGCAAATAATAGTGTGGTTGACTAATATTCAAACATTAACCATAGTTGTTGAGGATGCACCAGTATTTTATATGTTGGGAATTGGAAATGTTTTAAATATATCCCAATAAGATGTGTTTGCTCTGTCAACTTATAAACACAGAGTAGTATACTCTGCTCTGATGTACCAATTAAACTTTGTAGCAGGGTAATTTTTTATTCCAGGTTGGTTTATTGGGAGCATAAGCTACAACTTACAATTCAAAAGGCTTATAAAATGAATACTAGGGAATGAATGTAATGTTTTTATGACTAACTCACTAATGAATTATGAAAAGTGTTTGATTTTAGCATATCTAATGAAAAGGGGTGCCGTTTAGTAGCAATAATTGGAGCTTGTAAGATCAGTTGGGTTTATTTTGAGATTAAGGCACAGCAA
Source organism: Sesbania bispinosa (assembly GCA_026901365.1). Taxonomy (NCBI): domain Eukaryota; kingdom Viridiplantae; phylum Streptophyta; class Magnoliopsida; order Fabales; family Fabaceae; genus Sesbania; species Sesbania bispinosa. The sequence goes on from QLOH01000239.1 coordinate 887,713, forward strand.
TGATGAAACTGAATCTAGTGGCAAGTTATCTTTACACGTATGAAAAATGAAGGAATGGGTTGCAAGGGTTGGAAGCATGTTTGGTGTCCCCATTAAGAATCCCAATGTCTTCTTCAAATCAAGCACTTTGAGTGGATTCCAACTCCTCTTCAACCATTTATAAGATTCATAAAAGTAGTGGGTTTCCCTTTCATACACCTAATCCTTTGAAAATAACCCATTATTTACTAGAAATCAGATCTCTTGCATTGTATAAAATATTACTATTTTGAGGTTCCATTTTGATGGAGGTGGGTTCTGTCAAATCTGGGTGTCCAATGGTTTAGTACACCATCTCTTTTTGAGGCCTAATATCTTAATTAAAGGATGGGGCTTTCGATTGTTAATAGGAAAGAAAGGATGTTGGAAATTAGAATCAACATTAGCCCTCTGCCGTAATAGCTAGGTGCTTCACTAAATTAGTCTCATAATTACCAATTAATTTAATTAATTATTATCCCCAGATCTTTGCTTGCTTTAGCTTTAGCTTTAGGAACTGTCATAATAAAATATGTTCCAGATTTATAGTTCCTGGCTCCCTGTGATGGTGCCATACCAGCCGTTCCATTAATTAAGTTAATAACCCTGCTTAATTATGTATGCCCATGTCTTTTTCTTACTCTTGTCTGACAAAAAGATGATGATAGATGCCTAGCTAGTATGCAAGTTGGGTGGTAACTGGTAAAGAAAGAATCAAACGGATGGTTAGTTTATCTAGTGAGCAGAATCTGTGAGACTATTATTGTCATGTATATCTTGTTCAATTTTAATTTAATTCCTTATGTTTGGTAACTGCGTGACTAAGTTCACAGCACCTTGACCATGTTGAATGGGATTCTAGGCAATAATGGCATAACGTTAATCCTTTGACATGTGTTATTTGTCTTATTTGCTAGTTTAGTAATGCGTTGCACAATTCGGGTCAGGAAGCAATAGTATAGGCAACCAAAACAGAAAACTAACATGGATATATATATATAATTGATAGTCAAAGAAGGAGCCATGCTTCCACTCAAAGTTTGAACTTATACATACCCTCTTAACTGAACAATTATTTGGTGGTTGAAAAATATATTACGTAAGGCAAAGACATACAATGTGAAATTATTTTTGTCACTTGGATTGTATTTATTTTTGATTTGATGTGATTCATATATATATATATATACTTGGGATTTATGATGAGGCAATTACAGTTAGCCACACGACTCGTGAACTGATGATAAGGACATGCGGCGCATCTCTAACTTAAAGTCTTCATTGTGTTCCCCTTTTTACGGTTAGTGAGCAATCCAACTAACCGTACCATTTTCAATTGTAACGTCAATTATTATGTGACTTAATTAAAAAAATTCATTTTAAGCTAAAAAATGGATTTGTCATATGAATCATGGTTGATTATGATAATAGAGGCCCACATACTAGCTAGTTGTAAGAAGAATATGTTACGACCGGCTGCTATAGGAAAGAACCTTGACAAGAAAGTATATTACTCGATCCACTGTGTATAAAGAATACTATGTCTCTGACTCTGATGGTGGAAATCAGGGTAAGGGACACCAAGTTCAAGATTTCACATGGCTTTTGTATTGTATCTTTATAATTTCCTGTATCCTTCACTCCATTGGTCACCAAACTGAATCCACTGTTGTTCCCGAGAACACTGCTATCCTTAACTTTTTTGAGTTACAATATTTTTGGCATATCTAGTTCGTCTTCTCTTCCTCACCCTCAGATACTCATATCCGCACACTTAAATCATGCCAGTTAAAAGTATATTCTTTATCACTATGCGTGAGTTAATAGGGTGTGTATTTGGTTTCACCTTAAAGAAATTAAAGTAACTAAACGCAAATCTCTCCGCACACACAATTATTTATAGTCATTAAAATATGACTTTTTCATGTTTAAACACATTCTGTATTTAATTTTTATCACGTTATAAACATGAATATCAACCAATGTTAAAATACTGTTAATTTATATCTACATTAAACACAGGCTAAATCAAACATATGTACACAAGTTTGATTTAGCTAGCTCTAAGTTTAAATTTTGGATATAAGCTGTATCAAATATTTAGATAATTATATTCTTTAAATTAAATAAATAAATAAATAAATATTGGATAAAAAGTCATATATACTTAATTTTATTTTAATTTTTTAAAATGATCCATAAATAAAAAAATTTCTAAAACGATATTTAAAAAAAGGGAGTAAAATGTCTGAACAATTATTATAACCATAATGTTATAAGTATAAGCAAAATTTTACTATGAGTTAATTTATTGAGGTTCGTGGTGTAAAGTGGTGCTATACTATAGTAAAAGATGGACTTCAATTATATATACACCCTCCCTCTCAGTTGAATTTAACTTGTATCTGATACGAGCGGTAACAAGAATATTGGAAAAGAAATACTATATAAATTGAGAATTCATGAAAACATAAATTGATCATTAAAAAATATGTTAAATATATACATCAATTATATATATTCGCTTATATTGCTGCAAAACCTCACGCAGTCAACCAAAACCATCGATATGATGGGGAGCGAAGAAAATGAAGGAATGAGAGGGAAAAAAAAATGATTAATATATATGTGAAATTAATGTCTGTAAAGTTTAGGAGAAACTTTTTCTATATATTACTGTATTAACTTTCACACACTAACAAACTCATTTTGTATTTTTCGATTGTCTAAATCAGCTGTTGAAGTCACAGCAGTTTATAATTATCATAATTTTTCGAGTTATATTATTCATACAACGTATTTATATAATAACTCATACAACATACATTTTCTTTTTATATTTCTCCATTACATCATCTATCAAATCTCACGCTTCACCATATATATATTTGTACGATTAAGTACAGTCGAGAGACAAGAACCAACAAAGTTGACGCACCATTTGCATTGCAACTGCGCGCAGCATAAAACATCTGTCTTTCACTATCCGCATGCGCATGCAAACGTGCGTAGGAATCAATCTGTTTCTACTTTGTCGTATTAGCTTTGGATTAATCAAGATTAAATGCAATGCAATGATGTGAAATAAAACTAATAGATTTTATTAATTTAAATATTTAACATAAAATTATATGAAATACAAAAATTTTTATTTCATTTTATTTAATATTCTTTTCTTTTTCTAATTCGATATATATGATAAAATCCATTTTTTTGTTAGTTTTCATTTCACTGTAAAAATTGTCAAGTAATAGAATAATTATTATTTTTTTTTATTTTTTCTCGTTCCATTTCCTTTTATATATATACCACAAACGCACACTACTAAATATTCAATCATAGTCCAAAAATTTAAATTATTGAATAATGCTATTTTCCATTAATTTTGAACAAGAAAGTGATACAATTGGATCCATCACTTTATCAAATTCTAAGGTGGTGTCAATTCTTTGAATTGATCATCTACAATAGATCTACAACTACAACTCTATACAATTGTGGGAGTCACAGTAGTCGATCTTTTCCACTCCACCAATCGCCGCAAAAATTGCTCAACCTGTAAATAAACATAAACATATATATTGGTTATATACATTGCTCAGATTCACCATTCATTCATATTAAAGATACACAAGATTGATGCTTGAATTAACTAAACATATATATATCCCTAGCTAGATAGGCATTTAAAAAAAAGACTTGCCTGGGATGGATCTTGCAAGGTGTAGGAAGCATCTGTTTCTTTTGGAACTCTAGAAACAAGAATCCCAATCCCCTGACCCCTTCTGCGTAAAACCTGATGAATATATTATATCCACAAGTCAGTCAACATATATATAATTAAAAATAGTAAATATTCTTTCAACTAGCTAGGTGGGGGCATAATTGTTACCTTAAAAGCATCTTCATCAGTTCGATCATCACCAATATAGATCGGAAATACGTCATTAGAATTCTCGTATCCTATAAAATAACATTACAGTTAGTGAATTAGGACATACTAGTAATTAATTAACATAGCAATTAATTAAGACTAATTTAATTTATATATTCACCTAGTGATTCTAACAAGAATTCAAGTGCCCTGCCCTTGTCCCATTTGATGGTTGGTCGAATCTCTAGCACTTTTCTTCCTTGGGTTAGCTTAAGTTGTGGGTACTCATTAAGCACCAATCTAACTTTCTCCGCCAATGGTGCCCAACTCTGATGAGGGAAAAAAAAAAAAAAAACAGAGGTGGGGTTAGAATGGGTGTTATATTATATTATGTTATGTTAATTAATTAATTAATAGTGTGTGTTTTGGCGTGTGCGTGTGGGTTTGGTAAATCTACAAATTGAGCAATTATATAGTATTACTATTATGTTGAGTGTTGACTGTTACCTTTTCGTCAACACAACGGAAGTGCACGGACAAGCAAAATTTGTTGTTCTCTACCTTAGCCCCTGGGACAGACTTTGTTTTTTCTAGCAGTATTTTGTACACCTGAAAAAAATTTATTTTCATAAAGTACGAGCCAGTTAATATTCCATTAATTCCATGTGTAGTGTAATACTAGAGATTTAAAAAATACTAACACGAACCTCATCGATCATTGGTAGAAATTGAGTCGCAGGTTGGAACCGCAGTGCTTCATTATTATTACCCTGAAACAAAGCAACAAATCACAAAGCTAAGTAGACAGAACATAAAAGAGGATAGAATCTTGAATTATTTACAGAAACTAACTCTTTCTCTCACTTTCTCTGCACTTGGGCTTTTTGTTGGCCCCATAATGTCCATTCCATGGCTTGCTGCATAGTACAATTCTCCTAATTTTACAAAGTTAAATACCTGCAAAAACAAAATCACAATAAGTAATACTAAATCATGATCACTTTGAAGAAAAAGTAATGTAATGTAATGCACCTTGTCTCTGCATCTTCCAGTAACTATGGCAGTGGGAAAATGTCTTGCTATGTCCTTAAGCGTTGCTCTCATCTGATTTGAGAAAATTAGTCAGAAAAATAAGCTCTGTTTTGTATTGATATTGAAGAAACAGAGAGATAAAAAGGGGAACCTTTCTTGTCATGAAAGCTTTATCTGGATCTGCAACAATCGGAGAGAGAGTTCCATCGTAGTCAAGAAAAATCACAATCTGTTTTCTTTTTGAGTTATATGTTATCTGATCAAACTTGTTCAGCGCTGAAGGATGATAAAGCTGCAAACAGAAACAGAGTAAGGTCAATCATTGATACATAACAGAACCCAAAAAAATAAAAAATAGAATTAAATTAATTTGAAGATGCTTACAATCCAAGAACTCGTTTCTTGGTTTTCTGAAGCAGTTAGGTTAGATTTGACACGAGTTGGAGAAGAAGCTCTCATTGAATCAATCCAGGTGTTAACTTTAGAACCTTCCAACCTTTTCATAAAATTTTTGTTTGGAAAGCCTAAGAACCCACCAAGAACAGCAAGAGATTCAGTTGGTAACACGGGTGAGTTTGAAATGGAAGCTGCCACGGCAATAAGCGTTGTCATACTAATACATGACTTGATTTCAGGAGTCACCACATTCTGATTCGTCATTTTATCTTCCCTTCAAAGTTCAATGCTCAAAAGCTTAATTATAGGATTGGAAGAAGAAAGTGTGCAAGAAACAGAGTAGAGAAAAATAAGAAGATTGTGAGTTTAGTATGTGACTTCTTGTTCTGCTCAATGAGGGTTTTTATAGAAAGAAAAAAGTTGCTGGAAGGAACCCAAAAAAAAAAGAAAAATCAAAATGGGTGTTTTTTATTTTTTCACTGGTTGGCTAGTTGGAGTGACAAAAACGAGCCAGGGGTGTGTGGTCAATTTATAAACTTAGGTTTCAAGGCACAAACCGACGAAACAACCACTTCTCTATGTACTTTTCAGCAACTATACTAAATATGCAAATGGAGGGGCCACCATCATCCCACCGCAAAGCTTCTTTTTTTATTATGCTGTGGAAAAGAATGCATAATAATATGGAACCTTCACTGAAAGGATCATGTAATTTCGAGCATGTTTGAATAATACTTTCATTCCACTTGGAAAACTACTTTTTCCTATTTTTACTTTAATTGACTCACACTACTTAATATCATAATTCAATATGATTTTGTTAAGTATGTTCTTTGCAGATGAAACTCAATTTACGCTTCTTAAACTAGAGTTTCAAGGATATAAACCAGGACTCAAACATGTACTTTGTAATATTTACCACTTTTTTGCTTTATCATGATGTCCAAGTTAAAAGGACATCTTATTTCAAAAGCAGGACACCAATGCTTTTGATTGTTTTTATCAGAATAGATTCTTAGGTTTATGAGGTTTACTTAATTAGTTAATTCAATTAAGTCCATGATCTAAATTTTTTTGTGTTCAGTAAATTTAACAAAAAAAATTGATAAGGGTAAGTGAGATTTTAAATAAACGATATGAAAATCAGGTTTTGTAGTTTTGACTGAGGGAGCAATGGAATGATGAAACAGAAAGCGATTTTCCTGTTTCTGTCCTATGCACAACTAGAACTTTTGAAGTAGCATTATCATAGGACAGGGGAAGGGGAAGGACCACATAATTTACTTACCCTACTCTAATAATTTTAACTGTCATGAGCATCATGAGTTAAGAATTAATGCTAGCTACTTGCTAGTTTATTTGAATCTTGCTAACCATAACATACAAAGATGGTTCGACCAACACAAAATCCAATTGCAAAATTGAGAGAGAAACAAAGTTAGAAAATCAGTTTATGGGTATATGTTCATACACCTTGGGGGATTGGACAAATAATTGAGTTCCAACTTAATCTTTTTGTTTCATTAATTTATTATTTGGTATTCAATGCATTCACAACACAAACAGTTTGGAAGGAAAAGATGGAGAAGGGTTGTAGAGAGACAGAATGATACTTGAAAAGGAAGATATATTATATCGTGGATTGTTGGATATATACTTTTCACATTTAGATATTATTTTGTGTGAGACAAAAGATTTGAATCATGATTTATTGATTCACAAATTTTAAGATATTTATCATATACTTTATCTTTTATTTTGTTCTGTTTCCATAAGATTTAATTTTAAAATGTAACATAGAACAAGTAATGTTGTGATGTCCAATCTATATTTTTTATCAAATCAAATGTACCCTATATAACAACTTGGTATTTGGTTGTGCAATCTTCAGCAAAGACTATGGTCTATGAAGACCAATATCTTTTGCTTGACTTACATTCATTTGAGGCATTTGTTTATTTCCCTTCTTTTTCTCCCTTGCATTGATTTCACAAATGGGACCTTTTTGTCCGACTTATGAAGGTATTCCATATATATATTTTTAAAATTTTCATAGCTCTAGGTAACCACATTCCTAATTTCAATTCTTCTTGGCTACCTTATTACAATTAGATACCGAAAGAAAGATTCCTAGTATGAGCTATGGACCAATAATAGATGCACCCCATAATCGCCCGTTGTATAGTTTCTCTGAAACAAAAAACAAGCAACTTCTACCTAACTTGTCTTAGTACACTTCAAAACCAGCGGCATAGATACTTACTTTTCTTCTTTACTTTCTTTTATTCTCTCTTTTCGTCTTCCATCATTAAATTAATGATAGCTAGTTATATAACTATAAACATATAAAGAAGGCCATTCAGCTTTTACTTCATGCAGTACAGCCATGTAGTAGTACTCTTGTCATTGCTTACATCTCAATTTTGATTCTTCCAACATTCACCAAGAACTTCAAGAAGCATGCATATATAAGGGAAAAATAATATTTTTGACACCACATTTTTTGCTGACAGGGGTAGAGAAGAGAAATGGAAAGAACAAATAAATAAATAAAATAATAGATGTAATAAATCATATGATAAAAAAGAAAAATAGAAATTAAATTAAAAACAAGTGTGGAAGAAAGTTTTAAGAGATACGAGTCTTTGTATTACAAATATGCAGTACAATGTACCATATGTATTGGGGTTTACTTTAATAAGGTGCATTTGCTTTGTTAAAACAACAAATGACTGAACAGTAGAAAAATACTTATTTTATGTTTAATTTTAAAATATCATTGAACAAAGAAATAATGGAAGGTTAAGTACAAAATAAAAGATTTAAAATTTGTCACTGGATAAACTGTAGGAATTTTTTTTTTCCTAATGTACAAACATCACCTAATAGTAAAAAATTAATATCCAACTTTCTCTCTCTCCTTAGTGACTCTCTTACTTGGGTCCCCTTCTCCCCCTCAATCCCCTGCTTCATCCTATCTTCCTCTTCTCTTACTCAAAATTATTTTGATGTGTATCAACCTCAAATAATAGATAGAATAAAAAGTTATATTATGACTTAACTACTTGTATTGTGTTGTTTTACTTGTGTTCTACCTTACTATATATGTATCAAATGCATCTTTAGGAAGAAAAATGTACAATTATAATTATTGATTAAAAATATTAAGAAAGTGTGTGTTATGAATTTTATTATTTTGTTATACATTATATGTATTTTATTATAATTTTGATAATTAAGTTTTTCATTGATAGATACAACATAGTATATTTTTTCTCTAAAGTGCATTTCCATTTTAGAAAAGCTAATTTTATAATCAATTTATGAAAAAGCCTCTTTTGTGATTACTTTTAGTTGTGTCCCTAAAAATATCATATATATTCTACTAATTAAATATGATTGTATTGATAAAATAGTGGTTGGTCGCATTGAAAGTGGATTGTGACCCCGGACGGACTTTATATGTAAGGTTAAGGGTTTGAATCCCGGAGTCACATACGTCATTTTTTGAAGAGCTTTACCTAATTACTACTCTCGATCCAAGAGTTAAATACACAACTATGTCTGTGAGAGATTTTAGGTTAAAGACAAAAAGTGATTATATTGTCACCCTTTTGATCTATATATATAGTTCAGATGATTTAGAAATCAACTATTAATTAACTTATCAACTATTTTTATCAAATATAGCTTTAGTTGTTTTATCTATAGGTTTGCAAAAAATTTGCGTCCAATAGGATTTGAACCTATACCAAAGGTTTAGAAGACCTCTGTCCTATCCATTAGACAATGGACGCTTTTCTTTTTTCTTTCACTTTTAACTAAAGTTTCGTTAGTTAAAAGTGAAAGAAAAAAGAATTCTTAAGAATACTCTATCTATAAAATATAGTATTTATAAAATATAAAAAAAATCACACATATATATATAGAATAATAAAATAAATAATCAAAATAGACTAAAAAATCAAATTCATTCAATTAAAATTGAATATAACGAAATTCAAAAATGTAAATGAATAATTAACAAAATGTAAATGAATAATTAACAAATTTACTAAAAAAAAGAAATTCATTCTATAATAGAAAAAGATAGATTCCATAGTTATTTCATAGTAAATTTGTAGTCAATTAGTGTACTTTACACTATTGATTCATAATACATTTGAGCTGTGAGTAGATTCTATAATACTTTTTATTGTTCTTGTTGAAATAGTAGGCACAAAGCTATTAAATTTAGAACAACAATATATTTATAATTAGACATCAATTTATTCTATTCACTCATTTAACACGTTTCATCTATTTTTATCTCTCTCCGGATATCTACACTAATTTGAGTGTTTTATTTAGGGTTCAAGAGGTAATCCTGTTCGAGCCGGAAACATCCACATCATGGTGGGACTAGCTCTCCCAGCAGGAATTTTTTCCATTCACAAGACTTGAACCCGAAACCTTGCTTAAGGGGAATCAAACACGTACCACTTGAACCAACCCCCGTTGATAAACAAGGCACTAATATATATATATATATATCCTAATATTTTTCCTTTCTCATACAGAGGTCAAATTTTAAGCATTAGTATATGTTTTCAGGTTATGGCAAATTCAAAAGGTTTGCATGGCTCGAGTAAAATAAAATTAAAAAGTCATATAACCTTTCCTCTTGCGCCTTCTTGTTCTTTCCATATCTACAAATTCATAGCCCACGAACAGTCAAATTTGGATGCCTTGGAGATTCTTCCAAGCTATAACTTCCATGTAAAAAGAGTCTACATTAATTAATTTTAAAATAATTATTATTATGTCCTTACACATGAGAAGATGAAATAAGGGATTGTCAAAGGTATTACCCAAGCTAAGGGCATATTTGGTTTCCATTTTCATTTCTTGTTTTTGTTTTCTGTTTCTTGAAATTTTACAAAGGAAAAACTGGAAATATGGGAAAATGACGATTTTTTGTTTCCAACATTTTCAGGTTTTCCTTTGTAAAATTCCAAAAAATAGGAAATAGAAACATGAAATAAAAATGCAAATCAAACCTGCCTGAATCCTGGGAGGTAATGTGAGAGTATTATCACTGATCCTGATTCATTCTAGGTTACTCTTGTTCCTCTTTCAAGATCTGGTTTTTATGTGTTTCCAATTCCATTAAGTCATGAGGGAACATAATAGGGCAGCATTGAATATGAAAACAAAATTGAAGTGGACCAAGCTGCCATAACTGGGGTGGACTTTGGAGTCCCTTTTGAATCAATTGTTTGTCGCTGTTCTTAAAGAATGTGAAAAAAGTCAAATAATCTGACTAAGCAAAGTCTTAATGTTGCTTCCAAAAGAAACCAAAGCTAGAAATTTAATAGCTAAAGGTCCAAAAGAATTTTAGCAACTATGATGCTTTTTTACTTTCCCTAGTACTTGGCTGCTTTTCTTATGTGTAAATTTTAGGCTGTTCCCCCTCCTACCCCTCATCGTTTTCTTTTCTGCATAAATATCAATTTTCCCGGAAAATAAATAAATAAAAAGGAGAAGGAAAAATGACATGGCTTTTGATTTGATTGATCCGGTGTGGGACCTGTAAAAGAGTATATTGTAAGGATATGGCCACGTGTATCTATCGTGTCCACAATGCAATTGGGCTATTCAGTTGGCTGATTCCATTGGGTAGGAACTAGGCATGAAGATCTTTTACCATTACCTTAACACACCATATCTTTCGTCTCTCTTTCCTTGGTATTATTATATATGTGTTTTATTTTGCTATGGGATTAGGATGGCCTCTTTGAGTTATGTGAAATTTTGTAGATTAATGTAAATTAGTTATATTATAAAAAAATTGACAGACATTTGATCTTTTTTAATAACTTCCCAACAAACTCGAATAAATAGCTCTTTAGTTACAACTATATCATTATTAATCACAAGAGAAGTGATGGAATAACTTATTAATTAATTGACGGCATGCGAGAACTCTTTTAAGGTTAGCCACTTGATAACTTGTTAATTGACATATATCCCTCTGATATTTTAATAGGATTCATAGAATGGGACGAGAACATATTGCTTTTTCTCAGTAATTATTGTATGAAACAAGTGGATTTTTTTTTTCTTATCTATGATTTGGTCATTTGAGGACACGTGAAGGTGTATATCAAATGGAAAACAGAATCCTATATTCGTGTCTATTTTGTTTGATAAAAACGCAGGTGCATATATTTTATTTCATACACATGAGAAAAAGGTAATAGAGATACCCGCCATATTACTCAAAACCGAGCAATTGAATTAACCTGGTGACTGATACGAGCTTAGACTGTGGATTCATTTAATTAAAAGGATAAGTTTTTTCTGTGTGTAACTTTTTATCACAAAATTCGAATATAAGATCATATCCCAAAAAAACAAATCAAACTCTTTATTACCTGAACCAACAAAGCAATCATTTCTCAGTAGATAGATTTGTTTATATTATAGATTAGCAAGTATATCATGCATTACATGAATAATTTTGTAAAATAAAAAAATTAAAATATAAAAATGTAATATGTTTTAATATTTTAATTTATAAAAGATTAATTTAATTATGATTTATAAATATTTTATTTTGTTTAAAATTAATTGATCGAAGAAAATATAGGGTGATTTTATGTTACTTGGGTGAATGAAAAAAAAAGAAAAAGAAAAAGTCTTACAGCTTATTTACCTCGTGATTGTTGAAAAATGAGTTAGAAAAAGAAAATTAATTATATTTAACATAAAATATGTTTCTAGTCCATGAAATATAATAAAAACTTAATTTTAATTCCTATAATTTAAAATCGGTGATTTTGATCATTTAAAAACTAAAAGTATATCAATTCAGTCTATATTGCGCAATTTTTCTATAAATTGTTATGAATTTGCTATGAATTTTTATCATTGAGTACTAAAAAGGGGTATTTTCACTTTTGAGGCACAAAATCTACCGATTTTAAATTTCATAGACTAAAATCAAATATCAACTATATATCCGAGACTAAAAACATATTTAACTAACCCTTATATTTATATTAAATATAAGTAAATTTGTTATTTGATACAAAATCATGTTCCCTTTATTTTCTTCCCATTTTGAGAAAGAAAAAAGGTGAGATTTTATTTGTTCTCTTCATCATAATTTTCTCTCTTTAAACAAATGATTAAAAACACTTTGATTTTTTTTCACTTTTAATTTTTTTCCTTCTACTTTTCTATTAGAAAAGATTCTAAATTATAGATTAGATTTGCTCATTTTGTGTTCAAGGTAATTTATAATAAAAAATTATTGAAAAATGAGAAAGTTATTTCTAAAAACAATAAAAATCAAACATGCATTTTACAAAATAATTTTAGGTTTATTCGTTGATAAATATATTTTAGGTTTATTTTGTACCATGTGATATGTATTTAATTATAGGCCAATGCTAGCATGAATCTCCCATTAGGTGACTCATGGGGTGAATCACCCTTTTTCACCGTTAGATTTAAACGGATTGGTAAGATATGTTATAGGCAACCGGTGGGTGATATGATCCCTAAATATTTTGCATAATAATCCCTAAATACTTCAAAATTTTGTGGGTGATCCTCTTATGTTTGTATGTTTCCAGTGAGGTATCATTAGCATATCTTTCGGCGTACACACTTCCAACAAATCTATCTCTATCGTGTGCTAGTTACAACCATGTTGTGCGGTTATCAATTTTTTTTATTGCCATGAAGTGGGTGGTTGTCATCGCAAACTCCAGTTGGTCGTCACTGCCATGAAGTGCCCAATTGGTCCAATGTGGTAGTCGCATTCTTACTGCAAACGTGCATTTTAATGAATTGATTCATGTACCTTAAACAATTGAAATTTGTGTGAGATTATTATAAAAAAGGAAACCCTATTTCTAATTCCCTAATCAAACCCCCCAAAATCTCAATCCCAATCCAAAATTGTGAACAGTGCGGTGTTGCTATAGTTGAAATTGGAGGCATGTACAATAGTCTCTATCTCGTTGAAATTAGAGGCCGTACGGTGTTGGCGGTAGCGAGTAGGCATCGGAGGAGGAATAACCGAAGAGCCAGGGGCTCACCACCACGAGGTACCCAAAGTGGCATGTTGATGAAGAGGATGGTCATTGATCCGGCTTTTTGACCGTACAGGGGTCAAAAATAAAATTAATTGTCGAAATAATGTGCCCTGAAAAGAAATTGCTTTGTCTGGGGTGAAGGAGTCAGAGTTAGGCCAAGACGCTTGGTCCATTTGCGCCTCCCGTAAAGAACTTTAAGTAAAGCGCCTAAGGCAAGAGCGCCTCACGTTTGGAAATAGAAAAAAAAAATAAAAGAGTGGGTTTTTGTTTGTGGTAGTAGGGCGCAGGGTAGGGGGAATATGTGCAGGGTAGGAGGGGGATAGGGATGCAGGGGAAGGCAGAGGTGTGCGGGGTTTTTGTTTGTGGTAGTAGGGCACAGGGTAGGGGGAATATGTGCAGGGTAGGAGGGGGATAGGGATGCAGGGGAAGGCAGAGGCGTGCGTTGAAGGGAAGCGTCTGACTCTCAGGCGCCACATGTGCATGGCGTAAGGCGCTGGAGGGTCAAGCTTCTTCAGTGCTCCCCACGAGCTGACAAGACCAATCAATGACAAGTTGTCTCGCGTGAGATTCGGGAATCTCTCCCTTGGGAAGGCGCGAGGAGCAGGGGCGCGTGAGATTCTTGGGAATCTCTTGAAGGCTCTTTTTGACCGAAAATCTGGTGAAAATTTCACCCCTTGCATCTATATATAGGTACGTATGTGTAGTGTAGTGTGGTAATGTTAGTTAATTGAGTTTTGAGAGATTGAGTGAGTATTCTGAAGCTTTGTTTATTTTGAATCATTTTGTATTGCAATGGCTTGTGAAAGAGTTATTCATCCTGGTCCAAAAGATAAATCACTATTGCGTCTACAAGATGTCCATGTTTCTGAGTGCATTTGGAACGGTGAAAATGATAGAGTGTTACATGTTAGGCGAGCGGGCGACCGACAAATGCGTGGTAAGCTCATTCCTCCTCAAATTATACCTCTCCTAAGGCAGTCCGAGTTTTATGGTGTGTCTCAACTTGATTTTTTTCAAGTTGAGCATACATTAATATCGGCTCTGGTAGAACGTTGGAGACCCGAGACCCATACTTTTCACATGCCATCGGGGGAGTGCACCATTAGTTTGCAGGATGTTGCCATACAAATGGGCCTCAAAGTGGATGGTGAAGCGGTTACCGGCGTAACATTTGGTAACTGGCAGCCCCTAGTACATTAGTTGTTGGGGGTAGCCCCGCCCGAGGAGGAGCTGAACGGTGGTAGACTTAGAGTGAAGTGGCTTGACCAACATTTTGGTGATTTCGCGCTACACGCCCACAATGAAATTCAAGTTCAAAGATTTACTAGAGCCTACAATTTATGTATAATGGGGGGTTTATTATTCCCAGATCATTCAGGTCACTTTGTATCCTTGAGATATTTACCGTTGCTTGCGGATTTAGAGGTGGCCGGCACGTATAGTTGGGGGTCCGCAGTGCTCAGTTATTTGTATCGTGAATTATGTAAGGCCACCGATTATGCCCGAAAGGAGATTGGTGGGGCCTGTGTACTTGTACAGCTGTGGGTATGGTCACGTTTCCCTTGCATTGCGCCTCAAGCACCTGATATGGAGCAAGATGATTTGCCGCTCGGTGCACGGTACACAATGCTCTAATAATTTATTATTTTTTCAGTTTAAATATATGATTTATAAGTATGTGATATGTATTTTGTATTTATGGTAATGAGCAGGTGGAGTGGTGGTCAGACATACATTGTTCACCACAAGTTAGTTGCTGACTACAGACTCATTTTCGATAAGATGGAGTTAACAGATGTTAGTATTTTTCCCTAGTCTCTACATAAATAAATGTCACACAAAATTAGCTCATTCTTTTTCCATGTAGGTTGTATGGGTACCATATACTCAAGAAATAATGGGTCAACTTCCACCATACTGTTTGGAAGGACATCAGATATGGACAGCAATGGTACCACTTATATGCTTCCATATTGTCGAGTGACATCAACCTGACCGATGCATGCGTCAGTTTGGCATACAACAACATATTCCCCGACCTCCCTCCCAACCAGATAAGTTACACGATGTAACATTAAAAGGAAAGGGTGAACAAAATTGGCGTTTGAAACATGCCATATATATTCAACAATGGGATGACAGATGGAATTACATATGGACCAATGCACCAATGGAAGGGGATATATCATCTAATTCTGAGTATATGGTCTAGTATAAGAATCACACTAGACGTTGGATTACTCAAGCAGC
Organism: Sesbania bispinosa; assembly: GCA_026901365.1. Classification (NCBI taxonomy): domain Eukaryota; kingdom Viridiplantae; phylum Streptophyta; class Magnoliopsida; order Fabales; family Fabaceae; genus Sesbania; species Sesbania bispinosa. The sequence continues at coordinate 903,370 of QLOH01000239.1, forward strand.
CGCAAAAACTGGTAACATGGTAAGAATATTTGTATGTGTTTTTATTTATATACAATTTCTTGTTTTTAAATTTTTGAATTTTTAATTTATTCGTTTGCTTTGCATTTATAGGAGGATAGCTTGGAACGAATGTATTTCACTGTGACAAGTGAAGGAGAAAGTTGCTTCTCATTTGAGAATATGAGATCCGAGATCCGTCATTGTATGCAGATTTGCAAACAAATAGATCGGATCAGTGTGTCGGCAGTGTCGGCGCCGTCCCCTTTCCAACCTGCACCTGAAGCACAAGTATCTGATGACATTCCTGTTGGACGAATCGAAGGTCAAGGACTACATCGACGTCGACGGAGAGTGGGTCATGAACAATTAACAATTCCTCCACCACCAATGCAGTTATCGGCAAATTCCTAGCACCTTTCAGTATCTTGTTCACCGCCTCTGACAAATTTGTTGTCATGTGCCCATATCTGCGTCCTCCGTAATCATGTGCCAAACTCCATTTTTCTTTTGAGATTCCATCAATCCACCTTTGGATTTCGGGACTTACTTCACGAAACTTGTTAAGGTTCCTTTCAAAATAATGAACACATGGTGTATACCCTGCATTAGGAAAGAATCCGATTATACATGTAATACAAAAATAATAACAAACCAAAATATATGATAGGCTTTTTTACCTAGTTTCAGTAACTCTGCTTTCAATTTTGTATTTTTAAACTTGTGGTTGAAATTACTGGCAATATGGCGAATGCAATAAACATGATATGCTTTTGGAGGTTGCCACGCAGGGGACCTTCCGACAGCTGATTTAATGCTTGCATGTCGATCAGATATGAGGCATATACCTTCCTTTTGTGTGACATGTTCACATATATTACTCAGAAACCACGACCAAGCCTCTAGTGTCTCCACTTCAACAATAGCAAATGCAATTGGCAATACACAAGTATTTCCATCTTGACTTGTAGCTATTAATAGCGTACCTCTGTATTTCTCGTACAAGAATATCCCATCAATCTGTATAACTGGCTTGCAATGATTGAATGCATCACAACATTGTTTGAATGTCCAAAATACTCGGTGAAAAGTACGGAACCGAGGGTCCACTTGATTGTCAAAGACAAATTCCTTTGTCTCAATTTTATAACTTGATCCTGGGGAATACAACAACATCTTCTCCAACCATTGAGGCAATGCTGCATATGACTGGTCCCAGTCGCCATACACCTTCACTATAGCTTTTTGTTTAGCTTTCCAAGCCTTTCTATAAGAGATGGAATAACCAAATTGCCCATTAATCATTTCTTGTATCATTGCAATGGGGACCGATGGATCTACGCCGACCATTCCTACATTAGGCCATGTATTCATAATTAGTATAAAAAATTTGACTATCCAAAAAAATTGTATCAAATGAAAACATCATACCGTAGATGCAGGAGGCCACAAAGTCAGAATCCAATTTTTTGTGATCTTGAGATAACATTGCATTCATACATGTATGTCGACCACCCCATTTAGAAATGACCCATTTATTTGAGTTTTTACCTATCATTGCTCTCATCCGCCACGGACAACCTTGTGAATAGTTTGGACACTTCAAAGTCAAATAAGTTAGCTTTGACTCCACCACAAAAAATGTCTGGTGTATCTTCATTGAGTAGTACTTCACAGCAATCTGGACAGCCTGTTTGCTATCAAATTGTAATCCAACATACAATTCATCTCCTAATCGCCATGATCCAGGAACTTCCAACCCACCAAGCTGTATCTCTTCATCAGGGTGCTCCCAATTTACAAACTTATAATGCGGGGTTAAATTCCAATAAGGATCTACTGTTGCACCTATACATATAAAAAATTGCATTCAGTAACGATGGCAAAACAAATAGGAAAATTAACATATTAGTAACTATTTACCTTCTTGACATTCATTGTGTTCACGATAAAACAATGAATCCGGTGAATTCACCGTAAACGTCGGGAGCATGACATGATCAGTATTTGCATCAAAGTCTTCCTCAACATCTGTATCAGATGAATCCCCCTCAGGGACTTCGACTTCCTCATTCAAATCGTCACTATCCTCGCACCCCATGTTCATATCCATGTTAAAAAAAACATCATTTTGTTCACCTTCAGGTTCCGCATTGTTGATATCCTCATCGACCGTTACACCACCAGATTTATGTATGCATTGATCTTCAATCCCCAATGACAATTGAGTATCCAAATGAAAATGTTCTTCAGGTAATGATGAACTGCCAACATTGTCAATGTCTGCATATAATTCAAGCACTGTCATCAACGACTGCTGCTCAAAAGCTTGGACCATACATTCCACATCTTCATCGTCACATATCCGAAGACCTGTATATCTGGTTGGATTTTGTGATACTAAAAATCTACACGTCAAAGTAGAAACAGTTTGATTAGTTGAAAGATTTAATTTTTTAAAAATCTTTCTTTTCAACAAATCAAAACTGATTCCACGTTTTATCTGAATAGATCTCTTTTCACCTTCAAACATTATACCCTCAACACCTTCATATTTTCTACCACTCCAATAAACAAAAGTAATAATTTGGCTCATTTTTCAAATATCAAAATACAAACACAATTTATACCAACACAAACAACTAACAATTATAATAGAAGCACACAGACAGAATAACGTTGCTACCTTATGAAATTCTTCACAGCTCTATTTATACACTCTTAAAAGCCTCATTACAATGCCCCAGATACACACTCAAACGAATATATTCGCGGCAGGGGTCCGGTGACTGATGGATAAGTTGGAAGCGCGTGACAGAAAGGCGCCACATGTAAGGTGCCAAACCTCCAGCGCCTTGTGTCCAGATGACATAAGGAGCTAGACCCTTTAGCGCCTCCCATGTAAAGCGCTCGAGCCTTTAGCGCCTCCTACCAGTCTCCTTAACGTAAGACGCTTTCTCCATTAGCGCCTTCTACCAACCCAAGCCGCGCTGTCATTCTCCACCCCAGACAAGGCAAATAATCTTTCAACCACATTATTTCGACAATTAATTTTATTTTTGACCCCTGTACGGTAAAAAAGCCCTTTGATCCACCTTGCAATTTAACAAACTTTCTGGGAAAAAAATAGTAAATTATACTAATATGTGAGTAACAGGTGAGAGACGGGCTATTACAAGTCTTAGAGGTGTACTAATATGTAAATCACCCATGAAGGAGATCTACCGTAGCCTTCACCTTAATTATAACTAATTAAAACATATGAAGATAAATTAAAAAATTTCATGAATAACGTAAAAAATGCATTTTTGTTTAAATATCATTAAAAAATATCTTTAAAATAAGAATTGAGAATTGTTTTTTTATAAAGAAATATTTTTAAAAATAGCTTTTTAAAAAAACTACCCTCACTATATTTTAATTTAAAAGTAGTTTTTAAGTTAAATATATCTTATTATCAATTTACTTGACAACTTTAGTTTTACTTTTTAAATCTCTTATTGATAGCTTTAATAGGTCTTCTAAGTTACTCATATTATTACATGTGTGTGTTTTTGGAATTCGGATTTGGCGTAGTTATTATTTTATGTATTTGGTGCTATCATGAAATTTGGGTCATCTGATTTTAATTGGATGACTCAGATGTCGTGATGCTTTTTCAATATCGATTTAGTATCTTGGTATCTAAACTGTTATTAAAATCGGATGACACAAATTTTATGACAGCATCAAATACACTAAAAAAATTATTTGCACCAAATTCGGTTTGGGTCGGTGTTTTTGTATGGATATCCATAAGTTAATATTGTACGTGCTTATTTTGCTTGGTTAAAATCTTGAGCAGAAATGTGCGCGTTTATTTGCAATTTATGTGATTTGAGATTTTATCATCCTATTTGGTTGCATTTCATTTCAACTTAAAGGCAGCTTTTAGGCAGAAAGAATTGATTCAACTTTTGATATATGTAACTTCTCCGGTCACTAGTACTCAATGCAATTATTATATATACTCTCTTTATTCATTTTTATATGTCAATCTTAGAAGAAAAATTGTTTGTTTTTATCGGTTCATTTTAAAAATTTAAGACAACCTATTTATTATTTTTTATTAATTATACCCTTACACCTACCTATTCATTTTTCAAATGATGAAATACTAATTCCTGTCATTTTTATAAAACTCCTTTTGATATTATTGTTTGGTTTTTTTTATAAAAAAATTTAGAAACATTTATTAATTTTTTTTATCTTTATCCTTTATAAATAATGAACCTTTCTAGTTTCTAAAATTTAGTTAATGTGAGAATTTTGATTTTATAAAGCAGAAAATTTAAAAATTAGAGGAAATTCTTAAAAATAAATGTATTAAAATATGTTTGAATCAAAATGAGTCTTATAAATAAAATTGGAGGTAGTAATATTACAAAGAAATAAATGATGAGAGATAAATGGTATAATAATAAACTTAAAAATAGTTTTAAGGAAAACTAGTTAGAGTGTGTTTGGTAAGATATTTCAGCTAGATAAAAGCTGAAATTGATAGCTGAAATTATTTCATTAGTGTTTGGTAAGATAACCTTTTTAGGTAGTTACTAGTTTTTTATTAGTTTTTTCTAGAAGCTACTCGAGGTCATTTTCAACTACTAGCTAATTTCTTTATAATTTTATCCCTCAACAACCCTTTGTAATCATTAATTATTTAGTAATTAATAATAATATCCTTCTATGTTATTTTACTATTTTCTGTTAGCTCAACAACTAGTTTTACCAAATACGTACTTTCAATTAAATTAATTAGTTTTTCATCTTTTAACTAACTTTTCAACTTTTATTTAATTTTTTAATTTTTAATTAACTTTTAAGCTAATTTTACTAAATACACTCTTAATCTAGATGTTATTAATCAAAGTGGATAAATAAAGAGAAATGTAAAACTAACCTCATTAAATTTAACTGAATATGTGCATATACAAGTTCTTGTTACTCTTTCTGATCAACCAAACCCTTTTGGCAATTTTATCTTATATAAGTAAAATTATCGTTTAAAACTATTTTCTGAAATATCATTTTTAAAATTTAATTCTTTTAGAACTATTTTTCAATATAAACAACCCTGAACCCGCATCATCCCTAGCTATGTTACCTTTAAAACAAAATGAAATTGTGGATTTCATTACATTTGCATTTTCAAGATCCAAGGTTTCTAGGATTCCAAAATATATATGTCCTAATTACTGAGTCTAATTGAATATAACTTTTTCTCCCTTTTTTGGCTGCCAATCTAACACACGAAGGTGGCATCCATAGGCCATAGTGTCTTTTGATTTTTGTACATGAGATGCTATAATGCATGAACCTCTTTGGTCTAAGATAGAATCCAATGCGCTTCAAAATGTCCTTTGTGACGAAGAATATGTAGTATCTTTCAAAATAATGTCATAGGTTCCTTGCTAAGGAACTTCTATAGGATAGAATAAGTCGCAGTGGGGTTATGGTCTTGGTCTTGCTTCTCTTCAAGCATAAAGCTTTTTTGTTTTCTTCCTTTTCTTGGTTTAAGTTAAAAGCTCAAGTCCCACTCAAATTTTTTTTTTCCTTCAGCAACACTAGTTCTCTTTACTCTCTCCCTTCAAGAAAACTTTGCGGACGGCAAGTATTGTTCTTATATTGATGACGAAAGATTAATGACAATAGTTGGTTCAATTTTTTACCAAATAAAACAACAAATAATAATTGCATATATATTTCGTATGTGTTACGTACTGGCCAAAAGCCCATTACCCATAAGGTTCAACCCATTTGTAGTAAGCCAGCCCGGACCTACATGCATGTCGGCTGCGCTCCAGTATGCCGATCCTTATCGTGCGGCTGTCACACAAGGAGCACCGGAACATCCCTACACCTCACCCCACGGAGTATAATCTTATGGATCAGGGTCCACGACCCAAATCCCAAGATATTATCCTATAAATACTGTAGACGTCAGATGTCAAGTACGCATTAATTACACATTTATTGTCCCATCTCGGACCCACACTGACTTGAGTGTTGGAGTGCCTTTGCAGGTATCCCCACCACCAGTGTGAACCGAGGTTTGAGATTCGAACCGTAACCAGACCCGTGTTCGACATCCATCCCCTGATCCACATTTGAGATTCTTTTCCGGATCTGGGTTCGACATTCATACACAAACTCACGAACGGTATGTGTATTGAAGAATGACATATAGAAGGAATCCGAATAAGGAATTTCAGTTGTTCTTATTCAATGAACCGAAATAATTAGGCCTTCCCTGGTTTAAGTTTTGGCTTTGGTTTGACATAATGATTGTTAATGTAATTTTCAATCGGGTGAGGTGTGAGAGGTGTTGGTTTATTATTATTATTATTATTTTGTGTAAATCATAGGTATCCCTATTACCCGTTAATTATATTATTTTTAATTCCATTTGAGTTAATTTAAACATAATAATTGATTTTATTTGATATTTCATAACTTATAATAACAAGTGTTAATTGGATGGTATTAGGGGTGTTCAAGACTCGGTCTGTCACTTTGACCCATCCCAACCCGTCCTATTTGGGTTGGGTCTGTTTCTATCCTATAGGAAATGATATAATTAAATCGGGTCTCATCGGGTCTTATTTTTTTACCCGGCATCGGGTTGAGGATGTGTTCGGGTTATTCTTCGGGTTACCCGACCCGTCCTTTATATATAAATATAATATTTATTATTTATAATTTTTTATTATGTAAAGTCCTAACCTTATTTTTTCATTTTAGATAGGTTTTTGAGTCTAAGTTTCCTCTATCTATATTTAAAAATACATTCTATATGTAAAGGTATATGGTGATATAATGTTATTCTTGTTTCAGTAATGTCCCAAACTTTAAAAAAATAAAAAATATTGCATACATTAAGAGAAAATCTATTGTATGCAATATATTTATAATTGTATGAAATATTTTCTTTTGAACATTATTATATGATCATTTCATGATTATATTTAGCTTAAATATCGGGTCAACCCGGTCCTGTTCTACTCATACCCGATCTTAGCTAGACCCGCATATCATCGGGTCTTCTCGGATCTATGGACGGATTCAGATCCATAAAATTGACCCGGTCAAAAATTAGGGTCGAATTAGAGACAAGCAAAACTCGTCCCAACCCGTTCCATGAACATGCACCCCTAGATGGTATAAGGTAAAAGAACTACTTTAATTTGTATACCTTACTAGAAGTATTACAGGGCTCAATGAGTTCATTTTTCAATAATACTGAGAAAATGCCCTACCTAGCTAGCTAATCGAATTGATTGAGAAAATGCCTTGTGAAAGATATGATATTTATTTCAAAACTATGTGGTTGAAATTTACTAGGCGCTGGTCAATTTTATTTAATTTGAAAAAATATTTTATTTTTATTTTCTATTTTTTAATTTAAATTATAAAATACCATATTTTTTCATTTTATTTCCTATTTTTTAAAATTTTATACATGAAATGAAAATAATTTTATATTAATTTTTATTTTTTTTATAAAACTATAAAATGTGAAATAAAATGAAAAAACAAGTAGACATTCTTTATAATTAAAATTAAAAAAATAAAAATAAAAATAAAAACATTTTTAAAAGTAAACTACCCCTTTTCTAAATTTTTATTTAGACGTATTTTTGGGGGAGAAAAGTTTAACTTAAGAATCAAAATTACTTTTGTCACGTCCATACATTTCTTTATTGGGTCATTTTTAATAAATCCTTTTAAGTTTATATCTACTATAAACCATCAATTTTATTAATATAAAAATTAACTTCATTTTATAATATATTATTAAATTTTTTAATATAACTTTAAACTTATTATGATAAAAAATGCACCATAATCCACTTTTTCTATGGTTGATACTTATCATAAAATTGAGCTTCTTTATTGGCTAGCAGTTGTTAACTCATTAGCTCGCTGCAAGAGAGAGTCTATTATTGGGGATTTTGATCCTCTTAAGTGGTGGACTAGTTTTCTAGTAAACTTAACTGTCAAAATAATTAGTAAATAGTTATATAATCTGTAGTTAAAATTGATAGTTATCTCCTTCTAAAGTACATTCGATTTAATTTTTATCCCTAAAAAAATGGTTTTTTATCATCACAAAATAAGAAAATGTAACATTTTAATCCACATAATCAATTTTTGGGTAGCGTTTGGTAAGAACTGAACAAAACAGAATGTAACGGGACAAAAAATGTTTTATGTGTTATGTTTGGTAAACTACAGAACAAAACATGATGATATGTTTTCAATTACATATATATCAATTTATTATTTATTTAAGTATTGAAAAATTTAATATGGGGCGTTGGAATGTGGTAGTAGGGGGTGTAGGGCGGTGGTGGCGATGGTGGTGACGACGGTGGTGGCAACGACGATGGTGGTATAGAGTGTCAAGCGACAATGGTCGTGGTAAAATGTGTTAGGTGTAGAACTGTCAAAACGAGCCTAACCCAGTGAGCCAACCCGTATAAACCAGGCTCACCAGCGGGTTGGGTTGAAAAAATATGGGCTCACTAAACCCTAGGTAAATCTGGCCCGACTCACTTAACCCGTGAGCCAAGGTGGGTTTGTATCGGGGTTGAGCCGAGCCAACCCGTTTTTTTGGTTAAAAATTAAAAAAAAATATATATTTTGAGACCAGGTCACTGGGTGTTTAGTTAGGGTTCACATTCACAAACTCACATTTTCATTTTTCACAAACTCAATCAAACCCTATAAGCGGACAATGGCGCCTCTCTCTAAGCAACTTCCCCTACCGTTCTCTTCCCCGCCATCGGACCATCGTTCCTTCTGTTGCTGCCTCTGGGTGTTCCGCATGACTGTTCGCATTGTTCAATCTACTGCTGGGTTCTGCTTCTGCTGCTGGAAGAACATTGGCCTCTGCGTTTTCTGCTGCTGGGTTTTGTTGCCTCTTCTGGGTTCTTCTGTTGGCTGCTCCTTCAAGCATTGGAAGTTGCGTGTTCTGGATTTATTATTGCTTCAAGCATTGGAAGCCGCGTGTGCTGGAAGAATGTTGTGGATTGTCAATTTTTTTTGCATTTTTTCAGACTTTTATGTATTTTTTTCTACCTTTTTTTTTTTTGCATATTTTAGTTTTTTTTTGGCATTTTTTTACTTTTATTCCATTTTTCTTATTTTTTTTAGATTTTTTTTATAATTTTTAAATAATTAAGAGAGCCAACCCGTTTAACCCACCAATCCGTGGTGGGTCGAGTCGGGTTGGTATTTTTCCAGCTCACTAAAAAGTGAGTCAGCTTGGCTCGACTCACTTTTCCTCCAACCCGTGGTGAGCCAGCCCGGGTGAGCCGGCCCGGGCTGGCCCATTTTGACAGCTCTAGTTAGGTGGTAGTGGCGGGGTGATAAAGATGGTGGCGGCGGTGATGGTGATGACAATTGCAATGGTAGTGGGGACAGTGATGGTGACGGCGGCAACGACGACTGTGGTGGTGTATGGTGCCAGGCGACAATGGTCATGGTAAAATTAATATGTTAGGTGGTGGCGGCGGTGACAAAGGTGGTGGTGGCAGTTGCGATGGTGGAGGTGGTGGTGGCGACAACAATGGTGTAGAGTGCTAGGTGACAATGGTTGTGGTAAAATGTGTTAGATGATAATGGGGAATAGCATGCAATTTTGGGAAGAAGGTTAAGAGAGTCGGTGGTAGTTTTATCAATAAAAAACTCATAATGAGATGTTCTATTCTATTCTCTTTGGTTCCACATTTTTTTATAGAACCAAAGTGTTCCACTCTTTCAAAATGCAAATTTGGTTCTTCCAATAGTTTAATTGAAAGTTCTTAATTATGATGTAGATTAAGTTTATTAAATTGCATACAAATAAAAATTACAAATTGATTTACCATCACACTACTCTATTTTAATATATAATATATTATTTAAAATATAAGTAAATATGTATTATTGGATAACATATCTATAGGTGTTTACATTATATAAAATTTGATATACATGATTTTGAACATAGTATGACATGATTTAATAATTGGATAAGTAGCATAATATAAGAGTAAAATATCTTCTTAATTCTTTTTACTATATTTGATCAATTGATTTCACTATTTTCACACGTACCACTTCTGATGATCATTAAAATAATACTTTGTCCTTTTAACTATATATACATAATTTTTTTTTTAAAGCAATTCAATATAATTAATAAGAAAAATAAACAAATACTTGGCATTTTTTCTCACACCTTTATGCATGACTAGTCCGTCCCTAGATTTGTGCTAGTTGCATTAAAGTGCCTATTTTGTTTATTCAGCATATCTGATGCTGTCCTGTTTTATAAGTCAAGTTACAGCTTGATGAATAATTTAGTAAAAAATGAGATATTATTGAGAAAAGCTTCTGCAGCAATATAAAGGAAAATATCTTTTTGTTGTTTAAGGGATAAAATGCAATAGAGAATATGGAAGCCCGCCAGGCGTCAAGTAGCCTCTTCCTATCTATCTACCAAATTATGGCAGCCAGGCAAGCACCAAAGTAGTGGAACGTTCACTCACTCACCGTACATTCAATTTCTCATTCTCAAACAACATTTATCCCAAAATGGAAAGCCCACTCTGCTTGCACATTTCATAATTAGTAAGTAATCAACTGAAAAAACCGCCAGCCACCATTTGAGTGAGTGAGAGACACCTTCACTTCACATCTCTTCAGTTTCTCTTCTCATATAATAATGATAATAATGATATTAATGGGTCCCCATTATCATTAAGGAAAAACCCAGTGGCTGCAGGACATGGGCCCACAGGCCCACACCTTGTTGCCTTTCTGTGATGTGACTTGCCAGCCACGATGCCTGGGTAATGATTCATCTTGGACCCACAAATCATGGCTTAGTGCTAAGCCCACTCATGCCCACCACACCCACTCATCTTTAACTTTAATTCCCTTATCCCCACATTCTCTTCTCTGTACCATCATCCCCACACCTTTTTTCTCATTTTGATTGATTGCCTTTAGTTTGTATATTTCCTTTCATGCTCACTGCCTCATTGCAAAATTTAGATTGGTAGCCCAAGATTAAAAGATGGAATGTGCCTTTGGAGTGACCTGTCTACATTTTTTACCCTGTTTTCTCAGTCTAAGGTGACATTTTTCAGTCCTATTAATTTTCTGGCCTAAATTTGCAATTATAGCACAAAGGAGATTTAACACCTCAATGAGATTGTCATAGAAGATTTGGAAATTGGATGAAAAGAGTATATATACTTTATGCGTATAATGATGATGACTTATTTTTCTTATGGTATAAAGTAAAATCAACCCACTTGATAAATCTTAGATTGCTCCCATCTTTTGAATTTTTTTATAGGAAAGAATCCAGTTAAATGTACTTAGTGAAACGAATAAGAACATTCTACGAACAAAATTATTGTCATGATCTAATTTATTCCACGAAATTATGCTGTGATAATAATAAAAGAGATTGTTCTTTGAAACTTTGTCAATATCTCGGAGAAGTTTCCTTCCCTTGTTTGTTTTTATTTTTAGTGCATAGAGCACTAGCTAGAATGGTCCATTGGTCCAAACTATAATTGATTGTCCAACAATGCTACCTCATAAAAAACACATTACATCTTATAATGCAACGCTATATAGCTACTTTAATTTAATTTACAACTTGTAATTTTTTTTACTTGTATTTTAGATATAGCTAGTGTCTCTGACCACTCATGTGAATCAATGCCTTCCTCGGCCCATCAATCACAAAACAGGAGTACTAGGTTTAACCACTGCATCGGTCCAAAAGTAGTGCACTTGCATTAATATATATGTTCCCTTTTGCAAGCTAGGGAGGGGGGCCTAAACAACAGTTCAATTAAGATTAAATGAAAAAGATAAGGTTACTATTTGCTCAAAAAGGCAGTGTAGTGTCATTAAGTAATTGACCCTTTGCGCAACATTTGAGAAACGACCCTTCCTACTAACGAAATTCCATATTTCTCACAAATTAATCAACTGACTCAGGGTTGGTTAGAAGATGAAGCTAGGTAGCAAGACTGTGTGCATTCACATCACAATAAAACAAAAAAATAAAGGCGTATAATACCAAAAATAATGACACGGAAAAAGGCATTGTTACCGACCCACCCTATCTAAAAAGGAAAAGCAGATATATATATATATATATGGAGATGGAAAATAAGGGGACGCTTGCATAGAATCCGAGTCAAAAATATATAATGCGAATCTATATATGCTGAGGAACTCGTCGTAGGCAAAGAATAAAAAAGAAAAGAAAAATGTGAGAGGCATTTTCAATGATCGTAGTTTGATGGAGTAAGTTGTCAAGAATCGTTTCCGCATGCCCTGTTGCTGCAGAATTTGAAACCCAGCCCCCACAGCCACAATATAAAGCTAGCTATATTAATGGGCTTTGATGTAAGATTTTTTTTTTTTTTTATAAATTATATTTATACTCTATGGAAGGTAATATGGATGAATGGGGAACATTCATATCATTCATATTATGATAAGACTAATTTTTTTAACATAGATTTTTTAATTTGAATATAAAACTTTTTTAAAAAAAATTAAAAATATAACACTTGAACCAACTTTTAATAATTTAAGAATTTTCCATGTGATGTGATCTAATATACTGTATGATATAAATATGTAACATTATTATTTGATCGTACAAGCACCCACATTTGACGAGACTCGACCTTTGCTAACAGCCTAACAAGTTATAATTCCAATATCGACCCATTTTGAGCAGTTTCATCACGTGCTTATATTTATATAGCTAGAAGCTATGTTAGAAGTAGAAAGAATCTAGACATGGTGATGAATTAATTAATGAAGAGAAAGGAAAATCAGAACCCCCTTTGGGTTGGGACTTGAGGGTATGCCAATAAGCCAACACAATTAATAATTAGAAACAGGAAAATTGAAAAGGAAAAGGCGAGAACTGAACAGAGGAATGAACTGAGCTAGAATGAAAAGCAATATGATATGTTGCTACATTAGCATGGAGACGAAATGATTATTCACAAACTCAAAACCGTAAGTCCTATCCTAAGAGTTGCTTCCGGATTATTATTAAGCTTAAATATCTTTTAAGTCCCTGGAAATATAGGGGTTTATGATTTTAGTCTCTGAATTTTTTTTTTAAGCACTTTAGTCCCTGGAAATTTTCTCTGTTAATACTTTTGATCCTTCTGTTAAATTGTTTTGTTAAACTGTCAGGTCAGCCTGTCATGTGAGCAACACGTGATCATTAAACTTTATCTTCTTTAAGAGAATCCCAATTTGCTTCTCAAAGAAACATAGAACACATTTGCTAGGGCATGAATTCCGGTTTGGGACTTGCAGGTCCAAATTGCAGAGAAAGGGAAATCAAATCGTTGAAACCGTGAGTGTGCGAAACCTCCATTGGCGAGTTAGAAGGGATGAACAGAACATGGGGTCAAAAGGAAAATCGGTTTCGTCAGACCAAAACAGCAGACTAAATCCTCTCTAGTTGCAACAAAACAGCCAACTTTATCCTCACTCTGCCTAAATGGAGCAACTAGTTTCCTCAAATGAGCAGCAAAAGAAATGTTCAATCCTTGGGCAAACTTATGAGCACCAGTGCCTGTTTGGGCAAGAAATAACTCTGGCAGTGTCTTTTCCCTCTTAACAATTTTGGTGAGTGTCCACATCCACTCTTCAAGTGCAGTTAGAGCTGCACCAACTAACAAAGATCGAACATCTAAACACCATTCAAATCGTCTGTTTTGTTGTGCAAACCTGGGTATAATCCATATAAGGTCCTTAAGTAGAGTAGCTCATGGGCTCTCTCTTGGAGATCTTTGTTTCTACATATGTCAATCAAGCAGTCACAGAAGGGCCTTCTCACTTCAACCCCAGCATTGGTCATTATACCCTTGAACTCTTCCTTGACAGTCTCAAAACTATTTTTCTCATCTACAATCAATTGAATGAAGGCAACCAATTTTGGGTTAGTTTGCTCCAAACAAGCAAGGAATTTTTCCTCATCGTCGCTGCTCTGAGACAGAGACACAACAGATAGCAAGCAACCACATAGTCTATCATCTGGCTTAACTCCTCTCTCAACTGACAGTTTAAAAACTCTGACCAAATCATCAATTTCCATAGCCTTTCCCAAACATTGAATCAAACAGGTACACCCCATCACATTGAGTTCAAAACCCAACTTAGACATCTCCTCAAACAATTTCATTGCCTTGTCAACATCTCCTCCACTCCCATAAACAAGGTTCACACTAGCTAGGTTCACACTAACAATTTCATTACCACTGTCTACCACTTCAGAAGCCAAGAAAATCCCTTCCACGAGGCAACGAACGATCAGCGAACGTCGTCCCCAAATTCTTCTTCAGAGCGTGCGTGAGAAAGGGTATGTGAAAGGACTATGAGGAATTAGGGCAAGCCAACCAATTTCTCACTTCTGCACAGACCTGAGAGGCACAAGGGCAAGTCTAGCTAATGGTCATGTGTTGCTTACATGATACGCTGACCTGGCAGTTTAACAAAATAATTTAACAGAAGGATCAAAAGTATTAACGGAGAAAATTTCCAGGAACTAAAATGCTTGAAAAAAAATTTCAGGGACTAAAAACATATTTAAGTCATATTATTATTATTATTATTATTATTATTATTATTATTATTATTATTATTATTATTATTATTATTATTATTTGACTTCAAAGGTGTGGGTTGTTGGACAAGTTGTACTCGATTGTCTTAAAAAATTTTACATTAGTATGTGCACCAACAACGTTAATTAACATTCCATGGATTGGGATACTGTTTTGTTTGTTCTGGGCCACGCTTTATAGCACGGGCTCTTTTGATAATGTTTACTGCATGCCATTGAGATGGATTATTCCTCCTAGTTTTTCACGAACCAATAATGTCAAAAACTTACACTTGAATGATTTTATATAATATTTTCAACAAACTTCTTCTCACAAAATCTTTTTAATTAGTCATGGATTTTATATTTATTTTATACTTCAAATTCAACTTTTAAAAAAAATGGAATATTTTTTATAGAATACTAGTACGTTATGAACAACACAATTAATCAAAAAATAAAAATAGTATTAAAATAATTTCAACAAAAAAAACTATTATCTTTTGTTATTGCTATTATTATTTTGATATATCTATGCACACTTTTTTCATACAAGAATTACTCGCTATTATATTATAGATTTCTGACATAGGTTTCCCACCTACGTACATTGATCTACATGCCTCTGGTTTTAATCTTTTGGCCGCAATACAACTATTGTAATTGTAGTAGTCTATCACAAACTTGAATGCTTTTCTTACCACATTTGTCCTTGTACAATGAGAGTGACATACAGCTGTTAGAACCGCAGCAAGATGGCATATTTTAAACATTTCTTCTTTTTCTTTATATCCAATTATATTTCTCCATGTATTAGGGTCTTTTAAATTTCAAAGTTATTTGGGTTGAGATGAAGAAAATGACAGACGATGGAATTGTATATGTAGAGGCATCCTAATAACAAAGATAATAAGTGAACAGGACTTCAAGGCACCTACCAATATTGGCCAGCAAACTTAATTTGAGTCTTAATTTTATGAAGCATAATTTTGGTCATGCAATATATATATATATATATATATTGGTAAATGAATTAATTAATACAAGGGTAATTCTAACCTAACCAAAACACAACCCCCTCCCCGCGAAAATAAATAAACAAATAAACTATTAAATAAAGCAAGAGCAAGTAAAGGGAAGGGGGAAGAACCTAGCAGGTTCTATCAGGCATTTCATTTATACTAGCCATTTGGCATATTAGTTGTAGTGTGAAAAGTTGGACAACGACCTTTCGATTGATGAAAAATAAAATCCAATGTATAGTCTAATATCGACATACGCATGCACAAGAATGTAAATAGTGTTGTATCCTTAATTCAACATTATTCTTATATGTGAATAATTATATATTAAGGATATCTATAGTTATACTAAATTAAAAGTGATCAAATAAATTATATTGGACAGTTATGTATTTGAAAGGATATAGGACGTTTTAATGTGTGGTAACTAAAGAGTAATTCTATTTTGTGATGGGTAAAAATAGAAATACTAAAAGACAACCTTATTTGTTTATAAATAGGTTAGGTCCCCAGATCACACTACGTTCTTTACTATTCTGACATCCCATTATCAGAAAAAAGACAGAGAGATTACTAAAGGGTTCTCTCATGCAAGAGAGTACGTGTTGATCTGGAAGGCCAAACCGCATATCTCTCTCATCGTCATGAATTCAGGTATGCTTCCACTTTTGTTTCTGATGATTAACATGATAGATTCAGGGATATACAAAATTTGACACGTTCTTATTATTAGCATTTTATTACCATGTCAAGGTATCAATGAATAATTAAAATTTTATTCAAAGATAAAATATTAATGTATTAACGGTATCTTGAAACGGGACTTATTTGTATTTGACTTTAATTTTATTTTTTAGACTTATGTGAGTGTATTTTCTATTTGTTGTTCTCAATTCAGTTATGAATGATCCTGCCAATATTACTGCCAATATCAACTCTATTCATGTATTAAATGGCTCAAACTTCAAGTCCTGGAAAGACAATGTCTTGATAGTTCTTGGAGTAATGGATCTTGAACTTGCGTTAAGGAAAGACTCACGCAGCCCCCTACCTCTTACAGATAAGAGTACCTCTGAAAATAAGAGGGAAATGGAAATGTGGGAGAAGTCAAATCGCATGAGTCTAATGATCATGAAGAATGCCATTCCAGAAGCATTTCGGGGCACAATTTCTGAAAACATAAATACAGCTAAGGAGTTTCTTGCGAAAATTGAAAAGAGGTTTATTAAGAATGAAAAGTCTGAGATAGGTACACTATTGGCAAACCTAATTTCAAAGAAATATATGGGTAAAGGCAACATTAGGGAGTACATCATGGAGATGTCTCATATTGCTTCAAAACTAAAAGCACTTAAGCTAGAACTCTCTGAGGACTTGTTGGTGCATTTAGTTCTAATTTCTCTCCCGACACAATTTGGTCACTTGTGAGCTATAATTGTCAGAAAGAGATTTGGTCTCTGAATAAGCTCATCTCACATTGTGTTCAGGAAGATGAAAGATTAAAGCAAGATAAGACAGAAAGTGCTCATCTTGCCTCTACCTTGAAGTATAAGGGCAGAGGACTAAAAAGGAAAAAAGGATAAGGAAGTTGCAGTTATAACACCTCAAAGGAAACAACAAAAGAAATGAAATGATTTTGAAGGCAATGGTTGTTTCTTTTGTGGAGCTGTAGAGCATGTGAAGAAGCATTACACTAATTATCACGCATGGCGTGCTAAGAAAGGTATGCTTCTCAACTTGGTTTATTCTGAGGTTAATTTAACTTCTGTACCTGGACACACATGGTGGATAGATTCCGGTGCAACAACTCACATCAGTGTGTCTATGCAGGGTTGCCTGAGTTACCGAAAAACCAGTGATGGTGAAAGATACATCTATGTAGGTGACGACAAAATGGTTCAAGTTGAAGCAATTGGAAAATTTATATTATTGTTAAAGACTGGTTTTTATTTGGATCTTGATGAAAATTTTATTGTGCCATCTTTTAGACGAAACTTGATTTCTATTTCTGTTTTGGACAAATTTGGTTATTCTTGTTCATTTGGAAATGGAAAATTTAGTTTGTTTCATGATTCAAAATTGGTTGGTTCTGGTTCTTTATCAAGTTATGATAAGATTTATTTAATTGATATGATTGCTTCATTTAATGATTCTTTACAATTAAGTACTCAAGGCATAAAGAGAAAATTAACCAATGAGAATTCAGTTGTGTTATGGCACAAACGATTAGGTTATATCTCCAAACGGAGAATAGAAAGACTTGTGTCAGACAAAATTCTAAACCCTTTAGATGTTACAAATTTTGATATTTTTATCAATTGTATAAAGGGTAAACAAATTAACAAAAGGAGATTTGAGGCTAATAGGACTTTAGATGTCTTAAAACTTATACATACAAATATTTGTGGACAATTTCTTACAATTGTTGTAACACCCCAGCCCTCTTATGGCACCCCCTCTCAGGGCCCAGGACTTTACTGAGCATGTTACCACACTTTAGCTTTGGCACCTCTTGAAGTGCCTTACTCCCCCTCTCAGGGAACCTCCGTGGGTTTCGAACCCAAGACCTCAGGGATATAGTCTTAGATTCCTCAAACCCACTACCAATTGAGCTACTAAACCCTAAACCCTAAATTGGTAGTAGGTTTGAGGAATCTAAGACTATATCCCTGAGGTCTTGGGTTCGAAACCCACGGAGGTTCCCTGAGAGGGGAATAAGGCACTTCAGGGGGTGTCAAAGCTAAAATGTGGTAACATGCTCAATAAAGTCCTGAGCCCTGAGAGAGGGTGCCAGGAGAGGGCTGGGGTGTTACAGTTGCTTGGAATGGTCAACAATATTTTATAACGTTCATAGACGACTTTTCAAGAAATGGCTATATTTATCTCATTCATGAAAAGGAAAAGTCATTAGACGTGTTCAAAAATTATAAGGCTGAACTTGAGAACCAACTCAACAAAAGAATTAAAAGTGTCAAGTCTGACCGTGGTGGTAAATTCTTTGGTAGATATGATGGTTCAGGTGAACAACATCTAGGACCATTTGCTAAATTCCTAGAGGAATGCGGTATCGTCCCACAGTACACTATGCCGGGTTCGCCCACTATGAATGGTGTTGCTGAAAGGCGAAACAGGACGCTTAAAGACATGGTAAGGAGAATGATTAGTTATTCTACTTTGCCAAAATCACTCTGGGGAAAAGCCCTTAAAATTGCAGCATATATCCTTAATAGAGTTCCAACAAAAGCAACTGCAAAAACCCCTTATGAACTTTGGACAGGCAAAAAGCCTAGTTTAAAACACTTGCAGGTTTGAGGTTGTCCAGCCGAAGCAAGGCCTTATCGGCTAAATGAAAAGAAACTGGACTCAAGAACAATAAGTTGTTATTTTGTTGGATACTCTGAAAGATCTAGGGGTACAAGTTTTATGATCCCATAACTAAATCGATTTTTTGAATCAAGAAATGCTCGATTCTTTGAGGATGTCGATTTTGAAAAGGGAGATATAGTTATGGAATTTATCTTTGAAGAGGAATCTGTTGATATTCCCACATGTGTTATTGGCATTGTACAGGATCCCTTTCCTGACTTTGTTCAAGACAACAAATAAAGACAATGTAGAACCTCCTGTGCAAGAAGTTGTTCCAGAAGAACAAACTCTTCCTCCTAAAGAACCTATGCCATTAAGGAAATCCACTGGAGAAAGGAGAAGTGCAATACCGGATGACTATGTTGTATATCTCTAAGAACATGAGGTTGGAATTGGATTGATGGAAGATGATCCAATTAACTTTCATCAAGCTATGGAAAGTTCTAATTCTCAAAAGTGGATTGATACCATGAATGAAGAGATTAAGTCCATGAGGGACAATGACGTCTGGGATCTTGTTCCATTGCTAGAAGGGGCAAAGCCCATTGGTTGGAAATGGATATTTAAGACCAAGAAGGTTTCGAAAGGTGATGTGAAAAGGTTCAAGGCCCGTTTTATCGCAAAGGGATTTACACATAAAGAAGGAACTGACTATAAAGAAACTTTTTCTCTGGTTTCTTCTAAAGACTCTTTCAGGACTATAATGGCATTAGTGGCGCATTTTGATCTTGATTTACATCAGATGGATGTAAAGACAACATTTCTCAATGGTAACATTGATGAGACAATTTATATGGTGCAACCGGAAAACTTTGTTTCAAAAGATTCAAAGAATTTGGTTTGCAAACTTAAGAAATCCATTTATGGGCTCAAGCAAGCATCTCGATAGTGGTATTTCAAGTTTCATCATGTGATCACCTTGTGTGGTTTTGAGGTGAATTTAGTTGATGACTGTATATACCATAAGTTTTGTTTGAGCAAGTATATTTTTCTAGTTTTGTATGTTGATGATATTTTGCTTGCCAGCAACGATATAAATTTATTGCATGAAACCAAGAGTTTTTTAGCTAAGATTTTCTAGATGAAAGATCTTGGCAATGCATCTTTTGTATTGGGTATACAGATACACCGAGATCGTTCTCGAGGTACTCTTGGGTTGTCTCGAAAAGGTTATATCGAAAAGGTTCTAAAGAGATATGGCATGCAAGACTGTAAACCAGGAAATACCCCTATGGCTAAGGGAGACAAGTTTAGTCTCGATCAGTGCCTTAAGAATGCCTTTGAAGAAAAGGAAATGCAGAAGATTCCTTATGCATCAGCAGTAGGGAGTCTAATGTATGCTCAGGTTTGTACGCATCCAGATATTGCGTACGTTATAGGGATGTTAGGTAGATATTTGAGTAATCCAGGATTAGATAATTGGAAGGAAGTTAAACGTGTCATGCGGTACTTATAGAGAACAAAAGACTATATGCTCATATATCAGAGGTTGGATCAGCTTGAGATCACTAGGTATACTGACTCCCATTTTGCTGGATGCCAAGATAGTATGAAATCCACATCAAGCTATGTATACATGTTATCTGGAGGTGTTATTTCATGGAAGAGTGCTAAACAATCTCTTATAGCCTCTTCTACTCTGGCAACTGAGTTCATAGCGTGTTATGGGGCATCTAATCACGGAATTTGGTTGCGAAATTTTGGCAAAGGACTACCTATTGTGGATGGTATAGAAAGACCACTTAAGTTATTTTGTGATAATAAATCAGTAGTTCTATTTTCCAATAACAACAGAAGCTCAACGAAGTCTAAACATATAGACAACAAGTTTTTGGTTGTTAAAGAAAGAGTTCAGAGTAAATAGTTGTCTATAGAACATATTGATACAAACTCCATGATTGCAGGTCCGCTTACTAAAGGATTAATACCCAAAATGTTTCACGAGCAAACTGCTCGTACGGGTGTTATGTCTTTAAGTGATATTCAGTTTTAATGGGAGTTTGTAACTTTTGAATGTTTTCTATGACATAGACATATTTTTTAATATATGTATGGTTCAAGTATATTTTCTGCAGAAATAAAGTTATGGTATATTTAAACTCTGATTTTATTATGGTTTGATCTCACTAAGGTTTAAGGAGGACCTAATGGAATTCGGCATGTTAAGATCACATTACATGAAAATTCCACACTACACATCCATATCATGATTCATGTTATTTATTTGTGTCAACATATGTGACCATTGATGGGTTTAGTTACGATAAATGTAACAAAGATTGCTTTGATCCTATGTTGGTATGATTGATGGACTGAAATGGTAAAAGATGCATTTGATAATTATATAATTATAAGGTAACACATATAGTCTAAGTGGGAGATTGTTGGATCTTTAATCCAACATTGGTCTTATATGTGAATAATTATATATTAAGGACAGATACGGTCATGCCAAATCAAAAGTGATCAAATAAATTATATTGGGCAGTTATGTATCTGAAAGGATATGGGACCTTTAATGTGTGGTAACTAAAGAGTAATTCTATTTTGTGAAGGGTAAAAATAGAAATACCAAGAGACAACCTTATTTGTCTATAAATAGGTTAGGTCCCCATATCACACTACGTTCTTTACTATTCTGACATCCCATTATCAGAAAGAGATAGAGAGATTACTAAAGGGTTCTCTCAAGAGAGTACGTGTTGATCTGGAAGGCCAAACCGCATCGCTCTCTTATCGTCATGAATTCAGGTATGCTTCCGCTTTTGTTTCTTATGATTAACATGATAGATTCAGGGATATATAGATGATAGTTTTCATCAAAGACTTAATTAAGTTTAGTTTTAACATAGAGATCATGATACATATCATTAATTTCATATGTTTAAACTACGTGTAAGGATTCAAGGATTCTCTTCAGCCGTGTAACATTTATAGCAATATATAGCTATGAAAATAGCTACGGATTTAGTTATCTAGTGATTATTTACTAATGTTTGGTGCAGAGACAGGAGAACCCATATCCTTAGAGCATGTATAAATAAATTTGTTGGAAAAAAAGTGCTCTCATAATTCAACATTTTTTTATACTTTTTATAAGTTTCTATTTCCTCCATTTCATTTTCATCGTCATTTTAGCCATTTATATTTTGATTTAATATATATACGTTAACAATGTAAAAAAAATTTTACACTATCATTCAATAATATGTTATCAAATTTTTTAATGACTATAATAACATATGAGTTATCGTACTCGTTAAATTATGTGACAAAACATCATTCGATAACAGTAGTGTATACTAATAAACTCAATGTTTTTTTAATGAAGAGTACTATCAATATACTCTCTAATATATTTTTCTCAGCACACTGTTTATAAATAATTGATTAAAATTCATACGCGTTTCAATAAATTTTGTGGGTGCTACTCTCCATGTAGTGGGATCCATGTGATTTTCAACTAATCACATATTGGAAAAATGTGTTGCTAATATTTTTTTATTTTGTTTGTTGTTTTATAATTCCAATGAACTATTTATTTTTTTCAATTCCACCCATACAATTGATACAATGAGAGAAAGAAATTAAAAAAACAACAAATAAGTGAGAAATTTATTAATGTTATAGACTAGGGGCATAATAGGAAATTACTTATCAATTTTCATGAAAACTAGAAGATTAATTGTATTTCACAATCTTAAATGACAACCAAAATGAAACAGAGTGTGGGTACTATTTTAACTTGTAAAAAAAATCTAACTTTAACTTTTTAAGAAAAAAAATATGTACTTATTTTAAATTTTTAAGATACACAATGAGTAGTATTTTTTAAAGTTTTTTTTCAAGAAATTGCAGTCCTTTTTTTTTTTTAATTTTTCTTAATGAACTAAGGAAATGAAATCTACAAAGTGAAACTGAGTACTTATAATGTGAAGTAATGCTTTCAAGTTTTTTCATGAAATTGTAGTTTTTCTTCCTTTTCCTTTTTTTAATGAACCAATGAAGTAGATTGCTCAAAATAAACTAATTATTATCTCCTTTGTGAATCAAAGAGGGGGAAAACAATAAAAATGGTGTGAAAACACATTAAAAATCTTTAAGTCACGATCATTTTTTTACTTGACCAAATATTTACAAAGGTATGAGACTAGGCGAATAGTAGAATAGAGGATATTGTTGTCTTGTAATTTGCTTGGAGAACCCTCCTAGAGC
The DNA here is from genome assembly GCA_026901365.1 of Sesbania bispinosa. Classification (NCBI taxonomy): domain Eukaryota; kingdom Viridiplantae; phylum Streptophyta; class Magnoliopsida; order Fabales; family Fabaceae; genus Sesbania; species Sesbania bispinosa. The sequence goes on from QLOH01000239.1 coordinate 926,656, forward strand.
AAATCATTTTTTTACTGGGCCACATTAACTTTCAAATCAAAAGCGTTAAAGAACTCACTAAGAGTATCCACCACTAGCTATATATACTTGAATTCTCTTAGCTCTACAAAACAATAGTACATCATTAGCGAAAAACAAGTGTGATATACCTAACCACCTCTAGATATGGGATGCCAATTATCCACCATCCACTTTCTACCGAATCAATAAGGCAAGTCACTCAATGCAAAGAATAAAGAGGTAAGGTAACATAGGGTCACCCTGTCGTAGACCTCTAGAGGGGGGAAAATTCTCAAGTTTAACACCATTCCAGAGAATGGAGAGTCAAAATCCAATATAACTACTGGATATTGAGTCTCAAACAAAAAAAAAAAAACACAACTGATTTTCACCTAGGATATTGGTGTTGTCATCCAACGAAACAACAAGTCATTTTCTTCATTTTTCTAAATAAACTTATCCAAATACGCACTAACCTTAAAAAACCCATATTTTTTTCTAAATAAAATTTAATTAATAGTACAAGCTCGACTCACAGATAGTTTATAATTTTTTTTCTTTCAGTCAGACATTATTGAAGTTGTCTTGAACATCAATACATCATTTAACATGAAATTCTATTTATTTTTAGGTGAAAGCTCGAAGGGTTAATTTTGTTTGTGTCCCTGAGGCTGTTTTTCTTTTATCAAAAAGGTTAGATTAAAGATAGCCTAACAATACTTATATATCAGATTCAATGAGCAATACAAAAATATTGTTAACAAATAAACATATTACAGAATATAACATGCTCGCTCAAAAATATAAACGGGACTGACAAGAACTAAAATCACAAAGTAGAACAAGTAAACTAACAAATTAGCAAATGTCAAATCTCCACCGCAACCCACCTTAGCATTGGAATCAAACCACTAATCTCTGTGAGAGAAAATTGAAATCCCCCTTTTTTCTCTTCGTTTACTCCGCTTTTTTTTTCCTGGCCTAACCAGCGCTGTTGGCATTGCTATGTAAGGAAAGACCATCAAACATCACAAGAGACGAACATTATTGTCTTAGGTCAAAGACAAGCAAAAGAGACCGTGCGGGTGGGTCTCGAAGAAGGAGGTAAGAGGGCAGTGGATCTAAAGGAGGTGGTAGAGGGTGGATGTAGGAAAAGTAGAAAATAAGAGGGGGTAAAATTAAGTGGTGTCCAAGAATTGGTGATGGTAAGAAGAGAGAGAGAGAGAGAGAGAAGTGGAAGAAGGACGTGAAGAGAAAACTTTCACTTGAAAGAGAGGAAAACCTACTTAAAATGAGTTGGAGAAATCCCCACACACACATGGGAAGAGAGGTCCCCCATTTGAGGTTTATCACTCTTGCCACCTTGTCTTTGATCCTTAGTGGTGACAAGAGTATCATGGTTTTTTTAGACCAAAAATAAAATGAATATCGTAATTCATATTTAAAAAATTGAAAAATAAAAAAGGAATTATTATTTTAAGGATTTAATGTCCTAAAGACTAAAGAGAAACTCTCATGATTGCCATCAAATTTGAAAGGGTCCTTACGTGATAATGATATCAACCCAATTTTATACATCACTATCCCCCCTTTTAGGGAATGACTTTACCTATGTTTCGTTTGAACCTACAGACCCAATGGCCCATAACCTTTGGCTTCATTCACTTAATGGGCCTTTACTTTTCCCACTGTCTTTTTTGCTATTCCCACCCCCTAAATTTTTTTGAATATTTATAAAACCCAAAACAACCCTCAGTTAATTGGCTTACGGACAAGGGTGTCCGTGAATAGTTCCCGGACAGCCTTGTCCGTACGTTGTTTTTTTTTGTACGTACGGACACCCTTGTCCGTACGTTATTTTTTGTACGTACGGACAACGTACAACGGTGTCCGTACGTTATTTTTTTGAACGTACGGACACCCTTGTTCGTACGCTCTTTTTTACAAAGAAATAACACACGGACAAGGCTGTCCGGGAACTATTCCCGGACACCCTTGTCCGTACGTTATTTTTTTGCAAAAAAACAACGTACGGACAACAGTGTCCAGGAATAGTTCCTGGACAGCCTTGTCCGTACGTTATTATTTTGTAAAATTGAAAAGGAGAAATTGGGTGGAGGTAGGGAAGGGGGAAGGGAAAGGGGAGGGGAGGGGAGGGGAGGGAGAGGGCCACCGGAGCGGGATAATGGGGGTGGGAGAGGGGGTATTTTGGGTAGAACAATATTATGGGGGTGGGAATAGCAAAAACTGTGGTGAAAAAAGTAAAGGCCCAATTAATGCATCTTCAATCGGGCTTTATTTTGACAAAAATCGGGTTTTATTGACAAAAATAATCGGGCTTTTGAATTTATATGGATAAATTCGCAGCCTTGGAGCGAAATGGGTGAGGGGTTGAAACGAATCTTGCACGCGCTACCATATCTTTTTTTTTTTTTTTTTTTTGTCAAACACGGTACCTTATTTAAAAATCAAATTTTGCAAGATTTCTCTAAGAGTGTAAACGACCCTAATTTTGAAAAACACTTAAAACTCAAAAAAAAAAAAGTCGATCAACCTTAACTCATTTATATAAATGAGCAAAACTTAAAGTGTGAAACTAGCTTGTTTAAAAAAAATATAACTTGACTTATTTATAAATTATTTGTTTTTTATTTTTATGAAAATTTTCCATAAATCACTTTGTAACTTTAATTTATTAGTTATTTAATAGATATTTTAATATTAAAGGATAATCTAAAAATCAAAATATGTTCTTGTATGCATATTTTGAAAAATAGAATATTATATTTTTTGAAATACAGTACCTAATTTCTTGATTAATATAAAATTTATTTTAAAGTTTATTTTCAGGGTTAAATATGTTTTTGGTCCCTAAACTTTCACCCGAATTTGATTTTGGTCCCTAATATTTTTTTTCGTTAATTTTGGTCCCTAACGTTTTCAAATCATTGAAATTAGTCACTGCCGTCAACTCTGTTAAATATAGGAGTATGTGGCAGGGACTAATTTCAATGATTTGAAAACGTTATGGACCAAAAACAACAAAAAATATAGATTAGGGACCAAAACCAAATTCGGGTGAAAGTTTAGGTACCAAACCCGAATTTGGATTTGGTCCCTAATCTGTTTTTCGTTGTTTTTGGTCCCTAACATTTTCAAATCATTGAAATTAGTCTATGTCGTCAACTCAGTTAAATATAGGGGTGACGACAGGGACTAATTTCAATGACTTGAAAACGTTAGGGACCAAAAACAATGAAAAAAGGATTATGGACCAAGCCCAAATTTAGGTGAAAGTTTATGAATCAAAAACATATTTAACCCTTATTTTTATAATTCTAGAGTATTTATTTTTTAAAAAAAAACTCACAGGTCCCAATTTTAATTTTTTTAATTTTTACTAATCTTACCTTATTTTCTCCATTTGATGTTATTTATAAGATAATTTAGATCGAATAACACATATTAAGAAACCATGTTATAAGTAATTAATATATTAATTTTTTAAAAAAAAATTATACAACAACATTCAAATTTTACCCCTATTTAAAATCAAGCTCCATTCTCATGGTAGTTGTGTCAATTTAAAACCTTTAATGGTCAAAAAAGGTAAATATGACAAAAAAAAAGATTAAATAATTCTAAATAGAGCTGAAAATTCGAGCTACCTGGCCCAGACCGATGCATGTAGCGGGTTTTTCGGGCTGAGAATTATTCAGACTTTTAAAATAAAGGTCTTATCCCTACATTTATGTTGGTAGCTCAGTTTTTTGTGGGTTTTGCGGGCTACCCAACCATTTCAGCGGGTTTTTATTTGAGTAGTATGCTTTATCGGGTCAGCTAAAAAAACTTGAAAGTTATTTGATCTTCTAAAATAATTGTCTGAACCCTACATTTTTATGGGATTTTGCACGTCGGCCCGGTCGAGCTAGAGTGTGTTTGGTAAAACTATATGATAAGCTAGTTGGTTGATGATAAGCTAGCTTCTAGCTTATAGCTAGAAGCTGGCTACTACTTGATAAGCTCCTAGCCGATGAGTTCTGAGCTTATAAGCTACCATATTGAATTAAAAGGGTTTGGTAAAACTAGTTGATAAGCTAGATAATAAATGTAAAATGACATAAAAAGAAGAAAAATAGAAATAAGTATTAAAATATGAGGTATCAAAATGGAAGAAAAATAAATAAGCTACAAGCTAGAAACTATAAGCTAGCTAAAGTAGTTTGTAGCTTATAAGCTAGCTTGTAGCTTATAAGCTAGAAACTCCTAAAATAAGCTAGAAACTTGTGCCATACCAAATACTTTTATGTTGGTCAAACTAGCTTATAAACTAGTCAATTGAGCTAGTAGCTAGCTTTTTGGCCTTGCCAAACACACTCCCAACCTATTTTGACGACTCTACTTCTAAATGTGTGTATTTTATTATATAAATAGGGCCATTGAAGTATTTCAAACATTGTCTTATAAATATGACCAAAGGGAGTATATAGTAGCGGATAGACACATAGTCACTTCTTATTTTTTAGAAATGATGTAAATTTAGTTTGTATACATTAAAATATTAACATATACAATTTGCATGAATTAATTAAATTCATACACTATAAAGAATTAAACTAAGTGATTGTTGAAACCGGGGTCACGACGTGACTATGAAACGGGATATTGAAAAATTGTTTCAGTGTAGTCGCCACCAATATTTATTTTTAGGGAAAAATATCGGAAAAAACCTTAAAATATTTTCTTTGATCCCTGCATGTTGTGATAATGGTTACAAGCACTCCAATCAACCTTGCCCGATGGATGTGCTATCTTTTCTGGTGATCTACACACTGTATGTGTAAAAAAATATTCTAATTTTTCTGCCATTTTTCTTGTAATTTTACTATTTTTTAAATAATTTTGTAATTTTTTATTGATCTAATTAATAAATTTGTGATTGAATATTTTTTTCTCAATTTCTGTTTACACCAACGAAAAACTGTTATTTTTCCTGCTTGCTCAAGTAGTCTTTAGCACCAAATCAAAGGGAATGGGAAACGAGAAAGGGGCAACCATGGTCCAAAGAAAAGTGAGATCCATTATCTCATAACTTCCTTGCTTCTCTCCACCATTTCTCCGCTATTTTGTGAGAAATTTTCAGTAATGAGACTCATACACTGTCAATTTCTCTTATTGCACATTTCTGTTATACCAAATGTGTAAACCATTTCCCTTCCCCATATTTCTCTTCTCTCCCTTCTAATTTATGCTTCATCAAACAGAGTGTAAGTGACAGAAAAAGTGGAAAGATAATCCACAATAGAAGTTACTTAACAATTTCGTAACACAAATTTGTAGATTTTATTTGATGTTTTTCAACCATTACAAATATATTAATTAGCACAATTTTTTATATCTTTTAAATACATTTAGATTTATTATATTGAAATAAAGTAAATATATTTGTAGAAATTTTGAATTATAAATTAATTAATATTTGTAAAGGAATTCATTTTATTTATTTATGCAAGCTTTCATTCTTTAATAAATTATATATTAAAGTTAAAATATTTAAATATGATTAAACAATATTACCATATATGTTAAAATATACTTCTTTTTACAATCTTTAAAATATACTTATTCTTGTAGACATTAATGTACTTTTGTTTTAAATGTGTATGTCCCTGTGATGTATTTTTACTCTATAATTGTTCAAAAATATATGAAATTATTAAAAAATTCACATTCTTATAATTTAAGTAAATATTTATAAGAGAAAGTTAGGCACCGGAGTATTATGATATTATGTAAAAATAAATCATATACTCCCTCCATTCCATTTTACTTATCTTTTAAGGCTTTTTACGGGAATTAAGAAATGTAATTAATTCTTTAATTTTAATAAAATATTTTAATTAATTTTCAGTTATATATTTTATTATTTACAAATGATGTATTTGATAAAAAAGTATTAAAATCTCCTTAAAATTGAATGACAAGTAAAGTGGGACGGAGGGAGAAATATTTTTTATATTGCCCTAACTGTTTCAGTTGGATCAACAATTTTTTTATTTGTCAAAATAATTTAAAAAAAGAAAAACTTTGAGTTTAAATTCTAAAAACTAGTTGTTAGTACTTAAAATTAATGTTTTAATTTTGACCAGTCAATGGGGTGTTGATATGATTGGAAGGGGTTTAAACATTTTATGTATGTCATCTTAAATTCAATCCTTAGATCCTTAGTCAAAATCTGGACGAAATCTCCAATTTATTAGGCATGCAATTGTCATAAATGAAAATTTATTCAAGTAAGCAAACTCTCATAGGCTGAAGTTAAGACTCCAATTATTATGATATCTCCTCCATTTTCTTTTGGCTGTTGTGTTGTCCATATTCTGTTGTACTGTCCATATTATAGTATTGTCCTTTTATTATTTTTCTACAAACCATTATGATCCAGGACATAGGATTTTTTTTTTTTCCTTGCTCACACCTTAAGCAGCCTTTTATTTTCTTTCTCTGATTTATCAATGAGAATGACAATTTCCAAGAGCTAAGATGGTTTCAAAGCTCTAACAAACGACTTTGGTCACCAATATTATCTCCTTTTTTTTCAATATCTGAAACTATGGCAGACAAGGGCTCATCATTTGCCAATGATCCATCAAACCCATGTTACTTTCACCCAAATGAAAACCTAGCTCTTGTATTGGTGACTCCCCTCCTAGATGGTCGAAACTACTACTCTTGGGCTAGAGCAATGAAGCTAGTTATTTTGTCCAAGAACAAACTCAAACTTGTTGATGGTTTCATCACTATCCCAAGCTTACTTGATCCTCTGTGTGGGGCTTAAGAACACTGTAACAATATAGTATTGGCATGGCTTCATCATTTGATGGTTGAATCCATCTTGCAGTCGGTGTTATGGATTGACAAAGCCATTGATTTTTGGAAGGACCTACAAGATAGGTTTTCACAAGAAGATTTGCTCCGTATCTCAAATGTACAAGAAGATTTTTATAAGCTACATCAAGGTGATCTTTCTGTATCAGATTATTTCACTAAACATAAAACACTATGGGATGAATTAGAAAATTTTCGACCTCTTTCTAGTTGTTCATGTGCGATTCCATGTAGTTGTGGTGTTGTTAACTTAGCTAGCACTTACAGAGAACAAGATTATGTGATTCATTTTTTTGAAAGGCATGAATGAACTATACTCACACATAAAATCTCATATTCTTATGCTTGACCCTTTACCCTCTATCACTAAGGTGTTATCTCTAGTTATACAACACAAGAGGAAATTGTCTACACCTGGTGTCTCTGACCTCAGTTCAGATAGTAAATTGATTTCAAATGTAACTATTAATAAGAACTTTGGAGGGTCCAATGGAGGGTACAACAAAAGATAAGGTAGGACTAGATTTACTAGATGAGGTTATGCTAGAGGAAGAGGTTATATTTTCGCTGGGAGAGGCCAAAGTTTTGGCAAATATTGTACCATGTGTGGAAGAACTAATCACACAGCTGATGAATGTTATCACAAAAATGGTTTCCCTCCCGAATATCGAGGAAAACAGGCAGTAAATTCTGTTGAGACTACCCCTTCACTAGTAGCAACATCCTCTGGACATTATCATCAATGTCCATCTGTTCCTTTTACTATGGAGCAATATCAGAGCATTCTTGATCTTATCCAACTATCCAACAAATGTCACACATTTATTGTGCATTCTTTAAACATGGTCCAAACATCTAGTTATGTCTCAGCCTTAACTACTCCTATTGAAACAAAAGGTAAAATCCATTGCTTCTACATACAGGAGCCACTGATCATATAAGTTTTCATCTTCCCTATTTCACTAACCATCAAAGGATTAACCCCATTTTCATTAATTTGCCCAATGGTTCAATAGTAGCAGCCACAGAGTTTGGTACAATACAAATTAATGAATCTCTAATCCTTCAAAATGTGCTTTATGTGCCAGATTTTAGAGTTAACTTAATTGCAGTCACAAAACTGGTTCAAAATCATTCTTGTACTCTTACCTCCACTAAACAACATTGCTGCATCATGCAGGACACTACCAAGAAGATGATTGGTTTTGCTAGAATGGAAAAGGATTTATTTATACTAAACTCTTAAAACAACCCTGCTTACTTGAATGAATGTCAACACAGTACCTACTGCAATTCTTCTCAAAACATATTTGATTCGGCTATGACATGCCATCTCAGACTAGGTCATTTATCCTCCTCTCAACATCAAATGTTATTGAGTCAATTTCTTTTTGTCAAATATGGTCAAGTCTTACCATGTGATTAGTCAATCTTCTTCAAACAAAATTTTTCAATTAGTGCATATGGATATTTTGGGTCCTTATGGTATTCCCTCTTTATATGGACATAAATATATCCTAACTATTGTTGATGAATTTTCTAAGTTTACTTGGATTGTTCTCATGAAATAAAAGAGAGAAACCAGTAAGCATGTAATGAATTTCAATACTTTTGTTGAAACACAATTTCAAACTAAAATAAAGATAACTAGGAGTGACAATGGAATAGAATTTTTTATGCATAATTTTTATTCTACTAAAGGCATTCTTCACCAAACAAGTTGTGTTGAAACACCACAACAAAATGGTGTTGTGGAAGGAAAGCATCAACACATATTAAATGTTGCAAGAAGCTTTTTTTTTAAGCACAATTGCCAAAGTCTTTCTAGAATTTTGTTGTTCAGCATGCTTTCCATTTGATTAATCGTATACCAAGTATAACTCTAAAAAACAAATCACCTTAACAATTGCTTCATAATAAACCACCAAGTTTTGTTCATTTAAAGGTGTTTGGTTGTTTGGCTTATGGTTCAACTTTGCTTGCATATAGAACCAAGTTCAGCCCAAGAGATAGAAAGTCCATTTTCTTAGGATATAAAGAGGGTACCAAAGGATACATTCTATATGATTTACAAACTAGAGAAGTTTATGCTTCAAGAAATGTAATCTTTTATGAAAGTTGTTTTCCCTTAAAAATCAGTTAATGAATCTGTCACACCTCTTATATCTCAAAATATACTCTCAATTTCTCAGCTTTACACAGAAGACTTCAATAAAGAATTTGATCCAAATCCAAATATAACTGACATATTTGACTCTCCCTTAGGTCCTGATATCAGTTCTAAATTAGAAACACATTCTGATCCTACCATTGATAACTCCCAAACTGACATTCAACAAGAAGCTTCAATTGCTACATATTTGCAGCAAACTATCAAACATTCAACTTGAGTCAGGCGCCCTCCTTCGTATCTCAAAGATTACCACTGTAATCATGCAAATTCTAGCAAAAACAATCATACTTCAGGAAGTACTTGCGCTTCTTCTGTCCATCCCCTGTCTTTTGTTCTTTCATATGAAAAATGCTCACCCAAATATAATAATTTTTGTTTCTCAGTAAGCACCTTGCAGGAACCAAAAACTTACAAAGAGGCATGCACAATGGACTATTGGAATAAGGCCATGACTGCTGAGTTAATTGCTTTGGAGCAAAATAACACATGGACCATTGTTGATCTTCCTCCAGGAAAATATGTCATTGGCTGAAAATAGGCATATAAAATTAAATTCCATGTAGATGGATTAGTGGAGAGATACACGGCGAGGCTTGTATCAAATGGTTATACCCAACTAGAGGGAGTGGATTATTTTGATACCTTCAATCCAGTGGCTAAACTGACAACAGTTCGGGTTCTTCTATCTCATGCAACAACTCATGGTTGGTTTTCGGAACAATTATACGTCAACAATGCATTTCTCCATGGAGATCTTCAGGAAGAAGTATACATGACACTTCCTCCAGGGCTCCAATGCTCCCATCTTCACAAGGTTTGCAAATTGAATAAATCCCTTTATGGTTTAAAGCAAACTAGTCGCCAATGGTATTTCAAGATCACACAAGCTTTGCTATCTCTTGATTTCTCACACTCTACTGCTGATTATTCATTGTTCATTAAAAGGACAAGTGATTCTTTTATTGCTTTGCTTGTATATGTTGATGACATCCTATTGGCTAGCAATGATGTATAGGCCATTGCTTTTGTTAAAGGCTTTTTGGACGCTAAATTCAAAATTAAGGACCTAGGACCATTAAGATACTTTTTAGGCCTAGAAGTTAGTAGAACCAAGAATGGTATTGTTGTGAACCAACGTAAATATGCTCTGGAGTTACTAGTAGAAACTGGCTTATTGGATGTAAAACCTACAAACACCTCTATTGATCCATCTACCAGATTGTAAGCTGCAGTAGGAAAGCCTCTAACTAATATTATAACATATAAACGACTGATTGGAAAACTGCTTTATCTCACAACTACACGGCCAGATATCTCAGTCATTGTATAACAACTATCTCAGTTTATGGCTAAGCCTCTGGATTCACATTTCCATGTTGCTGTGAGAGTACTTAAATACTTAAAGAAAGTCGCGACACAAGGCTTGTTTTCTCCAGTTAAAACAGAATTAAGCCTCTCAGCCTTTGTGGATTCGGATTGGACTAGTTGTTTGGACTCCCGGAAGTCAGTAACTGGTTTTTTTGTCTTTATTGGAGGCTCATTAATTAGCCGGAGATCTAAAAAGCAAAGCACAGTTTTGAGATCCTCATCATAAGTCGAATATTGTGCTTTAATTGCTTTAACTTGTAAGATTCAGTGGTCATATTACTTATTTCGTGATCTACAAATGTCAATTTTAGTCCCGAGACAAGTTTATTGTGATAATTGTTTTGCCATTCACATTGCTTGTAATCCTATTATCATGAAAAAAACAAAACATATAGCGGTTGATTGTCATGTGATTAATGATAAGTGCTAAAAATATGATAATTTTGTGTATAATTACAGCACTTATCAAAGGTAAAATGTTAGATTTATTCCCCAAATTACTTTTTTTTAGTAATAAATGAAGATTTTGAGATTATTTAATTCAAAATTGAATTTCATGCTATTTTGATAGAAAATCTGTTGATTTTGCAGATAAAGGGAAAGTTTTAAATGGAGAAACAAGATAACATCTATTTGAAGAGAGAATCTGCAAGATAAGGATTTAAATGGTAGCTGATCAAGATGAAATCAACAGTTATTTGGGTAAAGATTCTGCAGATTACATTCTCAATTCAAATTGAAGATAAAATCAGCACAAGATCAAGCTAAGAAGAGGGAAATAAGGAAAATAGAGTAAATAAAGATAAGATCAGGAAGAGATCAAGATGAAAAGGGAGGAAATCAGGGAAGTAGAAACGGTGATCTGCGCTCCACATGCGCAAGTGGTGCTCATGAATTAAAATTGTTCTCTGTTTCCTGCGCTTCATTTGCGCTGAGCGCAGGAATACGGAAACAGTTTTTAAAAGATTTCCAACAAGATTCCTTCCAAATTTCAGATAGCTTTCCAACTTCTATTTAAAGGACTTTTTGCATAGATCAGGAGGACGGCAGAGCAGAGCTAGGGTTGGAGAAAAGTGTGACAGTTTCTTCGTTGGTTTGTAATGGCTACCATGAGTAGCTAAACTCTCTGATAGGATTGAATGTAGTCTATTCAATCCCCAATTGTATGTGTATTTTCTTTGATATTTATGAATCCCTGTTTTTATGATATCGATGTTTTTATTCTGTGCTTAATGCTTTGCTTCCGCCTTTGTGCCGGAGTTATAGGTTGGTTTTATGGGGCGCACTGGAAAGTGGTTTTGTGAAATCAATAGCGAGTTTGGGGGAGCCTATGAATAGGAAACTTGAACTCTGATTGGGTAAAAATACTCATAGTAGTCGCTGTGGGAACCAGGATGAATTGATAGCGTAAAACAAACAGATCTTTAAATCCGAGGTAATTTATCACTCTGGGAACCAAGGTAGATTATTTCTGAGTATTTCACAGTCCGGGGAACCTATGTGGAATAACTTCAATTTGTGCTAAGGTATCATAATTACATATTCATAAATATTATTGGGGTTCAAATACGAAATGGGTGCGATAGACGAAGTTCAATCCTAGTCCAAGTAACCTGCTCAACCTATCTCAATTTATTTCCCGCTTTTATTTACTATTGCAAACTCTCATAAATCAACAACCATATTCTCTTACTTGATAATTGTGACCACTAGTATTTAAAATTGAACCGTTCCCTGTGGATACGATAACTCTTACTTACTATTATACTGCTGATATTTTGGTACGCTTGCCATAATTTCAACAATTTGGGAGAAAATTCAAGCTAGTTTGATTCATTTACTGACAATCTCTTCTTCTGGACAGCTCGCGGACATCCTCACCAAGCTCTTCATGCTTCAATGCACCACTTAGTCATTTCGAACTTGGGCATTCTCAATGTGCATGCTCCAACTTGAGGGGGAGAATTATGAGACCTCCTCCATTTATGTTTGGCTGTCGTGTTGTCCCTATTCTGCTGAATTTCTTTTGGTTGTGTTGTCGATATTGTAGTACTTTTTTAATTCTTTTTCTGCAAACTGTTAGTGTGACACCCTTCTACCCCAATCTCTTATACATTCATCAAATAGAAAGATTTAGGACATTTACAAACCAGATCGGGTAAAAAGGTTCAAATTCTCTTTCTACAAAATGTCATTGATTCAAAGTAACTGAATTAAAATAGAAATTAAGGTCAACTGTTTTCAAAGTAATTAAAACATCAAAATCTCAAATATCAACATCAAAACATCCTTATTGGCCATGTAAGGCACTTAAAATAGTTTTCATAATCTCTTCTTAATAACATAAAATAAAACCCCTATTACTAAGCTCTGATGTCACAAGTATCATAGCGACACCCCTTCAATTCAATACTCGGCACCTGATGTGCCATCATCATCGCCTATAAATAAACCACAGAGAAAACGATGAGGAAAAGAATACCAACTCATACATGCACACAGAATGCTACCCTATCCTCACCCACATAATAATCATCATCATCAAATAATATCATACTCATATCATCTCATACTCTTATTAGCAAATATATTATCCCATCACCAGTTTATAAGTCACACTCGCAAATCATCAAGAACACACATTCTCCACACTCAACACATAATACTCATATCATCATATCATATTTCAATTTCATCATAAAATACAATGTAGGCTCACTCTACCATCATGTACACCAAACCTCATCCCAAGGATCATGACTCGGAACTCCGCACAATGGGTGCACCTCATCAATCTCCCTAGTTGTTACCAATGATGGCTCTACCGTTCACGCCCTCTCTTGGCCGGTAGGTTGTACCCCCTCAATGGGCCCTCACAACGACATTCAACCTTAGGTTGCACCCCCTCAATGGGCTCGTGCATCGAATGACACCATCATGGTCTCTGCACCCTCTCAATGAGCCCGTGCAGTTCACTCCCTGAGTTGCACCCCCTCAATGGGCCCGTGCATCTCAGTCACCACAACTCATATGCTCAATGCATAATCATCATCATAACACACCTCATATGCTCAATGCATCATTATATCATCATCATCATAACATACCCCATATGCTCAATGTATCAATATATCATCACCACACATCTCATACCTCATATGCTCATTACATCAATATATCATCATCACACATCTCATACCCCATGCGCTCAATACATCAATACATCATCATCATACATCATAATATTATAAACATCTAACGTCACAGGAGATATTCATGTCATCATACTCATACCACAATCAATACTCTATATACATCAACTTAAATCTCTTAATTCCACAAATAATGTGTATAAACAACATCAATAGACAAAAGGATCACAATCATCACATAAACAACATTCTCATACTCAATTTGACCTGGTAATTGATTACCACACAACTGTAATCGACTATCAGCAACTCTGGGACACAAAAAACACTCTGGTAATCGATTACAAGCCTCCTGTAATCGATTATCAGCCATTCATCTCTCTGGTAATCGGATACAGGCCCCTTGTAATTGATTACCTGCAAGCAAAACCTCTGGTAATCGATAACAAACCATCTGTAATCAATTACCAGCAGACCAACTCTCTGGTAATTGATTACAGACCCCCTATAATCGATTACCAGCAAGCCAAACTCACTCCCCTGCTGCCCAGAACACACAGTAATCGATTACAGACTTCGATAATCGATTACCAGCGACACGAGATGACAGTTCTTGCAATTTTTACCCCTTTTCACTACAAAAAAAAACGTAATTTAGTGGAGGTTATTTTTTTCCGTTTCTGGCAGTCTGAGACCGCCACAAAACACAATTCTGGCAGTCAACTAACGCGCCAGCATTACTTGTGCCACAAAGCATGTTGTGGCGTTTTCTGTTGGAACGTTGGAAGAACTGCCAGGAATTGCTTTGCTTATTTCTGGTGGTCAGAAACCCCCAGAAATATGCAATATTTTGGCATTTCATTTACATTATTTTTCTGGTGATCTGAAACCGCCACAAACTTCAATAATTTTTTTTTTGTTGTCACGTGTTTATCTCCCTTTTTTTACTTTTTATTTTTAACAACTTGACAAACATCCAAACATGAAAAAAAACATAGTTACACTTTGTAGAAGTCACTAAGGAAAAAAGGAAATTTCATCCAAATAGGAACATGAAACTATAAACTTCCAAATTTTTTTCAATGCCAACTAGCCCAATGAAAATATTTGTATGTAAACTTCCAAATTTTTTTATATATGTTCCCTAGTGCAAACTAGGCTAAACTACCAAAAAAAAAGTATAATTGGGAGTATGAAGAACTCAAAATCAATTACTAGATAATGATCTTGCTATATTTTTATCATAGATGTGTATGAATTGGCTATAATTAATAAGTTATTTGTATCACAGTTTGGATTGTATCAATATCATATCAAAACTAAGATAGCTTGTCTTTCAAAACATTGGTGCATCTGTGAAACTGGAATGAAATAAACAAGACTTACTTCTTCTTATCACCGGCTCCACTAGCCCTGCACAAAATTAAAAAATAACATAAGAAGTCTACTTTCATTAAGTAATGATAAGTTTAATTAAAGAATGAAGTGCAAACCTCATCTTGCGGAGAACATTGGACATAGTAAAAAAAAATAGTAAAATGCATTATTATTTTATATTAAATAAATTTTGGTTGAGGAAATCACTTATAAGCTAGCCAACACAAAGTTGCAGGCCCAAGCCGGATAGCCTAATTGGCTCTTGTGTTCTCTAAAGTCTAGTCTCACCGAATCATATCATCATCCCATCATTACTATTTATTACTACAAAAATAATTTTCAAAACAAGAAATCAAAATGGAAACGTTCTTTTAAATTTAATTAATTTGCTAACAGTAATAATTATGATTATACTAATTTCAAAGCACAACACAATTACAATCTTGTATATCTGCCCTTAGCAACATACTAATTTCAAATCCCAGTACAACACTACAGCTTCAACGAGCACTCAAGCCACATAGCTTCTGCTTTAACCACAATCAGTTTGCAGCTAATAACTTCCTGACATAACACCTAGGCTTGTGAAATATGATTAAATGCAGCATCAAAGTTAAATCTTTGTAGATCGAGTGAAGTGAGCATCTATGTACTAATAGAAGCAATGAAATCTTCCAGCAATATCAATAACTATTTAGAAAGCCTCCATAAGTTAAATTAGAGTACCTGGCCAACAACAGGGGAAAGGAACCTAGAAATAAAAATGTAGACCTTACACATTACCAAGAAAACCAATATACCCTTAATATATATTAAAGCATTAAAAGTTAACAAGTACAACATAAGAATAAGATGCTTGAATAGTCTATTTCAGATTTCCACTTGGAATGTAGCATTATATATAATAATATAATATGATTTTGCTAATTCCTATCACATCAACTATTTAGAGCCTTTGTAACTATTTTGGCTTCTAAGAGTGCTCTGCCTAATTCACTTGGTATGGCCTCATGCTCAGGCTTTCACTGTAATGATGACACAAAAGCATATTCATTGCATGAAGACAACTTAGACATAATAGGAGCTCAGTTCTTAGCATCTGCAACAGAGGGCTTGTTTAATCGACTAAAGAGAAAAGCAATTGAAGAAAATAACTTGGATTTTTATGATCCCCTCAATCAAAAACTAAGCAGAGAAGTTGATGATGGGAATCAAATAGTTGAGATAGAAGTAAACAAAGGCTATAATTTCAACAACTTTGACCAGTGGACTTCGATCATACAACCTCAAGAGCTTAATAGCTTAGCCTCTACGGGATATACAAGAGTAGTTTAGGTGCATGTACATGCTTGTTTGTGTGCATATATAGAACTTGTATATTTCCTTATGCGTGGGATAGATTGAAAGTGAATTCTATGAGAGTAATAATTATGATTATACTAATTTCAAAAGCTAGAAGATTCTATTTGTTTTTATGGTTTTGGTCTCATTCACTAACTTTCGTAGTAGCAGCCTCAAAAGGAGAGAGAGAAAGAGAAGAGTTGGCGTCAAGGAAATAATTTATTCTAAAGGTAGAAAATGGGGACTGACAAACCTATTCTTACTTCATGTGGAATGAAAAGCATTGGAGTGAAGAAGGCCTTTGTGTTTTACAAGGGACGTCCACCAAAAGGATCTAAATCTGATTGGATCATGCATGAGTATAGGTTGCATGATTCAATGATCTCAATTTCCAAGCAAAGAGGGTCTATGAGAGTATGCCAATTGAATGACTTCAGTCACAGTAAGAATAACTTTCAACTACACATAAAATTGAACTCCAATAGTTTCAAATATAAAATCCAAACAAAGTGACATAGAGGAATAAGTAGCTAGAGAAAGCGTAAGAAATAGTGAAATACCAGCTTTCCATGAGAACTTTTATCTTGATTCATGAGGTTAAGAGCAGAAATAGAGACACCATATTCATTCTTGACCAAATACTTAGCAACAGGGGCAAGACCATAAAGCCAGCCTTAGCAATGATTCCTAATAGATCAAGCTCAAGAGCTGATTTGAGAACCATAGGGAGGACAGAGGCACTAGCTAGTTGCATGGCAAAGAGGATAGAGTTGATTTCTAATATTTCAGGGGGATAATAAAAATAAAAGTAAGGATAATAGGATAATGTAATGAATTATTGATTCTCTAACATGCCTAGTGTATTCTTCATTCTAAAAAATGTCAAATTCAAAAAAAATATAAACTCAACCAGTGTTGTCAATAAGGTTATACGGCGGATGGCGGCCGGGACCTTTAAGCGCCATACTGCCACGGCGGATGCCATGGCGGTCTATGGCGGACAAAAAAAAAAAAAATTTATATAAAATATGATGCAAAAACAGCAAAATAATAAACAGATATATGAAAACCAACAATATAGCAATCTAAAATTCATGGCATTCATAATCTAGTGATTGTCATCATAAAAAGTCATAAATTCCTAACCAACAAAAGATTAAATTGCCATCCAAACAAAGAAACAATGTTAAAAAACAGCAAAACACAAAGACAAGTCCTAAAACTGTTTTGTTTAATCCTCCTCTTCATCATCAATGTCTGCATAATTAATTTCCACATGGTGATTCTGCTCATTTAAAAATCCTTCAGCTTCTTCTCCATCTGAATGTATGAAATCAGCATTTGGCACTAATTCATCCTCCTCACTGCTAGAATCTTCTGATGCCTCAGCTTCTTCAACAACTCCAACCCTTTTCCCCTTGTTCTTTGCAGCTACTCCTTTGGCTCTTTTAGAAAGATTAGTAGATATTCCTACTTGCCCCTTTCCACTTCCAACTTGTTTCCTTTTGTGACGCCTAGTGTATTGTCTAGGCTCATCAAGTCCCGAAGCTTGATAAACTGTTCTCCAAGTAAGGTCATCACCTCCTTCATGAACCCTCTCATCTTCACCTTCTTCCTCATCCCCATCCATCTCTCCAATTAGCCACTCATTGCAATCATCAATCCCATTGAGACTAATTGGATCAATTTCATCCTTAAGGTTATACCTTCGATGAAGTGTTTGATTATACTTGACAAATACCAAGTCATGTAGTCTTTTATGCTCGAGTCTATTCCTTTTCTTAGCATGAACCTAAAACAATTAAATAAATACTATTTACTTAAACAATAATTATAAGCAAGACATTGATTGTTGACTTTAAATAGGAAATTAATTACTTGCTCAAAGACGCTCCAATTACGTTCACAACCCGAAGCACTACATGTCAAGCTAAGGATCCTTATTGCAAGTTGTTGCAAATAGGGAGTATCTGAACCATACATCTGCCACCATTGAGCTACAAATGCAAACAAAATATGTTAAACACAAACACTTAAGCAAATGACTAGAAGAATAAAAGTTCAATTGTTGAAATGTTTTGTCTCTTACCCGGTGCAACTTCACCCCTCATTGCCTTAGCAGTTGTGGACCCAAACATACCACTCGCAGCTTTGTACTGAGCCAACTCCTTATGAACAATCTTCTCCATCTCCGAATCTCCCAGCAATTTATTGATACAATCATACAAACCCCTAATAATCTCACCATTAAACTCCATCTGTGGGTTGGCATAAAAGAACTCCGGGTTCAAAAAGTGACCAGCAGCATGTAAAGGGCGATGAAGCTGAATATCCCATCTTTTATCAATGATTGCAAACACATCCTTGTATTTGCTTTCATTTTTAAAAGATTTCATAATGGTTTCCTTCGCCTTGTCCATTGCCTCATATATGTAGCCCATGGCTGGTTTTTTCTCACTATCCACAAGCCTAAGCACTTTCACAAGAGGAGCCATCACTTTCAAAATGAATACTACATTCTTCCAGAAACTAGGCATCAAGACAGTTTTAGTGGCTTCCTTACCCTTGTCCTCCTTTGATAGCTTGTTTTCATTCCACTCTTCTGACACAAACATCTTTCGAAGAAAAGTTTTCTCTTGATGAATCCTCTCCAAGGAAAGATAAGATGTTGCAAATCGAGTGATTGCATGCCTCACTAACTCCCTCCCACCGGTAAAGAACCTCAACATGCTCAAAGTGCTTGAATGGTTATAAATGAAGCCAACAAGAGAGATAGCTCGCTAAATGGTCTTCTTTATATTGGGCATCTTACCAATGTCTTCTAGCATCAAGTCTATACAATGTGCAGCACAAGCGGTCCAATAAATTTTTGGTCTTTTTTCCTCTAGCAACCTACCAGCAAGAACAAAGTTACTTCCGTTGTCCGTTATAACTTGGACAACCTTTTCCTCTCCAATCTCCTCCACAACAGAATCCAACAACTCAAATATCTTCTCACCGGTCTTTACATAGTCAGATGCATCAACCGACTTTAAGAACATTGTCCCAGAAGAGGAGTTCACCAAAAAGTTGATTATGCTTCTTTGTTTCCTATCAGTCCAACCATCTGACATTAGGGAACACCCAAAACTTGCCCACTGATCCTTTAATAGCTTCATTAATTCATTAGTGTACTTCACCTCTTTTTGAAGGAGTGGTACTCTAATGTCATGGTAGGAAGGAGGTTTCAGTTGCTTCCCAAAATGTCCAACATCACGAAGCATGTCATGAAAACTTTCTAACTTTATTAAGTTGAAAGGTATGCCGGCTTGGTACCAAAACCGGGCTATAGATTGGTACACCCTTTCTGTAGCTTTTTTATCACAAAGCTCTCTTATGCCCGCTTGCACCACCTTGGCTTTCCTATTTTTTGCAGATGTAGATTGAGGTTGAGTGTAAAGGTCCATAGGTCCCTTCCTAGTATCCTTCAAACTGAAATCACCAGAACTTCCAATTTCCATACATCCTTCTTCATTCAAAGCTTCAATGTCTTGCATTGCCTTCTTAAATGCTTCATTCTGCTTCAGCTTCTTACCATCTATAGCTGGCCTTATCTCAACCTTGATAGCTTCAGGAGCCAGCAAACAAGCTGTAACATTGCCCGTCTTTCCAATCAAATGTTGTTTCCCCCTTGTAATACCTCCTTTCATAACCTTCCGGCAATAATTACAAAAAATTTCATTTGTATCATTCTCTCTCACTGGTGTACAGTGCTTCCAAGCAACATCAGTCCTCTTAGAATGAATGGAATTGGAGGAGGTTCCTGTTAATGGTTGGGTGTTTGATTCTCCCTCCCTTGACATTGTGGCTTTTTTGTGCAGCCTATGCTTGAGCAGGAGAAGCTGCAGAATAGAAGAACAAGGACCTTAGGGGCTGCGGCAGAGAGCAAAACGTGCGCAGAAGAGAAAAAGAAGTACCTTAGGGGCTGCTGCAGAGAGCAATACATGCGCAGAAGAGAAAAAGTAGCTTGGGGGCTGTAGCAACGTGCAGAACGCGCAGAGAAGAGAAACAGAGCCTGAACCGCGCGGAGAAGAGAAGAAAAACTGTTGTACAGTGCTGCAGAACCTGTCGCAGACGGTGGTTGGTGGCGACGGAGGCGGCGGCGGTGCCGACGGATCTGGTCGGAGAAGAAGAACAAAGTGGTCGCAGGAGATTTGGGTGAAGAAGAACGGAAGAGGAGGCGCAGCAGATTAGGGATCGTAAATGAAAGGGGGGAAAAGGGATGAAACCGGGTCGACCCGGGCCCAAACCCGGAAAAAATGGGGAAAAAAGCCCAAATTCCCACCATGACCGCCACGACCGCCATCCACCGCCACGCCGTTACCGCCATAACGGCCGCAATCTTCAATATGGCGGACGCGCGCCATTCAGAGGCCAAACAACCATGATGTATTGCGGCCGCCGCCGCCACGCCGTTATGGCGCCGTTATGGCACCGCCATAACCGCCATTTAACAACACTGAACTCAACTAGCTATGTCAATAGGAGCGCTATTGTGCCTTGCCGAATTAGTACTCTTCGATGATTTGGACTGAGCTACCACATGTATACAAATTCGGTTCATAAATTAGTAATTTTATTAAGAGAATAAATGTGATCCTCATTACACTTAACGGTAGCTGAAATTTCAACAAATATGGCTATATGCTGGAAGTTTCAGAAGTCTCTGATAAAAACACTCATACAACTTGGTGAATATAACCATAAGCCCTCAAAGGCTCAAACCTTTAATTAATATGTCACAATTAGACATCCAATCAGCTTGCATTAGAGTCAGAATTTGTGTCTACTAACTGCTCTAAGTGGACTAGTTTTCAAATTAAAATTTTCATAAAAATAGTAAGAAATGTTATTAAATGTCGATCAGTTGAGGAACCAAAACTATATGCTTTATTAGTGATGAATTCTACATGCCATTGGACCTTCTTGGACTATAATTAAGTGGCAATGTGTAATTGTGTATTCAGGATCATAACAGAGAGCAGAGAGTGAAAGTTCATTTCTTTATTTAAGAGAAAAACATGAAGAGTCTTGAAAACTCTACTCTTAGGAGACACCAGTATATAAGACACCAGCAACACACATTATTATAGTTATTCCCCATATTTTTCTTGAAGTATGTGGTTCTGTGAATCAATACCTCTAAATCACACCCCAACATTGCACTAGCTAATTCTCCTAGAACCTAACACAATTGGACAAAAATTTTAACAATCAAGTTCTTAGGCTACAGACATGTGTAGTAGTTTACTCAACCAGCTAACAAAATACAATTGCAATATTTTATAAGCATTTGGATACAATGATTACCCATGTGTTTTCTCCATATCACTTGGATTGGGCATCTGCTCAAAGCCATTCATTGACATTCCATAGTGTATCTGGAAATTCAAATAAAATTATCAGAATGAGCATGCATCAATCAACAAAAAAGTCTCATGATATTTAAAGCCAAACAATTATCATACAAATTCAGACATAAAATTAAAATGAAAAAAAAAAAAAGCAAAAGAAGATTTGAATGACAAAATCACTCCATTCACAAAAAATTTAGGAAAGTGAAATACCTTTTGTGTGGTCGAACCATAATCCGGCACTTTCAATTGTATTCAAACTAGCTTTAACTCGGAGAAGAGAGGACGTCCATGCATGTTTACGCAATGCACAGGGGAGCTTTAACTCTTATACCTGATTCAAATTTTCCCAAATTAGATCCTAATATCAATTCTTCTTGAATATTTCCTTTAATTTGTATATTGAACAAAAATCTCAATCAAAACTAGATCCAATTCCTCTAAATCAAACAAAAGGAAATCTCAACGCACTTCAAGTACAACCTTATTTTCCATGCACTGCTTCAACGGATTCCTTGCTCTTTCGATTCTTTGCCTCCAGCTTCCCCTGCATTTTTTGACAGAACTCTATGTGAATCGCTGATTTCGTCATTAAAATGGTTTAGTCAAGCCGATGGCATTATATTAGCGTATGTCTCAATCAATGCCATTGAAGGCTCCTCCGTCTTTGAAATCGCTAGTCCAAGACGCGAAATGGTGAGACAATTTTTGTGTCAGAGTTGAGAAACAAAGATTTAAGTAAACAACTTGCTACAGAAAGGTTTAGGTTACAAATTAATTTTCTCAGGAAACAAACATAGAGAGGTGGAACAGAAAATGAATAAAAATTACATGAAAATTGAGATGATATTCACGAGGAGCAAAAGTTGATGAGATTAAGAAAAATCCGGAACAGAGTGAGAAGAGATTTGGGGAGAAAATGAGACAAGTTAGGATTACAGTGAAATTTGAGAGAAACAAATCCTCATCGACGATGTGGTGAGAAAGAGAGTGAAAAATTAGGGTGAGAAAGCAAGAGAGGGGAAAAGTTTGGAAAACCCTATAGAGAGGAAGAGGGAGAAGAGAAAATCTGAAATAGAAGTGATTGATTAAAGATGAATAGAATGAAGTAGAAAAAAATAGACGCCGCTCAGAGTGCATTATAAAAAAATAAAAATGTTATAAATAAAAGATAATAAAAATGTTTGTGGCGATCTGTCAGTGTCAAAAAATTAAAAAAATATATATTATAATTTTTGTGGTATTCTCAAACCGCCAAAATTTACATTTCTTTCTAGCAACCCAACAATCGGTAGAAAATACAAAATATTTATTGGCGGTTTATTGTGACCCCCAGTAAAAAAATGCCACTAAATTACAATTTTTTTGTAGTGTTTAAACCTTTTATTCAACCTCTAATCAATCCTTAGTGTTAATACATCAATCATACACGTTTATACCGAACAAAATCAACAAGAATACCAATCTTTACACAGATTTTCATAGTTATTCCATCATAATCCCCAATCGTTAAACCCTTATTTACCCATTTTCGCTATTCTCGCTATCCTCCTTCAATTCAATAAAGATTATTAATACATTTAATCATCAAACAACATATTTTCATCATACAACGCTGAATATATATAAATCAAATTCGAATTTAAGGTCTTAGAGGGTCTTATGGTTACCTTCACTACCCAAGAACTCCCACATACACGTACAAGCAGCACCTTTTCCCCCACCGTACCTTGAAGGTGAAGGTCGAACAACAAAGATTGACTCTTTCTTGATCATCACGTCGTTTCTCCCCTCCTTATGGTTTCACTCTCTGACGATTTAAAAAATAAGGATCAGGGTGAATTAGTAACCCCTTCTTACTTAAATACTTAATTGGGCTGGGCCCACCCTCAACCCACTCTTCTTTTTTTAATTAGAAATAACACTATTAATAAAAATACTAATATTACTAATATTATTATTTATTTACTTCTCTCATTTTATTTATTTTATTTTATTTAATAAAATTTGGAATGTTACAGTTAGCATCCTTTTGGCTGTATTCAAGACATAAGATATTTTTCTTTTCCTTGCCCACACCTTAAATAGCCTTGTATTTTCTTCCTTTGATTTATCAATGAGAATGATAATTGCCAAGAGCTAAGACCAATCCCCTCCATACGTTATTCTTTAATATCCTTTGCGTGTGAGAGAAAATGAGTTTGTATAAATAATAAATTTCATTAATTCATCCGTTTAATTAAAAGTTTAATAAAGTATATTGAGTTTAAAAAATCTCATACAAATAATATAAAATATGTTATTTAAATACTCAAGTTTTGATTTTAGTCCCTATAAAATACTCAAATTTTGATTTTTGTCCCTGGAAAATTTTTCTTTTTTATTTGATCTTTATAAAATATTTAAGTTATTTTTTTAGTCTCTACTGTTGATTCCACTATTAATTATGAATGTGTCGAACGCTCATTACAATTAGTAATCATATATATGTATTGTACCTTGACACATTATACAATAGTGTTAGCCTCCTTAAACACATTCAAAGACTATTTATGATATATATGAAGGAGGAAATATATAAAGAATTTCAGTTCAAATTGACTATGAAATTTGACTCTCTAAATGGGTTTAAGGAAGCTAACACTCTTATATAATGTGTTAGGGTACTTATGAAGTATTGTTTGCGTTCGACACATCCACAATTAACAGTAGAATCAACATCAGGATCTAAAAAAATAGCATAAATATTTTATAAGGATAAAATAAAAAAGAAAAATTTTTCAGGGACGAAAATCAAAACTCGGGTATTTTATAGGGACTAAAATGTTAATTTACCCTAAATATCTATTACTAAATTACACATTTATAAATTTTTAAATTATCTAAAATTTAATATACATTATTATAGAGATAATATAAATTCCATGGTTTGATCGGTTAATATTTTATACATTATGTGCATATAAAATGAAATTTTATTTTTATATGAAAGTAAGGGAAATAAATTTTAAGCTTGTAACCATAACGATACATTTATATAAAAGTTAATAATTCAATTATTTTTTTAATAAACACTCACCATTAACCTATTATTGGGAGAATATTTCATCTATATGAACTAACTTTTCCACCCCGTTTGTTAGAGTTGGAATAGTCCAAAATCAATTTTACATAATTAATTTTAACACAGTTATGATGAATATATTTTATAAATGGTGCATTATTTATCTTCCATCATTGATTATGTAATTTTATCCAAACCAATTTTATCAAACTATAAATCAAACAAAAGCGCTATTCAAATAATTGATCAAAACTTTTTATAATGAATGTTAAGAATTTATTTTTATTAAAGCAATATGTTTAAAAAAATAAAATAACTTCAGTGATCTTCTTATTGAAAAAAATAAGCGTCCGTGAGTGTTTCACCGGTGAAACATAGCTTTCTCATCGTTAGATTTATTATTATTTTAATCAATGGTGCAGATTCAATATTGGAAACCTGCTGAAGAGGTTTTTTACAATTTGCTTATTGATCCCTCCTTGTTTTTAAAAGAATTAATGAAATTGCTTTGTACCCATTGCTGATTGTAGATTTGTAGTAACAAATATTATAAAATGATTAAAATGTCTATGCGGTCAAATTGGCCATTGTCTTTTTTTCCTGTCAATGCAAATCCATTGTCTGTTGTTTATTATTTGTTTTCTGCATATGTATTTTTTTTTTTAAACTAGCAAATCGGTCCCTGACTTTGTTGGAGTCATGTAATTTAGTCCTTAAGAAATAGAAAACCCTAATATAGTCCCTGACTTCTTGCTTTTTCCGACACTTAGTCCAACTGTGTGTTTCCCGTTAATTTTTTTACGACGTGTCACATTTATTGACATTCTATCACACTGTTTGTCACTAAAGTGTCCACTGTGACACAAAAATAATGTGGTTTTGTTAAATTTATAACTTGAAAGGCTCCAACTCCAACCGTCGTATGCTTCTCTATTCTTCCTTTTTCTCTCTTCTCCCCCTTCTTCCATGGAAGGTCTCAACCTCAATGACATTATTTTGTGCCATGATGGCAAATAGTGTAACACAGTGTCACGAAACGTGACATGTCATAAAAAAAATTAACGGAAACACATAGTTGGACTATAGTGACAGTAAAAACAATAAGTCGGGGACTATATTGGGTTTTTCTATTTCTTAGGGACTAAACTGCATGACCCTAAAAAAGTCAAGGACTGATTTGCTAGTTTACTCGTATTTTTTTGTTTCATGGGTTTGAATAGTTTGTAGCAAAATATAATACAATACTATAATTTTATCCCATAAAATGTACATAAAATATATTTATTTTTTTATAATTGACATATTTAAATATATATTTTAAAATATAAATCTTTTTTAATAATAAATAAATTCATTAAGATATATGTAATATATGATGGATTTAAAATAAAAAATAAAAAATTAATATGTAAATATTATAATATAATTGATTTATGTTAAGCACTTTTTTATGTAAAATTATATGTATCTTCCTTAGGAGACAATCCTGCTTGAATCGGGTGAACCTCTATAGGGATTTAATATAATTGTTTATATTAATGACAATTATTTTCAATTTGAATTATTAATTCATAAAATTTAATTATTTCAACCATATTATTTAATCAATAATATTTTATAAAATTTTAAATTTATCACATGCTTTTATGTAATTTAAATTTTGAGATACTAATCAATTATCATATTATTCAAAATTTTAAATGTTTATTCAAAATTCAATTATCAATTATCATATTTGAGATATTTTTATTACGTGTTTAAACTAAAAATTTTACCAATTATTTGGTGTATAAAGTATAGGATTTAATGTATATACATTGATAGTGTAAAACTTTTTACACTATCATCCAATAATGTGTTGCCATATTATTTAAACTTTAATATTTATACACTGTCAGTGTAAAGAAATTTTACACAGACATCTAATGATATATTGTCATATCATTTATTGAATTTAATAACACATGAGGTGTCACATTCATTAAATGATGTGACGGCACACCATTGGATGTCTGTATAAAATTTCTTTACACTGACAATGTATATTAATTAAATCTTATTATTTAATGGGATTAATAATATATGAGGTGTAATACTCATTAAATGATTTGACAATTCATCATTGGATGACAATATAAAAAAGTTTTATACTGTCAGTGTATACTAATTAAACTCTATGTTATATTGTCTGAGCTAGAGTTGAAAATTCGGGTTGCTCGGCTCGATGCGGGTAGCGGGCTTTTATCGGGTTGGGCTTTTAGCCCATAAATTATTTAGGCTTCTAAAATAAGTGTATGAGTCATACATTTTTGCAAGTTTTTTGTGGGTTTTTGTGAGCGACCCGATTTTTTAGCAAGTAGTGAGCTTTATTGGGCAGAATTAAAAAGCTTAGGGGTTATTCGAGCTTATAAAATACTCCCTCTGATCCTATTTATAAGACAATGTTTGAAACTTTTCCATGGTTCTATTTATAAGACAAAGTACACAAATCTAGAAGCATTTATTATTTTTTCCCATATTTGCCCTTGTTGACCATTACAGGTTTTAAGGTGACACAATTACCATGGTAGTGAAGTTTAATTTTAAATAGGGGTAAACTTGTAATCTTAGAAAGTAATTTCTTGAAAATCAACACATTAATTACTTTTATTAATATGTGTGTTTTTGTCTGAATTATCTTATAAATAGGACCAGAGGGAGTATGTGCATGAGCCCCGCAATTTTACAAGTTTTTGCGAGTCATTTTGTCGGCTCTAGACTATGAGCACATCAATCAAATCCCTCACAAATTGCGGGCCGAGAATTATCTTTTCACCTTGCTTATAAAATTTAATTATCACCCAAGAACCAACTTACAATAATTTGATTGCAGGTGAAAAGGTTGTGAGGGAGTGGGACTGATGCCTAAGTATTTAGAGTGGTTTGTTTCAGATTATTTTTAAAAATGATTATTTTAAAAAAATAATCACTTTTAAGACTTTTAGCGTGTTTGTTTTAGATTTTAGAAATAATCATAATATAAAAATAAAATAAAATTAGAATATAATAAAATATTATTCTTATTTGCTTTTTAGAGTAATTAGTTTAAATAAATGAAAGAGAATATTAAAAAATCACTTTTTGTAATTATAAACAAACAAAAATTAGCTTATAATTTTTTATAAAAATTCTAAAATTTAAATCACTTTTTACAATATGAGAATCACTTTATTTTATTTTAAACAAACGACCCTTAATTTGGTAGTTTGTTAGGTGGATCTGCAGATAGCGGTGATGTCAGATAACCGGAATTTTTGCATAAAACAAATGTGAATGGATTGAAAGTTAAAACTTGGGCAAAATACCCTTTTGTTGGTTTTTTTTAATTGAAACCTTTTAGCTTTCTGAATCCGAAGCTCAGTAAAATATATTAAAAAAATATTAAATTTCACATTTTCACGTCTTCAGCTGAGAAATCCTTTCACCGTTTTTCTTTGTTTAATTCATTGAAAATTAAAATGAAAGGTTAGATAAAATAGGTGAAAATGAAATGATTTGCCTATTAAAAGAGTGAACAAGGAAAACATTTTTCATAGCGTGTCGCAGATCAATCCCTTGAAAATTTCCATTTTTCTGCTTCAACGGTAAAAAGGTCCCTCTTAGCAATTGCAAATTTTTATGGGACTATGTCACAGAAAAAAACATTTTCATAACACCCGGTCACTAAACCTGTGACAACAGGTTAATTAACTAAAAAAGAGTTGTAACATGTAACACCGGCGTGAGGTGCTTCACCTTATAACCACCCAAACTCTTAAAAAATAACTCTAAACCCTAAACACCCGTGAGGTGCTTCACCGATTAAGCTACCTCACCGTAGAATTCACCAAAAATTATAATAATATGTTTCGAAATAGTATCGCATGGTTTTTTTGGTGGGGGGAGTTCTATTTAAGTTTACATATTATCTGCACCTGAATTGCACCTGCTGGTTAATGAAGTCTTTTGATTCGAGTTATTGATATCGACTGGACCCAATCTCATCAAACATCTTTGAGCAACCACCCACCAAAATTTGCTTCCACAGTGATCTTCCTTCAACTTGCAGTGCCATATATATGGCCCAAATACGAAGCATCTTACTTTATCTAAAGGATGTTAGAGTAAGTAAATGGACCATGGGGCCATAATCATGGAAAATGTATCTAATTTATCATCATAGAGATGTGCCCAAACCCAATAAAAAATATATAAACACGATTGTTATGCTACTTTTCTTAGCGTAGAGATTATTTAAACTATGCTACTTAGTTTATTTAATAACAGTAATTTAGATTAGCTTAATTAGAAATTTTTAAAAACAGCTTTTTTGTTCTATCTTTACAAATTTTTTTAAAGCAATTATTGTATTAGCAAAACATGAACTTAATCACACAATGTGAAATATCTAAAAGGGGGCCGCATGAATTATCAATAGGAACTTTCGGATATACTTTCCCACCTTCAATTGCAACCACAATAGCAATGAAAGATGTAATGCTCGGATTATTATTTTTTAATTAAAAAACTCAAAATCTTGAAATAAATTTTGATGTGAGAATTTTATGCAATTTGGTATTAACAAGAAATCGTAAATTTTTAATGTCCCTATAAAATTGCCTACGCTGAGATCCTGTGTCAGCTTTATAAGCGAAGTATTTGTATCCTTATATACAAACTGAATTTAACCTCAATTACATGTTCCAATATCAATTGGGGTATTAAATTGCACGTTTCAAGTTCATATCCAACTACTTCTTCGGTTCTATGGTAATGCCTTCACAAGAACGTAGCCTTTTTTCTTAAAAGACAAACAGATGCGCGTAGATACAAACAATTATGTTAGAAGACAATTTCTTACTTTCTTCATTTTTCCCCACTCTTATGTGAAGGGGGTATGGTGTGAAAATGAATTTTTAAAATTTAAGGGCACCTTTGATTTATATTTATATTTTTTATTTTTATTTTGTTTTATATTTTTTAAAATTTTATAAAAGAAAAACTTAAAATATTAGAAATGATGATTTTCTGACCCAGCCCCGCTTATCTCAGTGGTTTATACCAAATAGAATTGAGAATAGTTACATGCATCACATTCAAAGTCTAATGTCATGTTACAATGCTGCATATCTATCTTCCAAGCCTTTTACCCTTGGCTTGCTTGGCCCACAAGCTTCTATCCGTCCTTTTTTAAAGTTCTAAGTTAACCGGGTAGTTTTAAGATTATCTTTAAATTTGACTCAATCGATTCTCATATTTTATTATTATAAAAAATAAATTTAAATTAATAAATATATTATTAAAATTTTTAATTTTTCAAAATAGTGGTTGCTCTTTTCCCTCAAATGGTTGCAAATTTTCCCTAAAGTTTGTCTATTATGGTTAACTTTATCTCTATTGTCGGAAGTTCAAAATTCTTGTGTTCTGTCACCAAATTTGAAGTTAACAGATAGTGTGCTTGCTAACAAGTTTGGTAAAATAAATTTCATGTTAGGGCTAACTTAATAAAATTTATTTGATGATTGAAATGTAAATAGTTGAGAGTGAGACACGTCGATATGTAGTTCAGCAAGTTTCCTTACCATTAACCTTTGCAATTTTCCATACATTGAATATGAAGATATAAGTCTTGAAGATCTCCATCTCATGATGACAACTATAAATATAAATCATAAAGATGAAGAGTATTACTATTATATTATTCGTCCTGCTAAAGCTAGTTAAAATCTAATCCTAGTGCTATTTGCATAATGGCTAGAGGGGACCATTTTTCCCTTGCTCTCAAGTGCATTACCCTCTTCATTATGGCATCCTCAACTTTAATTAGCCCCCGTTTCACACCTTAATAGCTTTAGTTCTACTGCAATATTATTTTTTGTGATCCAGGACAAGAAAAGGAGGGAGGGAGAATAAAGGTAGTTTAGAATTTTCTACAACCTAGTCCTAGGAATTTCCTGTTTGCTGCTGTCAAATCATGTTCATGTTTATATTTGTACACTGTCATTTATCTCAGATCAATGTTTTTGAACTTAAATCTGCATTCTTTGATTTTACATATTACTTATCACTTTTCATTTTTTTTTTGTAAGTAATCATTTAATATTTCTATATATTTATGATAATTAAAAAGTAAGAGACAATTAGACAAAAAAAGAAAAGGATAACAAAATCTTTATGCACTATTTTTTTTTATGGATCCTTGTTAAAATCACTGGTGCTAATGCTATCAGTTAGAGTAAAGAGTTCCTTTGTTGTTAATAGTTTAATGATGCCACAGCGCAGCTTCCCTTGGCAATAAATTACATGGAAATTGAGTAAACTAATCCCTAAGCAATGATCACTATTCTCTCCAAACGGGGTCTCTTTTCCTTTCTTTAAATTTTCTCACAGAAAGTCGTGGGTTCCATTCAGTTAGCTGAGGATGAGGGCATGTGTGTTTGTGGGTACTTGGCAAAATAACAAAAGGGGATGATTCAACATCTGGCATGGGCTCACAAGGTGTGGTTATGATTGGATCATGAAGCAAGCCTCGTGGGCTTTGGTTTTCCATATGACCTTTTTCATTTTTTAAAAATATTTTTGCCAAGCACTCACTAATTAATACAGATGACTAAAAAGAAATTAAAATTGAAGTTCAGAAATCAGAAAGAAAGTTTGCCCCGTGACCCTCAAATTCAAAGGGGGACCAAAAAGCAGCGCAGCAAGAATTAATTTAAGAAACTCATAGTTAAAGAGAACAACTAGATAAAGGCTAAAGCACACACAACTGCATAAGCTGTCACTACTTCCCTTCCCTCCTTTCTTTTAAAAACCTTAACACACCCAAAACCAAAACCCCCCACACTATTCAATACTCATCAAGCTAGAGCAAGATCTAAGGTGCAAAAACTATACACAAACACCCAAAAAAAAGATATAATTTAGAAGCATGATGATGAAGGGAAGAGAAGCCAAAACAGCACCCTCTGCAGATCTGTTAGTATGTTTCCCTTCTCGAGCTCATCTCACTCTAATGCCTAAGCCCATTTGCAGCCCAGCTAGGCCTTCAGAGCCCAACAAACGCCACCACAACACTCACCACCACCACCACCACCGTAAGAAATCAATCTCTAAAGGTGGTGGTGGTGGCCAAGCTAGCCCTCTTCTATGGACCAAAACCAAATCAATGGGGTCCGAAATTGCAGAACCAACCTCCCCAAAAGTTACTTGTGCTGGACAGATCAAGGTGAGGCCAAAGACTGCAACTTGCAGAAGCTGGCAATCAGTAATGGAAGAGATAGAGAAAATCCATAACGACAAGAAACAGAGGAAGCGTCTCAGCTGGGTTGAGTCACTGGGTTTCAAGAAGGAGATAATGCAGTTCTTGACTTGCTTAAGAACCATACGGTTCGACTTTCGGTGCTTTGGATCTTTCTCTGGAACCGATATCGCCACTGAAGATGAAGAAGATGAGGAGGATGAGGATGAAGGGTATCATGAAAATCATGTGGGTATAGAAGAAAGTGACAATGAAGCTTCAAGAACTGTCTTTTCCAAGTGGTTCATGGTGTTGCAGGAGAATCAGAATAATGGGGTTGTTCACAAAGAAGAGACAGGGGACAACGGTGATGATGGATCAAATGGCGAGTCCACTGTCCCTCCTCCGAATGCATTATTGCTCATGCGTTGTAGGTCTGCTCCAGCGAAAAGTTGGTTGAGAGAGAGTGAAGAATGTAATCATGAAAAGGAAGAGAATTCACGCAAAGAAAAAGAAGAGGAAGAAGAAAAAGAAAAAGGGGAGGGGCAGGGGAAGGTAAAGAAAGGACAGAGTTTAAAGTCGTTAATGGAAGAAGAGAAGAGAAAGAAAGAGAACTTGGTGGTGATGCGATGCCACTCTGATTTTTACGATATTTCATCTGATATTGTGCAAGAGACATGGATTGTTGGAGGGCTAACAGATCCCATGTCAAGGAGTCGAAGTTGGAAAAGATAATCATCATACTAAATATATTTTCATTTTCATATTTTGTTTTCAAATACTTTGGTGTGAACTGGGAAATTTGATATTAAAATCCCAGGTTTAGCTTCTGTTATTATGGTCAATTTCGTTAATCTGTACAGCTTTCGGATTTCTTTTCATAAGTACCCTGGAAAGCATGCATTTTGCTGGCATTGGCATATAGGTTGTATCAAGTTGTTTACTCTGTTCTCAAGATTCTTACTTATTAGTTAAAGGAATTTGTATTTTTTTTTAGCTTTGCAGAATTTACATGCGTTCTTATAATCTTATTACAAACTATGCAAGTAGTCAAGATTTTTATTTAAACAAGGAGTTAATGATTTTCACTTTTTTAATATTGTTCCGTCTTATAAGAACATTAGTAACTCAAAGCTAGGTTAAAGTAGCTAGACACTACCTTATTTTTATAAAAATCTTATTACTTGCTAGTTGTTTACCTTAGTGTCTAGATACTTTTTCACTATATTTTAATTTCTTTTAAAAAAAACTTAACCCCAGATCCGTTTCCGTGATGTTTAAAGGCGGATGGGTTCGGGGACTGGTTTCCTTAAACTCGATTAAAATGAGTTTTTTGGTCAAAGTTGAGGCAAGATGAGACAGTGGGTTCAGATTTGTTTATCATGCATAATGTTATTAACTCTGTTTAGGATTATGGGTTAAGCTCACATTTATGCCTATGAGATTCCGATAAAAAAAACAAAATGTTTAGTGCTAAGTTACAAATACCTATCGATTTAGGTGTCAAAATGATTAATTTCCCCTCTAGTGAAGTTCCAGTTTCAAAGGGGAAAAAAATTCCTCAAGAAGTCGTATTAATCTTAGAGTGTGTTTGGTAAGCCATTTCAAGTAGCTGAAAGTTGAAATTAGTAGTTGAAACCATTTCAACTGTGTTTGGTAAGATGGCTTTTTTAAAAAAGCTCCCAGCTAATAGCTAAAAATTTACTACAAGTTTATCCCTAAACCACCATCACTCATCATTATTTAATAATTAATGATGTCATTGTATGTCATTTTACCATTTTCAGCTAATTTTACCAACACATTCAATCAAGTTAGCTAGCTTTTCAGCTTTCAACTAGTTTTTCAGCTAATTTTACCAAACACACTCTTAATGTAATATAAATGCTATTCAATGTTAAAAGTTTCCTGCAAAAGAGTCACAAGAACAATTAACCAACCAAGATGTTGAATATCGAAAAACAGGTTATATGTAATTATGTAGAGCCAAACGTGTTCGTACTAACTCATACAAACAAATTTCTTATCACTAAACCCTTATTTTGGTCCCTGAAAAATTTAAAATCAGTTATATTATAGTTCATGCAAAAAAGAAATTATATTTTTCTTTCTTAAAAGATGAAAAATTGTTTAATTTAATCTTTATTTTATGAGAAGAAAAGTGCTATATAACAAGAGTTTAATTACTATATACGGTCAGTGTAAAAAAATTATACACCGTCATCCAATGATATTTTGTCACATCAATTACTAAGTATGACACCTCATGTGTCATTAAACTCATTAAATAATATATCAACAAATCATTGGACAATTGTGTAAAATTATTTTACACTAACTGTGTATAGTTATTAAATCCATATAACAATACATTCTTTTATACATTCTTCAACACACTTTATATAATTAGCCTATTTTGCAAAAGTTCAACTTTTGTCTCGTAAATTGATTATTTTAAAATTTATGTTGACTTTTTAAAAATGAATGAATTATCAAGCGTGTTGTTAGCATTTTTTGAAAATATTGTATTAAAGAAAATGTTGTTAACATTCTTCATATCTTACAATCAATGATAATTTAGTGATGAAAAAAAAAATATAATTCCATATGTATTAATAAAAGTATACTTTACATATTAAATATCATAATATTACTTTAGTAATATATATTTAATGATAATTACACACATAACTTCTTTTTTTACATAACAAAACCTTAAATAATATTATTGAGAGATGAAAAAAAACTGTTGACATATTTAAAAAATATTATTTTTATTCAATGATTTTTTTTCATGTTTTTCTAAGTCACTACTAAGTACTATTCCCTTTATTTAATTTAATATTTAAATTTTATGCAATAATTTTCGTTTTTTTAATAAATTTTAAATTATTATTAGTTTTTTAATGATAAAATATTTATTAAAAATTAAAATAAATAAAAAAATAATTAAAAAATAGTTTAATATAAAAATAAATTCAAAAAGTAAAAACAGAGAATAGTAATTAAAATAATCCATAAAGTTTTTAAATTACTATATGTGTGTGTATGTATACCGTACGAGTGTTTATCTTAAATAGGCAGTTTACTAAATTAAATTAAATTTGATAATTTTTTTACATTATGAGGATAATGTTGTTAATATAATTTTCCTCAAGTGATGTGTATAATGTGTTTTTATTTATTTTTTAAAAGGATAAAAAATTAAGGGAAAATAAAGAAGTGTATTAAAATATCAAGTACAAAAATTAAAGGAAAATAAATAAGTTACAAAGTTAGTTGATGTAAGTTGTAGCTAGAAACTACTAAAATAAGCTAGTTTATTCAATATTTTTATATTAGTCAAACTAACTTAAGCTAGTCAAATAAGTAAGTTGCTAACTTATTGATCTTTTCAAACACACTTTGGCTATATTTGATAAAATTAGTTGATAAGCTAATTGGTAACTGATAAATTAACGACTACCTGGTAAGCTCCTAACTTATTAAATTTTCCTGATAAGCTAGTTATTAAATGTATAATAACATAAAATGACATATTGACATAAGTTTATTATTATATATATGAATTATGTTTTTATTTTCTAGAAAAAATATATTTTTAGGTATTTCTAATTTTAGTTTTTTTATAAATTTTGAATTCTTATTAAGCATTTCAGTGACAAAATATTTTATTAAAAATTAAAATGAATAGTGAACTAATTGAAATAACTAGTACAATATAAAAATAATTTAAAAATATATAGTTAAAAGAGATAACAAGGGCAAATAGAAAATGTATTAAATTATGAAGAATAAAAATAGAAGAAGAATAAATAAGCTAAAAAAATTAGAAGTTAGATGAAGTAATTTATACTTTATAAACTAAAAACTCGTAAAATAAATTAATTTTATGTATTTTACCAAACATTTTTATATTAATCAAACTAGTTTATAAACTAGTCAAATAAATAAGAAGGTAGGTCATTCACTTTGATAAACATAAACTCGTATACTTATTTCTTGTAAGCTAACTTTATTTGTTAGTGTTGATTTGGATCCACGTTTGTAATGTATATGGTTTTTTTGTAAAATCAAACACATCAATAGACCCTTGCATCACAAAATAATGTTACCATGGTTTAGGATCCGTTTAGTTTACAGTTAGATCAAATTGATTTGATAGATTTATAGAATCACTGAAATGATTTTGATAGATTTATAGAATCAATAACAAGAAATGAATGATGCATGATTTACGAAGCACGTTGGACGAGGGTGATTTATGGTGTATTTGGTTTACCACAAAATCACGTCTCAAATTCAGGCCAACGCTACTCTCAATAATATATGTCCGGATCCACGTTTAAAACATGATTTTGGAGTAGCAAACACTTTGGTTTGTAGTTAGACACATTACAGAATTAGTTTCGCAAAATTGATTTTATTGTGTGTTTGGATTGATATTTTAACTATTGAAATAAAGCATATACTTCTATTAAAAGCTTGGAAATGAAATAAAATAAAATACACTAAGAATCGAGCTGCAGCATATGTTTTTGGAAAAATAAAATAAAATTAGTGGGAATTGATCAAGATTCAAGACCGTACATAAGGGGTAAAAAGGAAACTTGGGGACATGATAAACCAAGAGTGGGTAGCGAGCATCACCAATAAAAGAGTATAGGAGGGGTAAAAAGGAAACTTGACCACTCATTCCATAGAGTTATTTTGGACTCACGTCTACAACAACGTAAAGCTCGAAATAGTTGCATATGCTTGAACGCGAGTCAAAGGCTAAACTCACGTGTTTAACATTAATCCAAACATGACAAGGATATGGTCAACTCACGTTTGACCCACGTAGATGCCCATTTATCTTAACAGCACGTTAATCCAAACAAGTCCTTATATTATTTTTGTCCAATTTATTTCATAAATCGTGTATCACTCATTTTTAATCATTGATTTCATAATCAATTCTACTCACACGTAAATTAAAGAAACACTTACACTTTATTTAGTTGAGGTGATTTTGGGTGGAAGAAAAACTGGTGGGATGAAACTGGCAGGAAAATAGAATTATCATATGTTTGGTTGACGAAGAAAAATGAGTGGGGATGTAAAATAGTACGTGAACAATATAGAAAAGTGTTCTCCTCTCAAAACAGACTAGAAAACTGACACAATGTGAAAAAGTGATAAAAATGTATAAAATATCCAATTTACCGTTCACTTCTCTTCATGATACGGTGTGAATATCACGTGGTTACCCTTTTCAATTCCATTAGTCATAATAATAAAAAAATTAAAATTAAAATAAAATAAAATAAAATAAAATATTAATAATAATTATTATATCATATGCATTTTCCCTTCCCTCATTTTTTTACTTTTTTTTTAAACTAAACAACTCAAAAATCCTCATATTTTCCGGTTGTTTTCTCTTCTTCTTTTTTTTCTTTCCTTTACTTTCCTTCTATTTTTCTTCCTCTCATTTTCACTCTTCATATATACAAAGTCGAGTGTGTTTGATAAAACTATTTGGTAGCCGATAAACTAACTTAGGCTATCTTTATCCCAACACCCCAATTTTCACTATTCATAGATTTTAAATGAGTCCCACTAATACATATCAACAAGTTCTTATTAAGAACATCTCTTATATAATCCAACACCTCATTTTTTTACTATTGACAGATCTTAAATGGGTCTCACCAATACACATCACCCATTTTTTTTTTATTATTCATAAATATTTTAATTAATAAACAATAACACAATATTAAATATAAGACAATGACTCCCACTAATAATATTTTATTATTCACGGTTTATTTATTTTAAAGAAAAACCTTTACATTTCCGGTGGTTTACATCCCCAGGTTATGACAAGGCAAAAAAGAAAAATACCTTAAACCCCAGGGAATGTAAGGCAGAAAAAAATATTATTGGAATGTAAAAAAAAAAAATGAATGCTCTGAAAAGCTGCACCACTGCGCTTGCAGAGTGGCAACTTTCCAGTAACATTACCAAAGGTTTAAACTGTCGAAAATGCCAAAAAAAAATTAAAGCACTGATGTTCAACTGAGCACCAGGGATAAGCACCATTTGCAAAAAGGTCCCTAACGGTTTATTCTCATACAACACCAGTGCTTATTGAGCAATTGGCCTTATTGAATTAAGAGTTTTTCTAACAGGTGCATCGTTGCACAGGTTAATAAATTAAAATTGAAAATGTTTTATTGGAAACTATAACTATCATAATATTCAATGCATTGACAATATAAAATTAATGTTACATTTTTCAATAAAATCTTTCTACTTTTGATTTGTTAACCTATGCAACATTGCACAGATTAGAAAAATCGTTAAATTAAGAGTGTTTGGTAATAGTAGTTAATAATTTAGGTAATAAATGTAAAATGATATAAAAAGACGTAAAAAGAAAATAAATAGGAAAGTATATTAAAATATGAGGGATACAATTGAAGAAAAAATAAATAAAATACAAGATAGAAACTATAACCTAGCTAAAGTAGCTTGTAACTTATAAGCTAGAACTCTTAAAATTAGCTAGTAGTTTATGTCTTACCAAACACTTTTATGTTGGTCAAATTAACTGATAAACTAGTCAATAATAAGCTAGTAACTAACTTATCTCCCTTAATTTATTACAAAACACGTTTGAAACGTTCAATTCCACTGAATTGATCATGATTACTGTTCCAACTGGGAATCGTCCAGGTTCTATGGCAGTTTTAAAGCCAAGTCTGTCTACTTACTCAGAAGTGGGAATATGTATCAGCCACCGGACGATGCAGTGCAGTTGATGACTTAAGTTGAATGTTGATACAGGATGTAGAACAGTGACTATTTGTTAATTTGATGGTCCAAATTCTGTTTCGATTTCCGATCGACTGCAGGTACCAGACTTGACTACTTGTTTGTTTTACTGCTCCAACATTGAATTGAAGGGTATGGTTTAAAATATATTGAAAATAAATTAAGGTTTGTATACAATAGACAGTAGCGTTTAATATATAGTGTGTGCAAGTATGCAACTTGGAGCGTTTCTCTTTCTCATATCTCATTGCAGAAACTGCTTCTATTTGTGTGTTCAACGTGGCTAGTCAAGTGTCTATCTAAAAACAAAAAGGGATTACTGATTCAGGTGAGGGATGGGATGGTCCCAGTTCTGACGGAGGCAGCGAGGCCTGTCCAGCTGGTTTAATTCTCATCTCGCAAGCATCCACTGAAAAATGATCGACGGACAAATATGCCCCTGACTCACACGCCTCTTTCTGATCGATGGTTAATGACATGAGGCCAGCTTCTTAACTATCGGATTTCTGGGTAACCTTCCTCTTAGGCCCCTGGACTGGACAACATACATGCAACGCAAGTTGGCACTTGGCACCGTATTTTTGTTTCTTCTTAAATAAACATTTTGTTTTTTTCCTTAGAATAATTTCAGTGAAGATTAAATTCGGGAGTTCTTCTCCTGATTTAAATTGATCAACT
Organism: Sesbania bispinosa; assembly: GCA_026901365.1. Classification (NCBI taxonomy): domain Eukaryota; kingdom Viridiplantae; phylum Streptophyta; class Magnoliopsida; order Fabales; family Fabaceae; genus Sesbania; species Sesbania bispinosa. The sequence continues at coordinate 966,170 of QLOH01000239.1, forward strand.
TGAATCAAAATTTTTTGATAAAATGTTTGGCTTGTCATTTCAGCTAGTTAAAAGTTAAAAATAGTAGCTGAAATCATTTCAATAGTATTTGGGAAGGTAGCTTTTTTTGGTAGCTACAAATTTTTTTAAAAAGCTAGTTGGGGTAGCTTTTTTAAAAAAGTTCCAATTTTCAGCTAATAGCTGAAAATTAATTACAAGTTTAGCCCTCAACCACTCCCACTTATCATTATTTAATAATTAATGTTGTCCTTAAATGTTATTTTACCATTTTCAACTAGTTTTACCAAACACATTCAATAGCTTTTCAGCTTTCAGCTAGCTTTAAGCTTTCAGCAAGTTTTTCAGCTTTCAGCTAGCTTTAAGCTTTCAGCTAGTTTTACCAAACACACTCAAAGTCTTGTTTTAGTGTGTTTTTACGCAAAATTTTAAAATTCTCAAAATTATAATAAAAAATATTAAGTGAATTATAGATATGAGAAAAATTATAAATGATAATCTACAAAATTAAACATAATAAAAAATATTAAAAAAAATTTAACACGTGTTATTTGAATTTTTTTATTTATCAATAAAATTTCTCACATTATTTAAAATTCTCTATTTTACCATCGTAACATAATTTTAAATTACTCCAATTAAATATAATGTTAATTTTATTTTTTTTTCTAACCAAGATCTCCTGCAGTTCATTTTTTAAGTGCATGGAGCTCATTGTCTGAATCCTTGAAATTCATTTTAAGATTGATAAAATTGCAACAAAAAAAATAGTACAGCAATTATGAATCGAAATTGCATTCGGTCTCGGTGTAGTTACTTTTACAGCTGTGGAAATCCTGTACCTATTTCAGTGAAAATCAGAACAACATATTGCCGGACATCACATGACATGGTAGAATTTGCATAAAATTACGAAACACAGACAGTTGCTATGATTCATCACATTCACATGACGTTAAATAACTAGAGGGGTAATCTCCAAGTCTCCAATTCTCCATGCGTCCTGAGGCAGCATGTGATTATTGACTGCTGACTAATCACTACAATCACTAGATGGAATCACTGCTTTTATAGTGTTATCACGTTACTTCCTAACTTGCCTTGCTGCTGCCTTGCCTTATGAGTTATGACTTCCATATTTTCCACTCTCACCGTGTTTACCTTTTTTGAGATGAAATTGGGGGAGATGCAGGAGAAATAGAGTGACGACAGATACGTAATTATCATATGATGATATTTCAATTATACCATTTGCCTCCATCATGCTTACTGCTGAATGCATAACATTTTTAATTTATTAATGTGTTTCACCATTTTATTAACTATTTTAACAATGGGCCAAATAGTTACTTTACTTATTATCCCCCCTCCCCCCTCACACACACACGAGGCCTTAATATGCAGCTGTTAGAATAATCATGCTATAATCACAACGAGTTGAATTACTGTCCACGGCGCAATCTATGGATCCGTCTTTTACTCATTCATTTTTTTTCTTGCCTCCCCACTCATCCCCATCATTTACTTTGACTCTGATTACTTTTCCCTAGATTTCTGTCTCAACTTTCTAAAGAATCCATCTCCTGCACCGATAGGGTGAGAAAAAGAATATACAAAGTGAAAGTAACAACTATGTTTGCATTTGCAAAAATAATTTTGAACAAATTAATTTCATTTAAAAGTAAATTTATAAAAAAATAATTTACCTTTAGAGTTTTTTATTTTAAATGCAAGTATATAAAACCTAGTAGCAAGTACATAAATTTTTTTAATATATATAAAGTTTTTAATCCCATACAAAAATATATTTTTTTTATTTTTAATCTAGCAAGCATTTAAGAGTGAAAATCTATAATTATACAATCCTATAGGTTTTTTAATATTTTTTTCACTATTCATTCAATTTATTCTAATTAATATTTTATTAGTTGTTTTTTATTATTGTTACTACTTTTTGTTATCAAAAGTCGTGTCATCTTTTTTATTTAAAGTAAAATTGTTTAAGATGTAGACATTGATACAGATAAGCACAGATAAATTTGTTGAGGTTAATATCGAAGTTTGGATGTGGTATTATAACAAAATATGTTGATTTACATCTATCTATAATCTATAATTATACAATCCTATAGGTTTTTAATATTTTTTTCACTATTCATTCAATTTATTCTAATATTCATTCAATTTATTCTAATATTTTGAAAAAGGTCCTTATTGCCACTTGTCATGCATCCAACCATGCCATATAAGTAATCATGTTGAGGTGGCATATGATGTGGCGTGTCTAGATGCATGACATATCATCATAAAATGATAATAAGGACCATTTTCAAATTTTATGAGGACCAAAAGAATAAAAATAATTTTATAAGGACCAAAAACAAAAATTGAATATTTTACAAGGACCAAAAAGTTATTTAAGCCTTTTTTACTACTTTTCTGTTATCAAAAGCCGTGTCATCTCTTTTATTCAAACTAAAATTATTTAATTTATAGATACTGATACACATGAGTACAAATATATTTGTTGAGATTGATACCAAAGTTTGGATGTGGTAATATAATAAAATGTGTTCATTTATATCAACTTTATTGTGTATTTTCCTAATATTTTATTTATATTAAAATTGTTTAATTTGTAGATATTGATACACATGAGTACAGATATATTTGTTAAGATTGATACTAAAGTTTGGATGTGGTAATATAATAAAATGTGTTGATTTACATCAAATTTATTATGTATTTTCCTAATATATTATTTTGGGAGTTCATTGGTTTGGTTCAATCCGACGAACCCGATAAACCCTAAATCCTATCGAACCAATCTGATTGGTTTGGATTTTTTTAGCTAAATCAGGTTGGATCCGAACCGAACCAATCAAACCCGTCAATGATTGGTTCTGGTACATAACGGATTAAAGATACTGGATCTGTTACCTGAACCGAACCAAACCACCCTAAATAAAAAAAACTGTACTAAAATAAAAAAATTGGAAGAGATGAGAGATTAATCATCAACACACATGAGTACAAATTTATTTGTTGAGATATTATTTAGGGTTTAGGGTTTGCTACATGGAACAATGATTGTTAATATGGTAGAGTGTTCTGATACTTTATCTTTATATATCAATATATAAAGCAAAATGAAATAACAAAACAATACATAGAGTCAGTAACTCAGATTCCTGCATTTAGCCTTATAATGTGATATAATGATATACACATTTTTACTACAAACATTCACTATGTAGTATATATTACCACCTGAGTTCCCTTACTTCCCTGTAACCTATATCATTTAGTCAGATTGTGTTTCTACTATCGCACCATTCACATATACACAAAATTCAATTTAAAAAAACCAGTATTCTCACCATTCTATCGAAATCAATTTCTCAAGTGATTTTCGTGCATTGTACGGGTTATACACTAGTTATTTTTAATTAAAGACAACCGTGTATATAACTATAATTATTTCGTACAATCATGATTTTTTTTCTTAAACTGGAATGAGTCAATGTAAATTCAAACAGCTGTCTGCAAATCTTCCCACCCTTCTGAACAAGTGAACAACCAGCAGAGGTAAAACCGTAAAACAGTGCTCTTTTCCCATCTTCCAAATCCATAATCTTTTGGTATGTTTATTTATTTATATGCATAAGTGCATAACAGCTACAACTACAAAGTGAAACAACTAAAGAAAAGAGTAAAAGCTAGCTTTTTGACCGCTTGAATGACAAATTTTATGTACTGCACTGGTAAGCTATTTTGGATTAGACTTGCACATTCCCATATTCACATTATCGTGATCTTTTGACATTTACTATATTTTTATATCTCATTTCTCATTTTTATTTTTATTTTTTTTTTTTGCTACTTCCGTTATTATAATTATTATATCTTTCAATTTCTCCTCTCTCAATCTTCCTTTTTTTTATTTTTATTTTCCTCTTTTCTATACCTCTTGGATCCAAAGAATGGAATGTCTAAGTTCTATTTCCCTCAACATAATGGGCTGCGAATGGCTTTTGATACCATAGAAGATGGAAGAAACCAATTCCTGAGCATGCTCTAGGCCTGTTTAAGGAGACAAACACTAGAGTTTTCAGCCTTTTTGTTTAGTCCTGTATTGCTCTTCAAAGCCAATAATCCATGAATTACAGGAAACTATGCTTGTGGAACAGTCTCTTTTATGTCACCGATAACTGATTTAAACCAAACTCCTCTCCATGTTAAAGCTGAATTAATTAAATACAGTATATATGTTTGAACCATGAAGCTTGAAAGATTAAATTAAAAACAATTGAAACTCTCACCTCAGATAACGCAAGAGCAGAACAAAAGTTCACATTCCACAAAGTTTTTGTAATGTACACCAATTGTATTCCTTTTACTACATTGCCCTAATAATTTAAAATCACAACCTATTGAAAACCACTCCAGTAAAAAATTGTATAACTGATCAACCAAGAAAGAAAAACAAACTGAAATTGTTTAGGCATTGCATGAAATACCTGGTATGAAGTATTAAAGACTGCACAAACATACAAAGGATTAAAAGAATCAATTACTAACACAAAGAATTTCCTTTCCCTACAAACTTCTCTACAGGCTACAGCAGTGCTATGCTTCCTCTTTGGTTTAATTTTCTTTGCCTTGTAAGCAAGGTCAGCAAATTTATGAAGCAGATATAATTAGCTTGATTTATTTTTGGGCATCTTCCTTTCACTTCCATTCTGAAGAATCTAACCTTCTTCCTCATTTCCTACACTGTATGTTGTCATTTGATGTTGATGAAGTTTAAGTTTCTTCAGCTGATATATAATTTAACTGATCTTTCTAGCAACTCATGCTTGTTGCCTGGAATTTCTTTAACCCTTGATCCGTTCTTGTATATTTTGAAGGCTGGGACGGAGTTCACACCTTCTGATTTTGCCAAAAAGGGGTGGTCTTCAATCTCCACCTGAAATTATAAATCAATTATAAGTAAGAAACAATTAATCACACTATAGGGACATTTAGTCAGTAGAAGAATACTATAATTTTCCTTTGTTACTACATAGAGATCCTATGTTGTTTTCTCACATGCTTCTCTAATGTTAATACCATTTCAACTGTCCATTAGAGAGTTCAAGATTTTTTCTTTTCAATTTTTCAGTTGACAATCCCACAAACATTCAAAATTAACCAACCTTAAGGAAATTAACTGATGGGAATCTCTTGCAGGTTTGCTCCAACACCAGCAATACTTGTTTGTGGGTTGCCTTGTTGCAAAAGAGCACCACAGACATCCCTGTTCAATTTCCCATAACTGGTTAGTGTTTGTTATGTGTAATGCCCAAATTTAATTTCATAAAAGTAGCAGTCAACTTACCAGGTGAGGTTACATAATGTCTAAACCGATCATTGCTTGAGATGAAAACCAAATTTGAACCAAATTTCAAGTCCTTAATATCTTCACCACGCAGCATCTTGAGTTGTAGTTGGGTCTCAAACAGAGCCCTTGCCACCCTCCTCATCCCCTGGCTTTTCTCTTAATAGCATTTCATAATCTTGAATGGCAGCTTCCCATCGTTCCAACTATTATATATGAAAAAAAAAAAATGATGATAATGTTATTAACCACACACAAGTATATACTAGAAGTTAATATTAAAGTAGAAATTAATTCACCTTAGCATTGCAATCAGCTCTCCGCAACCTTGCCTTGCTATAACTAGGCTGAACTGTGAGGGCTACATTACAATCTTCAATTGCTTTCTCAAATTGGCCTAGCTTAGAACGACATGCTGCCCTGTTACATAGTAGAACTGAGTTGTGTGGATCATGCTCTAGTCCTTCATTGTACACTGCACATGCTTCCATGAATTTTGATGCCTTGAAGAGTAAGTTACCACTCATTCTGGCTGATGTCACTGCTCTTGCCCTCCTCACCACTGCATTCAACTCACAGTTGCTTGGATCAAGTTTAGCTGCTTGTTGAGATGCTTTCACAGCATCCTCAAACCTGAACACACAAAAAATGCAAAGCAACTTGGGGTCATTCCTAAGTAGGCTCAGATAATGTATCATTTTTATAGTTAAATAGGGTGAAGATAAAAAATTACTTTGGTCATTTGATGTTGTCATGTTGTATAGTATGGACACCAAATACACTTCAATTATTAATTTGTATTACATCATTATCACAGTCAAATTTATAAAATAAATGAATCTGTTGTTCCAGCTATTTGTTTTAAGGCTGCGTGGGAGAAGAAAAGGGGAAGCCTGGTCTTTAGCACTTAGCACTATTTGCATGCTTAACATTTCTATCTGATCCCTTATATTTTTTAAATTGGTGTTCTTTGTTTACACATCATGCCAAATGCAGAAATCATGTTTGAATAATATGTTAAACACATTAAAAAAATGCATCTTCATCTTCACCAACCTGCCAGCTGCCAAGTAAACTTGTGCTCTTATCATCAAAAGGTAAGCACTACGAACCACGCCAAATGATTTGTTACACCAATCAAGATCAAATTTTGGCATTTTCTCATACGTGGCATATGCCTCTTGATGTCTCAGGAGCTTCAATAAGGCTTCCGTTTGTAAAGCATACACCTGGCACACACAACCATTTTTTAATCAGCATAAGACACACCGTTGCGGCTTATTGATCAATCATCATGGGAAATTATAAAGAAATAAAGGGGAATTCTAGAACACCCATTTGGGAGTGTTACTGAAAATTGAGTGAGTTGATGAGTACAAAAAAATTAGGCGTAGAAAAGAAAGAAACCTAAAAAAAATAGAATTTTTAGATCAAGGAAACTAACCTGAGGAGCTGAATCAGCACCTAGGGATATTGCAGACTGTGTCTCCTTTAGTATAACTTTCCAGTCATTAACTTTTCTTGCTTCAGTGCATTTGTTAAGGTGATTTTGAAGAGCCTGAGCTTGGAAAGCGAGTTCAGAATCAACATATGGGGTTGCTTGATTGCAATTCAATGCCTTCTCTGCTTCTCCCAATCTGCATTAAAATTTCAACTCTATAAGAAAAAGTAACAACAACAGTACAACACCATAATCCAAAATTGAATAAAGCATATTAGTACCTGAAATATATTGTTGCCAAACGGCTATGAGCTCTGCCATATGAAGGTTCCAACCTTATAGCTTCCTCGCACCCAACAATTGCCTGCTGCAACCGTCCCAACCCAATTAAAGCTGCACTCTTATTGCAATGATATGTTGCTTTATTAGAGTCAAGAGCAATGGCTCTGTCATACAAAGCCAAAGCCTCTGCAAATCTTCCCTGTTTGTATGCTTCATTTCCCATGGATTTTAACGCCTCAGGGTCTACTCTGTTGGTCCTTGGACTTCGAAATTGCGCAAGCTCATCACTGCTCTTTCTCATGATATTCCCCATTACGCCTTTATTTGCATTACTGGACATAGAGTTCAACTCTTTATTCTTGGAAAGACTAGTTCTTGGGCTGTTACTGACAAGCAAATTCCCAGTGAGTTTCAAGGTACCCAAATCTTTAGATGGGGATTTGCTCTCGTTGTTGTCTCGCTGGTGACTAGTACTTATCCTAGCAAGTTCCATAGTGGGATCTCTCTGTTGCTTGCTCTCTTCGTTTGAGTCATGATTCTGTTGAATTGAGCTTCTTGCTGCATCTGAAGGTCTCCCATTTCGGTGTGCAGAAGAAGGTGGTCGGTAACTAGAAGTGCTCTTTCTTGATGGATTCTGTTCCCCTTTCGGCTCTGTGGGGACCACAGCATCATTGGAGGTGTTTCTTGAAGTTGGAACCTTTGGTTCATGATTTGGAGATTTGTTTGATTCGTTTTTGCTCTGATCGCTCTGTTTTTGGCCATTTTGGCTACCCTTCATGGGTAATGAATGAACAGATGATTTTCTTAGCTTATTGCTTTTGAGACTGAAAATTCTCCCTATGTAACCGCACCCCAATTCAACCTCCAACTTGTTCTTGGCTTTCCCTTCCATGATTGTGTGAAATCAGTGTCGGCAGAGGAGATAGGTGAAGAAGTATCACAGAAATAACTGTGTGTATCTGTTGTAAGAGAGTACTAAGATGAAGAGAAAAAGGAAAACTTAACAGGAAATCTGGGAATGGGAAGTTACAAGAGTGAAATCATCAAGTGGTGGATTGAATAGGATGGAGTTTATGTGAGACAGTAGCCTCTACTACTAGGCCAGTGCAGGATGTTGTGCCATTTATATGTGTGGACTGTGGAAAGATCTTAGTCTAAGCCTTCAAGAGTGGCTTCCAAGAAACTACACTAGCTCTCTCTTTTTGAGGCTTTGGAGAAACAGTGGGTTGTTTCAAGGTTTCAAAAGAATAGCAATACGCGCTTGAATTTGTATCATCCCCCCTTTTTTTTTTCAATCAAATATCAAGTTCTTAGATAATCACATTTTTTTTCCTGTGAAAAGGGTTACCATTATTATGTGGGTGTTTGGATTAGTGTTGAGAAGGGCTAAATTTATATTTGAACCCCTCAACGTAATTATTTGTAGTGTTACAAACGTGATTTTATCACGTTCTAACACTAAACCAAACACATTATTTTGTGTCATAAAAAATAATTACAAATTTTATCTGTAATTACTGAACTTTAAAATTATTTACGATAGATATTTACGTAATAAAATTTTTTCTTTAATTAAAAGGACACAATCCTTTTAAAAGGTTTAAACGGTCTTACCCATTTATATTTCTATATTAAAATCATGTTATAAAATGGATCTGATAAACCAACACTTTTTTTTTCTAAGAGTAAAGAAGACTATTTTATAACTTTATTTTGATGGAATTCAAACATTTAAACAGGTTTTTTTTAAAAATAAAATAAAATTCAATCAACATGCCGATAGGATTAGGAATGGAGCTTAAAAATTTACAGCTCACAGTATTGCATATGCTGGATTTAAATGCTGTCAATGGTACATGTCTATTTTACCATGAAGCAGATAACTTTTAATCAGCACGTAAGTATGTGTCTCTGATGTCACCAAAGAAGGAAATTATTATATGTAGAAATTTTTGTCTTGTATTATTTTGTTAGAATCAATCGGTTAAAATGTGTCCTCAATCCATCTCAAGGGCCCCGGCTAAATTAGTTTAATTCAAATTTAAAAAGGAAACGTTCATTGGATCATAATAATGCGTTTGATACCGCTGTCATTAGGACCAAATGGAATCATATTGGACGAGTATATAAAAAATATAGAAGATAATCCGCCTTAGCACCTTCTTTTATAAAAGTAAATAAATAAAGAAAACAAACGAATTCAGAAGTTTAATTTGCTGACAGATTAATACACTTTTTTTAGGCACTCTCTATTCATTTTTTTTAAAAATAATATACTTACATTGTAAATTAATAATTTTTCAAAAAATGGACTAATAAAATAAATGTTAGAATATGTAAAATTACTAAAATAATGTATTGCAAGCATTCTGCGAGAATATTCCTAAAATATGCTGTAATCTCATTCAGGATATATAGTTGAAAATTCAGATTAACTTTATTATGCTATTCTCTTCCACCTGGATCTCGAGTTACGAATGAAACATATATAATTTTAATTATGGTTTATAAAATGGTATTATTTTGAAGAAATGATTGATTCATATATATATATATATATGTTTGATTTCTGTAAGAAAGATATTAAAATTAAGCTTTGTGTAATATCTCCTATAAAGAATAGCTATGACCCGAGACCAAATAATAATATGCGGCTTCTTTTTATGATTTAGCGTTTGAAACTAGTCGGTCACAAATTTAAATTTTTTAACGTAACTATTATAACGTTAACATTAAAAATGTGGATTTATTAAGTTAATATTAAACCAAACACGTACTTAAATTTGCTAGAATAAAGTTAATTATTTACATGAACAAGGAATACACGTCAAAGAGGGACGTTGACTCACCTTGTTAAACTTTGATGATTCATATAGTTTGTCCTAACATTGAAAGGGGAAGGACCATACTTTACCGGAAATTTAAGCATTAAAAAAATACACGTTGGTCCCTTAAAAAATAAATTAAAATTAACAATAGAAACCACGTTTCCTTTACTCTGGACTCAATTTATGGAGAATTGGAGGGAGGGTTGTTTGTGAGCCCTACAATTTTCAATTTAAGTTACTCTACTCTTATTTAGAAATTCTTGTGTATTTGACCCATCATCCCCCTTTAAGTCTTTTTAATTAAATTGATTAAAATAAATTAAACTAATGAAAAAAAAATATGTATGGTATACGTTTGGTAGGTACATTTATGTATATAGACTTTGATAAAGTCATAGATGCTTGGTATGAAACTTAACGTCAAAGCATTAGGAACTTAGGCGTGAACTATTGCATAATAATTCAGTGCATTTTACTTTGCCTGTTTATTTATGTCAAATAGTTTTTTGTAATATATACTCCCCCATTCCTTTTTATCCCCCACTTTGAAATTTAGGCATAACATTAAGAAATAAAATTATTTTTCTTATTTCTATTTAAATTATTTAATTCCCTTTTATACTCTTTATAAATATATTAATTAACTTTTTATCATTTAAAAACAAATTAATGTAAAAGTATAATTAATAAAAATAATTAATATTATTTTAATTTGAAAAATGATAGATAAATATGATTATTTTTTTTGAAAAATGTGATAAATAAAGAGAAATAGAGAGATTTTAATTATTGATATGCATATAAGTATTATGTATGATATATTAATACATATATAAAAGAAAAAATAGTTTTACGTGTAAGTTGGACAACGCTTTTTGACCAGAAATAAAGCATTGAAAAGCAAATATATCATTCTCCTAATCACACATAAAACAATGAATTTGTTTGCATCCTTTGCATTGATTTGAAAATTGTGAATGAGTTTGTTGTGGGAACAATATTGAATTGATATAATGGACACGTTGGCCAAAGCATGAAAATATGATTGTTTGTATTGTATCTTTCCCCGGAGGGTAAGAATTGGCGACAGACTTTGTTATAATAGCTGGTAACAACTTTCCCCCTATTGAGAAAAAAGCTCAAGATTTGGTGATTGATCTCGTTGATTATGATGGGTGTTTTGATTTGTTGCCAAGCCACAACCACTGAGACATTTTCCCAAATTCAACTATTACATCTTTGCTTAATCAATAGCTTTTTTTTGGTTGTTTTTTTTTTTCCCTTTCCATTGGATTTGGCAAGCAAGCAAATAATTTTTGTTTGGCCTGAAGACCCCACCAAAATAGGAAGAAGAGGCTGTGAAGGTGCATCCACGTATTCAAATGCGCGCAAAACCATTGTGTTTGCGACCTTCCATGTCTATTCCAATTTGGAGGTTGGTAAGGATTCTTTCTTTGTGTGAGAGAGAGGCATGGAGGATTTCATTAGATAGAGAGAGCGTTATTTGGGACCATCCAATTAGATATTGTCAGAAGCAATTGTCCATAAGTTTGCAGCACATCCTGTCTTGTGTACTGTTCGTCGGTGCCGGCTCCTAACACCACCCCGCAACAGACGCCACACCATATATTTTTAGATTTTCCTTCCACTACTACATGTCTACTAAAAACCATGTAGTATATCACAACTTCTAATTGTTTTGTTTAATTGTTTTAATTGACCATTATTTGGTATTTTTCTTCCTATTTACAAGTCAGTCACAGTTCACCAAATCACATCGAACAATAAAATATTAAAATTAGTTAATTTTATGGGATTTTAAAAAATATTCCTTCCGTTTCACTTTATTTATTTTTTAAGGTTTTTATATGAATTAAGAAATGTAATTAATTTTTTATTTTTATAATTTTTTTAATTAATTTCCTATTATATCTCTTATCACTCATTAATTAAGTTATTCCACTACACTATGAGTGTGCTTGGCTTGCCATTTCAGCTTGCTGAAAGTTGAAAATAGTATGTAGCGGAAACCATTTCAGCAGTGTTTGGGTAGGTAGCTTTTTTGGGTAGCTACAAGCTTTTCTTAAAAGTTACTTGGGGTAGTTTTTTTAAAAAAAAGCTCCAATTTTCAGCTACTAACTGAAAATTAAGTACAAATTTAGCTCTCAACCACCCCTACTTATTATTATTTAATAATTAATGTTGTCCTTAAATGTCATTTTCAACTAGTTTTACCAAACACATTCAATAGTTTTTCAGCTTTCAGCCAGCTTTAAGCTTTCAGCGAGTTTTTCAGCTTTCAGCTAGTTTTACCAAACACACTCTAGCCATTTCAGCTAGTTGAAAGCTGAAATTAGTAGCTAAAATCATTTCAGTTCTGTTTGGTAAGGTAGCTTTTTTTGGTAGCTACTAGCTTTTCTTGAAAAAGTACTTGAGGTAGCTTTTTTTAAAAAAAACATCTAATTTTCAGCTACTAGCTGAAAATTAATTAAAAGTTTATCCATCAACCACCCACACTTATCATTATTTAATAATTAATGATGTCCTTATATGTCATTTTTACCATTTTCAGCTGGTTTTACCAAACATATTCAATCAAATCAGCTAGTTTTTCAGCTTTCAACTAACTTTAAGCTTTCAGTTAGTTTTTCAGCTTTCAGCTAACTTTTCAGCTAGTTTTACCAAACACACTTTGTACTAAATAATTGATACGTTGTTCCAAGTCACTCAAACAATAATTATAGAGAATATATTTGGTAAAAAAATTAAATATTCCTTGAAATTGTAAAATGAAAAGTAAAATGAAACAAATATTTTTCTCTAAAAAAAATAAGTAAAGTGGAACGGAGAGTAGTTTAATTTTTTAATTTTACCTTTATTTAATTTCAGTAACTAATTTTACTATTATTTAATAATTAAAAAAAACATTAAAATAAATAAAAAGTGTTAATAAATGTTTCATTAATCGTAAACTGACTTATAAAAAGGACACATAAAACTTTTAAAAGGTGTCTTTGGAGTGAGTGTAAAACATAGTAAATTAAACAGATATTTTATTGCTATTAATAAAAATAATGTCGTAAACCAAATAAACTCTTAATTCTAAATTAGTTTTTGGCTAATGGAAAAAAAGGTGGAAACTGGACTGATGTACTTCGAATCCATGAGCATCACATGTACACTCTTTAAACAGTTACATTGTCCATCTCATAGATTTTGTCAAAGTTCTACGACGAACAGATATATTGTCCATCTCAAAGATTTTGTCCTTTATGTTTAATATAAGAAAAATATTAGTGTTGGCAACACACTTTTAATATTTTTTAACATGTTTCTTTTTAAATAAAAATTTATTCAACATAATTAAGAAATTAAAAAAATACTGTTATTAACATGTTTGTCAAAAGTAAAATAATGTTATATTAACATGTTTTTCAAAAGTAAAATCCTAACAATAAGACAAAACAAATTTGGATTGCATTTTTTTTAATAAGACCACATGTATTTTTTACGAGAGACAATCTTGTATAAGGGAGAGACCATTTGTTAAGCTGAACCCTTATCAATTAATTAACACGGTTGGTGATAAATAAAATAAAATAGATTTGACTAAAGTTTCTAAAATATTAGTCAAATTTACCTCTATAAATTTTAAAACTCGAACTTGATCTGTTTATCTAACATCTTTATATTATAGTTTGATATGATCACCTCTTACCTATTTTCACATCTATATATACAATATAACAATTGTAATTGCTCAAATTAGTTAAACCTCGTCTCAGAATTATACACTGAATAGGAAACTGTTCTAAAAAATATAAAGACATTGGCGACGCGAGTCAAGTTCGTAGTTCCATAGGATGGGCATGCACCTATACAAAAGCAATTGGGAAATTAATTTATGGATATTTTAGGCTATAGTCTCAAGTTCAAACCTAACGCACACGGTAGGCAACAAAAGAACACAAGAATATTGCCCTGTCGTCGGTGCCCATCATAATAATTATGGTGGGTCTATTTGTAAGCCGAAAATAGAGAGGGTAGGGGAAAGAAAAAGACGTGGGAGATTATATTAGAATATTATGATTTATATATGAAGGTGAAGGTTTTGTATATTGTAGCCATTTGTTTGGTCTCTATACAAAGCCATTGAACCCTGCACGCTGAGTTCCTCTAATTCAACCTTTTAATCCTCTTTCCTGTCTCTTTCTATAAATTGATTCTGAGAAGGCGTCCAACTGCAGACCTCGTTATCAAATTAATAAAAACGACGAAGCGCATCCGTGTACAATGATAGGTACCCAATATCAAATTCTAAACCATATAAATTAACACGTTGAGTATCTCATTAGCTTTATCATATAATTACAAAAAAAGAAAAAACAAAACAAATGAACGGATCAATAATGACTACACTAACCACCTCACACATCAATACATCATCAAGAGTACTCTGAATAAAAAAACTCGATCGCCATTAATTAAAAACTTATTAATTATGTCCGTAGAAAAATAAATACATTTTAACCTTAGGTGGCACTTAAGTTTCATGTCTGGAGTGACTAGCTAATATTTTTTTGAATAATCTGAATTATGAATTTTCAATTTTTCATATTGTACAGATCAATTCTCTAATGTCATAACATAATCATATAAACCAATATAAATATGAGATCAACTTAATTACTCTATGAGTAATTTTAGGTATAACTAGTAGGTCACCCGTGCACGGGTATATTGATGGTATGATTTATGTTGTCCGTGCTTCGCACAAGATAAAAGATTAGCTATCATAAATATTTATATATTAAGAGAATATGTGTTTAATATAATAATAAAAAAATTAATGTGGGAGAAAAAAAAGAAAAAAATGGTAAGAGCAAAATTGTTTCCCATGGTTCATTAAAAAAATTACTCTTATAATAAACAAATTATAGGAACGAATAATTAGTGAAAATGATTTAATATAATAAAAAAAGAAAACAAAAGTGCGATAGAAATAAAAGAAAACGACAAAAGCAAGACTCTCCCGTGGAGGATACCTGTTATTCATTACATAAAAAACCATTACTAAATTGAGAATAAAAAAACGGAAGTTTGAAAACATGACACATGTACTGTGGGAACAATTTTAATATAGAGTAAATAGAATAGATAAAATGGTAGGAACGAGATTGTCTCCCGTGGAGAATACTTGCATTTTATAAAAAATTTCTTTTATAATGAAATATATTAATAAAAATAAATAATGAGAGAACATGTTTTAAAAGAATAATAAAAAAGAAAATGAAGGTGATATAAAAAAAAATAAAAGAAAAAAGAAAACGACAGGATAAAGACTGCCTCCCGTGGAGGATTCCCGTGATTCATATAAAAATACTACAATAGAAGCTAAATAAATGGAGATATAATTTTGATAAAAAAAATAAAAAAAAGTAAAAAAAGATAATAAAAAAAAATTAATGTGTGAGAAAAAATGGTAGGAACAGGACTGTCTCCCATGGAGAATACTCGCAGTTCATAAAAAATTTCTTTTATAATGAAACATATTAATAAAAACGAATAATGAAAGAAAATATTTGAATAATAAAAAAAGAAAATGAAGGTGAGATAAAAAAATAAAAGAAAAAAGGAAACGACATGATCAAGACTGCTTCCCGTGGAGGATTCTCGTGATTCATAAAAAAACACTACAATAGAAGCTAAATAAATGAAGATATAATTTTGATAAAAATAAAAAGAAAGTAAAAAGGATACTGAAAAAAGAAAATTAATGTGTGAGAAAAAAATAAATGGTAGGAACATGACTGTCTCCCGTGGAGAATACCTGCAGTTCATAAAAAAATTTCTTATGTAATCAAGCATATTAATAAAAATGAATAATGAGAAAAATATTTTAATATCATAATAAAAAGAAGAAAATGAAAGTGAGATAAAAAAATAAAAGAAAAAAAGAAAACGATGGGATTAAAATTCCCTCCCATGGAGGATTCCCGTGATTCATTAAAAAAATAATACAATATAAGCTAAATAAATGGGGATATAATTTTGATAAAAAATAAAAAGAAAGTAAAAAGGATAATAAAAAAGAAAATTAATGTGTGAGAAAAAATAAAATGGTAGGAACAGGACTGTCTCTCGTAGAGAATACCCGCAACTCATAAAAAAATTCTTTTATAATGAAATATATTAATAAAAATGAATAATGAGATAAAATATTTTAATATCATAATAAAAAAAAGAAAATGAAAGTGAGATAAAAAAATAAAGGAAAAAAAGAAAACGACGGGATTAAAAACGACTCCCATGGAGGATCATTGCGATTCATAAAAAGAACACTACAATAAAAGGTAAATAAATAGAAATATAATATTTGTAAAAAAATAAAAAAAAAAGTAAAAAAGATGATGTGATGTTGTTGAGAGGGAAAGAAATTGAGTAAGAAAGTGACATGTGGCAAGATTAGAAGAGGAAGAGAAATTGTAGTTGAAGATGAGAGTGACAGTGATGATTTTGAGCGAGAAAAAAATTAATGAGAGCTTGATACGTGTCACCTATGTAATAAGGATTATATATAATAAATCGATAAATATAACATATAAATAGGAATGAATGATGAGAGATATTTTTAATATAATAACAATAAAAAATAAAAAAATATGATAAAAAACAAAAAAGAAAGTAAAAAAGATAATAAAAAAGAAAATTAATGTGTAAGAAAAAATAAAATGGTAAGAACAGGACTGTCTCTCGTGGAGAATACTTGCAGCTCATGAACAAATTCTTTTATAATGAAACATATTGTCGGAACCGGGGTTACAACGGGACGGCGAAAAAATTTTGGTTTTCAATGGAGTCGCCACCAATATTTATTTTTGAGGGAAAATATCAGAAAAACCCTTTTAAAGAAAAATGGTCTTTAAAACCAGATTTGGATTCGGGAGTCGATTATGCGTAGGGAAGGTATTAGCACCCTACGACATCCGTCCTATGACGGTTACCTCTAATTAATTGTGCAAATTCAATAACTTTTGAAAAAATATTTATTTTACCCCTTAGAAAAATCTTTTTATTTTTATTTACAGGTTTATTTACATTTTATTTACAAATAAAATTACATTTTTTATTTTTTTTAATTATTGGAAAAAATTTGGTAAAAGATTTATTTGGGCTTGACGGGGCCGATTCCCGCTCCTACGTATCCCCAGCTGCAATGGGGAAATCAAAGCCACGTAGTTCTGAAGTTTGATTGATTTGGGTTTGATTTTTTTGTTTTTGGAAAGATTGATTTTTATTTGAAAGAGAAGATTGAAAAATATTTTTTTTTCACTTGTTTTTGTTATTTTTGAAATAAGCAATTTTGGAAAAAAAATTGTTTGCACGGGGTTCAAATCAAACACTTAGTTTGTTTAATAGACCATTACGATCTTAATAATATTAAAGTCAGCATCCACTGCTCAATTAATATTATTAGTCATTGTGAAAATTTATTTTTCGTATATTTTTTATTTTTTATAATTTTGAAAAGAATTTTTAAGATTTGAAAAGGAATATTTTATTTTGAAAAGAATTTTTTTGTTTTTTATATTTTTGAAAAGAATTTTTTATTTGAAAAGAAATATTTTATTTTAAAAAGAAATTTTTAATTTTGGAAAGAAATATTTTATTATAACCTATTTTCGCACGGGGTTCAAGTCAAACACTTGATTTGCTCAATAAACCCTTATGATTTAAATAAAGTTAAAGTCAGTATCCACTGCTCAATTAACCCATTTAGTCATTGCATAGATTAAAATAAAATATTCCTAAATTTATTAAAGCAACTGAATTAATATTTATTCACAAAGAGAAATAGAATTAACAAATATTTACAAGATAATATTTACAACAAACAAATTGATAACATAATATTCAAAATCTAAAATACATACTCAAAACAAATACACAAATTAAAACAATTTTTTTGAATTTGCACAAATTAAAACAATTTTTTTGAATTTGAACAAAACTTTATTTTTATCATTATTAATTTTTTATTATTTTATTATTTTTTAAAAAAGGGGAAGGAACACACACACACACTTTTTTCCTTGCTTTTCCTATTTTTTATTTCTGTTTTATGACTGTAAAATTGGACTCCTATTTGGACTGTAAGTTGGATTTTTTTATTTATGCAAAACCCTTTTAATTTCTCACAAATGGTTAGTATAATTCAATTATGCATCACTGGTGAGGTTTATATTTTCACAACAGAACCACAAACTCATTCAAATCTAGGAATCAAACAGAGCAAAGAAAATAGAGTCAAGAAGCTCAAGATAGGAGAAAAACCTCAAGTTAAATCCCTCCAGAATAAACTTGGTAGATTATTCTGCGCTTATTTCTTCTTTGTGCATGCTTCTTGATCCTCCTTTTGATATTCCTTTTTCTCAACAAGCCTCTGTTTTTGTCACCGTGAATTTTTTCCGACCCCCTCTTCAATGTAGTTTGGTTCCTTTTATAGTACTCTCACATAACTGCCATATCTTCCACTTTGAAAAACTCATCCCTAATTCTTCTCCATGATCTTTATCCACTTGCAACAACTCCCACTTTCTCCACATTTTTAGCAACAGACCAAGCACACCAGATTATCCCCTTTTTTTAAATTATTTTAAATTTTCATATTTTTTTTATTATTTTCTGAATTAAAAGATTTTTTTTATTTTGTTTGATTTTTTTTTCTTCTAAATATCAAATTTATTTTTGAATTTATAGAATCTTTATTTTATTTTATTTATTTTTAAAACTGATTTTAGATCTATAGTTTTTTTGAATTTTTAAACTTTGAGATTTATCTATAAACTAAATTTAACAAAATTCAAAATTAAAATTAAAATAAAAGTTAGCCCGGATAAAATTGGGTATTCACAGTTGCCCCTCTTTACATATTTCTTATAAGTAATCTAAAGAACAAAGTTTTTTTTAGATTATGATAATAAGAAATAGGTAAAGAAGTGAATCAATTTTATTTGAGGGCTAACACAAGACGCAAAGGCCTTGACAAGAAAAAGAATCAACACTGTGGATTGAAATATCCAAAGTGATGATGAAAAGACAAGATTCCAAACTGAAATGTAAAAGGGTGTCAGGCCGATACTGGGCTTTGAGACTGAAAAGTAAAAAGGGTGTTAGGCCGATACTGGGCTTTGAGACTGAAATGTAAAAGGGTGCCAGGCCGATACTGGGCTTTGAGACTGAAAAGTAAAGAGGTGTCAGGCCGATACTGGGCTTTGAGACTGAAAAGTAAAAGGGTGCCAGGCCGATACTGGGCTTTTGAGACTGAAATGTAAAAGGGTGTCGGGCCGATACCGGGCTTTGAAACAGGAAAGTAAAAGGGTGCCAGGCCGATACTGGGCTTTGAGACTGAAAAGTAAAGAGGGTGCCAGGTCGATACTGGGCTTTGAAACAAAAAAGGGTGTCAGGCCGATACTGGGCTTTGAGTGAAAAAAAAGTAGACAGGAGCCACAGGCACGAGGACCCTAATGATGCAATGGGCATATGAACCCTGAGGATTCAATGGGTATGTGAACCCAAAGAATAGAACTTGACGGGTATGTAGACCCTGAGGATTCAATGGGTATGTGAACCCAAAGAATAAAGTTGACGGGTACGTGGACCCTGAGAATGCATTGGGTATGTGAACCCAAAGGATTGAAGTTGACGGATACTTGGACCTTGAGGATTCAATGGGCATGCGATCCCAAAGAATAGAACTTGATGGGTACTTGGACCTTGATGATTCAATGGGCATGCGATCCCAAAGAATAGAACTTGATGGGTACTTGGACCCTGATGATTCAATGGGTATATGAACCCAAAGAATAAAACACAACGGGTACTTGGACCCTAAGATGCAATGGGTTGGTGAACCCTGAGAATTCAATGGGTATGTGAACCCAAAGAATAGAACTTGATAGGTATGTGGACCCTGAGGATTCAATGGGTATGTGAACCCAAAGAATAAAGCTGACGGGTATGTGGACCCTGAGAATGCATTGGGTATGTGAACCCAAAGGATTGAAGATGACGGGTACTTGGACCTTGAGGATTCAATGGGCATGCGATCCCAAAGAATAGAACTTGATGGGTACTTGGACCTTGCTGATGCAATGGGGATGTGACGGGTACGAAACCCAAGGAAATGAAATTGATGGGTACGGGGACCCTTAGGATGCAATGGGTATATGAACCCCGAGGATTCAATGGGTATGTAAACCCAAAGAATAGAAATTGATAGGTACTTGGACCCAAAGGATGTAATGGGTATGTGAACCCAAAAGACATGACGGGTACTTTGACCCTAATGATTCAATGGGCATGTGAACCCAAAGAATTGAAGTTGATGGGTACATGGACCCTAAGGATGCATTGGGTAGGTGAACCCAAAGAATAGAAGTTGACGGGTGCGTGGACCTTGAGG
The DNA here is from genome assembly GCA_026901365.1 of Sesbania bispinosa. Classification (NCBI taxonomy): domain Eukaryota; kingdom Viridiplantae; phylum Streptophyta; class Magnoliopsida; order Fabales; family Fabaceae; genus Sesbania; species Sesbania bispinosa. The sequence continues at coordinate 986,563 of QLOH01000239.1, forward strand.
ATTCAATGGGTATGTGAACACAATGAATTGAAGTTGATGGGTACTTGGACCCTGAGGATTCCCTGGGTATGTGAACCCATAGAATAAAACATGACGGGTACTTTGACCCTAATGATTCAATGGGCATGTGAACCCAAAGAATTGAAGTTGACGGGTACATGGACCCTAAGGATGCATTGGGTAGGTGAACCCAAAGAATAGAAGTTGACGGGTGCGTGGACCCTGAGGATTCAATGGGTATGTGAACCCAAAGAATTGAAATTGATGGGTACTTGGACCTTGAGGATTCCCTGGGTATGTGAACCCATAGAATAAAACTTGACGGGTACGTGTACCCTAATGATTCAATGGGCATGTGAACCCGAAGAAATGCCTTGGATATTAGGACACAAATTATTAGAGTGAGATGGGTGCTGGTGACCCAAAGAATGCAGGTTCAGATTGTGCATGATGCAAAGAATGTGAGATGCAGAGAGTAAAACTCAATGCAATGATGATATTGTGATAGCAAATGCAAGATGAGAATGATGATAATGCGAGATGCGCAGAGAAATCAGATGATGCAAGATGCATGGAGAAAGTAATGACAGGATGACAATACAAGTATGTGTGTAGATGAATGGTTGACAATTGATGCCATGTTATTGATGCAAAATGCATGATGAACACCTCATCCTTGTTTATTATTTTCACTTGATTTGAACTTGATTAATCTTTTTCTCTTATTATTTGAATCCTTAACCCTTACAGTGGCAAGTGCCCCAAGATTCATGGATGACCAAGGACTTTTCTTCTGATCTGTTATGGGCCTTTAGTTCAATTCACGCTCTAGCCTCTGACTAAACATCTTCTGAAGTGAGCTATTTTGCACCCTTCCTTGTTGGTTTAGGGATTTGGTTAATATTTGCTGCAATTTTGAGAGTTCAACAAATTTCCTCATGACTTTTAGAATTGTCAAAACAAATACTTTTGAGGTGTAAACACAAATTTCTTTTCAGTATATGTTCATCATAAAATGCAAATTGAATTAAGCAAAAGGGTGAAAACAAGAATGAGATTGAAATGGGATTGTCATATTTACAAAAGGAGAGTGATATTTACAATGTGGGAATGAAGAATTTACAGAGGTGGTTACAGAGGTACAAGTTCTTTTTTTTTTTAGTGATGCTCTCTGATGAAAAATGTTAGTGCCTCGTGATTGAATTTTGAAAATCCATCAACCAACTGCCAGAGATGGGGGTTGCCCCAGTCTTATGTGCTTCAAACATTGCATTTGCCCCAGTGTACTCCAAGATGGCTTCAATCTTTTGGGTTTTCAGCTATTTTATTTGCCCCAGTTTTGTATACTTCAAACAACTTAATTGCCCCATTTTTGTCACCATCGCACTCTTCTTGCCCTAAATTTTGCTTAGGTTGCCTTTGCGGGTTTTCAACCCAACGAGCCCTTATATCTTCTTATTTTTTGCTCTTTTTTTTTCTTCTTTTGTCTTTCTTTCTTTTTTCGTTTTTTTTTGCCATCGACCACCCATCTTAAACATTTTGATCTCAAAATTACAGCCATGAAAATGAAAGCAATCATTTGATTGATCAGAATGGACTTTATAAGACTTGTAATGTGGTTAGGGCTAATGGCTATGAAAGAAAGGATATAGTAGGCCCAAACAAGTGTTTAAGGGTTCAAGGGATCAAGGATCAATAACTTCTTTTTTTTTCAAGAAGGTGAGTGTTTAAATGAGACTCTTGAAGTCAGCGGTTCTTTCACTTTTGATCACTATTTTCTTTTATGCTCTTGCTTTTGCTCTTTTTTTTTCTTTTTCTATTTTCCTTTTTTTTTGACATATCATTGACAAAAGTTGACTTCACTTTGTACCAACCCCAATGTGGGGCGATCCTTGTCCAAGGTTATTTGAAAGGAAAATTTAGGCTCAAAGGGGACAACTAGGGATACTGATTTGATATATATATATATATTTTTTTTTTTTTGGGTAGAGAAAGATGGCCATCATCATCTCAACTCATGGTTGCCCATTTTCAGACTTTAATTTTGAGACCAAGACATCAAATTCATCTTTTATTACTCAAAGCAACTTTTCCACGAACTGAGAGAAATCATCTCAAGAATACAAAACATTGATACACATGATGGTTTTCATCCCTCAAAATTCGGTGGGGCCTTTTCCTTATTGTTGTCAAACCTAGGCAACAATTCAATGGATTTTCTCATCATCCTTTTTGGCGTGATTGATGGATTATCAAAATTGCAAGATGAGACATTAACACCTTCATGAGAGGAACACATGCAGATTTACATTATTTACAATGGCACAAGGAAGAAATGAGATTAAGGCTGAAAGTAACTAGAAAATTCAAAATGCATCTTTGAAAACATATGCTGGAAAAAAAATGCGCGCCCTATGTACAAAAGTCATCCTAAAGCCTTGGGCAAAGCAATAGGAGCAATATTACAACATTATTTTGACATACCCTTGAAACCATAGGAAATTTGGAAAACTCTCAATTGCTGAGCTTTGATGGCATTAACCACGAGACTTTCTGGATTTGGCGGAGGATTGAGATCCTCTTTCTTGAAGCTTCACAACATAACATTCCTTGTGCCAACAGGATAGTCGCATTTGACATTTGGGTCATGACCTTTTGGATGCAACAAACCATCTAGAGGTAATGGGTGAAGGATAATCAATGAGTTGCGGGTAAGGTGGGATACCGACTCAATGTGAGTCATGGGTCAAACTAGACAAGTCTTTTTTTTGGTTGTTTGGCCTTCTTTGGTTTGAGCTTGGGTTTGGCTTTTGATTTCATGATTGATTGGGTTGAGGTGGTGTGGAGATGGATGGTTGTGATTGGGTGGGAAGTGGAGGGTAACCAAGCATCATTTGAGGGTGTGATTAGGGATATGATGTGGTACTGTTTGGGCGGATTGCTCATGATCAAATGTTAAGGCCTTAGCCTCCTTTTCCTTGTTTCCAAAAAGGACTTCCTTGTAATGACCGCCTCCACTGAGTTTTGAGCTTTCTTTGCAAAGAAGAACATGACTATGCTGCACAAGCATATACCACTGGTTTGCAATTGCCCCGGTTTGTGATTTTGGCATATCACCTCTTCTTAACTGATAATCTTGGCACACCTTTTGCCCCAGTGCACATTCTCCACACATCGTTTGCCCCGGTTGATGATCTCAACACCTCTTGTTTGACCCTAACTTTTGCCTGAGCCGCTCTTGCGAGTTTTCAACTCAGCGAGTCGCTCTAACTTTTGCCTAGGTCATCTTTTGGGATTTTCAACCTAGGGAGCTTTTCTTTCTTCTTTTTTTCTTTTGAGCTTAGTATTTCATCAGAATTCATGGGATACTGGAGATCCTTGCCATCCATGTTCATGAAGATTAGGGCTCCTCCATGGTCATGTAGGTGGGTAATGGTGTGGTTGAGGGGTATTTTGTGGCTTGGACATTAGAGTCATGACTAACGCATCGGTCTCTTGGGGGGTTGGTGTTAAGAACAGGTGCATGGTTGGGTGGAATTGACATGGTGGGAAGATAGGAAATGATGGTATGTGAGACTTCTTCATGGGTTTGGGTCAGACTCTGGTGGTTGGGCTGGGTTGGGCTTTAGGTTTGGAAGTTAAAACTGGTGGGCTATCATCTTGTGGATTTGTCATCTTGTGGACTTGTGGACTGAGGTGATGTATAGCTAAGTGGAAGGTCATGTGGTGGATGTTGGATTCCTTGAGGATTAGTGATGGGTAGTTGGGTTGGGTTGGATGGATGGATGCATTGCCAATGGAACCATTGTCCCTTGAGGATTCAATCTGTGAAACTGGATGGGCACAAAGGTGATGCTCAGTGAATTAGCAAAATCTTGTCCTCTGCCCCTTCATCTTGTTGATGTCACCTCACAATTTCTCTTGATTGTGTTCAATTTCATCCATAATTCTTGCTTAGCACAAGTCTTGTAAGGGTGATGAGAAAACAATCACTTGATGAATTTTTTTTTTCGATAAAGGCAAAAACATATTATTAGGATGAAAATATTATAATGCAAGAGGAATGCAACCTACCATGCCTTTAAAATTTATGCATATACAACACTTTTTAATGATTATTATGGTTAATAACCATTATCATGTGAAAATATGATTTTTTTTTCTTTTTTTTATGAGATATGAGAGAACATGACAAACTAAGGATGATTATTATATACATGAAAGATGCATGGAGTGCATGACTTTATTAAAAGAGAATTGATTTGATTTTTTTTTCTTGTGCGATATGAGATAACACAATAATGATATAACTGAAGATAAGATGCATGGGATGCTAGTGGAGAACTTTTTTTGCTTTTCTTTTATTTCATTTTTTTGAAAAAGAAAGATTTTCACCATCAATTTATTTGTTTTCTAAAAAATGAAATCTGACTTTTCTTTTTGATAAAATTGTGGACAAATGTAACCATGATCACATGAACATGCATGATTTTATTTTTCTTTTTTGAATTTTATTTTCAGACATGAGAAAACTAGCTAACCGAAAATGATCATGATGTGCCCAAAAAATGCATGATGTGCATAACAATTTCAAAAGAGAATTGATTTTTTGTCTGTTTTTTTTTTGTGCGATATGAGATGACACAATAATGAAGTGACTGAGGATAATTATCATATGAATGAAAGATGTATGTGATGTATGATAATGTTAATGAATAATTTTTTTGTTTTTTTTTTGTAAAAGAAATATTTTTATCATCAATTTTTTTCTTTTATTATTTTTTTATTTTTTTATTATTTTATTATTTTTTTTTCTAAAAAGAAATGTTATGTTAATGGATGAATGAATCTTACCATGACATGCAAAATGTATAAGATGCATGACAATGCTAGTAAAAAGATGCTTATTTTAATTATTTATATTTTGTTGTTTTTTTAAAAAAAAGGACTTTCATGCATGGATGTGCTTTATTGTTAAATGTCATATTGAACATGGACCAGAGAATGAAAGAGGTAACTTCATATGCATGATTTTTTTTTTTAAATGATGAAATGCCTAACTAAGGATAATCATGATATGCATGAGAGCAAAGTGGAGAGGAAAATGTCTCTTTTTTAATTATTTTTTTAATGAAAAAAAATTATTATCCACTCCTTTTTTATTCTTTTTAAAAAAAGTTTTATGTCAATGTAAAGTTATGTCCTACTGATAAATGTTACAGCAAGCGTGCACAATGAAGAATGAAAGGAGAAGAAGGAACATGCTCCCCATGTGTCCTAAATTAGGTAAAACCCTATGACAAGGTACCCCTAAGATCATGACTCTAACTTTGGTGGTCACTAAGCTTATTTACAGTGCATAGTTTCCATGGACAGATCTAGACTCCAAAAGCTATTATGGTCCCCAGATTGCCCTTATCAACAAGGATAAAGACCCAATTTATGAGTCAAATCATAAGTAGGGATTTTGCCCTCTCAATATGATTGATGCACAAAATTGGTAACAATCTGAGTGGTAACTCAACAACCACCAAGGTGAACATCAAGCCCCTCAATAGCAGTTGTTGAGGTACCTCCTAGGCTCGCACAGGCTCGGGTATAAAGCCCCAAAATGTGTGTGAGGTAAGTGAATGTGAGGTGTGTGTGGGGAGCATACAAACCTGTAGTCCTAAACACTACCCCCATCTGCAAAACAAAGCAAGAAACACACATATATACAAAGATAAGTCTTTTACCCTAAGGTTGAAGCAGAAATATTTACAGTATAAAATATATACAACAAATAATGTACAAGGCAGAAGAGAGAGAGAATATTTACAATGTTATGAATAAAAATATTTACAACAACATAAACAAGAAAAGCAAATCAAACAAAACAAAAAGGGGAAAAATAAATACAAAAGTTAACAATTTTGCACAATTAATCATGTAGGCTTGACTCTCAAATGTCCCCAGTGGAGTCGCCATCTGTTGGAACCGGGGTTACAACGGGACGGCGAAAAAATTTTGGTTTAAAATGGAGTCGCCACCAATATTTATTTTTGAGGGAAAATATCAGAAAAACCCATTTAAAGAAAAATGGTCTTTAAAACCAGATTTGGATTCGGGAGTCGATTATGCGTAGGGAAGGTATTAGCACCCTACGACATCCGTCCTATGACGGTTACCTCTAATTAATTGTGCAAATTCAATAACTTTTGAAAAAATATTTATTTTACCCCTTAGAAAAATCTTTTTATTTTTATTTACAGGTTTATTTACATTTTATTTACAAATAAAATTAAATTTTTTATTTTTTTTAATTATTGGAAAAAAATTTGGTAAAAGATTTATTTGGGCTTGACGGGGCCGGTTCCTGCTCCTACGTATCCCCAGCTGCAATGGGGAAATCAAAGCCACACAGTTCTGAAGTTTGATTGATTTTGGTTTGATTTTTTTGTTTTTGGAAAGATTGATTTTTATTTGAAAGAGAAGATTGAAAAAAAAATTTTCACTTGTTTTTGTTATTTTTGAAATAAGCAATTTTGGAAAAAAAAATTGTTTGCACGGGGTTCAAATCAAACACTTAGTTTGTTTAATAGACCATTACGATCTTAATAATATTAAAGTCAGCATTCACTGCTCAATTAATATTATTAGTCGTTGCGAAAATTTATTTTTCGTATATTTTTTATTTTTATAATTTTGAAAAGAATTTTTAAGATTTGAAAAGGATTTTTTTTTATTTTGAAAAGGAATATTTTATTTTGAAAAGAATTTTTTTGTTTTTTATATTTTTGAAAACAATTTTTTATTTGAAAAGAAATATTTTATTTTAAAAAGAAAATTTTAATTTTGGAAAGAAATATTTTATTATAACCTATTTTCGCACGGGGTTCAAGTCAAACACTTGGTTTGCTCAATAAACCCTTATGATATAAATAAAGTTAAAGTCAATATCCACTGCTCAATTAACCCATTTAGTCATTGCATAGATTAAAATAAAATATTCTTAAATTTATTAAAGCAACTGAATTAATATTTATTCACAAAGAGAAATAGAATTAACAAATATTTACAAGATAATATTTACAACAAACAAATTGATAACATAATATTCAAAATCTAAAATACATACTCAAAACAAATACACAAATTAAAACAATTTTTTTGAATTTGAACAAAACTTTATTTTTATCATTATTAATTTTTTATTATTTTATTATTTTTTAAAAAAAGGGAAGGGGATCAGAAACCTTCACGCCCCCTTCAAAACACACACACACACTTTTTTCCTTGCTTTTCCTATTTTTTATTTCTGTTTTATGATTGTAAAATTGGACTCCGATTTGGACTGTAAGTTGGATTTTTTTTTATTTATGCAAAACCCTTTTAATTTCTCACAAATGGTTAGTATAATTCAATTATGTATCACTGGTGAGGTTTATATTTTCACAACAGAACCACAAACTCATTCAAATCTAGGAATCAAACAGAGCAAAGAAAATAGAGTCAAGAAGCTCAAGATAGGAGAAAAACCTCAAGTTAAATCCCTCCAGAATAAACTTGGTAGATTATTCTGCGCTTATTTCTTCTTTGTGCACGCTTCTTGATCCTTCTTTGATATTCCTTTTTCTCAACAAGCCTCTGTTTTTGTCACCGTGAATTTTTTCCGACCCCCTCTTCAATGTAGTTTGGTTCCTTTTATAGTACTCTCACATAACTGCCATATCTTCCACTTTGAAAAACTCATCCCTAATTCTTCTCCATGATCTTTATCCACTTGCAACAACTCCCACTTTCTCCACATTTTTAGCAACAGACCAAGCAGACCAGATTATCCCCTTTTTTAAATTATTTTAAATTTTCATATTTTATATTATTTTCTGAATTAAAAGATTTTTTTTATTTGTTTGATTTTTTTTCTTCTAAATATCAAATTTATTTTTGAATTTATAGAATCTTTATTTTATTTTATTTATTTTTAAAACTGATTTTAGATCTATAGTTTTTTTGAATTTTTAAACTTTGAGATTTATCTATAAACTAAATTTAACAAAATTCAAAATTAAAATTAAAATAAAAGTTAGCCCGGATAAAATTGGGTATTCACACATATTAATAAAAACGAATAATGAGAGAAAATATTTTAATATCATAATAAAAAAAGAAAATGAAATTGAGATAAAAAAAATAAAGGAAAAAAGAAAACGACGGGATTAATACCGCCGTCCGTGGAGGATACTTGCAATTCATAAAAAAACACTACAATAAAAGGTAAATAAATGGAAATATAATTTTTGTAAAAAAATAAAAATAAAGTAAAAAGGATGATGTGATACCTTTGAGAGGGAAAGAAATTGAGTAAGAAAGTGACATGTGGCAAGATTAGAAGAGGAAGAGAAATTGTAGTTGAGGATGAGAGTGATAGTGATGTTTTTGAGCGGGAAAAAAATTTAATGAAAGCTTGATATGTGTCACCTATGTAATAAGCATTATAAATAGATAAATAGAATAGATAAATATAACATATAAATAGAAATTAATAATGAGAGATATTTTTAATACAATAACAATAAAAAATAAAAAAATATGATAAAAAAACAAAGAGAAAGAAAGAACAAAGAAAATTAAAAGAAAGTGAAAATATAAGAAAAGAAAGGAAAAAAAAAAGAGACAGTGAGGAACGAAAGGAAATAAAAAAAATCGAAAAACAGGGGAGAGCGACGCGTGTGCAATGGGCGAACAGTTTTCTTATATAGGTAATAGATTACTTCGTTTATAACTTTTTGTAGAATACGAATTTAACAAATTTAACCGTTAAATAATATAATATTAATATGATGATTATACAAACCAAATTTTAGATAAATTAGACATTATAGATATTTTTTGGGAACAAATTGAAATTAAAGAAAAAAACAAAGAAAACCAAAATATCTAAAAATTAACACTTAAGTTTTACTTCTAGGGAAACAATCCCCTCTAGCATCAGCTTAGACTAAGTCTTGAAATTCATTAAAACTCTCTAAGAAAACTATATTAGAAGAACTAGAACGAGTTCCCTTCTTAGCAATTGCATCCGCACATTGGTTGCCTTCCCTTGGAATGAGATTAATGTTCACCTCCCAATCTCTGCCAAGGAACTGCTTAATCTCATAAATTAAACCAACAAACTTATGGAACTTAGGCAGATCTCATTTGATCAAATTTAATGCCAAGCTAGAATCAGTCTAGCAATGTAAGGATCTGAATCCTGCTTTCCAAGCCACCATGAGACCAGATAAAATAGCTTGTAACTCAGCCTGCAAGATTGAGGATGTGTTAAGAGAACTATAGAAGCCAATCAAGCATTCCCCATTAGTGTTTCGAATTAGACCTCCAAAACCAGCAAGACCTAAGTTCTCAAAATAACTACCATCCACATTAACAGAAACTGAATCTGAAGAGGGAGGGATCCATTTAACAAAAACAGTTTCGGCAGTTTGAGAAACAGTTTTTGTTTAAACAACTCTGAAAATATATGCTGGAGAGATGTAGTCTTCCAAAATAGTTGAGCCAACGGAGTTTTTGTACCATTAAAAACCAATATGTTCCTTGCTACCAAATTTCCCATATGGTAGTCAAAAAAGTAGTTCCCAATTTGTCACATGCCCACTTTAACCAGTCATAAGCAGTACCGTGAGACAGAAATTGATTATGTCTAGTAAAACCAAGATGCTCCCAAAAATCATATGCAGCCGAGCATGATCTAAAACAATGCAGCTTATCTTCAACTTCAGATTGACAGAAAAGACATAACTCAGATGCAGTTATATGCCTTTGGTGAAGAAGTTTCTTAGTTGGGAGTCTCTCACAAGCAGCAAGCCAAATTAGAAATCTGGTGGACTCATTGCAGGAAGCTTCCAAACCCAAGGCCATGTTCTATCATTAGAGGTTGGTCTTTGTTGAAGAAGTTGCCAATTATATCCATCTCTTGTTGTGTAACTGCCATTTGAAGAGATATCCCAAGCAATAACATCAAGGATCCTTGAAGTCAGCCTTGGTTGAATAGAATTGATTTTATTGGATATTGATTCTGGTAGTATAGACCATAACCTTTGTAGATTCCAACTAGTGTCATCCCATAAATCACAAACATTAATATCTGAATCATGAGTGTTAATGAAAGTGACTTCATTACACAAAGGGCCAGAAGGAAGCCACCTATCAAAGAAGAAATTGGAGGCTCCATCACCAATCCTAGGCTTGAAACCGTCTTGTAATGTGATAGCAGCTTTCTGAATTGATCTCCAAACATAGGATGCTCCTCTAGTAGGATTGAACAAGTTGTCTGCAACCATATTTAGCATGTAGAATCTGGTACCAAAGCTTGTGAGTCATCTTCCTGCATAATATTCCAAACTTGTTTCCCAAGCAGAGAAGTATTTTTGAGTCTAACAATCTTGACTCCAAGTCCTCCAAGTCTCTTGGGTTTAGATATGTTTTTCCCAGTTTACTAGATGAACCCCAGTTGAAATATGACCTTTCCAAATGAAGCCTCTAGTTGATCTGTCCAGAGCATTACAAATGCTTTCGGGGAGCCAATGCAACTGCATATTGTAAGTAGGGATTGAATTTAGAATTGAAGTAGTCAAGGTCAATCTTCCAGCTTTGTTAAGCAATCTTCTTTTCAAGAAGCAAGTCTTTGATTGACTTTATCCTGCAATAGGATTGAAATCTTCCTTGGTTGGTTTTTTGAGAAAGATCTTGAAGCCCAAATATTTCTCCAATGAACCTGTGAGTTGGATTTCGGTTAAAGTAGCTAATTTCTGTTTTCTCCTCATAGGAGTAGCTGGAGAGCAGAAGGGCTCTAAATTTATCAAGGTTGATCTTGAATCCAGAGAAAAGGCAGAATTCCTGAACTATATTAGATAATAATCTGACTTGACTTGGCTTAGCTTTTGCAAATAGAAGCACATCATTTGAAAAAAATAAGTGAGAAACACCAGGACCTTGTGGACAGATTTTAACAAGCATAAGAGATTTATTCTGTACAGCATCATTTATTAAAGCACCAAGTTTCTCCATACACATAACAAAAAGATAAGGTGACAAGGGGTCCCCTTGCCTTAATCCCCTTTTAGGGGAAAAGGCAAGACATTTTTTACCATTCCATAGAAGAGTAATTGAAGTTTCTGAAATGCTATTTAAACTTAAGTTAATAGTTAATTGAGGAAAGCCATACTCAATTAACACATTTTTCAGAAACCCCAATCTACTCTATCATAGGCCTTTTCCAAATCTAGTTTGAAATGATATCACTTTTTTATTCTTTGATTTCTTCATGTGATGGACCATTTCTTGAAAGATGATTGCATTGTCAGATGTGCCCCTTCCAGGGATGAAACTAGCTTGATGAGGGATAATTAAATCCTGCAAAATAGGTCTCAATCTCTACACTAATATCTTAGTAATTAACTTATAAATGCAGTTACACAGCTGATAGGCCTTAATTCCTTAAAGGAGTTAGGTCTATCAATTTTAGGAATTAAGACTATTAAAGTTTCAGCTGTTGCAGGTGGAATCTTTCCAGAGCTAAAAGCATCCCTGACAAACTTCCATACATCATCTCCAATCCTATCCCAATACATTTTAAAAAATATGGGTTGGAAACCATCTGGGCCAGGAGCCTTGTAGGATTTCATTGATGACAATGCTCTAAAAACTTCATCCTTTGTGACAAGGGCAATGAGACAGTCTTGATCACTTGGAGTCAATTTTGGTAAATTGGGTGATGGTAGGAAGCCACAATTAGCTGAAGTATTACAAAAAAGATCTTTGAAAAAACCAACAGCTTCTCCTTGGAGTATATCATCATCAGAGCACCAATTACCATTAGGCAGAAATAAACCATTGATTTTGTTCTTTGCTCTTCTTATCACAGTTTGAGCATGAAAAAATGCAGTGTTCCTGTTCCCAAATTTGACCCTATTAAATTTGAATTTTCGTGTGTCTAAACCAGACCACACACCACTGTATTTATAATATATGCACATTAATTACAAATGAATGTAATTTCTAAATCTAAGGCTAATTAGCACCTAATCCGGGATTTGTACACAAATAAGACATGTGACTAATTCTAACACTCCCCCTCAAGCTAGAGCGTATATATCATATGCACCAAGCTTGTTACAAATATATTCAACCTGAGGACCCCTAAGAGACTTAGTAAACATATCAGCCAATTGATCATTAGAACCAACAAAATCAGTAGTGATTTCTCCTGAAAGAATCTTCTCTCTTACAAAATGGCAGTCAATCTCTATATGCTTTGTCCTTTCATGGAAAACCGGGTTGGAAGCAATATGCAATGCAACTTGATTGTCACTGTCAGCACCCAATTTCGTCCGGGAGTTCTTTTCTCCTTTCGCCTCTCTTTCTATTTATTTAGATGTGTATAGCGACGTTATCTTTTTACTCCGTTAAAATCTTTAAACAAGGAGGGTTAATTTATTAGTTAATTAGTTAATTATTGAAATAATTAATTAATTAAACAAATTAATTTAGCTTCCTCCCAAAAAGTCATTTGGGCCAGTGGTCCTTCTCTTTTTTTTTTTCTACCTTGGCTGGAACTCCTTTCTTTTGTAAATTCAGAATTTAATTTTTTTTTTTTGGTTTTGTTTGAAATCATCCCTTAAAAAAACAAAAAAACTAAAATCTGGAAAATTTAAAATCTTTTTTTGGGCCCAGTACTTTTGGGCCCTTTCTAAAATTTTCTCTTTTCTTTTTCTTTTTCCTCCACCCATCAGACTTCTTTTCCTTTTTCCTTCCCCCTTTTTTTAAGAAGGAAAAGAAAAGGGTAATAAAAGATGTAAAATAGGAAGCGTGCAAGGGAAGGATTGGGGACAAATATCTCTGAACAAGAGCTGCTGCAGGTTGCAAGTTGCAACCTCGAGCTGCACAATTTGATCATCACTTGGGCGATGAGGGTTAAGCTTTGAGGATGTATAAATAGTGATGGTAAAACGTTTTTTTTTCTCTTCGTCTTCCCCTCTCTTTTCTCTACACACACAAAACAGAAAAAGAGCTGCATACAAAAATTTCCATTGGGAATCACCGAAACAGAATAGGCCAACAAACTCGAGGGGGGAAACAGGGAGAGTTGATAGCTTAGCTTGCAAACTTGGGTCACAAAGTTACAAAACAAAATTCAGAAGCAAAGGAGGCATCCATTTGGTATCAAAATAATTTCTTTCTTCCTCCTTCTTGTGTTTATTCTAAACTTTGCTATTGACTTATCTATTCATGCTTTGTGCTTATACAATCATTGTGCATAACCTGAGAGTTTGTTTTGTACAATTAAAAATAAAATCAGTCAGAAAGAATATCACAGTCCAGAATATCACAGTCCAGAATATCAAGTCCAGAATCATATAGTCTCAGTTCAATATACTCAACCAATGTAAACAGTCTTTTTAAACATAAATAAATAGACTAATCAGGTAAAAAAATCAAGACCACCCCTTTGAGCTCCACCCGCGGCCTTGTTCCCCTCCCTGGCAGCCAAGGCCTCCCTGTAAGGTTTCCTCTCCTCTGTACCCTTCCTACTGTTACCCTCAGAGTCTGCAAAAAGGAAAAATCAAAGCCAAGAATCAAAACAGTGGCACAAAAAACAGCAACAGTTTTTCAGTAAAATCAATAAAAATTATTTTTATCAGTAGCAAAAGAAGTGGCAGAGAAAGAGGGAACATGGGCTAGGAAAATAAATCAGAGAGAAAGGAACCCCCTTTTCTCGGCGGCCAACCGGACGCCGCCGTGCCTCCGTCGTTGCAGTCGTCACCATGTGCGGCTTCTCTGCCGCAGCTCCGCCACTGCCAATACCACCACCGCAACCCTAAAAACAGAGAACCCAAAATCCAGTAAGGGGTTAAAAGACATGAGCCCCAAAGAAAACCAGAGAGAGGAAGGAGGAAGGGAGGGCCGCCGCGGTCCTCCCGTTCCGGCACGGCGCCGCCGCCGCGGCTGTTAGACCTCACCAGACCGGAACCTCCGTTGCAACGCCGTGGTGCACGGCTTCCCCTCCCGTGGCTGTTCCGCGCCGCTGCGCAATCGTCACCACCCCGCCGCTTGAAACGGGCGCAAGCACCGCTTGCTCTCCGCCGCTCTGGTCGTTCTCCTCGGTCCGTTCCCTCTCCCGCAGCATGCGCCGCCGTCACCAGGCCACCAGCGCGCAGCTTGCGTCCTCCCGCGGCCATGCAAGGGTGTGCCCCCCCTTTTTCTCCTTTCCCCTCTTCCATTTTTAAAAACCCTAGAAGGAATGTTGAATAGAAAATGGGGAAGAGAGTTTGAGAGGATGAGGCTTGATGGTTTGAGGGAGTGAGTGAAAAGAGAAAAAGAGATTGAGGGGGCGGGTGAGTGAGTGAAGGAGAGATTGAGGGGAAGAGAGTCTGAGAAAAGAAAGGAGAATGGGAAAGTGAGAAAGAGAGAATGAGGGGGGGCGAGTGAGTGAGTGTGAGAGAGAAAATGAGAGGTTGAATGGGGAGGTCAAAGAACCTAGAGGGTTCTGACCGTTCCTTTCCTTTTTTTTTTTGTGCATTCTGTTTGAAATTCAAAAGTTTGGTAAGGGTTGGGCTACACACCCAGCCTCCTCTATTTTGTTTTTTTTTTTTTTAAAAAAACAAAACAAAAAAGCTTTAATTAGGAAGTGAATAAATGATAATTAAGGATAATTGTTTTACACGTTTTCTGTATCATTTTTGTTACTGTGTTGGGCCAATGATGCAATCTGAGGCCCAATTTTATTTCGTTTGTGTGTAATTTTGTTAATTTTCTTGTGTTATTATTCGTCTCATTTTCTTTTGACCCACCATCTTGTATTTATTTGTAAATATCTATTTCTTTTGTTTGGTCTGCTTTAAATAATTATGAATATCTGTCTGCCGTGAATTTTAGCTGCTGTTGTAAAATAGTACTCGTTTATAACTTAGGACACGTGTAAATGCGGTTAGTTTAATTTACTCTTTTTTTAACAAAATAAAAATAAAATAATAATTTTTTCTAAAAATAACCGATCACGTTAATGGAATAGCATTTCTATCCCTTAACGTATTTTTTTTAAGAAAAGCGAAGTAATTGAGTATAGTCATTTACTAGCTCATGTTATGTGTTTTTCCTGAAAATAATCTCTTCCAAAAAAAATATAATAATTTCTTTTCAAAAAAAACTACGTTGATTGAATAGCATTTCTATCAATAACGTAAAAAAGGGAAAATATTGAATATAGTCATTTACTAGCTCAATAATGCGTTTAATCTCAAATCTCTTCCAAAAATAATTTTCTAAAAAAAAAATCACGTTAATTGAATAACACTTCTATCAATGACGTAAAAAAGGGAAATATTGAGTATAGTCATTTACTAGCTCAATAATGCGTGAAATTTCAAATTTCAAATTTCTTTTCAAAAAATAATTTTCTAAAAAATTTACGTTAATTGAATAGCACTTCTATCAATAACGTAAAAAAGGGAAATATTGAGTATAGTCATTTACTAGCTCAATAATGCGTGAATTTCAAATTTCAAATTTCTTTTCAAAAATAGTTCTCTAAAAAGTTTTACGTTAATTGAATAGCATTTCTATCAATAACGTAAAAAAGGGAAAAATATCGAGTATAGCCATTTGCTCAATAATGCGAAATCTCAAATCTTTTCTAAAAAATGTTTTCTTCTCAAAATAAATGACGTTTATCGAATAGCATTTCTATCAATAATGTCGTCTAAGCAATTTCAAGGGTTCGTTGTATAGCCATTTGCTAGCATCGAGCTCTGCTAAAAATAATAACAATAAAATAAATTTTCTTCTTTCTTTGAAAAAAAAAAACAATTTCCTCATTTTCCTTTTTTTTTAAAAAAAGAAATCAATTTCTTTCAAAAACAAGTCAATCTCTTTTTCCAACATTTCAGAACTACGTAGCTTTGATTTCTCCATTGCACCTGGGGATACGTAGGAGCGGGAACCGGACCCGTCAAGCCAAAATAAACAAAAAAAAAATGTTTTTTCCTCTTTTAATCCAAATTCAATTCTTTTTAACTTAGGTTATTTATTTTAAAAAAAAACAAAAATAATTTTCATTTCATAAAAAAAGGGGTAAAACGAATATTTTCAAAGTTTACAAGTTTTGCACAATTAATTAGAGGTAACCGTTTTTTTTAAACGATGTTGTAGGGTGCTAATACCTTCCCTACACATAAATGACTCCCGAACCCAAATCTGGTTTTGAAGACCATTTTTTTTTAAAGGGTTTTTCCAAATGTTTTCCCTTAAAATAAACTTTGTGGTGGTGACTCATTGAAACTCAATTTTTCCAATATGTTCGCCGACCCGTCGCGACCCCGGGTTTCGACAGCTGGCGACTCCACTGGGGAAGTTTGGAGAGTCGAGCCTGTCATAATTAATTGTGTAAAATTTTTAACTTTTATACTCATTTTACCCCTTTTGTTTTGTTTTGTTTCGTTTTGTTCATATATAT
Source organism: Sesbania bispinosa (assembly GCA_026901365.1). Lineage (NCBI taxonomy): Eukaryota > Viridiplantae > Streptophyta > Magnoliopsida > Fabales > Fabaceae > Sesbania > Sesbania bispinosa. The sequence goes on from QLOH01000239.1 coordinate 1,003,055, forward strand.
TGTTGTAATATTTTCTTCTTTTATGTAAATATCCTTCTGTATTATATTCTGCTTCAAACACTAGGGTAGGAGATGTATTCTTGTAATATATTGTGTTGTTTGGTTTGTTTTGCAGATGGGGAGGGAAGGAAAAGGTTTGTGTGCCCCTACACCCACCACACCATCACCAACCTCACATATTTTTTTGGCTCTATACCCAAGCTTGTGCGCGCTGAGGAGTAGAAGGTGTTTCAACAAATTGCCATTGAGGGGCTTAATGCTCACGTGGTTTTTGTTGATTCGCCACTCAGATTGTCACCAGTTTTACAAATTAATCACAATCCCAGGGGGGGTCCCATGCCTCCTTGTGGTAAATCTGTGAAACTGGGTCCTTGGTCTATTAGATAAAGGGCAATCTGGGAACCATCATCCGTGAGAGTTAGTCCCAACCTTGAAAACCGTGCACAAAAGTTGCCCTAACAAGCCACCAAATTTAGGACCTTAACCTTAGGTATCCCTAATGCCATAGGATTTACCTAAGTTAGGACACATGGGGGCACGTCTCTTCCTTCTCTTTCCATTCATATTTACTGTGACATTTAGTAATAAGGCATGTATATATGTACATAACATTTCATTTCATTCATATTTATTGTGACATTTTTCTCTTTTTTTTTCTTTCTTCTTCTTTCTTTTTTCTTTCTCTTTTTCTTTTTTTTCTTTTTTCTAGAAAAGAAATGATGAATATAAGGAGGAATTCTCATCCCATTCATTCTTTCATGCATCATCTCATGTACATCATAAATATAAAAAATAAAAAAAAGCATTGCATGTTCATTCATAGTTCTGCATGTGATAGGTTGCATTTGTCCATATTTGTCATTCTCACTTTTTCCTTTTTCTCGTTTCCTTTTAGATTCTCGGAATGGAAAGACTTGATAGCAATCAATACCAAGGGATGGTAGAAGATCAAGACAACACTAGCAATGCACCCAAGGCAAAGAAAAGCATTAGGATCACCACAACAGACAACAACTTAGAGAGATTGGTTGAGATCACTAAGTCAATGAGCAAGGAAATAAGGAGAGATTTTGACAAGATGTATGGGCGGATATTGGACTTATTGGATATCTCTGTGAAGACACCAGTGATAAGCGCCTTAGCACAGTTTTGGAGTTCCGATCTTCATTGCTTTGAGTTGCCAATCTTGACCTAGTGCCGACCATAGAAGAGTATACGAGGATGACAAGGTTGCCCATCGATGATAATGTCGGAGTGTATTCCTACAGGGGACGATATGTTGATGAGAGGAAAATTGCCAAACTTATCGGCTTGCACCCTGACCAGTTGAAACTTGAAAAAAGGAGGGCAATACAGGGGTTGAAAAAATCATTCCTAGAAGATCATCTGGAGGCGCTAGCTGGGCGTGGAAGTTGGCATTACTTTAACAAGACCCTGGCATTGACCATTTATGGATTGGTACTTTTCCCTTTCGCGCCAAACATGGTGGATCATGCAGCCATGGATGTGTTTGCACAGTATGAGACTCAGGGATTGAATCCCGTTCCAGCCATCTTAGCTGATACTCTCCTAACACTGGAAGTTTGTCAAAAAAAGAATGGAGGCACTCTGAAATGTTGTACACACCTGCTTTATGTATGGATTATCACACATATGTATGCATGTGAGCTTCACACTCTCTTTCTTGATCCTTTGAGGGATTTTGGCCGCATCAAAGTAAAGAGGCAAGAGGTGAGAGAATGGAAGAAAGAGCTTGCAGACATCCAGGATAATAAGATCGCGTGGACGTGTCCTTGTATTCCCCTTATGAGGTTTTATTCAGCTGCGGTGACTTTGCAAATGTGCCGTTGATGGGCCCGAGAGGTTGTGTAGCTTATACCCCATCCATTGCTCTCAGACAGCTCAAGCGGACCCAAGTCAAAACCCGTTGAAGAGCAGTTGGGAGGTATCTGCTTTCAGTATGATGTACCTGATACAAGTCAGTTACTAGTCAGGGTCAGAGCCGCATGGAGGAATGTCCAAAGGAAAGGAGATGACGAACTGGGGAAACCACGAGTATCTGCCTCACAAGAATACAATGAGTGGCGAAGGGCGGGAGGAGGTCCAGAATATGTCCTAAGAGAAGCCCCACACGCTGAAGGTTCATCCCGATCATCTGACGAAACCCTAAAAACCATGGCATCTGAATTGGAAAGAGCAAGAGCACAGATAAAACAGTTAGAGGAAGTAGAAGAAGGCCGCTGAATGGGAAATTGACGCCCTGAAGAGACAATGCAAGAAAAAGGATGAACAAATAGAGCATTTGAAGATCCAGGGTGAAGGTGCATATCCAAGTCAAGCTAGGAAAGGAAAGAAATGGAAGGGGAAAGGAGTGGAACGAACTGAGGAAGAAAAGATGCAAGATAGAATAGAAGCACTAGAAAAAGAGAATGCAGAAATTCTAGAAGGAAAGTTGGCATTGGACGTAGAAAATTAGACGCAGGGAGAACATCTGAAGAAGTTACTAACAGAATTGGCAGACGCCCGTAATGATACTAAAAACTGGTGGGGCTTGGCTAAGAATTACCATGAGAAGAATGAAGAATTGAGTCAGAAAGTTATCAAACGGAAGCTTAAAGCTAAAAGAAAAAGGCAAAGAGGCAGATGAGGCAATAGAAGGATGGAGGCTCAGGACCAACGTTCAGCGGGACAAAAAGAAAGAGTGGATGAAACGATGCGATGACATGGCTGATTGCGTCAACTATCATAGTATAGAGCTAGCAAGGTGACTTGGTGAAGCAGAAGATGTGATCGACAGGAACCCTGAGATACAATTGCCACCAAATACTGCTAGGTTCATGAGATATTGCCAAGACTTAGCTAGGGGTTTTGGGAGGGAGCCAAAATGCTTGATGTAATCTTGTTTCCTATGTGAACCTTGTTAGATCAAACATTGTACTTACCTTTTGGTGTGAAACGACGCTTTGCTTCTATGTTTTATCTTGCTCATTGACTTTGATCTAGGACATTAACGTTTGAGGAACGAATTCTCCTTTGCTTAATTACCAACCATTTTTTCCTTAACTGAGATACGGGATGTCCGCTAAAGCAATAATTGCATGGCTAGTGTTGAGGTGTCATTTATAGAGGAGCGAATAACTCCCTAAAAATGACCACCAACCATATCTAGTCTAAGAGGAAACATGCCTCTAGCATTAGAATATGGGGAATGTCCCTTGGTTATTGAGCGTTTGACAGGATTTTCCATAACCGGTAATAAATTCTTGAACTATTCTTTTCCTTTTGCTTACAAAGTGTTTTAACAGGAAAAATAACTAATCAAGCAAAATAGCAAAACCGACGACACCCTTATAGGACCCGTGCTCAGTCAAGAATCATGGAAGAACTGGAACAGAACCAACAAGAATTGAGGGGAGATGTCACTCTAATGAAGGAACAACTGGCCAAGATCTTTTAGTTACTACAAAAGAAGGAAGCAGATGGGAATGCCTCGGCAGCAAACCAAGAACAGTCCGCCACACCTGATCATCCACCTGGGTTCACTCCAACTCCTCCACCATCCCATGGTGTAAGTCCTCAAGGAGGAATGATACCAGTAATGATGTACCACCACCAAGCACAGGCGCCTCAAGGAGCCCAATGGCCCCTTTATGGCCTACCACCTGGTTATGCCCCACCCGTGCTTACCAACCCTCCGGATAATCACACACCGGAAACCAACCCTGATCCTCAAAGCCAAATGCCTCAAGGAGTCCAATGGCCCACTTATGGCCTCCCACCGGGTTATAACCCACCTCAACTCACCAATCCCCAAGACAACAACACGACTGCGGCCAACACTGACCCTCAAAACCAAGCACAACAACTGGATCCGGGTCAAACCACTAATGAAACCTCGGCACCACCACCACCATTCCCCACCTTCATGCCTTATCCCTTTTTACCAACCACTAACACCCTTTCAAACACTTTTCAAACCACCGAACTTCAACCTGGATTCCCAAGGGAAACCAATTATCCCACAACCTATCCCTCTGCTCGTGTCAACCACCCAACCCAAGGATACGGTGGTAAATGACCCCCATTCAAAGGAGAAACTACAGATCCTATGTCTAGTGCCAGACGTAGTGATCCCTCCGAAATTTAAAGCACCGGAATTTGAGAAATACAAGGGGGGTGACATGCCCAAAAAGCCATTTGACAATGTACTGTAGAAAAATGGCCTCTTATGCCCATGATGACAAGTTGTTGATTCATGTCTTCCAGATAGCTTAGCAGGGGCAGCTCTAAGCTGGTATATGCACTTAGAGCGAACCCACATCCGCACTTGGAAGGATCTTGCTGACGCCTTTCTAAAGCAGTATAAGTACAATCTTGATATGGCTCCTGATAGGATGCAGTTACAAAATATGGTGAAGAAGGATACAGAAACCTTCAAAGAATATGCTCAGCGTTGGAGGGAAACCGCTGCACAAGTAGAACCGCCTCTATCAGAAAAAGAGATGACCGCGATGTTCATTGATACACTCAATCACCCTTTTATGACAGGATGATTGGAAGTGTATCATCGAATTTCTCGGATATTGTTGTGATTGGAGAAAGAGTTGAGGCAGGAGTGAGAAATGGGAAGATTACGAGGAGTGTAACGGAAGTTTCTAATGTAAGAGGCCTCAACCGGGGGTAGGTAAGAAAAAAGAGGGAGAAACGCACGCGGTGACGTTTGAGCATAATACAACCTTCCAGGCAAGACCGGGTTACGCCCCAACTCACTTCCAGCCAAATTTTCAACCCCCTTTACATGCCTTACCCTTACGTAGCTGCAACCTCACACCTGCCATATCCCCAAGCCTTTCCACCAACGCCATACCGTCCGCCACCTCCCACCTGGCCACGAGCACCTCCCCCCATGCCTCATCAATCTAGTCAACCATGGTCCCCAAACCCTAATCCAATCAAAGACAACCACCAAATAACCAAGAAAGGAACCAATTCAATTTGACCCAATCCCGATGTCCTACACTGATCTCCTACCACACCTCATCCGTAACTCCCTGGTAGCTCCGGCCCCCATGAAACCAGTTGAGCCTCCTTACCCAAAGGGATATGATCCCAATGCTAAGTGTGACTATCACGCAGGAGCTGTGGGGCATTCTACAGAAAATTGTAGAGCCTTGAAGTTTAAAGTGCAAGACTTGCTTAATGCTAAGTGGCTGAACTTCAAAGAAGACAGCCCTAATGTCGGAAATAATCCATTGCCTGGCCATGGGGCTTCTGGATCTGGAGTCAATATGCTAGAGGATTTTTCAGGACATGTCCTTGTGCGGGATGTGACGGATATCAAAACCCCAATGGAATTGATTTTGAGGAACTTTGCAAAATTGGGGCAATCGAGAAGAAAAGGGATAGTAGGAAAGGGGCGATGTGTGCTATCCATCCAGATGCTGAGCATTCGATTGAGAAGTGTGAGAAATTCAGAGAAGTCCTCCAACGCCTGATAGATTCGCAACTAGTGCAAATAAGTTGCATAAGGGATGAAGGGGGAGTTAACGTGGTCCAAGAGTCGGAAAACGCCCAACCCAAGCGTTTCCTAAGGTGCCTACGCCTTTGACGCTTCATGGCGCTCATAACATGCAAGCATCGACCTGCTGTAGACCAAGACCAATCACTATCCAAGTCCCGTCACCATTTCCGTACAAAAACTCGAAGGCGGTCCCCTGGAAGTACGATGTGCAAGTAGGGGTTGGGAATGTTCAGGGAAACCAAGTGAATCCCTCAATTGGCCCTGGAGCCCCTGCTGTCACCAACATCTCAGGTGTTAGAGGAATGACTCGGAGTGGGCGTATTTATATCCCAAAGGAACTCCAGGAGGTTAAAGACAAAGAGATGGGGAAAGAAAAGGAAAAAAGAAGGAGTAATGAAAAAGGAAGAACGTAAGAAAGTGGTAACTGATGAAGAGGCCAGTGAATTTTTGAAATTCGTAAAGCAGAGCGAGTATAAGGTGGTCGACCAATTAAATCAAACTCCGCCAACATATCTGTTCTGTCTCTGCTATTGAGCTCAGAACCCCACAGGAAATCCTTGTTGAAAACGCTAAATGAAGCACATGTTTCCCATGACATCACAGTGGATAAGTTTGATGGTATTGTTGGTAGCATCACCGCCATTAATCATCTCACTTTCACCGAGGACGAGATTCCGTCTGAAGGATTGGGGCACAACAAGGCATTACACATCTCGGTTAAGTGCCACGACCATATAATGGCAAGGGTTTTGGTTGACAATGGATCATCATTGAATGTCATGCCAAAGTCAACACTATCAAAGTTGCCTTGTGACGGGACCCACATGAGGCCAAGTTCCATGATAGTAAGAGCATTTGATGGGACACGAAGAGAGGTTATTGGGGAGATCGAACTCCCAATCCAAATTGGACCCATCACTTTTGAAGTACTCTTCCAGGTGATGGATATCATGCCAGCCTACAGTTGTCTCCTCGGACGCCCATGGATTCATACCACAGGAGCTGTGCCCTCCACTCTACACCAGAAAGTCAGTTCATTGTCGATAACAAGTTGATAATAATCTCAGGCGAGGAGGACATGTTGGTTAGTAAACCAGCGTCAACCCCTTATATCGAAGCAGCGGAAGAAGCTCTGGAAACTGCTTTTCAGACCTTCGAGATAGCCAATACCTCTTATACAAAGGAAGGAGCCCCCATTGTGGGCCCTCATTTGTCAAAGGCATCCATGATGATGGCTAAGGCCATGTTAGAGAAAGGTTATCAACATGGACAAAGACTGGGAAAGACCATGAAAGGCATGGTGGACGTGCTGCGCCTTTGTGAGAATAAAGACAAGTTTGGGTTGGGATACAAAGCCACACCGACAGATGGGAGGAGGGTGGCTGAGGAGAAAAAAGAAAAGAGGTTGGCTCGACTAGAGAATCGAGAGCCTGTTACACGAGGTATTCCCATCTGCGACATTCGCCAAAGCTTCAGGAGCGCTGGATTCATGTTTGACGATCAAGTTGTTGTAATCGAAGAAGAAGAGGATACCCCTGCCAAATTCATGATGCAGGAAGCCTGGTTTATCCTTGTGCACCAGATACTAAGCTCAACAATTGGAAGATCATTGAGTTCCCTGTGGTTTTAAGCTCTGTTGTTTCAAGTAATTCTGTAACATGCTAAGTCTATCGCTTTGCCCAGGGCTTTAGGATCACTTTCTTTTTGGAAAATGGGTGAACTTGTCTTATTTTCAGTATTTTGATAATCAATGAAACATGTGTGGAATTTGCAAATCACTTTTTGTCTTGACTTCCCTTACACCTCTTTTTTCTCCTGTTTCCTTCACTCCCTTTCTCCCTTACTTCATAAAATCCTTGTTTACCGTTAAATATAAAAATGCAGATCTGAGAATGAATCACTTGAAAATGACAGTGCTAAAGTCTCATCTCATAATTTTGAATGCTTGTTCATTACGCCGATGAGGGTGACGAGACGAAGATGATTTGGAACCTTCTCCTGAGCTGTTGAAAATGGTGGAACGAAAGGCCCAGAATAATTCAGCCTCATGAAGAACCGAATGAAGTCATTAATCTGGGAGGGCTGAAGAGGAAGAAGAAAAGGGGATCCAAATTGGCACTGTCATGAGCAGTGTCGAGCGTGAAAAGCTAATTGCTTTCCTTCATGAGTATAGTGACGTCTTTGCATGGTCATACCAAGACTGCCAGGGTTGGATCCCGGTTATAGTAGAGCACAAAATTACTTTGAAGCCTGAATGTCCTCCCGTAAGCAGAAGTTGAGAAGGATGAGACCTGATATGTCGCTGAAAAATAAGGGAGAAGTCAAGAAAACAATTCGATGCTGGGTTTCCTAGCGGTGGAGCAAAATATCCTGAGTGGGTGGCCAATATTGTTCCAGTCCCTAAGAAAGACGGGAGGTTCGGATGTGTGTTGATTATCGGACCCCTAAACAGGGCCTAGCCCCAAAGACGACTTCCCGTTGCCAACATATTGATGTTTTGGTGGACAATATTGCTCAATATTCATTCTTTTCTTTTCATGGACGGCTTTTCAGGGTATAAACCAAATCAAAATGGCTCCAGAAGACATGAAAAGACCACGTTCATCACACCTTGGGGCACATTTGTTATAAAGTTATGTCCGTTGGCTTGAAAACGCCCGGGGCAACCTACCAAAGGGCGATGGTGTGCGTGGCTATTTCATGATATGGATTCATCCGGGGAGGTGGAGGTTTACTGTGGATGATATGATTGCGAAATCGAAAACGGAAGGAAAGACGGCATGTTGTCAATCAATTTGCGCAGCTTTTTAGCGCTTGAGGGAAGTTCAGCTGAGGTTAAATCCAGCTAAATGCCACCTTTGGGGTAAAGTCTCCCGGTAAACTATGGGATTATGGTTAGTCAAAAGGGGATAGAAAGTGGATCCTGACAACGTGCGGGGCCATTCTGAAATGCAGCTCCCTGCCTAGAAAAAGAAGTTCGTGGTTCTTGGGGAGGGTTGAATTACATTGCTCGCTTCATATCTCAACTAACTGCGACTTGTGAGCCAATTTTCAAGTTATTACGAAAGAAACGACCGGTGGAGTGGAATGAGGATTGCCAAAAGGCGTTTGAAAAATCAAGCAGATCTGCAAAGTCCTCCGATCTTAGTGCCTCCGGTTCCAGGAAGGCCCCTCATTATGTAACTTAACGTGCTTGATGAATCCATGGGATGTGTGCTGGGGCACATGACAAATCAGGAAGGGAAGGAGCACGCCATCTATTACTTGAGCAAGAAATTTACTAACTACGAGGCCAGGTATTCAATGTTTAGAGTGGATGTGTTGTGCGTTAGCGTGGGCCTGCCCGACGTTTGAGGCAATACATGTTGTGTCACACGACCTGGTTAGTGGCCAAATGGATCCAATTAAATACATTTTTGAGAAGCCCGCTCTCACTGGGAGAATTGCTCGATGGCAAGTGATGTTGTCAGAATATGACATTATGTACGTCACTCAGAAAGCTATAAAAGGGAGTGCCTTAGCAGATTATTTGGCCCATCAACCCCTGAATGATTACCAGTCAATGCAAGTGTGAATTCCCAGATGAGGACGTAATGGCATATTCAAAGAAGAAGACTCCTTGAGGAGGAAAAGGTGGACATTGTTGTTTGATGGAGCGTCCAATGCACTGGGGACATGGAATTGGAGCCATTTTGATATCCCCGAAGGAATCATTTCATTCCAATCACGGCCCGATTGTGTTTTGATTGCACAAACAACATAGCAGAATATGAAGCGTGTGCCATGGGAATCCAAGCGGCTATAGAATCTAAAGTGAAGGCCCTTAAGGTGTATGGAGACTCAGCTTTGGTCATTCATTCAGTTGAAAGGAGAATGGGAGACTCGAGATTCGAAGTTGATCCCTTATCAGGCTTATATAAGGGGGCTGATCAAACAGTTCGATAAGATCACTTTCCACCATGTCCCTCGCAATGAAAACCAGTTGCTGACGCCTCTTAGCCACCCTTTCCTCAATGCTCAAAATAAGTCAGGATCGAGACATGCCACTCATAAAGGTTGAAACTCGAGATCAACCTGCGTATTGTCAAATGATAGAAGAAGAATAGGATGGGAAACCATGTATCATGACATCAAGCAGTAGTTAGAAAAGAAGGAGTATCCTCCAGGCGCATCGGAAAACGACAAGAGATCCTTAAGGAGATTGGCAATGAGTTCTCTCTAAATAGGGAGGTGCTTTACAAAAGGAATTTCGATTGCAGTGCTTCTTCGATGTGTTGATGCGACAGAGGAGCCAAGAAAATCTTCCAAGATATTCATGAAGTTTCTTTGGACCTCACGCAAATGGCATGCCATGGCGCGGAAGATTCTAAGGATAGGATATTTACTGGTTGACCATGGAAACTGATTGGTTTACTTATGTTAAAAATGTCACAAGTGCCAAAGGTATGGAGACAATATCAATGCACCTCCGAAGTCTTTGAATGTCTTGACATCACCATGGCCATTTTCAATGTGGGGAATAGATGTTATAGGGGCAATTGAGCCAAAGGCATCCAACGGGCATCGCTTCATTCTTGTTGCCATCGATTATTCACAAAATGGGTTGAAGCCGCTCCTATGCCAACGTGACAAGAAACGTTGTGATCAGGTTCATCAAGAGGGAGCTGATCTGTCGCTACGGCCTGCCAAATAAAATCCATCACCGATAACGCCACCAACCTGAACAACAAAATGATGAGGGAGAACTGTGTGCAGATTTCAAGATCCAGCATTCATAATTCCTCCCCTTATCGCCCCAAGCCGAACGGGGGCAGTCGAAGCGGCAAAACAAGAACATTAAGAAGATCATTCAGAAAAATGGTGGGTGACATACAAAGATTGGCATGGAAATGCTTCCTTTTGCCCTACACGGTTACGGACGTCTGTTCGCACTTCAACTGGGGCAACTCCCTATTCTCCTTGTGTATGGAATGGAAGCAGTACTACCTATTGAGGTAGAAATCCCCTCGTTAAGAGTACTGATGGAGGCGAAACTAGAGGAAGCTGAATGGGTCCAAGCTAGATATGATCAGCTGAACCTCATTGATGGGAAGAGATTGACCGCACTCTGCCACGGGCAACTGTACCAAAAAGAATGAAAAGGGCTTATGAGAAGAAAGTACGTCCCCGGGAATTTCAAGAAGGAGACCTAGTATTGAAAAAAGTTTCACCTATCCAGAAAGATCTCCGGGGCAAGGGGCCCCAAATTACGAGGGACCGTACGTGGTAAAGAAGGCTTTTTCTGGAGGGGCACTGATTTTAACCAACATGGATGGCGAAGACCTCCCACTAACGGTGAATTCTGACACCGTCAAGAAATATTATGCCTAAAAATAGAAAAATAGAAGAAAAGAATAAAAAGGAAATACATGCTCGCTAAGTTGAAAACCCGAAAGGGCGGCTTAGGCAAAAATTAGGGTCAAAACTAACAACAACAAAAGAGAAGAAAAAGAATAAAAAGGAAATACATGCTCGCTAAGTTGAAAACCCGAAAGGGCGGCTTAGGCAAAAATTAGAGCGACCCGATAGGTTGAAAACTCGAAAAGGCAGTCTATGCAAAAGTTAGGGTCCAAATAAAAGAAAAAAGGACAGAAAAGGCGATAACACAGCTCGCTATGTAAAGAGCAGCTGAAGCAAAAGTCATGGCAGCCCATCGAACGTCGGTCAGAATTGCTTGGGTATTTTGGTTGAGGATCTCGGAGTGTGGGCGGATAAGCGATCCTGTCTCCTCGAAGGATAATTGAAGAACATTCAAAATTATGATGTGAGATTATGGCACCGTGCATCTTCTGCAAAATCATTGAAAGATCTGCTAAGTTCTTGCTCCTCTTACTGTCTTTGTAACCCAAGTATTCTATATATTGCCTTTCTTTTATTCACTTCTGTACAAATTGTTTCCTTTCTAATAATAAAGATCATTCTGCCCTATCCATACCCCTTTTGAAAAGGTCCAAAGAATGTTTCATTGAAAATCAAAATACTGCCAATGGAAACAAGTGTCAAATTCAAAAGCATTAAAGACTGCTTCAGTAAAACATAAGCCGGAAAGAGTTTAATGAAATCACAGGGGGATTTGATGGTTTATGAATTTATATGGGGAAATAATAGGTAAACTGCGTAAAAAGTGCAATATGAAGAAGCAACTCAGGCCCGGTTTAAGCGTGGGGGACCAGACCCCCCGGACCCGATAGAAAAAGATGCTCAATTCTAGTTAGATCTCTATTCCGGTTCATCCTTAAAATCCAAGAGCAACTTCCTTAAGGGTTGTCGATTTCAAAAAAAGGTAAGGAAAAGAACGATCTTCGCAAGTAATATGACTGAATGGACTCTCTGGCAGTACTTATTTTTCAAAATGACCTTAAAATGTCCAGCACCATAGCATCTCACCACTATGCTCATCATGCATTCATTTACACATCATTGCATCATCATTTACCTAACGCTTTGTTCAAGGAATTTTTCACCTTTATGTCCTCACAAAGTCTGGTCCCGATCCGGCATTTTTAAAATTCCTGTTTAAGCCTAGCACATGCCTGGCATCCTTTCCGTTTCCGCAAAGTCTGGTCCCGGTCCAGCATCTTTAAAATTCCTGTTTCAAAGCCCAGCATCGGCCTGACACCCCTTTTACTCTTCTGTTTCAAAGCCAGAATCAGCCCGGCGGACCTTTTTGTCTTTCCTGTTTCAAAGCCCAAGCATCGGCCTGGCACCTTTTACTCACCCACTTCAAAGCCCGGAATCGGCCCGACACTCAATTCATTCTAGAGCCCAGAATCAGTCAGGCATCCTTTGCGTTTACTGCATTACCCCTTACTGTTTCCACAGAACCTAGCCTTCAACTGGCGCTTGTAAATTCCAATTCATGTCGTGTTTTGTAATTCGTTTGTCATTCTCTTCTCTCTCTCTTCATTCGTTTCTTCTGGACGAAAATAAGTGCTTTGTCTTTACTTAATTTTTACTTTTAGAATATGAAACTTAAGCTATTCATATTCTATAGTAAAAATATAAGTAAAGAGGGGCAGCTGTCAGCACCCAATTTTCGTCCGGGAGTTCTTTTTCTCCTTTTCGCCTCTCTTTCTATTTATTTAGATGTTGTATAGCGACGTTATCTTTTTTTACTCCGTTAAAAATCTTTAAAACAAGGAGGGGTTACTTTATTAGTTAATTAGTTAATTATTGAAATAATTAATTAATTAAACAAATTAATTTAGCTTCCTCCCAAAAGTCATTGGGGCCAGTGGTCCTTCTCCTTTTTTTTTTTCTACCTTGGGCTGGAACTCCTTTCTTTTGTAAATTCAGAATTTTAATTTTGTTTTTTTGGTTTGTTTGAAATCAATCCCTTAAAAAAACAAAAAAAACTAAAATCTGGAATAATTTAAAAATCTTTTTTTGGCCCAGTACTTTTGGGCCCTTTCTAAAATTTTCCTCTTTTCCTTTTCTTTTTCTCCACCCATCAGACTTCTTTTCCTTTTTCCTTCCCCCTTTTTTTAAGAAGGAAAAGAAAAGGGTAATTAAAGATGTAAAATAGGAAGCGTGCAAGGGAAGGATTGGGGACAAATATCTCTGAACAAGAGCTGCTGCAGGTTGCAAGTTTGCAACCTCGAGCTGCATAATTTGATTCATCACTTGGGGCGGTGAGGGTAAGCTTTGAAGATGTATAATAGTGATGGTAAAAACGTTTTTTTTTCTCTTCGTCTTCCCCTCTCTTTCTCTACACACACAAAATAGAAAAAAGAGCTGCATACAAAAATTTCCATTGGGAATCACCGAAACAGAATAGGCCAACAAACTCGAGGGGAAACAGGGAGAGTTGATAGCTTAGTTTGCAAACTTGGGTCACAAAGTTACAAAACAAATTCAGAAGCAAAGGAGGCATCCATTTGGTATCAAAATAATTTTCTTTCTCCTCCTCTTTGTGTTTATTCTAAACTTTGCTATTGACTTATCTATTCATGCTTTGTGCTTATACAATCATTGTGCATAACTGAGAGTTTGTTTCGTACAATTAAAAAATAAAATCAATCAGAAAGAATATCACAGCTCCAAATATCAAGTCCAGAATCATAATCTCAGTATCAATATACTCAACCAATTTAACAGTCTTTTTAAACATAATATAATGAGACTATCAGGTAAAAAAATCAAGACCACCCCCTTTGAGCTCCACCCACGGCCTTGTTCCCCTCCCCCTGGCAGCCAAGGCCTCCCCTTGTAGTTTCCTCTCCTCTGTACCCTTCCTACTGTTACCCTCAGAGTCTGCAAAAAGAAAAAATCAAGCCAAGAATCAAAACAGTGGCACAAAAAAACAGCAACAGTTTTTCAGTAAAATCAATAAAAATTATTTTTTATCAGTAGGCAAAGAAGTGGCAGAGAAAGAGGGAAATAGGCTAGGAAAATAAATCAGAGAGAAAGGAACCCCTTTTCTCGGCGGCCAACCGGCCGCCGCTGTGCCTCCGCCGTTGCAGCCCGTCACCATGTGCGGCTTCTCTGCCGCAGCTCCGCCACTGCCAATACCACCACCGCAACCCTAAAAAATAGAGAACCCAAAATCCAGTAAGGGGGTAAAAGACATGAGCCCCAAAAGAAAAAGAGAGAGAGGAAGGAGGAAGGGAGGCCGCGCGGTCCTCCCGTTCCGGCACGGCGCCGCCGCCGCGGCTGTAGACCTCACCAGACCGGAACCTCCGTTGCGCCGCCGTGGTGCACGACTTCCCCTCCCGTGGCTGTTCCGCGCCGCTGCGCATCCGTCACCACCGCCGCTTGAAACGGCCGCAAGCCACCGCTTGCTCTCCGCCGCTCCGCCGTTCTCCTCGGTCCATTCCCTCCCGCGGCCATGCGCCGCCGTCACCAGGCCACCAGCGGCCGCAGCTTGCGTCCTCCGCGGCCATGCAAGGGTGTGCCCCCCCTTTTTCTTCCTTTCCCCTCTTCCATTTTTAAAACCCTAAGAAGGAATGTTTGAATAGAGAATGGGGAAGAGAGTTTGAGAGGATGAGGCTTTGATGGTTTGAGGGAGTGAGTGAAAAAGAAAGAGAGATTGAGGGGGGGGTGAGTGAGTGAAGGAGAGATTGAGGGGAAGAGAGTCTGAGAAAAAGAAAGGAGAATGGAAAGTGAGAAAGAGAGAATGAGGGGGGCGAGTGAGTGAGTGTGAGAGAAAATGAGAGGTTGAATGGGGAGGTCAAAGAACGTAGAGGGTTCTGACCGTTCCTTTCCTTTTTTTTTTTGCTTTGTTTAAAATTCAAAAGTTTGGTAAAGGGTTGGGCTACACGCCCAGCCTCCTCTATTTTGTTTTTTTTAAAAAAAAAACAAAACAAAAACTTTAATTAGGAAGTGAATAAATGATAATTAAGGATAATTGTTTTACACGTTTTTCTGTATCATTTTTGTTACTGTGTTGGGCCAATGATGCAATCTGAGGCCCAATTTTATTTCGTTGTATGTAATTTTGTTAATTTTCTGTGTTATTATTCGTCTCATTTCTTTTGACCACCATCGTGTATTTATTTGTAAATATCTATTTCTTTTTGTTTGTCTGCTTTAAATAATTATGAATATCTGTCTGCCGTGAATTTAGCACGCTGTTGTAAATAGTACTCGTTTATAACTTAGGACACGTGTAAATGCGGTTAGTTAATTTACTACTCTTTTTTTAACAAAATAAAAATAAATAATAATTTTTTTCTAAAAATAACCGATCACGTTATGGAATAACATTCTATTCCCTTAACGTATTTTTTTTTTAAGAAAAGCGAAGGTAATTGAGTATAGTCATTTACTAGCTCAGTTATGTGTTTCTCCTGAAAAATAATCTCTTCCAAAAAAAATATAATAATTCTTTTAAAAAAAAACTACGTTGATTGAATAGCATTTCTATCAATAACGTAAAAAAGGAAAATATTGAGTATAGTCATTTACTAGCTCATAATGGCTTTTAATCTCAAATCTCTTCCAAAAATAATTTTCTAAAAAAAAAAATCACGTTAATAATTGAATAGCAACTTCTATCAATGACGTAAAAAGGGAAATATGGAGTATAGTCATTTACTAGCTCAATAATGCGTGAAAATTTCAAATTTCAATTTCTTTTCACAAAAATAATTTTCTAAAAAATTTACGTTAATTTGAATAGCACTTCTATCAATAACGTAAAAAAAGGGAATAATTGAGTATAGTCAGTTACTCGCTCAATAATGCGTGAAATTTCAAATTTCAAATTTCTTTTCAAAAATGTTCTCTAAAAGTTTTACGTTAATTGAATAACATTTCTATCCATAACGTAAAAAGGGGAAAAATATCGAGTATAGCCATTTGCTCAATAATGCGAAATCTCAAATCTTTTCTCAAAAATGTTTTCTTCTCAAAATAAATGACGTTTATCGAATAGCATTTCTATCAATAATGTCGTCTAAGCAATTTCAAGGGTTCGTTGTATAAGCCATTTGCTAGCATCGACTCTGCTAAAAATAATACCAATAAATAAATTTTCTTCTTTCTGGGGAAAAAAAAACAAGTTCCTCAGTTTCCGTTATTGTAAAAATAAAAAAAAAATCAATTTCTGGTCAAAAACAAAGGCAATCTTTTTTCCAACATTTCAGACTACGTGGCTTGATTTGTCCATTGCACCTGGGGATCGTAGGAGCGGGAACCGGACCCGTCAAGCCAAAATAAACAAAAAAAAAATGTTTTTTCCTCGTTTAAATCCAAATTCAATTCTTTTAACTAGGTTATTTATTAAAAAATAAAAAAAAAACAAAAATATTTTCATATTTCATAAAAAAGGGTTAAAACGAATATTTCAAAGTTAACAAGTTTTGCCACAATTAATTAGAGGTAACTACGTTTTTTTAAACGGATGTTGTAGGGTGCTAATCCCTTCCCTACACATAATGACTCCCGAACCCAAATCTGGTTTTGAAGACCATTTTTTTAAAAGGGTTTTTCAAATGTTTTCCTTAAAATAACTTTGGTGGCGACTCCATTGAAACTCAATTTTTCCAATAATGTTTCTCCGACCCGTCGCGACCCCGGTTTCGACAGTCACAAATAAATTTCATCTCCTTGTCATCTCCCAATTTTAGTTGTTGGAGTAATTGTCTTAGCCAAGTAAGTTCACATGTTGCTACTGCCATAGCCCGATATTATGCTTTTTCACTTGACCTGGCAACTATGTTTTGCTTCTTGCTCCTCCATGAGATTATATTACCTCCCATAAGAATACAATATCCTGAAGTTGATCTTTTATCTGATGGTGAACCTGGCCAATCAGCATCAAATAGCCGACAATTTTGGCGTTACCTTTGTTCTCATAAAGTAATCCTTTACCTGGTGCATTCTTGATATACCTCAGGATACGAACAACGACGTTCCAATGACTATCACAAGGAGCATTCAGGAATTGACTTACTACACTTACATCAAAAGTAATGTCAGGTCTGGTTACTGTAAGGTAGTTCAATTTGCCAACTAGACGTTGATATCTACCCGGGTCTTTCAGTGGATCCCCCTGACCCGATAGTAGCTTGACATTGGAATCCATAGGAGTATCACTTGGTCGACAATCCAGCATGCCTGTTTCCTCAAGTATATCTAGAGCATATTTGCGTTGGGTGATAGCAACACCTGTCTTGGATTGTGCAACCTCAATCCTCAAAAAATATTTTAGAGGACCCAAGTCTTTAGTCTGAAAGTGAGCGGACAAGTATTGTTTGAGCTTCTGAATGCTAGGCTGATCATTACCGGTGATGATGATATCATCGGCATAAACAAGCAGGTAGATACATGTGGTTGGCAAGGAGTGCAAAAAGAAGACAGTAGTTTAGTTTCACATCTGGTCATACCAAATTGTTGTAGAACAGTGCTAAACCTCCCAAACCAAGCACGGGGAGACTGCTTCAAACATAGAGAGAGCGGTGTAATCGACAAACCAAGTGTGAAGCACCACTAGCAATGAAGTCGGGTGGTTGTTCCATATACACCTCCTCCTGTAACTTACCATGTAAGAAGGCATTTTTTATGTCAAGTTGATGGAGAGGTCGTTGATGAATAGTAGCCAAAGTGAGAAATAGTCTAATAGAGGCAATCTTCGCTACTAGAGAAAAGGTATCGCCGTAGTCAAGTCCAAAAATTTGTGTGTAGCCTTTGGCTACTAGGTGGGCTTTTAAACGATCAACCTTTCCATTAGGGCCAATCTTAACAGTTAAACCCATCGACAACCAACTGTTGTTTTTCCATCAGGCAAGGGAACCAAGTCCCAAGTTCCAATGGAGTGTAAGGCAGCCATTTCATCCACCATAGCTTGTCGTCAGCCCGGATCAGACATAGCTTCACCTGTAGTTTTGGGACTAGACATAGAATCCAAAGAAAACACAAAGGCAGAATAGGAAGAAGTTAATCTATTATAATTCAAATGACTGACATAAACAGGATTAGGATTCCGAGAGGACCTGATACCTTTGCGTAATGCAAGAGGAAGTTCCAGTGCAGGATGCGAAGCAGGAGAGTCCGATGGAGCAGTAAATGAGTCTGGAGGAGGATGACCATCTGGAGCAATTGGTTGTGAGCGAGGCCTCCTTTGATAAATGCGAAAAGGAGGGACAAAAACAGGGGTGGGAATAGAAGAAGGTTGAGAAAGAAGTTCATTACCCGGATCATGTGACTCAACAGGAGTAGAAAAGAAAGGATGAGTCTAAAAAAAGGTTACATTCACAGAGACAATGTATCGACCAAGGTTAGGAGAGTAGTAGCGGTAACCTTTTTGCATCCGTGAGTAGCCGAGGAACACACACTTGAGTGACTTGGCAGCAAGCTTATCTTTCCCTGGAGTGAGGTCATGGACAAAACATGTGCATCCGAAGATGCGGGAGGAAGAGAATAAAGATCTCGTGTAGGAAACAATATAGCTTGTGGTACCTGGTTGTTTAGAACAGAGGAAGACATTCAATTGATTAAGTAGCAAGCAGTGAGAAACGAAGCAAGGTACGAGCTGTTTCAACCAAATGTCTATTTTTCCTTTCTGCGACACCATTTTGTTGAGGGGTATGAGCACATGATGCCTGATGGATGATACCCTATGATGACAAAAAGGACTGAAATGGTGTAGACAAATATTCACGAGCATTGTCACTTTGTAATATTTTAATTGGGGTTCCAAATTGTGTTTGTATTTTTGAAAAGAAAGCTTGAAAGATTGGAAAAATATCTGATCGATTTTTCATAAGGAATAACCAAGTATTACGTGAAAAATCGTCAATAAAGGTAACAAAATATTGATAACCCAAACATGAAGTAACACGACTAGGACCCCAAATATCTGAATGAACTAAATGAAAAGGAGACACAACTCGTTTATTGACTTTGTCGGGAAAAGAACTTCTGACATGTTTCCCAAACTGACATGACTCGCATTCTAGGGTGGACAATTTAGACAAGCTAGGAACCATAAAACGCAACTTGGGAAGGCCAGGATGTCCCAAACGTTGATGAATGAGATGTGCCTCAATTGTTGAACATGCAATGGGAGGATTTGAAAGTGATACAATCCTCGAGACTCATGTCCTACTCCAATCGTCTGTCCAGTACTCTGATCCTGCACAAGAACGGAATTATTAATAAAGGTAACAGAGTAAGGTAATGTACGAGTGAGTTTACTAATGGAGATCAAATTAAAAGGACATCCAGGAACATAAAGAACATAATCCAATGAAAGTGTAGGAAGTGGGTTAGTCTGGCCAATGCCCTGTACGGGGGTTTGGGAAACATTAGCTAAGGTAACATTTGGAAGTGAGTTCATATAAGTAAGGTGAGAAAATAGGGATTTGTTACCGGACATATTATCAGAAGCGCCTGAGTCAAGAAACCAAGGTCCAAGGGATGAGGACTGAGAGACAAAGGCAATATGACTTGAGATAAAAAGCAATATGACTTTATAACAAAAATACTTCTTTAAAAAAATTGCGGAACTCAAAGTGAATTTCTTTCGCCTTTTTTTTTTTATTTTTCATCATGATTCATTTAGTTCCTTTATGATTCATATCTTGTCTTGTGTGAAATCTTTCTAACATGGTGCATGTAAGTTTAATGGTTTATGGTTTTGGGTATGTTGGATTATTCCTGATGAATATGCGTGCTCTGCTTATGCATGATGGTTGTTGTGTTTATAGGCATGAACCAGTGATGTTTTCTATGCGGGCATGAGATGGAGGATGATGAAGTAGAGGACCTGAGTGATATCTCTGTATCTTCATGGAGAAAAGAATGGTTAGAAAGTTTTTAAATGTGTTGGGGAGAAAGGAAAGAGGCATGAAGCCTATTCTGCTGAAATGTGGTTTGGCTTTGGCTCTTACCTTTGCTGGATTTCTCTACTCTTACATGAGAACAAGAAGAATCAAACCTTCCGCTACTTCCCCCAGGGGATAAAATGAGAAAAGTATATCTTTCTGTTTTTTATAAAAAAAAAATTAACTATCATTTTGTTGTTAATAGGTTGAGTTTAATTTTTTGTTCATTTTTTCCCTCTAGAATTCTAGATCTTATTTATTATCTTGTGGTATTGTTGATGAATTGGAGTTTGGGAGGTTTAATAATATGAATTTGAGAAATTAAAGCTAAGTTTATACATGTTTCTATTTTCATTTTTTGGACAGCCAACTGAACTTTAACTGGGGCCATCTCTATGTCATGAATATGATATTCTTGTGGAAACAGAAAATATGTAGCTTTAATCTCTTCTGATAACAGATTATCTATTTGTAATCAGCGATTTACAAAGTTAAAACATTGGAAGTTAGTAACAGTTCATAAGATTCTTCTTGTTCAACTAAATATGGTTATTAAATTTCTTTTCTGCCAGGAAGAAACATGCATCAACAAGGTGTTTGGTAAAAATTCTCCAATTGTTCTCTCTCCAAGAACTAAACAAAGTGGAGAGAAAGATGAATTCCTTAATGATCTTATGAAGGAAGGTGACTTTGTTGTAGGAAATTCTTCTAAGAAAGAGGTAGAAACACCAAGTTCAAAAGTAGGATCTCCTGTAGCAATAGCATATTCAAGTCTTTGAGAAGGATGACTATGAGCAAGGGATTAGGCAACTGAGGAAATTTTTCTAAGAAAGAGGTAGAAACACCAAGGTCAAAGGTATGACTTTGTTCATCATGCAGAAAGGTTCCCCATTCTTCGTTTCAAATCCACTTTTGTCTCAATCAAAATTTGTAAGCAAGCTAAAAAGGTGAAATTTTCTTTATGTCTATGTGATTGTGTTGAATTAAATTGAATTTTTTTGTTATTGGAAATTGCTTTTTTGATATATTTCAATTGGGAACCTCATAAACTTGATTCTGCCCGTTGTAGATAGAAACAAATTCTAACAGCCTATACCTCTTTCTCTAGGCAGTTAAACACATTTAAGCATTATCTTGATTCAACTTAGATCAAAATAATTGACAAACCTCCTGCAACATATATCAAGAGAGTGTATCTACTATATATCCCATTAATTAACAGACCTCCCGAAGCAAGTGTCTTTCGCCAGAATGACAGTTGTAGATGATATTGAAACTATCCCAAAGCCAATTATAATTTTCACACATCCAAAGTATAGGCCTTTTTTTTGTCTGTATTGTTTACAACTACTTGGAAGGGTCTTATTTGGTATTTTTTATCTCTTCACTTTTCTCACTAAAATGAGTGTCGTGCATAACTATTATTTGTTAATTTTATTTTAAAAAACATGGACATCTTCCTGCTATCTTGTGATTCTTCTGTGACGCTGTCCCTTTTATTTTTCAATATTCTGTTGTGATTCATTTAAATATGGTTTTAATCTGCTCTTTATCTGCGGTTTCAATTCTGATAGGTGTTTATTGTTGTGATGGAGAGTCATTGTTGTTTTGGTTTGGTGTTGGGTACTGCTTTGTATGTGGCTTCACTCGAATAAGGAATAGGCTAGGCAAATTAATTTAGCCAAAGAGTTGATTGATGATGAATAGTGTTTGGATATCAGATTTTTGCTATTTAAATGTCCATCTAAAAAGTGTGAACAGACAAGACACGCTAATTTTGAAGTTTACAACAAGTGGAGAATTTTCAGTTAATTCAGTCTACCCTTTCACATATTGGAGGTAAACTTTCTACAATGCAACGTATCAGAACAACCACATCAGAGAATAAATTTGGAGTATGAATAAGAGGCGAAATGAGTATCTATAATATAAATCTTCACCTTTGAAGAACAAAAATATCATGTTAAACCTTGTGCTTTAATTAAAGTAGCATGTGATGAGCTTTTGGGATATCATCTAAAAGACAACCGTTCCCTACGGAATCCAGCTTTAAGAGACGCTCATTTAACATTTATAAAATAAAAAAGATATAAAGTAGCTTTTACACACATATATATATAGGAAACGTATCAAGTAAGCGGAGTGATTTATTGTGAGAGGAGTAATCAATAGTCATTAAATTTAATTTAATGGTTTGAATCCAGTCTTTATCTTCATTATTTATGATTTAACTAACTCTTAATATTTTATTTAAACATTGAACCAACCAATGCTTTGTATGAGTGCTATTTATAGTTAATAATATTGTTAAACAATGATAAAAAACACTATAATGTACAAAAAAATTAAAATAAACTCTTTATATTCTATTAATTGGTATGTATAATTACATTATAAATCAATTTAATTAAAAAATAATTCACAAATGAGTTCTTCAAGTTTATGGTTAAATACTTCCTCTCCGTTCTTCATTTGAATAGTTTAATATTATAACAAAAGTCATGCCTATAAATGTACAACTTATTAATACTTTGGATAATGAGTTTATTTGGAACTATTTGATATTGAAAAACTAAATGAAGTCAAGAAATGTAAATTATTTATATTTAATGCCTTACAAAATTTAAATTTTGATCTTTGAGGTCAATGTAAATTCTTGATAGTTTCTTTTTGGCTAAAATATGTTATTGGTGCCCCAAAATATCCTGATTTTCCCATTTGGTCCCCCCAAATTTTTTTTCCCAAGTGGTTCCCAAAATTTTTTTTTTCATTCCCATTTGGTTCCTCTGTTAGTTCACCGTTTATTATCTCCATAAAATGCTTGTAACAGCTTAGCTGGACAAAATAATCATACATGGCATACATATGTGTCTTCTTATGTGCCCTACGTGATAAATAAACCTATAGGTGGTGAATCAACGCCTTTTTGTGAGTCGCATTGATGAACTCTATAATTATTTTTTGGTGACAACTCCGGTGCCGGGCGTGTATTGGGTAGGGGTGCCCTGAACGCACGCACCAATGGGGAAGCGCCACGTGTGATAAGTGTCTTTTCTACCCTGATGTTACGATGACGTCATGGTTGACCGCAAAAAACTTACACATAGGTAAATATACTTTTAACAAATTTAAAAAATGCCCAAAAGATTAGATTGCAAATAAATTGGAAATAATAAAAAAATGGAGATGTTCTGTCAGACGAATTATTTTAACGTTTCTAACGTTTTTTGTGTTTATCTTTTTCCTTTTTTTCTTTTCAGTTTTATATCATAATTTTATTTTATTATTATTATTTAATAAAAAATTCATTATTCATTCCTATTTTTCTGTTTCATTATATAAAAGTATAAATTAAAAATACAATAAATGTGTTAACTTACATTAAATTTAAAGTATTTTTTTCAATATATCATCTATCTTTTTTTTATTATCTCTGTTATATATTTATTTATCTATTTACTTTTTAATAAAGTGAATTTTTCAATAAACGTTTTCTCACTTGAGTTTTTTTATAATAAAGTGAATATTTTTTATGAACCACGGTCTACGAGTATCCTACACGGGAGACAATGTTGTTTCTTTCTTTCTTAATTTTTAAATTACACTTTAATTTTCTTTTATTATTACTAAATTAAAATAATTTCTCTCATTATCCATTTCTATTTATTTGTTTCATTACATAAAAACTCAGGTCTTTCACAGTGATTTTTGTTTATGAAAAACATTACCCTTTACGGGAGTCCCCTCTCCTACTCATCATTTTTTTATTTATTTCTTTTTTATCATACTTGCATTTTCTTTTTGTTGTTGTTGTTGTTGTTATTATTATTATTATTATTATTATTATTATTATTATTATATTAAAATATTTTCTCCCACTATTTGTTCTTATTAATTTGTTTCATTACAAAAGTGTTTTTATCCAATAAATCATTTATCTCACTTTTTTACTCATTAGTGTTTTTACTTATTATTTATCTTATCTATTTTATATATCCATTTATTTTCTATCTTAAAATAGAATAAAATCAACGGAAATTCACCTGAAAAGTGGAAAGTTAGGGATAATTATTTTTCAGGACGCAGTGATTTTACTCTATGTTTTGGGTTAAAAAATTTCGGTAATTACATGCTGAGGAGAAAGATCACCAAATTTCACCAGGAGCTCTCCGGGGTGAGCCCTTTTCCGTGGCACGAGCCACGCAACTATCTGAAATAACTCAGTCTCTCTCACCACACCTTTTTTACCCTATAATTAGGGTCCCAAAATCCCTCCCACTGGGCATGCCGGGGATCCACACATCGCACACCGACCATGTGTGGGCGAATGTGAGGGATGACGTTTCAGGGACCCTAACTTCAACGTTCCTTAAATCGACTAATATGTCAGAACAAATCCATCGTCGGCATTGTTTTCACATCCCGACCAAGCACGATCACTGGCTGGACATTTCGGACCCGGAAAATAATTTTCCAAATTTTTAAAACTTTTCAAGCTAATTTCCATTGATTTTACTCTATTTATTCAGTAAAAAAATTATCGTAATTACATGTTTAGGAGAAAAATCACGAAACTTGACCGGGAGCACCCCGGGGTTAGTACCGATCCAGGGCAGGAGCCACGCAGCCATGTCCGATCACTGACACACTCAATAGGAGAGATGTTGTGGTCCTAATTGTAAGTTCGTAAACGGAGTGCTTAGAGGGACCTGGTTGTTTCAGATGGCTGCGTGGCTCCTGGCCTGAACAGGGACTAACCCCGGGGTGCTCCTGGTCAAATTTCGTGATTTTTGTCAGGCGCATGTAATTACCGTGAATTATTAACCAAAAAAATAGAGCAAAATCAATGGAAATTAGCCTGAAAAGTAAAAAAAATTGGGAAAAATATTTTTTAGGACTCGAACGTCCTGTCGAGTGACCCCATGACAATAAAAGTGTGGAAAAAAATAAATTATGTGTGACGTAGTTGTGTTGGCGAATGTGAGGGATGACGTTTCAGGAACCCTAACTTCAACGTTCCTTAAATCGACTAATATGTCAGAACAAATCCATCGTCGACATTGTTTTCCCATCCCCGAGGCACGGTCACATGGCTGGACATTTTGGACCCGGAAAATTATTTTTCCAAATTTTTAAAACTTTTCAGGCTAATTTTCATTGATTTTACTCTATTTATTCAGTAAAAAACTCACCGTAATTACATGTTTGGGAGAAAAATCACGAAATTTGATCGGGAGCATCCCGAGGTTAGCACCTGTCCAGGGCAGGAGCCACGCAGCCGTGTCCGATCACTTACACGCTCAATGGGAGGGATGTTGTGGTCCTAATTGTAGGGTCGTAAATGGAGTGCTTAGAGGGACCTGGTTGTTTCATATGGTTGTGCGGCTCCTGGCATGGACAGGGACTAACCTCGGGGTGCTCCCGGTCAAATTTCGTGATTTTTCTCACACATGTGTAATTACCGTGAATTATTGACCAAAAAAATAGAGTAAAATCAATGGAAATTAGTCTGAAAAGTGAAAAAATTGGGAAAATTATTTTTAGGACTCGAACGTCCTGTAGGGTGACCCTATGATAATAGAAGAGTGGAAAAAAATAAATTATGTGACGTAGTAGTGTGGGAGAATGTAAGGGATGACGTTTCAGGAACTCTAACTTCAATATTCCTTAAATCGACTAATATGTCAGAACAAATCCATCGTCGACATTGTTTTCACATCCCGACCAAGCACGGTCACATGGCTGGACATTTCGGACCCGGAAAATAATTTTCCAAATGTTTTAAACTTTTCAGGCTAATTTCCATTGATTTTACTATATTTATTCAGTAAAAAAGTCACCGTAATTACATGTTTGGGAGAAAAATCACGAAACTTGATCGAGAGCACCCCGGGGTTAGTACCGGTCCAGGGTAAGAGCCACGCAACCGTGTCTGATCACTGACACGCTCAATGGGAGGGATGTTGTGGTGCTAATTGTAGGGTCGTAAACGGAGTGCTGAGAGGGACTTGGTTGTTTCAGATGGCTGCGTGGCTCCTGCCCTGGACAGGGACTAACCCATGGGTGCTCCCGGTCAAATTTCATGATTTTTCTCACACATGTATTTGTCGTGAATTATTAACAAAAAATAGAGTAAAATCAATGGAAATTAGCCTGAAAAATGAAAAAAAATTGGGAAATTACGTGTTGGGGAGAAAAATCACCAAATTTCACTCGGAGTCCCGAGGGGTGAGCCAAGTTCCATGGCACGAGCCACGCAGCCATGTGAAACAACCAAGTCCCTCTCACCACACCCTTTTCGACCCTACAATTATGACCCCAAAATCCCTCCCATTAGGCATGCCCAGGATCCACACTTCGCACACCGGACATGCAGGGTCACCTGCAAGGACATGTGGGTCCTGAAAATTATTTTTCCCATTTTTTTACTTTTCAGGTGAATTTCCATTGATTTTACTCTATTATTTTGGTTAATAATTCACGTTAATTATATGCGTGTGAGAAAAATCACGAAATTTGACCGGGACACCCCGGTGTTAGTCCCTGTCCAGGGTAGGAGCCACACAACCATCTGAGATCTCAGGCATTCCCAATTGAAGGGATTTTGGGGTGCTAATTGTATGGTCGAAAAGGGTGTGGTGAGAAGGACTAACACGGTAAAATTTTGGGTCCTACAATTAGGACCCCAAAATCACACCCATTAGGCATCCCTGAGATCCACACTTTGCACACTGGCCATGCAGGTCACCTGGAAGGACATGTGGGTCCTGAAAATTATTTATCCTAATTTTTTCACCTTTCAGCTTAATTTCCATTGATTTATCTCTACTTTTTGGATTAAAAATTCACGGTAATTACATGTTGGGGAGAAAAACAACAACTTTCACTAGGAGCCCCCCAGGGTGAGCCCCGGTCCATGGCACGAGCCACGTAGCCATCTGAAACAACCAAGTCGCTCTCACCACGCCCTTTTCGGCCCTATAATTAACACCCAAAAATCTCTCCAATTGGGCATGTCTCGGATCTCAGATGGCTGCGTGACTGATGACATGGAACGAGTCTCACTCTGGGGGCCTCCCGGTGAAATTTTGTGATTTTTTCCCCAACATGTAATTACTATGAATTTTCAACCCAAAAAATAGAGAAAATTAATGAAAATTCAACTCAAAAGTGAAAAAAATTGGAAAAATTATTTTTCATGGCCCACATATCATTTTAACGAAAAGTTATTTTAACGAATAAGAAAGCATGACACATATACTGCAGAAACAATTTTAAGATGGAAAATAAATAAAATAGTTAAAAAGCGAATTCACTTTTCATATTATTATTATATTATATTAATAAATAAAATAAAATAAAATATAATATAATATAATATAATAATATAAAAAAAGTGAATTCACTTTTTATCGATATAATAACGAATTCGCTTTTTCATATTATTATATATATTATAAATATATAATAATATAAAAAAGTGTTTTATAAAGATAAAAAGTGAATTATTTTTATATTATTATCTTTTTCTTCTCTTCTCTCTCCTTCTCTCCTCTCATCCTCTCGCTGCTCCCCCTGCCTTCCCTTTTTTCCTCTTCTTCATCTCCCTTTTCTTCCCTTCTCTTCTCTTCTTCGTGGGCCAGGGGTTCTGCTTTTGTGTCTCCCCGTCCCCGGCGCGCTTAGTCTTTTACCTATCGGGTAGGAGGATACTCTGGGAAACCAAAAAAATATTATATTATATTATAATATAATATAATAATAAAACGAATTCACTTTTTATCGTTATAAAAAATGAATTCGCTTTTTATATTATTATTAAATTATATTATATTATCTTATATTATATGTGGAGGGTTTAACTTGTACCAGTATAAGTTACATTAAGTCTTACACTGCTAATAACTCTAGATCGAATGTGATTTTTATTAATCCAACCGTTGTATTATATTTATTCATCATCTTGATTATTTGTGTAAAATTTCATAAAATTTGAACACTAATAGACTGATAATCAAATGGTTCATTTTTTCATATATTTGAAATGTATATATGACGTTAATTTTGAGACATCTCAATGACATATCAAATAATTTCGGATTAATGTAAAATTTTTATATGTATGATCTATATGATAGTAGCTTTCAATCCAACGGTGGATTACTTAATATAATAATCTGCTAAAAAGTTATTCAATAGTGTAATACTTGGTGTAACTTACAATGGTGTAAGTTGAACCCTCCTCATATTATATTATATTATAGCTATAAAAAGCGAATTAGTTTTTTATAGCTTTCATTTTTTTATATTTTATATTATATTATGTTATATTATAGCTATAAAAAACGAATTCGCTTTTTTAGTTATAAAAAACGAAATCACTTTTTATAATTAACTTTTATAGCTATAAAATGTGCATGCTCATTTTATTGAATGCATAGTTATGTTTTGAATTATTTTGAAATTTTGCATGAAGTAAAGTTTATATGAGAGGACCCATGTGGTTAATTTTCATGTACTTTTGAAGGGTTTTTGTAATTACTGTGAATTAATTAGCTAAAAAGCAGGGAAAATTAATTAAAATAGCAAACAATAGTTAAAAATTACGAAAATTTATTTTTGATGACTCCTAACCATTAGAGACCATGTGGAGAGTTTTCATGAAGAAATTCAAAAGTGCGATTTTTGGCCTTTTGGACACTTGTGAGTGAAACAAGAACCATAAACGTAACAAGTAACTTTGGTGTGAAGACTCATGCGTGCATAGTTGTGTTTGAATTCTTGTTTGAAATTTTGCATGCAGTAAAGGTTACATGAGAGGACCCACGCGGTTAATTTTCATGATTTATTGAAGGGTTTTGTAATCACTGCGAATTAATTAGCTAAAAAGAAGGGGAAATTAATTAAAAATAGCAAACATTAGTTAAAAATTACGAAACTTTGTTTTTTATGGCTCCTAAGCATTATAGACCACGTGGAGAGTTTTCATGGAGAAATTCAAAAGTGCGATTTTCGATCTAGTAGACACTTGTGAGTGTGAGACAAGAACCCTAAACCAAACTAGTAACTTTGGTGTGAGGACACATGCATGCATAGTTATTTTTGAATTCTTATTTGAAATTTGCATTCAGTAAAGGTTACATGAGAGGACCCACGTGGTTAAATTTTCATGATTTTTTGAAGGGTTTTGTAATTATTGTGAATTAATTAGCTAAAAAGAAGGGAGAATTAATTAAAAATAGCAAACAATAGTTAAAAATTACGAAAATTTGTTTTTGATGGCTCCTAACCATTAGAGACCATGTGGAGAATTTTCATGAAGAAATTCAAAAGTGTGATTTTTGGCCTTTTGGACACTTGTGAGTGAGACAAGAACCCTAAACGTAACTAGTAACTTTGGTGTGAAGACTCATGCATGCATAGTTGTGTTTTGATTTCTTATTTGAAATTTTGTATGCAGTAAAGGTTACATGAGAGGACCCACGTGGTTAATTTTCATGATTTTTTGAAGAGTTTGTAATTACTGTGAATTAATTAGCTAAAAAGAAGGGAAAATTAATTAAAAATTTCAAACAATAGTTAAAAATTACGAAATTTTATTTTTGATGGCTCCTAACCATTATAGACCACGTGGAGAGTTTTCATGAATAAATTCAAAAGTGCGATTTTCGGCATAGTGGAAACCCGTGAGTGTGAGACAAAAACCTAAACCTAACTAGGAACTTTGGTGTGAGGACTCATGCATGCATAGTTGTTTTGAATTCTTATTTGAAAATTTGCACGCAGTAGAGGTTACATGAGAGGAATCACGTGGTTAATTTTCATGATTTTTTTTAAGGGTTTTGTAATTAATGTGAATTAATGAGTTAAAGAAGGGAAAATTAATTAAAAATAGAAAATAATAGTTAAAAATTACGAAATTTTGTTTTGATGACTCCTATCCATTAGAGACCACGTGGAAAGTTTTCAAGAAGAAATTCAAAAGTGCGATTTTTGGCCTTTTGGACACTTGTGAGTGAGACAAGAACCCTAAACCTAACTAGTAACTTTGATGTGAGGATTCATGCATGCATAGTTGTGTTTTGAATTCTTGTTTGAATTTTTTCGAGAACAATTTTAAGATAGAAAATAAATAGATAAATAGAATATATATATAAGTAAAAACATTAATAAAAAAGAGAGATAAATGATATATTGGAAAAAAAATCACTTTTGTAATGAAACAGATTAATAAGAACAAATAGTGGGAGAAAATATTTAATGTAATAATAACAATAATAACAAAAGAAAATGCAAATGTGATGAAAAAAGAAAGAATAATAAAATATGGCAGGAGCAGGACTAGCTCCCGTAAAGGATAATGTTTTTCATAAACAAAATCATAATGAATGACATGGGTTTTTATGTAATGAGACAAATAAATAGAAATAGATAATGGGAGAAATTATTTTAATTTAATAATAATAATAAAAGAAAATTAAGTATGATTTAAAAAAGAAAAAAGAAATGACAGGAGGAGGACTACCTCCCGTGGAGGATACCCAGTAGACTATGATTCATAAAAAATTCACTTTATTAATACGAGTATAAAAAATTATAAAAATACTCGAGTGAGAAAACGTGACACATGTACTGTGGAAATATTTTTAAGATAGAAAATAAATAGATAAATAGAATAGATACGATAATAATAAGTAAAAACTAATGAATAAAAAAGAGCGATAAATAATATATTGAAAAAAAAACGCTTTGTAATGAAACAGATTAATAAGAACAAATAGCGGGAGAAAATTTTAATATAATAATAAAAAGAAAATGCAAGTGTGATAAAAAAAGAAAGAAATAATAAAAAATGACAGGAGCAGGACTGACTCCCGTAAAGTATAATGTTTTTCATAAATAAAAAACACTGTGAATGACCCGAGATTTTATGTAATAAGACAAATAAATAGAAATAGATAATGAGAGAAATTATTTTAATTTAGTAATAATAATAAAGAAAATTAAATTGTGATTAAGAAAAAAAAAGAAACAACATTGTCTCCCGTATAGGATACTCGTAGACCGTGATTCATAAAAAATATTCACTTTATTAAAAAAACTCAAGTGAGAAAACGTTTATTGAAAAAAAAAAAAATTCGCTTTATTAAAAGGTAAATAGATAAATATAATATATAAGAGAGATAATAAAAAAGAGATAGATGATATATTGAAAAAAAACACTTTAAATTTAATGTAAATTAACACATTTATTGTAATTTTTAATTCATACTTTTATACAATGAAACAGAAAAATAGGAATGAATAATGAATTTTTTTATTAAATAATCATAATAAAATAAAATTATGATATAAAACTGAAAAGAAAAAAAATAAACACACAGAACATTAGAAACGTTAAAATAATTATTCAGAGAAAACGTATCCATTTTTTATTATTTCCAGTTTTTATGCAATCTAATACTTTGGGAACTTTTAAATTTTAAATCAAAAGTAGATACACCTATGTGCAAACTCCTGCAGTCAACCCTGATGTGATGCTGGCAGACAACTGTCCGCTCTTGATTCGGTCACGTCACCTGGGCACGCTGCCCTACCACGTCACCCAGGCACGGTAGAATTTACCTTGTTTTTTTAATGAAAGGTGGTGATATAAGTCATGTAAGACACATAAGATGACGCATATGCATGCCATGTATGCTTATTTTGTCCACCTAAGCTGCCACACAAGCATTTAACGAAGATAATAAACGGTGCACTATCAGAGGGACCAAATGAGAATGAAAAAAATTTTGGGGGACCACTTCTGAAAAAATTTGGGGGACCAAATGGGAAAATCGAGATAATTTGGGGGACCAAAAATATAATTTAATTTTTCTTTTTTAGATAGTAAATTTAGATATAAAGAAAGAATGAGAGACATTTAACTAATATTTTCGTTCTCAACCTCACTTTTTTTCTTTTGATTTTTTTTATTAATACAACACATTTTTCTTTTGAATTTTTAAATTGAAAAAAATGAAGATTGAACTTGGAGGGAAAGTAGAAGTTGGATAGACAAATATTATTATTAACTTGGAGAAAGTATTGGCTTTTGTTAAGGATAAGTCTTCACAATATCTCTATACTCACTACATAAAATGAACTCTACATTAATATTATTTATTTACTTTATATTCTAAGTATTTATCATCATTAATGTTAATTTTATCTCGTGCGAAACACGTGCAACATAAGTCGCATCATCAATTTACCCGTACAAAGGCACAAATCACTTACTAGTTGGTATATAAAGTTTTAGAATTATGTATTAAAAATTTAATTTTCAATACATAAATTTTAAAGAATTGTATATCAGAAAAAGAAAACCGTAAACCCTCACGGAGCTTTACCACTAGAGACAGAGAGATAGATGGAGAGGTGTTACAGTGACGGTGATAGAGTTGGGAAGGGAAAAGGAGGAAAAAATGAGGTCTGCGAAAAATAATGAGGGGTGAAAATGTGGTGTGAATAGTAAAATTGGCGGTGTATATAGCAACATCTTGTTGCAAGTACGTTTTTGGTCAAAACCTGTAGCTAAATAGAAGCACACACTGTGGCCTGTAGGTTACATTCCGGCCTCGAAAGTAATGAATGAATCCCTTAACCTGGTTAATAAAACGGTTTAAACATATATGGGCTGATAAAAAGAAAAGCCCACGTAGCCGAGCTTCCCCCCATTTTTTTCAATTGGGGGCAGGGCAGGGGAAATGCAAGAAATCACAAATAATCAATGTTGTTGTCGAACTGTGGCAATTGAATCAGTGAAAGATACTCATTCATAATTTATTATTAATTTTTTAATATTTTAAATAATAAAACTATATAAAATAATATGTATGAGATTATGAATTAATATAAAAAAATCTTATTATATATGTTATAAAATAAAAAAATAATAATGATTGACTAAATTATTTTAATATTAAATGAATTGATAATAAATCAACGAGTGATTGATTCAGGTGATAACATACTTGATTCCATTTGAGTAATGTTTTGGGCTCAAATCTTATGCATGGAAAAACCTCATCAGGAAAGCTAACCCCATTGATAGGGGTGTTTACGGGTCAGTTTGGTTCAGTTATGAAGGAAAAGCAAATCGGAACCAATCAAAATTGTTTTTTTTTTTCAGAAAGAGATTTTTTTCAGTTCATTTATCCCTTTTAATTTGATCACCATATTAGGGATAATGGATTATGACTGAGGATAGCCCCTCATCAAATTCTAATTTTTAGTTTGACTAATTCTTTAAATTAATTTGAATCTAATCATAAATCCAAAACAATTTGATAATGTATGAGTTTATTAAGACTATATATTCAAGTAGAATGAAACTCCCAAAATACTATAAATTAATAAATTATGAAATCATCATATAATATAATGATAATTAAAAGTAACCAACAAAGTCCTCCAGCATAGTTGGCAATGGTTGGGTTTCCATCTTAAGCATCTTGACATAGATGTTCAATCTTTGATGTTATGTATGGAAAATAATTTTGGGGAAAGACAAAATCATTTCAATGATCTCTACCTCAAAAGAGATTAGTTTCTAGCTATAAAACAAATTAAAAAGTAATTTGTACTATATATATATATATGTTTCCAACTATTTCTCCAACGAAGGATAATGATAGTAGCAGATTCGAGCTATGCGATATGCGTGACAGTGAAGGCAATATGCAATTGTGTGAAGTTCCTATTATAGCTGTTGATGGAGATACTGATGTTGGGACATTGATTGCAACACTTTGTGGCCGCAAGCAGATATCCAATACAAAGAATTTGAAGAAAAAAGAGGTAGACCCAAGAAGACAAATAATTGCTCTGTGAAGGTTAGTGCCCTTGAATCTGAAACTTTACTTACCAATTTGGCTCTTAATCAGACTCCTCTCAAAATAGCGGAGCATGTTTGGGACATTGGTAAGGTCTTGGGCGTTTCTAGTGCTGGTGATGATACTAAATTCCTTACTATTCTAGAAGGCATGGAAAAGAGAGATAGGGAAGCTGTTGGTAGGGGAGAGGGGATGATGCTTGATTTTTGATTGAGTTGTTTTGCTGTTCTGGTGTTTTGAGTTTTTGTGATGATAGTTTCTTCTCTTATATAAGGGGAATTGGGGGTAGAACTAAGAAGACTGAAGTAAGAAACCTACTATTGTCTGAAATTGTTGATTTTCTGCTAGTTTAGGAAACTAAAGAGAACATATTGAGGATAAGTTGTGTGCTTCTCTATGTAGTAGGGAGGAATTTGGTTGGGCTTTTAGCCCCTCAGAGGGGATGTCAGGAGGCTTATTAACATTGTGGTGACGTCATTCTCTCTTTATAGTGTTTGAAATTTTTACTGATGTTCATTTCTTAGCCTGTGGGGGTGGTGGGGGGAAGAAATTTTTTTTGTTGTATTGTTAATGTGTATGCGTCGTGTGATGTTAATGGTAAAAAGAGTTATGGCTGAAATTAGTTGAGTTTAAAAGCAGAAGAGCGGGGGAGATGTGTGGTGTTTTGGTGGAGATTTCAATTCTGTCAAATCAGAGGCTGAGAGATGTGGGTCTTTAACTTTTTGGAGAAGGGAGGATATGTGTTGTTTCTCAGACTTCATTGAAGCATCGTAATTAATTGATCTCCCCTTAATAGGGACAAAATATACTTGGTATAAAGCTGATGGGACTACTATGAGCAGGCTAGACCGATTTTTAGTTTCACATGCATGGTTGACGCATTGGCAGAATGCATCACAGTGGGGTCTGAAGAGGGGAATTTCTGACCATTGTGCTATTCTTTTGAAAAATGTGAACATTGATTGGGGTCCAAAACCTTTCAAAGTTCTTGATTGCTGGAGGAATGATTCATCTTATAAAAAATTTGTTTATGATCAGTGGAGGGTAGTGCATGTTGAAGGTAGAGCTTCCTTTGTATTAAAAGAGAAGCTAAAGGCTATGAAGAATAGTCTTCGTCAGTGGAATAAGGAGTCTTTCGGGCATTTAGACAATAAAATTGTTGAGGCCAAGAATTGTGCTAATTTGCTTGACCTCAAGGCTGAAGAATCTATTCTTTGGGAGGCTGACATTAAGCAAATAAGGGAGTGGAGAGCTCAAATTTCTCACCTTATGTCTCATAAGGACAATTTTCTTTTTCAAAAGTCGAGGCTAAAGTGGTTATGTGAGGGAGATGCTAATACAAAGTATTTTCATGGTTGTATTAATAAGAAAGGTTGCGGAATGGGAATCGATCTTTAATGATAGATAATGAAAGGTACTCACAACCAACTAAAATTAAAGATGTAGTTAGGGGATTCTTTGAAGCACACTTTCAGGAGCAATCTTGGTTTCCGACCTACTCTTGATGGGGTATCTTTTAAAACCTTGTCAACAGAGGATGCTGATCTTCTAGTAGCACCTTTCTTAGAATTGGAGGTTAAGGAAGTTGTTTGGGATTGTGGAGGTTCTAAACGCCCCGGTCCAGACGGATTTAATTTCAATTTTATCAAGGATTTCTGGGATCTATTGAAAGCTGATTTTTTGGCTTTTATGCATGAGTTCTATGTTAATGGAAAGTTTGTTCGTGGATCTAATAGCTCTTTTATTGTATTAGTGCCAAAGATAGAAAATCCTCAAAGGGTAGAAGAGTGTAGACCTATTTCTTTGATTGGATGTATGTATAAAGTAGTCGCTAAGGTGCTAGCCAACAGATTGTGGAAAGTGATTGACAATGTCATTTCAGAATGTCAAACGACTTTTTGTCCTAGGAAGACTCATTTTTTATGGGGTGGTGATAGCTAATGAAGTAGTAAGGAGATGAAAAAAAAGTCTACAAGTAGTCTGTTGTTTAAAGTGGATTTTGAGAAGGCTTATGATTCAGTTAATTGGGCATTCTTACAATATAGAATGAGTAGGATGGGATTTCCTAATAAAGTGGGAAAACATGGATCAACGAATTCTTAACTACTACAAGAATCTTTGTTCTAGTAAATGGTAGCCCTTCTGGTGAGTTTGGTGTGTGGTAGAGGATTGAGGCAAGATGACCCACTAACACCGTTTTTGTTTCTAATTGTTGATGAAGGCTTAAACACCATGATGTGCAAGGCGATTGACTCTCAATTGTTCAATGGTTATCTTGCTGGAACTATGCCAGTCTTGGTGTCTCATCTACAATTTGCAGATGATACCATTTTCTTGGGGGAAGCTTCTATGCATAATGATTGGGCCATCAAATCAATTCTACAACTTTTTTGAGATGATTTCGGGTCTAAAGGTCAACTTTCTCAAAGCAAATTGTATGGTGTTAATGTTCCTCATCATTTATTAGATATGATGGCTCAATTTTTGAACTGCAAAGTAGGTTCTTTGCCATTCTTTTATTTGGGGACTCCCTATTGGAGCAAATCACAAGAGTAGGAAGACTTGGGAGCAAGTGATTCAGAAGGTGCGGAAAAGGCTGTCTAAGTGGAAATCCTTAACCTTGTCCTTCGGTGGTCAAAGTGTCCTCTTAAATTCTGCTCTCCATTCTATACCGATCTACTTTCTTTCTTTCTTCAAGGCTCCGAAAGGTATTATTTCTAAACTTGAAGCTATATTTAGGAATTTCTCTGGGGTGGGGATGGGGAACACGATAAAATTGCTTGGGTGTCTTGGGAGGACGTGTATAGGAAAAGAAACATGGGGGTTGGGTATTAGGGACTTAAGAACTTTTAATCTTGCTCTTTTAGGGAAATGAAGATGGAGGATTCTGGTGGAGAAGGGTAGATTGTGGAATAGTTGAGCTCTATATATGGGGAGGCCATGGGAAGGAGTGTAGGTAATGGGCTTAAGGAGTCTAAGTGGTGGTTAGATTTATGGAGTACTGAAGGTGATGCAGGGTATACTCGAGTGGTTTTCTAATAATTGTGTTCAGGTAGTGGGGGATAGGTACAATACATCATTTGGAGGGATATTTGGTGTGGTCCGGTGCATTGGTGAGCGATATAGAAGATTACTTTCTCTTGCAGGTAGATGTGTTAGTGGCTTAAATGGTTGTATGGAGGCATGGGGGTCATGATTGGAATTGGCATTGGCGCATGGGTCTTTTTCAATGGGAGATTAAACAACTACATTGTTACAGGTTGAGTTGATTTCAATAATGTTACAGGCTAACCAAAAAGACAAGTGGAGATGGAAGGGCAACTTCGGAAGAGGTGTATATACGGTGCGGTCAGCCTATAATGCTATTATCAATGCTAGTATCTTTGCAGATATTCCACTTTATAAGTTTCTTTGGTCAAAATTGGTACCTTCAAAGTTTCTGGTTTTGCATGGAAAGTTTTGCTAGATAGAATACCATCTAAGCAAAAGGAAAGTCCTACCACCTCATGATGGAAGTTGTGCTTTATGTGGTGTATCTGTAGAAACTACTTGTCACTTATTGTTCAGTGCCATTTTGCATACCATATCTGGATGTTGTGTTTGGATTGGTTTGTTTTTTCTGCTGCTTTGCATAATAATGGTTATGGTAATTTTGCTCAGTTTGTGGGGCTTTCCCTTTTGTTCTGATAGAAATCGCTTATGGTGGTCTATAATATGGTTGACCATAATTTGGTCTTTGTGGCTTTCTAGGAATGAAATGGTTTTTTCTGCCAAATTATTAACACCTGCTGAAGTGTTTGATTTAATCAAAATTAGGTGTTGGAATTGGCTGAAATATAAGGATCTTGATTTTGATTACCCCTTGTCATTATGGGTGTCTGCACTAGCATCCTGTTTGTCTTTGAGCTGTTTTGTATAATTTTGTTTCTGGCCTAGTTGCTCAAGTGTTGCGTTCCGTGGTGTGTTGTGGTCTGTCACTAAGCGTTGTTTTATGATGTAATGAATTAGCTTGGTTGGCGGGAGTCTCTTTGGAGTTACTAGAGTTTGTAACGTCATATGCTTATTTTGTAATTTTTGTTACCAATTGCTTTTTTGTACTTGTCACTTTGTAATGGGTTGGAGTACCCTTGTACTCCCTTTAATTAATCTTCTTTGCTTAGAATATAGATATATATATATATATTAGAATTTCTCTTAATATATTTACTTCCTTTTAATTTTAGGATTTTATTAGGAGAAAAATAACAATATATTAATTATTATATGATTTCATATATATAATGTGTTTTAAAAATAAATGAAGAAACACTAAAATAAAAAATGTAGGGAAAATTGCACTCACCTCCCCTGAGGTTTGTCTAATTAACAAAGACCTCCTCTCTAGTTTTGGAAATACACAAACCTCCCTTCCAATTTTGACACCGTGAGATCGATATCTCCGTTAAGTTAGAAAGAATTTCCGTACTGCATATGTTGCTTGGAGAATAAGGGCACTAAATATTTGGTTCTTCCTCAAACTTCCCTGTTCTTTCTTCTCTATGTGAGTTCTCTCTTCTTTGCTCGCACATGCATAAGGTGTCGTCTTATTGCTGCAATCAAGTCCAGCTATTTTCCTCTCCTGACGTTGTTGTTCTGCTTCTTGGTCTCTTCTTGTTCGTTGCTGAAACAGGTACGAGAAGTCACCGTTGTTTCGCTTGCCTAAAGTGATAACGTTTGTCAATGTTTTTGCCATGTCTTATTGTTCTTCTATTTTTTTTTGTGTGTGAATGTGTTTTAGGTGTTGGATTTATAAATGCAGAACCTTAGGTATGGTAATAGGGAAACGGGTGATGTAGTAATTAGTGAGTCTGATGATGAATGGGAGGAAGGTGATGAGGGTGAAGAAACTGACTCAGACCATAGTTATTTAGATGAGGAAGAAAGACAACAAGTGAATGTGACGATGAGCTGAGTGATTATGAAGAAAAACATGACCTTATTCTTTTTGATAATTCTGATGATGATAAAGTGCCAATTTATTTTGACAGAGGTATGAGAGGACAATTATTTGAGCATGAATATAATGGAAAAGTGAAACTAGAAGTTGGTTTATTGTTTGTTGATGTGGATGGGTTAGAGAAGCCCTTAGAGATTTTGTTATACAGGAGGGATTTGAGATTAAGAGACTTAAAAATGAAAAGGCTAGAGTGACAACTACATCTGATTCAGATGGTTGTTGTTGGCGCATTCATGCCTCTCCTACACCTGATAGGAAGACATATAAGATTAAGACATATAATCCTGTGCATTCTTGCATAAGAACTTCTAAGAACTCGAATGCCACATCTACTTGGATTGCAGAAAAGTTAGAAAGTAAGCTAAAAGTGGATCCAAATATGAGTTATGCAAGTATGAAACAAGAATTGTTGGAGAACTATGGCATAGAACCAAGTAATGCAACTCAACTCTATCGTGCAAGAAAAAGGGTGAGACAAGACACCAAAGAGATTCATTCACTTTCATATAATAACTTGCCGGCTTGGGATAACCTTACCATTGAAACAATCCTGGATCTATAATAAAGCTAGAGTTGGAACCTAGGATAAACAAAAACCCCGAGTTTAAACGATTTTTCATTTGTCTAGATGCAATTAAAAGAGGGTTTGTAAGGGGTTGTAGGCCTTGGTTTGGGATTGATGGTTGCCACCTAAAAGGACCATATGGAGGAGTATTACTCTCCGCTGTAGCAGTTGATGGAAACAAAGGCATATTTCCAATTGCCTATGCTATTGTTGAAGTTGAGTGTAAGGACTCATGGACATTTTTCTTGACCTTGTTGAATGAGGCATTAAGGTCTGTTCCTGAATGGCAAGATAGGCAGGTGACAATCATGTCAGATATGCAAAAGGTTAGTGTTAACTTCTACGCTTTTTATTTATTGATTTTAATTTCATTAATTATTTTATATCATGACTAATTTGATTTACTTTGTAATAGGGGCTTCAAAATTCTGTTGCAGAAACATTTCCATATGCCAAACACAAGTATTATTTATTTGTCACTTGCAGGTATGGATTTTATTGCTTAACATTTCCTTACTTGATTAATTGTGTTTTTGTCGTTCATAGGTATTGTTGTAATCATTTGCTAAATAATTTCAAACTGAATTTTAAGATATTGATACTCAGTACACATAAAAGCATGTGGGCAAGATGCACAATTGACCCTTATTGTAAATCTAATCATGTAACAAACAATGTGTGTGAGGCCTTTAATAGTTGGTTGGGAGATGATAGAAAGAAAACTATGTTGTCTATGCTTGAGTCCATTACTTGTAGATTGATGGGCATATTTCAGAGGAGATATGAAAAAGGATGTGGGTTTTGAGAATATTATCACACCTAGGATTAGAAAGGTCCTTGATATTACCATGCAAGATAGAAGAGTGTGCAAAGCTACTTATGCAGGTGATGATGAGTTTCAAGTGAAAGATGGGTTCACAACCTTTGTGGTGAACTTGAGGGCACAAACTTGTGGCTGTAATTACTGGAAGCTGTGTGGTTTACCATGCAAGCATGCATGTGCATTCATTTCCTACAAGAGAGCAAATGTGGAAATGTATTGTGATGGAGCTTACACTACTAAAATGTATTGTTTAGCTTACACTGAGATAATACATCCCATGCCTGAATTAGATACCAACAATAGGGGCTGTTACAGGAAAATTGATCCTTCTGTATTAAGGAGACTATCAGGAAGACCAAGAATAAATAGGAAGAGAGGTTTAATTGAAGGTCCTGCTGGTGTAAGTGATGTAAGAAGATCAAGCACGATTAGGTGTGGAAATTGTAAAGAATTTGGAAACAATATTTTGGGATGTTAGAGAGATAAGACCAGAAAATAGGTATGTTTAGAATGAACAACTGCTTGTTCTGAAAAATTGTTTATGTGAATGCTGATACATTTCTCATTTTTACAGAAAAAGTTAAAGGTGAAACGTAGTGCAAGTGCTTCTTCAAGTCATGGAGCTTCAAGCCAAGTCACTCATGAAAATGCAGCCAATTCAAGCCAAGTGTTTATGAGCAGTCAAATCAGCCATGAAATTGCACGTAATTCAAGCCAAGTGTATATGAACAGTCAAACCACTCATGAACATACTGAGTGACAATGGTTGAAACTTCATGACTATATTTTATTTTCTTGTTTATTTTGGAGATCTATTGAGCTACTAATGTAAATGCAGTTTTTTAATTCTCATCCATTTTGTAACCGCAACATATTAAGATACTGATGTAACATCAGTGTTTTATTCTACTGCAGCATTTTGAGCTACAAATTGAACTGCAGTCTTTTATTCTCATTTGTTTTGTGACTGCAGCA
Organism: Sesbania bispinosa; assembly: GCA_026901365.1. NCBI lineage: Eukaryota > Viridiplantae > Streptophyta > Magnoliopsida > Fabales > Fabaceae > Sesbania > Sesbania bispinosa. The sequence continues at coordinate 1,044,115 of QLOH01000239.1, forward strand.
TATATATATATCAACTATATAGAATAGTACGATTATTTTTTAGCTATTGATGCAGCCCATGGTTCTTTCTTGGTGTTGTTTGAGTTTAATCTTATGGCTTTTACCACTTTACTCTCACCAAGAAGTTAGATATCAAAATCAGCAAATTATGAAACAATATAGACCATAAATGCAAATCTAGCTTCTTATTCATTTTCAAAATATGGTACATTTGCTCATAGGATTTATTTGAACACTATGATACATTTGAAAATCTGTCTTATCAACAATAACAGATACTGCACTACAAAAGATCCTATTACAAGATATCCTGCACTATCATTTTGAAAAGATCCTAATAGCTTCAGCATCCAATTGTGCCTTCTAATGCTTGCTTCTTGATCTTGTTTACATCTTTCTCAAGGCCATTACTTGATGCTTGATGATGCCATTACTTGATGAATTCTAAAAAAGTAGCAATCAATAATAAGTGTTACTTTTAGTGTGTATAATATAAATGACAGAAGCTTACAAATGAAAATGTAACTGAAATGAAATGACTATGAGACACAAGTTCAGTGTAGGAAAATGCAATGTTAGAACATGAAAATGCCAACCATGCACTGGGGAATCTTCATTGGAGAAGTATTTCAAACCACAATCAGTAAAATCTAATTCAACTTTTCTCAACCAATAAATGAATTATTAGAACAATTATATTTTAATTGACTTAAATTTGTATTATATTAGTATTAACAGAAACATGTGAACTAAATTAGAACAATAGACCTCATGTAATTGGAAATTTAGCATGCTAAAAAGTTGTTTGATTCTATCAGAGTTGTGTGCCATTGTCTAAAACGTGCAATATTTACAGCATACCTCTTCTGCATCTAGTACCAAAGCAATTATATGACAGCAAACCATGTTTGTCCTCTGCAGCCAGCCAACAGTATCAACCTGAATGACAACAAACCATGTTTGAATACATTTCTTCTACTTTTTCAAGTAATACAATATCAATATGCTAGAACTAGAAAACCCACAAATGCCAGACAATCTCAATCCAATATCAATCTGTGGACAATAGTTTGCATTGGAAATTTTGGAATTGAGCATTTTCAATTGATTGGATATGGAGGTATATTATTTGTGCCTGATCAGTATTTTGCACCGCTCTGCACCAGTATGAAAATCAATCACTAGTGAAAAAAGGGTCTTTTACGACGGTTAAAATAGGCTTTTTATGACGGTTATAAAACCGTCGTTGATCCAGGCGTCGTAAAAAATTGGATTTTTGACGACGTTTCACAACCGTCGTTATAAATTAGAAACAACGATGGTTGTGGTCACAACCGTCGTGGAAACTCAGCCAAATGAAGGCCAACTGATGACTTTTTTACGACGGTTAGGTCAGGAACCGTCGTGGAAAGTATGAAACCACGACGGTTCCTAACCTAACCATCGTAAAAAAGTCATTAGTTGGCCTTCATTTGGCTGAGTTTCCATGACGGTTGTGACCACAACCGTCGTTGTAAGTCACTTTCCACCGAGATAGCTGCTAAAGACATCAGAATTTGGCCCAGTAGCCACACTGGTGTTAACATCAATGGTGAGTGTTATCTTCTCACCATTGACGCGTCTATGTGAGATCCACCTCAGCCTAGTAGGTCCTCTACCAGATCTTCTGAAGGTTGACTCCGAAAGAGAGTCTGAAGATGGAGGCGGACCATGTTCATCAGCCATATGTCTGTTAAAAAAATGAAATAAAACAACTGTTAGTGACAATTTTACACAAAGTAACATTTCAAAAAAAACTTATAACATTAAGACATAAAATGAAGACAATAAATTAATATTGGTATTTAAATTAATTAACCTTTATACTTGTTCCCATATTCCCTCATTATGGTCTATTCGAGTGGCATGCACATCATCGACAACATCATCCTCGGCATTGTTAATCATCACTGAAGAAAATGATCGAGTTTCACCGTCATCAAGATTCAACTGGTCATACTCCGGAACAATTTCTTGTTTTTTCCCATGGAGAACGATAGACCAATTTTCCGACACAGGGTCCTTCACATAAAACACCTGTGAAGCTTGATGTGCCATGATAAATGGCTCGTCCTCATATCCAATCTTCCGAAAGTCGACCAAGGTCATTCCAGATTCGTCGATTTTCACACCACTCTTATTGTCAACCTATTTACACTTGAAAACAGGAACTGTAAACTTAGTGTAACCCACCTCCCAAATCTCTTCTATTACACCATAGTACGACATTGTTCCAATAACTAGGTTTCGATCCTTTGATGAAGAGAATTGCATGGACTTTGCCTCTAAAGTGACTCCACAATTTTGCACTGTACTTTTGTCATCCACAGACTTTGTAGAGAACATACAATTATTGATTTCATATGCAGTGCAAGCTAATACATCAAACTTCAGCCCATGTGCTAGTCATGTCAATGTTTCAGATGCGGTAGGATCTTTCATGATTTCATTTTTAAACCAACCCATAAAAAACCTGTTATGCTCCTTCAACACCCACTTCTCTGGTTGTCTTGGGTTCTTGTCCTTCACAATGGCTTTGTGAGCAGCTATGTAAGGTAGTACCTCATCGGTGTTATTTAATATGTACAAATGTGCTAGAAGGATTTCTTTGCGAGATTTGGTTACCATGTATACACCACGTGAGCACCTACTTGTGGATGGTCGGTTGTTCCAACATTTTGCAGGAAGTCCTATAGGTTTTGCTTTGGACAAATACTCGGTACAAAACTCAATAACTTCTTCTGCAATGTACCTCTCTACAATAGAAGCCTCGGGGCGATACTGATTCTTCACATATCCTTTCAAAATCTTCATGTACCCGCTCAACTGGATACATCCATCTTAGATAAACTGGTCCGAACAATCTAACTTCTCTAACAACATGAACAAGAAAATGCACCATGATGTGAAAAAGGATGGAGGAAAAAACATCTCCAACTAACACAAAATCACAACAATGTCTTCTTCAAGTTGGTCCAACTTCTGAGGGTCAATGACTTTACTACAAATAGAATTGAAGAATGCACGCAATCGAGTTATAGTATGCCTCACCTTTTTTTGGCAAGATGCCACGAATAGCCACAGGCAGTAATTGTTGCATAAGGACATGAACATCATGAGATTTTAATCCAACTAGTTTCATTTCCTTCATTGATACAAGGCTCTTGATATTTGAAAAGTATCCTTGTGGTACCTTTATACCTTTTAAACATTCACAGAAACTAATCTTCTCCTTTTTGGACAAGGTGTAGTATGCTGGGGGCAAATATGTGCGGTTGCCTATCTTCGCTGGAGCCAACTTCTCTCATATATTCATTTCAAGCAAGTCTAAACAAGCATTCACTCCGTCCTTTATTTTCCCTTTAATATTGAGAAGCGTTCCAATCAAGCTATCATAAACATTTTTCTCCACGTGCATGACATCTATACAGTGTCTAACATGTAATTTTCACCAGTATGGGAGATCAAAGAAAATGGACCTCTTCTTCCATATCCCCGGGACAAACTATTTTTTCTTTCCGTTTTCCAAAAACGACATTAATGTCTTTCACCTTTTCGTAAATCTCCACACCTGTTAACGGAGTCGGTGCTATCCCATCCTCCGGATATCCATTAAAAGCCTTCCTCAATCTTCTATATGGGTGATGCCTTTTCAAGAATCTCCGATGACCAACATATATTGTCTTCCTTCCATATTTCAATTGCTGATGGAATGTGCCCTCTTCACACACAGGACAAGATTTATGCCCCTTAACACTAGAACCCAACACGTTCCCATATGCAAGAAAGTCATTGATGGTACAAAAGAGCATTGCATGCATCTTGAAAGATTCTTTGGCAAACCCATCATAGACTTCTACCCCCTCATCGCATAGCAATGTCAGATCTTCTATCAATGGATTGAGATAAACATCAATGTCATTTCCAGGCTGACGTGGACCAGAGATCATCATAGACAACATCATATATTTGCGCTTTATGCACAACCCGGGAGGTAAATTGTAAACAACTAGCAAAATAGGCCATGAACTATAATTAGAACTTAAATTTTCAAATGGGTTCATTCCATCGGATGCTAATCCAAGCCTAAGATTCCTTGGTTCGTTCCCAAATTCTGGAAACTCATCATCAAGGTTCTTCCACTGTAACGAATCAGCGGGATGGCAAAGCATTCCATCACATATCCTTTCATCGGCATGCCATCTAAGGTTCTTAGCGTCATTTGGATAGGCAAACAGATGCTTAAACCTTGGAACTATTGCAAGATACCATACAACCTTTGCCGGGGGACCCTCCTTTGTGACCTCATCAATATTGTCTTCATCATTGTCTTTCACCTTGTATCGAGATAACCCACACTTCGGACATTTCTTCAACCCTTCATAGTCTTTTCTGTATAAAATGCAATCATTAGGGCATGCATGGATCTTTTATACTCCATACCCATCGGACACAATATCTTCTTCGCCTCATAATTACGATTAGGTAGTGTATTCCCTTCAGGAAGCATGTCAGTTAGCAACTGAAGCAACTCAGTGAAGCTTTTATCAGACCACCCATTTAATGCCTTCAAATTCATCAATCTTAACACCGCTGACAATCGTGTGAATTTTGTTGACCCCGGAAACAACAGAGTCTCGACATCACTACACATATCTTCATACAGATGGGCTTCTGCAAATCTGTCCAAACCGACATCGCGAATCATGTCTTCCACTCGGTCCTCCATGGTTGAATGAGAATACTCTGGCGTTGGGAAGTCGTCATCATACGACATATCTATCAATTCACCGTGCCATATTCATTTTGTAAAATTCTTTATAAAGTAAACCACCAAATTAGTCCTTGACTTTTTCTTAATCGGGCAATCTGGTCCCTGACTTTTATAAAGGCCTCCGTTAGTCCCCAACTTTTCTCTCTGTCTGTCAGTTTAGTACAGCACCGTGAAATCTGTTAACAGAGAGCTTACCTGGCAGGTTAACTGACACCTGGGACTCCAAGTAGGAACATACGACGTCGTTTGAGTAGAAAGGTTGTTAGGGGTTGGGTCAAACGCACGCATTTGTGTTTATGTGTTTTCCCAGACAAAGAAACTCTTCATTTCTTCTCTCAGAGAACTAGTTCCCAGAATTGAATCAAGGGCCACCATCTCGTTCTTGTTGAAGTGACGCTTACAGGGACAAGGTTAGGGACGATTTGAGAGGATGGATGCCCAGGTAATCTTCTCCGTACTCGTAGTGGTACTCTGGTGTGTTGTTTTTAGTTAGGGCAGGGGTTAGATGAAAGGGTTTGGGGTTAGGGCATGGTTTGGGTTTATGGAAATAAATGCCACTCCTCTCTGCTAGTTTGATTTTAGTTTATGGGCTTGGCATCGTAAAGATTTTGGGATTTTTATGGTGTGGTTATGAGTTGCTATTTTTGGATTTTATTTGATGGGTTTCAGTTCCTGTTTAGTTTATGGGTTTCAAATGTTGTTTTTGGGTTGGTCCATGCTTGAGGTTTTGGGTTTGAGTTGCTGTTTCTGGTGTTTTATTGTTGAGGTTTTGGGTTATGTAGGGTTTTGTGTCGATGCTTGTGTTGTGTGGGGTTGGCAGGGGATCATGTGATGTGAAGATTGGTGCTGTGATTGAGTGGAAGGGGGAGAATCTTATTTACGGGTAGAGACTGATGTGGGGGGTGTGAATGTGGTCCCCCATTGTCAGTTGGAGAGTAATGCGCTCCATGTGCTTCAACTGTTTGTACACAATATTTTAATATATTAAATTATATAATTAATAAATTGTAATTATTGTAATTAAGTAAGTGATTAAAGTTAAATTATTTGTTTGTGCTTTGTCCTAGTGCTTTGTGGCTCAGTTCTTTGTCTCACTTGTGCATTGTTTGTTGTGCATGCAGAGGATTGAGGTGCATATTCATCATGCTGGGAATTTCGTGAAGGAGCCTTCAGGGAGGAAGAGATACAGGTGGGGTAAGGTTGATATCTTGCCTGACTGTGATGAGGATAGGTTAGATGTGTTTAGTTTTAAAAATTATAGCAAGGATAAGTTAGGATATGAGAAAGTGAAAAATGTATGGTGGTTAGATCCTAATGTGAAGTTTGGTGATGGGTTGAATTTGATGAAGTCTGATGCTGATCTGTTAGAGGCTGTTGAAGTATCTAAGAATAATAGGGGAAAGCTACATATATATTATGAGCATGAGGTTTCAGATGCTGAATATGTTGATCTGGATTTACTACTGGAGGGTATTGATTTTGGAGGGGATGAGGTTATGGATGCTGAGAAAGCTGTTAATGGGGATGGGGATGTGGCTGCTGTTAATGGAGAGGATGTAGGGTGTGTGGCTGCAATTGTGGATGCTGAGATTATAAGGATGGGGATGTGGCTGCTGTTAATGGAGTGGATGTGGCTGCTGTTAATGGAGGGGGTGATGGGTATGTTGTTGCTGATACTGGAGTGGATGTGGGGGATGGGGCTGCTGTTAATGGAGGGGATGATGGGGATGTTGTTGCTGATATTGGAGTGAATGTGGGGGTTATGGCTGATGAAAAGGGAGGGAATGTGGGTGATGTGGCTGCTGATAAGGATGTGGGGGATATGGCTGCTGTTAATGGAGGGAATGTGGGTGTTGTGGGTGCTGATAAGGATGTTAGTGGTCCTGCTGATAAAGAAGCAGGAAGTCATAGGGGAAAAAATGTACCTGACAAGGGTAAAGGAAAACAGGTTGAGAAAGGAAGAAATGGGAAGAAGAAAAGGAATGGGGGAAATAAAGGAAGTAGTGGTAAGAAAGGAGGTGTTAAGGTTAAGAAGAAGGTTGTGTTTGTTGAAGAATCTTCTGAAGAAGAGATTGCCATGGAAGGGGTGGGCCCATATCTTCCTACCAAAATGAATAAGAGGAAGACAAGGATGAAGATTCATGGATAAGTGAAGAACTGAAGACACCAGTAAACTCAGATGATGAAGCAACCTCCCATGAGGTTTTCCCACAATTTAATGATAATGCTTCATTTGGTAGTGTGCTGTTAGAACTTGGAATGGAATTTGCAATAATGGATCATTTCAAGCAAGGTGTGAAGGATTATTCTATCCAAGCTGGGAGAGAAATCAAGTGGATAAAAAATGACAAGGTGAGGGCATGAGCCAGGTGCAAGATTGGTGGCTTGCAATTGGGAGGTATATTGTGCCTACAACAATGCTAGACATTGCTATCAGATTAAAACTTACATTAGTGAGCATAGTTGCAGCAGAGTATTTAAAAACAATCAGGCCTCACAAACTTGGGTGACAGGGAAACTGGTAAAAAAATTAAGGAAATGTCCAACCATTAAACATTGTGAGATATTTGACTATATGAAGAAAAAATATGGAATTCAATTGGATGACAACAAGATATATAGATCTATGGTGAAAGCAAGGGAGATTGTGGAAGGCAGTGAGAAAAAACAGTTTGCTAAGCTATGGGATTATTGTGCAGAACTATTAGAGCCAACCCAGGGTCAACAATCAAAATGGATACCATCCCTCAGCAAGAAGGTCCACCCCAATTCCATAGGCTTTACATCTGCTTAGATGGTTGTAAAAAAGGCTTCAAGGTTGGCTGTAGACCACTAATTGGTCTTGATGGGGCATTTCTAAAGGGATATTATGGGGGGCAACTACTTAGTGCTGTTGGGCAGGATGCCAACAATCATATTTGGGTCATAGCCTATGCTGTCTGTGATATAGAAAATAAAGATAACTGGAAATGGTTTCTTTCTCTCCTGCATGAGGACCTTGGAGATTACATGCAGAATAGGTGGCATTTCATATCTGACATGCAGAAGGTACGTGGGACTAAAATGAATGAAGTAAATTTTTTAGGGACTGATTTGCATTATTTTTAATAAGCCAAGGACTAATATGCTTGATTTGCAGGGACTTATACCAGCTCTTCAAGAGGTCATGCCTGGTGCACCACACAGATTTTGTGTGTGGCATTTATGGCAAAATTTTAGCAAGCAGTGGAAGGACAAGGAATTGAGGGGCCTATTATGGGAGTGTGCTAGAAGCACAACAATTTCACAGTTTAATGCTAAGATGGCTGCAGTGAAGAGAGTGAATGTCAAGGCATGGGAATATTTGGACAAGTGGCATAAGGAAGCATGGACCAAGGCTCACTTCAGTGACTGGGCTAAGGTGGATAACATCTGCAACAACAATTGTGAAGTGTTTAATGCTAAGGTGGTGGCAGCAAGGGCAAAGCCTATAATCACAATGCTTGAGGAAGTTAGGGTGTACATTATGACTACAATCTCTACAAACAAGTTAAAGTTAGCTGGTCATATGGGGCATTTGCCTCCAATACAACAGAGTAAGTTGGAGAAGGAAAAAAGAGAGAGTAATAGATGAGGTCCTATTTGGGCTGGAAATTACAACTTTTCTACCATGATTGTACTTTTTTTTAAAATCATGAATAATTTTATAACATGTTTGTAACTGTCAAATGTGTTCTCTGTTTAGGTGATAATGATGGAACTAGGTATGAAGTTCATTGCCTCCCCACCAAAGTCTCAGTGAATTTGGGAACTCAAACCTGCACATGCAGGTTCTGGCAACTTACTGGTATGACAACTACCATAAGTTTTGTGTTTCTTTCTGTTAAACAGCAGCTAATAATTGATTGTTTTTTTATAACTATAGGTATGCCTTGTATGCATGCAATTGCTACTATTGCCAATAAAAATCAAAGGCCTGAAGACTACTGCCATGGGTGGCTAATAATGGCTTCTTATTGTGCTACATATGAGCATCACATCCAGCGTTTGCAAGGAGAAGAATTTTGGTCAGCCACTAATCAACTAACCCTTATTCCACCAACTATAAAGAAGAAAACAGGCAGACCTAAAAAGATGAGGAGGAAAGAAGGAAATGGAAGAGAGCAAGCTGTCAAGCCTCACAAACTGAAGAGGAAGTTGGGGGATTTCACCTGTACAGTTTGTGGGGGTAAAAAACATAACAAGCAAACTTGCCCAGTTGCAAAAAAAACAAAGGCATGAAGAGTTTCTGGCCCAGCAAAAAGCTGCTGCAAATTCTGAAGCTGGGCCCTCCAACACAACTATTCTCCCCCAAACAGGGCCAGCAACTTCAGCTATTGGGCCTACACCAACTGCTGGTGGATCAGCTGTTCAAGGGTCCTCACTGCCAGATGAAATTGACTTGTCACAATCCCAACCACCACCTCTCAACCCAAGTCCATCCAAGACACACAACATGGTTCTCAGGCCCAAGCTCAACATTAGAGGAAATAAGGGTGCTACTGCTAAAAAATGCTCCCCACAAAAAAGTCCCCCACCAACTTTTCCAAAACTGAGTGCTGAAGATTCTAACAAGGCTAGGAAATTCATGCCTACTCCTGGATTTAGGCCTCAAGGACCATGAAGACTTATTTGGATTTTGAACAAACAATTAACTTACTTGGCTTTTGATGTGTGTGCCACTACTGTTGTGGCATTTATGATGACTGAATTGGAATTTTGAGTTTGCCCATGTTGGCAATGAACTTAATTGGAACTGGGATGTTTTGTATTTAGGTTATATTTTGGCCATGTTGGCAATGAACTAAGTTGGAATTAGGATGTTTTCTATTTAGGTTATATTATGCTGAATGAATTCTGTTTCCTGGCCATATTCATGTATGAGGACTGCTTATGTGTCCTGGCCATGTTTTGAGAATTAGGGTGTTACCTTATTTCCCCTTAAGCTACTATCAAGGTTGTTTGCTTTTTGTTCATTTTGTTTGTTTATACAGGTTCTGTTGGTTGTCCAATTAAATCATATTGTGTTGTTGCTTTAACTAATTTTCCTAATTCATTAATTCTGCCCCACATAATATAATTTAATTTAAAACCAACTACATTAAACACGATCAATATAAAAACCAAAACCACTGTCAAATTTTAATTCTTCATAAACAAATATTGTTTCTGAATACAAATAAAATTGAGACCATTAACAATGCCTAAACCCCAAACAACAATACTTTTATTTTTTTCAAACAGCAACCCACAAGAAATAGAAAGACAAAAAAAAAACACACTAAATAAAAATATCATTGTTATACATAATGTCCTAACTTCTGCTTGTAAATTGACAAGCTTTTTTGTCACAATCCTCCTCCATTCTTCTTCATCACTGCTTGAAGTTGCCATCCCAGAAGTGGCTTCATTCATACTATGAGTGTCTTCAAACCCAGTCTCATTATCCAGCCACAAAAAGAACCCACATCTTTCATTAACCTTAAGCTTGGGACAACCATAGAACAATCTCCCATGATTTCTTTCAGTACTAGAAACCCTAATAACAACCTTCATATTGCAGAAGCACCTACCACCATTGTGAACCCTATACTGCTGATGCGAAGATCTTCCTCCCGAACTCCCACTCGTCCTTCTTCTTTCACTGTTGGTCGCCATGGCTGCTGCAAATTTCGGATTCAACCACACAACAGAGATTGGGAGAACAAAGGAGATGAAAGATGAGATGAAAGAAGAATAGGGTAATCTTCTTACCGTTACAGATTTAATTGGTTTAACATTGAATTTTTTTATTTTAAAAGTAATTTAACACCCCAAAACGACATCGTTTCATGCCAGCTTGGCAATTGGGTGTCAGTTAACCTGCCAGGTAAGCTCTCGGTTAACAGATTTCACGGTGCTGGACTAAACTGACTGACGGAGAGAAAAGTTGGGGACTAATGGAGGCCCTTATAAAAGTCAGGGACCAGATTGCCCGATGAGGAAAAAGTCAGGGACTAATTTGGTGGTTTATTCTTCTTTATAATACCATCACACAGAAGATGCTCCCTGATTTCGTTCTCATCCAGTCTTCTTCCATTCAGACAATTTACGCATGGACACCTAAACCTTCCTCGTCCGTCGGCACTACTAGCAACATTACGTCGCGCAAATTGTAGAAATTCTTCCACTCCTCTCTCATACTCATCAGTAATGCGTCGAGCACTCATCCAACTGCAATCCATATCTACTTTCTGTACGTTCGTGAACGACACTCCATTTATTCAACATTATGCATGTATATCTCATTTTTTTTATTCAAAGGTGTGGCCCTATCCCATTCAGGAAGATTCACTTTTCCTTGGTTCATTATTGTGTAAATTTTAATTCTCATTTATTAAAATTCACAAAATTTCGGCAGCATTTCGCATTGGTCTTCAGGTGGCACGAAATGAAAGTGGTGAACCGCAATCAAATATGCACCCAAAGAACAACACAAATGCAACAAACCAAAATTTCATGAATTGATTATTAAAATTTACTTATTAATGAACTATAAAAAAGTGATTAATCTTCCTAAACTGTCCATCCGGACAATTCAAGATTCAATAAATTGACTATAGTACTCCTTCCTTTTGTTATTATAAAAAAGATGTATGAAAAGGACAATTCAAATTGGAGGGAGTATTATAATCTCTATATTGAATCTCAAACGGGAAACTAAGGTTCACTCAAGTAATGCATCAATCAATTATTAAAAACCAATAAAATAAGGCAGAACATATAGTTAAATTAAATGAATAAACATAAATAAAGGAAAAATATTCATACATAAGCAACTACCGAATTAATTAATTATTTCTAAATTTAAACTTATTTATATACCTAAGCTTATATATACCTAAGCAATTCACATTTTAATTAAAAACATTTTCCTAAGCATCCTAATTACAATCCTATATATAATCACATCCCTAAACATTACAAGCATAATCACAATCCTCACCACAATTCTATATATAATCACATTCCTAATCACATTCCTTTCTCAGTCATTGTCTATCCTACCTTTGCTTACCAATGACAACAACATTAACTAAAAACCATTTTAAACTATTTAAATGTCTCTTTAACCAAATAAGAAATTAATAAACATCATTTAGTTTTACCAAATTTCTACCTAATTTCTAAAAAATTAATTTAGGGATATAATGTAGACATTTAGGCATTTAGTTCTACAAAAATTCTACCTAATTTCTACCAAACTATATTAATAAATATCACCTTTGATGGTTGCTATATCCTGCGCGCACGGTGGGGAAGAAGAGTTGTTGTGGTGGTCGCTGTTCGTCGGAGTGCGTGGTGGCTGTGGGAGTGAGAGAGAGAGACGACAGTGGGAGAGGGAGAGAGAGGACGGTGGGGAACGATGGCTGGACGGGGAGAGAGAGAGAGGAAGGCACGGGGAGAGAGAGAAAGGGTCGGTGGTGGAGGGAGGAAGGCACGGCAGAGAGAGTTTGTAGAGAGAGAGAATGGATGAAGATCGCGGCGCTGTGAAACTGAGGAGGGATTAGGGTTGTCATATATCAGAAAAACCACGACGGTTCTAAGAACAACCGTCGTTGTTTCGTTATGATTGCTACTGCATCCCCTGTTTCTTCTGTTAACACCCCTTTTTCTGAAACCATTAAGCTATCTGCACCCCTTTTGAACTTCCTGCACCCCTCTTTTTTTTTCTGGACACTTTCTACAATCGTCGTTAAAACATTGAATTTTTCTTTTTTTTTTTTAAAAAAAAATTTTCCTAGACACTTTTCAACGACGGTTGTATTTGAATCGTCGTTGTTTGTACTTTCAACGACGGCGGTATTACAACCGTCGTAAAACAATGAATTTTTCTTTTTATTTTAAATTTTCCTGGTCTTTTCAATGACGGTTATATGGGAACCGTCGTTGTTTGTACTTTCCACGACGATTCCTATACAACCGTCGTTTTTTGTTATGCAAAAAATTTCAAAAATGGCACCGTGTCACTTTTAATGACGGTTACGGGATAACCGTCGTGGAAAGGCCGTCGTAGAATGCTGTTTTTGTAGTAGTGAATTTTGCTCTGCTGCACCAGTATGAAAAGCAAAGCACAAGCTGCCAGACGATGCCACGACGAACCACCACCGGCTCGGAGCTCGGAAAATACTGCTCCTTTCACGACGAACCACCACGGTGAACCATAAGCGCAAGCTGCCAGACGATTCCGATGGCGATCCACCACGAGCGCGAGCTGTCCGACGAGGCAAAGACCTTCCTCGAGCGCGAGTTGTCTAACGGTGCTGACGGCGACCCACCGCGGCGCACCATGAGCACGAGTTCGACGATGTTGTTGACGACCCATCGCGAGCCACCATTGCTTCTAGAGCCCTCACAGAAATCTGGCAGCACCACTGTTTTTTACAGGGTTTAGCAAGAGGCAGCGTAGGAAATGGGCAGGGAAAGAGATAGACGGGATCTGTTAGGTCAGTTAACAGGGCAGTTAAGGTAGGGGTACACTATGCAAATTAATTAATAACTCAAGGGTGGTTAGTGATTGATTAAAAATTAGGAGGGGGTCTTTGTGATTTAAACACATAGTGCAATTTTCCCAAAAATGTAAATTTAAAGAATAAAATGAGATTGAGCTTTTAAATAATAATAACACATGGGTAAGTGTAAATACTTTGAAGATCAACCTGATCTTATTCCCAACTTGATGCTGATTGTTTAATTAAAATGTAATTTAATCTTATTCTTTTCATGGGACATGGTATGATTTTGATGTGAATAATGTGTGTCAGGTTGGGTCACTAGAACAAATAAATTAAATTGCGATCAGCTCTAGTACAAGTAACAAGAGTGGTGTTAAGGATAACAAAACATTTTGGTTTGAAATGGTAATGCAGGCTGTGCGCTCTTGTTTTCTCCTTTTCCCCAGCTTACCCCTACATAATTTGCCTTATATATATATATGTCACCCAGCTGCTAATTGCCTTAATATTGTTCTTACGGTTCTACTTTCTTTTTCACACGATCACTATTTTTTATCATTTTATTTCTTTCTTTTTTATGGATAAGTATCCTTTCACATCCTGAGAAGTTATAAGTCATAAGTGTGAAGTAGAAAAAAAAGGAAAGAGAAATTTTGATAGGAGGTTAATAAAAGGGGGGGGGATAGAAAGAGGAATAAAATAAATATAAAAAATTAAGCGTGAAAAAAATCAGCAGTACTCTTGATTTTTAATGAGAAATATTATTGAATTCTCTAGGATAGACTAAAATTCTTCCTTTTCTACCTTTATCTCCCGTTCAATTCTTTCTTTTCTTCTCATTACAATCAGAATCAAGATATGCAGCGTGTGAAGTTACCTTTGTCCTTCTTTTAAGAAAAATTATTCTCTAATGAATTTTCTGCATAGGTCCATCAAATTCCAATACCACGCATATGATCCTTTTGGCCCTTTCACATTTGCAATCTCTCTCTCTATCTATCTAGCTGTCCCTCTCAAATTCACTTAATTTGAGTTTGACCCGTTGCCAGCCACCGGCAGCTCTTTTATTCCTACTCCAATGGCTACCCCACCCTCCACTCTCTATGCGTTTTTCACCTTCTAAAAGCTATACGCGCGCACCTCTTTTTCTGAGCACAAAGGTTAATAATATAATCTTTCCTCTGCTTTCATTTACCTTCTTCCTTATTTCCCTGAAACCCTAATTCACACACTAAAAAACGCCAAAGAGAGAAGCCCGTCTTGGTAATTTACATATCTCTCATAATTTAGATCTACATATGCCTATGTTTCTGTTGTTCATTTCGATCTTCTTTTTTTTATAGCTAGCAACCTTAATTTCTCTTTGACTAAAGGACATTTGGCTCCATTTCAGATCAGTGTATAGAAGAAAGATATACTATATCCTCAAGGATCAGCTGGTTTCCCTTTCCCAATTTGATTTCATAGGTCCTCTCTCCTCTCTCACATTTAATTTCACTATATGGATTGTAGTAACAACAGTGGAAGTATATCTTCTAGTGGGGGTGAAGAAGAATATGATTCACATGCTCATCATCATCACATCCTCAATAATTTTGGTTCCATGATCTCCCAATCATCCATGTTTGATCTATCCTCCTCCTCAACCTACCTCCACGCTCCCTCTCATTCCCAAACAGCTTCTTTGCTAAATTCGGACAGTACTGCTGAAGCCAATTGCACCGACCTCCCTTCATCATCATCAGGAGTAGGAACAATAAACCAATGCTTATCAGGTCCTCAAGGCCTAATTAGCCACAATGTCGACTACAATGCAAGAAAACTGTCATCAGCACCAACCAATAATAATAATTTTGCAGTAGTAGTACGCAACCCAAAGAAGCGAAGCAGAGCTTCAAGGCGAGCACCCACCACCGTTCTCACAACAGACACCACCAATTTCAGATCCATGGTTCAAGAGTTCACTGGAATCCCCGCACCACCCTTCTCTGCTTCTATATCCTCCTCTCACTTAGACACAACATCCAAAAAGGAGATTCACCCAATAAACCCATTGCTGCTTTTATCCTCACATTCACCATCAAGGTTACTGCACAATAACAATATGAACTACCAACTACCTCCTGATCTGGGTTTACCCTATCAACAGACACAGCCACAGATCAACATGATGTTTCCACAGCAAAATCACCCTAATATTAATCTCTCATTCCACCCTTCTCTTCCTGTTGGGTTTGGTGCAAAGTCATCATCACAAGCAGGTTTAGCCATGCCGGCATCTCTTGAGGATCCGGGCATGAACCATGGCCAACAAGTGAATGTGCATATGGTAGGAACAGGAGTAGTATCAGGTCATCATGAACATGGAGCTTCGAGTGGCAGAGAAAGTGGAGGAGCTAGAAGGTAGATCTACTGAATTGGATTCATGAGAGAGTGAGAGAGAATAAACAGTACGCAACCTGTGAATCATTACATAGTAGAATTTCATCCTGCAATCAATTAACATCGTCATCATCATGATGTTGATCATAGCTATAGTGGCTGTGCTGCTGGTCTTGCTGCTTTGCATTTGCAGCTATACCTAGCTTTTTTATTCCCTTTTTTTAATTTATTTTGAAATTTTAATATTGTTTGAACTTTGAAGTATAATTAGAACTTTAGTAGCTAGTATGAAATTAATTTAACTAAAGCATATGTTCCTTTAATTTATACTCCATATATCTTCATGTTATCTTTCCCTTTCCTTTAATTTCCCCTCTTATGATTGGGATATGAAAGTTTGATTATTATAGATATGTTACGTTAGTTTTCCCCCATAGGATGGTAGGCTTGATTAGATTGGATTTTATAAAAGATAACTTTTTCATACAAAAAAAAATATACAACAACTCATATAATACATTTTTTCTTTCTATTTCTTTTTATCACATCACTCTTCACATCCCATATTTCTCTCTCTTTTCCCTCTTTTTTCCCTTTCTATCTCTATTGTACATGTACAAACAATATTTCTCATGTTATAATAAACGCATTATTACTAATAGTAATAACAAGAATAAGGATAATCTTATTATCAATATAAATTATTTTCTATTATCATCATCATCATCAAATTTCTATTTTTTATTATTGTTAATAATTATAAAAAATATATGTATATTTTAATATATATTTAAAAGATATTAATTATATAAAATTGGATATATTTTCCTATGTATTACACGTGATAAATACTACGTAATATAAAAGTATTTATATATTATTAAGTATCTTGATTATTGATTATTATTCTTTATCCTAGTTTTGGAGGTGTAGTATAACGTGGTTGGAGTTTATGATGGTTTGCATTTCTGTTTCCAGCATTTCACGTTTTTTCTTTGTAAAATTTCAGAAAACAGGAAACATAAAATGAAAACAAGAAATGAAAATACAAATCAAACATGTCCTAATATTTTTAGACAAATTTTAGAAGTCGATGGTATTCCAATGTAAATAAACAAAAGTTTTCAAAAAATATTTATAAAGATTTATATTTATCTCAGTACCTTATGACTTGTTAGATATTAAAATTATGGGAAAATTGCACTCACCTCCTCTGAGATTTATCTAAATAACAAAGATTTTCCCTCTAATTTTTGAAATATACACTCGCCTCCTTTGCCTAAAACAATATGGCAAAAAAAAACTTGTACTCATGGATATACCCGTAATGGGTACCCACATATTTATTATATGAGTATAGACTAATATTATAATACTTGTCTCGCGAGTACCCATATTCATTAAAATATTTTTTATTAAATATATTAAAATATTAAGATTTTCTATTATTTTATGATGAGAAAATTTAATTTTATTATTTTATAATAATATTTTTACTATATTATTATTAACCCGTAATGATATTGTATAATGATAATTTATTTTATATAATATTATATGATATCATAATATATTAGATGGAATTTTTTCTCTTTCATTCTATAAATTTTGAATTCTTAAAAATTAATGGATACTCCTGAGTACCCGTTAATATTAGCATGTATGAATACAGGTAGAGCCGGCAAAATGGGCTAGCCAGACCGAACTGACCCGCAAAAGCGTGAAAAAATGTAGGGCTCGAACACTTATTTTAGAAGCCCGAATAATTCTCGGGCTTTTTAGCCCAGCCCGATAAATCCCTCTATCCGCAAGAACCTGCAAAAAAGTTGGGTAGCCAGCAAAAACCCATAAAAAATCGGGCTACCCGCAACAAAGTATGGCTTGGACACCTATTTTAGAAGTCCAAATAACTTTTAGGTTTTTTATCTCAGCTTGATAAAGCCCACTACCCGCACCGGGTCGGGTCGGGTAGCCCGAATTGTCAGCTCTAAATACAAGTAGTGTATTGTTCGCCCTTATTCCGCCCCATTGACATATCTAGATAACATCCTCACGATGTCAATGATTCAATGAGAAAGGAGTTGGTTTCTACATTTTAAAAACTAGGGAAGGTCTTTGTCATTTAGACAAAATCCTGGGCGAGGTGAGAGTGCAATTTTTCATAGAATTTTGTTGTTCTCCTTAACTTACTCTTTAGATTATATATAGGGGTTGATTTTTTCACACATCTTAATTAGTTTTTATGATACGATACTAGAACTTCCATTATGACCAAAAAATACTTGTTAACTTGTTTCTATAAATGAGTGGTTGAATTAATCGTAACATATATAATAAATTATCTTGACGGATTAATGCAATATCTATTGCTTAGGGTCGGCAAAATGGGCTGACCCGTCCCAGCCCGTGATCAGCCCATCAAAATATGGGACA
Organism: Sesbania bispinosa; assembly: GCA_026901365.1. NCBI lineage: Eukaryota > Viridiplantae > Streptophyta > Magnoliopsida > Fabales > Fabaceae > Sesbania > Sesbania bispinosa. Next base: position 1,062,256 of record QLOH01000239.1, read on the forward strand.
AGACGGGCTGTCCCATTTTTAAAAGTGGACAGAAAATGTCAGCCCAACCCATATTTAGTAGGGCTAGATGGGCCAACGGGCTAGCCCGTATAACAGTCTAAAAATTAAAAAACATAGAGTTTAACAAAAAAAAAAGCTGAAAGCTAATTAAGAAAGGAAAACTAACATTCGGAAAAAAAAAGGAAAATTAACAAATTAAAGATTCTAGTACCATAAGCTTGTAGAACACTCTTCTCCCTTCCTTTGCTGGGGTTCACAAAAGAGGGATATGAAGGATGATGGCCAAGGAGGCCATGTACGACCGTAACAGTAACAACCACCGGTCAAGACGACGACGCGAGGAGAAACGATGACAGGCATGGAGTGGTTGGCTGCCTCTCGCAGCGGGAAGGTTAAGGACGACGACCAAGCGCAACGTGATGGTGCTGGGAGTATCTCGCGACGGCGCAAACGGATCTGTGACGTTGTGCGTAAGAATCAGGGACTTTGTTCTGGCATCCGGCGGTGGTGCAATGTGGAGGTGTGATAAATCCACTTTAGTAGTAGATTTATAGATTAATTTTAGGTAGTTTTTAGTTGTTTAGTTTGATAATTTTGTAAAATTGTAGCTAAAATTGTACATAATTGAGTTTGTTTGTGTTTTAGGTGATTGTAGTAAATAATAGTATTTTTTCATTGAATTGTTGTTTTTCAGGAATTATCTGGAAATAAGAAAGGAAGTGTTTAAAGAGAAGCAATTGTGAAGCTTGTGGAAGGGTCAAACAGTGAAAGTTGAGGAAAAAGAGATGCAAATGAGGAAATTTACTCTCTACCAGAATCGTGTGGGAACAACCCATATGCGTGTGAGGACACGAAATTGGCAGAAGCTAAGCTACTGGAGCTAAAAGGAACTCTCTGCAATGATCGTGTGGGAACATGTTACACGCGTGTGAGGACACGATGGAGGCAGAAACTAATTGTCATTTCTGTATGGTGAGTGTGAGGACGCAGAGTTATTGCCTTCCCACACGCACCTGACAACAACCATATAAATACAATTTTTCAGATTTTTAGTTAGACAGTTACTCATTTTTTCAGTTTCCCTCTTCTTCCACTCGAATTTTCTCTCTTTTTCTCTTCTCTCTCTCTCAAGTTCAACTCAAAGGTGGGGCCTAGGGTTCATCTCCATGGAATTCGTCCTTGAGTTTGCATCTTCCTCCTCTTTTCTCTTCTCTTTTGTAATGGATTTCTAAGTTTCTTAGGTTAGGTGTTGATGGATCTTGATCTAAACTTTGTGTGAGTGGTTTGTTCATTCAATTCATTTTCTGTTTTCAATTCAATTGCTTCCTTCTACTCTTAAAGCTTCAATTGAATTGGCCACTCAACTGCATGAATCAAAAGCTTCTCTCACAATTGGAAAATTTGGGAAAAGCTTGGATATGAAGCAAGCAACATAAAAGATTTATTGCCTAGGAATAGGAATCGTTTTTTTATGTGATCTTTAGCAATCCTTGAAGTTAATGCATGTCACTATTAGGTTCACCTAAGGAATTAGGGATTCTTAGTTATGACATAGGTTCAATTTACCAAGGAATTGGATTTTGGCTAAATAAGTGAATTGGATCATTGAAATCATTTACCATAATTGGATTGAATGTTATGAACACTTGCATGAAGTGAGGATTGAGTGAAATCAACCCTAACCATTTTGTTAAAATTCGTATTCCAAATTTGCTGAATTCTTGTTAATTGTTCAACCACATAATTCAATTTTCTGGTTTAGTTTTCTGGTTATAATTTTTTGCATAATTTAGAATTCCTCATTCACACTCATAATTCTCTTTTCAACTAGATAAATCTTCTGTTAATTGGTATTTGATTCATCAATCCCTGTGGGACGATACTCTTACTTACATTATATTACTTGTTACGATTCGGTGCACTTGCCGAGTGAGCATCACGTTTTTGGCGCCGTTGCCGGGGATTGATTGATTCAATATCATTGTAACAGTGAATTCTCTAGATTGGATTTTTTTGGTTTGTTCTATTTTAATTCAATATTCTCTAATTGTTTGAGTCTTTCTTTATGCGAGGAAAAAGCAAAAATAAAGGTGCATTAGTCTTTGATCCTGAGCTTAACTTTCCATTGATTAAATTCAAGAGAAATAGTGATAAAGGACAACCAAATATTCAAGTTTCTGCTACACAATTCTCTCCACCTAGTGAGGAAAAGCACCAAGAGGAGATTATCATGGTAGACAATGGAAATGAGAACAGAAGGACTTTGGAGGATTATGCTATGCCTCGTCCAAGAGGAAATACATAATCTATTGTTAGATCTCTAGTACAGGTAAACAATTTTGAAGTGAAACCAATTATGCTTCAAGTGGTTCAATAAGAGCAGTTCATGGGACTCCCATCTGAAGATCCTCATACACATATTCAGAATTTTCTATCAATCTGTGATATGGAAAAGATGAACGAAGTTAGTGATGATGCTATTAGACTAAGACTTTCTCCCTTCTCCTTAAGGGATAAAGCAAAGAGTTGGCTCTTGGCTCAACCGCGAACAAGTATCTCTACTTGGGATGATCTTGAGACTAAGTTCATAGCACAATACTTTCCACCTTCTAAGACAGACCAATTGAGGCAAGAAATTCTTTCTTTCAAACAAAGAGAGGATTAATCATTGCATGAAGCATGGGAGAGATTCAAGGACTTATTAAGGAAGTGTCCTCATCATGAAATTCCTGATTGGTTGCAAATAAAAACCTTCTGCAATAATTTGAATGAAGATAAAAGATCCATGGTAGATGCAGCAGCTGGAGGTTCAATTAGTAAAAAAACTGAAGAAGAAGCACACGAACTTATTGAAATAATGGCAGCTAACAATTACAACAAAAGGTATGATAGACAGCAGATGAAAAAGGGAGTAATGGAGCTAAATTCACTAGATGCAATGTTAGCTCAAAACAAGATTCTGTCTCAACAATTGAGTACTCTTAATTTAAGAGTTGAGGGGATAGAAACTGGAATAAGTCAGCTGCAGCAATTGTACCTTATTTGTGACTTTTGCCATGGGAATCATCCTAATGGAGCTAGTGATAGTCAAGAAGGGTTTGTACAAAAAGATTCAGAGCAAGTAAATTTCATATCAAATACTCAAAGACAACAAAATTTTGTTCCAAGACAACAATTTCAGCAAAACAATAGATTCAACCAGAATTTTGGAACAAGGCAGTCTCCTACGCAACAAAATACCATGCAATTTCAACAAGGAGGATCACACATACAACCATCTCAAAATCCTGATAAAATTTTTATTTTAGAAGATGCTCTTATTCAATTGACACAACAAAATGCATCTCTAACTCAACAAACTTCTTCTTTCATGCAGGATGTTGGAACCACAGGAAACACTAGAAGGGGGGTTGAATAGTGTTTTAAAACTTTACGCTAATTTTGGAAACCCCATTTTAAAACCATCTTATTAAACAAATAACCTATGCAGGTTATTGTGAAAAACTATTTTGTCAAATAGTAAATAATATTAGAGTTACGCGAGGGCTATTGAAAGAGAGTTTTTCAGAGACTTGCTGAACTTAGATAAATACAAATGTGCTTTCTGAGATCACATCAGATGATTTAATGAAAACATTTTAGAAACTTGTTTAACTTAATTTTGATAAGTAAAGACTTGAAAATAGAAAACATGTTGTTTAAAAAAATTGTTTTACACTAATGTATTAAACGTTTCAGTAACTTGCTGAAGACAGATTTAAAGAACTTGTTGAACCCACTTCAGAAGGTTCAGTAAGTACTCCTTTTTAAAAATGATTTGGTCAAGTGTGGAGTTTTATTATGTTAATTATGATATTACTTTTCAGACTCTTCCCTAGTTAGAAATAATCAGATAATAGCTAAGAGTGAAGAGGTTAAGGGTAGAGAAAGTATCTTATGAAAATATTCAGACGATGAGTTTCAGTCTGAAGTTTTGATTATCTTCTGAACTAGGTTCAGACTCAAAATTGTTTGAAAATGAGTTTAATTCAGAAGTAAAGTTCTTACTTAAATACTTTTAAATCCTCTAAGTTAGATGAAAACTGAATTAAAATAGGTTAAGGGATAGAGAAGTTTAGACAAGAATTTATCCTGGTTCACTCACTAATCCAGTGAGCTACATCAAGTCCCAGGGCAAACCACCACTGGATTTTCCACTATATGAACAAAGATACAAGTATTCTTTTATCATCAAGCCTCTTCAGGCTCTCAACCGAGTATTCTTTCTTAACCAAGCCTCTCCAGGCTTTAACCGAGTATTCTTTCTTAACCAAGCCTCTCCAGGCTTTAACCGAGTATTCTTTCCTAACCAAGCCTCTCCAGGCTTAAACCGAGTATTATTTCTTAACCAAGCCTCTCCAGGCTTTAACCAAGTGTTCTTTCTTCCTCCAAGCCTCTCCAGGCTCTCAAGAGTATTCTTTCTTCCTCCAAGCCTCTCTCCAAGCCTCTCCAGGCTCTCAAGAGTATTCTTTCTTTCTCCAAGCCTCTCCAGGCTCTCAAGAGTATTCTTTCTTTCTCCAAGCCTCTCCAGGCTCTCAGACACTTAATAGTGTTTACAATGAAAAGTTTAAGTTTCCTAGAAGCTTAAACTGAGGTTCATCTTGTACTATGGGTTAACTGAGTACTACTCAGGATACATGTAGTAAGTCTAAGTACAAGGTATAACAGAGATACAAGTGTTTGATTCTAAGCTCTAATTCATCTCTGTAGGATCAGAAGGTTGACTTTAAAATATGTATTGAGTTTGGTCAATTTCTTCTGTGGGCTTGATGAATGTCATAGTTCAAGGATAGATAATTTGGAGTTCATGGCAGCTCATCATGGTCAGTTCCAGTGAATGAATCTTCAGGAATTTTCCCGACCCATTTCTCACTCTCTCTATCTCTATGTCTCTATATTTGTCTCTGTATCTCTCACTCGCTTTGTCTTTGAGACTTTCTTGAGGCTATTTGTATGTTATGAGAATATAGTTGTTTGAAGGTTGTTGATTTTACCGTTGAGAAGAAATGATTAAGCTCATAGAGCCGTTGTGAGATAACTTCTCATTTGGTAGCTTCTTTCTTAAGCAGGTTAGGTGTGCAGATGACTTGGTTCTAACACACTGTAGATAAGCTCTTAATCATGAGAGATTTTCTTTGTCTTCAGCAGGTTGATATTTCTTCTCTCTCATTTCTTGTTTCATTTGTCTTCTTCAGAGTGTAAGGAGATAAAGATCCGTTAGTCTACTCCTTTTGACCGTTGTGAGTTCTACTTTTCTTTACTTGGCTTGTTTCTTTCTTTCTTTCTTTCTTCTCTTCTCATTTCTTTACAAAGGAATTCTTTGGAAATGACAACTTTAGACTTCACTTTTGTCCTGTTGTGCTTTATGCTCTTCTTTTCACTTTGAGGTACATGCCTCTGATAGTGTGTTGCAGAGAAGATACAGAAGTAGGTGTATAGAAGCGCTGACCTTTCTCTGACATCTATTTGCTTTTCTACAGTAGGCTTCCTCTTTCATGTTAGGTTCTGAAGCTGAGCCCGAAAGCCTTTGTTTTTCTTTGCATCAATTTATCTTCACCACTTATGTTTGCTGAGACTTAAGTCTTTTAAATAACTTATTCAGATTGACTCATAAGTCTTCAGAGAATTGTATAATGTGTCTGGCTTCTTCTTCTTCTGAGATGCCACGTCATCACGTTCAGAAGGTATATGTTCAGCAGATTCATCAGTATACATATATTTCAGTAGATTGCATTTCTTCAGCTTGATTTAGCTTTTCATCTTAGGGATGCTTTCAGCGAGTTCCTTCCTTCATCGAGTTTCTTCTTCGGATGTTTGCTTCTTTCTTCTTCATTCTTCAGGAGCGTGTAGTTTATCTTCATTTCAGTTTTCCCAGATGTACTCTTTCTTTTCTTCTAGACTTTTTCTTTGGTTCAGTAGGTTGGTTAGTTTTTGGCAAGTTCCTTTCTTTAGCATATTGCCTCTTTGTTCTTCCTTCAGTATATCTTCCTTCTTTGGCTGGTTCCTTCTCTTCAAGTCTATCTTTGATTCAGAAGGTTGAGTTGCTTCTGCATGGTTTATTGTTTACTTGACTGAAATGGATCATCTGAAGTATGCTTGTATCTTTTGAATGAATGATCTGAAGTATGTTTGCATCTTCTGAATGAATGATCTGAAGTATGTTTGTCTAAGACAAGGTGATGTTCTTTTGATTGACAGACTTTCATGGGTTTTAAGCTTGTCTTTATTTCTGATTCCATAGATATACTTCTTCTTTCCACATTATTCTTCATATGGTTGGGCGCGTTCAGATAGTTGCTTCAATGCTCTTGTTGCTTTGTTCTTCTTTAGTAGATTTCTTCTTGTTCAGATTTGCTTTGTCTTTCTTCGGATTTCCTCTTCCTGTCTTTTGCTTGCTTCTTTGGCTATCTTCATCTTCTTGTCTTCAGATGGATGCTTCATCCTGTAACCTGAAACACAATGCACAGAATAATACCTTTCTCAGTAGAACCTGTTCATATATGATCTAATTTGTTAATCATTAAAACCTGAGGCTAATGAGTCTTAGATCTAATTTAAATACTTAAATTAATTGTGAGTCTCAACACAGGAGACAAGATCAAATTTTAAGAATCAAGAGGCATCTATCAAGAATTTGGAAAATCAAATTGGGCAATTGTCAAAGCAATTAGCGGAGAGAACAATTGGAAATTTTTGAGGAGATACAATTGTCAACCCAAAACAACAATGTAATGCTATTATTACAAGAAGTGGGAAGATTGTAGCTCTTCAACAATCAAATGTATAGAAAGATGCAATTAAAGAGGATGAAAAAGAAGAAAAAGTTGATGATGTAATGGAAGATTGTTCAGATGCAGAAAATAATGAAAATAAAATTGAAGAATCCTCAAATAAAGGTTCATCTACACCTTCAAAAATGGAGATAGAGACTGATCAAGATACACCAAAGAGGAAATCTAAGAAACAGTTGTTTGAAGAAGCTGTGAAGCCAAAGCCAATCTCCTCATATGCTCATGTTCCTTTCTCACAAAGGTTGCAAAAACAAGGAGAGGAAAAGAAGTTTTCTAAGTTCCTCGATGTCTTCAAAAAGCTTCAAATCAACATACCATTTGCTGAAGCATTGGAAGAGATGTCATCTTATGCAAAATTTATGAAGGAACTTCTTTCAAAGAAGAGAAAAATTAAAGAAGATGAAACTGTTGCATTAACAGAAGAATGCAGTGCAATTTTGCAACAGAAGTTACCTCAAAAACTCAAGGATCCAGGCTCAATCATCATACCTTGTACTATTGGAAATATGCAGATTGGAAAGGCACTTTGTGATTTAGGTTCAAGCATTAACCTAATGCCTTTGTCTATGATGAAGAAACTTGGGATTAAAGAAGTCAAGCCAACCATGATGTCACTACAACTTGCAGACTGATATATCAAATACCCATATGGTGTGGTTGAAGATTTATTGGTAAAAGTAGACAAATTCATCTTTCCAGCTGATTTCGTGGTTCTAGATATGGAAGAAGATGCTGCAATACCTCTCATTTTGGGCAGACCTTTTCTTGCAACAGGAAGAGCTATAATTGATGTTCAACAAGGTGAACTCATGTTGAGAGTTCAACATGAGAAGGTAATATTCAATGTCTTTAAAGCCATGAAACATCCAGCTGAAGATTCTCACTGTATGAGAGTGGATATAATTGATTCTTTGCTACCAAAATTTCTCAATGAGCATGACTTTGATTCTACCTTGGAGCATGTATTGATCACTTCTAAACAATCAAAGTCTAATGATAATGAGAAAGAAGTGAATGATTGCCTAGCACATTTGGATGCTAATTCTCCTTTGCTTATCAATGTTCCACCTAAGGAAGAGTTGAAAACAGAAAATATAGAAGAAGTGAGTCCAAAAGTGGAGTTGAAGCAATTGCCATCTCATCTCCGTTATGCCTTTTTTGGTGACAATAACACTTATCTAGTGATAATAAGCAGTGCACTAAATGAGCAAGAAGAAGAGAAGCTTTATGCATCTTGAGAGCTCACAAATCAGTTATAGGGTGGACAATTTCAGATTTCAAGGGTATAAGTCCTGCATTCTGCATGCACAAAATTCTTTTAAAAGAAAATTTCAAACCTGTTATGCAACCACAAAGAAGATTAAACCCAACTATAAAGGAGGTTGTTCGAAAAGAAGTAATCAAGCTACTGGATACCGGTATCATCTACCCAATTTCAGACAGCAAATGGGTTAGTCCAGTGCAAGTAGTACCTAAAAAGGGAGGCATGACAGTGGTTGTGAATGAAAAGAATGAGTTGATCCCTACAAGGACAGTTATGGGATGGAGGATGTGCATTGATTATCGTAGACTCAATGATTCCACCCGTAAAGATCATTTTCCACTGTCCTTTGTGGATCAAATACTAGAAAGACTAGCAGGCCATGCTTACTATTGTTTTCTTGACGGATACTCCGGCTACAATCAGATTGTAGTAGATCCTATGGACCAAGAAAAAACAGCTTTCACTTGTCCTTATGGGATCTTTGCTTATCGTCAGATGTCGTTTGGTTTGTGTAATGTGCCTGTGACATTTCAAAGGTGCATGCTAGCCATTTTTTCTAATATGGTAGAAAGATTCATTGAAATATTCATGGATGATTTTTCTATGTTTGGTTCATCTTATGATAATTGCTTGTCTAACCTCTCTTATGTTTTGAAAAGGTGCCAAGAGACCAATCTTGTATTGAATTGGGAAAAATGTCACTTTATGGTGCAAGAGGGTATTGTTCTAGGACATAGAGTCTTTTCAAAATGCATTGAGGTAGGCAAGGCAAAGATTGAAGTCATAGAAAAACTCCCTCCTCCAATAAATGTTAAGGGAGTGAGGAGTTTCCTTGGACATGTTGGGTTGTACAGAAGATTTATTAAGGATTTTGCTAAGATCTCTAAACCCATGTGTGATCTTTTAGAAAAAAATGCAGTGTTTGATTTTAATGATTCATGTTTAACTGCATTTAAAACATTGAAAGATAAGTTCATTTCTGCACCTATAATCACTACACCCGATTGGAATTTACCATTTGAATTGATGTGCGATGCTAGTGATTTTGCTATAGGTGTCGTGTTAGGACAAAGGAAAGACAAACTTTTGCATGTCATATATTATGCTAGTAAGGTTCTCAATAGTGCTCAAGTGAATTATGCAACAACTGAGAAAGAACTTTTAGCAATTGTCTTTGCCTTTGACAAATTTCGTTCATATCTGAATGGCGCTAAGGTTATAGTCTATACTGACCATTCGGCTTTGAAATATCTTTTGTCTAAACAGGAAACAAAGCCAAGATTGTTGAGATGGATTTTACTCCTACAAGAATTTGACTTGGAAATTAAGGACAGACAAGGCAAAGAGAATCAAGTTGCTGATCATTTGTCAAGGCTTGATATAGAAGGAGTAAACAATGATGGAGTGCCTATCAAAGAAGAATTTCCAGATGAAATGCTGTTTTTTGTTTCTCTCACTCCATGGTATGCAGATATGGCTAACTTCAAAGCTGCACATATCATTCCAGAAGGTTGGACATGGCAGCAGAAAAAGAAGCTTTTTCATGACAGCAAATTTTACCTTTGGGATGAGCCATTTCTTTTCAAGATTAGAGTTGATTGAATGATTAGAAGATATGTTCCTCAGGAAGAACAACAACAAATATTGTGGCATTGTCATAATTCAGACTATGGTGGCCATTTTGGTGAAAAAGAACTGCTGCAAAAGTTCTTAAGTCAGGTTTCTTCTGGCCCACTCTTTTAAGGATTCCAAGGAATATGTAGAGAGATGTGATCAATGTCAGAGGAGTGGTAACATTTCTAAAAGATTTGAATTGCCTCTTAGTAATATTTTGGAAGTAGAACTTTTTGATGTGTGGGGTATTGACTTTATGGGACCATTCCCATCATCCTAATCTAATGAATACATATTAGTGGCAGTAGATTATGTTTCTAAGTGGATGGGAGCCACTCCAACAAGAACCAATGATGCCAAAGTTGTCATTGCATTTATCAAGAAACACATCTTCTCAAGATTTGGTGTACCAAGAGTTCTCACCAGTGATGAGGCTTTCATTTTTGCAACAAACAACTTGAAAGTGTGTTAAGTAAATACAATGTCAAGCATAAAGTGGCCACACCATACCATCCACAAACTAGTGGCCAGGTGGAAGTTTCAAACAGAGAATTGAAGAGAATCCTAGAGAAAGTTGTCAGTAGTTCAAGAAAAGATTGGGCAAAGAAAATGGATGATACACTTTGGGCTTATAGAACAGCTTTTAAAACACTTATTGGTATGTCTCCATATCAATTAGTGTTTGGAAAGGCTTGTCACTTACCTTTAGAGTTGGAACATAAAGCTTATTGGGCAACAAATATTCTGAATTTTGATTTCAAAGAAGCTGGTAAAAAAATAATCTTGCAATTACATGAACTAGAAGAATTTCGTCAGTTTGCTTATAAAAATGCTACCATTTATAAGCAAAGGACCAAGACTTTTCATGATAAAAAAATTCTACAGAGAAGATTTTATCCAGGACAACAAGTACTTTTGTTTAATTCTAAACTGAAATTCTTTCCTGAAAAATTGAAATCTAGATGGTCTGGTCCCTTTATTGTGAAAGAAGTGTCACCTTTTGGTGTGACACCCTTCTACCCCATACTCTTATATGCTTAATAAATTGAATGTAGAAAAGAGTTTGTCCCACGATGGGTAAAAAGGTTCACAAACGCTCTTACTTAAAATCTCATGAGTTCGAAAACAACTTTATTACATGAAAGTAAACTTCAAATATAATCTAACAATTATGCAGCGGAATCTCCAAAGAAATAAAAACAACTAAACAACCTACTTGTCGTACAAGGCATCAAAAATAGTTCATAAGATGCTCATAACAAGAAACATAATAAAAAACTCCCAAGTACACCCTGATGTCACATCTATCAGAGCACATCCCTTTAATCATGTTTGACACCAAATGTGTCATCACCATCACCTGAAACAACAACAGTAACGGTGAGGAAAAGAGCTCTAACTCATATATACATATATGAGGCTACCCTGTCCTCACCCACAATATCATCATATAACATACCAAGCACCAAAACATCAGATAAACCACCCGATCACAATTACCCAACACTCAGTATATAACTATTTATCTACATCAACATATAAGTCTCATACTATCATTCACCCAATATAACACGTAAATACATCCATCATATATTCATCAAGCTCACCATCATCATAGTGTCATTCATATATCATCATACTCATTATCATCATAACATCATTCATCTATCATCATACTCATTATCATCATAACATCAATCATCTATCATCATACTCATTATCATCATAACATCAATCATCTATCATCATACTCATCATCATCAAAACATCATTCATCTATCATTATACTCATCATAGGGTAATCACCACAGAGGCCGACAAGCTTCACACACAACACTATCGTTATTCACCACAGAGGCCGGTAGGCTTCACACACAATGCTACCATAAATCACCACAAAGGCCGGTAGGCTTCACACACAATGCTACCGTTAATCGCCATAGAGGCAGGTAAGCTCCACACACAACGATACCGTTAATCGCCATAGAGGCCGGTAAGCTCCACACACAACGCTACCGTTAATCGCCACAGAGGCCGGTAGTGCTGCCCAACGCCCCTCTCTTGGGCCCGCACAAACCAGATCTCATCACCTATGCTCAAGGCATCTCTCCTAAGTAGTACCCCCCCTCTATGGGTCCGCACAACTTAGGTAACATCATCATCATACATCAATACACTCATAATTAAACATCATCTTTTTAATCAAGTGACATACACTATCATCATCAACGTCATCATCATACATCATTAACATCATCATCATCAAGTGACATACACTATCATCATCAACATCATCATCATACATCATTATCAAGTGACATACACTATCATCATCAACATCATCATCATACATCATTAACATCATCATCATCAAGTGACATACACTATCATCATCAACATCATTATCATAAAGTGACATACACTATCATCATCAACATCATTATCATAAAGTGACATACACTATCATCATTAACATCATCATTATACATCATTAACATCATCATCATCAAGTGACATACACTATCATCATCAACATCATTATCATAAAGTGACATACACTATCATCATCAACATCATCATCATAATAAGGTGATATACACCGACATCATTATCATCATCACACTCATCATCAATACCACTAGGCATTCTGCCCAATTTCATCTTTTAAAAATAAACAATCTGCGAGCTGCGCTCCACCCGCGCTCAGCCCAGGTGCAGACTGCAAACTGCGCTCCACCCGCGCTCAGCCCAGGTGCAGCGCAGGTTCCACGATATCACGCTCCAGTACGCGCTCAGCGCTACTGAAGCGTATGTGTCGCTGATAGCGACTATTCGTACGTTCTTAATCCATTTTTTTTCAATAAACACCATTCATAATCATAATCATTCATCAAACTCATCACAATCATCAATCTTTAATAGTTTTACATGGATTTCCCATCAAAACCCCAATTCATCAAACCCTTATTTAACCCTTTTCACTATTCTCATTATTATCATTCAAACCACTCAAGATTCATCAATATACATCCAATCAATCATAATTCAACCGATTCTATCATTCATTCTTAATTATACATTCATCCATACGAATTTAGAGCCTTTAAAGGGACTTATGGTTGCCCTCTCTACCCAAACACCCCTACAGGCACATACAAGGAACACCCTTTCCCCCTCGTTACCTTGTAGTAGAGATCGAACAACAAAGAAGACTCTTTCTTGGTTCTTGATGATTACTCCTCAGCAACCTCCTCTTGAGATTTGGTTTCTCCCCTCCTTGGCCTTTCGTTCTCTGACGATTATACGAATAAGGATTAGGGTGAACTGAGAACCCCTCCTTAAATACATACTTAATTGGGCTAGGCCCACTCTCAACCCACTTATTATATTTATTATTCTTATTATTTATTTATTATCTCTTATTAAATAACCCTCCTCAATAAATATTCTAATTCTATTATTATTAATATTTATTAAATAACTCTTACTCATTAAATGGTTTAATTAATATTAATATTATTTATTTATTTCTCCTACTCTTATAAATTTTATTTTATTTAATAAAATTTGGGATGTTACATTTGGAGCTATTGAAGTTCAAGATCCTCCATCTGGAAGGACATTTAAAGTGAATGGTCAAAGGCTCAAAATATATCTTGGAGGTGAATTTGAAAAAGGGAAGTCAATTGTCACTTTGAATAATCCTCCATGATTTGTACATTAATGAAAAAACCAGTAGTGTTAGTAATATTTTTTTTTCCTTTGATTTTATGTGAACATGTTAGGAATTTAGTGTAGTTCATAGGTTTTGGTTTGTTAGGAATAATTCAATTTTAGAAAATTAAGAGTATTGTGATAGTTTGCTACTTGTATGATTGTCATTACATGACTAACAAGTGACATTGTATTGCAGGAAATTGAAAAATAGCAGTTGGAGATCTTGAATTGATTCTGCCAAAATCGTGTCTTCACAATCTACACTCATGTGGGGACACGATAAGTGAAAAGCAAATTTTTGAAAAAGTCTGATGCTCAAGTTAGCCTCTGCCAGAATCGTGTCTTCACAAGCCTTAATTCATGTGGGGACACGATAATGGAAAAAAAATGAAGGAACTCGTGACAGTAGGTGCTCTTTGCCTGATTTTGGTGAGGACATTCCTGATCTATGTGGGGGCACGATTTCTTCATCCATTTCAACAGCCATCACCTCCCATATATATAAAAAAATAAAAAAAATTATATATACATATATTTCTATTTTTCTTTTATTTCAGTTTTCTTTTCTTCGTGTATATATATATATATATATAAATATAAAATAATAAATAAAAAAATTAAAAAAAAGTATAAAAATAAAAAAATATATGAAAATAAAAATTTAGTTTTCTTTTTCGTTGTTGTGTGGTTTAAAAAAAATTAATTTTCTTAAAATTTTCCCTGTTACTTTTTCTTTTCCTTCTATACGCTACCCCCACTCCCTGATTCACCATCCCTTCACTCTTCATCTTCACTTTTTCATTTCAAACCTCATTGTCCTTTTCGTTGTCGTTTTTCTGTTTCGTTTATTCCGTTCCCTTCTTCCTCTTTGCGTGCCCGCATTCAACAATCAAGATTGCAGAAACATTATCAAGTGCCATTCCCTGCGCGTATTTCACATTGTCCAGTGAATAAACCCTCTTCCAGCTTATTTTCTCGTATCGTTCCTTTTCGCAAAGTGAACAGTACTTCTCTGTTTACGTATTGCGCGCAAACCCTTCCTTTCATCATCTCTTCCCGTAAGTTTTTCTTCTGCGCATAGTGAACCCATTTTTTTCGTTTTCATCCATATTCAAACCCAGAAAAACTACACATTGTGCCTGTTCGCAATTCTGACCCCTCCGTTCCTACTCTTTGCTCGCGATTTGGGTGGTAGCTATCAGGAGCGAGATTTTTATTATGTCCACAGTAATAGGGCTTCACAGGTATATTCATTCTTCCTTTTCTTTTTCATTTTAGTAAATAAAAGAGTGATTGGCTGATTGAATACTTAGTCTACACTGTGAGAATAGCTGGAAATGTGCAATTTTGTTGATTCTATCTGCACTGTGAAATATTGTTTTTGGAATAAAAATTGAGTGCTGATTTTGCTTTCAATGCTTGGACTGTGCTTGATAAAATACTCATGAAAATTTTGTTCTTCCTAGCATTGTTGGTAAATTTGTTCTGCAATTGTTTGTTCCCTCTGTGAGAGCATTATTCCAAATTTTGACCAGAGAAATTGTTCACATTCTGTGGTTCACACACACAATATCCCACTGTTTGGCACTTGCTTTTCATGTAGCTTCTTTGTTGTACATATTCTGAAACTGTAGATTGTTTAGTAGTTTAGTTTAGTGTTTTGTTTTAGGTTGTAGTTTTGTTAAATTTTTGTACAGTGATTTGTTTCTTTTCTTTGTTTGCTGAACTAGACTTAATCTTGTAATTGTACAAATTGTATAGTTGCTGGCTCCTCATTTCTTTGTTTTACAGGTATAATGGCTCCTAGAAAAAACACAAATAAAAAAGCAAAGAGTCCCAAGGCTTCAACTGAGAAAAATAAAAGGGTCCAATTCAGAAAAAGAAACCAAGCACATGTTTTAAAAAGAAAGCTGCAGCAAGGAGAGTTGACAACTGAAAGGCCATTGTTTTGGTTGATCAAGCACCATCTCAGGCTCCCAAAACTCAAAGAGCTTCTACATCCAAGAAGACCTCTGCTTCTGCTTCTAAAAAAAGCGCTCCTTCTCCCAAAGCTGGCTCTAGCACAGTTGCTTCCCATGGAGCCAGATTTCGTTCACCTATACATGTTTAACATTACTATTCAGATGTGAGACATAGAAGTATTGTCCCGGACAGAAACATAATGCTAAAGGAGGGTGAGTATTCTGAGATTCAGTCTGAAATTGCTAGAAGAGGTTGGGGATTTTTCTACCAAATTGCTAGCCAAGGTAGACAAGCCCTGACGCATGAGTTTTATACAAACGGATGGAAGGTTAAAGGGGAAGACTGGCCGCAATTTACTACTTATGTGCGAGGCAAAGAGGTGCACTTTGTTGCTGATCATATCAATAAGATTTTATGTTTCCCTTATGCTCCCATCCATTCTCTTCACTCCTTTGAAGACTTTTATGCTCGGAGGCCTAATTTTAATGAGATGATCCAGATTTTGTGTTGTCCTGGGGCTGCTTGGCTACCATTTTATCAACCCAAACCTAAGGCAATAAAGATGGGAGACTTGCTCCCTATTCCAAGGGCTTGGGGAGCTTTTATCACTGCATCCATTCTCCCGGTCCTTCATGACACCATTCTTTTGTTAGATCGAACTAAGCTTTTGTTTGCATTATAAAGAGGATGCATATAGATGTGGGGGCTGTTATTTCTAAAGAGATAGAGCACATCATGCTCACTAAAAAGAAATCTCTTGCATATTCTTCTCTTATTACTTTGCTTTGTCTAGATGCAGGGATCTCTTTAGAAGATGATGATGTACCAGTTCATGCTGCCAAACCCATTTCTGCTAAAAGAATTGTTGAATATGAGTTTGCATCCACTAAGAAGCAATCTCATGCTTCACCCTCTGCTCAACCCACCCAGCCACAGCAACGCAGTCAAGCTGAAACCTTGCAATTCATTATAGAGCGTCAAAATGCTTTAGCTGATAGACAAGAAGTGATACCTCATAATATTGAGACACTGAAGAGTGGGCAGTTAACATTGATAACGATGCTTCTGGATTTACCTGCACGCATTCACAATGAGGATTCTTCAGTAAATTCTGACAATCTCAATTATAAAGATTTGTTAGGTCGTCTCAATGACTTAACTGCATTTCCAACTGAAAACTCTCACGGAGCACAGGGGAATGATGATGATGATGATGAAGCTGATGCGTAGTTTTCTTTTATTTTTTTGGGAACTTTTCTGTTTAGGCATTCTGTTTGAGACCATTTCAACTCTAGTTTGGGAATTATTGTAATTGAACCTTACTTTTTAGGACTACTTCTTTGGATTTTTTTTTTGTGATAACTCATATTTGAATTATTGCCTTGCTTATCATGCTTATGACATCCTCCTGCTAGTTATTAGAGCATTCACACAAACAGCCATGGTAATTGTGCCACTTGGCCACCAACAATTCAAGGATGTTTCTTAACATTTCTCCTTGATTGTTCACACTTACTGCTTGTGTAGAATTAATTTTTTTTCTTTCGTTTTCTTTTTGTTTGTTGTCAAAAAAAAAAGGAAAAAAAAAGGAAAAGAAAAAAATGAAAAAAATGTTAATCCAATTCTTTGACAATTTCTTAAGTAATCATGGGTCATTCAATTGCCTTTACTGCACATCTTGATTAATTGGAAATTCTTGATATTTGCTTGATAATTTATGTGGGAGTAGATCATTGAATTAGTTGGATTGTAGTCACAACATTACCATGTGAGGATTTTGGGCCATACACTCTAATTGATTCTTTGTTGTGTGTTTGGCTACTCCTTGAGATTTCATTCTAGTACTTGACCTTGTTCTTAATTGAAATTGTTTCCCATTTGCATCCACATGCATGATTGAGTCATTCTTTTGTTAACTATTGGGCTAAATAAACCACCCTGAGAAAAATATTTCCCTTTGCTTAGCCCCTTTGAGCCTTTTTCCCATTTCTTCTTTCTAAGCTCATTACAAGCCTTAAGTGATAAAACCATTAATGTCCTTCCTCTTTAGGATTAAAGGATATATGACACATTCAAGGATGAGTTTTTAAAATTAAGTCTGGGGTTACTTTTTATTTTTGCTTGAGGGCAAGCAATTACCTTAAGTTTGGGTGGGAAAGCAAATTTGCTTTATTTCAAAAAAAAAAACTGCGCTGCAAAAAAAAAAGAGAAGAAAGAAGTAAAAAAAAGCAAGTACATTGATATAAAAAACAGAGTTACAGTAAAAAAATTGATGAAAAGAAAAAGAAAAAAAAGTACAGAAAAAAATAATAAAATAAAAAGGGGCAGTAAAATGAAATCAAGGAAGGATGAGTTAACTTCATACTTAACTCTTGAGCTCATCACATATATCCGTTAATTCTTTTGGGGTTAATTAGATCCAAAATGTTCCTACCTTGTCCCAAGCCTCATTACAACCCAAATAAAAGTCCTTATGATTTGTGGTTGCACTTGTGTTACAATGGAAGTTTTAGAACACTGTCAAGCCCATGGTAATGAATCTTGAGTGGGTAGCAATTATGAGAGAAAACAATACCCTTAAACACTAAGAGTGATGAGGGAAATACTACCTTGTGAGGGTTGTGAATGCAATTCAAACTTTTCTTAGTGAAACTTTTGCACATTTTATCTTGCATTGTTTCAAGTTGGACTGAGATATCATGATGCTAGGTACTGCACTTGTTTGATTTGTGACAGCACTTATGGTAATTTTTTGAAGAATGAATTAGAATTGAATGATTAGTTGTGGAGAATTTGGATGTTCACTTGTGGATTTCAGCCCTTATTTTGTCTAGAAATATTCTTGATTGAGATTTAATTGTTTGCTTGGGGACGAGCAAAATTCTAAGTTTGGGGTTGTGATAAATCCACTTTAGTAGTAGATTTATAGATTAATTTTAGGTAGTTTTTAGTTGTTTAGTTTGATAATTTTGTAAAATTGTAGCTAAAATTGTACATAATTGAGTTTGTTTGTGTTTTAGGTGATTGTAGTAAATAATAGTATTTTTTTCATTGAATTGTTGTTTTTCAGGAATTATCTGGAAATAAGAAAGGAAGTGTTTAAAGAGAAGCAATTGTGAAGCTTGTGGAAGGGTCAAACAGTAAAAGTTGAGGCAAAGGAGATGCAAATGAGGAAATTTATTCTCTTCCAGAATCGTGTGGGAACAGGCCATATGCGTGTGAGGACACGAAACTGGCAGAAGCTACTGGAGCTAAAAGGAACTCTATGCAATGATCATGTAGGAACATGTCACACACGTGTGAGGACACGAGGGAGGAAGAAATTAATTGTCATTTCTGTATGGTGTGTGTGAGGACACAGAGTTATTGCGTTCCCACACGCACCTGACAACAACCATATAAATACAGTTTTTCAGATTTTTAGTTAGACAGTTACTCATTTTTTCAGTTTCCCTCTTCTTCCACTCGAATTTTCTCTCTTTTTCTCTTCTCTCTCTCTTAAGATTCAACTCAAAGGTGGAGCCTAAGGTTCATCTCCATGGAATTCGTCCTTGAGTTTGCATCTTCCTCATCTTTTCTCTTCTCTTTTGTAATGGATTTCTAAATTTCTTAGGTTAGGTGTTGATGGATCTTGATTTGAACTTTGTGTAAGTGGTATGTTCATTCAATTCAATTTTCGTTTTCAATTCAATTGTTTCCTTCTACTCTTAAAGCTTCAATTGAATTGGCCACTCAATTGCATGAATCAAAAGCTTCTCTCACAATTGGAAAATTGGGGAAAAGCTTGGATCTAAAGCAAGCAACATAAAAGATTGATTGCCTAGGAATAGGAATCGTTTTTTATGTGATCTTTAGCAATTCTTGAAGTTAATGCATGTAACTATTAGGTTCACCTAAGGAATTAGGGATTCTTAGTAATGACATAGGGTCAATTTACCAGGGAATTAGATTTTGGCTAAATCAGTGAATTGGATCATTGAAATCATTTACCATAATTGGATTGAATGTTATGAACACTTGCATGAAGTTAGGATTGGGTGAAATCAACCCTAACCATTTGTTAAAATTCGTATTCTAAATTTGCTGAATTCTTATTAATTGTTCAACCACATAATTCAATTTTCTGGTTTAGTTTTCTGGTTATAATTTTCTGCATAGTTTAGAATTCCTCATTCACACTCATAATTGTCTTTTCAACTAGATAAATCTTCTGTTTATTGGTATTTGATTCATCAATCTCTGTGGGACGATACTCTTACTTTCATTATATTACTTGTTACGAATCGATGCACTTGCCGAGTGAGCATCAAGGTGTTAGGCTGGCTTACAGTGCGGCGCGGCGTGAGGGCGCCAGGACTGGATTACGGCGGGGAGAACTTATCTGTTGCGAGACAACGATACTGAAGATTGAAGAGGAGAGGGAGCGGGAGCTTTTCTGAATACTGGAGAAGAAGAGAGGAAAAAAGGGGCAGAGGCATCCAGGCGCAAGGGCGAGCTTTAATTTTTTGTTTTCTTTTCTCTTAAGGCTGATAGCTTGATACTGAAGAGTTCCCTAATACTGAAGAGGGAATTAAGTTTGTTTCCTTTTTTTTCGTTCAACCCAATAAAAACATTGATATTATTTTTTTAACCAAACACATAAATAAATTTAAATATTTAAATTATATTTTTTTATCAGCCCGTATACTTCTTCAAACCGTTTTAAAACAGGATAGTAAGGGACGGGTTATGCGGGCCAATGGGTTAAGAGTACGTACCCAACCTAGCGCTATAAATTTGATGGGTTAGGACGGGTTGGCCCAATGGGCCAAGCCCATTTTGCCATTCCTACTATTGCTTACCGTGAGAAAACATCAAGATTTAGGTGGCTTGTACTGTACCCCAGCACCCTTTCCTTTCTGACCTTCTGTAATCCGCAGCCAGTTGTGGTGATCAGTTACACACTCGTATATTATTTATTTTCAACAATTGGTGTGATTTTATCGAAATCAATTGTTGCAAATTGTAAATCAAAAGTCCATGAAATCATTGAGCGGATGAATTTTGCCATATCGAATACTCCCTCTGGACTTGAATATAAACAAAACAACACTCACATATAATGGACTAAAATATAAGCAAATCTTAATTAATTTTACCCTATTCAATGAGATAAACCCAAAATACCCTTTATTTAATTCATATTTTACTTTCTAACCACTCTATTTAATGAATAATGTGCCAACAGAAAAAGAGTATGTCCACTTGAAATAATTTTAAATAAAATTGAATGTAGGGTAATTTAGGTAATGCAAGTACTTTTTACATGGTATCAAGATAATTTAATGAGTTTAACTAATTTTCTTAATATGTATGAATTTAGTTTTTTTTACTTACATTCAAGTCCGGAGTAGTATTATTGAATATTGACCATCGATTAAAATAGAGAGAGATAGAAAGACATAAATGATATATAATATGTTATGATAAATTGTGGCATTTGCAAGCTGCAGTGCAGAGGCTGCGGCATGCAAGCTAGGATGGCGTCTCTGTTGTCCAAATTAGGGGTGGGCATGGACCCGAAACCCGCCCCACAATCGATGGACCCGCTATTAAAAAACTACCTTTGGACAGATTCGGACGGTATACGATTTTCGCGGGTCTGTTTTTTCGGCCCTATACGGATTTGCACGGTCGGGCGCGAGTGACTTGAACTCGTTGGTGCCCGCACCTGACCGAATAGCTATATATGTATATTTTTAATTTTTGTTTTAATTTAAACTAGACAACACAATGGCCTCAGTAGGCCCAAACACATACTCAGCAGGCCCATAACCCATTTTCATTTCACCCTAAAACTCTCCCACAAGTCCCAACCACATACTTTTTCACTCTCTGAATATCAAACTGCAAAATCCTTGCCATGAGTATCGCGGCGACTCTCTTCTCTCATGGTCGACCTTCTCACACCTCCATCATCCTTGTCGTTCTTCTTCTACCAGGTGGTTTTTGGTGTTGCTCTGCATCACATTTTGCGTAGGATGCGTTGTGCTGAGGGGACAAAATCGCGAACAAAGTCGGTGAGAGGGAGACAGTGATGGCGAGGAGGAGACGGTGATGGAGAGGAGGGGGCAGATTCAGAAAGCTCCTTCCTTTATGCCTGTAGGTGACCTTTTCTGTTCACCGCTTCACCTACAGGACTATTGCATAGCATTGATACAGAAAGTTGCCTCCTTTCTTCACTTTTGGTTGGTTTGTTGCTTAGATCTGAAACAACATGGGTCACAACCTCCAAATCTATGTTGTTCCTTTCTTCTTTTGGTGGCTGTTCCTTCTTTCCTCTATCTTTGATTTTTTTTTTCTATTTTTGTATATGGCAGTTGCAACGTAGAGGAGGTTGCGTTTGTCACGGTGGTTAGGAGGCTACGACCGTCACACTGGTGAGAGGTGGTCACGGTGGTCATTGCGCTGAGGTCCCTCATGACGGCTAGGGTTTCTGGAGTGTTCTGATGTATATGTATTTTGTGTTAATTTGATTAATCTAAATTTTGTTTAGGTTTGATTAATGTAATTTTTGTTTAATTTTATTTAATCTGTTATAGTTTAATATAATTTTTTGTTCTTATCAGAAACATGGTTCTTGATGAATTTAATTTATTTTATAATTTGTTTAAAAATAGTTTTTTGCAAATAAAATGGCCCAAGGCTGATTATAGGCCCATTTGTACATTAACAACTTAAAAAAATCCCAAAACTGAAAGAAAGTTTAAATGAAAAAAAAACCAAAGTTTTTTTTTATCAAACCCATTGTTGGTCAAATAACCGTACCTACCCGTCCGCTCTGACCCGTGACCTGATGAACCCGTGACCCGTCAAAACCGAAGCCCATTCCTATCGTTATTGGGATATAAATTATTGATTTCAGTTTTGGTTGGATTTTGCTTTTTGGGCCCAAATCCGACCGTAACCGACCGCTGCTGATGAGTGAAAAATATATAATAATTTACTGTATAGTTACTGCACTCATCAAGGGTAAAATAGTAAATTATTCCCCAAAAATACCTCTTTTTAGTAATAAATGTATAATTTGTGAATATTTGATTTGAATTTGAATATGATGCTATTTTAATAGAAAATCTGTTGATTTTGCAGATTTATGGGATAGATTTGAATGGGCAAAGAAGATGGCAATAATTGAGGAAAGGATTGATAAGGACCAAAGATTAGGTTGTTTTCATATAGAAACATGGCACTTATGGGTTAATTGCATTAATTCTTTAGTTGATTTCCTCCAAATTCTAGAACTTTTAAGTTAAGCAGTAATATCAGAGTGTTGGTTTAATTGAAACCTTTTAATCCCAATTTTTGGTGTTTAATTGCAGGAAAAGTTGAAGAGGATTAACCAGGAGCAGAGGAATTGGAGTAGCAAGGAAAAAAGGAGGAATTTAAGTGCTGAAAATTCGCTTGAGCGAGTTCCAATTCGCTCAAGCAAATTTGGACCAGAGAAGGGGTTTTTGAGGTGCTTAATTCGCTCAAGCGAATTTCATTCACTTGAGCAAATGGACTTTGCTTCACCATGAAGGATTCCATTTGCTTGAGCTAAAAATTTTGGCTCAAGCGAATATTCACTAATGCAGCAGCACAAAACAAGTTTCAGAAGCAGTTATCAAGAGTTTTTTCGAATTTTCCGAAAATAGAACGAAGAACGCAAGGAAAAACGAAAGTTGCGGAAGCTTGATATTTTGTTTTGTGAATACCCAATTTTATCCGGACTAAAATTAGCTTTGTTTTAATTTGAATTTTTGTTGAATTTGATTTATAAATAAAATCTCAAAAAAAAATTCAAAAAAAATGTATAAATCTGAAAATAGTTTTAAAACTCAAAAATAAGTAGTCTAGAAATTCAAAAATAAATTTGATATTTAGAAAAGAAAAATCTGAAAAAAATCAAATAAAATATAAAAAATAAATTTTTTCAATTCAGAAACTAAAAAATAATAAAATAAAAATTCAAAAAATAATAATAAGTTTAAAAATAATTTTAAAATTCAAATTGAAATCAGGAAAATCTGAGAAAGATAAGGAAAAGAAAAAAAAACGTATACTTTGACCAGGTAGTTACTAAGTGGGATAGAAATAAGGTTGTTGTAAAAGTGGAGCAAAAGGAGGAGAAGTGGAGAGTGATTTTCTGATATAGTGGATGAGGTAGTTACCTTTCAGCTAGGTATAAAAAGGATCAGACTACACTATCACAAGGGGGATGGTTACTCACTAAAGAAAAGAGATACACGGATACTCACTGGAAAGAGGAGAAGTAGTAACAGAGAAAAAGAAAAACAAAAGGGGAAACCAGAGTTCTCAAACGGAGGGATTACCCAGGAAGGTAGAGTTCATCAAGAAAAGGCAATTCCCAGGCAAGAGAAGAGGTTGAAGAAGACGCAACAAGTAGCGGGCATAAGCAGTTAAAGTAGAACACATAGCACGCAGTGAAGAATTCAAATCTTGAGGTTCTTTGTCACATTCTTTACCTCTGTTATGTTAATCACAATGTTGTTCTTTTATACTGATTCTGTATGATTGATTCATTAGTTTAGTTCATGATGAGAAGAGTTGAAAATGGTATAGTCACATTCAATCATATACAGAAATCCAATAAACCCAATGTGTAAACAAAATGATATAATTAAAAACCCAAGTCCAGTTTAATTTACAGTCCAAAGCAGAATAGAAGAAAAATAATTTATGATTAAATCTGAAAAAAAGAGAGTACTGTTACTGTAAGCAATAGTAGAAACAGAGTAAAAAAATACACCCCTGTTCGTGTGAGACCTCAGTCCCTCTAATCCACCGTTCAGTCACCAGCAAGGAGGCAGCACCACCGCGTCGTTTTCTCTCCGCCAGCCACCATTTTTTTCCCCTCTTCTTTCTTTCCCTTTCTCTCTTCTTTCTCCCTTTTCTAAACCCTAATCTAATTTACAAAAGAAAAAAGAGTGTCGTGTGTGTGTGTTTTGAAAAAAGGGGCGTGAAGGTTTCTGTAAGAAACCTGATCCCTTTCATTTTTTTAAAAAAAATAATAAAATAAAAATATAAAAAAATATAAATATAATAAGTTTTGTTGAAAATGGTTTTAAGTTGTGTATTTAGCATGTATTTTAAATCTTTGACTATTATGTGATTGAGTTTTATGTTAATTGTTCGTTGTAAATATTAACACTATTTTATATATGTTTGTCAATTATATTTCTTTGTGAATAAATATTAATTCAAATGTTTTAATAAATTTTGGAGTATTTTATTTTAATTTATGCAACGACTAGATGAGTTAATTGAGTAGTGGATACTGACTTTAACTTTATCTAGATCGTAAAGGTTTATTGAGCAAACCAAGTGTTTGACTTGAGCCCCGTGCAAAAAAATAGATTAAAATAAAATATTCATTTTCAAAATTAAAATATTCTTTTCAAAAAAAAAAAAACAAAAATTTCTTTTCAAATATTCCTTTTTAAAATTAAAAAATTCTTTAAAAAAAACAACAAAAATTTCTTTTCAAAAAATAGAATATTCAGATGCTTTAATAAATTTCGGAGTATTTTATTTTAATCTATGCAATGACTAAATGGGTTAATTGAGCAGTGGATACTGACTTTAACTTTATTTAGATCATAAGGGTTTTATTGAGCAAACCAAGTGTTTGACTTGAACCCCGTGCAAAAATAGGTTATAATAAAATATTTCTTTCCAAAATTAAAAATTTCTTTTTAAAATAAAATATTTCTTTTCAAATAAAAAATTCTTTTCAAAAATATAAAAAAACAAAAAATTATTTTCAAAATAAAATATTCCTTTTCAAAATTAAAACAAAAAAAAAAAATCATTTTCATATCTTAAAAATTCTTTTCAAATTATAAAAAATATACGAAAAATAAATTTTCGCAATGACTAATAATATTAATTGAGCAGTGGATGCTAACTTTAATATTATTAAGATCGTAAGGGTTTATTAAGCAAACTAAGTGTTTGATTTGAACCCCGTGCAAATAAAATTCTTTTTCCAAAAATTAATTATTTCAAAAATAACAAAAAAACAAGTGAAAAAAAAATTTCAATCTTCTCTTTCAAATAAAAATCAATCTTTCAAAAAAAAAAAATCAAATCCAAATCAATCAAACCTTTTTCAGAACTACGTGGCTTTGATTTCCCCATTGCAGCTGGGGATACGTAGGAGAGGGAACCGGCCCCGTCAAGCCCAAATAAATATTTTTTTCTAAATTTTCCCTTAAAAAAATAATAATATAAATAAATTCGTGAATAAAAACAAAAAGATTTTTTTTAAGGGGTAAAATAAATATTTTTTCAAAAGTTAACAAATTTGCACAATTAATTAGAGGTAACTGTCTTAGGACGGATGTCGTAGGGTGCTAATACCTTCCCTACACATAACTGACTCCCGAATCCAAATCTGGTTTCAAAGACCATTTTTTTAAGGGTTTTTTTCCGATATTTTCCCTCAAAATAAATATTGGTGGCGACTCCATTGAAAACCATTTTTCGTCGTCCCGTCGTGACCCTGGTTCTGACATGTTTTCTCCTTCATCTTTATTGGTTGTTAAAGCTACTATGAGTAGCTAATCTCCTCTTCTGGGATTGAATGTAAATCGACTCGAACTCAGATGTATTCTGGTTATATTTTTATATAGTAAACTTGTTTCTATCGATATTGTTATTTTCGTTCTACTTATATTTTCTTGATTCTATCTGATCAATAGATTCTAGATTTAGATTTTTAGATTTAACTGGAAAGTATTTCTGAAAATCCGATCTGAACGAAAATAGTCGATATATTGTTATACTAGGAATAAATTTCAATATATCGAATGCTTTTAACACTTGAACTTACTGCTGGATGATCTATTGAATATATGAGGAATCAATATTCAAGGGATTAATCTTATGAATTTTATATTTGAGGAATCAATATAAATGAGCATTGTGTATGCATCAATATCGGTAGTTACGAATACTATATATTGATATACAACTAGAATACAGACGAGGGAGATAGATGAAATTCATTCCCTGTTTCTCTTACTGATATCTCAAATCAATCTTATACTCTTTTCTACTGTTTGATAGAATTTTACTTTAATTACATATATCAATCATGAAACAAATTACTCTCCTTTTGTATATATTTACTTTTTGAATTTAGCTATAACTTTAACTGACCTACTCCTCGAGGGATCGACACTCGTACTTCAATTCATTATACTACAGTTGACTATAGGTACGCTTGCCTAGGAGTTAACAAGTATTTTTGGCACCGTTGTCGGGGAGGCGGTGTCATTTTAAAGTTTTAGCTAGTTCATTAAGTACTGTGAATATTTTTAGTGTAGATAGTTCTAATTTCACTCTCATCTTATGCTAATCCTTGCTTGAGTTGTCTTGATTTATGTTCTTAAGAGGTCAGGTACCTAAAGATCAATTGGAATTTGACCCTGAAATTGTGAAGATGGCTCGAAAGAACAGGGGTAAGAACAAAAAGAAAAAGCAGGGACAAAACATAGGTGAATCTTCCAACACTCCCAACACACCAATTCCAACAGAGCAAAGAATTGAAAACATGGCTGGTGAAAGACAAAATCCACCAAGGAGGACTTTGGGAGACTATGCCATGCAACAGGGTCCCAGACATTTTTAAAACATAGCAATACCAACTGCTACAAAAACATTGGAAATGAAGCCAACATTCCTTAGCTTGATCAGTGCCCATCAATTTACTGGAATGGATCATGAGGATCCATACACTCACCTTTCCACTTTTTATGAATTGATAGGGACAATGGGATTTGAGGAAGAGGATTTAGAAAATGTGTACTTACATTTATTTCCTTTCTCATTGGCAGGAAAAGCTAAGGAATGGGTCAAGTCACATCCAAACCAGAGTTTGACCAGCTGGAGTGTAATAGAGGAAAAGTTCTTAAACAGATTCTTTCCACCTTCCCGCTACAATCAAGGCTAAGTCAAATATTTCAAAATTCAGGCAGCGGCCAGATGAGCCATTCTGTGAAGCATGGGAAAGATTTAAATCTTTACTGAGGAGATGCCCAAATCATGGATTTGAAGACATAGCCCAGCTGAATATTTTCTGTAATGGCCTCCGACCTGACACTAAAATGATATTGGATGCAGCAGCAGGGGGAACTATGATGTCTGTTGATGCAGAGCAGGCTACAAGAATAATTGAAGCATTAGCATCTACAGACCAGCAGGCTCAACATGGTAGGCACAATGTTCAAAGGAAGGGAATGCTTGATCTGAACACTACTGATGCTATTCTGGCTCAGAACAAAATATTGACTCAGCAGATTGAGGCACTTACTAAACAGATGTCTAAACTACCTCAACAATTGCATGTTGTACAGTCCAATCCTGGTCAATCACAACAGCAGCAGATGATATGTGATTTCTGTGGAGGTGACCATCCAAATGGTCACTGTTCTTATCAAGGCAATCAACAGGAAGAACAGATTAATTATATGGCTAATCAAGGGAGACTAAGTAATTTCTCTACCAATGCTAATAATTATGCTAACAATTTTTCGCAGGGGTGGAGAAACAATCAGAATCAGAACTTTGGATTGAGACAGGAAGTTGGGCCATCTAATAGACAACCTCCTTATCAACAACAACAACAACATTATCCTTCTGTACATGAAAGAACATCAAAATTGGAGGATACACTTGAAAAATTCATGCAGATTTCCATATCAAATCAGAAGAATATTGAAGCTTCAATCAGAAATCTAGAAACACAGGTTGGACAGTTGGCTAAACAATTATCAGAGCAACAATTAGGGCGGTTTTCAGCCAACACTCAGACTAATCCCAAAGAACATTGCAAATCAATCACTACAGGGAGTGGTTAAGTTGTAGGTAGAGGGATTGGTGACAACCTAGTTGTGGAGGAGGAAGTTTTGGAGGAAAAAGAAAAAGAGGAAAAGAAAAATGAGTGTGAGGGAGAGAAAAAACAAAATAAAAGTGAGGTTGTAATTAGAGATGAGAGAAAAGAAAAAGAAAAAGAGGGAGAAAATAAAAATGGTGAGAAAAAGAGGGAGAAGGGTGAGAAACAGGTACCACAACTGAAGAATCTACCTTACCCTTAGAATCCATCAAAAAGAGATAAGGAAAGGCAGTTTGTAAGATTCATGGATATATTCAAAAGACTGCAAATTAATATTCCTTTTGTAGAAGCAATGGAGCAAATGCCAACATATGCAAAATTCATGAAAGAGCTCCTTACAAAGAAAAGAAGTTTTTTTGAAGAAACAGTAGAACTTGAAGCAGGATGCAGTGCTATCATTCAGAAATCTCTACCTCAGAAGTCTAAAGATCCTGGGAGTTTTACTATTCCTGTTACAATTGGAACATTGCCAGTAGGAAAAGCATTGCTTGACTTGGGAGCTAGTATCAATCTGATGCCTTTATCTATGTTGAAAAGAATAGGAGATCTGGAGGTGAGGCCTACAAGAATGACATTACAGTTAGCCGATAGATCCATGATATATCCCTATGGTGTTGCTGAAGATGTATTGGTTAAAGTTGACAAATTTGTATTCCCAGTTGATTTTGTGGTGATGGATATAGAGGAAGATGTTGAAGTTCCTCTGATACTGGGAAGACCTTTCATGAAGACTGCCAAGGTTATAATTGATGTAGATGATGGCAAATTGAACGTCAGGGTGCAAGATGATGAAGTCAACTTCAATGTATTTGAGGCTATGCAACATCCGAAGGATAAACAGTAGTGTTTCAGAATGGATGTGTTAGATGAGATTTTTCTAGCATCAAGAAAGCAATTGTCAAAAGCAAGACCGCTAGAAAAAGCATTAATTGGAGTTTGTAATGAAATTGAAGAAGAAGATGAGAAAGAAGTTGATGAATATTTGAACCATCTGGATTCATCAAAAGAGATTGCACCAATAGAAGCAAAATCAGAGAAGATGCAACAGGAAACTAAACCTGAAAGTCAGAAGCTGGAGTTAAAGGTATTACCTTCTCATTTGAAATATGTTTTTCTTGCAGATGGAGGTAACAAACCAGTAGTGATAAGCAATGCCTTGACGGCTTCTGAAGAAAAGAAATTGATCCAAGTGCTTAAGGCTAATGCAGGTGCAATATGGTGGACTTTGTCTGATCTCAAAGGGATCAGTCCATCCTACTGTATGCATAAAATTCATATGGAGCAAGAGTACAAGCCTATAGCACAACCTCAGAGGCGATTAAATCCAACCATGAAGGAAGTGGTCAAGAAAGAGGTAATGAAGCTGCTTGATGCAGGTATGATCTATCCAATCTCTTACAGTGCCTGGGTCAGCCCGGTCCATGTAGTTCCGAAAAAGGGAGGTATGACTGTAATTTATAATGATAAAAATGAATTAATCTCAACTAGGACAGTCACAGTTTGGAGGATGTGCATAGATTATAGAAAATTAAGTCAAGCTACTAGAAAAGATCATTTTCCTCTTCCCTTTATTGATCAAATGTTGGAAAGGTTAGCTGGACAAGCTTTTTATTGTTTTCTGGATGGTTATTCAGGTTATAATTAGATAGTTGTAGATCCAGAAGATCAGGAAAAAACTGCTTTCACTTGTCCTTTTGGTGTGTTTGCTTACAGGAAAATGCCCTTCGGGCTGTGTAACGCACCAACAACCTTCCAGAGATGTATGCTTGCAATCTTTTTTGATCTGGTTGAAAAATGCATAGAGATTTTCATGGATGATTTTTCAGTATTTGGTGGATCCTTTGATCAATGCCTAGAAAATCTGAATACCGTACTGAAGCGATGTGTTGACACCAACCTGGTTCTGAATTGGGAGAAGTTCCACTTTATGGTCACGGAAAGAGTGGTGCTGGGCCACAAAATCTCTGCTAAAGGTATTGAGGTTGACAAAGCTAAAGTGGAGATCATTGAAAAGCTCCCACCACCAACAAATGTCAAAGGAATCGGGAGTTTTCTAGGCCATGCTGGGTTTTACAGAAGATTCATCAAAGACTTCTCCAAAATTGCCAAGCCACTCAGCAATCTGCTTAATAAGGATACACCTTTTAAATTTGATGCTGAATTCTTGCATGCTTTTGAATTATTAAAACAAAACTTGATTTCAGCTCCTGTGATAATTGCTCCTGATTGGAATTTAGCTTTTGAATTGATGTGTGATGCGAGTGATTATGCAATAGGAGCAGTGTTAGGTCAAAGAAAAGCTAAAGTTTTTCATGCTATACACTATGCTAGCAAAGTCCTTAGTGAAGCACAAATTAACTACGCAACAACTGAAAAGGAGTTGTTAGCTATAGTGTATGCCTTGGAAAAGTTTAGATCTTATTTGATTGGTTCTTCTGTTAATGTATATACTGATCATGCTGCAATTAAATATTTGTTAACTAAATCAGATTCCAAACCAAGACTAATCAGATGGATTTTATTGTTGCAGGAATTTGATTTGACAATCAAGGACAAGAAAGGAAGTGAGAATTATGTAGCTGATCATTTGTCTAGACTTGTGAATACAGAGGTAACCAATAATCAGACAGATGTGCAGCAAGAATTTCCTGATGAAAAATTGATGTTGATGCAAGAAAGGCCATGGTTTGCTGACATGGCAAATTTTAAAGCTGTTGGTGTCATACCTGAAGACTTCAATTGGCACCAAAGGAAAAAGTTTCTGAGAGAGGCACATCAGTATGTGTGGGATGATCCATATCTGTTCAAAATTGGATCAGATCAATTACTGAGGAGGTGTGTATCAGATGAGGAGTCAAGAAGCATTTTATGGCATTGCCATAGCTCTCCTTACGGGGGTCATTTTAATGGAGAGAGGACAGCTGCAAAAGTCCTCCAATCTGGTTTTTATTGTCCCTTTCTATTCAAGGATGCACACAACTTTGTTCAGCAGTGTAATAATTGCCAAAGAACAGGTGGGATCTCGCGATGACATGAAATGCCTCTTAATACTATTCTGGAAGTTGAAGTTTTCGACTGCTGGGGAATTGATTTTGTTGGACCACTGCCATCTTCTTTTTCCAATGAATATATTCTGGTAGCAGTGGATTATATGTCCAAGTGGGTGGAAGCAATTACATCTCCTAAAGCTAATGCCAAAACTGTAATCAAATTTCTCAAGAAAAATATTTTCTGCAGGTTTGGTACTCCGAGAGTGCTAATCAGTGATGGGGGATCACATTTTTGCAATGTCCAACTTCAGAAATGTTTGGAACATTATGGAGTCAAGCATAAAATAGCATCACCATATCATCCACAGACCAATGGGCAAGCGGAGGTGTCTAACAGAGAAATCAAGCGCATTCTGGAAAAAACAGTGACATCTTCAAGAAAGGATTGGTCAATGAAATTGGATGATGCACTCTGGGCTTACAGGACTGCATACAAGGCGCCCACTGGTTTAACACCACTACAGCTAGTGTATGGTAAATCATGTCACCTACCTGTGGAAATGGAACACAAGGCATACTGGGCCTTGAAATTTCTTAACTTTGATCCTTAGGCAGCAGGTGAGAAAAGAAAACTTCAGTTACAGGAATTGGAAGAATTGAGGCTCAGTGCTTATGAGTCATCCAGATTGTATAAAGAGAAAATGAAGAAGTACCATGATAAGAAAATCTTGAAGAGAGAATTCCACCCAGGGCAATCAGTTTTATTGTTCAATTCCAGGTTGAGGCTATTCCCTGGAAAACTCAGATCAAAATGGTCAGGACCCTTCAGAGTCAAGGAAGTCAAATCTTATGGGGCAATTGAATTGGAGGATCCTGAATCAAAAAGGAGTTGGGTGGTAAACGGGAAGAGGTTAAAGCACTACCTTGGTGGTGAGGTTGACAGACTTACCACAGTTATCTTTCTGAAGGAACCATAATGAAATAGGCGTCAAGCTAAGTGACGTTAAACAAGCGCTTCCTGGGAGGCAACCCAATGTTTAATTATGTCTTGCATTTTAGATTCCAATTTCATGTGTGTTTGTGATTCTGTACATATTTGTGTGTTTGTGTGCTTTAAGTCAATTTTTAGCATTTCATTGTCTCAATTGGCCCAAACATGTGTATTTGAGTGTTTTGAAGCTATTTGAACTTGTTTTGCATGAAAAAGAGTTTTGGTTCTAAATTGAGACAGTTGGATGCTACAAATTGCCTTAAATGTGGTCAATTATGAAAATGAGATTTTTAATCCTAGATTTTGGTTATGAATTGATGAAACTTTGTTGAATCATAGAGGTTGGTGTAGGGAGTGAATTAAGGATTGAATTAGAGTCCAATAGAGAGCAATGATTAAGGATTGAAGGTTTGAAAGTAAAATTTTTTTTTGCAAAGTGTAAAAGAATTTGAGAAGCAAAAGTTCAGAAAATTCGCTCAAGCTAAAGCAATTAGCTCAAGCGAATTATGCAGAAAAACTGACAAAAGCAGTTTTTGCTAAATTCGCTCAAGTGAATTTCAATTCGCTCAAGCGAATTTAAGGGTGAAAAATGATGCCCTCTGGACAAAATTCGCTCAAGCGAATTTGGATTCGCTTGAGCCAATTTAAGGGTCAAAATTGAGGCTCTCTGTACGAAATTCGCTCAAGCGAATAGAAATTTGCTTGAGCGAATATGGGGGTATTTTTTCACATTCTCTGGATGAAATTCGCTCAAGCGAATTCCTATTCGCTTGAGCGAAAAGTCACTTATGTGCTTGTATGGGACGCGCAGCAGAGGGAAATCACTCATTTTTCAAACACTTCTCCTCTCAAATTTCTCCCTCTCTCGCGCGAACAAACCCCCTAGGGCACGAATTTTCTTCACTCAAACCATCAATTTCTCTCTCAAATCTCTTCTTCCTTCCTCCAATTGCTCTCCAAGGTAAGTTTCCCTTCAATTTTCTTCAATCTCACCGAACAATTTCATGGTTTATGCAATATGGTGAACCCTAGGGTAGTACCCATATGGTTGATTTTGAACCGTGAGTTGTTTATATGGATTAATATGTTTGATTAGGGAAATGAGATGCTTTAAGTTGTTCATAATGCAAAAGAATAGAGTGTGTGAATTGATTCAAGAAACTTAGATGTGAATGTTAGAGACGCACACATATTGTTTGATAAAATGTCTTGATACATTCTTTTTGCAAGTTTAGCACTCCATTGTCATTATATTTTGAATTATTGTTCACAAATGTCAAATGCAAATTGGATATTATGAAAGTGTAATGGCAAGGTAGTGCTATGGCAAGATAATGCTCAAATGTGTACTTTTGCATCTCTAATTGAATGATTGAATTATAGTTCCTCCATGAAAGTTGATCATTGATGTTTGACTTGTATAAATTCTCGAATTTGGGTTTGACGGTTTAAATTGGAATAGAAAATGGAGCAGCATGAGAATGACTTGATTTAAGAAACTTTCTTGTTTTAAGTTGCACACACACTGTTGATGAAAAGTTGAATGTTTGAACATGTGTTGTTGTAAATTGGATGTTTGACACTTACAATGTGAAAATGTTGAACACATGAAAGCACTTGGTGTTTTGAATGTTCAAACTATATCAAATGTGCAAATGGATCGTCGAAGAAATGTGCATGAAAATTCTGTGCAAAACATCTTGTAAAATAAAATTTTAGAATCATGATGAACTGGATTATCTTACACAGTGTTGGAATTAATTGGTTGCTGTTGGTTGGTTGATTTTTAATTTTACAGGAAATGGTAAGAACAAAAACCACTACAGGATTAAACCCAACCAAGCTGAACAAGGGCAAAAGAGCCAGAACTGCTCCTCCTTCTCCAGAAAGACCAAATAGAAACCTGTTCAGAGATGAGAGGAGGCAAGAAAGATATGAAGAGATCAAGGATTGGAAGATAATACCAGAAAGAAAAGTGGACCTCAAGCAGGGAGAATATGATAAGTTCCTGAACATGCTGATCAGGAGAAACTGGATCCAATTGGCCAATCCCTTGCCAATGTATGACCCGGAAATAGTAAAAGAGTTTTATGCAAATGCCTACCCCCATGATGGACCAGCTGAAAAAAGGTCCAAGGTGAGAGGAAGATGGGTCAGATATGATCGGGACGCCATCAGTGAGTTTCTGGGCAACCCATTGCCACTGAGTGAAGGTTCCAAATGCACATACCAAAGGCTTAGTGATATGAACTTTGAGGATCTATTTGAATGGACCTTAGAAAAATTCTGAATAAAATATCACCTTTCTTGACAAGCACCTTTTCTATTCTTGCAATATTTTCTTTTTCTTTCTTTTTGCTATTTTCTTTTCTTTTTCTCTTTTCTTTGGAATTCAAACACTATTTTTAAAATAAATTAGAAGAATGACAAAAACTAATATTCAACCTTTGATTACTTGAAAAATAAATCGCATATATTTCAAGTAGTACGTATAGGAAAAATAGGTTTTTGAACAAACTAGGAGAAGTAGGAAAATTAGAAATGATAGAAGATGGACGTCACACTTTCAAGACTTGAAAGATAAGTCCTTGAAGATACACACACAAAGGTTAAGAACCTTTGATTATCTTCAACTCTTGACTAGCAAGAAATTTAGAGAAAATCACTTTCACTTATATTCATAAACTTGGCATAAAACATCTAACTTTTCTTGCATGCATGTAGCATGTATTTATAGAGTTTACAAGGTGAATTAGGGCCATGCAATCAGCTGCACCTTCACGCCCAAAATACTCCCAAAAATACCCCTTACACACTTCACATGCAACCCTAATTACATTACTAAAATTAAATAAATTATAGGAACAAAAAATAGCTTCTAAAACTTAACCTAGGCAAGCTTAAGTGGCCGCAACTTCAACCAGAATTTTGTGGCACATGTGGCTGCATTATTACATGAAATGTAACCATAAATCATGGATTAAAATGCTCATTGAATCAGCCATTGAAGTGGCCGCCCAAAATAGCCACAATCCATCAAGAATGCCTTCATTGTGTAACCTCCATTTCATGAATGTGGCTGCCACTTTGATGGCAATTGAACCAGCCATTTACAACCTTCTTAAACTCCTTATTTTAGCCATGTGATGCATGTGTTGGCCGCCCAAGTAATGGCATATAACTTAGCCAATTTACTCACTTGTTGGCCCATGCTTGATGACACTTAACTCACCCAATTATGCATATGTTGGCCGCCCCACTTTATGGCATATTACTCAGCCATTTAATCACATGTTGGCCGCCCCATTTTGCTAGGTGGAAGGTCTCCATGTGGCTTGAAATAAGTCCAGGTTCATGCACCAGAAACACACACTTTCTAACGGCTAGTAGACATGATTTTAATGCATTTATCACCTTGTCTTGTAACCACCAAAAAATTAATCTCCTTTTGTGTAACCACTAGCATCTTATTGAAAGTAAATAAAACATCATAAATCAGCAAATTGGTGGTTGAATTGGTCGTCCACCATGGCCCCATCTCATGCTAATGAAAGTTCTTCAACTGGTAGTTGCATTAAATGCAACTGTAGCTTCATCAATGCTTCCTCCTTCTTCAACCTCCTTTGCCTTTCTTCTTTGCGTCCCTGTCATGATTCCCCCTAGTCTTTTGACTACTTTGATGTCCTCATCACTTAGGGTATTGAGAGATGGGTTTGATGAAAGGAAGGAGGCAAGGAAAATATGCATCCCAAACCATGGTTACATCAGAGGGACATCTGACAATCCTCTCCGGATTCAAAGAACCAATATGAAGACACTTACTCAGATATGGACCACATTTATCTTGGAAAATATTATTCCACTGGGCCATGTATCTGACATGAATTTGGCAAGATGTCATCTACTGTTTAGTATCATGAGCAAGAGGCATACTGTGGATGTAGCATTCATCATTTCCGAAGAAATGCACAAGTTTGCCAAGGCTGAAACAAACAAGAATAATGAAAAAGCAGCCAAGACATTGGGGTTTCCGGCCATGATTACAGCTCTTTGTGCAGCTCAGGGGGTTGAGGTCAACCCTACAAAGAAGATCAGAACAACCATTGATAAGAGGTACATTGAGCTTTACTGTACCAACCCCAATGAGTGACAGGCTAGGCAACCACATGAACCACAGCCACAACCTCAACCGGAAGAGGAAGAGACACCACAGCAGCAGCATCATCAGCCTCAGTCATCCAACATTAATGATCAGACTTTGGAACAACTGAGGATAATGAGCTTGGAAATGCAACATGATCAACAACAACGCATTTCCATACATAGAGGACAACTCCACCTTCAGGAGTACCTCTACCATAACTTGAAAGGTCCCATATGCAGGTATGGATCCGGCTCAATTCCTTCCTTATGTCCAATGGCCTGGGGACAACCCAATTTTTCCGGGGGGGAGTGGAGCTGGAGCAGCTACTGCCACTGGAGATGCTGCTTGTGGAGTTGATATTGATGGAGAGGATGCTTTTGGAGCTGCACCTGGAGGTGAATACATTCCAGCAGAAGGACCATCTGGAGTGGTAGATGAAGATGCAGCTGATATTGGAGATGGAGCTGGAGTAGACTTCCATGATGCAGACTTTGAGGATAACTTGGACAGGATCATGAGGGGATATTGATTGATCCCTCTGTTATGGTTTTTATCCGGTGACACAGTTTCATTGTTTATAGTTTAATACTTGCTTATACTATTTGGTGGTATTTTGGCAGATAACTTGAGACTGTAGTTTTTTTTTATGCTTTTGATAGTTATGGGTTATGTGATAGCTATATATATGGTTGTTTCAGTTATTTTGTCTTCAAGTTGTTGCTTATTTTAGTAGTTAGGATTTGCGTTTTAGTAGTTTTACTTAAAATTTTGGACATAATACTGATAGATACTTAGAAAATTTTTTTGGGAATTAATGAAAAATTTTTCTTGAGGAAATTGGTTAAAAAGGAAATCAGGATTCAGTAAGTGTCCTAAGATAGAACAACTGAACAATCTGAATGAAAGAAGAGAAAAATAAGAAAATATGGTGGATTGCATAATCAAATAGGACTAGGACATTTGTGCATGATAATTGACCAAGATAAATAATTATAACAATAGATGATATAATCAAGGAAAAAGCCATAGATAACCTAGTGAGTGTGTGAATCCATAAACAGATTGAGAGTTTCACTATTGATTGACCAGTTGATATTGCTTGAGTTTCCTTTTGATAACATTGCATAAAAGGCATGAAAATGATTAAGGCAATTTGTGTTGTACATAAAAAGCTAGAGCCAAAGAGCCAACCTAAAATTAACCAATTTTTGCTAGCCCATTTGAGCTTAATTATTCTTTGATATTGCACCTTGAACCTAAATTGAAAATTTTCACCCTTACTTTGCACCCTAAAGGAAGGAGAGCATAGGTGCATTTAATTAGTAACAAATTAATGGTGGGTTAGTGAAAGTGTGTTATAAAAGAAAAAGAGGTTTGGTTATACAATTTACTCCTTAATGTATATATCGAAAAAAAAACAGAGAGAAGAAGAGAAAAGAAAAAAGAAAAATGCAATAAATGAAAAAAGGAGTAAATTGTGAAGAATGAAAAGTGGATGTATTGAAGTGTCAAGAATAGAAAGTTGATGTGAATTGAATTGAAAATGCTTATGCTCTCTTTTCTTAAAGTGTGCTTTTGATTAACCTGAAAAACCAATGTTTTTGAAAGCCTAGCCTCATTACATCCCCTTTAAGACCTTAAGATCCATGCCAATTGTGTGATTGTAATTGAATTGGAAATGACTAGCAATGTTGATTTGTGCAACTTTAGTGAAAACAAAGAGAAACACTCACCAGTGAGACTTGAGAGAAAATTTCCTTGATTAAAATCATATCATTGTTATACTTGTTTCTTTTGGTGATTGATTGCACTATTGTCCTCCTCCTATTTGATGCTGGAATTTCCAT
Organism: Sesbania bispinosa; assembly: GCA_026901365.1. Lineage (NCBI taxonomy): Eukaryota > Viridiplantae > Streptophyta > Magnoliopsida > Fabales > Fabaceae > Sesbania > Sesbania bispinosa. The sequence continues at coordinate 1,100,555 of QLOH01000239.1, forward strand.
GTGTTCTTAATTCAAATCTGTAGTTTGGTTGTGAGGTTGTTTCTTGAAGGACCATGAAAATGATTTCAAAATAACCAGTTTCAGAAATTAAGGCATGTCTAATTGAGTACAACTGCTTACTTTGCTTGAGGACAAGCAAGATTCTAGGTTGGGGGAGTTGATAAGTGCCAAAGATTAGGTTGTTTTCATATAGAAACATGGCACTTATGGGTTAATTGCATTAATTCTTTAGTTGATTTCCTTCAAATTCTAGAACTTTTAAGTTAAGCAGTAATATCCGAGTGTTGGTTTAATTGAAACCTTTTAATCCCAATTTTTGGTGTTTAATTGCAGGAAAAGTTGAAGAGGATTAACCAGGAGCAGAGGAATTGGAGTAGCAAGGAAAAAAGGAGGAATTTAAGTGCTGAAAATTCGCTTGAGCGAGTTCCAATTCACTCAAGCAAATTTGGACCAGAGAAGGGGTTTTTGAGGTGCTTAATTCGCTCAAGCGAAATTCATTCGCTTGAGCGAATGGACTTTGCTTCACCATGAAGGATTCCATTCGCTTGAGCTAAAAATTTTGGCTCAAGCGAATATTCCCAAATGCAGCAACACAAAACAAGTTTCAGAAGCAGTTATCGAGAGTTTTTTCGAATTTTCCAAAAATAGAACGAAGAACGCAAGGAAAATAGAAAGCTGCGGAAGCTTGATCTTTTGTTTTCTCCTTCATCTTTATTGGTTGTTAAAGCTACTATGAGTAGCTAATCTCCTCTTCTGGAATTGAATGTAAATCGACTCGAACTCGGATATATTCCGGTTATATTTTTATATAGTAAACTTGTTTCTATCGATATTGTTATTTTTGTTCTGCTTATATTTTCTTGATTCTATCTGATCAATAGATTCTAGGTTTAGATTTTTAGATTTAACTGGAAAGTATTTCTGAAAATCCGATCTGAACAAAAATAGTCGATATATTGTTATACTAGGAATAGATTTCAATATATCGAATGCTTTTAACACTTGAACTTACTGCTGGATGATCTATTGGTTATATGAGGAATCAATATTCAAGGGATTAATCTTATGAATTTTATATTTGAGGAATCAATATAAATGACCATTGTGTATGCATCAATATCGGTAGTTACGAATACTATATATTGATATACAACCAGAATACAGACGAGGGATATAGATAAAATTCAATCCATGTTTCTCTTACTGATATCTCAAATCAATCTTATACTCTTTTCTACTGTTTGATAGAAATTTACTTTAATTACATATATCAATCATGAAACAAATTACTCTCTTTTTGTAAATATTTACTTTTTGAATTTAGCTGTAACTTTAACTGACCTACTCCTCGAGGGATCGACACTCGTACTTCAATTCATTATATTTTAGTTGACTATAGGTACGCTTGCCTAGGAGTTAACAAAGATCTGCAGATTTGAAGTTTGAAATAGAGTAAATAAAGATAAGATCAATTGTCATTTAAACAAGGATTCTGTGGATAACTTCTCTAATTTAAATTCTAAGTCAAGATAAACACAAAATCAATCCAGAAAGAGGGAAACATGGAAAGCCAAGCAGAAGATCAGGAAGAGATCAAACTGTTAAAAAAAGAAACAGAATAATCTATTACGCGCTCCAGGCTTCACTTGCGCTTAGCACAAGTGAAGCGCAAATATCAGAATTACTTTCTGTTTCCTGCGCTGCAGATGCGCTGAGTGCAGGTGAAGCGCAGCTGCGCGGATTAGTTTTTAGATCTATTTTCAAAATAGATTCCTTCCAGATTTAAGATAGCTTTCCTTCATCTATAAATAGGACCCTTTGTACAGATCATAGGCACCTTTTGGACAGACGGCAGAGTAGAAGCAAGGGCTGGAGAAAGTGACAGTTTCTCCGTTGGTTTGTAATGGCTACCATGCGTAGCTAAACTTTCCAATAGGATTGAATGTAGTTAATTCAATCCCTGATTGTATGTGAATTCTCTTTACTATTTATGAATCCCTATTTTTATGATATCGGTACTTTTATGCTTTACTTAATGCGTAGCTTCCGCCTGTGTGTCGGAGTTATAGGTTAATTCTAGGATAGTATGTGATAGAGATTTCCGGATTAACAGCGAGTTTGGGGGAGCCTGGGCCAGAGGAAACTTGAACTCTGATTGGTAAAAGTACTCATAGTAATTGTTATAGGAATATAGGGGGAATCGATGATTGAAGATGGAATGTGACAGTCTCTTCATAGTAGTCCCTATAGGAATATGCAGTGAATTGATAGTGTTAACGAACGGAAAAGTAGAGCAATCAAGCCGGGGTAATTTGTCGTCTGGGAGAACTCGCATGAATCATTTCTGAGTATTTTATCACTGTGGAGACCAGGGTAAAATAACATAGTTTGGCTATGATATCATAATTATATATTCATAAATAATATTGGGGTTCACATATGAAATGGGTGAGATGTTACAATGTTCAATCCTAGTCTAAGTAACTGTCTCTATCTCTCTCATTTAAGTTCAATTTTATTTACTTGCATAATTCTCAACAAACAACCATTTGTTTTTACTTGATAATTGTGACCACTAATCTTTATAAATTGAATCATTCCCTGTGGATACGATACTCTTACTTACTATTATACTGGTGGATATTTGGTACGCTTGCCTAAATCCCATCAAGTATTTTGGTGCAGTTGCCGGGGAACGGTGTATCAATTTGTAAAGACTTGGGAGGTCTATACTATTAAGTTGTATATATTTTATCTTAGGATTTTTTTATTTTTTATTTTTTGAATTTTTAGGAATTTTTTTTATTTGTAAATTTTAAATTTTTAGATTTTAATTTTAATTTTTTTTTAAATTTTTAAAATTCTCTTCCACACTTACCCTTTTCAAGTTTTCTTGTTTATACTTTTGAGAGGCCAGGTGTCCCCAAATCATCTACAATTTGATCCAGAAATAGAAAGGACATCAAGGAGAAACAAAAGTAGAAACAAGAGAAGGAGATGAAGGAGAAGCGAGGAAGAACCCAAAAATAAGGAGACAAACTCAACACTCTCTGTTCAACCACCCCAAGTGAAGTAAATGTTAAATGGCTTCTGAATGGCAAAATCCTCCAAGAAGAACCCTTGGAGATTATGTTAGGCAGCAAGAACCATATTATTTCTCCCACACACCGATTCAAGGTAACTTCTCTAATTACAACAATTATTCTAACAATTTTTCACAGGATTGGGGACGTTACCAGAATCAAAATTTTGGGTGGCAACAAGATGTTGTTTCGTCCCATGTGTAAACTTCTGTAGATGAAATCAGGGCAGAGAATAAGAGTCTAAGGCAACAATTAGAAGCACTCAACAAGAAGCTAGCTAACTTTCCTCAGCAATTGCAAATAGTGCACTCCTATCCTGTCCAGTCACCATAATTAGTTTGTGATTTTTGTGGAGGTAACCATCTCAATGGTTACTGCTCTTATCCATGCACTCAAGAAGAGCAAGTTACTTACATGGGCAACCAAGAAAGACCAGGCAACTTCTCCAACGGCAACAACTTTGCAAGAAATTCACAAGGATGGAGAAATAGCCAGAATCAAGATTGTAGGTGGCAGCAAGATAATGTTTCATTCCATGTGCAACCTTCTTCCCAACAGCAATAAAGCTACTCTTCAGTTCAACCATTGCATTTAAAAGGTGAAGATCCTATTGAAAGAAAGTTGTAAGAATTCATACAGCTTCAAAAGTATTATGAAGAAGCAAGACTACTTGTTGATCCCATACTAGCTGAGATAATAGAAAATATGACCACATATCAGTCAAATCGAATCTCAGCAAAGGCTCAACCCAACCCCAAAGAACTTTGTGACGACATTGTTCAACGGATAAGGGAAGAAATCAATAACAATCTGACTGATGAAGAAGAGAAAGTTGAAAAAGAGGAACCTGAAGAAGTAAAAGAAAAAGAAGGTGAAGATGAAGAAAAGGAAGAAGAAGAAGGTGCAGCAGAAGTAGAAGAAGAAAAAGGAGAGGATGAAATTGAAAAGATTGTGCTTAAAGAAGAGATTGACTATGAAAGGGAGGTAGAGAACAAAATATATAAGGGTGTACATGATGAAAAAGATCAGAAAATGAGAAAAAGAGTGAAAAGGGTGATAGTGAGTCAAAGCCCGAGGAAGGAGGGGAAGTGGTACCAAGACTAAAGACCTTGCCTTATCCAACCAGTCCTCCAAAGGAAGATCAAGAAAGGCATGGTGCAAGTGTTAAACCTTCCAGACCTCACAAAAGAAAGGCCTGCAATCACACTGACCAGAACAGGGCAAAGAGATGAAAAGTCAAGCTGACATCACATTCAAAGCCTAGAGCCAGGTTGAAGACAAAGTGGGCAGGTGTGTTTTATATCAAAGACCCCTGTGAAGCAAAAAAATTGAGAATAATCAACTGTGAATCATCCAAGCTTCAGGAAAAGAAGACTCGTGCACATGAGAGCAAGATAATAAAGAAAAGGAAAGTCAAGCCAAATGAGTCAGAAGCATGGTCTAATTCTAGAAAGAAGCCCAAATGGTCAAAGTCATTTCACACTACAGATTGTTCCAAGGAAAAATTATGGGGAGGTTTATTGGCCAAAGAAAGGAAGGGTGCAGCACACAAGCTCACCAAAAGATTCTAGTTTCTACCACCTTGAGAGAACAGGCGTCGAGCTAGAAGACGTTAAACAAGCGTTTCCTGGGAGGCAACCCAGAGATTTTTAAGTTTTTAATTGTTTTCAGTTTTATTTTGTTTTTAGTTGTTAAATAGGATTTTTCATTTTTTTTTTTAGGATTTAGGAAATTTTTAAAATTGGTTGGAATAAGTTTGTGGAAAATAAAGTTCTTAAACAATAGGAAGTAGCAGAAAACGTGACTGAAAATTGCAAAATCTTATTCTGTTTTATGCGCTTCACTTGCGCTGAGCGTAGGAGAAGCACAGAATTGCAATTTTAGTCACTGTTTTCTGCGCTGAGCGCAGGTGAAGCGCGGCAGTACAAAAAAAATCCTCTGTTTTCTCATGTACTGTTTCTCTACTTCCTAAGATCTTCTTTTCACTTTTCCACTCACAAACCTCCATCAATTTTGAAGCTTTCAAGTTTTAGGAAAGTTTTCACCAATTGAAATCTTCATTTACTCTATGATTTGAACTTTAGGATAGCAACCTTAGGAATGTGAATACCGTTGATAATTGCTATCTTGGATGTGATTATGGCTGTGCGGAATTTGAAGAACAAGTTTTCTATTGAAATGCTCTTTGCTTTGTGAGTTATTGAAGCTTGAAAGTGTTATGCTCTGTTTCTTGCAAAATTTTGAACTTGCACTTTCCATGGATTAATTGAGTGCTTGCAAAACAAATGAGTATATTCTATTTTTAGGAAGCCATTACCAAATGCACACCTTTTGAAGCATCTGTAACAGACCCATACCCATGCATGCTGCTTGATAAGTGCCAAATATTAGGATATTTTGTATGGAAAGAATGGCACTTTTTGGGTTAATTACATTAATTCTTTAGTTGATTTCCTCCAAATTTTAGAACTTTGAAGTTAAGCAGTAATATCTGAGTGTTGGTTTAATTGAAACCTTTTAATCCCGAATTTTGGTGTTTAATTGCAGGAAAAGTTGAAGAGGAATAACCAGGCTCAGAAGAAATTAAGTAAAAAGAAGAAAAGAAGGATTTCAAGTGGTGTAAATTCACTTGAGCGAATTTTAATTAGCTCGAGCTAATTTTAATTAGCTCAAGCGATATTTGACCAGAGAATGTGTTTTTGAGGCGCTTAATTCGCTCAAGCGAATTGACTTTTCTTCACCATGAAGAATTCCATTCGCTTGAGCTAAAAATTTTAGCTCAAGCGAATTTCCACTTTCGCAGCAGCACAAAACAAGTTCAGAGTCAGTTTTCTTCACTTCGTCACTTTTCAAAAATAGAACGAAGAGTTCAAAGAGAACGAGAGCTGCGGAATCACAATCCTTCACCTTTTTCTTCAGATTTCTTGGTTTTAAAAGCTACTATGAGTAGCTAATCTCTTTTATTGGGATTGAATGTAATCGACTCGAACTCAGACGTATTCTGGTGATATTTATATATAGTAATCTTGTTTCGATAAATATTGGTATTATCGTCCTGTTCTTCATCTTTGACTCTATCTGATCAATAGAGTTATTGAACTTGATTTTTAGATCTAACTGGAAAGTATTTCTGAAAATCCAATCTGAACGAAAATACTCAATATATCGTAATACTAGGAATAGATTTCGATATATCGATTGCGTCTAACACTTGAACGTAATGCTGGATAATTCGTTGAATACTTGAGGAATCAATATTCAAAGGATTAATCTTATGAATTTTATACTTGAGGAATCAATATAAATGATCTTTATGTGTTGCATCAATATTGATAGTCTCAAATGCTATGTATTTATATTTATCCAGCATACGAATGAGTAAGATAGATGAAGTTCAATCCCAGTTTTTCTTACTGAAATCTTTCTAAAATTTCTTGTTATTCTCACATTACTTTTATGCAAATTTAGTTTAGTTTAATTAAACTCATCATGAATCAATCCATGACCTTTGTATATATGCTTTCTGAGTTGAATTATGAAGTTTAATTGAATCCATTCCTCGTGGGTTCGACACTCGTGCTTTAAAATCATTATACTACAGTTGACTATAGGTACGCTTGCCTAGGAGTTAACAAGTATTTTTGGCGCCGTTGCCGGGGAACGGTGTTCTTTTAAAGTTCTTAGTTAGCTTATTAAGCATTGTGAATATTTTTGTAATTAGTTTGTGTTCATAGTTCATTTTCATTTTAATTGCTACTTGGTGCTAATCCTTGTTTTGAGTGTTTTAAACCTCTTTGAGGCAAGAAGGAAGCGGACAAGAAATCACTCAAGGAGAAGAACCAAAAAGTTTCTCTACTCTACAATCACAACCAATTTTTCCAACTCCTGAATCAATCACGGATGGTGAATGGCAATATCCACCAAGAAGAACACTTGGAGATTATGCTATGCATCAGGGATCGAGATACTTTTCTAGCATGGCAACTCCTAGTGACTTCTCCAACAACAATCATTATCTTGACAATTTTTCGCAGGGTTGGGGAAGTTACCATAATCAGAGTTTTGGGTGGCAACAACATGCTAATTCATCTTATATGGCACCTCTTCTCCAATAGCAGCAAAATTACCCTCCAGTTCAACAAGGAAGATCAACATTGGATGATACTCTTGAGGAATTCATTCAAGTCTCTATGGCATGTCAGAAAAATGTTGAAGCATCAGTAAGAAATGTTGAGGCTCAAGTTGAACAGTTAGCTAACTCTTCAGCTAACCAATAGTCAGGACAATTCTTAGCAACTACTCAAACCAACCCTAGGGAGCAGTGCACTGATATTACCACAAGGAGTGGCATAACAATAGGGAAAGGTATTGGGGACAACTTCGAAGCTGAGGAAGAAGTGCTGCAAGAAGGAGGGAGTGAAAAAGAATTAGAGGAGAGTGAAAAAGAGAGAATAGAGAGTGAAAAGAAAATAAGTGGTTGTGAGGAAGAGGGAGAAATGAATAAAGAAAATGATGTAAATAGAGAAAAAGAAAAAGAAAATGAGAAAAAGAATGAAAAAACAGAAGATGAGAAAAAGAAGGAGAAAAGAGGGGAAGGAGTACCACAACTAAAGAGATTGCCATATCCTAAAGTCCCTTCAAAGAAAGAGAGATAAATGCAGCTTGCATATACTCTGGATAGTTTTATAGGGCTTCAAATCAACATTCCTTTTATAGAAGCTATGGAGCAGATACCGAAGTACGAAGGATTCATGAAAGAGCTTCTCATTAAGAAAGGAAGAATTTCAGAAGAAACAGTGAAACTGGAGGTAGGGTGCAATGCAATCAGTCAAAAATCTTTGCCTAAAAAATTTAAAGATCCAGGCAGACTCACTCTTGTGAACATTGAAAGCTTCTCAGTGCAAAAAGCTTTACTTGATTTGGAAAAAGTTGGAAATTTTGTGTCTCCAATGGATTTTGTGATCATGGATATCAAAGAAGATATTGAAGTTCCACTGATCCTTGGCAAACCATTTATGAAGACGGCTAGAGTAATCATTGATGTTAGTGATGGTGAGCTAAAGGTCAGGACACAAGATGAAGAAGCCAATTTCAATGTGTTTGAAGCTATTCAGCACCCAAAGGATCAACTAGAGTACTTTAAAGTAGATATGTCTGATAAAGCTTTTCTTGCAGTGAGTAAGCCACAATTGCATGAAGCAAAGGAATTGAAAATTGTCAATCATAAATTTCCCAAGCTTCAAGAGAAAAAGACCAATGCTTGTTATAACAAGAGACCAAGGAAAAGAAAAATCAGGCCAAGGGAATCAGCAACATGGTCTAATTCCAGAAAGAGGTCAAGATGGTTAGACGCAACTCCTGTCAAATGTTTGAATGAGGCAATAGGAACTTGGAGTTTGCTTTCACAAGAGATTAAGGGTGTAGCGCCAAGGCTCACCCCAAAATTTCAGTTTGAAGGATTGCTGTCAAAAGAAAGTGGTGGTGCAGCACTGAGGCTCACCATAATGTTTCAATTTCAACCACCGTGATGAAAACAGGCGTCAAGCTATGTGAAGTCAAACAAGCGCTTCCTGGGAGGCAGCCCAGTGTTTAATTTTGTCTTGCATTTTAGATTCCAATTTTATGTGTGTTTGTGATTCTGTACATATTTGTGTTTGTGTGCTTTAAGTCAAGTTTTAGCATTTCATTGTCTCAATTGGTCCAAACATGTGTATTTGAGTGTTTTGAAGCTATTTGAACTTTTTTTGCATGAAAAAGAGTTTTGGTGCTAAATTGAGACAGTTGGATGCTACAAATTGCCTTAAATGTGGTCAATTATGAAAATGGGATTTTTAATCCTAGATTTTGGTTATGAATTGATGAAACTTTGTTGAATCATAGAGGTTGGTATAGGGAGTGAATTAAGGAGTGAATTAGAGTCCAATAGAGAGCAATGATTAAGGATTGAAGGTTTGAAAGTGAAAAAAATTTTGCAAAGTGTAAAAGAATTTGAGAAGCAAAAGTTCAGAAAATTCGCTCAAGCTAAAGCAATTAGCTCAAGCGAATTATGTAGAAAAACTGACAAAAGCAGTTTCTGCTAAATTAGCTCAAGCGAATTTCAATTCGCTCAAGCGAATTTAAGGGTGAAAAATGATGCCCTCTGGACAAAATTCGCTCAAGCGAATTTGGATTCGCTTGAGCCAATTTAAGGGTCAAAATTGAGGCTCTCTGTACGAAATTCGCTCAAGCGAATAGAAATTTGCTTGAGCGAATATGGGGGTATTTTTTCACATTCTCTGGATGAAATTCGCTCAAGCGAATTCCTATTCGCTTGAGCGAAAAGTCACTTATGTGCTTGTATGGGACGCGCAGCAGAGGGAAATCACTCATTTTTCAAACACTTCTCCTCTCAAATTCCTCCCTCTCTCGCGCGAAGAAACCCCCTAGGGCATTCCTAATCTTCACGATTCACATAATCACATTCCCCATTCCTCACTAATTGTTCCAAAAAGCTCCTCAAGGTAAGTTTTATGTGATTTCAACCCTTTTTTACCGAATAATTGTATGAATGATTGATGACTTGAACCCTAGGGTAGGAGACATGTGCTCTAGTTTTGAAATTGTGATTGATTTGGTGAAAAACACTGACTGGGTGGTTAATAGTGTGCTGTGAATCATTTGAATGACTATGGGTTGAAATATTTGAGGACAAATTTGAGTTTGAAATGAAATTATGAATAATGCATATCAAGTGTTTGATGAAATGCACAAGTAAGATGTTCACTTTTATAAACTACCATTCACTTGTTGTGAATTCTAAAAGTGAATTGCTTACATTTGAAATTGAGCATTTGAGTTTAAAAAGAGGGAAGAATCTCCCTAATTGTTCTTAATGCATGATGACTTGTTGAATGGCAATGTAAACGAACTTGTGCATAATGTGCTTCAATTGATAAAATTACATTGTGCATTTGAACTGTTTGTGATACATGATGATTTAGTGATTTCTTTCTTCTTTTGCATTTGAGTGTTAGAATGTTCACATGATAGGACAAATGCAAGTGAAATGTATATTGAAAGTAATTGGATGTTGTGGTTGCTACATCATTGTGTCATGGTTTGGAATGCATCATAGTTTTTCATACTAGTTTGTATGCATACTTGAAGCATATGTGCCTAATTGAAATGTTGAATATTTGCTTAAATTGTGCATACCCAGGCATGGCACCAAAGGAATTTCAGACTTACCTTCAGTGGCCTGGGGACAGTCCAATTTTTCCAGGGGGGAGTGGAGCTGCTGGAGCAAGTGGAGCTACTGATTATGATGTGTGCTATTCTAGAGCTGTACCAGGAGAGGGACCCTCAAGAGCTGCAGCTGGTGATGATGTAGCAGCTGGACACATACCCTACTATTCCATCTTTCAAAACTCTATGACATGGTTTCATTGTTCTTTACTTTATTTTGTTAAGTTAGGATTAACTGTTTTACACCGCTTTTAACTTAGTATTTTAGATATAATACTGATAAATATAGTAAAACTTTTAGGGAATCACAGAAAATATTTCTTGAGGAAATTGGTTAAATATACAATCAGGATTCAGTAAGTGTCTTAAGATAGAACAACTGAACAATCTGAACAAAGAGGAGAAAAAGGAAAAATATGGTGGATTGCATAATCAAATAGGATTAGGAAATTGGTGCATAATAATCAACCAAGACAAATGATTATAACAATAGATGATATAATCAAGGAAAAAGCCACAGATAACCCAGTGAGTGTGTGAATCCATAAACAGACTGAGAGTTTCACTGCTAATTAGCCAGTTGATATTGCTTGAGTTTCCTTTTTGATAACATCACACAAGAGGCATGGAAATGATTAAGGCAAGTTTTGTTAAATATAAATAATCTAATGCCAAATAGCCAACCTAAAAATGATCACTTTTTGTAATAAGCCCATTAGAGCCTAAGTTTTCTTTGATTATGTACCTTGACCTTAAATTCAAAAGTTTATTCTACCTTTGCACACTGAAGGAAGGAGAGCATAGGTGCATATTATCATTACAATGATAATGGGTTGGTGAAAGTGTGTTTATAAAAGAAAAATGGTTTGGCTATACAATTTACTCCTTAATATGTATGTATAAAAAAAAGAGAGAGAAAAGAAAGAGAAAGACAATGAAAATAAAAAGGAGTAGATTTTGAATGAAAGATTTGGTGTATTGAGGTGTTAAGAATTGAGAGTTGAAGTAAATTGAATTGAAATGTAGTTATGCTCTCTTTTCTTGAATTGTGCTTTTGATTATCCTGAAAAACCATAATTCTTGGAAGCCTAGCCTCATTACAACCTTTACAAGACCTTAAGATCCATGCCAAATGTGTGATTGTGATTGAATTGGAAATGACTAGCAATTTTGATTTGTACAATTTTCAGTGAAAGTTTGAGAGAAACACTCACCAATTTGAATTGAAAGAAAAAATTCCTTGATTAGAATCATTTCATTGTTATAATTGCTCCTTTTGGTGATTAATTGCACTCTTGTCCTCCTTCTATTTGATATTGGATTTAACATATGCATATGATTTCAATTCTTTGGTTGGAATGTGAAATTGTTTCTTGAAAGACCATGGAAGTGATTTCCAAATAACCAGTTTCAGAAATGAATTAATGAATAGTTGAATTATATATGCTTACTTTGCTTGAGGACAAGCAAGATTCTAGGTTGGGGGGAGTTGATAAGTGCCAAATATTAGGATATTTTGTATGGAAAGAATGACACTTTTTGGGTTAATTACATTAATTCTTTAGTTGATTTCCTCCAAATTCTAGAACTTTGAAGTTAAGCAGTAATATCTGAGTGTTGGTTTAATTGAAACCTTTTAATCCCGAATTTTGGTGTTTAATTGCAGGAAAAGTTGAAGAGGAATAACCAGGCTCAGAAGAAATGAAGTAAAAAGAAGATAAGAAGGATTTCGAGTGGTGTAAATTCGCTTGAGCGAATTTTAATTAGCTCGAGCTAATTTTAATTAGCTCAAGCGATATTTGACCAGAGAGTGTGTTTTTTAGGCGCTTAATTCGCTCAAGTGAATTTTATTCGCTTGAGCGAATTGACTTTTCTTCACCATGAAAAATTCCATTCGTTTGAGCTAAAAATTTTAGCTCAAGCGAATTTCCACTGTCGCAGCAGCACAAAACAAGTTCAGAGTCAGTTTTCTTTAGTTTGTCACTTTTCAAAAATAGAACGAAGAGTTCAAAGAGAACGAGAGCTGCGGAATCACAATCCTTCACCTTTTTCTTCAGATTTCTTGGTTGTAAAAGCTACTATGAGTAGCTAATCTCTTTTATTGGGATTGAATGTAATCGACTCAAACTCAGACGTATTCTGGTGATATTTATATATAGTAATCTTGTTTCGATCAATATTGGTATTATCGTTCTATTCTTCATCTTTGATTCTATCTGATCAATAGAGTTATTGAACTTGATTTTTAGATCTAACTGGAAAGTATTTCTGAATATCCGATCTGAACGAAAATACTCAATATATCGTAATACTAGGAATAGATTTCGATATATCGATTGCGTCTTACACTTGAACGTAATGCTGGATAATCCGTTGAATACTTGAGGAATCAATATTCAAAGGATTAATCTTATGAATTTTATACTTGAGGAATCAATATAAATGATCTTTATGTGTTGCATCAATATTGATAGTCTCAAATGCTATGTATTTATATTTATCTAGAATACGAATGAGTAAGATAGATGAAGTTCAATCCTAGTTTTTCTTACTGAAATCTTTCTAAAATTTCTTTTTATTCTCACATTACTTTTATGCAAATTTAGTTTAGTTTAATTAAACCCATCATGAATCAATCCATGACCTTTGTATATATGTGCCAAAGATTGGATGATTTTAATGTAGAAATATGGCATTTCTGGGTTAAACTGTATTAATTATTTAGTGATTTCCCCCAAATACTAGAACTTGTGATTTTTGTAGTAATATCTGAGTAATGATGCAATTGAAAGCTTTTAATCCCAAATTTTGGTGTTTAATTGCAGGATAGATTAAAGGGGATCAATCAAAAGCAAAAGAATTGAAGAAGCAAGGAGAAAAAGAGGAAAGAGAATGCTGAGGATTCGCTTGAGCAAGTCCCAATTCGCTCAAGCGAATAATGACCAGAGAGGGGTGAATTTTGGAGCTGAATTCGCTTAAGCGAATTGATTTTTCTTCACCATGAAGAAAGCTATTCGCTTAAGCTAAAATTTAGCTTAAGTGAATTTCCACTTATTCAGCATTCACAAAACATAATTCGAAGGAGTTTTTCGAGAGAAAAACACTTTCTAAAATTAGAACGACGACTCTGAAGAAGAAAAGAAGCTGCGGAATCAGATTTCTTCATCTTCTCCTTCATATTTTGTGATTGTACAAGCTACTATGAGTAGCTAATCCCCTCTTTTGGGATTGAATGTAATCGACTCGAACTCGGATATATTCTGGTTATATTTCTATATAGTAATTTCGTTTCTATTGATATTGTTATTTTCGTTCCGTTTATATGCTCTTGATTCTACCTGATCAATAGAGTCTAGATTTAGATTTTTGGATTTAACTGGAAAGTATTTCTGAAAATTCGATCTGAATGAAAATAGTCGATATGTCGTTATACTAGGAATAGATTTCGATATATCGAATGCTTTAATACTTGAACTTAATGATGGATAATCTATTGAATATATGAGGAATCAATATTCAAGAGATTAATCTTATGAATTTTATAATTGAGGAATCAATATAAATGATCTTTGTGTATGCATCTATATCGGTAGTTACGAATCCTATATATTGATATACAACCAGAATATAGATGAGGGAGATAGATGAAATTCAATCCCTGTTTCTCAAACCGATATTTCAAATCAATTTTACTCTTTTATACTGCTTATTAGAATCATATTTTAGCTATCAATACCAATCATGAATCAATCTACTTTCCTTTGTATATACTTGCTTTTTGAATTTAGTTACAACTTTAATTGACCTATTCCCTGTGGGTTCGACACTCGTACTTTAATCTATTATACTACAGTTGACTATAGGTACGCTTGCCTAGGATTTAACATATATATGCTTTCTGAGTTGAACTATGAAGTTTAATTGAATCCGTTCCTCGTGGGTTCGACACTTGTACTTTAAAGTCATTATACTACAGTTGACTATAGGTACGCTTGCCTAGGAGTTAACACTGCTTGAAGAGTTCCGGATATTCTTGCAGTGGCCTGGGGACAGGCCTATTTATCAAGGGGAAGGTGGAGCAGCATGATGAGGACTTAGAGGATACAGAGGATGAAGATTGATACTGGTGTTTTTCTTTCTTTTCATTTTTTTAAATTTTTTTTAGGATTATTTTTTAGTTAATTAGGATTTTTGTTTTGTATTTCAATTTTTTTAGGTTTTAGGATTAGGGATTTAAGGAATTAATTTAAAAATCTCAAAGCTAGGCAGTCTAACTAACCAAATTAGGAAAGAAATAGGAATTTTGTGATTAAATCCATAATCAGTTAGGATTAGGATATTGTACAGGAAAATATATCAGGATAGTTAACTAATTTCAATAAGTGATTTCATCAAGGAAAATTAGTCAAAAAGCCGGTGAGTTGTGAGACCAAACACTGATATGAGAGTTTCACCGCTGCTTGTCAACTGCTATTGCTTGAGTTTTTGGACTTTATTCTGCACTTGGAAAATATGGAAGTGATAAAGGCAAAATTTTGTGGTTTAACTATTTGCTCAGTGCAAAAAAGCCAACCCATGAAAAAATTTTCCAATTTTTTTGGTAACCCATTTGAGCTTTAATGTTTCTTTTCTTATGCACCTCAGCCAAAGTTAATGTTATGTATTGTCCCTACACACTTGGGATAGAAAGCAAAGGTGAAATTGGATAAAATGGGAAGATTGGTTGGTGACTTGAAAAGTAAATTGATTCACTTAAAGAATTACAAAGAGCAGGCACAAGAAAGCAAAAGAAAATCACTCCCCCAAAAATCAAAAAGAAAAAGTGAATAAAAGTAAACAAGTTGGGGGGTGAATCATCAAACAAGAGAAGAGGCCAGCTGAACAAATGCAAGTCAAGAATGCAATGGAGAATTGAGAAAAGGCTCGAAGAACAAAGAAAAATTCAAAATTGCTCTCTATTCTAGTGTTTCTTTGCATATCCAGAAAAACCATGAATTCTTGAGAGCCCAGCCTCATTACAACCAAAGAAAGACCTTTTGATCCATGATTAACCTTGTGCATGTTTAATGACCAGAAACGACTATCAATTTTAGTTGTTCAACTGCGGTGAGAAATTGAGGGAAACACTTACCCGTGAGCATGAGAGGATTCCTTGATTTTTTCTTCACTTATTGTTTTGGTTGCTATTTCTGAAAAAGTTTGAATGTATTTTTATCCTGTTTTGGTTGAGTTTTGGAAACATCACTTGATTCTGACTTTCAATCTAACATTTGGAAAGTGACAGCTTCCTAGCAAGAGGTGATTAATTTATTTCCTTAATCTTTTTTAGAATCATGACAGGGGGTTGAATCCATTTTGATTGCAAAAGATTTTCTTGCTTGAGGACAAGCAAGAAGCTAAGTTGGGGGGAATTTGACGAGTGAAAAATATATGATAATTTACTGTATAGTTACTGCACTCATCAAGGGTAAAATAGTAAATTATTCCCCAAAAATACCTCTTTTTAGTAATAAATGCATAATTTGTGAATATTTGATTTGAATTTGAATATGATGCTATTTTAATAGAAAATATGTTGATTTTGCAGATTTATGGAAGAGATTTGAATGAGCAAAGAAGATAGCATTAATTGAGGAAAGGACCTGCAGATTTGAAGTTTGAATTAGAGCAAATAAAGATAAGATCAGCTGCCATTTAAACAAGGATTCTGCGGATAACTTCTCCAATTTAAATTCAAAGTCAAGATAAACACAAAATCAATCCAGAAAGAGGGAAACAAGGAAAGCCAAACAGAATAATCTGTTACGCGCTCCACGCTTCAAGCGCAAGTGAAGCGCAAATATCAGAATTACTTTCTGTTTCCTGTGTTGCAGATGCGTTGAGCATAGGTGAAGCGCACCTGCGCGGATTAGTTTTTAGATATGTTTTCAAAATAGATTCCTTCCAGATTTAAGATAGCTTTCCTTCATCTATAAATAGGACCCTTTGTACAAATCATAGGCAACTTTTGGAGAGACGGCAGAGCAAAAGCAAGGGCTGGAGAAAGTGACAGTTTCTCCGTTGGTTTGTAATGGCTACCATGCGTAGCTAAACTTTCCAATAGGATTGAATGTAGTTGATTCAATCCCTGATTGTATGTGAATTCTCTTTACTATTTATGAATCCTTATTTTTATGATATCGATACTTTTATGCTTTACTTAATGCGTAGCTTCTGCCTCTGTGGCGGAGTTATAGGTTAATTCTATGATAGTATGTGATAGAGATTTCTGAATTAACAACGAGTTTGGGGGAGCCTGGGCCAGAGGAAACTTGAACTCTGATTGGTAAAAGTACTCATAGTAATTGTTATAGGAATATAGGGGGAATCGATGATTGAAGATGGAATTTGACAGCCTCTTCATAATAGTCCTTATAGGAATATGCAGTGAATTGATAGTGTTAACGAACGAAAAAGTAGAGCAATCAAGTCGGGGTAATTTGTCGCCTGGGAGAACCCGCATGAATTATTTCTGAGTATTTTATCACTGTGGAGACCAGGGTGAAATAACATAGTTTGGCTATGATATCATAATTATATATTCATAAATAATATTGGGGTTCACATAAGAAAGGGATGAGATGATACGAAGTTCAATCCTAGTCCAAGTAACTGTCTCTATCTCTCTCATTTAAGTTCAATTTTATTTACTTGCATAATTCTCAACAAACAACCATCTGTTTTTACTTGATAGTTGTGACCACTAATCTTTATAAATTGAACCGTTCCCTGTGGATACGATACTCTTACTTACTATTATACTGCTAGAATTTTGGTACGCTTTCCTAAATCCCATCAGCTGCGCACCCCTAGTCCAAATGTGTGAATTTGGACTTCGCTTTATCCTCCCCTCATCTTTTTTGTACTTTGTACAATGTACATCCCCTCACGTCAAGTATGAATAATTGAATCCAAGTATATATTTGTAAAAGTTACTCACAAAGGATAGGGTAAAACTTTGCTAATCGGGTATAGATACACGTAATAGCCCATATTTTTTCATAGGGACGGACACAAGTACAGACACTATATATGATGCTCAGCCACTTTATACTCGCACTCATATATGTATAATTATTTAATCAATAATACCATATATAATTAAATATGGAGATATATTAATTTTATTAAAATATCTAATATATTTATACATATTTTTAAAAATTGATATATATATATATATTACAAATTAAAAATATATTTTTAAAACCATCTATTTGTGTTTTTTTACTTCATAATATATAACTAGTTAGTGTTAATAATCATTTTTTATATATCTTGGAGAATGCTAACACACGATATCCAAGTTTATAAGAAAGTGTGATGTGAAAGTATATTGTGATATTTAATAAAAATTTTGAACATTAGATCGTGCGTCGTATTTTAGAAACATATTGTGTTTCAATTTAATTAAATTGTTATGTCACTGATATTTAATAATTATTTTGGATGATTTTGGAGTAGTTTTTCAATTGAGTTATAATCTTTTTAATTAATGTCTTTAATGAATGATTAATTTTTCACTTAACTAAATTGCGGGTAATAGACACGAGTAAGAGCATATAGGTGGCTAGCGGGTACGGGGACGGACATTAAAGTTGCTACCCACGTGGGTACGAGCTTTTTTTTTAAAACACGTATATGGGGTAGACACTATGGGACCTTGCCCGGAAGGTACCAAATGTCATCCCTTCACCTCATAGTCTCGTACGCTTATCGCAATGCCTATACCTACATGCAATTGTTTTCTCATATGATGTTTTAATATTCAATTTTATATACTTCATTTCACATTTTATTTTTTATTTTTCTTTCTATTCCATGATATCAATTATCATAATTTTTTATTTTTTCTTTGATCCTTTTTATTTTATTTTTTCTTTATATCTTTCTTTTCTTCCCACTTCTTAGACACTCACACTAAAAAAATGAGTGTGGAAGTTTCATTTCACATTGTCTTTAGTATTATAATAAATGAACAATTTTGATTTTTTTCACATTTGTAATTTTAAACTTACTTTACACTTCTTTTATTTCTATTCCTTTTTCATCACATTTTTTGCTTTCACTCTTTTTTTCATTTTATCTCTCTCATATTTATCTAAGTGTAAGTGTATACTAGTGCATATATATTATTTTTCATAGATGAACGTTGAAGGTTAATGAGAATACAAAATCAACATTACTCTGACAAGCCTCATTTTTACGTACACTCATCCTTTTACCCACTACAACAGATCTGAGCTAAGGAAACATGTCTTTAGGGTCCGTTTGATTTGCAAAAAATTAAGGGACTGCATAGTGCAAAATTATTTGTTCCATGTTTGATTTTAAAAATGTTCATGGGCCAGGACAAAATAAGGGATTGGGTACAGGACAAAAATCCAAAAAATTGTAACTTACTAAATCAGGGTACAATTATTTGTCCAACGCACTAGGAAACACAATAGTCAAAAATACCCCCTCTTCCCTCTATCCCGCCCACAACCTTATTCCTACCTTGTGTCGCCTCTGCAGTCTCCATATTTTTTTTTCCCTTTTTCCTGCAACCTAATCACGCTGTGGTTCATCAAGATAAGGTATGTTTATTTTTCTTCTCACCTACTGCATTGTATTTGGAAAAGAGATGTATTGGATTATTTGGTAAAGAACCATATTTGTCCATTGCAATGCTTTTTAATGATTGCACTTTGATTTTCCATCCAATAGACCATTTCATGGTGTTGCTCATCAATTCATGAACTTTCATTTGTATCATTTGCATATATATAATTAGATATTAGGATTTTACTTGTTTATATTTTTTAAGTAATTTATTTCTTTCATAAGTGGCTAAATATTGATTAATATATATTTGTTAAATTGTTTTATAAGTAAGTTGTTAACATGTATTTGTTCAGAACCATATTGGCACACCAAATTGATGCGTCAGTAAAGTAAATTTACTTTTTCAAAATTATAAACATGATGATGTAAAAAAATACTTATAAATATACTTGTGTTTATGTTTGGTGACTTTGGGGAACTATATACTTACGCCATTTTTACTATTCTTCTTTTTAACACTCCTGAATCATTATAAATTAGAGAAATTCGTGAAAATAATTTAATGATAAATATTCAAATAATTTTAAAATATCAAAATATTGTCCTGTGTTGGTTTATAATGCAAAACAAACAATATACAACACAAAGGGCATTGTAATAAAATTCACGTTGTTCTGTTCAATATTTGTGTATATCAAACAATACACAACACAAAATTAATTGTGCTGTGTATTGACCATCAAACAACAAATGGAACAAAAAGTTGTCCTGTAATTCTATTACTTGTCCTGTGTTGTTCCATCTATCCTGTTCATTAACGTGCATCAAAGGAACCCTTAGAGTGCGTTAACCGCACTCCTAAAACATTGGACCGCTGTTAAATCATATTTGCACTACTACACTGTTAGTAAAGCCACTAAGAGTGTCATTGCAATTTAATCGCACTCCAATATTAGTAAAACCCTCGATTGCAGTTTGTGCATACGCTACCCCTTACTCCTTCACTCCATATAGAGTCACCCCTCTGTCACCTGTTCCACTGTCGAAGCCCTCTTTTTGGAGGTGGAAGGAGGAAAAAATGAATGAAGGTGAATCGAAAAAGAGGGGAAAGGTGGAAGGGGAACGACGAGTGCCAATGATGGAAGAGGTCACGACAGAGTGAGATAGAGACAATGTTGCCATGAATGGGGAAGACGTCAACAATGTGAGACGGGGCTGATTCGTGGTGACTCCAAAGCGGCTATGGACGTGTTGGCACAATCCCGGTGGCGCGACCCTAGATCTCGTTGTGGTGAAGGTGGATGCGGTGTGTGGCCATGATAGAGGGGTTTGGTTGGACGAAGGGGGTTGCAACTTCATAGTGCTGCAGTTGAGGGGGTGGAACGCCAAAAAGGTGGAGGCGACGGAGGAGGGTGCCAGTGAGGTGGTCGGAGATGAAGTGAAGAGGGTGGGAACGGGGTTGGAAAGGAAAGGGACTATATTGAAGGAAATTGTATCCAGAGACTATTCTGAAGGATTTTAATCTTTCATAATAGTCACATTAGACTTTGACATACATGGACCATTTTAAAGAATTTCCTTCTTTTAAGCTGACTGGGCAGTTAACGTGCCACATCAGCGCCTTTGTTAAGTCTAACTGACGGAGGTTAACAAAAGGACTAAATTGATTGACGTTTGTATCTCTCAGGGACTAATTTACAATTTTGTTTCTTTTATGGACCAACTTGACCGACCCCATATCTTTCAGAGACCATTTTGATGGTTTACTCTAAGATTGAGGATATACTTTCAACACGTCTTCCAAATTCTGGGAGGATAATTCTAGCAACAATTCTTTTGTTGGGTTTACCATATAATCCACCTACTATATACCTGATGGTTTGATCCTAATCATTGTGGGGTTTTTCATATCATGGAACACTCCAGCTACAAACAAGTAAAGTCTTTCAAAATAAACATTTGTCTCTATGTTTGCTAAATTAATCTCCCTTTAAGAGTCATAATTAGTTAAATTATTTACCACATGTTTTGGAAACATCAAAGATCCTTCGCACCTTCAAACTTTTGTTAGTACGGTTAATGAACTTATCAGTTATCAAATGTATTTATAAATTAGAGGTTGTTACATATTGATTGTGGCTGAGGTATGCACTCGGGATCCGGGATGAGGACGGTAGCTAGAGGTGGATGTTGGCCTCCAATGTGTGAGTCTCAGGTAGCGAAGGACGGTGGGGTGACGGGTTTCTGGCAAGCGAACCAAAAATCCAGTAGTATAACAGTAAGAAAAGTATCGTATCCACAGGGAACGATCAATTCACGTATACTCGTGATCTAATTATCAAAGGAAGAAAACGGGTTTTGAGAATATTATTATGCGAAAAACGTAAAAAGCAAATTAATAATCAATTGAATTTAGAAAGGAAGAGTTAGAGACACTTTACTTGGATTAGGATTGAACTTCATCTCATCACACCCCTCATATATATCGAGACTACCTATTATTTATAGGCTTTGAACTATAACACTGTAGACAAACTATATTGCTAAGACCCCGAGTTACCAGGCGCCACTCACACTCAAAGGTAATCCATGCGGGTCCTCCCAAGCGACGGACTTACCCTCGGCTTATTTTGCTTTCTTTATTCTGTTTGCAAAAGAACTAATTGATAAACGAGACCTACTCCTCTGGACGCACCTTCGCTAGAGTACTGTCACTACCCATCACTCATTAGAATACATCCATGTTTCGCTTCCTGGATTGACAATCAACTAATCCTTTGCTATCGATCCATTAGACCATGTCTATCCTTTAGATGCCTTTCATTAGGATACTCACACTACCCATCAATCATTAGCAACACCCATGTTTCAGTCACTGGTTAACCGAGTATTCTCATTCACTCAGAGGTTGAGTTTCCTATGTCTAGACTCCCTCAAACTCAATCCTAGTCGTAACGTTAATTACAAACTAGCCTATAACTCCGGCGCAAGCGCGAAAGTTAGGAATTAAGCACAGAACAAGATTACCAATATTATAGCTAGGGAACTGCATAAATAAATAGATAGAGTTCAACATACACTTGGGAATGGAATCGATTACATTCAATCCTAATGGAGAGTTAACTACACAAGATAGCCCTACAAACCACCGAAGATGTTGTCACCATCTTCAATCCTTGTGAAGCGCTCCTCCTCTCCTACTCTAAAATTAGAACTGGTGCATTATCACTAGAATATAACTGAATTACAATAATCGTGCACACCTAATCTGGTGCAAGAGGGTCCTATTTATAGGCTAAGGAAAGACAAAGAAAATTGGGGAGAAATCTATCTAAGAACGGCAACGGGGCAAGAATCGGCGTGATCTGCGCTTCACCCTGCGCTACAACACAGGATGCAGCGCAGGTTCCAGAGAGCTTGCGCTTCATCCTGCGCTGTAGCACAGGTTGAAGCGCAGCATGCGTCCTGCAGCTCCAAACTTTCTCTTTTTAATTTGATCTCTCCCCGAGACTGGTTTTGGCTCATTTGTCTTTCCTTGTTTCCCTTTATTTGATGAAATCTTTGTATTTATTGAGCATCTTTGATTTATTTGGGAAGGTTGTCTGCAGAATCCTTGTTTGATTGGCAGAGATATCTTCATTAATGGCTCTCAGATATTCTTCAAATCTTCATTATTGCTCACAAATAATCTTCCAATCTTCATTAATTGCCTTCAATCAAACTTCAAATCTTGCAGATATCTCCCTTATTTAATGCTATCTTTCCCTCAAATCAAATCCTTGCAATATTCTGCAACAATCAGTAATATTTCTATTAAAATAGCATCAAATTCAAATCTAAGATTAATAAATACAATCTATCTAATATTTAATAAAAAGGGATTAAACTGGGGCAAAAATACCATTTTATCCTTGATAAGTGAACTAAAAAGTGCTCTAATTTATCATATGATTTTCACTTATCATGGGGGTACCTGCAAAAGGCACTCCGATGCCCAAGTCAGTGAGAGTGAGTGAGTGGTGAGTAGAAAGATTACCTTAGCCCCAGTGAGAGGCTTTGCTATATATATGGATTGTCGGGGTTACTGTAGCAGGGGTAGGCTCGTGGCTGAGAGGCGTAGGGGATGATTACGCTTGTCACATGAAGTCGTAATGCCTTGTAATAACCATCTAATCTGGTTGTTTGTGTCAGTGATCATGCCACCACTAGTGCAAAAATGCCTTTTAACGACAGGGATACAATGATGGTTCAAAGGGGACCGTTGTTAAAAATTGGATGGTGGCATTTTTGAAATTATTGTGCAATTTTCAACGACGGTTATTTTTGAACCGTAGTTGAAATGTGAAACAACGACAGTTATATGGGGGACCGTCGTTGTTTAGTCCTTGCGTAAGACTTACAACGACGGTCGTAAAGCAACCGATGTTAAAAAGTTTTTATACCCCCACATACGACGACGGTTCTAGGGGAGCCGTCGTGGTATCCCTCCTAACCCTTCATTCAACAGCCCCTCCCCTCATCATGAATTTTGTTAAAACTTTATTGTAGGTTCAAGCATGAAGAGGTGAAGACTCCAATGTTGTTAAATTGCGGTTATGGCGGCGCCATAACGGCGTGGCGGCGGCGGCCGCAATACATCATGGTCGTTTGGCCTCTGAATGGCGCGCGTCCGCCATATTGAAGATTGCGGCCGTTATGGCGATAAAGGCCTGGCGGTCATGGCGGGAATTTGGGCTTTTTTCCCCATTTTTTCCGGGTTTGGGCCCGGGTCGACCCGGTTTCATCCCTTTTCCCCCATTTCATTTACGATCCCTAATTTGTTGCGCCTCCTCTTCCGTTCTTCTTCACCCAAATCTCCTGCGACCACTTTGTTCTTCTTCTCTGACCAGATCTGTAGGCACCGCCGCCGCCTCCGCCGCCACCAACCACCGTTTGCGACGGGTTCTGCAGCACTGTACAACAGTTTTTCTTCTCTTCTCCGCGCGGTTCAGGCTCTGTTTCTCTTCTCTGCGCGTTCTGCACGTTGCTACAGCCCCCAAGCTACTTTTTCTCTTCTGCGCACGTATTGCTCTTTGCAGCAGCCCCTAAGGTACTTCTTTTTCTCTTCTGCCCACGTTTTGCTCTCTGCAGCAGCCCCTAAGGTCCTTGTTCTTCTATTCTGCAGCTTCTCCTGCTCAAGCATAGGTTGCACAAAAAAGCCACAATGTCAGGGGAGGGAGAATCAAACACCCAGTCAAACACCCAGCCATTAACAGGAACCTCCTCCAATTCCATTCATTCTAAGAGGACTGATGTTGCTTGGAAGCACTGTACACCAGTGAGAGAGAATGATACAGATGAGATTTTTTGTAATTATTGCCGGAAGGTTATGAAAGGAGGTATTACAAGGGGGAAACAACATTTGATTGGAAAGGCGGGCAATGTTACAGCTTGTTTGCTGGCTCCAGAAGCTTTCAAGGTTGAGATAAGGTCAGCTATAGATGGTAAGAAGCTGAAGCAGAATGAAGCATTTAAGAAGGCAATACAAGACATTGAAGCTTTGAATGAAGAAGGATGTATGGAAATTGGAAGTTCTGGTGATTTCAGTTTGAAGGATACTAGGAAGGGACCTATGGACCTTTACACTCAACCTCAATCTACAGCTGCAAAGGAAAGCCAAGGTGGTGCAAGCGGGCATAAGAGAGCTTTGTGATAAAAAAAGCTACAGAAAGGGTGTACCAATCTACAGCCTGGTTTTGGTACCAAGCCGGCATACCTTTCAACTTAATAAAGTTAGAAAGTTTTCATGACATGCTTCGTGATGTTGGACATTTTGGGAAGCAACTGAAACCTCCTTCCTACCATGACATTAGAGTACCACTCCTTCAAAAAGAGGTGAAGTACACTAATGAATTAATGAAGCCATTAAAGGATCAGTGGGCAAGTTTTGGGTGTTCCCTAATGTCAGATGGTTGGACTGATAGGAAACAAAGAAGCATAATCAACTTTTTGGTGAACTCCTCTTCTGGGACAATGTTCTTAAAGTCGGTTGATGCATCTGACTATGTAAAGACCGGTGAGAAGATATTTGAGTTGCTGGATTCTGTTGTGGAGGAGATTGGAGAGGAAAAGGTTGTCCAAGTTATAACGGACAACGGAAGTAACTTTGTTCTTGCTGGTAGGTTGCTAGAGGAAAAAAGACCAAAAATTTATTGGACCCCTTGTGTTGCACATTGTATAGACTTGATGCTAGAAGACATTGGTAAGATGCCCAATATAAAGAAGACCATTCAGCGAGCTATCTCTCCTGTTGGCTTCATTTATAACCATTCAAGCACTTTGAGCATGTTGAGGTTCTTTACCGGTGGGAGGGAGTTAGTGAGGCATGCAATCACTCGATTTGCAACATCTTATCTTTCCTTGGAGAGGATTCATCAAGAGAAAACTAATCTTCGAAAGATGTTTGTGTCAGAAGAGTGGAATGAAAACAAGCTATCAAAGGAGGCCAAGGGTAAGGAAGCCACTAAAACTGTCTTGATGCCTAGTTTCTGGAAGAATGTAGTATTCATTTTGAAAGTGATGGCTCCTCTTGTGAAAGTGCTTAGGCTTGTGGATAGTGAGAAAAAACCAGCCATGGGCTACATATATGAGGCAATGGACAAGGCGAAGGAAACCATTATGAAATCTTTTAAAAATGAAAGCAAATACAAGGATGTATTTGCAATTATTGATAAAAGATGGGATATTCAGCTTCATCGCCCTTTACATGCTGCTGGTCACTTTTTGAACCCGGAGTTCTTTTATGCCAACCCACAGATGGAGTTTAATGGTGAGATTATTAGGGGTTTGTATGATTGTATCAATAAATTGTTGGGAGATTTGGAGATGGAGAAGATTGTTCATAAGGAGTTGGCTCAGTACAAAGCTGCGAGTGGTATGTTTGGGTCCACAACTGCTAAGGCAATGAGGGATGAAGTTGCACCGGGTAAGAGACAAAACATTTCAACAATTGAACTTTTATTCTTCTAGTCATTTGCTTAAGTGTTTGTGTTTAACATATTTTGTTTGCATTTGTAGCTCAATGGTGGCGGATGTATGGTTCAGATACTCCCTATTTGCAACAACTTGCAATAAGGATCCTTAGCTTGACATGTAGTGCTTCGGGTTGTGAACGTAATTGGAGCGTCTTTGAGCAAGTAATTAATTTCCTATTTAAAGTCAACAATCAAGGACTTGCTTATAATTATTGCTTAAGTAAATAGTATTTATTTAATTGTTTTAGGTTCATGCTAAGAAAAGGAATAGACTCGAGCATAAAAGACTACATGACTTGGTATTTGTCAAGTATAATCAAACACTTCATCGAAGGTATAACCTTAAGGATGAAATTGATCCAATTAGTCTCGATGGGATTGATGATTGCAATGAGTGGCTAATTGGAGAGATGGATGGGGATGAGGAAGAAGGTGAAGATGAGAGGGTTCATGAAGGAGGTGATGACCTTACTTGGAGAACAGTTTATCAAGCTTCGGGACTTGATGAGCCTAGACAATACACTAGGCGTCACAAAAGGAAACAAGTTGGAAGTGGAGAGGGGCAAGTAGGAACATCTACTAATCTTTCTAAAAGAGCCAAAGGAGTAGCTGCAAAGAACAAGGGGAAAAGGGTTGGAGTTGTTGAAGAAGTTGAGGCATCAGAAGATTCTAGCAGTGAGGAGGATGAATTAGTGCCAAATGCTGATTTCATACATTCAGATGGAGAAGAAGCTGAAGGATTTTTAAATGAGCAGAATCACCATGTGGAAATTAATTATGCAGACATTGATGATGAAGAGGAGGATTAAACAAAACAGTTTTAGGACTTGTCTTTGTGTTTTGCTATTTTTTAACATTGTTTCTTTGTTTGGATGGCAATTTAATCCTTTTGGTGGTTAGGAATTTATGACTTTTTATAATGACAATCACTAGATTATGAATGCCATGAATTTTAGATTGTTATATTGTTGGTTTGCATATATATGTTTATTATTTTGCTGTTTTTGCATCATATTTTATATAAATATATTTTTTTTTTGTCCGCCATGATGTCCGCCATAGACCGCCATGGCATCCACCGTGGCAGTATGGTGCTTAAAGGTCCCGGCCACCATCCGCCGTATAACCTTATTGACAACACTGGAAGATTCAAGCTTGGGAAAATCATCAGATAAGAAAAGCTGAAATGGAAATGTAGAAAATGGAGGTACCATTATGACTGGGATTGTGTTGTTCTTGTAATATAGCACT
The DNA here is from genome assembly GCA_026901365.1 of Sesbania bispinosa. NCBI lineage: Eukaryota > Viridiplantae > Streptophyta > Magnoliopsida > Fabales > Fabaceae > Sesbania > Sesbania bispinosa. The sequence goes on from QLOH01000239.1 coordinate 1,127,712, forward strand.
ATTAACAAATTCACATGTGCTACGTTTTGTTCCTCATATATGGACTTTCTTTTTATTCAAAGGTGCAAATTCAGTTTGAAAAAACACATATTCATCATCCCATATATGATTAAAAATGAGATGAGTATAGTGCTTGATATTCTTGTTACTGAATTTATCTGCTTGGTGCTCTGTTTTGTATTGAGCTCCCGTGTGGCTATGTATATTCTCTTATTTGATAGACTTTGATGTGGATGCATTCATGCTTATGTATTTAGATTGGTGGTTGATTCTGTTTGGTGATTCATGCTTGTGCTTGTTTAGGGACAACTATGTGAAAATGTGAATGTTAAGGGTCGGTAACTGATCATTCTACTATCCTGGAATGCCGTGGTGCTAACAATCTATTTTGTTAGTAATGCATTTAGAATAACATGTTTGTCTTCGAAATTTTTTACTTCACGTTGTTTCTAAAATCTAAACTGGACTAAACCACTCGTGACTTGGTTAGAGAAGGCGCATGTGCAGTTTATGTCAGGAGGGAAGGAAGGTGAAGTTTTTATTATTGGCATCCCTTATGAATTTTTTGGATGACAGAGTTTGTTATCCTTTTTTCTTCCTTTTCAATTGACTCTGAATCTTTTAAGTTTTAGCCATTATTTCTTGACATAGGTATTTATATGTGAGCAAAAACTATACACTAGAGCATAGCTAAAACAACACATAAGCACATGTGATTCGAGGTGGGTGGAAGTGAGAGTGAGAGAGGTGGTTTTATGGGCATCCTATCTGTGAATTCTGCAGAACCCCATTTGATGGGGACAATGAACTATACACACATATGTCTACAGAGCATTATGCATGTAACATTTGCCAAAGATGAGGCTTGTCTTGCCAACAAATTTGTTGTGTTTCAATCTGAAGCAGAGATGAAGGTGACTGATTACTTATAGAATATGGATCTTTTCCTGTTTCATCTTTAAACTATATAATTACTTGAATTAACATGTTTGAATAGTATTGGATTTGGATCTTATATACACATATATAATTACTTGAATTAATTTATTGAAGAAATATATATGATTATATAAATCTTGTTTAGTTTCTTATAATTATTCATTTATTCACGCAATGGTAGTGGCGACCATGATATGTGTGTGCCATTTATGGGAAGTGAGGCATGGACTCGATCTCTGAGATATAAGATTGTAGATGAATGGAGGCCTTGGCTCACGGATGGTGTAGTTGCTAGGTACATATATTGATACTCTCTTCCTCTTATTTTCCAAAAGCTTTCAAGATACTGATAGAAGTCCAGGTTTTCTTTAACATAATTTTAGGCAGTAGATTTTAAACTTCAAATGCGTCTTTATCGGTAATATGGGAACTCCATGTTAGAATACATCTTTTATAATGAAGTTACAAAAGATGCATGGTGATGTCAGGTCTCTTAGATGTTTTCTAAATGTATTTTTACAGATTAGGCGAGAAATAGCTACAATGAAGTTAATCAAGCATCCAAATGTTGTTCAACTACATGAGGTCTCTCTCTTTTTTTAATAATGATTTACCAGATGTGTTTAATTGCCTTGTCTAGGAATGAAGTTTTGAACTTCTACTTTTTTAAGATTTGTTTTGAAACTATTTATTGCTTACATATAATCATCTGGTTTCCAGTTGTTCTTTATATGTTTTATTTGTATCTGGTTTATATTTAAATAGTTATATGTCAAATTACTCTTCAACTATTACTAACTATCTTTGTTATTGCTACTTTCAGTTTTTTGCAGAATATAACTCTAAGCTGTTGGAATCTTTCAATTATATACAAGGCGCCAAGCTGTCAAGGTGCTATATAAATTGCTAGTCTTCATCAAGATGGGACTATCATTTGCGTACAGATTTAAACTATTGAAAGTGTGAATGCTGTGCAGACCTGTATCTAGAAATTTCGGGGCCTTAAGAAAAATTAAAACAGGGCCTATGTTAGACTAATAATTTTTACGTTATTTTTTTGACTTTTTGAGCTGTAAAATTATTTATTAATATTTTATAATCAAGTAATTCTAATATCTCATTTTCAATAAATAATATAGCTAACCCATTCAATTTATCTTGTAACATAGTTGATCTTAAATATGATTTAATCAATTTTAATTTTGAAAAACTTCTTTCAGCAATCGCGACAGTTACATGTAATGTTAATAATATTCTATAAGCAATGTATGTATTTGGAAAAGAACCTAATTTTTTTATATAGTTCAATCTTTTTAATGGTGTGTTAATTTCATTTGTTAGAATTTCTCTTAATAACTTTAATTCTGAAAACAAATCAAGACCATCAATATCAAAATGATCTTCAAAACTCAAAATCTTTCCAAGATTGATACAATATTTTTTCAAGTCATCTTCCCCTAAAGTTTTAAATTTATTTGAATCAAATAAAAAACCAAATATGTTTTCATATTCTAAAATTTGTTCAAATCAACTCTCAATAGAAGAAATAGACTGATCTAATATATATACAAAATATAATCAATGCGAAATGAATTTTCAGCAGAATGAGTCATCTCATCACTAATTGTGTCATCAAAATGTTTTTTCCTATGAATCTTACGTTTTTCATTGAACTTTGGCTCTATATCTATTTCAATAACCGTACAAGTAGCCAATAGATCACAGGTTCAACAATATACTACCAATACAAGGAAACTCACTGTTGAGTCTTGAGTAACTTTTCATTTGCAAAAACTAATAAATGGGATGTGGATTTTTAAGTAATTTAAATGATAAGAATAAAAAGATATAAAATATGTAAAATATGGGTCTTATAAAATGTTGGGCCCTATCTCGAATATTATTAAATTTTTAAAAAATAATTTATATCAATAACATTACTATTAAAAAAAATGGGGGGCCTTATAAATTTGGGGGCTCTAGGCAATGGCCTTATTAAATATCTGGCCTGATGCTCTGTTTACCTCTTCTTGAGTCTTAGGTATTTATAGAGGGAGACGTTGACATTGTTTAATCTTTCTATTAATTTTGGCTATTTGTTTAAACTAGAGAGAATAAAATCTTGAAATGTTTGATAATGTTTTCCTTGTATATCCATATACCAACGAGTCAGTATTACTTTAATAAATGTCAATTGAAAAGATATCCTATTCACGTTAGTAAAATAGTCAATGTTAAAAGAGGTTAAATGGCCAAAATACTAAAAGAAAGACTACAACCAAGGATTTTGTAAATTGAACATTTTCCATATAAATAGCCAGTGGTTCATGAACTTCTCGGAGGCTGATGAGCTCTTAAAATTAGCAGCAGCTTGACATCAGGTATGGTTATTTTTTTATATTGCACCTTTTTTATTTAACTGGGTAGAATTTATATCTAGGAATTGTTAATAGCATTAATTGCGCATTAATCTTGAGTGCTGACTATGCTTGCAATGTCCTAAGTGCAAGCTCACAAGGTGAATTCCTAGATTATGAATGTCATGCCTAATTTATATGTAAAATTAATGCAAAATAGTCAAAATATTTTACTGTTATCTTCTTTTCAAATGTTAACAGTTAGCACCTTTCTTTGGTGTAGTATGCACTTTTTGGCTCCTCTTTCATTTATTATTATTCCATTAGTTTGGATTTCTTCTAGCCTACTGTATTTGGCTGAGTGATCTTTCCTTTTTCTTCAAGCTTTATAGTATCTATTTTTCTACTATTTAATTATTTATTAATATTGTGTGTTGTGGTACATTGCTTTAATATGGTAATGGAGACGTGAAATCTTGCCGTCAAGAGGAATTGAAAAGGATGTTATTTTGTCATATAATTAAGAGTTTTTATAATATATATTTTTTTAATTAATTAAATTTGCATTTTATAAAAAATTATTAAATGATGTAATTATGAAAGTTTAACACATGTTATCAATTGATCTTGTATGTTAGCTTTAAATGGTTTTTTTTTTTTTTTTGTAAAAGGATACTAGGAAAGTTGCAGATTATGAAATTAAATTTTGGTATAAAAATATTCACTATTGTATATGATTTGAACCCCCGCAGAATACATGGTGCATGGACTTGATTTTGGAAAGAAGACAGTGGCAACCCAAAATAATTGGGGATAAGCATAGATTATATAAATTTGCTTAGAAATATAGTTAAATGGCTTTCTTATTTGGTAGGATATTGAAACTGGTCTTTCCATGTGATTGGTTTGCAGGATTTATACAAACAATGCGAGCAATACAAGGAGCTCTAATTGTGGCCTCAAGTATTCAGATAATCTTGGGGTACAGCCAAGTCTGGGGGCTTTTTTCAAGGTATATACTAGTTGGATGTGAAATTTTTGTGAATTGAAAATATGATTAAATAAACGTAGACACACAAGTAATGCAACAAGATTTGTGTTTGGCTGATTCATTTATGTTTCAATCATCAATGCAAAATGATACTAGTGACTTGGATTTTTTAGGAAATATCTATGAATCAGAGCTAGAATTTTTAATAGAAATTGTTTTTTTTTGGGGATTTTTAATAAAATAACTAGAAATTAACTACAAAATAGCTAGGATATTATGGACATACCACAATAGACAAGACATACAATGACGATTGAAGTTGGAACCGTCGTTGTATGTCCAGGAAACAACGACGGTTGTTATTTCTAACTTATAACGACGGTTAACAAACGTCGTTGAAAACCCACTTTTTAACGACGCCTGGATCAACGACGGGTCAACAACCGTCGTTAAAAACCTTTTTTAACCATTGTTAAAAGCCTATTTTTCAGTATAGCAGGGTAGCATGGGGCACATTAAATGCGATGGGACTTGGTAGGTGGCCTAGATGTGATATGTCGAACGTTATAGGTTTCTGGTCCTCGTCTATAGGCCGAGGTAGCATAGGGGTGTGGTGGTGTGTTCTTGCTTGGGTAAGGTAGTGTTATTCGGACGAGGAGTTGGTCCTCGGTTCAGGTGTCTTATCTAGGAATAGGTGTGGTCGAGATAGATAGTCTCAGTTTGGTCCGGATCACATATGCTTCGGTTTAATTTGCCAAGGACATCAGTCCAATTTTTGCAGAAATAGTTCCAGAGAGAGCCAGAACAAGTATATATGCCTTGGATCGATGTTTTGAGTCTACACTATCATCTTTTGCTCCCCCGGCAGTTGGAGTTTTGGCTCAACATGTTTATGGGTATAAACCCGTTCCGGAAGGGTCTACTAAATCTCAAGAGATCTTAACAGATAGAGAAAATGCTGCATCATTGGGCAAGGCTTTGTATACAGCAATAGGAATTCCAATGGTTATCTCCTGTTTCATCTACATGTTTCCTTATAATGCCTATCCAAGAGACAGGGAACGAGCTCGGATGGAAGCTCTAGTAGAATCAGAGATGCAGCAAATGGAATCAGATAGTTTACCCATGCATATGCATAGATAGTTTGAATCAGAAGAATTGTATGTTAGGGATTACGAATGGTGATGTTGGTCTTGATGATGAAGATAACACAGCTGTTCTGGCAGTTGACATTCTCCAAGCTGGTGAATAGTTTTAGCAGTTCTGCAGCCTACTGAGATAAGATTGCTTGGCTTAAGACAGGTCAAGTTTAATAAGTTTTCAGTGGCAGAGAATTTTTTAGAATTCGATCAAATGTTTAGCATCAATTACACGTGCAGAGTGACAAGAGATTGTATAGGCCTTAGTTTTATCTAACCTTTCTTTGAGGGAAGAATTTCCCTTGTTTGTATGCAATTCAATCAAGTATAGATCCCCTGAATTAATACGTTCAATGGTAAAGCATTTTCTTATTATTCCAATCACTAGTGACAATCTGACAGAACTATGATGAGTTTGTGATTCAAGAATCAAATTTACACGAAAAAAGAGTAATGATATTTACACAGAAATTTTGCCTCACGTTTCTCACATATCATCATGACTTGGACAATGTTTTTTGTAACTCCTCATTTTTTGCATGTGCGGTGGTGATCTTCCCATCTCATGTATATATGTACACATCATGATATGTGAGTAATCTAAGGCAAAAGTATATGTATGTACAAATATCATTTCTCTGAATGAAGCCTATCTTTTTCGTACTAAGTCAAACCACAACTTTTAACAGATCAACTTGCAGCCCTTTTTCCTGCTAACGATTGAAATAAATTGACCATGTAAAGAAATAAAGGCTTCAGCAAAATATGTTTGGAAGGCAGCACAGAGATCACCAGGAAACTCAAACCTTAATTGGGCTTTTTAGCAGAAACCATCACAAAAAGCCCATTTCTAATGCATTTAAATCCAACCAGCCCACACGCCTTGCAGAGATCTTCAAGTTCACGCTCAGAGAGAAAGATGTAGCTCCCAGATAATTGCCTTATATTCTAAAATGAGAAACAAATTGCCCACTAATCAAAACTCAATACAATTTTAAAAATAAAACTACTAAAAATTATCTAGATTAAACATCCATTTTGGTACTTGAAATATTGGGTATAACTTCGGACCTGGGTTGACATCACTTTGGCCCTTGAAATATAGGTGACATCCTTCAATTTAGCCCCACAATCATGGAAAGTGACATCAAAATCATTTTTCTATGAACAAACCCTGAGAATGCGAGACTAAAGTGATGCCATTTCCTATTATTGAGGGACTAAATTGGTGTTAACTTCCTATGATTGAGAAATTGTGTTGATGTCATTATTTATATTAATAAGGAATTACATTGATGCCAATTTCTTTGAAGGACTAAATGTCACTCACTATCTTTCAAAGACTAAATTAATGCCACTTATCTTTTAGTGAACAAATTGATGACACCCATCTTTTAAGGGACTAAAATGGTCCTTTACTCAAACTTCTATGTATCAAATGAAACGAATGAAAGTGATATACTGAATTTGTGTGGAAATTATAATAAAATTCAAGGAGAAATTATCCTGTAGTCCTCTACAGAGACTAAGTTCTGCTGCATAACACAGAAATAAGCAAAATGAACAAAAAGAAAAAGAAATGCAGAAACTAAAATGAACAAAAAGAAAAAGAAATGCAGCAACTAAAAAGAACGATCAGAGCTAATTGACAGACTCTGCCCTCTCTGGTCTAAGCCACCAAACCCACTCCAAGTTTCTATTACCCCCTGCTCCCCACCCCAAAATAATAATAATAATAATAATAATAATAATAATAATAATAATAATAATAATAATAATAATAATAATAATAATAATAATAAATCACCATTCTTTTCCACCTCCCACTTATTCACATTTTCCCTCTTCAATTCCTTGCTGCCATGAGTACATTCTGTTACACTCCCCCTCCACCACTTCATCTTTACTCATTACAGCATTCCTCCCCTCCTCTCATACACACGAACCAGGCCATATCTTTTTTTTCTCCTCTGGTATACATGGAGAAAAAGCACCCATAAGATTTATGCAAGGTTTTAAATTGTGGTTATGGACTTATGGTCGCTTTGCATCCATTGTGAACAGATGCGATTGTGGTGGCCACCATGACTGAGATGTTATGGTCACATCATGCGGTCCACAATTTAAAACCTTGCAAATATGCTATTTATTATTTGAGAGAGGACTCATAATAGTTCATAAGAATATGCAAAATAATGGGCAAAGCATGGGTTGCTGACTTGCTGCATAGCTAAAGATAAAAGGATGTTGGTAACCCCATATGAAGCTAGCAGATCCCAGTGTTGTCAATAAGGTTATACGGCGGATGGCGGCCGGGACCTTTAAGCGCCATACTGCCATGGCGGATGGCGGACAGATATATATATATATATATATATATATATATATAAAATATGATGCAAAAACAGCAAAATAATAAACAGAAATATGAAAACCAACAATATAACAATCTAAAATTCATGGCATTCATAATCTAGTGATTGTCATCATAAAAAGTCATAAATTCCTAACCAACAAAAGGATTAAATTGTCATCCAAACAAAGAAACAATGTTAAAAAACAGCAAAACACAAAGACAAGTCCTAAAACTGTTTTGTTTAATCCTCCTCTTCATCATCAATGTCTGCATAATTAATTTCCACATGGTGATTCTGCTCATTTAAAAATCCTTCAGCTTCTTCTCCATCTGAATGTATGAAATCAGCATTTGGCACTAATTCATCCTCCTCACTGCTAGAATCTTCTGATGCCTCAGCTTCTTCAACAACTCCAACCCTTTTCCCCTTGTTCTTTGCAGCTACTCCTTTGGCTCTTTTAGAAAGATTAGTAGATGTTCCTACTTGCCCCTCTCCACTTCCAACTTGTTTCCTTTTGTGACGCCTAGTGTATTGTCTAGGCTCATCAAGTCCCGAAGCTTGATAAACTGTTCTCCAAGTAAGGTCATCACCTCCTTCATGAACCCTCTCATCTTCACCTTCTTCCTCATCCCCATCCATCTCTCCAATTAGCCACTCATTGCAATCATCAATCCCATCGAGACTAATTGGATCAATTTCATCCTTAAGGTTATACCTTCGATGAAGTGTTTGATTATACTTGACAAATACCAAGTCATGTAGTCTTTTATGCTCGAGTCTATTCCTTTTCTTAGCATGAACCTAAAACAATTAAATAAATACTATTTACTTAAGCAATAATTATAAGCAAGACCTTGATTGTTGACTTTAAATAGGAAATTAATTACTTGCTCAAAGACGCTCCAATTACGTTCACAACCCGAAGCACTACATGTCAAGCTAAGGATCCTTATTGCAAGTTGTTGCAAATAGGGAGTATCTGAACCATACATCCGCCACCATTGAGCTACAAATGCAAACAAAATATGTTAAACACAAACACTTAAGCAAATGACTAGAAGAATAAAAGTTCAATTGTTGAAATGTTTTGTCTCTTACCCGGTGCAACTTCATCCCTCATTGCCTTAGCAGTTGTGGACCCAAACATACCACTCGCAGCTTTGTACTGAGCCAACTCCTTATGAACAATCTTCTCCATCTCCAAATCTCCCAACAATTTATTGATACAATCATACAAACCCCTAATAATCTCACCATTAAACTCCATCTGTGGGTTGGCATAAAAGAACTCCGGGTTCAAAAAGTGACCAGCAGCATGTAAAGGGCGATGAAGCTGAATATCCCATCTTTTATCAATAATTGCAAATACATCCTTGTATTTGCTTTCATTTTTAAAAGATTTCATAATGGTTTCCTTCGCCTTGTCCATTGCCTCATATATGTAGCCCATGGCTGGTTTTTTCTCACTATCCACAAGCCTAAGCACTTTCACAAGAGGAGCCATCACTTTCAAAATGAATACTACATTCTTCCAGAAACTAGGCATCAAGACAGTTTTAGTGGCTTCCTTACCCTTGGCCTCCTTTGATAGCTTGTTTTCATTCCACTCTTCTGACACAAACATCTTTCGAAGATTAGTTTTCTCTTGATGAATCCTCTCCAAGGAAAGATAAGATGTTGCAAATCGAGTGATTGCATGCCTCACTAACTCCCTCCCACCGGTAAAGAACCTCAACATGCTCAAAGTGCTTGAATGGTTATAAATGAAGCCAACAGGAGAGATAGCTCGCTGAATGGTCTTCTTTATATTGGGCATCTTACCAATGTCTTCTAGCATCAAGTCTATACAATGTGCAACACAAGGGGTCCAATAAATTTTTGGTCTTTTTTCCTCTAGCAACCTACCAGCAAGAACAAAGTTACTTCCGTTGTCCGTTATAACTTGGACAACCTTTTCCTCTCCAATCTCCTCCACAACAGAATCCAGCAACTCAAATATCTTCTCACCGGTCTTTACATAGTCAGATGCATCAACCGACTTTAAGAACATTGTCCCAGAAGAGGAGTTCACCAAAAAGTTGATTATGCTTCTTTGTTTCCTATCAGTCCAACCATCTGACATTAGGGAACACCCAAAACTTGCCCACTGATCCTTTAATGGCTTCATTAATTCATTAGTGTACTTCACCTCTTTTTGAAGGAGTGGTACTCTAATGTCATGGTAGGAAGGAGGTTTCAGTTGCTTCCCAAAATGTCCAACATCACGAAGCATGTCATGAAAACTTTCTAACTTTATTAAGTTGAAAGGTATGCCGGCTTGGTACCAAAACCAGGCTGTAGATTGGTACACCCTTTTCTGTAGCTTTTTTATCACAAAGCTCTCTTATGCCCGCTTGCACCACCTTGGCTTTCCTATTTTTTGCAGCTGTAGATTGAGGTTGAGTGTAAAGGTCCATAGGTCCCTTCCTAGTATCCTTCAAACTGAAATCACCAGAACTTCCAATTTCCATACATCCTTCTTCATTCAAAGCTTCAATGTCTTGTATTGCCTTCTTAAATGCTTCATTCTGCTTCAGCTTCTTACCATCTATAGCTGACCTTATCTCAACCTTGACAGCTTCTGGAGCCAGCAAACAAGCTGTAACATTGCCCGCCTTTCCAATCAAATGTTGTTTCCCCCTTGTAATACCTCCTTTCATAACCTTCCGGCAATAATTACAAAAAATCCCATTTGTATCATTCTCTCTCACTGGTGTACAGTGCTTCCAAGCAACATCAGTCCTCTTAGAATGAATGGAATTGGAGGAGGTTCCTGTTAATGGCTGGGTGTTTGACTGGGTGTTTGATTCTCCCTCCCCTGACATTGTGGCTTTTTGTGCAGCCTATGCTTGAGCAGGAGAAGCTGCAGAATAGAAGAACAAGGACCTTAGGGGCTGCTGCAGAGAGCAAAACATGCGCAGAAGAGAAAAAGAAGTACCTTAGGGGCTGCTGCAGAGAGCAAAACGTGCGCAGAAGAGAAAAAGAAGTACCTTAGGGGCTGCTGCAGAGAGCAAAACGTGCGCAGAAGAGAAGCAGCAGCTTGGGGGCCGTAGCAACGTGCAGAACGCGCGGAGAAACAGAGTCTGAACCGCGCGGAGAAGAGAAACAGAGCCTGAATCGCGCGGAAAAGAGAAACAGAGCCTGAACCGGCGGAGGCGGCGGCGCCAACAGATCTGGTCGGAGAAGAAGAACGAAGTGGTCGCAGGATATTTGGGTGAAGAAGAACTGAAGAGGCAGCTGATTAGGGATTGTAAATGAAAGGGGAAAAGGGATGAAACCGGGTCGACCCGGGCCCAAACCCGGAAAAAATGGGGAAAAAGCCCAAATTCCCGCCACGGCCGCCATCCACCGCCACGCCGTTACCGCCATAACGGCCGCAATCTTCAATATGGCGGACGCGCGCCATTCAGAGGCCAAACGGCCATGACGTATCGCGGCGGCCGCCGCCACGCCGTTATGGCGCCGCCATAACCGCCATTTAATAACACTGGCAGATCCAAATTAAAAAAATAGCTACCAAAAAAACAAACTGAACAAAGGAAATCTCGTTACTCTCACTGAGTTTATCAATTCCAACGGAGCAACAAATACTGACACTAGAATCCCAGGCCAAAAAAATTTATACCTGACGTAGTGTACTTAAAAATGGGACAACAGTAAAAGGCCCATCAAGTATGTAGGTGGTTGCAACAAAGACACCTCCAGGTCGTAAAACACGGCTTATTTCAGCTACCTGCAAAAACAGATCATGGAAATTATAGAGGAAAATAGTGATACAGGCTAAACAGAATGCCACTAGACATGACCATCTGACAAAACTATGCAACTGAAAAGTGACAAATCAGCTGAAGTAATTTATTCAAAATCAGCCAGCATCATTAGCATGAAATGTGTTCTTCATCATTGCTGACACAATACTGCATAAACCTTTTGGGATTCCATAGTTAAATCTTAAATGATTTTCCCCAAGCCATTGCCATCGATATTCTGAACAAATGAAATATTTTTCTGTAAACTCCAATCATTAATGATTAGTTATTCACTTACAGCTGCTGATGGGGAAGGCCAGCAGTGAAGAGCTGCGCCTGCATGCACAGCATCAACAGAACTTGAAACAAAAGGAAGTCTAGCTATGTCTGCTCTAACCAAGATGAAGTTCCTAACAACAGAAATATTAATGAAATGTAATTGTAATATGAATAAAAGGTATGTTTTAAACAGTTCCAGTAAAACTTTGAGTTCAAAAGTTTGATATAATAAAATTCTAATTAACATAGAAATATGTGTACTCTTTTGGAAAGTTATCTTCCTGCTGAATGAACTCATAACATTGCCTCAACATGTTTTCTGAGTAGTCTAGAGCAACAACAGAAGAAAACAGTCCACTTTTTGCAAATAATCTTGAAAATAATCCACTTGCACAACTAGCGTCAATGATATTTCCACCCAATACTGGCTTGAGGAAACCCTTCATCAGTTCAAACTGCAGTCAAATTCAATAGAAGGCATGGCTAATTGTTAAAGCACATCAAGAGGAAATGAACATAAAGCAGGCATCCACCAACAAGATAATTCTAATATTTCTTTAAAAGTACATATGACAGGTTTGATGTATAGAAGACAGATCTCATTAGAATTTTAACAAATTTCATCATATATTGCAGCACCATATCCAAATTCATATTCTTCTAAATGCAATCAATCAAATCACCTTATGGTAAATAAGACAAACTTAATGAAATAGCTCTCAAGACACCTGTGAGCTAAGTCTGGGCTTATAGGAGCAAATTTGGAGCTGGAAGTGTTAATTGATAATCTTTTGCACCTTTGGATGTGTTTATGAAGATAGCTTAATCAATCCAGGTATATTATTTTCAACTTAGGTCAATAAGTTCAACATTTTATCTTAATTAAGCTGCAACATGCTTGTCTGATAAGCTGCTTAGCATTAGTAATTGAATTACTAAACCAGTTTATGGTGCTCCTCTAAACTCTAAACAGACCTATATAATAAATATTATTTCAACTGGATACTAGCTTATTGATGAAAGTGACATCTAAAGATAAACAACCAATTTATAGATGAGAAACCCTTTATGGAAAAAAATGTGAGTCCAACACGAGGGAAATGTCATTAGGAAGAGAGTCATTTGATTAACCTCTTTCTCAGGACCTGGAAAACCACCCCATACAGAAAAGGTTTGACGCCAGCCCCTCTCATAAAGAAATGATACAAATGGCACCCTGATTCAACAAACAGACATTACCCATAAAAGCAGCATGTCAGTCTCAAATTCAAGTTTACCACAATTAGACAACAAATTATACTGTTAAGCATCAGTATGTCACTATCAAGTATGAGGTATAAACAAACTAGTTTATATGCATGCTATATCTATGCTTAAAAAACTGTTTTATTATACTGTGTCAGTGGTACCTAAAATTGCTAAAACTGAAGTAATACATCAAATCTAGGGACATGATTAAAAGGTGAAAAATGCTGTGCCTAAATGTGTTTCCTAAACTCCTTATAAAACAATGTGATTACTAGTTACATTGCAACACCTCTTACGCTCAGCAGTACCAGTGTATTTGGGACTAGCCTTTGCAAAGACAATGCATCCCGAGTTCCTAGAATCTTCTTTTTTGTGGTGGGGGGGGGGGGGGGGGGGTGGAGGAGTCTTTGTAATCTACAAGAAAAAACCACTTGACTTCCATTTATTTCATAATTATTGCTCTGATAAATTGATCTTATACACCAATACTTGGGTCAAACTTCAGTACCCAGCTCATATGAACAAAGATATTCAATACTTAGCTCTGCTTGCATTCTACTTCAAACCTTTTCAGTTTCTATTATCACCAACATGTACAATTCTAAAAAATGACCAAATACAAACTAGAGATTCACAAAGGGAGGGAAAAAAAACATTTGATATCAACAAAAAGAAAGGGAATTTGCATGCCTGAAAAGCTCTGTGGAAGCTGGCATGGATTCACCATAGTTTTTAGCTCCACTTGTTGCCGTGAGATCAAGATGTGTTTGGTTACCAACATATGTTTTCTGACAGGTACTACATTGTAAACAAGACCCAGGGATAGTATCTCTGCATCAGATTATCCAGTAAAGAAACAGAAACCAGTTTAAAAGCCTAACAATAATTGAATACATATAGAGTTATAAACATAAGTTGCCAAATTCACACATATTGTTAATTTATAATAATTAATATATATACATACATATACATATAATAGAAGGCAACAAGCGATTATGGACATCAACTCACACAGACAAGCCAGGATCACCGGTCCATGTCAAGGACTCATAACATACGGGACAAGCCAATAAGTTACTTCCACGGCTGACTTCTTTCTCAACTAGAACGGAATCCTGATTAAACAAATAATTACATTCCTTATGCAACATTTACTTGTTTGATAAAACAATAGAAATGAGACTTAAGAAAAAAATGTCAACTGATATGTATATGATAATAACTGCAAAGAGAGTTGAATTTGGGGGTTGTGAATTGGAGGAAGAAGAAGTATAACCGTTTGGTTGGTGGCGGTGTCAAGGAGAACCGTAGAAGAAGAGGAAGAAGAAGCAGCTCGAAGTCGAAATCGAAACTTAGCAGCGAAAGCAGTTGGCGAGAAGAGGCGCGTGGTGTGGTTGAAAGAAGAGAGTGTTGGGGTGCGCATGTACATACCGGTAACTGCTATGCCTGTGGCCATTACCGCTATCACAAATTCGAATGAATCACTGCCACTGCAGAAAAAGCACCTTCAAGCTTCCGAGGGGTGGAGTGGACCGGGGGCGTCTCACGTATGCCTACTTATCACCCAAAAATTTTCTTTTTCTTTTTCTTTTTAAAATTATGGTTGCTAGTTGCTACTTGCTACTTGTTTACTTGCGAGTTGCGTCACCCTCGTACGATTTTATTTTTTTTAATTTTTAATTAAATTAAAATACGTTTTTAGTCTTATCGCGACTTTTCTATTTAATATCTTATTTTCAATTTTTTTAAAAGAGTCTTCTATATTAACTAGTGGCTTCATATTCATACCTTAAAAAAAATTTTCAGTACCTTCATTGTATTTTTACCGTTAATGTTTAATTATATTTAGGGCCGGTTTAGATGAAATTTCTACGGAAGTACTTCTAGGTGAAAAAATACAATAAATTAAAGAGGTCAAATGCATTAACTTCTCCATAAGTTGAAATTAGTCTTTATAGGTCACATACTCCAAAAGTTCTCTCATTTATTTTCTCCATAAGTAACTAATTTCAACTTATGAAGAAGTTAAATTTATTTGACCTCTTTGATTCATTCTATTTTTATCTTTTAGAAGTTCTTCTACATAAGTGTATCCAAATTGAACCATAATTTTTCACAAATATCTTTGATTTTTAAATGAGTATTTTATAAAATATATTTTTCTAATTATATTTTACATGCATATTTAGTGATAAAATATATCAAAATACTAATAGAGGAACAATTTGATAAATAACTTTGGCAGTGATGATGGATTTGGTGAATTTCATATGCATAATTTTTCCACCGAGGAAAATCCACACACTGAGGGAACTCAACACACTGAGGGAACCCCACACACTGAGAGAACCCCACATACAGTGGAAACCCCAAACACTGAGGCAACCCCACTCATTGAGGGAACCCCACACACTAAGGGAACCCCACTCACTGAGGGAACCCCACATATTGTGGCAACTCCACAGAATGAGGCAACTAAACATAATGAGGGAACTCCACAAAGATCCAGGGGTATACGGATCAAGAGTGTCCCTAAACACAACCCTATTCTTTCACCACAAAAGAGGGCTGAAAAAAAAAGAAAGAAAGCAAGAAAAAAGAGTAAGAAAAATTCAGAAAAAAATTTTACCTGGAAGGGTGCTGCCTGAATATGTTAATACAGAGAGATTTGTCCCTGATAATTTGGAGGGGATGCATATGATTGATGATGGATATAACAGTGAGGAGCTCCACAGTGACTTGGATTTGACATATTCAGAAACTGATGATGACAACAAACCAAAATATCCTAAATATCATAAAGGAGAAATGTCCAATAATTTTAAGTTTGAACTAGGTATGGACTTTTGTTCTGTGAAAGAGTTTAAAGATGCTATACTTGAATGGTCAGTTTTGAATGGGAGGGAAATCAAATTCCTGAAAAATGACACTGAGAGGGTTAGGGTGCAGTGTAAGAGATTTCAATTTACTGCATATGTCAGTAGGGTTGGTAGAAATCAAACCTTCAGATTGAAGACATTTAATGGCATTCATACATGTGGTTGTGTCTTTGATAACAAAAATGCTAGGGCAGCATGGGTTGCAAGGGTCATGGTTGACAAACTGAAAAGCAACAAGAAGATGTCATTAAATGAAATTATAGATGACATTAGAAAAAACTACTCAGCTGGAATTACAGTGTCACGTGCACAAAGGGCAACAGATATTGCAAGAGATGTTGTAGATGGAGATGCAAGAAATCAGTATGCAATTATGTGGAGTTATTGTGCAGAGCTTAGGAGAGCTAGCAGGGGGAATATATGTAAAATGCAAGTAGTGAGGCCTGAACCACCACTTAGACCTCTCTTTGGTAGCTTTTACATGTGTTTGGAGGGGTGCAAGAAGGGTTTTCTGTCTTCTTGTAGACCATTTTTGGGGGTGGATGGTTGTCATCTCAAGACTGAGTATGGTGGTATTCTCTTAGTTGTTGTTGGCAGGGACCCGAATGATCAATATTTTCCCTTAGCCTTTGTTGTGGTTGAATCTGAGACTAAGGAGACATGGAAATGGTTCTTGAACCTCTTTCTAGAAGACATTGGTGACTTGAGTCAGAAAAGATGGGTCTTCATTTCAGACCAGCAGAAGGTAATTGTGTCAATCTATTTTGATTCAATAATAACTGATATTGTTAAATGAAATACTTATTAATGGGTTGTTGTTTTGTATCTTTTCACAGGGACTTGTGCAGGTGTTTGATGAGATGATGCATGGTGTTGAACACAGGCTATGTGTTAGGTTTTGTATGCCAATTTTAAGAAAAAATTTGAAGGGGGTACATTAATGAGAGACTTGATGTTAGGAGCATCTAAAGCTACTTATGAGCAAGCCTGGTAGGAGAAAATAAATCAATTGAAAGCAATTAGTGTCCCTGCATATGAATGGTTAGTTGTTGTCCCCCCAAAGGCATGGTGTAAGCATGCTTTTACCTTTTATTCTAGGTGTGATGTGGTCATGAATAACCTTAGTGAAGCCTTTAATAGCACAATTCTACTTGCTAGGGACAAACCTATAATCACTATGTGTGAATGGATTAGGACATATTTAATGAGTAGGTTTGCTTCACTGAATGAAAAAGTGGATAAGTATGAGGGAAGGGTGATTCCTAAACCAAGGAAGAGGTTGGACAAGGAAATTGAAAAGAGTGGTCATTGGCTGGCAACTTGGGCAGGTGATTTAAGGTTTGAGGTGAGACATACCATGTTGCCTGAGAGGTTCATTGTGAATTTAGGCACAAAGAGTTGCACTTGCAACTTTTGGGAACTTGTTGGGATCCCATGCAGACATGCAGTAGCAGCCATATGTATGAAGGGGGATAATCCAGAAGACTATGTCCATCATTATTACTTAAGTGAGGCCTATGCTGCTTGTTATGGACAAACTATGAGTCCAATCAATGGGCAGAACCTGTGTCCCATAACTGAAGATGAGCCCCTTATGCCACCTAATTACAAAAAAGAGCCTGGAAGGCCAAAGAAGCTTAGAAGGAGGCAACCAGATGAAGTTGATCCCCCCACTAAACTGAGAAGGACACATACCAGCAACAGATGTGGGAGATGTTTGGCTTATGGTCACAACACAAGAAGTTATAAGAATCCACCCAATGCTTCTAAAGGGGATTCAACACCTGTCCAAGTATTTGCTAACTCTTAATAAAAGTTGTTCATTTTACAGAAATATATTATTATAACATGTATGTATAATTTTTAATTTTGACATTACAACCCAAAAATAAGAAGAAGTATGTGAAAAAAGGAGCTAATACTGATGGAGTGTCTGCTGTGACTCAAGAAGCTAATAATGATGGAGAGTCTGTTACTGGAAATGTTTCTGGTACTGCAAGAGTGTCTGCTGGTTCAAAGAAGGTAACTACTAACACAACTTGTAATCGATATACTTGTAATGCTTGACATTTAATGTTAGTTCATACTTGTGCAGGATAAAGGGAAAAAGACTGTAGAAGCATCTTCAAATGTTATTGTTCAGAAAACTATAAAGGTATAACATGTACAAAATTGAGATTAATTACTTCATTGATTAGAAACTGACAATTCTCACTCCTACAGAAGAGAAAGTTAACCAAGATTGGAGAAAAAAATAGACGGCAGAATGGGGCTACCTATGCTGCTGTCCCTCAGTCAAGCCAGATTCCAACTCAGAGCTCACAAAGATAGTATGCAAGAAATGGTGCACTAGGGAGTGATGCAGGACAAGCTGGACTAATGCAACAATTGGATACATTGTTCAGTAATGTCATCAAAAGTGTGACCCAGGGAGATTCTGCTGCAAATGGTTCAAACAGAGACATGGGTCCTGGAAACTAGAGATTTCCCTACATTTAAGGGTCTTTTAAAGATTACTAGGATTTAAGGGTCTTTTGAAGATTACTAGGATTTAATGGTGTTTTTTGGGTTACTAGGATTTTGGACATGGATTATGTAATTGGGTTTTTAATGGTACTCAAAGACAGTTTAATTTGGATACTTGTTTACTTGCATTTTGGAAAAGGTTGTTGTATTCGGGATACTAGTCTACCGTTGGATCAGTAGTTTAATCTTGGATCACTGCTTCTTTTTGTATGGTACTAAAAAAAGATTAATCTTGAATTACTAGTTCCTTTCCTTATCTTGTTGTTGGTTCTTTTACTATTGATAGTATTATTTGCACATTAAACTAGTAATTGAGTGAACTCAAATGCATCTAATTCATCTTCAATATTTGCCAATTAAAGCGTTCCGTGTTGCTTTATTTACAAAACAGATTTTATGTCATATAACCAAAAGGCAAATTGCATAAATATTACACAAAGTCTTACACAAATGATTTTCATTAAACTCAGACTAATTTAAATTAGCTAGCTAAAATCTCTTACACAAAGTCATCTAGCCTAAATACAACCCAACAACTATCTCTAATCCCTCTTCTAATTGGCTATTTACACATAAATTAAAATAGCCAACAACAACCATAATAGCTGACAGTAGAACCAGTAAAGCTACAACAATGGACTTCAAAATCTTCATTTTTTTTCTCTCTTCCACCATCTTTCTCTTCATTTTGCAAATTTTTGTTATCAATCTCTCAATTACAATCTCAAAACAGTTACATTTTCCTCCACCTCTGCATTCCCCTTCCCCTCCTTTGAAATCTTCATCAATCCATTGGAAGAAATTGCAGTTAGAAGGATTTTGCATAAATGTAAATCGTGAAACATTATTCGGATATGAAAAATAACAGGGGTATAGGGATCTACAGAAAACTAGTGCGCAGAGAGCTTTACTAAAGATACCTTCCAGTTAGGGCACCTGAAGAACTTCCTTCCAGGATTCTTTGCACTTCCAGAAGTCAAAGTGACAATTTCATCTCCACATCGACATAACCTCCTTCCCAAAACAGAGTGCGATGAGAACGATTTTGCCTAGACCTCATTTTCGTTCGTGTGCCTTCAAACTCTTTAATGGATTTTCAGCATTTTCGGATTCAACCTACCACGAACGCGATGACGATTCTCCCTTCCCCTTCCACTACAAATTGCACAAATGGGTGGAGCCCTAACTCTGCAACTTTTGGGAGTTTCGAATCTGAGGAGAAGAAGATGAGATAATGGGATGTCTATCTCAGTCACGTGAGAATCACGTGATTTTTCTGACCAGCCACGTGTCAGTCTGAGTCAGTGCTTGTGGGTGACACATCATCACTTAACAGAACAATTTAACAGCAGGGACTAAAATGATAACGTCAAAGTTTTCCAGGGACTAATTTGCTTAAAAAAAATTCATGGACTAAAAATGTAAAGTGGTATATTTCCAGGGAGTAAAAATATATTTAAGCCTTTTAAAAATATTAAAAACAATTAAAATCTAGAGAAATTAAATAAAAATTGTGATATTTTAAGGAAAAATGTATTTAAACTTGATTCTATAAAAGATATCATGTTAAATCTTTTATTGGTAGATGGTATATCATCACCAAGCACAACTCAAGTAGTAAGCAATTGACCCATTATTATTATTTAAAAGTAATGTTAAATCCTCCTACAACTATATAAGACAAGTATTAAACGATTTCTCTATTTTTAAGATATTAAATATATTTATTTTTTCAATTAATAATTACTTTATATAGTATTCTAGGAAGAAGGTGTAGTAGCTTGTTTGTTTTATCGTTGCAATATGTAAAATCATGGTTTCACATAATTGATTTTAAACCATTTTCGACCAATGTGCTTCGTAAAATGTGCATCACTCATCTCAACTATTCATTTCTAAAATCAATTCTACTCAACTGTAAACCAAACAGACACTAGGATTGTAGAAGGATTAAGAGAGCTTTTGATAAAAATCGGCTGAAAGGGGGTTACTACGGTACCCAAGCAAAGTGGAGGGTTTTCGAACCCTTCCATAACTGACCAATAACGATGAGAATTCATTCAATGATGGAAAGTTATCAGATTTTCAATTTGGTCCTCTTTATAAGTTTATTTATTTATCCTTTTTTGGTGAAATTTTGTTTAAATCAATTAAAAAAATACTTTTACAAATTTCTCTTTTTTTAGAATATGCCGACCATAAATCAAACACTTTTTGTTATCTGAGCCATTTGCTCTCTCTCCAATATTGTTCTTGCTCATCTGCATCGCTCTGCAATGGCTCCCATCTACCATATTTATTCTTCTTCTTCTTCGACTTTTGTTCTCCTTCCCATTTTCATAATGGTCGTTCCTATCCCATTTATCCCGTGGGTGGTATATATAGGGTTCCTATACTTTTTCGCAGACAGAGTGATTGGAATCTGGATACTGAGAACTGTTAAGTTCTGTAATTGTGAACTCTCTCCAAAGTCGATCTTAGTAAGGTACATGCAAGTTTTTTTAACCCTAATGAATTCATCTCTTTGAACTGATATTTTTAGGGTTTGTGTGAAATCAGTGTATGTGCGATTTGTATTCTCTGGTGATTTAGTTAGGGTTTTTTGAATGAGAAATTGATATTTTTATTACGAATTAGTATGGGATTGTGAATGATGTTTGTTGTGAATCATGAATCCCTTTAGCGGTTTTAATAAAAAAATTATTTATAAATTTAATTTTGTTTTACTGATTTGTATGTATGGCTAATAATAGTATATTCAAATTTAGTTCTTGATGCGATTGCGAAACATCGGTTCGTATCCCTTTTTTCTTCAACTTCTGTTTGATATGTATTCAGATAAAACCTGCTCGGTATGGTTGTTTGGCATTTTTTCGCCTGTCAGTCGTCTTTATCAGTATAGTACATGAAAGGGATTTATTAAGAATGGGTCTGTATCTTTGAACTGGTGGTTTTAGAGTATAGGATTTGTAATTTTTAATGTGTATTATGGGCTATTTGTATGTTGTGGTGATTTTTATTCTTAGCCAAATAGTCTTTGGGTGGGGGTTGTGAAGGATTAATTGTTGAGCGCCTTACATTACTCATGTGACTGTCTCTCAGAATTATGATCTTTGTGTGTGTTCCTGTCCTCCTCCTGCTTTGAGGACTTGCTGAGTTAGGAATGGCTTAGTGCCTGTTTAGTTTGTTTCTTTCTTTTTGTTTGTTTTTTTTTTTCATTTCCTAGTAATGAAAAATAAATTTGTTCTTTTAATTATGTATAGGTTGTTACAGTGTTCTGATTTGTAGTTGTTGAGGATTATTCACACATGGAAGATTAATGTTATTGGTTGTGTATGATTTTGAAGTATAGTACATGAAAGGGATTTATTAAGAATGGATATGTATCTTTGAATTGGTGGTTTTAGAATATAGTATTTGTGATTTTCAATGTGTATGGGCTATTTGTATGTTGTGGTGATTTTTATTCTTAGCCAAATAGTCTTTGGGTAGGGGTTGTGAAGAATTAATTCTTGAGCACCTGTCATTACTCATGTGACTGTCTCTCAGAATGATGATCTTTGTGTGTGTTCCTGTCCTACTCCTGTTTTGAGGACTTGATGAGTTCAAAGATGGCTTAGTGCCTCATTAGTTTGTTTCTTTCTTTTTGTTTGCTTTATTTCATTTTCCTAATAATGAAAAATAAATTTGTTCTTTTAATTATGTATTGGTTGTTACAGTGTTCTGATTTGGTGATGTTATGAACAACTAAAATTTTAGTAGTTCTATTGAACTAAATTTGATTAAGTGTGTTTTTCTTGAGGAAATATGTAGTGAGTTGAAGATCATTCACATATGCTAGATTAATGTTCTTGGTTCTGTATGAATTTGATGTACTTGAAAAAATTGATTGGTGATTTATATTATTTTGTGGAGTCGTTTTATTTTTTAAAAGATCAATCTCTATTTGTGTCATTGTTGTCTAGGTCAGTTGAGATACCAGGAATATGGACAATTCTGTTTCTTCTGGTAGCAGTTTTTTATCATCCTCTAATGTCAATGATGACATCCAAGTCTGCCAATGTGGTCTTCCTTGCAAAGTTCAAATATCTTGGACGGAAAAAAAACCCTGGTAGAAGGTTCCTTTGATGTGGAAGATGTGATAGATTTACAAAGCACTGTGATTTTTTTTGTTGGTTTGACCCTCCTGGGTCTAAATTTACAATGAAGACTATTAATGAGCTATTGGCTAAGAATGAAAATTTGGTTAAGGAGGTTAAAGCTCTGAATGAAGAAATTGTGCGGTTGAACCAGTTGGTGGAAGTGGAGAAGGAAGATAAAGAGTTTATTACAGGCCAAGTTGAATCATACAAGGGTGAAGCAAGGAAGCTAAAAATGTTCCTAATATGCGTAGTTATTGTTTTATTGTGTATGTTGCTTCAAGTTTCTTGATTTGATTGCATGTATGATATACCAAAAGGTTGAGGTACTTATCTCAATACTTGGTTAGAACTTACTGATGTAGACCTATCAAATTCCTTTCCCATTTGCTATATTTATATTATGAGATCTTCGTAATCAATTTATATAGGATATTACCTTGTCAACAATTGTCCTTTTTTAGTAGCTTATGTGCGCTAAACCTAAAGGCTGAGGACACTTTATGTCATCAATCTTTTGTTATCGTGTAAAACTTATTTGATTTAGACCTAAGAAATGCCATGCCCAATTGTGTTTTATGATAGTCAAGTCACCTATAAGTTATGTTTTTTTATTGAGTTAGGCCTATCCAAAAATTTAAGAGTATAAGATAAATCATAGCACAATGATTAGTGTTTGAATATACACATCATACAAAGAAAGAAAATATGACAGTTTCTGAATCTTAAACTCAAGGTTTTGGCATCAAAAGCAAACAAATCCAACTTTTTTAACTTTAATTAATCAAATTAAATAGCATTTTCACAGTGTGTTTATCAAATGAATAAGTCAGTATTGATACCAGATGTGCGACTCATATGTAATTGTGCGCGTCAGAAAGCAACGTTATATATGAACTAAGTAAACCCTGATAGAAGGTTAAAACCATAATCCAAAAAGAAGCACTGCTATATAAAACCAGAAGTTGTTGACATCATTCAGATCCTACTAGTACTAGACCCTTTTTCACTTCTTGGACATCATTCCAGTTAAAGCAATGTAAAGCATGGAAACATTAAGGACGAAAATGTCAAAAACTAATCACCCCTAATAGAAGGTTACAACCATAGTCCAAAAAGAAGCACTCCTATATAAAACTAGAAGTTGTTTTCCTAATTCAGATGAAGATTTGACTAGACCCTTGGACATCCTTCCAGTTAAAGACATACATGATAATTATTTCGATCTAGCTATTGAGGTTTCATAAAAATATGCCATGTAAACAATAATAATCAAAGTAAGGGTTGCAAGAAGACGTCAAAGATAAATTATCCATAGCCAAAAAAATATGTTCTAGAGGCAACACATGTGCCCATCAAAATATTGGTTCCATATAACAGGACCAAAACATAACCCAAAATAAATTAAAGACAAAAGCAAGACATAAACAGAATTCATGCTGCACGCCAGTTTTTGTTCAAACGGACCCAGTTGTCAGATGCCTTCAAAACTATCAGCTTTTTCACATTATTGTAGTCATGAAGCACCAAGTCAACAACAATACGCATCCTGGAGTCCTCTGTTACCTGGAAAAGTTAAACAATATAAACAGACTAATATTATTAAGCATAACAGCAAAAAAAATGTCATGTTTAAATTGTAGTTAAAAAAGACTCATATTAGGTTGTTTTTTACCTATATCTTGTCATAATCTATGTTCCAGATGCAATAAGTCATCCACAGAGCTACCCAAATGCCACAATCATTCCTTTGAAATTGAGAACACATAATTATAATCAATTAATATGCATTACATTTTAATAGAAGTTTCAATCGAAAATACAGATAATTCATACGAAGTTGGGTCTTGCTTAGGTAGGTTATCTGGCTCATGCAAGGTAAATTCAGAAATAACTTGCTTGCTTCTGAAATTGTTTTCTTTGTCATAAAGAAGAGGGTCATCCAAAATCTCTTCAAGAAAAATTGCCTGCACAAAATTTATTTATTTCAGTAGTTTAAAATTTAATCACTTAAAATTAATGCCTAAATTATTCATCTGAGTTACTTACTAATTTTTTAACATTCCTCCTCCTCCATTCCTTTCAATCCTTAGTTGGAAAGGAGTCCAGTATTGTGAGCTTCCTCTCAAACATGTTGACCACCAGGAGATACCAATGTTCATTTTTGTCATTGATTGGGACTAATATCTATATACATACAATATAAATGACAGTTACTAATTGAAGAAGAGGTTTATGATTATTAAGACTAGAGTTAACTAAATTTCAAATAAGGTTTACAAGGGACACCACAAGTATTAGAACAATTGTTGTGAAATTACTATATTTCTAACTTGGGCAGTAAATACCTTGCGAAGATTATCAGCTTGGAAGATGAATTTATTCTTCAAAGAGGTCCTGATGCGGGTAGCAGATGCCCCACGTTCCAAAACATTGAGCTACCATATAAAAAAAAGTCAGTTACATTCCTTGAAAAAAAAATAGAATATTACTATAACAACTCAAAAAAATATAGAATATTACCGAAAAAGTAGTTGGCAAGATCCAAGCAGTAAAGTAGGAGTCCACAAACCTCTCTATATCAGTCAGTCTAGTTGCAAGTTGGTTAAGCACCTGCAGTGAATTTTTTTTTTATAAGAACGTCATTATATTAAAGGTAAAAAACACAACATATCCAGTTAGCACATATGATAGTTTTACCTCACTTATGATCCTAGCACTTGGATTCAGACAGTTTAACAAATTTTTTTGCATCACCCCAAGAAGAACTAATCAGAATCTCGTCACTAAACAAACAGAGAAGATTAAAATGAACAAATGTTAGGCGCTCATTGTTCATAACAAGGGAGCATATATTTTATTTACTAAAAGAGTAATAGTCATGTTTAGGCTCTGGGAAATAAACGAACCCATAATCAATTGGATCATCATGGTTAACCCAAAAAATATAGGTGCAATGGATGCCTCCAGATCATCTAATACCATATCAGCAGGAACTCTATATGACACAGGGTACCACTGTAAAAAAAAAGGTTGTAAGTAACAAAACAACACATTCTTCGGCCATTGATTAAGTTGCACACCTAAATCAATACAACTTACAAATGGTATTTTCACTCCAACAGTTCTGCCATCATATCTGTGAGTGTTGAGTGGCTTATTGTTAAGGTAGTAAATGGAGGTCGCGTCGTCATTGAGAGTTTGGAATAGCCTCTTTCCGATGAGGAATTCTTTGTTTCCATATGCCTTGTCAGTCTTCTCTGAAACTGAAGAATTTTTTGGAGTTTGCATGGTTGATATGGATATAGGTATTGGTGACTCATTTTGACAAGCAGTGATAGGGCTTGTGTTTTCTATGTAAGTTGTCAACTTGTTCATGGAGACCCTCAGTTCTTTAATCTCAGTCTTCACCTCTGAAACCTCGTTTCTTAAATCCTGAAACCGAAAAAATGTTCCTAGGTTAGTAAAACAATTGAAAAGAAATTGATTAAGCAGAACAAGTAAATGCACAGTCATACTTACCTTATCATTGTTTGTCTCTTGAGTAGTAGCACAGATGGGTGGATCACGTCCAACCGTGTTAGGGTTGCTCTCATGGAAACTACATTAAGAAGTGCAAAAAATTTATAATCAGAGGTGGGTAGCTACATTAAAGAAAATGTTGAGGCATATGGTTAACGGAAGATGATTAAAGACGATACCTTGATGAAATCTCTATGATTTCTTGTACCCGCTTTTTCTTGCTTCGCATATTTCTGCTTTGTCTAGGTTTTTTAGTCTCCTTTCTCCCCTTCTGTGACCGTGTTCTCGAACTGATTCCTTCTCCAGCCATCTTTTAGAAAAAAAATTTGTTTCAGGTTCACTGAACGGATTCCTTCTCAGCGAAGATAAACTACTGAACCACTCATAGTATATAAAGGGAAATGGAAGATAATGGCCTCACCTGTTGTGAATGAACCTTGGGACTTTACATTTCATGATTGCAGTTGTGGTAAACAAAGAGACGCAGCCAATAGGCAGAATGATATATTGAAGTATAGAAAGAGAACCCTTCCTTGAGGTGTGGTACGAAGGTGGAGAGGCACCTTTAGGTATTAATGAAGAAAATTGAAAATTAGTTATTTATGAAGTCCATTTAAAATTTTATTAAATTTATGACTTTATAAATGGCAAAAACTTTTAAAATATCAGACATACAAAAAACATTTAAATTTTTAAATTAAAACATTATTAGATATGTAAATTAAAAAATTACCTGTCAATTCATAATAACATTACCACTTAATTATTTTTATAAACCATTATTACTTAATTATATATATTGTCTAAATTAATTTCAATTAATTAAAACAATAAATTAACATAACATAAACAAAATAAATTTCCGTCATTTTTTGGGTTCACAAGTAATTTTAGTGAATTTATTAATATAATTTACCTAAATAAAAAATTGATAAAATTGATACATAAATTTAATTTTAAATACTTTATTAAAAATATTTAAATTTATTTTACCAAAAATAAAAATAATAGGAGAGAGGGGGAGAGAGGGAGAGAGCGACATGGAAGAGATAAGATAGATAGGATACATGGAAGAGATATGAGAGAGATAGGGATAGAGGTAGGAGAGAGATGGGAGAAAGAGAGAGAGGGTGAGAGATATGAGAGTTATAAATTCCTATCTCTCTCCCTGTCTCTCACTCTCTCTCCTCTCTCCCTCTCTCTCCATATCTCTCCTTCTCTCTCTTATCTCTCTATCTCTATCTCACCTTCTCTCTCCTCTCTCCTACCTATCTATCCCTCTCTCATGTCTCTCTCTCATATCTCACAATCTCTCTCTCCCATCTCTTCCTATCTCTCTCTCCTATCTCTCCTATCTCTTCCATGTCTCTCTCCTCTCTCTCCTTTCTCTCCTTTCTCTCTCCCTCTCTCTCCTATCTCCCCCTCTCTCATATCTCTCTCATGTCCCACCAATAATAATAAGACCAATCAATTAAAAATTCCAACTCAGCATCTACTATTTTTAACACCGTTACAATTCCGTTATGTATATCACTCTGTTTTCTTCCATCTCCCATGTGCTGCTACTGACAATTCCATTATGAGACTTCTTCATCCCATTCCTATGTATAGAACCCA
Organism: Sesbania bispinosa; assembly: GCA_026901365.1. Classification (NCBI taxonomy): domain Eukaryota; kingdom Viridiplantae; phylum Streptophyta; class Magnoliopsida; order Fabales; family Fabaceae; genus Sesbania; species Sesbania bispinosa. The sequence continues at coordinate 1,155,496 of QLOH01000239.1, forward strand.
AGCTTCACCGAAACCAATAGCACAGTCGCGCCGACGAGATGAGGAATAAAGAGAACATTCAACACCAACGAACCTTAGAGAGAGGGGAACAAATTAGAGATATGCAGAAATATCCACGGAAAGGATCTCAAAGTGGAAAATGGTGCTCAGACGTGGTACATCTTGGCACAATTGCAGGTGGTTGAACAAAGATGCTTGACGGTGTGGTGTGGTGTGGTGTGATGGTTGCAGGGGTAGTGATGTGTTTATGGTGGTTTTGGTTTTTCCCTAGAAGGTAGTGGTGGATGCGATTGGAGGACTAGATGGTGGTTCGGTGTCACGGTGTTGTTGGTTACAAGTGAGAGTTGGGTTCAGTTGTTACCGATGATACAGGGAGCAAAACATAGTAATATACAACAATACAATAGTTTAAAAGAAAAATATAACAGTAATGGTGTTAAAAATAGGGGATGATGAGTTGGAATTTTTATTTGAGTTGCCATATTATTATTGGTGGGACAGGAAATGATAAAAAAAAAAAATGAGACAGGTGATTTCAATCCCTTATTCACATGGCTAGGCATAGTGGTCTCTCTCCTCCATTAGTGGGAAATGAATTTAAACCTAATATAGTCATTAATTGAGTGGAAATACATTAATAAATTAGATGGAAAGAAAAAATTAATGAGTCCCAAAAATTGTAGGGATTTGTTTTGAAAAATAATACTAATTGTTGATAAATTTAATACTACTGCTAACTATATTAACTAAGTTCTTTAATTTATATGAATTTTCTTTATAGAATCCTATAAAAAGAATCGAAAAAAGTAAAATGTATCAAATTTCATATTTCTTAGAAAAGAGATATCAATATTTAAAAAAAAACACGTAACTTGAACTTTTAAAGAGAAAATAGTATAACATATTCTTATCTTAATTGAAAGTGATTGATAATAAAAAATGAGATAAAATATGTTTTTAGTCCCTGTAAAATTAGCTTAGTCCCTCCTCAAATAGCGTGTGTTAAGTGTTGATGTGACACGTTTTCTCTTACATAAGTGTCATTTGTGGTATTGCTGGCGGTTTATGCGATCTTAAACCACCAGAAATTTATTTTTGACCGCCACAATCTTCAACAGTGTCCCCCACTCCCTCTTCTCCCCTTCCGGGGAAACCATCCACCAAATTGTTTCCCCATAGTGCCTCAGATTTGGGTCTTCCTCAACTTTTCTTCTAAAACCCAAATGCCTAAGAACAAATGCAACAATCTAAGAGCGCCAGTGACTGTAGCTTGCAAATTTGAATATCTTTACACTTGTATTAGACCTTCAAATGGTGAACAAAGCTTGTGCCATTGACTGTAGCTTGCAGTAATGATGACTTGTGGATCATTAATTATAATTAAGAGCATGATGGGCAGCAACACATCAAAGCAAGATATGAACAAATGGATGATTCATGCAGATGAAGTAAATCATAGAGTCACAGGAAGGGAGGTTGAATTGTGACCCTTGAAAACTTTTGGTCCAACCTGTAAGTACTTTGAACAACTTACTGATCTCTGCTCAAGGAATGCCTTGACAATCAGAAGTTCCTTCTAGAAGATAGTGGTTAGTGTATAATGCCAACTAAGTAGATTAAAACTATCTTCTTAAAGGTAAACAAAATCATAGGGACTGATATCATCAAAATTTATTCTTCCATATAATGTATTTAATGTAGTTACAACTCAGAATAAGGTTCAGAAGAATAATATAATGTTTATGCAGTTATGCAGAAGCAAAACAATGAATCTGTCACTTTAAACCAATCTTCTGAAGGGTCAAATGATTTTGTATTTTAATAAAACTTTCTAGAATAGTTATTTAACTAATAACTAATAAGATTATGTGAGAAAAATTGTTCAGAAGAATAGTATAAAGTTTCTGCAGTTGTGCAGAAGCAATACATTGAATCTGTCACTTTAAACCAATCTTCTGAAGGGTCAAATGAACTTGAAACTTGATGAAACTTTCCAAATCAGATATTTGATTAGTAAACAACCAGAATATAAAGTTAAATCTTATTGAAATCAAGTTTGTAAAGACCTGGTAGTTTGAACCCCAAGTTCAATGTTGAACAATGGATAGATTTCAAGAAATGTGCTTCTGAAGCACCAAACAGTTTCATAATTTAATGAAACATTCCAGATCAGTATTTTAACTGATATGGATGTAATTTATATGAAAATATTAGTTCAAAAATAGGTTTATGATGGGTTTCTGGCAAGCGAACCAAAAATCCAGTAGTATAATAGTAAGAAAAGTATCGTATCCACAGGGAACGGTCAATTCACGTATACTCGTGATCTAATTATCAAGGAAAAAACGGGTTTTGAGAATATTGTTGTGCAAAAAATGTAGATAGCAAATTAATAATCAATTGAATTTAGAAAGGAAGAGTTAGAGACACTTTACTTGGATTAGGATTGAACTTCATCTCATCACACCCCTCATGTATGTCGAGACTACCTAATATTTATAGGCTTTGAACTATAACACTGTAGACAAACTATATTGCTAAGACCCCGAGTTACCAGGCGCCACTCACACTCAAAGGTAATCCATGCGGGTTCTCCCAAGCGACAGACTTACCCTCGGCTTATTATGCTTTCTTTATTCCGTTTGTAAAAGAACTAATTGATAAACGAGGCCTACTCCTCTGGACGCACCTTCGCTAGAGTATTGTCACTACCCATCACTCATTAGAATACATCCACGTTTCGCTTCCTGGATTGACAATCAACTAATCCTTTGCTATCGATCCATTATACCATGCCTATCCTTTAGATGCCCTTCATTAGGATACTCACACTACCCATCAATCATTAGCAACACCCATGTTTCAGTCACTGGTTAACCGAGTATTCTCATTCACCCTGAGGTTGAGTTTCCTATGTCTAGGCTCCCCCAAACTCAATCCTAGTCGTAACGTTAATTACAAACTAGCCTATAACTCCGGGCAAGCGCGAAAGTTAGGAATTAAGCACAGAACAAGATTACCAATATTATAGCTAGGGAACTGCATAAATAAATAGATAGAGTTCAACATACACTTGGGAATGGAATCGATTACATTCAATCCTAATGGAGAGTTAACTACACAAGGTAGCCATACAAACCACCGAAGATGATGTCACCATCTTCAATCCTTGTGAAGCGCTCCTCCTCTCCTACTCTAAAATTAGAACTGGTGCATTATCACTGGAATATAACTGAATTACAATAATCGTGCACACCTGATCTGGTGCAAGAAGGTCCTATTTATAGGCTAAGGAAAGACAAAGAAAATTGGGGAGAAATCTATCTAAAAACGGAAACAGGGCAAGAATCAGCGTGATTTGCGCTTCACCCTGCGCTACAGCGCAGGTTCCAGAGAGCTTGCGCTTCACCTTGCGCTACAGCGCAAGTTGAAGCGCGCAACGCGTTCTGCACAGCTTCAATCTTTCTCTTTTTAACTTGATCTCTCCCCGAGACTGGTTTTGGTTGATTTGTCTTTCCTTGTTTCTCTTTTCTTGATGGGATCTTGCATTTATTAAGAATCCTGGATTTAATTGGGAATGATGTCTGCAGAATCCTTTTTTAATTGGCAGTGATATCTTCATTAATTGCTCTCAAATAATCTTCCAATCTTCATTAAATGTCTTCAATTAAACTTCAAATCTTGCAGATATCTCCCTTATTTAATGCTATCTTTCCTTCATATCAAATCTTTGCAATATCCTGCAAAAATCAGCACAATTTATATCAAAATAGCATCGAATTCAAATCCAAGAGAAATAAATACAATTTATCTAATATTAAATAAAAAGGGATTAATTTGGGGCAAAAATACCATTTTATCCTTGATAAGTGAACTAAAAAGTGCTCTAATTTATCATATGATTTTCACTTATCAAAATACCCCCCAACTTAACTTCTTGCTTGTCCTCAAGCAAGAGACCTCTTTGCGATAAAAAAAATCAATTTTATCCCCTGTGTAATTCAAACAATTCAAAAACAAATTCAAGGAACTCTTCATCATCTCCTTGTTAAGCAGCAGTCACTTTCCAAACATAAGAAAAAATCAGGATTAAGAGATGTTACCAATCCTCAATCAGAATAGAAAACAAACATTAGTCAAACTTCTCAAAAATAGCAATTAAAGCAGTAAGTGATAAACCAAGGAAATCTCTCATTCTCACGGGTAAGTGTTTCCCTCAATCTTTTTCACCATCGTTGAACAACTAGAATTGATAGTCGTTTCCAACATCTGAATCTTCAAGTAGTTAATATGGATCAGAAGGTCTTTTCTTTGGTTGTAATGAGGCTGGGCTATCAAGAAATCATGGTTTTTCTAGATATGCAATGAACACTTTGAATAGAGAGCATCTTGTGGTTGTGCTTTGGAACTTCTCTCAATTCACCAAGTTATTCTTGAACTGTCACCCTTTTTCAGCTGGCCTCTTTGTTTGAAGAAGTATTCCCCCAACTTATTCAATTTCCACACCTTTGTGCAAATATTTTGTTTATCATAAACAATAACATAGAGAATTTATTTATGAGGGAGTACTCTTCTTTTTTATTTCTTGTGCCTTCTCTTTGACCTTTCAATTCACCAACCTCTTGTCCCATTTTGTTGTGTTGCACCTTGCTCTCTATCCCAAGTATGAAGGGACAGGATATAATCATTAAGTATGGCTAGGGTGCATTCAAAAAGAAATATTAAAGGCTCAAATGGGCAATCAATAAATGGAAACATTTAATCAAGGTTGGCTATCTGGCACTGAGCAAAATATTATAATCACAAAACATGCCTTTGTCACTTCCATATCTTCGACTAGCAAGACAAAATTCAGAAACTCAAGCAATAACAGTTGACAAGCAGCGGTGAAAAGCTCTCAATTTCAGTGTTTGGGCTCACAGCTCACCGGTTATTGGCTAAAATTCCTTGATAAAGCACTTACTGGTTTTAATTAACTATCCTGATAGGTTCTCCTGAGAAGTATCCTAAACTTAACTAATTATGGAATTAATCACAAAACCCTATCATCTTTCCTAATCTGGTTAGTTAAACTACTTAATTACAGAGAATTTTGAAAAAGTTACCTTAAATCCTAATTCCTAAGGTCCTAAAAATTTTAAAAATTCTAAAAATTAAAAAAATGAAATACAAAACAAAAATTCTAATTAACTAAAAATAAAATTCTATAAAATAATAGAAAATAAAAGAAAAACTAAAAGAAAGAAAACACCAATATCAATTTTCATCCTCTGTATCCTGTAAGTCATTGTCCTGCTGCTGCTCAACATCCCCCTGGATGAATAGGCCTGTCCCCAGGCCACTGCAAGAATATCCGGAACTCTTCAAGCAACATGCTTGGGTATGGGTCTAGTACTCCTGATTGGTTTGAGGTCAACTGGTCTTTATACTTTGCAGCAGTCTGTGCAATTCATGAAGAACATGGAAGCCTATCATTAACCAATTTGCATGCATAATTCAAAGAATTAATATTTTCACAACAAAAGTTCAGTGCACTTGGTAATGACTTCCTAAAAACAAATCATACTCATTTATTTTGCAAGCATTCAATCAATCCATGGAAAGTGAAAGTTCAAGATTTTTGAAAGAAACAGAGCATAACACTTTCAAATTCAATAACTCACAAAACAGAGGGCATTCTAATCAAGCAAATTGTTCTTCATGTTCCACATAGTCATAATCATATTCAAGATAGCAATTATCAACATTATACACATTCATAATCCTAAAGTTGCTATCCTAAAATTTAAATCGTAGAGTAAATGAAGATTTCAATTGGTAAAAATCAAACTTGAAAGTTTCAAAATTGATGGAGATTTGTGAGTGGAAAAAGTGAAAAGAAAAACTTAGGAAGTAGAAAAACAGTACATGAGAAAACAAGAGATTTTTTTAAATTTCGTACTGCTGCCCTTCACCTGCGCTACAGCGCAAGTGAAGCGCAGAAGACAGTGACTAAAATTGCATTTCTACGCTTTACCCGCGCTACAGCGCAGGTGATGCGCAGAAAATAGAATGTAATTTTGCTATTTTCAGTCACATTTTCTGCTGCTTCCTATTATTTAAAAATTTTATTTTCCACAAACTTATTCCAATCAATTTTAAAAATTTCCTAAATCCTAAAAAATGAAGAATCCTAATTAACGACTAGAAAATAAAACAAAACTAAAATTAATTAAAGACTTTAAAAATCTCTGGGTTGCCTCCCAGAAAGCGCTTATTTAACGTGTGATAGCTCGACGCCTGTTCTCTCAAGGTGGTTGAAAATGAAATATTTTGGTGAGCCTATGTGCTGCACCCTTCCTTTTTCTAGCCCATAAACCTCCCCATAATCTTGCCTTGGAGCAATTTGTAGTGTGAAAAGACTTTAACCATTTTGGCTTCTTTCTGGAATTAGACCATGCCTCTGACTCCCTTGGCTTGATTTTCCTTTTCTTTATTATCTTGCTCTCATGTGCATGAGTCTTTTTTTTCCTGAAGCTTTGATGATTCACAATTGATTGCTCTCAATTTCTTTGCTTCGCAGGGGTCTTTGGTATGAAACACACCTGACCACTTCTTCAATCTGGCTCTAGGCTCTGAATTTGATTATAGCTTGACTTTTCTTCTCTTTGCATTATCCTGGTCGGTGTGATCGCAAGCTTTTCTTTTGTGAGGTCTAGAAGGTTTATCACTTGCACCATGCCTTTCTTGATCTTCCTCTGGAGGACTGGTTGGATAAGGCAAGGTCTTTGGTCTTGGTACTACTTCCCTTCCTTCCTCGGGCTTTGATTCTCCATCTCCCTGTTCACTCTTTTTCTCATTTTCTTGATCTTTTTCATCATGTACACCCTCATATGTTGTATTCTCTACCTCCCTTTCACAGTCATTCTCTTCTTCTAACACCATCTTCACTCTACCTCCCTTCGTTCTTTTCAACATCAGCAAAGTTACTCTTCCTATCAACAAAGAGTAACTTTGCTGATGTTGAAAAGAAGGTTGCATACGGAGTGAAACATCATCTTGGTGCCTCCCAAAATTCTGGTTCTGGTAACTTCCCCAATCCTGTGAAAAATTGTTAGAATAATTGTTGTAATTAGAGAAGTTACCTTGAATCGGTGCATGAGAGGAGTAACTTGGTTCTTGCCACCTAACATAATCCCCAAGGGGTCTTCTTGGTTGATTTTGACATTCATAAGCCATTTAACATTTACTTCACTTGGGGTGGTAGAACAGAGAGTGTTGAAATTGTCTCTTTAAGCTTAGCCTTTCCCCTTTTTCTGTTACCTGTCTTCTCAAGAGAAATAATCAAGAAGCTCAAACAAATGTTAGCTCAAATGAGAAGAACAAAATAACAAAAAATAATATATATATTTTTAAATAATAATAATAATAAATATATATTTTTTAAAAAATAATAATAATAAATTTTTTTATAAAAATAAAATAATTAAAATAAAATAATTAAAAATAATTTTTTTTTGCTTTCTTCTCGACTTCTGCCTCGTCTTCTTCTCTTGTTTCTACTTCTGTTCTTCCTTGATGTCCTTTCTGTTTCTGGATCAAGTTGTAGTTGACGTGAGACACCTGGCTTTTTAAAAATAAAAAACAAGAAAACTTGAAAAAGGTAAGTGTGGAAGAAATTTAATAATAATAAAAAAAATTGTAAATTTCCTAAATAATAAAAATTTCCTAAAATAATAAGAATAATAAATAAAAGAAATCCTAAGATAGATGTCCTTGATAATTAGACCTCCAAGGTTTACACGAATTGGAAACCGTTCCCCCGGCAACGGCGCCAAAAATACTTGATGGGTTTCTGGCAACCAAAAATCCAGTAGCATAATAGTAAGAAAAGTATCGTATCCACAGGGAACGGTCAATTCACGTCCAACAAAGAGCTTCTTCTTCACTTTTCACAAAAGTGAATCTTCCTTCTAATATGTCATAACTTGATCTGAGTCTGGAATTTTGGTTCTAAGGGATAAAATGAATTTATTCCAATTATCTTTATGTCCAGACTTCTCTTTCTTGCTCTTTGGATTTCTTCTTGAATTTCCTATCAAGTTTCTTCTATAGAAATGCATCTTCTGCAGCTTTGTTGTAACTGCTTCTTCTGCAGTGTGCAGAAATTCTGTTTCTTCTTCTGGAAGTGTGAGAACTTGTTCAATGCTTCTTCTCCAATTACTTTGTTTGCATTAGTAACACTTGGAATGAATATGCTTGAATTTATTAAGTGTTCTTTCATATTCAGAAGGTGCCATGTTTCATGAAATGCTCTTTCTCATGCTTCTAGTGGTCTTGAATGATCCTTCTAAAGCTTCAACTTTGCTTCTGAAGTTTGATACAACTCAGTTTAATATTCATGAGATCTTAGATGAACTGTCTTGACCTTCTTGAAACTAAGAAGCTACTTCTTGAACTTGTTTCATCACTTTTGACATGAAGCTCTATGTGACATGCTTCTAGACATATATTCTGATGTTAAATGATGTTTATGATCTTTGCACCTTCCTTCTGAAACTTTTCATGTATTCTTTCAAGCATTCTCAAGTGCAAACATTAGTACCAAAGTATTCAGAACACTTAGAATATTGTTGTGAAAGTTTGTTGTCATTAAAACCTTTGCTCAAAGGGTCTTGGACCTTACAGCAGAAGGATCAATGAGAAACTTAAAAGCATAACTGCAAGGCTTTGTTCCACTCTTTGAACAACCATATTTCCCACTAAACATGCTCCAAAGTAGACATAGATCAAAACCCCTGAACCAACCATAACTACAAAGAAAACATGTTTAGGATTTTGAAACCAATGCCTTGCCCCTCTTGGTCTGAAATGTTGTACATTGTAAGGATCCACACAGTAAAATCTCTTAGCCCGAGAAAGAAATGGATCATGAAAGTTTTTGTTAACTTTAACACTCTGTGTGCCTAATCTCTGAGAAATTGAAAAAACGAAGAGAACCTGTTAAAGCTAGCTCCTTTCGAACCCGAATCCAAATACCTACATTGGCAAATCATCGAACTGCACTGAAAAATTGGATTTTCGGATGCAACCCTTGAAGACAAGCAACGAAAATCATTAAGAGCGAGCTTTCCCCTTCTGTACCACCCTATGATCCGGGAAAAACGAAATCCAAATCATAAACACAGGAAATTTGAGTTTTAAGAACAAGCTAAAATTTAGTGTCTGTGGTGAACTGAAGTTTCAAAGAGAAATGAATGATAGTGGCAAAGCGTGGAAGGCTTAGGAAAACATGAGAACCTGGTAGCGGTCAAGTATAACTTTCTGGCGGTTTAGAACCGTAAAAAATACAACAATTGACATTTATGAGAGAGAAAACGTGTCACATCAGCACCTGACACACGCCATTTGAGGGGATGGACTAATTGTAAAAAAATTTGAGAGGACATTTTAATAAAAAAAAATTATAGGGATTAAAAGCAAAACTCGTTAATTTTACAAGGATTAAAAACATATTTTATCCGAAAAAAAAATGTTACTCTTTCTGATCCTATTTATAAGACCATGTTTGACTCTTACACGCATATTAAGAAAACATATTTAATGCATTAATTTTAAAAAACATCTCTTTTAACTACCAAATTTATCCCTATTTAAAATTAAATTCTATTCAATTCCCCACATTAACAAATTCTTGAAAACTACAAATGTTCATTAATTATGAATGTAAAAAGATGGTTAAAACTAATAAATGCTTCCAATATTTTATATTCCCTCAGTCTCTTGTTATAAAACCCATCCAACCATTTCACAAAATTTAAGAAAAATTGGTTAATTGATTGGTCTTTAAAACAAAATATTGCATTCCAAATATACCCCTTTTTAAAGGTCACTATATTTTAGGGATATTAATTGTGACTCAGTGGAAGACTCAAAAGTCAGTTTTAATGGTGTAGTTGAATATGTGAATAAAACTTCATTAATTATTCACATTGATCAATATACGGGGAATTAAAAAGAGTTAAACATTAATGAAAGACAAATATGAAAAAAATGATTAATTCATCTAAAAATTTACAAATGGTCTTAATTAGGGGTGCTTCTAGGGTGTGTCACCCACATGAGTGACATACCGGTATGACACCTCTTTTTAGTAGTAATAATAGGTCACTCAATTATTTAGAATAAAATAATCAACCAATCAAGGTCGTTTATTCAAAAATGAAAGTGATCCAACGACTTTTAATAGGTGTTATACCGGTATGTCACCCATGCGGTGACATACCCTAGACGCAGCCCTTAACTATAGCAAGGGACACTAAATTTTTTTAGAATGGGTCATATAAATAGGAGCATGAAAGTAAAATATCTTATAAAATGCATCAAAATAAAAATTTTCAAAAGAATATTATAAAACGAACCAGAGCAGAGTAATTTGCTTTTGAAACGTTATAACTGAAAAATTGAACCAGTTAACATAATAAACTTGCTTTGGTTTTTACGGCAAGGTGCGAAGGTCAATTAAATCAGGCATAAATAGGTTGCTCTAATTACAATTAAATAATGTTAGAAATCATATCGACTTGCCCGTCTAGCTCAGTCGGTAGAGCGCAAGGCTCTTAACCTTGTGGTCGTGGGTTCGAGTCCCACGGTGGGCGTTTCATTTCACACTTTTTTGACTAGTTGTAATTATGCTTTATGATACCCCGTCACTTTTATTTTTGGCTAATTGTCTTGTAACTATGCTTATGAGTTATGATACCCGCTTTTATTTTTATTAAATTATTAGAACATTGAAATGATGTCTAGTAATTAACTGCCATTTAATAACGAATGTATAATTGTATATATTTATTTGCTTGCCTCTGTTCACGCCTATTAATATTAATTATGATTAAAAAATAATTTTTTTATTTTGGCTAATTGTAATTATGCCTTATGAGTTATGATACCCGCTTTTATTTTTATTAAATTCATTTATTAAATTATTAGAACATTGAAATGATGTCTAGTAATTAACTGCCATTTAATAACGAATGTATAATTCTATATATTTATTTGCTTGTTCACGCCTATTAATATTAATTATAATTAAAAAATAATTTTTTTAAAAAAATAACAACTAGGTTTTTTCCCATATATTGCGGTAATTGAAATCAATCAGCAACTAGTCTTCCTTTACCGAACTTACACTTATAGCATTATAGTATTTTTTTTTAAAAAAACCACATGTATTTTTTCACGGAGGCAATGCTGTAGCCAGGTAGGACCTCTATGGACGATAAAACTCTCCCTTCAAATATTTAACACAACTGCATACACATGGCTTAAACTCAAAACCACTGATTAAGCTGGAACCGCCCCTTACCAATTTTTTGGTTTAACCACAGGTATCCTCCACGGGAGGCAATCCTGTTCGAGCCGGGAACATCCACATCATGGTGGGGCTAGCTCTCCCAGCGGGGATTGTAATTAGAACATTGAAATGATGCCTAGTAATTATGCCTTATGAGTTATGATACCCGCTTTTATTTTTATTAAATTCATTTATTAAATTATTAGAACATTGAAATGATGTCTAGTAATTAACTGCCATTTAATAACGAATGTATAATTCTATATATTTATTTGCTTGTTCACGCCTATTAATATTAATTATAATTAAAAAATAATTTTTTTAAAAAATAACAACTAGGTTTTTTCCCATATATTGCGGTAATTGAAATCAATTAGCAACTAGTCTTCCTTTACCGAACTTACACTTATAGTATTATAGTATTTTTTTTTTAAAACCACGTGTATTTTTTCACGGAGGCAATGCTGTCAAGCCAGGTAGGACCTCTATGGACGATAAAACTCTCCCTTCAAGTATTTAACACAACTGCATACACATGGCTTAAACTCAAAACCACTGATTAAGCTGGAACCGCCCCTTACCAATTTTTTGGTTTAACCACAAGTATCCTCCACGGGAGGCAATCCTGTTCGAGCTGGGAACATCCACATCATGGTGGGGCTAGCTCTCCCAGCGGGGATTTTTTCCATTCACAAGACTCGAACCTGAGACCTTGCTTAAGGGGAATCAAGCATGTACCACTTGAACCAACCTCCGTTGGTCCCCGCCCCTTACCAATTGATCTGTGTACTCGATGGTATAACATTATAGTATTAAAAAAGGAAAAAAAAATTTATTGATATGGTGAAGTAGTGTGGTGTGATCTTAGGAATAAATTTTCCATCCTATATTAGGGCTGAATATGTAATTAAATATTTATAAAACTTTTAATTAAATGTGTCATACCATTAAATATTTAATAAATGTTTTAAATTTCTTAAACATACTTTTCATATCAACTCTTCATATAATAATTAGTATGTTGACCCATGTGTCGCATGAGACATTTAATTTTAGCCAAGGAGAATAAAAAATATAAAAAAATAACAACTAGGTTTTTCCCTATTTATTGTCGTAATTGAAATGAATCAGTAACTAGTCATCCTTTACCAAACTGACGCTTATAGCATTATAGTATTTTTTTTTTTGCAAAACCACATACCATAGGATATGGGTGACAAAACTCTCCTTCCAAGTATTTAACACAATTGCATATCTATGGCTCGAATTGAAACCACAGGAATCGCCCCTTACTAGCTGATCCACATACTCGGTGGTATAGCATTATAGTATTGAAAAAGGAAAAAATAAAATATTTGTTAATATGGTGAAGTAGTGTGGTATGATCTTAGGAATAAATTTTCCATCCTATATTAGGGTTGGATATGTAATTAAATATTTATAAAAGTTTTAATTAAATGTGCCATACCATTAAATAATTAATAAATGTTTTAAATTTCTTAAACATACTTTTTGTATACCGATGGAGGTTGGTTCAAGTGGTACATGCTTGATTCCCTTTAAGCAAGGTCTCGAATTCGAGTCTTGTGGATGAAAAATATCCCCGCTGGGGGAGCTAGCCCCACCATGATGTGGATGTTCCCGGCTTAAACAAGATTGTCTCCGGTAGAAGATACTTGTGGTTAAACAAAAAAAACATACTTTTCGTATCAACTCTTCATATAATAATTAGTATGTTGATCCATGTGTCGGATGAGATATTTAATTTTAACCAAGGAGAATAAAAAATATAAAATTATAAAATAAATTTTTATAAAAAATAATATAATAACACATGTAAAATATATGTTATAAATATTTGTAATATTGGTTACATATACAATTTGTAAATACAAAGGGAATTTCTATCAATAAAATTACAATTCAATATTAAAAAGTCATTTATTTTTTTAATTTGTTCTTTTTTCATATTTTTACATCAAAAAAAACAAAATAACAAAAGTAAAATATTTACAATCAATACAAATTTATATAAAAAACTTAATTAAAAATGTACTTTTAATTTAGATATTAATGAGATTTCACGTAAAATGTTCATTTACATGTAATATATTTTTACTTTAACTATAATTTCAATAATAATAAATTTTCATATAGATATAATTAATCAACACAAATTTTAATATTCATATTTTATTTTAATATTATTTATCCATTAATTTAAATATTAATACTTTTATGTAAAATTATTGTCATGTGTGTTTTATTACTCTATAGTTTAATTATTAATAAGTTTAGTTGTAAAACTTTCATTCCCATGTGATTTGGTTTTACTTTTAATTATTATTAAGATTTTCCTATATTTTTTATGTGTAAATTAAATTTTTTCCACTATTTTTTATTTATTATTATTGTAAATAAAATAACAATGGGAAAATTTAATCCACACTGAAATTTTAAAGGTAGGCGAAATTAGTGATGATTTTAGGATAAAAACTTTTTCTCCAACATAATTTCTTAATATGGATTTTGCTTCCAAAACATAGATATTCATTTAAATTATTATGAATTCATTATCATTATTTTCATGTAAATTGACCATCCTTGTGTGCTATATTTTTATTTTTAAGTTATTATGTCTCCATAAATATTTACTTATATGATCTAGATAGTTAAGTTTTTTCTTCAAATTTTTTATTCCTATCTGTTGTAAGTATTTACCCTTATAATTTAAATATTAAAATATATATTTTATATAATTTTGTCAACTGAGGATGAATTACATTTACCTATGGTGACATATATACTATATTAGCAATTACATATTAATAAAAAAATATAAAAACTTATTTTCCTATGATGTATAAACAAATATTATCAGAAAACACTTACCATAATCTTAATTATTATTAAGATATTAATATTTTTTTCTATATTTTTAACGTGTAATTCTACAAGAAATTTGGGTATTAGCGACAAGGGATAAAACCGTTGCTATAATGCAATTAGCGAAGATCACAAGGACATCGTTAATACCATAGCGACAAGCAAAAACAGTCGTTGCTACGTAGCGTCTGTTTGCCCGACGCAAAAGTCGTCGCTATGTTGAAGGTTGTCGCAAAGTGAAAAGATCAAAGGTCATCGCGAAGCCGTCACATTGAAGTGACGGCCTAGGCCGTCGCTAATGATTATATTAATTTTTTAATTGAATTTAGGGTTTTATATTTAATTTAATTTTAATTTATTAATTTACAGTGGAATTATTACAGAAATTCATTGTTTTATTTATTTTATAAATTTATATCATATTTGTTAACGATCTAAAATATAAAGAAAAATAATAAATACTATATAAAAACACTCATATATATATATATATACACATAGTATATATACAAAATATATAAACACATAATACAATAAAAAAGATCACGGCTAACGACGACGCTGCTGCTATGGTGGTGGGCCACGATTCTCATCCTCATCCACGGGCTGGTCATCGATGTCGCTATAGTAATGTGGGTGCGGCTGAGCCTGACTGTAGCTGGTAGAACCACCTGCACTGCGAGCATCGAACACTAACTGCAACTGTTGTTGGAGTTGTGTGAAGTCCTCCTCCAACCGTGCGTACTGGGCCAAACAGTAATCAGCCCTCTCTTCAGCTCGGCTAGCCTACAGCTGCTTAAGGAGAGGGAGGTTGGTCATATCCCGACGTAAGCGAGCTGCTTGTGCAGCAAGCTCGCCCGAAGGGATGGACCTTCCTCTAATTGGCGGGACTTTCTGTCCACCTTAACCACGCATACGAGGCATGTTTACCTAATTTTAATTAGGTTAAAGTAAACATTAAAAAAAAACATTTAAATTAAATAAATAATTACATGATATTCTAATAATTAATAATTAATTACTAATAATTACTAACTAGTAACTACGTAATTACTAATAATTACTAAATAACCACTACAAGAAATTCACTATTTAGCGACGGTTTGTAGCGACAGCCACGACACCGTCGCTATTAGCGACGACCAGCCGACGTAACGGCCGACGCTAAAGACATCACCATTGAAAAGAAAATATTTTTTTAAAATTTTTTATGTAGCGACGGCCTGGCCGTCGCTACTTAGTAACGTTAATGACGGCTCTGACCAACGCTAAAGATATAACATTTTTTTATTTAGCGTCGACCAGGCCGTTAATAACGACCGTCGCTAAAGGAAATTTTTTTGGCGTCAGCCATCGTAAAGTTAGTGTCAGTCTGGCCGTCACTAAGTTTTTGTTAGTTTTTCACTTTATATATAATATTTTGCGTTATATATTCCAAGGAACAAACTTGGCGTAATGATAATGCTCATTCTTTGTATCGTGCAGGTTGTGGGAATGATTATTTTTGAAAAATTATTTAGCGATGGCCAATATTGATGAAAGAACGACGGTTTTCCCTATAGCGACGAGTATTGGTCGTCGCTAAAAACCAATTTTCTTGTAGTGAACTACCTATATACTTAAATATATATACAACTAAAATAACTACCTACATAATTAAATAACTAACTACATAATTATATAACTATAATTAAACAACATTAATTGACTAAATAATTACCTGAATAACAGCAGGTGGTGGTGAATGACGACTGGTGGTGGTGGACGGCGGAGGAGGAAGAGGGAGGAGGGATAGAGAGGCAACCTATGGATATTTTGATCGGTTCAAAATGAACCTATGAACGAGAGGGAGTGTTTAATCGATGAGAATTTGAACATGAACGAGAGGGAGGGAGAGAAAGTGGAGGTGGCCGGATCTAGGAGGAGGAGGAGGAAGGAGAGGAAAAGGAGGAAGGAAGGAGGAAGAAGAAGAAGGGAGGGGGAAAGGGTTTTGTGTGTGTAAGTTTTAAAATTAGCGCAGCCTGGCCGTCGTTAAGTTAAAAAATTTCTCTGACGCGCCAATTTTAAATTTTTAATTAAAAACTACGTATATTTATTTAATTTTCAGAAGAAAAAAATAGACTTTTTAGTGTAGCGACAACTTGGTCGTCGCTACAGTGCGAAACGTAACAACGGTCTGGCCGTCATAGCGTATTAATGGCACAGCTGCGCATTGAACTGCACATTTAATGTTGTAGCGACGTCGCTTTCACGTCTAAATCAGTGCATTCTTGTAGTGTAATTTAACTATTTTTTCTATGACTTTTATGTATTATCATTGATAATGAAACATTAAGAAACAAATGATCTACGTTAAAATCTAAAAGGACAATGAAATAATATAGGAGACAATAATCTACATTGAAATTTAGATGGCATCCTTTTAATAGATGAAATTAATGATGATACTTTTCCTCCAACTTTACTTCTAATATGAATCTTGCTTCCAAAACATAAGTATTCATATGAATTATTATAATTCGAGTACTATTGTTTTTATGTAGAATGGTCATCCCATTCTATTTTGTATATATACACACACTATATATACAAAATGTATAAAAACATAATATAATAAAAAAATCACGGCTGACGGCGACGATGCTGCTGTGGTGGTGGGCCATGATCCTCATCCTCATCCACGGGCTGGTCATCTAGGTCTCCATCGTAATGCGGGTGCGGCTGAGCCTGACTATAGCTGGTAGAACCACCTGCACTGTGGGCATTGAACACTAATTGCAACTGTTGTCGGAGTCGTGTGAAGTCCTCTTCCAACTGTGCGTACTGGTCCTGACAGTGATCAGCCTTCTCTTCAGCTCGGCTAGCCTGCAGCTGCTTAGGGAAAGGGAGGTTGGTCCTATCCTAACGTAAGCGAGCTGCTTGTGCAACAAGCTCGCCCGAAGGGATGGACCTCCCTCTAATTGGCGGGACTTTTTGTCCACCTTTACCACGCATACGAGGCATGTTTACCTAATTTTAATTAGGTTAAAGTAAATATTAAAAAACAAACATTTAAATTAAATAAATAACTAATAATTATTAACTACATAATTACTAATAATTAATAACTACATAATTACTAATCATTAATAATTAATTACTAATAATTACTAAATAAACTACCTATATACTTAAATACATATATAACTAAAATAATTATCTACATAATTAAATAACTAACTACATAATTATATAACTATAATTAAAAAACATTAATTAACTAAATAGTTACCTGAACAGCAGCATGTGGTGGTGAACGACGACTGGTGGTGGTGGACAACGGAGGAGGAAGAGGGAGGAGGGATAGAGAGGCAACCTATGAAGATTTTGATCGGTTCAAAATGAACCTATGAACGAGAGGGGGTGTTTAATCAATGAGAATTTGAAAATGAACGAGAGAGAGGAAGAGAAAGTGGAGGTGGGCGGAGCTAAGAGGAGGAAGGAGAGGAAGAAGAGGAAAGAGGAAGAAGAAGAAGAGGGGAGGGGAAAGAGTTTTTTGTGCGTAAGTTTTAAACTCAGCGTAGCATGGCCGTCGCTAAGTTAAAAAATTTCTCTGACGCGCCAATTTTAATTTTTAATTAAAAATTGTATATTTATTTAGTTTTCAAAATAAAAAAATAGTCCTTTTAGTGTAGCGACAGCCTAGCCGTCGCTAAAATGTGAAACGTAACGATGGTCTGGCTGTCATAGCGTATTAATGGCACAGTTACGCATTGAACTGCACATTTAATGTTGTAGCGACGTTGTAACTACTAGCGACAGTGTCGCTATGTTTTCACGTCTAAATCAGCGCATTCTTATAGTGTAATTTAAATATTTTTTCTATAACTTTTATTTATTGTCATTGTAAATGAAACATTAAGAAACAAATGATCTACGTTAAAATCTAAAAGGACAATGAAATAATACAGGAGACAATAATCTACATTGAAATTTAGATGGTGTCCTTTTAATAGATGAAATTAATGATGACACTTTTCCTCCAACTTTACTTTTGATATGAATCTTGCTTCCAAAACAAAAGTATTCATATGAATTATTATAATTCGAGTACTATTATTTTTATGTAGAATGGTCATCCCCATGTGCCATATTTTTACTCTTAAATTATTTTGTCTCCGTATATATGTACTTTTATGATTCAGTTTAATGTGTTTTCCTTCAAAGTTTTTATTTATACGTGTTATAAATATTTACTCCTATACTTTAAATTTAAAAATTAAAACCATCACCAGGTGAATTACACTTACCTCTTATAATCTATAAACTATATTAAAAATTAAACATTAACAAACTTAATGTATAAAATTATTTCCATGAAATAAGAAAGGGAAATTTCTATTGATAAAAAATTTAATTTTCAAAAAGTCATTTTTTTATTAATTATATAACTGAAAATAACAAAACATAAATGATATATTTACAATCTACACAAATTTATATTAAAATTTTTAATTAAAATATATTTTTAATTTCAATATTAATGAGTTTTTATGTAAAATATTTACCACCGCATACTATATTCTTACTTTATAATTTAAATAATAATATGTTGTTATGAATATATAATTAACATATATTTTAATTTTTAACATTTTCCATCATATTGAGCCATTTTTTTTAATTTCCAATCTCTCCAAATCTCTTCCGCAATATGTCCACTTCAATCTAAAATATTGAATTACTCCGTAGGATTGCATGTAAAATGTTCATTAGTTTATAGAAGGTGTAAAATGTTTGGTAAGTATTTAATATTTTCAGGATTTTTAAAAATATTACTTATTCAGAAAAGAAAATGTGTAGAATGTGTTAGTGTATGCACTAGAAACTTATATATTTTGAATATTCATCACTTGTATCATATTATTTATCTTTTTTTCGCTAAGCAAAAAGTAAATTCATTGATATAGAGTACAAGAGGTACTCAAAACTCATACACAAAATAAAGAGGCAAATAGCCTAACCAAGCAAAAAAAGTTCACCTAATAAAATACAAATAGCCTAGCCAAAAAGACAAAACACCAGTACATAACCATAAAAAATATAAGAACCTTTCCCAAAGAAACAAACCACCATAACATAACATCTACCTACTAGAGTGTAAAATGAATAAAATACAAAACCAAGACAAAGCCACCAACTAGCATGCCACCATAAAAAGCAACATGAGAATTTTGAGATCATAATCCAGTGCCAATTAAAGGACTAAAGGCCCTCCAAAACTAGCAACTAAGAATCAGAAACACTGCAAAGAACCAATAAGAGCATTAAAATAAACCAAGGCAGTATCGGAGAAGAAACCCAAAGACATGATCAAATCCATACAACTCCAGTACACAGGGAACAACATCAAATATAGCCAGCCAACAGCAAATCCTACCAAACAGAACTGGATCAACAATCAGGCACAAAAGAGAGATTAAGTCAAGCCGCAGGGGAATGATCCCACACAGTAAAAGAGTAAGAAGACGATGGATCCTTCGCTTTAATCCACCTCCAAGAGAGGATTTTTATCAGCTCTAACAGTTCAGCAAGATTAGAGTATTCTTCTTGGAACATAACACTATTCCTTACAAGCCATATTGACCAAATAGTATCCAAACCACATACCATCTTAAATGATTCTTGTTGTTGCAATTTGGGAGGCCAACAAAATGAGATAGATTAACATGACAACGATTATGAATAGTAGAAAAGAAGTCACACCAATCCAAGCAAGCCATCCATACTTTGTGCGAAAAAAAAACTCAAAGAAAAGATGAGAAGTACCCTTATCAAACTAACCACACCATATACAAAAAGCTTCAAAATATGTTAATACATTTCTCCTCACTAAAGTCTGCCTTGTAGGGATTCTATTTAAAATTGTTCTCCAAACAAACCCAAAAACTTTATAAGGCACAAAAGGAGACCCAAAAACTTGTGTAGAGAAAAATCAGCACAAAGGGCGTCATTGCTAAGGATTTTATAAGTTGACTTCACTATGTAAACACCTTATGAACTTGCCTTCCAAAACCACCAGTCAGCAACACCTTCTTGTAAATGAACTGTGTGCAATTTGTTAGAACCACAGGAAACACTAGAAGGGGGGTTGAATAGTGTTTTAAGCTTTTTGATAGTTTTTGGAAATCTTTAATTTAAATCATTAAGATGGGCACGGTTAAAAACAGGTCTTAAGATCAGAGATAGTTGAAACGTGCGGAAGATAAGAAAAACAGTGTTTCTTCTTAAGCTTAAGATTGTTTTAAACAGAGGTTTCTCAAAGCATCTTCTGAAGATTATTACAAGGAGTATTTTCAGAACGGTTTCTGAAATACTTCAGACGACTAGAGGTTGTCTGAAGTCTGTTCCTGATTTCTGAACTGATCTCTTTCAGACTTACTTCAGAGAATTTATTTCAGAAGTTCTTCAAGGAACATTCTTTGTAAAGCTTCAAATGATATAAGAGTCATCTCATGTTTTATTCATATGAAAGGTCATTTTATTGAAATAGTTGTATTAAGTTTATTATAGAAAATACTTTTCAATCCCCAACATAAATATGAAAACTGGAAATACAGAGATTAAGGAAAAGAGAACTTAGGCATAAAGATTTCAGACATGCTTTTAAGGGGCTGTCTGAAGTTTTCAGACAGCTTGTAAAAACTAATTTTAAAAGATGTTTTGTGCCTTTGTAAAATATCAGATTAATTATTCTGACCCCTTGATTAGTATAAAAATAATTGATAAGAGATAAGGGTAAGAAAACTTAGCCAAGGAATTTATCCTGGTTCACCCAAAAACCCGTGAGCTACATCCAGTCCCAGAGGCAAACCACCACTGGATTTTCCACTATCTGAATCCAAAGATACAAGTATTATTCACAGCCTCTTCAGGCCATCACAAGTATTACTTTGTTTTCAACTGCCTCTCCAAGCAACATATGCAGTATTCTTTTTCAGTCTAGCCTCTCCAGGCTTTGCAACTAAGTATTCTTTTACAGTCAAGCCTCTCCAGGCTCTACAACCAAGTATTCTTTTACAGTCAAGCCTCTCCAGGCTCTACAACCAAGTATTCTTTCTTCCACCAAGCCTCTCCAGGCTCTCTGACACATAAAGTGTTTACAAATTAAACTAAGTTTAAGTTTCCACGAAACATAAACTTAATCTTTTCCTGTACTTGAGGTTAACTGAGTACTACTCAGGATACAATGAAAGAATTCTAAGTACAAGGTTAAGACAGTGACACAAGTGTATAAGTTTAAGTACAATCCCTGTCTCTGATAAGAGGAATGACATCCTCTGAGAATTGGCTAGGTAGATACTGACTTTAAGCTCCAGCCTTGTTCTCCAGCCATTGGTTTCCATGGGCTACATTCTCACCCGTATCATTGAAAAACCAAGGTATATCAAAGCTTCAAACCGTACCCAGTTTGATATTCATTTGTTCAGCATGATTGTCTTTCAAACAATCAACTCACTTGATCAAACAGACCAACTGAACAACCTAACTAACTGACCAACTAGTCAGTAGCCTGATTGAGAACCAACTCTCTGATCAAACTTAGTTGACATCTTCATGATCCACTTAAGCTCAAGTCAACTCTTGTTAACCATAATGCATTCAGCCTGATTAACTAGTTTGATTCTGTTGATCAACAATTTTGTCTGACTGAGCAATAGGTTGGCAGCCTCTTCAAATTCAATCTTGAGGCTATTTATATGTTCTGATGAAATATAGCCGTTTGAAGATGATTCATAATACCGTTGAGATGTTGATGATGTGGCTCATATAGCCGTTGTGTAATAGCTTTTCAAACGGTTGCTTCTCCTTAAGCGAATGGGTGTTCAAACGATCCCATTCTGACACTTGATATTTTCTTCTTCATGAGAGATGTTTCTTGATATAGTTCTGCGAATACTCTCTCTTGAATCTGCTTCTTTCTGCTTTCATTTGTTTTCTTCTACTTTCCTCTGTTTTCTTTTAGGAGTGTCTCTTTAAGAGATATCCGTTGAATTTGTCCTTTTGCTGATTCTGTATATACTCCTTTTTCATTTGCTCCTGACATCATATCTTCTTTGGGTGTGATGTCTTGTTCAATGGCTGTTTCTTGCAGATAATAAAATATGTTTGAATTAAAATATTTCATTCAAACATTTTTCTTTGTTGCTTCTGCTTAGTCTCCTGAGCTTTTCTTCTGCTTTCTTTTGGATTGATGATGATGATATTTCCGTTTAGAGATAGCATTGAATGCTATTCAATCCGTTGTGAGACACACTTCTGGGTGTACTGACAATTCTGACAAAGTACAACGTTGGTGCTGCTATAAAGCTGCCACCGTTGTTGCTGCAATTTCTGCGTTGCAGAGATTTCCTCAGTGGTGTATGAACTTCAAAGGTACCAAGAAAGGTCTTTGTGACTTTGCCAATTTCAGCTTTGAAAGTGTTGCGTGTTTGTAGAGAACGACTTTTCTTCAGCATACTTCAGAATGCAAAAGTCTTCTTTGTCTTCAGTGAGTGTGCCACGTCGGATCTCAGACGACTTCAATATTTCAGACGAATATTGACACGTCAGATAGCTTCTAGTCTTTCAGACAGCTCCGTTGCTTCAGAAGGATTCTTTGCTTCAGACAGCTTCTTTTGCTTCAGACAGCTTCGTTGCTTCAGAAAGCTTCTTTGCTTCAGACAACTTCTTTGCTTCAGATAAGTTCAATCTTCATACTGCTTTATGTTGTCTTCATTCCTTCGAGTCTTTATGTCTTCAGATGGTCTTCACGTCTTCAGACAGCTTGCGCACTTCAGACAGCTTCAACACTTTAGATGAGTTGCATTCTTCAGACATCTTCTTTATATTAAATCCTGCATTTGTTCTTCTGATCCTGATCTTCTGATTCTGATTTTGTTCATCAAATCTTCTTCTTCTTCTGATAAATATTTCATCCTGAAACACAATCAACAAACCAATACCTTTCTCAGTAGAATTTGTTTATATAATCTTATTTGTTCTTATTATGTTCTTATATAATCTTATTTGTTAATCATTAAAACTAAAGGATATTAAGTCTTTGAGTCAAGTTTGAATGCTCAAACTGATTAATAGACTTCACACAATTCAATTGAACTGTGATATTATTTATCTTATAAAGGCAATTTAGTTTTATTATTTCTTTCAGTAGAGTATAATAAATGTCCTTATAATAGTAATTAAGCTTAAACTTTATAAGACATCAAGTAGACGACTTGATCGTGAGATCTTATGAAGAACTATTCTCAAAATAGTCCATAGTAAAGCATCGACTTAGGACAATTTGATGCATTAAGACTAGTATATGAGTTTATTGATGATCACATTTCACGGATAATGGATATGAGATATCAAGTACTAGTACATATTTATAATGATGTACTAGATTGACCCACTATAAGAACGTTACATGGTTTGTTACATAAGTGTCATGAATGATTCTTAAATTGATAATGTTATATGAAGCCCTTTGACCTGAAATCACTACAATTCCTACATGAGGAATTATATGTTTTAGTATCATCAAATGTCACATGTAACTAAGTGATTATAAAATTGGTTTTTGGACATATAATAAATTATGTGGTGTAATGTTAGTGACCTATATGAAATTTATCCCTTCTATGTAACATGAGTAATATCTGTGAGCCTCTTGATAAAGTTAGATTACAAAATGCATGGCCATGCTCAGACGAGTAAACATGAGATGTTTATTTTCTATATAGTTTGCTTGAGCATCAAGAAACATAAATTGAACTATACAAGGATGACACATTCCATGTCCTTTGTGTTCAATTAGATATCTGGACAAAGGGACAATTCATATAGAATATTATCTCAAAATAAGATATGTCATATGTCAACAATCACTTACTTTCTCAATATTTGAGTATTAGTGATATATTGCTAGATATCACTCACTATTATATGAAGTTAAATAAAAAATGTTATATTTTAACATCATGACCAGATATTAAGATATCCTATTGGGTCACACGTGTACATTATTAAGAGAACCTATTGAGTCACACGCATGCAAATGTTAGAATTTCCAATCGCATTAGAATAATGACATAATGAGCCAGACTCATAAGAGACGGGGTTAATGAGTAACGGTTAAACCCTAACCACCAATCTATATATATCACAAAAAGGACATGAGTAATCATTCTTTTCTCTCCGAGCACTCCTAGTTTATTACTTCGCTCGTTGGCGTGAATATCTCTATAGGCGAGGCTACAATGTCTTATTTGCGATTTAAAAGGTATAACTAATCGTTTTATTTCTACAGTGCCTTAATTCATGTTTTCACATTAATGTATAAGGGGTAATACAATTATAAATAAAAAACTTCCATTCCCATGGTGGGAATGAATATAGGTAAATTATGGGAAAAATACTTTTATGAGAATAAGTAATATCTAGGAATATTTTTTTCCTGGAATATTGTTGGATACCATGAAAGAAACACACTCTATATAAATGGACATGATAAATTTAAAATTATATAAACTTTTACTGGTTAAATAATATGGTTGAAATAATTGATTTTATAAATTAATAATTTAAATTTAAAATAATTGTCTTTTAATATAAACAATTGTGTAAAGAGTATATAATAACCACCCAAAACTTTCACCTTTTTACAAACAACATGAACTTTTATTTTGTCCTAATTAATTCTTAAACTTTTATTATTATTGCAATGGATTATTTCATTAACATGGAATTAAATATATAATTGTTGAAACAAATCTCAATCCTTCAAAATTTTGTGTTTGAAATATTAAAATAATACAAAATAAATTAAGTTTCAAAAATTAATTAAAAAAGGTCATAAATTAAAAGAAGTAAAGAACACACCATCATGTTTCGATTTTAAAATTTCAAATATATTTGAAATTTGAACAATCCACAAAAAAAAAAAAAGAAAATTTTACTCTTTTACGTATTTTTTAATATTTGAAACACAAGATTTTAAATAATTGAGATTAATTATATTAATGAAAAGATCTATTATAATTACACAAATATTTGGAGTTTAAAGATTAATGGTGATAAATTAAAGACTCATGATAATATTTATTTACAAAAGAACACAAGTTAAGAGTGGTTTTACACTCTATGCATGCAAGACCATTATCAACTAGCAACATTCATGTTGGTCATCATCACGCTATCAAACTATATATATTATAATATTTAACTCGGTGCTGATAATTAAAGTTCATTTCGATCTTGGACTAAATGAGTGAACACATATTCATTCAAACTTATATTCCAATAATATTAGGTGGAGTTCTTTCTTCTTCTTCTTCTTTTTTTTCTTTTGAGCTACTCTCTTCCTAAATTTTTGCTTGTCTTTGTCATTTTCATACTCCTGCCGACATATAAAATAAATTATTAATTATATCCCTTCATACTTACTCAGCGCGAACCAAAACTCATGATAATACCCCTTTCTATTCTGATTCCATCTATAATTTAAATTATTAGCACGTTGAACCGATGTCTCGCTAGTTATATTGCCTTATAGTACAATTGTATATATTTATCTTCTCGTCTATAATCTATATTTAGGCCTAACATCACGTACCATTACAAAATAGAATTTAATTGAAAAAAACAAGTAGTTTGTTTTCTCCATCTATACCTGTAATCGAAATGAATTAGTAACAGCTTGTCCTTTAAATTAATTAATCCTTTAGTATAGTACTATAAAAAGAAAAATTGAAGATTAATTAATCAATATGGTGCATTATATAAATTTAAACATGGAGGACCACACTAGCAACTAGCAATAATATCGTTGGTATGATGATCACCCAATCAAACTGTATTAATACTAATGCATGTCCTGATAATTTAATATATTCATTAATTATTTCGATCTTGGCCTAAATGAAAACATTACATATTACTTCACCAAATTATTTCAAATTCAACTATTAGGTGGATTTGATTTTTAATTTGGAGCTATATATGTAGACATAACTTATTGTGTTTCTTAAATTTAAGATCTAAACATGGAACCGTCTAGTTAGCATATAGTAATGCGTGACTGTCATCCTGGTATACACACCCTTTGAGCCGCTAGATATAATGTTATTATAATCAATGGTACAGATTGAGTACATATAACCTGCTAAATCAGTAAATGGTCATTTTGTCAATTGGTCCTTCCATTTTTTTAAACTATTAAGTGTTTTTTAGCGGGTATTATTAGTGGTGTCTTAATTTGTATCGGAATGCAATACAAAACATGCAATATGTGCAATATTTGAATTTTTTTTCGGGTTTTAAATGTTGATTTAATAGTTATTTTCTACAAA
Organism: Sesbania bispinosa; assembly: GCA_026901365.1. Taxonomy (NCBI): domain Eukaryota; kingdom Viridiplantae; phylum Streptophyta; class Magnoliopsida; order Fabales; family Fabaceae; genus Sesbania; species Sesbania bispinosa. The sequence continues at coordinate 1,182,091 of QLOH01000239.1, forward strand.
GTATTATTAGATTTTAAATTACAAACAATGTTTATTTCCCCATTGCATTAGCGTCAAAGGTATGTTAATTCATTATTCATATATAATTCATATCAGCTACATTTCAGAAATGCTTGCTTGGCCTGTTTATCCTTTAATTAGTCGGTAAGTTTCTTATGAATGACGAGCCATATTCCCACAATGCAGGGTTATATTTGCAGTCATCCCGGCCGGCCAGGCAAGCTTTTCTGGTGTCACTGCAAGATCCATATATAAATCAGACTTTGCTGTGAGTTATTCACAGATCGAATTAGGATGAATGCTCATCCCAGCTGGCAAGCCTTTATCACTGAGAAATTGAAACAAGTCGTTGATGAATTCAATGCTGATTACTCAATCAAAGTATATTATTATTTTAAAAATGAACTACAGCTTGGACTTGTTATCACACAATATTCAATTATATATTATGTTATATCATCATGACGGTAACATAATAGCAACTTTAAATAATATTTTAACGGTGGTGGATGGTGGAGATAAATCAAGAGTCTTAAAAACCTAGTACCGGATTGACCTTATGGCTTCTTTAAGGAATCGTTCCTTCCATATGTATTTATATATTGTTGTTAGTTGGGTGTGCTTCAAGTTAGGTTAGCAATATAAAGTGTAGGACATGCGCATGATGTCATATTTTTCCCTTATATGGGTTCTCGTCCACTCTCCCATCCATCCCCCTAAATTTTTTCTAACCTAAATCCAAACTTCAAACTTAATATAATCATGAACCCCATGCTTCTAACATAGATTCCCCAAACATATTCCTTTTGTTGTTTGAGAACAGTATAATTATTACGCTATATACAATGAAACTTATAATAGTAATTTCTTTTAGATTTTGTATATTTTGTAAGACTGCTTACACAAATTAATTAGTAAAGGTTTCTCGAATTAATGTTATGCAAGAAACAATATTGTAGTCTATTTAATTTCAATGTTTAGAATGAATTCTAATTATTAAAATGATGTATGGTTTTTTTAGTGGAAAACGTGGTTTTCAAATGAAATTCAACTATACTCTTTATTCATAAAATTAAATTATAAAGTAAATTTTAAAAATATAATTCTCTTTAAAAGTGTACATATAATTTAACATTAAAATATTAATTATACTTTTTCTAATATTTTTGTCACTCAACTGTGTAATCGGATCAAGTTATAAAACTTTGTTGTGATGGTAAATGATCAAATTAATAAATATACATTATGAAATGATGTTTTTTCCGTTAAAAGTTTTAAATATATAGTTATTTTAAAACAAACACTTTAATTATAATTCTTTTATAATCTGACTCACATATACTAATACTTAATAAATATGTTCTCAAATTTAAGTACTTAGATTTGAACTTTAAACTTTTTTCTTTTCTTTAACCAATGATGTTCTATATATATTATCAAGTATGGTTCTTTTTTTTGTCACAATTAAATATCTTCACCCCTATTTAAAAGTGTGTGATTGAACCTATAAGTTCTTATTAAAATTCATAGAGAATGAGAGAGTAAATTGAACTCAGAAATGTTGAATGTATTAATTCTCATTCATGACTCAAAAAAGATGAAGAGAATCTGTTTATATATAGTCCACATTCTGGAGGGAAAAGAGAAACTAAAAAACTAACTAACTGTTATCCTCTAATCAACTAAGAGCTAAGAAACTAACTAACAACTAGGCTAGGCACAACCAATCTGGGAATAAATAAACTTCAACACCCCCTCAAGATGGAGTGTAGATGTCACACTGTAACACCCGTATTTTTCCGATTTACCCGTTTTTCCCGTTTTTGCTGTTTTAAGCGTTTTAATGGATTTTAAATGATTAAAATTATTTTTAATTGTCAAAATTTATATTTTTGGATTCAGTATTAAATTTCCTATTTTTAGGAAATTTCTGGGAATTTTTCTACAAAAATTGACCTTTTTGCCCTCCGGTACCCCGACCCGGGCCCGAATACTCTTGATCCGGGCCAGAAAAAAATTGCACAAACCTTATTTTCTCCTCTGAAAATTGCGCTGCACAGCATGGTGCATGTGTGCCACTTGTCCATGTCTTCCTTCACACCATTAAGCCTATATAAAGGAGAAAGCTCCACTTTTTGGCCATTTTTCACTTAGCCATTTTCTCCACCTACCATTTTCTCTCTTCTTCTTCTTCTTTCTCCCTTGCTGGCCGCGCACCACCACCCTTCTTCTCCCCAAAATTTCTTCATCTCCACCCAAATCACCAACCAAGCTTAAGTCTCATTCTTGGATTTAAGCTAAAGAAAAAAAAATACATACTTTCTACCAAAATCCACTTGTTGGAGGCTTGAAGGAGGAGCTTGAAGGGGCTGTTGGAGGAGGAAAAATCTGCACTCATTCCCTTGAAGATCTAAGGTAAAGGGGGGGAGAACTTGAACTCTAGTAGGCCATGTAACTAGAGTCAAGGATTTGCCCTTGAATCCTTGTTTCTTCTCTTGTTTTTCTCTTGAAAAATCAAACCTTTGAGCTTGTTTTTGAGAAAATATTTTAGGTCTTGATGAGCTGGGTTATTGTTGTTGTTTGCATGTCTTTGATCTTGTTTGGATTGTTGTTGATGGTTGGGTTGTGTTGCATGCAAGCCAAGGAAGGATTTTTGTTGAAAAATCCCTCCTTTTTCCCCTTAAGCTCTCGGCCAAGAGAGGAAGAGGTGGCTGCATGTGTGCAAAAATTATTTTGATGATTTGGATGTGATTATATGATGGATATATGTACATGCATGTGGTTGATCTTAAGTGGAAAAATTGATTTGGTGATTTATCTTGAAAATAATGATGTTTTGAGCTTGAAAATGGAGTTATGAACTTTAATGTGTATGTGGATGATTTTGAGTGGATTAGTGTGATATTTAGCATTTAGATTGTTTATTGATGAATGTGTGAAGTTTTGGTGAAGATTGGATGTTGTGAAAATTTTGAAGTTTTGGATGAACATTCAAGGTTGTTCTTGATGTTCATGAGTGTTCTTGATGAAACTCATCAAGAATGTTCTTTTGATCCTAAAAAGATCAAAAGGATGTTTAAAACATGTTTTTGGGCTAAATTGGCCCAAAAGGACTAAAGAATAAATTTGTAACAAAAAGGACTAAATTGCAAATAAGATAAGTTTTTAAATTAAGTAATTAAATTCGGATTTTTATTTTAACTAAAATAAAAATCTATTTAAAAGTCATATTTTTATTTATTATGAATAAAAATGGGCTCTCATGGGTCCAATAACCTTTGGGCTTTTGTTTAGTCCCAAAGCCTTCAAAAAGAAAGTCAAAACTCAATTTAAAAGACAATTAAAAATAATTCATGGGCTTAGGTTTAGATTAGGGTTGAACTTCAACACTAATCTAAGTTGTGAAAATTAAACTTAGGATTAATTAGTAGACTTAACTAATTTAATCACTTAAGTTGATTAGCCTAAATTACTTAAGTTAATTAATAATTAATTAAGTCTAAAGATGATTAATATTAATATAAGTGTTAATTAAGTAATTAATCTCTAACGACGGTTAAAAACTAATTAATTATAATTTAACCTTAACCAAGCATAATTAAAAACCTTAATCCAAGATTATGGAAGAGATTAAGGGATAATTAGAAATTAATTAGAATCTTAAGTAAGGATTAAGACTTAGTTAAAAAAAAGATAAGATTAATTGAAATGCGATTAATGAAGACTAGTTATGATTAAAGGTTAAGCCTAATCTTAGTTAGTCATACAATAAAAAAATTTAGGAATTTTAATGCCTTTCATAAGACATATCCATAAGCCTTAGTAAATTGTAGGACTTAAATGAATATGATTATCAATAAAGCTAGCACAAGCTACCTTAAAAGACTATAACCAACACTTTCTCTCTACATAAAACTTGAGAAGCTTGGCAAGAGAGCGTGATTTGGTTTTCCTTAAAAGAAAGACCTTGAATCTACGAGGTTGCACCACAGTAAAGTGGTGACGTAACAAGATTCAATGTGCTTGTACATGAGGACGTAATATTGTAAGTGTTTGCGGTGTGACATACATCATGTGCATCAATAATGATTAAGGTTCAAAAGCCTTACGACCTATATGGCAATACCACTCTAGTACAGTGTGAAACTGGATGGGACGGGTGCACTGGGTTTTGCAAAGAACACCAGCGGTCCAGTAAAGGAGACCGGCCCTGAGGATGAGTCAGGTCCCGGAATGGCATAAGTGGCGTAGGCTCGCCCCTACTGTCGTGCAAACGGGGTACAGGCTTGACTATCCTGTCGCTCTCAAGTTTTCATAATCAGTGAGTTTGTCTGGAAGTCGGAAAATCGTCTTGGCCAGAGATTGAGCAATGCTCTTCGTACTATTTGCTAGTACAGACTATACTCCTGATATATTGTACATATATGGTCGAGCAGTTGCTATGTGCTCTGCTTTTGGTGTTGTTTTCCCGGGCCCTCATGCATTATATATATAGCATGGTAGCATCAGCTGCATACTTGTGATTGAGATTATGTGGATGTTTGTGAATATTTTATTGATGCTCTAGTTACTATGTTCTACTTGTTATGAGTTCATATGATGTTCTCACCCTTTCTTCTCTGCTTCTATTCTCTGTCGTCGCGCTCTTTCGCCATCGCCAGTCGGGTTTGGGGAGCTTCAAGATGTCGGCCATGAGGGTTACGCTGAGATGGGGGCCACGAGGACAGTGGCGGGTCACCGACATTCCTAGACGCTGTATATTCACAGGGGAAGTACACGTCACGATCTCTCACCCTAGCCTTCCCCTTGTGCCAGAGGTCGTCTTCACTGTGCCTGTGATTCTGGAGTTCGAGACACCACCAGGACTTCGTCGTCACACCACTTTCCTTAACCGTCGTCATCGTCCTGTTCCATCTGCTTCTTCCCAGTCCTCTCGGATGGCCACTATGGGAGAGCCGGATTCCCCTCGCTACACTTCTGGACCAGAGTCGTCATCCTCACCGACCATGCGTTTCAGTGCATTCGGTCGTCCTACCGCCATTGAGCCTGATCTGGTCGTCATTGATGATACTTCATCCGAGGAGGAGGATCCAGAGGAGGATCCTGAGGAGGACCCCGAGGACGAGGAGCTGAGGGAGGATTCTTCTGACGGTATTCCTTCAGAGGAATTCAGGATGATTACCCTCCCGGATGCCAGGAGGAGGAGTTGTAGGGTTGCCCCTGCTAAGTCAGATGACGATGAGTAGAGGGGTGTGTCTGGGGTAGTCATGAGTCTAGCAGTAGTAGCTCTGATTAGTGACCTCTTATTTTGGTTGTATTGATAGAGGCTTTATTTATTTTACTGCCAGAACTCTCATTTTGTATGATGGTGTGGTATCTCGGGGATCACTTGACACTGTGGTTATGTACATGTATGTTTTTTCACGCTTCTTCCCTAGTCTCTATTTTATATTTGCGTGTGTGTTGTGTATGTATGCGGAATGATTGAATCGACTAGATGCTTTCCAAAAACGTATTTCAGAATTAAGGAAGGGATGCTTTCACAAATATCTAAAATGGAATTAGAATGAGATTAGTTGATGATGATTAAACCCTTTTCAAAAAAAAAAATATTCCCGTATTTTCTAAGCATACATTTGACATAAACGAGAGTCATCAGTTACGTTCGTAATGTGATACTCATAGCGGTATAGCTAAGGGTGTCGCATTTAGTGGTATCAGAGTTGTTCTTTCCTTTTGGCCTCGGGTATGGCCTATAATACTCTTCCCTCTGTGTTTACTCTGTGAGGATTGCTCGTTGTTGTGTAGATTGATTGCCTTGTGTGGATTGTTTGCTCTTATATTACCACCTTCGTAATGTAAGAGATTGTGTGTAGAATTATTTGTTCTTGCTTAAATGGTCCTGCATGAAACAGAAGAACTAACGTACCCTGTGAATGTAGGATTCCATGGCAGGAAGGAATAATCCTGTAATGAACGACATCCTGGGGAGAATCGCGGATGTCCTGGAAAATCAGCAACAGACCATAAACGGGATGAACCAAGCTCGGAATCAGAACAACGTCCCCGATGCCTATCGCGGACTATCTACTTTTAAGAAGAATAACCCACCACAGTTCAAAGGAGGTCACGACCCTGATGGATCTCAGCTTTGGCTGGAGGAATTGGAGAAGATTTTCCTAGCTATGGGATGCCCGGATGAACAGAAGGTAACCTTTGCAGCGTTTATGATGGTTGGAGAGGCGCAGCATTGGTGGGAGTACGCGAGACGTCAATTAGAAGCTACTGGGAGACTGGTCACCTGGAGACTGTTCAAGGAAACTTTTCTCCAAAAGTATTTTCCCACGGATCTGAGAAAACGCAAAGAAATAGAATTCTTGAAGTTGGAGCAAGGAAACATGACTGTTGGCGAATATGCGGCAAAGTTTGAGGAACTGTCCAAGTTCTGCCCCTACTTCCAGAACACCATAGATGAAGAGTCTAAGTGTTCCAAGTTTGAAAGTGGACTGAGGCCAGAAATTAAACAGGCTGTTGGATACCAACAAGTTACTGAGTTCTCAAAGATGGTGAATATGTGTCGGATCTTTGAAGATGACACCAAAGCAAGACAAGCTCAGTGGAAGAATTCTGGTCCACAGAGGAACAAACCTAAATTCTCACAAGAAAGGAGGAAGCCATATTTTGCCCCAAGAAACAACTCTGGTTCATCATCAGGAAGCGCCGCAAGACCACAATCGGTGGTTGCTAGCAGAGCAAGCCCGACAAGCAGTACTGGAAACAACTCTGTCAGTTGTCCACGCTGCAAGAAGAATCATCTCTTGAGGGATTGCCCATATAAGAATCAACCTGGCGACCTATCCAACGGAAGGGTTTGTTTCCATTGCAGACAAAGTGGCCATATTAAAAGAGACTGCCCTGTTTGGAAGGGAAGCGATAATGGTAGTGGTAGCAGTGCTGCAAGCGCCCCTGTCCCGAACCTGAATGCACAAGCTGGGAGGCCCAGAACCAGAGGCAGAGTGTTTACCATGAGCGGTGCTGAGGCTGCAAAATCCGAGGATCTGATCCAAGGTAAGTGCGTCATAAGTGGAATTCCTTTAATTGTATTGTATGATTCGGGTGCGACGCATTCTTTTTATTTCTCTGGAGTGTGTGAAACAATTAAATTTGCCTGTGGTTAGATTACCCTATGACCTGGTTGTTTCTACTCCTACTGCTAAGCCTGTTATTACCTCAACAGCTTGTTTGAACTGTCCAATCACCATTGGTGATAAAACTTTCTCTGCTAATTTGATCTGTTTACCTCTTTCTCAGCTTGATATTGTTTTGGGAATGGACTGGTTGTCTTCCAACCGAGTCCAGCTTGACTGTTATAATAGAACTGTTGTGTTTAATCCTTTTTCTCCCTCTACTCTTGATTCTGTAAGTACGAGATTCTTGTCTGCCAACCAAGTGAATGCTTCCTTGAGAGAAGGAGCTCAAATCTACATGATACTTTCTTCTTTGGAGGAAGAGCGGGAATCCGACATTAGCAAACTGCCTGTGGTGAAAGAATTTCCTGAAGTATTCCTTGGTGATATCCCTGGTTTGCCGCCAGAGCGAGAGGTAGAGTTTAACATAGAGTTAGTGCCTGGAACCGGACCTATTTCTATAGCCCCGTATAGGATGTCCCCTTTAGAGTTGGCTGAGTTGAAGAAACAACTGGAAGAGTTGTTAGAAAAACAGTTTGTTAGGCCTAGTGTGTCCCCTTGGGGAGCCCCGGTGTTATTAATGGAGAAGAAAGACGGTAGCATGAGGCTGTGTGTAGATTATCGTCAGCTTAATAAGGTGACGATAAAGAATAAGTATCCTTTGCCTAGGATAGACGACTTGATGGATCAGTTAAAAGGAGCAACTGTGTTCTCGAAAATTGACCTTAAGTCAGGTTACCACCAAATACGTGTTAAGTCTGAGGATATCCCGAAGACAGCTTTCAGAACACGCTACGGGCATTATGAGTATTTAGTAATGTCGTTTGGTGTAACCAACGCACCTGCAGTTTTCATGGACTATATGAACCGAGTTTTCCATCCTTACTTGGACAAGTTCGTTGTGGTCTTCATAGACGACATCCTCATATACTCCAAGAGTGAGGAAGAGCATGCGGAACATCTTAGGATAACTTTACAGACCTTAAAGGCCAGAAAGTTATATGCTAAGTTGTCTAAGTGTGAATTCTGGTTGAAGGAAGTAAACTTCCTAGGCCATGTGATCTCTAGTGGAGGAGTTAGCGTAGACCCAGCTAAAGTAGAGACTGTGTTGCGGTGGGTAGCGCCAAAGTCTGTAACGGAGATAAGGAGCTTTTTGGGGTTAGCCGGTTACTACCGTAAGTTCATTGAGAATTTTTCTAGGATAGCAACTCCGTTAACCCGTCTGATTAGAAAGGATCAACCCTTCGTTTGGAGCCAGAAGTGTGAGGATAGTTTTCAAGAGTTGAAGAGGAGGTTAACTTCTGCGCCAATCTTAGTCTTACCCGACCCACAAGAGAGTTTTGAAGTATATTGTGATGCTTCGAAGCAAGGATTGGGCTGTGTGTTGATGCAAAAAGGGAAAGTAGTGGCGTATGCCTCTAGGCAACTGCGAACACACGAAGTAAACTATCCTACACATGATCTAGAGTTGGCAGCTATAGTTTTTGCCCTGCAGATTTGGAGGCAACATCTGTATGGAGCTAGGTTTGAAGTCTTTAGCGACCATAAGAGCCTGAAGTATCTGTTTGATCAGAAAGAGTTGAATATGAGGCAAAGGAGATGGATGGAATTTTTAAAGGATTATGATTTTAGCCTGCAATATCACCCAGGGAAAGCCAATGTGGTGGCTGATGCCTTGAGTAGGAAATCCTTGCATATGTCAACAATGATGGTTAAAGAACTAGAATTAATAGAAGGATTTAGAGACCTGAACCTGGATGTTAGATTTAGCCCTAAGAGTATAATTCTAGGAACCTTGAAGATTTCGAGTGATTTCTTGGAACAAATCCGAGTAGCTCAGGAAAAGGATCAATCTTTGCAAGTTTTGAAGGACCTAATTCCTAAGAAAGGAGAATCTGAGTTTCATAAGGGTGCTGATGGTATTGTTAGATTCAAAGGTAGGATATGTGTGCCTGATGGTAAGGAATTAAGGAATCTGATCTTAGAGGAAGCTCATAAGAGTAGGCTGAGTATTCACCCTGGGGCAACAAAGATTTACCAAGACCTGAAGAAGATGTTTTGGTGGTCTGGGATGAAAAAGGAAGTAGCGGAGTATGTAGCATCTTGTTTGGTGTGTCAGAAAGCTAAGATTGAACATCAGAGACCATCAGGAGAGTTACAACCTTTGGATGTCCCTGAATGGAAATGGGATAGCATATCTATGGATTTCGTGGTAGGATTACCTAGAACTCCGGCAGGTTTTGATGCTATATGGGTGATAGTTGATAGGTTAACAAAATCTGCCCATTTCCTACCCATCAACATCAAGTTTTCCCTAGAAAAGTTGACCCAACTATACATAAAGGAAGTAATAAGATTGCATGGGGTTCCATCTAGCATTGTGTCAGATAGAGATCCTAGGTTTACATCCAGATTTTGGGTTAGTCTGCAACAAGCTCTAGGAACCAAGTTGAGGCTTAGTTCGGCCTATCATCCTCAAACCGATGGTCAGTCCGAGCGGACTATCCAATCCCTAGAAGATTTGCTGAGAGCGTGTGTGTTAGAACACCAAGGGAGTTGGGATCAGTTGTTGGCACTGATTGAGTTCACCTACAACAATAGTTTCCATTCTAGTATTGGAATGGCACCTTTTGAAGCCCTGTATGGTAGAAAGTGTAGAACGCCTTTATGCTGGTTCGAGTCTGGCGATGGCCTAGTTTTAGGGCCTGAGATGATCCAGCAAACCACGGAAAAGATCAAAATGATCTAGGAAAGATGAGAATATCACAGAGCAGGCAGAAAAGCTACTATGATCGGAGGAGGAAACCCCTAGAATTCAAAGAAGGAGATCACGTGTTTTTGAGAGTTACACCAACAACTGGGGTTGGCAGGGCAATGCGATCTCGAAAGCTTACACCTAAATTCATTGGTCCCTACCAAATTTTGAAAAAAATTGGCCCTGTCGCTTACCAGATTGCTTTGCCACCTTTTCTTTCAAACCTACATAATGTGTTTCATGTGTCACAACTCCGGAAATATGTCCCTGACCCTTCACATGTTATATAATTTCTTTCTCACCCTTTCTTCTCTGCTTCTATTCTCTGTCGTCGCGCTCTTTCGCCATCGCCAGTCGGGTTTGGGGAGCTTCAAGATGTCGGCCATGAGGGTTACGCTGAGATGGGGGCCACGAGGACAGTGGCGGGTCACCGACATTCCTAGACGCTGTATATTCACAGGGGAAGTACACGTCACGATCTCTCACCCTAGCCTTCCCCTTGTGCCAGAGGTCGTCTTCACTATGCCTGTGATTCTGGAGTTCGAGACACCACCAGGACTTCGTCGTCACACCACTTTCCTTAACCGTCGTCATCGTCCTGTTCCATCTGCTTCTTCCCAGTCCTCTCGGATGGCCACTATGGGAGAGCCGGATTCCCCTCGCTACACTTCTGGACCAGAGTCGTCATCCTCACCGACCATGCGTTTCAGTGCATTCGGTCGTCCTACCGCCATTGAGCCTGATCTGGTCGTCATTGATGATACTTCATCCGAGGAGGAGGATCCAGAGGAGGATCCTGAGGAGGACCCCGAGGACGAGGAGCTGAGGGAGGATTCTTCTGACGGTATTCCTTCAGAGGAATTCAGGATGATTACCCTCCCGGATGCCAGGAGGAGGAGTTGTAGGGTTGCCCCTGCTAAGTCAGATGACTATGAGTAGAGGGGTGTGTCTGGGGTAGTCATGAGTCTAGCAGTAGTAGCTCTGATTAGTGACCTCTTATTTTGGTTGTATTGATAGAGGCTTTATTTATTTTACTGCCAGAACTCTCATTTTGTATGATGGTGTGGTATCTCGGGGATCACTTGACACTGTGGTTATGTACATGTATGTTTTTTCACGCTTCTTCCCTAGTCTCTATTTTATATTTGCGTGTGTGTTGTGTATGTATGCGGAATGATTGAATCGACTAGATGCTTTCCGAAAACGTATTTCAGAATTAAGGAAGGGATGCTTTCACAAATATCTAAAATGGAATTAGAATGAGATTAGTTGATGATGATTAAACTCTTTTCAAAAAAAAAAAATATTCCCGTATTTTCTAAGCATACATTTGACATAAACGAGAGTCATCAGTTACGTTCGTAATGTGATACTCATAGCGGTATAGCTAAGGGTGTCGCACACACAATCCAAGCTTGGAAGCCAAGTGAGAGAAGGGACCAAAAGCTAAAGCTTTGGTCAATATATCAGCTACTTGTGTAGAAGAGGATACTGGCAACAGATGAATCAGACCCGATTGTATCTTGTCTCGAACAACATGACAATCAAGTTCGATGTGCTTAGTTCTTTCCTGAAAAATTGGATTGGATACTATGTGAACTGTAGATCTATTATCACAGTAAAGAGAAATAGGATCAATGGGAAAAAGATTAAAATCTTGTAACAAGTACATGAGCCATTGAGCTTCACATGTGGCATGAGCTAATGCCATGAATTCAGCCTCGGATGATGATCTAGACACAACTTATTGTTCTTGCTTTTCCATGAGATTAGTGCATCTCCTAGAAAAAATAGTCGCTGATGGACCTCCTGGAATCAAGGCATGGACCTTAGTCAGAACCACTGAAACCAGTGAGTTTTAAATTGGACTTAGCAGAAAAAAAAATAGTCCCTTAGATGGTGAGGATTTAATGTAATTGAGAACTCTGTGAGAAACTTGTTGGTGAATATCAGTTGGGCAATCTAAGAACTGACTTAGTTGACTGACTGCGTAGGAAATATCAGGTCTAGAGTGAGTGAGATACAAGAGTCTGCTAATGAGTCTTCTGTAGGAAGTGACATCTATTAAGGGATTTCCAATGCCTTTCTACAGTTTGAGGGAAGAATCCATTGGGGTAGTGCAAGGTTTGGAAGCAAGTAACCTTGAATCAGAAAGCAAATCTAATGTATATATATTTTCTTTGATGAAGAAAAATTCCTTCTTTAGATCTAGCAATCTCAAAACCAAGGAAGAATTTCAAGTTTCCCATGTCTTTAATGCTGAATTTCTTGTCCAAAACTTGCTTGACATTAGGGATTTCAGTCAGATCATTCCCTACAATTACCAAATCATCAACATACACCGGAATTGAGTGACAAATGAAGAATGAATCTTAGTAAATAAATAATAGTCAACCTTTGATTGTGTGTAACCAGATTCCAGCAAAGTGGCAGTGAGCTTGGCATTCTATTGCCTACTTGCTTACTTTAGTTCATAGAGTGACTTTGTTAGCTTACAAACAAGGTTAGAACTAGGTAAAGTAAGTCCTGCAGGTGGAGTCATGTAGACTTTTTCTTCCAATTCTCCATGTAGAAATGTTGTATTAACATCTAATTGATGAATATACCAATTATTGGCAGCAGCAAGACTTAATAAGGTTCTTATGGTGGTGGACTTCACAACTGGACTAAAAGTCTCCAGATAATCAATTCCATCAGTTTGTGTATATCCCTTGGCTACTAATCTAGCCTTGTACCTTTCTATAGATCCATTAGTATAATGCTTTATCTTAAAAACCCATTTACATCCAATCAACTTCTTTGGGGTAAAACAACTAATTCCCATGTATAAGGTCTTAGCTAAGGCACTCAATTCTGACTGAATTGCTTCTCTCCAATGAGCTTTTGTAACAACTTGTTGATAAGTAGATGGTTTAAGATTAGATGAAATGGCTAAGGTGTAGTGTCTGTGTGTAGGTGATAATTTGTGATAGGAAATCACAGAATCTAAAGGATATGTTGATTTGGAAGAATATGAAAGAGGTTTGGTTGAGGTTAGGAGAGAACAATGATAGTCTTGTAGATATGTAGGGGTTTTTCTGATTCTAGTAGATTGTCTCACATGTGGTAAAGAAATAGGTGGAGGGTCAATTGTATTAGGTGATGGATGAGGTTGTATGTTGGGCGGATCAAGAAAGGAATAAGTGTCTAGTGGTGAGATAATAGGATGAATAAGGTCAAGGTTAAGATTTGATGTATGGGATGGTGATTGTGAGAATGGAAAATGTGTTCATAAAAGGATGTCTTTATGGAGAAAAAAAAATCTCTTTATTCTTAAGATCATAGAGAATAGAACCCTTAGTGTGTGCCTTATACCCAAGATATACACAATCTCTAGACCTTGCATCCAATTTCTTCCTTCCTACAACCAAGGTTATAGAAAAGGCAACCAAATACTTTAAAATCTGAAATATCAGCTTGAACTCCATAAAGAACATGATAAGGAGACAATTCATACATAAATTTAGTAGGTTGTCTGTTAATCAAATATATAGCATGACTCACTGCATAATTCCAAAAATGTTTTGGCATCTTGGACTGAAACATGAGTGCTCGAGTGACATCCAAAATATGTTGGTGTTTTCTTTCTGTTACACCATTTTGCTGTGGTGTCTCCACACATGTCCTTTGATGAACAATACCCTTAGATGCATAGAAGCTGGTGAGGAGGAACTCAGGTCCATTATCAGACCTGATGCACTTAATTTGCACACCAAACTGGGTATTTACCAGCTCTACAAATGACTGGATCAGAGAAGAAAATTGTGACTTATGCTTCATGAAATAAATCCATGTGAATCTGGATTTGTCATCCACAATAGTTAAAAAGAACCTATAACCGGATAGAGATGGCTGTGAAATAGGTCCCCAAATGTCAGCATGTATTAAATCAAAACAGTGAGATGAACTTGTAGTACTCAAACAGAAAGAAAGTTTCTCATGCTTTTCCATATGACATGTATCACAGGGATCTAGTGTTTTGGTACATTTTATGAAAGGAAATTGAGATTGCAAAGCTACAATTTTGGCATGAGATAAATGTCCCAGCCTCATATACCACAAATTATTATCATATCTGTAAAAATTATTCACACAGAAATTGAAATTGGAATGATGAACTAAAAAAGAACTTGCTCCATTCTTCTCATCCAAAACATATAGACCATCTTGAAGATCAACTACACCAATCATTCTCAAGCTCTTGTGGTCCTGAATAACACATTCAATGTTAGTGAATTCAAATTTACAATCCAGTTCTTTTATCAACCTTGAAACTGAAATCAAGTTGAAATGAAATGATGGAATGTAGAGCACATCAGTCAAAAACAAATCTTTTGAGAAAAATATTGATCCACAAAGAGAAGTGGCCATTTTGTTTCCATCTGGAAGATTAATGGTGATTGGTTTAATTCTTCTGAAAGAACTAAATAAATCTGAAGAGATACACACATGGTCAGTGGAACCAGTATCTATAATCCAAGAAGAATCCTTAGAAACAACTTTGTTCATACCTTAGATCTTGCTTGGAGCAAGTTGTCTGGTTGAGATTTGATTAACTGAGTGTTGACTTGGCTGAATCATTACAAGAATAGCATTATGTTGTTCAGGTGTGAAAAACAGATTGTTATCTGCAGTATCACTTATTTCATTTTGGCTATGAGAATTTTCACTCATTTGATCATCATGATATGCTTCATTTTCTTCATTTGCACACATGTTAATCTGCACTCCTTTCTTGAAATGAGGTGGAAAATCGCGTTTCCTATAACATTGATCAACTGTATGTCCACTTCTGTTACAATAAGAGCAAAATTTGTGTTCTACCTCCTCTACCAGAATTTGAACCAAAAGATTTATAACCTCCTCTTCCTCCCCTTTCTCTTCCTTTAATAGAAAAATTTCCTTCAATAATATTAACAAGAGCTTTACCTTCCCTCGAACCAAATTGAGTCACAATATGTCTTTCTTGTTGAATTAACAAAGAGAAAACCTTAGCTATATCTGGTAGTGGTTCCATCAACATCACTTGGGACCTAACTGCTGAATAATCACCATTCAATCCTCTTAAGAACCTTATCACATAATCATTATCTCGATATGTTTTAATTGATGGAATCAGATTACAATGGCATGCAACCTCACAAGTGCATTGAGGAATAGGTCTAAAATTTTCAAGCTCTTGCCACATTATCTCCTATTGAGTGTAGTAAGAGGTAATAGTCAATTCTTTCTATTTAAACGCATAAATTTCTTCTTGAAGTTTAGAAATTTTGAATACATCACCTTGATAATACCTAGCATATAGATCACTCCATATTTCTGCAGTTGTATCCATCCACAAGATGCTTTGAGCAATTTCAGTGCTAACCGAGTGTATAAGCCAACCAAGACATGATCATTGTGTTACACCTCTTCCACGCAATACTCAGAGGATCTCCCGTATCAGGTTTTGTAATGCTTCCATCAACAAATTGAAGCTTGTTCTTCGAATCCAGAGTCATCTTCATAGCTTACTCCCAAGAATGATAGTTCTCTCCTGTCAATACACTCGACACCAATGCAGAAGCTGGATTTTCATTGGGATGAAGGTAATACGGATTCAATGGGTCAAGATTATTCACTATTTCAGCAGAAACAAGAAGGAAGAAGATGGGATCGAACAGAGAAAAAGATCGGTCCAGATCAAGAGAAAACACAGAGTGGTGACCTCACAAAATGAGAGAAAAGAGAAAGTAAATTGAACTCAGAAATGTTGAATGTGTTAATTCTCATTCATGACTCAAAAAAGATGAAGAGAATCTATTTATATATAGTCCACATTCTGGAGGGAAAAAGAGAAACTAAAAAACTAACTAACTGTTATCCTCTAACCAACTAACAACTAAGAAACTAACTAACAGCTAGGCTAGGCACAACCAATCCGGGAATAAATAAACTTCAACAGTTCTTTCCATAATCTCAGTCTGTGTTAAGAAGAACACCCTTCAATGAACGTAACTTTGAGGCAATTAATATTTATTAACGAGCAAATAGATGCAAGCATAATGAAATAAGTCTATCGGAGGAAATCTTCTACATATATGTTGCCGCATAAAGCATGCAAGCAATGTCCCCACTTAGAGTTGGCTATTCAGGCTATCCAGCCTGACCAAATTAATGTAGGTATCAAGCTTTATCGGACTGAGCTAAAAAATCCGGGAGTTATTTGAGCTTTTAAAATAAGTGTCCGAACCCTATAATTTTGTGGGTTTTGCGGGCTACCTGACCTTTTTGCGAGTTTTGCAGGTAGCAAACTTTATCGGGCTAGGCTAAAATTCCTAAGATTTATTCGGGCTTTTAAAATAAGCGCTCAAGCCCTACATTATATTTTTGCAGGTTTATGGAGGTCAGCCCGATAAGGCTAGCCCATTTTATCGGCTCTAGCCCCACCCCAAGACAGTGCCCCCGTTTGGTTACTGGTTACATGCGGTGAGAATTAATTTCAACGAATTTGATTTTAGATCACTTCAATCCAACATTTTTTATAAACCGTGCACCATTCATATATCTTATCATTGATTCTATAAATCTATTAAAATCAATTATACTTAACTGTAAACCAAACAAACCCTTAGAACAGTTGAATTTGAGAAAATATTTTTAATTAATTTTATTTTTAGTTAAGGAAATATTATTATCTTATTTCTATTTTATTAAACTTATAAAAACATACTTCCACTATTTTGTATAAAAATTTAAAAATCTAATATAAAGTAAAAATAATATCATAAATATTGTAATTAAAAGTAATAAAAGTATTTTATCAGAACAAACAAACCTTTAATTTAAAAATTCTCATTAAATAGATTAATTTTAAAAATTTTCATACAAATTAAGATTTAATTAATTCATATTCATACATTTCATTTTAATATATATATATATATATTTAAAAATTAAGAGATGAAATATAGATAGGGAGTTGTCGTTAATTTTATTAAGGGAAAAATTATAAAACACAAAAAAGATGTTGTCTACCTTAATTAAGATAGATTTGGGAGGTCAGTTATGCACAAGGAATGATGGAGATTGAATCCAATAATACCCCTAATACTTCTACTAGAAAATGGTTACCTTAGATTTAATTATGCAAATTAAATTGTTAATGTGCTTTTAAAAATTTGTTTTAGCACAAAATAAATCAAAATTAAAAGGTTGTTTACAATTAATAAATTAAGTTATAAATTATTTATAAAAATTAATTATTAAAACAATTAATTTTGACTTGAAGAGGTCGCCTCGTGCTCCCACGTACCCTTTGGTGCAATGAGGAATTTAAAATCCTATCATTGTTCTAGAAAATAATTGATTAATTGATTGATATTAATTATTTTTTAATTTTTTAATTTAGAAAATAAAATTACAATGTACAAGATAAAAGAGAGCAAACCGAGAGTAATACATTTACCCTTGTGATACTTTGGACAAATGAAGGACACAAAAGTGTCATATTAATCGTTGAAGATCGTTGTGTATTAAATTTAGAAAGTAATTTTATTTAACTTAAAATTGCAATGCACATGATTGAAGAGAACATACTGAGAATATATATCTACTCTTACAATATTTTCAACACATGTCATGAATGACACATAAGCGTCACATCAATCATAAAAGACCGCTCCATGTTAAATTTAGAATATAATAATATTTTTAATCATTTTTATTTGTTTTAAGTTAATTAATTTTTCACATTTTTTACAATTTATTATTGTCTTTATAATTTACTATTATTTTTAATTCTTTTTATTTTCAAAAAATTTATTATCATTTAAAAAATAATTAAATCAGGTCAATTAGTGAATGTGATTTCATCACTTGGGCAAACAAGTTTTTTTATTATTTTAAATATTTTATTAATAAAAAAGTTATTCATTGTATTTTTTATTTTTCAAGTTAAAACCAAGCCCAGAAAAGAAAATCATCATTTGGACCGTCTCTTCCCTAAATAAAAAAAAGAAAAATCTATATTGCACTTACATTTTTTTTATTTTTATTATATATATATACACACTAAAAATAAATATAAAAAGGAAACACAAACATCAAATTAAAGATACAAAACAGAGCTAGTACTCACTGTTTCAATTTTCATTAAATCACAACATGACAAAAATCAAATTAACAAAGGTAGAAGAAAAAACAATGATATGAAAGGCGTATCTAAGGGGTTACGACCTCCAAAAATTTTCAATCTTTTAATTATACATATCTCACATAAAATATTTTATTAACCATTAATTTGGCCCATCCAAATAGTTTGTAAATATTGTAATTTACCTCTTTATTGTAACTCTTTTTTTGATACCTTATTGTAAATCAAACCCTATTTAATTCTCCCACATTAACCAACCTAAAAAATGTTCAATAATTATAAGGGGTAAAGATGAAAAAAAAACAAATGCTTCTAAAATTTTATAAAAAGACTTAGAAAAAAAAACCAAATAAAGTTATCAAAAGAATCATATAAAAAAGACTGGATGAAGTATTTTATTCTAGCCCCCAAATAAAAATCATGGCTACGATTCCGAATGGTATAATATTATGGCAACAACATGCAACAAACAAACAAACAAAAAAGGTTTTCTAATAAGGGTCTGGATATGATGGAGAATTCTCTGTCCAAGAACTCTCTGCGCCCAGAACTGTCGACCCAAGAAGAGGATCTTGTGTTATGTAGTACCAAGAAAGTGAAGCTTGGAGATGAAACTATGAAGGAACCTTCAGATGAGAATGTTTCTAACATCGCTCAGAGGGTTCCCTACAAAGAATCTCTTCTCCAACAAATTGGATTGCATACAGAAGAGCCTTCTGAAGTGGATAATTTGATCATTCCATCTGAAGAGTCAAGTGATGAGGAAGACAAATATTCCTTTGAGCTTGATGCAAGTCATAGGAAGCCTACTCGCCCAATTATACCTGTCATAGAAAATGAATACAATCAATGGTGTCTCCCATGACGCAATGCTCTAGTGGTTAAGCTCCTTGGGAAGAAGGTAAATGTGAATTTTCTTGAAGCTCGGTTGAGAAGAGCTTGGTCCTGCAAGAATCCAATCAAATTTATTGATATGCCTTAAGATTATTATCTAATCTACTTTACTGAGAAAAAAGATTATACCCATGTACTCTTTGATGGCCCTTAGATGGTTGTAGACCATTACCTTATAGTTTACCGCTGGAGGCCTTTATTCTTAGAGGAAGGTAAATGTGTCAAGAAAGTTGTTGTGTGGATTAGGATACCAAATCTACCCATTGAGTTGTATAACAATAGTTTCCTTGAAAGAGTCGGGAATACTCTGGGTACTATGCTTAAGATTGACCGCCTCACCTCAATCCATTCTCAGGGATGTTTTGCAAGAATATGTGTGGAAATCGATCTTTCCAAGAGCCTCATTCTAGAGGTAGAAGTGATTGGTATAGTCCTTCGTATTGAGTATGAAGGACTCCACTGGGTTTATTTTGGGTGTGGTAAATACGGGCATAAAATGGATTTTTTCCCAAATTCGGTTATACATGACCCAGGGAGACAGCAAGACGGCTTTGTGTGGTAGCATTCTTCGCGACTCTTTGGAACAGATTCATGAGTGGATTTTCTGAATTGATGAGGGAGTGTTCGAGCTTACAAGCAGAGCTCTAGGGAATCTACAAAGGAATTTTGCTTGCCAAAAACCGTGGTTTCAGAAGGGTGATTCTGGAATCACATTCACAAATTTCAATCAAATTTATGGAGGATGGATGTCCAAGGACGCACATCTCTTTTTCGGTAGTGGAAAAGATCAGAGATGAAATTCAATCTTTTGAGGGCTTTCGCTAGTCTCACGTTTTGAGAGAAGCTAATGCCATGGCTGATAGTTTTGCAAAAAATGGTTTACAATCTCAGTTAGGTTACAGAGGGTTTGATTCTATCATGTATTTTGCTATGCTTCCTTATGTTTTTATAGTTGTGGAACTTGGTTCCAGAGGGGCATTTAGTTGCTAGTGCTTTCCGGCCCTTTGGGCCGTCATGTAAAAAAAATGCAACAAACAATTATTTAAATTAAAAAACTAATAAAGGGAAAAAAATTATATTTTGTATATAAGATACCATATGTAATACAAGTGCGACCTGAAAAAAAAAACCTAGAATGGAAACTCAGCAACAAGGGGATAGAAGGATCACTAACAATTAAAGACTAAAGCACAATATAAAAGGTAATATATTATATAATGTCAAAGTTCAACAATGGCTATGGAAAATCTGTAATACTGTGGTAGCAAAACTTCTACTCATTGAGTCATGAGTCCTAACAGTCATGCCTGATTCACCTTTTTCTTCAAAACCTCTTAGGATGATCTCTTTTGTCCATTCCCTCCTACTTCTTTTTGGTGAATATTTGTCGCCCTTTAATAATCTCACTTTTAATCTTTATAATCAAGACTTGGTTTTCTTTTTTTATTATTATTATTTTTATTTTTATTTTTATTTTTATTATTATCTATTTAATCATTTTTTAATTACATCCCTTGATTTCTCTTTTCTTTCCCAAAAATGGAGTTTAATTGCCCAATAAAAATATTTAAAATTCACACCCATGAATCCCCCTTATCTAGCAACAAAAACCTCATAAAATCCCCCAATCCATTTAAATAAAGAGAAAATTTATTAATGAGAATATGCCCCAATAATGAGAGATTTTTTTGGTGTACGGGGAAAACAATGAAGTTTGAACCTAAATCCTAAAAATAAGAAAAAAGGATAATGAGAGACTGTTAAAAAATATTTGATTCCTTAAGTATTCATCTTTCTCACATATAATTTTTTTTTTATGTTAACAACATGTATCCCCTATCACCATGAACAATCATGTTTGGGGCCTAGTAACAATTAAGACTCTTCACCTCTTCCTAAAAGTGTGTTAGTGTTAGTGGGATCGAACCAGAGAGCTATTTTTATAATCTCAGTCTGTGTTACCAACTAAGCCACAATTCTTTGATTAAGGAGCATTCAATCTAAACCATTTAAATTAAACCATTTTATACCATTGATTAACTTTTTAACAAATAGTTATATTTAATTTTTTTTGTTTAACCACAGGTATCCTCCACGGGAGGCAATTCTGTTCAAGCCGGGAACATCCACATCATGGTGGGGCTAGCTCTCCTAACAGGATTTTTTCCATCCAAAATAGTTATATTTAATAATCCTCCATTAGATTGTAATTCACTATCATATAAATCATATATATATATATATAAAATTTTACATTAATTTAAAATTATTTAATATATTATTGAGATAGGTTAAAAATAACATCACACACACACATATATATATATATTGACGTCAACATCATATTATATATTTAAAAAATATGAAAACGAAAATCATTTAATTATCAATTTATCAATATTAAAATTTTACCAGACTTAACATAAATAATCAAAAGAATAAATACTTATAAATTAATAATTAAATTGATAAAATCTACATTTCATGTTATCAATGACATAAGAATTAATATCATTCAAATTAGATTGGTGTAATACTCTTTAAACCCTCTTATATATGAATTTCCAAGAATCAAATAAAAAAAAGAATTTATGGTCAAAATTTTGTTTAAATATTTCCGTCTTGTTACTGTTAAGTAACTTAACTGTGGATCCTTTCTGGTGTTTAAATTAAAATTTAAAACTAATACAAACGTAACGGGGGGTAACTATTTCGGAAGGACATTTTTGTAACTGCGATGACAAGAATTTTAAAATTTGAAATATTCCCGTAATTAGTGTCTGCAATCAACCGTTTGGATTTTGCTTTCTAACGGATAACTTTATCGTTAGGTTAGATACCGTTGCATTCCCACAATCACCTAAATTATATTTTGAAGACAAAAATGCCCTCTGAACTACTAGTGGTTTCCATTCTCTCGTGTTACTTGTTCGGTTCGACACCAATTTTTTTTTTTTTTTTTTGTGCCAAAGAAGGAAAAGAAAAGGCTGAAAAGCAAAACTTGTTGGGAGCATGTGAGGAGGGGACTTTCATCTCTGAGACCACCAACACACCAAGCCGATAATTATGAATCACAATGTTGATGATGGTGAGAGAAGAAGCCCATTGGCCACACGTGAAACCTTTGTGTTTTTTGCTTGTGTCCCACGAATGGTTTTCGATTCACTGAAATATTAAAAGAGAATTCTACCTCAATCTCACAATTCTGGAAAAAGCTCACTTGATTCAATGCTTCCCTTCTCGCCTGCTCAGAATAAAATTTTTTATAAAGTCACAAATTAGTTGGCAAGCCTTGACTTTTCGCACATGACCTTCACGAGACATCTGAACCCAGGAATGTATACCTTCATATGTAGCTTGTAGTACATAGCACAGCTGCCAGATGCGAACAATCTCAGAAGCATCTCTATTTTTTGTTTCGTGCTAAAGAGGAATACCAATATTTTAACTAGCCATAGATACTCCTTCCCAATTTCAATTATTAGTTTTTGTTCTGAAAAAAGGTTATTAATTAGTTACAAGTAATACCTATTATCAGTATCACCGTATCGAATACAGAAAGAAAGCCATGTTGGTTTATATTAATATTATTGTTTCCCTTTTGAATCAATGAATGCTTTTCAGTAGCAGTTGGTTTATGTGGCTAATCTTTGACTAAATTTAAGAGAGGAAAAAAAAAGGTAAAATCAGTGGAGTTATCATCACAAAAGGTTGTGTGATTACTGATTAGGAAGGAAAAAAAAGGGAGAATATTGGCAATTGGGTTGAGGGCAAATAAGTAATAATACCTGACTCTCCGTGCTCCCTTATAACAACCGACATGTGGCGGTACATGCGGCGCACATGCTTACCGTCGAAATTAAAAGTAAAAATAAAAAAGAACGTATTCAAAATACAAGTTACAGGGGAGATTTTAGATTCAAAATTGGTAAATAATTAAAACGGAAAGAAAATAATAATAATAATAACCACAACAAGGGGAAGGGAAGGAGGGTTATATACATAGAGGTGCGTATTGGTTGGCGTTTGCTTTATTTTAAAACAGAAGGAAGAGTAGCTTCTACTTGTACTACTCTTTACTCTCTCTACACTCCACTCAACTCAACTCGCTCTCTTATTCTTCCTTCTCCGTCCCATTACCTTACCTGTCCTTTTATATATAAATAATCCATTCTCTCCTGTGCTTTTCTCTTCCATTGAACAAACAAAAAAGAATCTTGGAGATCGGAAGGTCATCGTCGTCATTTCTGCACTGGAGATTAACATAACAACCTCTCTCACCCCATTGCTGTAACTTTAGCAATATGGAGAGGAGCACTCCAGTGAGGAAGCCTTACACTTCAACTGCAGATCTGCTTACTTGGTCCGAAACTCCACCCGCTGATTCCCCAGCTCCTCCTTCCTCCGCCGTTCGTTCTCACCAGGTATATATATATAAAATATACCCTTCTACCATGTTCAATCTTTATTTTGGGGCTGGTCGTAATTGAAAAATCTGTGTCTGTTTTTTTGGGTTTTTTTTTTTTGTATTGTGCTGCGCGTCGGAATTTTAGCCGTCGGATGGGATCAGCAAGGTGGTGTTTGGGGGTCAGGTTACCGATGAAGAGGTTGAGAGCTTAAACAAACGGTGAGATCTACTTTACCTTCTCTCTCCTTTGTTTCTGCAAATTCAAATTCTCGATATTATTATTTTATTTTATTTATTATTAAAACTTTCAAACCATTCCACTTTATTATTCTCTGAAATTTCTAATTATGAAAGGAGCTGATTCCTGATTTTACTTTTATTTTTTAAAATATCTGTCACAATTTGTCTCTTTTCCCGATTTTTCAAATGTTATTTGTGTCATTGATCTGTAATCAATATTATTTGTTTCTGTTTTTGGCTATAGTCTTTTCCGCTAACAATTTGGGCACAGTAGTGTATCTTGCTTATCTAACCCCTAAATAGAAAGCGAATGTTTGAAAAAGGTTTAAATGGGATTGCTTGAGTTGTTGAACTTGGATGAGCGGATCTATGGTTTGAAACCTGCTTCCTGATTTCTATCACGCCTGGTTCTTCAAACGAGATACTTCAGTTTAACTCTGTCACTCAGTTATATGTCATTTTTATTGTTAGAGTAGGGAAATTACATCTACAACATCAGGCTGGTTAAAATTAATAATGTGAAATTCAATTCGATTCAATTCAATTCAATTCAAATCATGATATCTAAATTGTTACTCTGGTCCCTATGAAACCCACAACTTTAGCAATCATTTTGAACATGTGTGCTATAATCACATCCTGAGCTATCAGTATCACCAATTGCTTTTTGTAGAAATGGGGCATATCAATGCCAGTCCCAACTATCTCTTGTCTCAGAATGAAGAAACACCATTTATTCATCTATTTTTCTCTCCCTCCTTCCTCCCCCTTTCTTAGAGCTTGAAAAGAATGATATAAAATAAAGGATGTCGGTTTCCCCTTTTTTATTTTTAAACTTTATGGCTTTCAGTTTCATGTGCTTTGCTGCTTTAGTGACTGCTTTAATATGTGATTCTAGACTAGTTTGAAATGAATTTAAACTCAATTTTGAACTAAGCTTTCACTTTTCCCTACTTATGAATCCTATATCAATTCTGCTTGAGTGTCTTTATAAATTGTGGCACCTGAAATTGTCTAGCTGTTGAACTTCCAGAAAGCCTTGTTCGGAGTATAAGATGAAGGAGATTACTGGTAGTGGAATATTTGTTGCCAAGGAAGAAGATGACACCTCAGAAGCTGGCAGTGCTCCACCAAATAAAACAGGACTACGCATGTACCAGGTATTGTTTTTCATCTACTTATTTTGCATTGATCACAGTTTAGCTGTGGATTCCTGCTAACTTGTATGTTTATTGTTCATTGTTGAAAATTGAAGCAAGCTATTGCGGGAATCAGTCATATCTCCTTTGGCGACGAAGAGAGTGTTTCACCAAAAAAGCCCACTACTTTGCCTGAGGTGGCCAAGCAGCGTGAACTAAGTGGAACTATGGAAAGTGAAGACTCTAAGTTGAAAAAACAGCTTTCTGATGCAAAGTGCAAGGAACTTACTGGTCATGACATATTTGCTCCACCGCCAGAAATCAAACCCCGACCAATAACTCCTCGCATACTGGAATTGAAAGGGAGCATAGATATTGGAGAACCTGCTGCAAGTCATGTATGCATCACTATAAGTTGCTAACCTGAATTGTTTTGGGTGAATACTTTTAAATTTTGATCTCTCTTTCACTTCCAATTTTATGATTTGGATCATACTTCAATGACCAAACATAGCACATATATACTTGGTTTTAGCAAACATGACAAGTGCAATGATTTTACCGGAAAGAAAAACTGAAGTTATTGCATCATGGAAGGAATACTACAAAACGTGGACATCATAATTTGGGAATCTTGTTCTGAACATTTTGTTCATGCATAATGCATATGGTAATGTTTTTATGGTAACCTTGGTTTTTACAGGCTGATGGAGATCAAGACCCTACCAAATCTGGTGATCCAGTTGTGAAGACAGCAAAGAAGATTTATAACCAGAAATTTGCGGATCTTTCAGGAAATAACATATTCAAGGGTGACGTGCCACCATCCTCTGCTGAGAAATCATTGAGTGGGGCTAAACTAAGGGAGATGAGTGGCAGTAACATCTTTGCTGATGGCAAGGTAGAATCTAGAGACTACCTAGGTGGTGTACGGAAACCACCCGGTGGTGAGAGCAGCATTGCCTTGGTATAATTTATTAGGTCTAACTTATTTTCATATACTGCCTTGTTTTGTTTTAATCCATTTTTAGTGGGGATGTGTTACTATATTATTTGACCTTGTAATTCTGGGTTTTGGGAATTTGTGTTCTAGGTTTCTTGATGTCTTGACCAAAAGAACCATTGCTAATTGGTTGTTTGTCCATAATCCTGTGTTTTCCTCCGTGTTTGCTTTAATGAAGTGATTTGGACTGTTTACCTTATCAAGTATTCCATGACTTGCTTTACAATTACAATGACTTTCATTCACAGGTTTGAATGATGCCATAGCTTTTATTAATAGGCACCAAATTAAGACAATACATTAAAATTTTACACATCCTCAAAATGGATGAAAAGGAAAGGAGCAATATAAGAGGAAGCTTTTGAAGCAACTAAGGGATTAGAAATAAAAAGCCAATGAACTCGTGAATATCTTTCAAGTGATCTTTTGACATAGAGAAAGAAGAGAAAAGGATAAATATCTTTGGAGATAATTATCCCACTAGCAGCTCACTGCTTTACTTCCCTTAAAATCATCAATTGTGGTGATGCGTTGACTCCACGATTTCCGCTTCCCTTACATGGGAGTCTCTCTAAAAATCTCCATCGACCTGTTGGGGGTGAAATCGATTGGATGCTCACAGTTCTTCACCAAACAACACATCTCCACCGCCACGACGCTTTCTTCTTTACTGATTTGTGACGTATGCATGAGTGAGTTGTTGAGGAGGGACTCAGTTCTGGAAGCAGGGTTTGTTGTCATTTTGCAAGTTAGGGTGACTTGAAAGGGGTGTTAAACCACGTGTTGAGGATTTTAATGGCGGACTCCAATGAGGTGTACTACAGTACTAGTCAGAGACGGAAAGGACATGGGAGTTGTGTTCGAGTAAATTGCCAAAAAAAAAAAAGGAGAAAAATCTAAGAGGTTAAAATAGAAATAATATAACATGCTTCATTGAATTATTAAACGATGGTTCACTTGCTTGGGATTGTATGAATAACTTCGATTCTCATTAAACATCATTGATAGCCCGTGTTTGGTAAAACAAGCTAAAAAGTTAGCTGAAAACTTAAAGTTAGTTGAAAGCTGGAAGACTAGCTGATTTGATCGAAGGTGTTTTTGGTAAAATTAGCTGAAAATGGTAAAATGACATATAAGGATATCATTAATTATTAAATAATGATTAATGGGGGGTGCATGGTTGATGGATAAATTTATAATTAATTTTCAGCTAGAAGCTGAAAATGAGAGTTTTTTTCTTTTAAAAAGCTACCTCAAGGAGCTTTTCAAGAAAAGCTAGTAGCTACCCAGAAAAGCTACCTTATCAAACATAGCTGAAATGATTTCGGCTACTAATTTCAGCTTTCAGCTAGCTAAAATGGCTTACCAAACACACTCTAAATCCTTTGTTGACATGGATAAAAACACATGATATTTTATTATGTGTTTGTTGTAGCAATAAAATATGGTAAGTCTATCATATTAAGTTCGGATTTTCTAACATGTGTAATACTGCACGGGATGATAAATAAAAAATGGAAATGTTTAATTGGAAATTACAACTATCACAACATTAAATACATTGGTAATATGAAATGAGAAAAAGGATTGTGCACTGACAGTGTAAAAAGTTTTACACAGACGGTTAATCACAACCCTTGATTTATGGTAAGTTTGTTGACTTTACTAATTAATATTTTAAAAGTCATATAAATGAAGAATCACGATTAAACGTCAGTGTAAAACTCTTTTACACTGTCAGTGCATACTAATTAAACTCATATGAAATATTACATTCTCCAATAAAATCTTTCCACTTTTACTTTATTAACATGTGCAACATTGCATGGGTTAGAAAAACCGTATTAAGTTATCTTATACCACCGAACACATTAATCAGCTGGTAAGGGGTTATTCCAGCTTAATAAATGGTCTCGAGTTCGAGCTCTGGGTATGTAGTTATGTTAAATAGTCGAAGGGAGAACTTTGTTGCCTATAGAGGTTTTACACGCTCGAACAAAATTGCCTACCATGAAGGATACATGAGGTCTTGAACACAAAACAATATTAATTTATTTTGGCCTTTTGTCCCATGTAATTTTAATCTTTAAGGGGCTGAGTTAGAGATTTATAAGACATGATAGATTTTTTTTCTTTTCATTTTTGTCTTAGCATCTCAACACACTTTTATCCTTATTCTCTTCTATTTTGCTCTTATCTTATCCAATTTTCTTATCATTTTCTATCCTATTTTGACTACTAAACAGACCCTAAATATAAATACATGATTGGGGTTTGAATTCCCTAGTGTTGAAATCTCACATGAATTTATCATATTAAAATTTTGCATCTCCCTCTTTTTTTTATTTTATAAATATTATTATATAGGTGGTGCAGTATAAAATTTTGGGTTAAATAAATTTTTAGTCCCTATAATTTTAAAATCGGTGATTTTGGTCTTTCAAAAAATTGAAAATACACCAATTTTGTCCTTATCGCATAGTTTTGCTATAGATTTTGCTACGGATTAGCTACGAATTTTTACCGATAAGGACTAAATTGATGTATTTTCAATTTTTAAAGTATCAAAACCACCAGTTTTAAATTACAGGGACTAAAATAAAATCTCTACTATATTTTAGGGAGTAAAAACATATTTAACCATAAATTTTTTTAACATTTATAAAAAGAGATAGACAATAAAATTTCACATGCCATTGTCACTTGAGAAACTTCCTTGGATTTAATTGATATACAATGTCAGTGTAAAATAATTTTACACAGACATCCAATGGTGTGTCGTCACATTATTTAATGAATATCAATTAAATGTGTTATTTAATTCAATAAATGATGTGGCACCGCACCATGTAAAACTTTTTACACTGACCATGTATATATATTAAACTCTATATATTTTATAATATACGTAAATGTCGCATTTAAGATTGGACACCGTGAATGTCTAATTTATTGATTAAATTCATATTGTATAAAAAATTATAAAGTCACCCGATTTTGATGTAAAATAACTCACTAATAAAAAATTATTGCTCTCTATCTTTGTCTGATTTGACACCTTTTGTGTT
This sequence comes from Sesbania bispinosa, assembly GCA_026901365.1. NCBI lineage: Eukaryota > Viridiplantae > Streptophyta > Magnoliopsida > Fabales > Fabaceae > Sesbania > Sesbania bispinosa. Next base: position 1,210,958 of record QLOH01000239.1, read on the forward strand.
CAAAAATTTTTTTTTGGGTTAAATATGTTTTTAGTCCCTGAAATATAGTCGATATTTGATTTTAGTCCCTGTAATTTAAACCGTTGGTTTTGGTACTTCAAAAATTGAAAATACATCAATTTAGTCCTTTTCAATATTTGTAGTTAATCCATGACAAAATCTTTAACAAAACTATACAATAAGGACTAAATTGGTGTATTTTCAATTTTTGAAGGAACAAAATCAAGGATTTTAAATTACAGGAACTAAAACTAAATTTCGAATATATTTCGGGAACTAAAAATATATTTAACCCTAAATTCACTTTGATTGTCTCTCATTTCTAGGCTTATAACTTTAAAGACGCAAAATTTCCGTGTATCTGAATTTTTTTTAAAAAAAGTGTAATTTATATTTCAAAAATTAGAAATTCAATTTTCATAAGCAAAAAATAGGGATATTCTAGTAATAGTATTTTTTAAAAAACTGGAGGGTGGTGGGATTAGTAAAAAGGGGTAGTTTGAATATTGATTCTCTTGGAATTATGGATTTGATTAGAATTATATTAGATTTTGGTATTGGACCAAAGTTATAATATTGGTTCCGGGAGATTGGTACGTTAATTCTTTCTTTTATATGAAATTACATATGATCTCAAGAATTAAGATAGAATATGTGATTTCTGACAAAAAAAAAATGTGGATCTTAGATGTATATGGATTACAGTACCCCATATACTTCTTTAATTTAACTCATTCTTATTTGTGTGATAAAAAAATGGCTTAAATATGTTTCCGGTCCCTACATTTTAGTGAGTTTTTTTATTTTAGTCCATATCCACTTTTTTTTTAACCTTTCAGTCCCTACTTTATTTGTTGTTTATGGAATAGGTCCCTGCCGTTAACTTTGCTGATGTGGTGTCACATCAGCATGCCACATGTGTTATTTCTGCCCAACTTAGATTTGTTTTTAGTCCCTAAAAATATGGTTCTTTTGGCTTTAGTCCCTACAATTATTTTTTTGTTTTTTTACCTCAATTCCATCCCCATCCAACATCAGAGTGCCCTATTGCTTCCACTACATTGTTTGAACATTCAATGCACTTGGATTCACTCTGTAAAGGGGGAAAACCTGTAAGTTGTAACAACCTTTTTTTCTTTACTAATTATTTTTTTTCTGTTTATTGACTAACAAAAATTTCATTTGATTTATGTCTATATTAACATGTAACTTAATGAGATTTGTGCTAAATAACAAAAAAGCCTTGTAATTGTAAATCAAATCAAAATTTTGTCAGTCAATAAGAAAAAGAATTGCAGAGAAAAAAAGGTTGTTACAGGTTTTTACCCCTATATACATTGGATCCAAGTGGTTTATGTAACGCCCCCGAGTCGCTTGCAGGAGTGATGAGGGTCCCGACAAACCAACACGAGTCTTTCCAGTATGCGTTGTCCTCACTTGCACACTTTCCGGGAAACTTCCCAGAAGGTCACCCATCCCTGAATTGCTCCAAGCCAAGCACGCTTAACTATGGAATTCTTATGTTATGGGCTTCTGAAAAGAAGATGCACCTTATTGGTATAGTTCTCCCCCAACAATTTCCTTTAAGCTATTTTCAACTGTACAGTCCCATACCTGCACAACATCTAGATCCCTCTCATTCGGGTGTGGGCTCGGTTCATCCATGTGTCCCTTCTTGCTTAGAAGCCTGCCAGGAGCCGCTCCTTGTCCGTGCCTCTTTGCACCGGCAATCACTCCCCGCCCTCATCAGCCTCTGGCTCTCACAGTTTAAAATTTCAAATAATTGAATAAATAAAGAATTTATTTTTTTAAACCCACGAGAAGTTCCAGAATTTCAAGTGCAACAAATGTAGTGGAAGCAAAAGGACACTGTGATGTTGGATGAGGATGAAATTGAGGTAAAAAAACCAAAAAATAATTGTAGGGACTAAAACCAAAAGAACCATATTTTTAAGGACTAAAAACAAATCTAAGTTGGGCAGAAATAACACATGTGATATGCTGATGTGGCACTTTGTTTGCCACATCAGCAAAGTTAACAACAAAGTTAACGACATGGACCTATTCCATAAACAGCAAATAAAGTAGGGACTGAAAGCTTAATAAAAAGCGGATAGGGACTAAAATCAAAACCTCGCTAAAATGTAGGGACCGGAAACATATTTAAGCCTAAAAAATTATACGAACAGGGCCATCCTTTTACAAGAAGAAAAAAAGTAAAAATTATACATGTAAAGTATTTAGTAGGGATGAAATGGATAGGGTTTGGGTAGGGTACTATAGTACCCGTCTCCATACCCGTGTTTTGAAAAAGTACCCGTACCCAGACTCATACCCGCGTGGGTAGTGACTCTGATATCTGTACCTTATCTCGTTGGGTACTTAAGTACCCGTACCCGTACCTATTACCCGCACTTTTATTAATTATAAAAATAATAAATTCATTAGAAAATGAAAATTAATTAAAAAATCACTCTAGCACAAATGAAAAATAATTCATAGATTACCAAGTTTAACTACAAAACACTTTGGTGATGTGGAAGTGGATGGGAGATGAGAACAGCAGGAGGGGAATGTAAATTAGTTCAAGTTTTGCTATTTTAGTGTTTATGAATACAAAACTGTAAAATTTCCAAAACATTTAAATTAATTAAATTAGTAGTATATATTAATATTTTTTTGTGACTATAATATACATTAACATTAATTAATTTTTTGGGAAAAATATTAATTAATATTATATATATTAAATTAATCATATGTATATAAATTACATTAATTATATATATTATATAAGTGCGGGTATGCGGTAATTACCCAGACCCGGACCCATACCCATTTGGTGGGTAATTACCCTACCTATTATGGATAATTTTACGGATACCCATTGAATCTGGGTTCAATTACCATCCCTAGTATTTAGCTTTTAAAACTTGTCACGAGTGACACGTCCCCTCTATAGCTAGCTAGATTTTATTATCACGTTTAGCTCATAAGATGCAAAGATATAAAAAAATAAATTATGAAATAATTTGGGAGTTAAGTAGAATATTTTATTTTATTTAAAAGATTCCGTTAATCAAAAGAGATTAATAGGGTAGAATATAGTTTTAAATTGAAGTTACATTGAAAGATAATGGTCTTGATGATCATCTCTACAATATTATTGTGGCCTGCATTTCTTCTATGACCATGCAAATGCTCTTCAATGGGGAGAAAACTACACAATTTACTCCAACCAGAGGGATTCGTCAAGGGGATCCCATTTCCCCATATATTTTTGTTCTTTGTCTTGAACTATTGGGGAATTTAATTTCAAATAAAGTTCAGGACCAGTCTTGGAAACCTTTCAGTATTGGTCGTCCAGCAGTAACAGTTTCCCATCTATTTTTCACGGATGACTTACTTCTCTTTGCTGAAGCTTCTTCTGAGCAAGCGGAGGTGGTTTTGGATTGTCTTAACCTCTTTTGTAATGCTACAGGACAAAAGGTTAATTGTTTTAAGACTAAACTTCCAGTTTCTAGAAATGTCCATGATGCTATCGAAAATAATTTGAGCTCAATAACAGGCTTTTCCCTCTCTTCTGATTTGGGTGAATACTTAGGGGTCCTTTTCCTTCACAAAAAGGTCACATCGGCTACTTACTCCTATATTGTGGACCATTCCAAAAAAAAAATTTAACAAGTTGGAAAGCTAATTCTCTTTCCTTTGATGGTCGTATCACGTTAGCAAAAGCTGTCATTGAGGCCCTTTGTAACATCCCAAATTATAACTATTTTCATAAATCAAGTTAATAGGGGAAGAGGTTTTTATAAAAAGAATTGGGAAAAAAGGAATTAAGAGTGAAACTAGGGAGTTCAGAATTTTGATACTCTCGCTCAAGCGAGAAAGCGAGGCCTTCTCGCTTGAGCGAGCATATCAGTAAAAAGGGATGAAATGGTTTTCTATCATTTTCGCTCAAGCTCTCGCTTGAGCAAGAGACTGTTTTGGGGGCTATCTGTTATTGAATTGCGCTCAGGTGCGCCTAGGCTCGATCAAGCGCAATTCAATCCAGAATCAGGGGTTTACTCCCTGACTTTCTCCCGCTCAAGCGAGGAGACTCTCGCTTGAGCGAGACCAAGTCAGAGAGGTTGGGAGGTTTTTCCTAGGAGAATTGTGCTCAAGCGAGTAAGTTCTCATTTTAGCAAGAACACAAATCTCCCAGGGAATATTCCCTATCGCTCAAGCGAGAATGCACAAAACAACTTTTAATGTTGTTTCTGAATTAGGGCTCCTCATTAATGTCTTTCCCCTTGTTCCTAGAGCTAGAGAGAAGCATAGAGAGAGAGAGGGAAGGAAGAATATAGAGCCACTCCATCACTTCAAGGTCATTAAGCAAGCTTGGATTCGCTTCTTACATTCCTCCATCACCCCTATTTTTCCCACTCTTGAGGTGAATGTCACCCATTCACTTTCATCTTGCTTGCCCTATTGTATGTTCCCTATTCTTCGATCCCCTTGCTTATTTACCTTTGTTGTGAGTGTTATTGGTTGATTTTAGGGCTAGTAAGTATTTCTTGAATGGTATGTATTGATGCCTTGAAACCCTAAGTTATGCTTAGGTTTTTGAGTTGCAACTCTCTATGGAATAGCTGTTTTACATACCATGCCATTCATACTCATAGATGGATACATTTATTATGCCTCCAAGCATTCGTGGGCCAATGGCGAAGAAAGTATATGTCACAGAGTCTTCAGACTACCACGGGGTCTTCGGATCATCACATGCCTTTAGGCAAATAATTATAAGAAGAGAGAGGTAACCACATCGACTTCTTGGCTAAGAGGGAGATGAGGGTCCTCAAGGTAAAAGTGAAAATAGGCATTCCTCATTGGTTTCTAATAAAACTTAATCATAGGTGGCTCTGGACGAAGGTCCTTGGTCACATGGCCGAGCGCTCAATCACAGTCACAAATAGTGAAAAAACCCTGGGTGTCAGGTAAAAACACATCACAGTCATGTTTGCATCATTTCATAGTATTTGTATTGATGTTGGAACAGTTAAGTATGTTCGACTGTTGCATTTCATTTGTGTGCTATGCTACACTACGTTTTTATTACACTCACCGGGACGCTAGTCTCACCCCACATTGTGGGATATATATTTAGATGTGCATGGTCCCCGTTCGGATGCTTGATCAGGAGATTGAAGTCGTGGTTGGGCTTTATGATGACCCAATTCTTTTAGATAGACATTATTTTGTATAGGCATATGAATCTTTGTTTTGATGGAATAGGATAGTACATGTGGGGTCCTCAGGGATACCTTTTATGATTCCAGGACATATGTATCACCATATCCCATTACGCCTATTTATTGAATATGTATATTTGAGCCTTTGTTGCCAATAAATGTGTATTTGATTAGAAGTATTGAATTTATGCTTAAGCAACTGTTTGATTACTTAAACGTTGTTTGTGTGTGAATGCCGATATAAATAATGTGCGAAATATTTTCACGAAACTATTCTCTTCAGAAAACCTCTTATTTGAATCTTTCAGATAGGGGATAAAATTTCAGACAGCCTCTGCAAACTTGTCTGACATTCTGCAAACTCATTTTTCAAAAGGTTTCTGAAAATCTGCAAAGAGTTTGTAAAAACACTATTCAACCTCCCTTCTAGTGTTTTCATGTGGTTCTACTACAGGTCCTTCTCATTACAAATGAGGAAACAAAACTAGCATGGATGAAACTATGTTAAACCAAGGGAGAAAATCATAGTAATAGTAATGAAGAGATCACAATGAAGGCTCTTAAAATTAAGTTAAGAGAAAAGAAACTTTATATATTAAATAAATAGGATTTTATCAAGTCAAATTAATTTTTTAAAAGTGTCGAATCCTCTGGGAAGGGGAAAGTATTTGGGTCTTCCGTCTCTAGTTGGAAGAAACAAAAAGCAAATCTTTGGCTACCTCAAGGAGAGAACGTGGAGGAGAATTCAGTCTTGGTCTGGTAAACATCTTTCAAAAGCGGGGAGGGAGGTTTTGGTTAAGGCAGTAGCCCAATCTATTCCTACTTACTGCATGAGCGTTTTCCTGATCCCTACATCTCTTGGTGAGGAGCTTCAAAGAATGATAAACTCATTCTGGTGGGGGTCTAATAGGGGCAGGGGAATTCACTGGCTCAGCTGGGACAAGTTGGCAATCCAGAAGGAGTTTGGAGGTTTGGGATTTCGAAACTTTTATGCTTTTAATTTGGCAATGCTAGGGAAGCAAGGTTGGAACCTTTCTACTAACCATGATGCTATAGTTTATCAAGTTTTCAAAGCTAAATACTTTCCTCATGAGGAGTTCCTAGGGGCCCGGTTGGGCCATAATCCTAGCTTTATTTGGCGTAGCATTCACGCTTCACAGGCTGTGCTCAAAGAAGGAGCAAGATGGAAGATTGGCAATGGTAGGAGAATTAAAGCATTCAAGGACCCGTGGCTGAAATCTATTATGCAGTCTCATGTCAGTAGCACTTGCCCTCGGGGTGGAGAGGAGTTAACTGTTGCGGATTTCATTGATGCTAGTAGAGGTCATTGGAAAGTTGATATGATCAGATCTTTTTTCTCTGCTGCGGATGTGAACAGAATCCTCTCAATTCACTTGTCCAGATTGGATAGGGAAGATTCTTTGATTTGGAAATTGAGTAAGGATGGCAGGTATTCTGTTAAATCAGCCTATTACCATATCACAGAAAATATGGTTGACAACTCTCACTATAAAGTTCAGGGGGATTGGAAGACTTTATGGAAGTTAAAAGTGCCCAATTGTGTCAAATTGTTCCTATGGAGGCTGCTGCGGGGTTGCTTGCCAACGAGAATGAATCTGCAGCGCAAAGGAGTGTCGTGCCCAGCCACTTGTGCGTTCTGTGAATCAGCCTTGGAGAATGAGTGGCACGTGTTTTTTGGTTGCATGAACAGCATTGCTTGTTGGCAGAAGGCTGGTATGTGGCAGTTATTGGAGCAGCCAGTTTCTGTCTCTGAAGGTTTTCAGGAGACAACATTTTTCCTGTTGAGTTCCCTCCAATATAATATGAAGCATAAATTTGCAATGGTCTTATGGTCATTGTGGAAGCAACGAAATGAGAAAGTCTGGGAGGGGGTGCAGCGGGCAACGTCAGAAGTGGTTACTCGTGCTCAGGAGGCCTTTACTGACTGGAATTGTGTGAAGTCTTGTGATGAGGTTGGTATTACTTCGGTGGTGACATCCCATAATTTCTGTTGGTTTCCTCCTCAAGCGGGCAGGGTGAAATGCAATGTGGATGCTGCACTTTTTGCAGATCAAAATGGATTTGGGGTTGGTTTATGTTTGAGAGATGACAAGGGTCAGTACATCAAATCTAAAGTCCTGTACCACCATGGCTCTCCCCCACCCCGGGAAGCAGAGGCACTTGGTTTGCTTGATGCTCTTTCCTGGCTTGGTGAGCTTGGGATGCTAGAAGTAGATATAGAGCTTGACTGTAAAGAGGTGGTGGATGCTCTCCATGGGGAGGCGGGGAGCCTAAATGAATTTGGTGATATCTTGAACACGTGCAGAGGGGAGTTAGATGCTTTACAAAACTTAAGGGTTAGTTTTATCAGGAGACAAGCTAATTATGCAGCTCATTTATTGGCTAGGGCGGCAAAATTTTATGCTTGTATCCATGAGTTTGATCATATGCCTCCTTGTATTTCTGAAATTATTAGCAATGAATTGAAATAAGTTTGTTGTTTTCAAAAAAAAAAAAACTACCTCCGATGACTTTTTTTTATATTGACAATTTGACACTAGTGATTATAGTGATGACTTGTTTTTAAAAGAGTTGAATTTCTGAAAAGTAAGAATTTATAATTGGAATTTTGTTGTAGAGGACATATACTCTCTGTTATTTATATACTAGTATCCAACCTGTGCGATGCACGGATTTATTATTCATATAAATTTTAACTTTAAATTTTAATAATATATTTAACTTGTTTAATATATGTAAATATTAAATCCTAAGATTAATTAATTTTTAATATTTAATTTGATACTTGTTAGTAGACTAAGAATATAACAAACTAACAGAATAAAATGGATTTGGAAACATGAAATAGTCACATATAATAATTACAAATGAACATTATTAGCAATATTGCTTCATTTAATTTTTTTTAAACACTTTCTTGTGGACAATATTTTTATAACATTACAACACTTAAAGTTGTCATCACATGTAAGAATCTTAAGTCATTACTAAAAAATCAATATTAGAGAGGGATTTTAGAGAGGGATTTTAGAGAGGAATTTTAATCCCTCACTATTTGCGAGGGATTTTGTGACGGAAAAAATTATCCATCACAAAAGTTGTAGTAATTAAATTTTGTGACGGATTTAGAGAGGGAAAATATCCCTCGCTAAAGTCTGTCGCTAAATCCGTCACTAAATTTTCAGTGAACAAGTAGAGAGGAATTTTGTGACGGATATATTCCCTCTCTAACAAATCCATCACAAAATTCCTCGCTAAATCAGGAACATTTTAGTGAGGGAAAATTCCCTAACTAATTAGCGAGGGATTTTAATTCCCTCACAAAGTATCAATAATCTATACCCTTCATTTAGCGAGGGATTTCAGATTCCCTCTCTAATTAGCGAGGGATTTTAATTCCCTCGCAGAGTAACAATAATCTATACCCTCTATTTAGCGAGGGATTCATATTCCCTCTCTATTTTGCGAGGGATTATATATTCCCTCTCTAATTTCCCTTTTGAAAAAAAAAATGTAATTTGTTTACAACATTTATTAACAAACATATTCACAATTTTTTATAAATTAGGAAATTTTTTTGAAAGAATTATTGAATTAAATACTTATTGTTAATTTTTTTAGATTTTGATTTTGATTATTTGAGAACTTTGAAATTAAACTTATATCTATAAGGCTTCACTTTTTTAATCAATGTGTAAATTCCCACAGGGAGAGCTAACCCCGCCATGATGGATGTTCATGGCTCGAACAGGAATATTGCATTAGGTGGAGGATACATCTGGTTCAAATCAAAAACTTTTAAAAATATTTAATTTTCCCCTTTTAAAAAATGAAATTATGCTTTTATTTACATGTATAAGATGTTATAACCCTCGCTCTAAGTGCCTACGTTCAAGTTAGTGGAAGTGCAAGCAAAGTTCCAGTGCGAATTTTTACATGGTGATTATAGGGGATGTCGGGGGTGGTGAGGGGAACATTGGAACCAAGTTTGGTGATTTTATGAAATAAAGCGTAATTATGGTGAATTAATTGAAGATAAATAGAGGAAAATTAATAAAAAATAGTAAGAGTCGCCAAAAATTTGTGGGAAAATTATTTTAAGCACCTTCTGCATGGTAATGCATGTTGGTGGGTTTTGGAAGCATTTCGGAATTCGTGGATAAGTGACTTGCATGACGACATGTGTAAGATGTTAACCCTAACCCTAAGTGCCTACTTTCAAGTTAGTGGAAGTGTAAGTAAAGTTCCAGTACGAATTTTTATATGGTGATCACAGGAGATGCCGGGAGTGGTGAGGGGAACCTTGGAACCAAGTTTGGTGATTTTTTTTTTAAACAAATTGTAATTATGGTGAATTAATTGAAGATAAAATAATGGAAAATTAATAATAAATAGTAACAGTCGTGGAAAATTTGTGGGGAAATTATTTTAAGCACCTTTTCCATGGTAGTACATGTTGGTGGGTTTTGGAAGCGTTTCGGAATTCGTGGATAAGTGACTTACATGACGGCATGTGTAAGATGTTATAACCCTAACCCTAAGTGCCTACTTTCAAGTTAGGGGAAGTGCAAGCAAAGTTCCAGTGTGAATTTTTATATGGTGATCATAGGGGATGTCGGGGGTGGTGAGGGGAACCTTGGAACCAAGTTTGGTGATGTTTTGAAATAAAGTGTAATTATGGTGAATTAATTGAAGATAAATAGAGGATAATTAATAACAAATAGTAAGAGTCGCCTAAAATTTGTGGAAAAATTATTTTAAGCACATTTTGCATGGTAATGCATGTTGGTGGATTTTGGAAGCGTTTCGAAATTCGTGAAATTAAAATAATAAGGTAGGCCTATGCTCTTTTAAAAGTCTATTTAAATAAATAATCCAGACTCATGTGAGTAAAAAAACCTGTCTAACTTATTAGAAAACCTATATATATATATATTTAATAATAATTAATCAATATATTTATACGTTTCTATTTATATTAATTTTTATAATTATATATTATGGATTGTAAAATATTAAATTTATTTTTTATTTATAGAAATACTTTTAATATAACATATATTATTACTTTTCTTTAATATTTTTCACAAAATAGATTTTAAATCACTTTTATCCAATGTGATTCGTAAAGCGTGCATCACTCATTTTCGATCATTGATTCTATAATCAATTTTACTCCATTGTAAACCAAACACACACTAAACGTGCATCACTCATTTTCGATAATTGATTCTATAATCAATTTTACTCAATTGTAAAGCAAACAGACACTATAATCAATTTATTATAAATTCAATTTTAATAAAATAAAAATATACATTTATCTCCTTATTACGCGGGTTAATATACTAGTTATTTATAATTTGTGAGGACTATCTTGTTAGCAAATGACTAAAGTTTAATTTCTATACACTGTCAATGTAAATAAGTTTTACACAGTCATTCTCTCCTTGGCTCTAGTGGAGTCCTTCTCTTTCTAGAAATCCCCCCTCTCTCTAAAACTAAAGGGGAAGAAGAGAAATGAAAACAGAACCCTAACTTTATGCTTTTAATGGACTAGAACGTGCCCGCGCTCCGGCTGCACTCCAAGCGCAGCTTAAGCGTAGGAAGAAGGAATGCAGACATGGGTCTGCGCTTGGAGCGCAGCTTGAGCTAAATTCTCTCAATTTCTCTTTGCTTTCTGCGCTCAGTCTGTGCTCCGAGCGCAGCCTGATCTAGGAAAACGGATTGGAAATCCTCTGTTTTACTGATACCCTCTATGCTTCTATAATTCAATTCTCTTCCACTCAAACCTATTTGCTCTCCCTAAAACCTCCTTTTAACCTAACTTTTCTCATCCAAATCTCTTCCCACTTTAATATTTTCCAATTCAATTCCTTTGTTATCTTAACACACCTAATGACTAAAACATAGGATGGTAACGTTCTCCCTAACTCCTTTTAATAACATACCTTTCCAACTTGGTCCTTCTTCCTCTAATATCCTTTCTTCATTTTTAAATCATTATAATCATCTATGTCTTCTGGTTTGACGTAACACTTGGCCGGAACCACAGCCTAAAGCTCCCGCTACAGTTCCTAGGCCTAAATTTTGGGATGTTACACCACCAAAGTTTATTTTAAGGGAAAACATTTGGAAAAACCCTTTAAAAGAAAAAAAGGTCTTTGAAACCAAATTTAGGTTCGGGAGTCATTTATGTGTAGGGAAGGTGTTAGCACCCCACAACATCTATTAAAAAACGGTTACCTCTAATTAATTGTGTAAAATGTGTTAACTTTGAAAATATTTATTTTACCCATTTCATTAAAATTAAAAATATTTTTTTGTTGTTTTGGTTTTCTTTTTGTATTTTTAGAATAAATAACAAATTTAATGGAAAAATGAATTGAATTTGAATTAAAAGGCAGAAAAGTGCATAATCAATCAATGTCATGGATCACTGCATGAACTTAAGATTGATATTTGATTGACTGTGACTTAAAATAGAATTTTGGATTATGAAAGGAAATTAACACTTTTTTTTATTTTTAGATAATTAATTTTGAAAATATTTTAAACATACACATAAATAAAAACTGATTGATTGGGAAATATTTAAAAAGGTGATTAGAAATTTGATTGATTTAATTTTGAGAAAGAGAATTAAAAAAACATTTTAACTTTGATTTTTTTAAAAAAATTAAAAAATATTTGGCTTTTAAATGGAATAAAATTTGTTGAAAAAAAATTCAAATGTGGCTGAAACTATAAGTTGGGGCTCAAGTTGCATCATTGGCTCATACCTTCCTAGAAAGAAAGAAAAAAAAAAGAAAAAGTCTACTACCTCAGAGTCTCCAAAGGGGTCATAACCCTAGAGACAACAATTCAGAACAAATTCATTCAAACCACTTCATCTTTCTCTGCTAGGGTTTCATAGGGGACGAGGGGGAGCATGACGGCGGTGCCGCGTACGCAGCCGCGACCACAGTGGTGGCTCAAGCGCGGCGGGGTTGAAGCGATGGGCCGCGTCTCGCGGCGGGAGAGGGGTTGCGCACGGCGGGTGAGCTCGAGCGGCGGCGGCGAAGTCGCGGGAAAATTGCGAAACGGTGGTTTTGCTGCTTAGATCCGGACAACCACGATGGGGAGATGCGCCGCGGCAGAGTGGCGCAACAGCGATGACGGCACGATGCCGCAGTGGTGGCCGCAGGTGATGGTGGCGCGCGGCGAGCCTAACGGCGGCCAGCGCGACGCGGCTGAGGGAGGCCCAGAGGCTGGTGGTCCTACTTCCTTCTCTCCCTCTCTATTTTTCTCTTTTATTTTTCTGATCCTTCCTTGTTTTGGTTCTGGGCAGCTAATGGTTAATGACAGGGAGAAGAAATGGTGGGGGTGTACGATCATGGCTGTGACAAGCAAGAACCCGTCGCGCTCCCCAACGACGTCAAGCAAGAACCTTCCCGTTCAGACTTCAGAGGCGGTGCGATGATCACAAGGAGGTATATTTTATGCTTCACCGCTTCACTAATTCACTCCTTCACTACTTCCTCTCCATTTGCTCACAACACTTTCCTTCTGTTGTTAGAGTTGTTGATCCTATGGTGACTAAATCAGTGATTCGTTGGTTGAGGGTTGACGCTTTGAGGAGGGCTGAGAGCTTGAGGATTGAAGCCAAAGAGGTTAGGAAATGGTTTTCCAGGGCTTTGTTTCTTTGTGTACTATTTTGCATTTTGTTTTTTTGTTTCCATTTTTTAATTTAATAGAGCTATTTATCTGTGTTCCCATCTATTATCTGAAATCTGAATGCCTTTAGTTCCTCAAGTCTAAAACAGAGCTGCTTTTGCCAATTTCCTAGTGTGAATAAATGATTCTTCATTTTTCTCATTCTCTTATCATGAAAATACATGTAAGGTCTAAGATTTTTAACGATTTCAAGAGTTAAAGTGCCACCAGCATCTAGTTTCTTGCTTTAATTGTAATACATTGACTTATGTTTGCTTTAATTGTAATACATTGTCTTTGTAGTTCAGTTCAATTTTCCATACCAGAGTAAGTCTCACGATCTTTCTCAACAGTGATTGGGGGGTAATTATCTCTTGAATAGAAATAAGAATAAGAAAAAGATAGGTTGAAATAGTTCTCTTTGTTTTGATTATGTGTCTTGACTCTTGATCTTCTCTGATTTGCTTTAAAAGGTGGCAACGCTAGATATTGTTTATGCCAAGCTTAATATTCTTCACTTCCATGATGATCATTATGTGGCAGAGTACTCTGCACTTTTTTTACCTGTTGTGAATCAACTTTAGAAATGCTACTAATGTTTTCAATTTTTTCTATAATTATATTTTTGTTTTGATTAAATGCTACTAAGCTTAATTTTTTTTCTTGGACTGGTGGTTGCTCAAAGTAGTGTCTTTGTTAGATTTTCACACATGTGCTAGCTGTGATTTCAGTTAGAAATTTTGGTTGCTGTCTTGTTCATGTGGTTCTGCTTTGTTTATGATTGGGTTCAATGGATATACTAATTTGTTTTCTTCTTGCACGGGTGGGCAATGCACAATTCTGTTTTTTGTTACTGAAGAAATTTCATACATAAAAGTTAAAGCTAAACCAACAATATAAATAAAAGAGTCAAATATAGATTATAGATGAGCCATAAACATATAACATTTTCTTTCATTCCCCCTCCTCACTTCTCCTTCCTTAAACTCCCCAATAGGAATTATGTACCCTAATGTAACATAGTTACATTTACTCCAAACTCTAATGTTATCTAGTAAATAAATGGAATTTAAGGGGACCAAATAGTACTAACTCAGTTTCAATTTAAAAAGCACTATGATGTGATGTATCTAGAGATAGCAAAATCAATGATAACATTTGAAAAGTAAGTGTATCATTAATATTATTTGGGTTACTTTGATCATATGTAACAAGCAAAACATCACACTTTTTTTAAATGTCATTTTATTATCTATATATTTATATAGTATTAGTATTAGTATTTTTTTTATAAAACATTGAAAAGACAATTATGAATAAAACTCTTAATAGTACTATTTGAGAAATTAGATTCAAGTAACATAGACGTTTTGATCTAATATTAAAAAAATCTTTTTTATATTTATATTATGAAATATTAACAATTCAATAGGATCACTCATTTAAAATGTTGTGAATGTGTTGGCTAACATAAAAAGAATAATAAAATCAAATGTAAATGATTTTTTTAATTCTTATTATAGGTATTTGTTATCATAATTCCATTCAAATATCTAAATTGTAATAATAATATCCTACTTAATAATTGTCCTTAATTATGTAACAAGTTATCAAGCTGTGATTATTTTAATACTTCTACTATCAAGTTAACAAGTGATAGTCTTAAGCCGCCAATACCACAGTAATCTCAATATTTTTGTCATTAGCTGTTTTGTTTCTGTTTGCTTTTCACCATTCCATTAGTTTCTAATAATGCCTTATGCGAAAGTGCTTGCTTAAAGTGGCCAAATTTGACATTGGGTGTGGTTAATTTTATTTTTACTGTAGTTTTCAACTTTTAAAATTTTTTAACCTTTTATAACTATAGCCTTATAAAGGGATTCAATTTTTTCGATTGATTTAAATGGTTGATTACTTGATTCACCAACCAATTCAATTAGTTGTGATCATACATAAGGTTTCTCAGTTTGCTAGTGAAAGCTGGTGATATGAATTTTGAGTGCTCAATTCAATCAGTTGTTGATCAGCTGATGTCATCTAATCCAATAAATCAATTGTGCTCATGCAGCAATTCAATTAGTTGTTGATTGCCTTAAAGGACAATATGAAATTGTAATCCAAACTCATGCACTGATGTTTAGCCTGGTATTGTGTTTGGAAGGTGAGTCTTCCCATAATTTTTTATGGTTTTGTAAACCCTATATTGTGATGCATCTCATGTTAATATATTCTTATTGTATTATATAATTTTATTGTCGATTACAAACACTGCTAAAGTTTAATTGCTTCTCATTTGAAATGTTGAATTCTAGCCATGGATTTGATGATGAGCTGGGTTAGCTAGCTATGGATGTATTTAGCTTTGTTATGTAACTCTATTATATATATGTTTTGATGTATGATTTGGATATTTATGTATTTTCATATTTTATCTTTATTAATTTAGTACTCGATATTTTTAAATATTATTTATCTGTAATTATAGGTTTTTTAATGTTTTCGTTGATAAGAAGAGGCTATAAATTGTTCAAATTAGTGAGGGAATTATATTCTCTCTCTAATTAGTGGGGAATAACAAATCCCTTGCTAAATAGAGAGGGAATTATCCGTCACTAACTAGGGGGGAAACATGTTTTCTATCTAATTAGTGAGTGAAAAATCCCTCGCTAATTAGAGAGGGCAAACTTTCCCTCTCTAACTGTGACGGGAAAATTCCTCTCTATTAGAGAAGGAGTAAATTCCGTCACAATTAGCAACGGAATTTGACCTCCCACCCCGGGTTGTTTTGTGATGGAATTTCTAATGTTAGAGAGGGAAAATTTCCCTCTCTATTTGTGACGGATTATGTCCCTCGTTAATTAGGAGGAAATCACAATCCGTCACTAATTAGCGACGGAATGCAAAGTATTTTTTCACATCATTTTGCGAGGGATTTTTATAAATTAGTGAGGGAATTATTCCCTCGCTATTTGTGACGGAAATCCGTTTTCCCTCGCAAAAATTTATTGACGCCACTTTTAGCGACGGATTTGCCATCCGTCACAAAATCCGTCGCTAAACTTTTAGCGAGGGATTTTTTAACATTTAGCGATCTTCCCTCTCTAATTTTAAAATTTTTAGTAGTGAGTCTTTGTTGAGACTTAACCCTAGATATACAACAACATATAATTGATCGTGAGAGAAAACATGATTTGGTAAATACACACCAACATGTGACAATGTATGGCCTTAGAGACAACATATAATTCGATGAATGAATACCTTTGTTCCCAAATGTGTTCATGTAATAACGGTTTCTACAATGACATTAGAACCTAACTAATCAACTATTAATCTAGTTCCATTACAAAGTCTAGCGGATACTTCAAGATTCGTCATTAGCATAACAATCACTTCAATCTTTAACACCAACTTATGATCATGGAGTTCAGAGCACCTAATATCTTTTAAGAATTCAGTTGTCAACCATCAACTTCAATACCAACTTCCTCATCCACCTTCCATATAGTATAAGAACTCAATCACTTCTTCTCCTGGAAATAATGTCATGACATTCATTGAATGAGTAAACAACATCCAATGTAGGAGCGAGAATTGCTTTATCTTGAAACAATTAAATGTTTTCAAAATTTGATAGCAAATTAGGATAGGAAAAGGAAACTATATCTCCAATTGTATTACCTGTAGACTTTATCATTAAATCCTCTGGTATTTCAATATCAATTTGACCATCAATTAATAATTCATATCTATATTAATATGACATGTAATCTTGTTCAATATAAATTTAATACTACATTTAGATGTAAAATTAAAGGTTTATTTCATGTATCACATTTTAAAATTATTTTAATATAGAAGTGATATATTCATCCATTTTGAGTACTTAGAGTTTAATACGATGTCTAAAAGAATAAAAAATTATATTCCAATAATAAATAAATTGATAAAAATAATTGAGAAGTAATCTTTTTGTTAATTTATCATCTAACATGTTTCTTACTTGATATGTATATAAATGATCTTTAATTGTGACCACAATTGTAAAGGTTTGACACTAAACCCAACCCATCCATTTTAAGTTAAAGCTCGTATATTTAATGATATAATCATATACATCAATTAGTAGAATGTGAATATCATATTGCTATCATGTTTATAGAAAATAATAACTTTGAGATCTCACAATACAATCATTTCAAAACTATATAAAAGTGTATGAAAAAATCATTATTGGGAGAGCTAACCTCACTATGATGTCGATATTAATGACCGGAGCAGGACTAACTCCGATGAAGGGTATTCATAGTTTATTAAAAAAATCACTTTAAACCTATAATTGAAAATTTTGCTTAATTTTTAAACGTACTATATTGAATATATAATAATTTTATTCAAGTAAAAGAAAATAAAATAATTATAAATTTTATAATTCTAATTTGAAATTTTGTCCATAAAAATAATAATCAAGACATCATAAAAGTAATTATAAATTTAAATTATATTGGTATTTGAGATCTCTCATCTTACTCACCTAAAACCTATATAAAGTGTATGGACAAAACCGTTGTTAGAAGAGTTAATTCCACCATTATATGGTTGTTCATCGAAGGAACATGACTGCCTCATGTGGAGAGTACTTGGGGTCATAAAAAATTTCACTTTATTGAATTGAGAATAAAAAATCTAAAAAAATATAAATAACGAATGTGAGAAAATGTGACATGTGTATCGAGCAAAAAAAAATTAATATAGAGTAGATAAAATGAATAAAAGAGATAATAAGTGAAAACATTAATGAATAAAATAGAGAGATAATTATTTTAATATAATAATAAAAAGAAAATGAAAATATGATAAAAAATAAAAAGAAAAATAGAAGAAAACGGTTGGAGAATGATTGCCTCATATGGAATATAGTTGTATGGTTCATAAAAAAATCACTTTATTGCCTCACATGGAATATAGTTGTATGATTCGTAAAAAAAACACTTTATTGTATTGCTAATAAATAAAAAATAAAAAAACGCAAGTGAGAAAACATGACTCATGTTATGGATGAGCAATTTTAATATAGAGTAAATAGGTAAATAAAATAGATAAGTGAGATAACAAATGAAAACATTAGCGAATAAAATAAAGAGATGAATGATATATTGAAATATCATGTTAAATTTAATATAAATTAATGCATTTATTGTATTGCTTAATGTTAGTTTTTATGTAACGAAACAGATAAATAGGAATAAATAATGAGAGAAATTATTTTAAGATAATAATAAAAAAGAAAGTTAAAGTGTGATAAAAAAAGGAAAAAAGTATGAGGAAAACTGCTTCACATAGAGGATAATGGATACCCATGGTTTATAAAAATATCACTTTTATAATGAAACAAATTAATATGGACGGATAATTAGAGGAAATGTTTTAATATAATAACAACAAAAAATTAATTTGTGAAAAAAAAGAAAATAAAAAAAGAAAAAAAACATGAGTAAAGTGTCTGCCGTGAAAGATAAATATGGTTCATAAAAATATCACTTTACAGAAAAGTGAATAAAAAACTTGAGAAAATGCAAATAAATAAATAACATGTGTACTGTGGGAATAATTTTAATATAGAGTAAATATAAGTAAATTAATAGATAGAATAAACAATAAGTGAAACATTAATAAATAAAATAGGGAGATAAATAATATATTGAAAAAATACATTAAAATTGATGTAAATAAACTCATATCGTATTTCTTTATGTGAGTTTTTATGTGCGAAATATATAAACATAAATGGATAATGAAAAAACTTGTTTCAATATAATAATTATAAAAAATAAAAATTAAAATGTGTTTAAAAAAGAAAAAGGAAAAAAAGACAGGAGCCGGACTGCTTCCTATTGTTCATAAAAAAAATACTTTACTGAAATGAGAATAAATATGAATGAATAATGAGTGGAACTATTTTAATATAATAAAAAAAATTAAAGCGTGATAAAAAAAGAAAAAAAGAAAACAATATGAGTAAGACCGTCTCCCATGAACGATGCGCGTGATTTATAAAAAAATCACTTTTATAATGTGTAACAGATTAATAGGAACAAATAATGAGACAAGATATATTAATATAATAAAAAATAGAAAATTAAAAGTGAGATAAATAGGAATTTTAATATAGATTAAATAGATAAATAGAATAAATGAGTGAGATAATAAATGAAAAGATTAATGAATAAAATAGAAAGGTGAATGATATATTGAAATTTGAAATATCATGTTAAAAGTAATGTAAATCAACACATATAATGTATTCCTAAATGTGAGTTTTTATATAACGAAGCAGATAAACATGAATAAATAATGAGAGAAATTATTTTAATATAATAATAAAAAATAAAATTAAAGTATGAAAAAAAAAGAAAATAAATGTAGGATCAAAACTGCTTCACGTGTAGGATACTCATGGTTTATAAAAATATCACTTTTATAATGAAACAAAATAATATGAAAAAATAATAAGAGAAAATGTTTTAATATAATAACAATAAAAATGAAATTGTGAAAAGAAATAAAAAGAAAAAGAAAATGATATGAGCAAGACTACCTCCCATGAAGAATAAGTGTGATTCATAAAAAATAACTTTACAAAAAAGAGAATAAAAAATTTTGAAAAAAAATACAAATGGTTACATGTAAAGCGTACATGTTAATAGGACTGTCTCCCGTAAAGAGTACACGTAATTCATAAAGTCATGCAAAACAAAGGAGACAGTTTATCCCCATCAGAATGACAAATGCCCCCACTTGAATAAGAATATGGACGCGCAAGGCCCATTGCAAAACAAAGCGGGCCAAAAGCAAAAATCTGAACAAATCTGAATGAACAGTGATTTCTAAACTTCTAAATTATAATAGTATAGATGCGATGTGAAAAAAAATAACAATATAAAAGAAAGAGAAAACTAATTCATACAACATAAAAATATATATACAACAACTCATACAATACATTTTTTTCTTTATCTTTTTCCTTCACATCACTCATCACATCCCACATTTCTCTCACTTTTTTTTTCTCTTTTTTCTCTTTCCTTGTTGTACATGTACAACATGTACAATTTACATTTCTCTAAAAGAAAAGTATAATGGTCATTAGATACTCATGGAATGTTCTTTTTTTTTTTTGTTTTCACCATAGGTATCCCTATTACTAGGGGTAATATTATTCAGGGCTTAGTCATAGTTAAGACTCTTCACCCATTTCTAAGAGTGTGTTTAGTATCCCATGAACTCTTCCCATAATCTCGGTCTGCGTTACCAACTGAGTCACAACTCTTTGGTGGAATGCCCATATTTAAAATAGAAAAAAAATATAAATGTGATATATGATATAATGTGACAAAAAAATAGAGAAAATAAATAATATTAAATCTATATATAATATTATGGTCATCATGTGAAATATTATTTAATACCTATTTTGATTAGTTTATTATTAAAAAAATTACTTTCTTCACTTTTATCCAAAAATTTTAAAAATTATATAAAAGAAAAAGACCACGTAGCTTATTAATTAAAAATGTGTAATGTAATGCCGCACATTTGAGCGTTGACTTTTTTTAAGGGTAAAATAACATTTTAGTTTCAGAAAAATATTTGAGTTTTGATTTTTGTCCTTGAAATTTTTTTTTTATTTTATCTTTATAAAATATTTAAGTTATTTTTTATTCCCTAGTGTTAATTTTACTATTAATTGTGAATGTGTTGAACGTCTATAATGGTGATCAATTCTTGAGAAGTACCGTGACATATTATATAAGAATAAGAGTGTTAAACTCCTTCAGAAAGTCAATTTTCATGTCCGACTTGAACTGAAATTATTTGTACATTTCTCCTTCCTATATATCACAAATGATCTTTAAATGAGTTTAAATATGCTAACAATGTTGTATAATGTGTCGGAGTGCTACACATAGGATCATTGACTATAATGGGCATTCGATACATTTGCAATTTACAATAGAATAAAAAACAGGGACTAAAAAAATAGCTTCAATATTTTATAAGGATTAAATAAAAAAAAAATAGGAACAAACATCATTACTCAAGTATTTTATAGGGACTACAAATTTTTTTTACCTTTTTTATAATGTATAAGAAAACAAAAAAAAAAGAAGAGAAAAACATAACTACGAAATCGGGAAAGTGGAAACTCAACCCCACTTGCATAATTCAGAATTATTTCAATTTATTTACTAAGGGTGTGTCTGCTGTGGAGCAGAGAGAAATATGTGAAAAATAGTGAAGAAATTGAGTTGTTTAATAGAAGTGAAATAGAGTGAAAATAGTACACTATTTCTCTCTCATCTTGTTTGGTAGGAGAGAAAAAGAGTGAAATATAGTGTAAAATGAATTTCCACTCTATTTCTCCTCTCTTGAGGAGAGAAATTCTATTGAGTGAGACCCACACCTTTAAATTTCTCTCATCTCTAATTTTTCTTCAAACAAATAAAAAAAGATTCTTCTCTCCACCCTATTTTTTTTCTCTCTCCCCTCTATTTTCTCCACAGAGTTTTCACAAGTTGTTGTTTTCCCCAATGATATAAAACCCGGACCGGTCCGGTCCACTTAATAGATCGGATATGCACATCGTCGGAGCTTACATCATCAAACCGGATAGAAACCGGTCACGACTCGGACCGAGTCAACCGCATTGACCCGTTGCAGAGTTGAAAGCGTGTCTCCAATTAAAAGAAAAAGCGCCTCCGACGAGAATCGAACTGCGAACCTAAAAGGGAATTAAGGCACGCAAGGGGCAAGCCAATAATCCAACTCTCTGTTTGATAATATGTATGGACAATTTAATATTTAAACACTATATTCATTCTGGGATACTTATATATACACAATTTAATATTTAAACTACTATGTTCATTTAGGGAAACGGTTCACTCACACAATAAATAAATATATATATATTCACGTTTTATATACATGCTTTTATATTTAAATTTTTTTAATTTAAAATCTATTGGTTTATATTATTAATAATTTATGACTTTTTCTTTTTTATAAATCTCAAATTTTTACAATTGCAATCAAATAATGCACCATAATTATTAATTAATATTAGGTATGGCAACGGGGCGGGTTGGAGGCGGGTTTTGTTCTCCCTGTCCCTGCCCCCATAAAAGTCGGGACGGGTTCGGGTTCGGGGAAACCCGTGGGGATTTTGATCACCTTCTTTATTTTTTTATTTTTTATAACTTAAATATATGCTTTTACATCAATTATATATACATAATATACTCTAACTCAAATAACATATAAATATAAACATTAATAATCCTAAAAAAAATAAGAAATTTAAGAACTATATTATATTTTAAGGAAAACATATAAATTTACCTTTATTATTTAACTATTAGTATATTAAAATTATTTAATTAATTATTTTGTCGGGGCGAGTTCGGGGTCGGGTTTTACTTAAACCCGGTCAAAGCGGATTTTCCCCGTCAAAGTCGGGGCGAGGACGGGTTGGTACCCGCGGGTTCGAGTTTGTTTGCCATACCTAATTAATATAAGCTTATTTATTTTAATGTATATTTATATATTTTAGAAATATATTTATTTATTAATAGATTTCCGGTTTAACTGGTTCACCAGTGACTCACTGATTGAACTAGTGACCCACTGACCCAATACCATGACCGAGTAAATGACCGATCCGGTTTTAATAACATTGGTTTTCCCTAACCCGTTATGCTCATGATCATCTATGTTTCATTGTTTTGTCTTATCCTTCATGTTATGTCATTTGCTCATGTCTATAGGGGTGGGCAAAAGAATTCGACCCGTCCGGAACCCGCAGAACTCGACAACAATTGTAGTAAAGCGTGCGAGTTGATATGATTACCGGGTTAGGCGAAGAAGAAAAATCGGTTTACGTTGGTTAATAACGGTCGGATTCGGGTGATATAAATTGATTCCGTCGAAGACTGATCCGACCGCCAAAGAGACATGTATAAGCTTAGTTCTTTTAATTGGGCTGTAGTGTTGGGGTCCAATTGCAAGCCCAATATGTGTGAAACAAAACCCTAGTGTGCTGTCAATCTCTCACTCACAAACTCATTCTCACTCGTGAAAGTGAAACTCCCAGTAGCCGCTCTAAGCCTAGCTCCAACAA
Organism: Sesbania bispinosa; assembly: GCA_026901365.1. NCBI lineage: Eukaryota > Viridiplantae > Streptophyta > Magnoliopsida > Fabales > Fabaceae > Sesbania > Sesbania bispinosa. The sequence goes on from QLOH01000239.1 coordinate 1,234,088, forward strand.
GAATCCTCCTCCTTACTTCCATAAATGATAGATCCACCTCCACCCCCTATGTATTTGTCGGCTCTCTTCCTATCTAACCCATCAATAGTCTCCATTTTTACTCTGCCTCACTGATTCCTTCTCCTCTGGCACATAAGAGGAGCGATGCGCAGCCACAACAGGGATGCAGGCACAGGACGTTGAATAGAGGTGGCTCTGCAGCGAATCTGCTACGGTCTATCCTTCCTCTAGTTTGTAGAAGACCACCAACAACAATGTAGGGACGCCGCTGCCACTAAAACGATGATCGCACAACGGATCTACCAAGAGCATCGAGAAGCTCCACCATGCAACAAATCTGTCGCGCATGCCCATTGTATATTTTTGTGGTTTCATTTTTTTTTGTCAGCCATTTATGGTTTCTGGAACTCTGCATTTTCTTCCTTTCTATTTTTTTGTATTATGTTTTCAGAAAAATGTAGAATCCTACTTTGTTGTGGTTCTGTATCTTCTTCTTTCGTTTTTTTCCTTCTTTTGTTTAAAAAAATTGTCCAGATGAGCTTGTATGGGTAAAAAAATCTAAACCCAACCCGTGATAACCCACCCGCCCAAACCGAAAACCGGCAATACTTTCGACCCGATGTAACCGAATAAGTACATGGACGAAATTGGCTTGTAAAATAGATGCATCAGTTTTTGGCGGTTTTGGATTTTTTTGCCCGAAACCGACCAAATCCGACCGATGCCCACCCCCTAATGTCTATACCTATTTCTAAAGGCTTCCCTGTTCCACGATTTTTTTTTCTGCTCAGACATTTTATTTTTATTTTATTTTATTTTCGTCAGTAGGTATGTGTAAGTTGGCTCCAGGGTCATTTTAGTTGGAGGAATAATGGGATTCGGATTCAAGTCTTGATTTAATGGCACGTGGGGACTTGCTTTTAATTATGTGTTAAATATATTTTTAATTTTTAAATTATAGTTAATATTTGTTTTTTTCTATAATTTAAAATTAGTGGACATGATTTCTCAAAAAGTGAAAATATCCTCTTCAATCCTCATTAATAAAAATTTATAACTAATTCATAATAAAATTTATAGTAAAATTATACAATAAAAAATAAATTAGTGTATTTTTAATTTTCAAAAAACTAAGGGGTCGAGGTGGTTGTGATTGTGAGTTTTCAGTTTTTGGTTTTTAAAAATTTTCAATCAAGTTTTTACAACTCAAAACCAAAAATTGAAAACTTGTTTTTGTGGTTTTCAAAACAAACATTTTGAAAATCACTTTTGAAAACCACAAAAACTGGTTTTCAGTTTTGGGTTTTGAGTTGTAAAAACTTGATTGAAAATGTTTAAAAACCAAAAACTGAAAACTTGCAACCACCCCGAACGGCCCCTAAAATTACCAATTTTAAATTAAATGAACTAAAACTAAATCTCCATTGTTAGTTAAAATAAACAAGTTTTAATTGGCTGAGGGTGCATTCAGAAATCAGAACCAAAGTTTTTAGCCCTCAATTAGAAATGCAAAAGACAACATGTAATCAAGAACCAACGGGTGGAATTAAGGATTAATCAAGAACTGATCGCTCCAAATCCAAGAATCATCAAAGATTTATCTTCAACCTTGCTGTTTGTCATGGCAAGTGATGGTCAGCAAGGTAATTCTACTGAAGAAGAAGATCTTATACTTCGCAACACTAAAAAAGTCAAGATGGGGGAGAATTCTGATCTTCATATGTCAGGATTTGTGGAAGGGGCAGCTGGTCATACAAGTTCCTATAAGGAATCCCTCTTGCAGCAAATAGGCTTTCTATCTGACCCTCTTTTTTATGTTGATGATGTGGAGTTTCCTGGGGAAGAATCTGAGGAAAATAGAGATATGTATGAAGATAATCATTCTGAAAATTCTATTCAGACTGATAAACGTCCAGTGGTTCCCATTTTGGAAGAAGAATATAATAGTTGGTGCTCACCTTGGAGAAGTGCTTTAGTTGTGAAACTCCTTGGGAAGCATGTCAATAAACAGTTTCTTGAAAGTCGCCTCAGGAGAAAGTGGGCATGCAAGAATCCTGTGAAATTCATAGACATGTCTCAAGATTATCATTTAGTGTATTTCACAGATAAAGAAGATTATTTACATGTCCTATATGATGAACCTTGGATGGTGGTTGATCACTATCTCATTGTCCAGAGGTGGAGACCATTGTTCTTACAAGAAGCTAAACAGGTAAAGAAGGTTGCGGTTTGGGTAAGAATTCCGGATCTTCCTATTGAGCTCTATAATTCAAATTTTTTAACAATGGCTGGTAACATTTTGGGGACTATGCTTAAAATTGTTCGAATTACATCAATTCACTCAAGAGGACGTTTTGCTAGAATTTGCGTAGAAATTGATTTATCTAAAAGATTGATTCCTGAAATTGAGGCTGTGGGGATAGTTCTGCGCATTGAATATGAGGGATTACATCTAATATGCTTTAACTGTGGTAAATATGGCCATAAAAGTGATATGTGCCCTGATTCTAAAATGACACAGCATGAATGCTCAGTTTTCACAAAGCCTCTAGAGGGTAGAGATGTTCCGATGAATAATAATTCTTAGATGTCCAAGATTTCAGAGTTTTCCAGTATGCAACAAGATGCTCTCAAGAATTCTAGTTATGATAATTCTAAGAAATATGAAGTAGCTCATGTGAATCAAGAGGAGAATGGATTTTCTGCTAGTGATGAAATGTTGGATGTGAAGAATGATAATAACCCTTATGGGCCATGGATGATTGTTAAAAGGCAACCAAGGAAGAAAACAGACAAAAGTTCTAGGAAAATCAATAATAAGTCATCTATTAAACAATTTACTGAGGATGGTAATGGATCAAGATTCTATATTCTGCAGAATAAGGAACAAGAGGAGGATAACCAGAAAGTTCAATCAGGTAAAGCAGTAGCTTCCTAGCCTAAAGTCATTAGGGTAAGAGATCCTAAAGCAGGCAAGAATACTCAGAACACACAAGTGAAGAATTAGATAGCCAAGAAACAAATTCCACCTAAGGTTAATATGGTGAAAACTATTGTTCAACCTAGCAATAAACCTATTAATGTGGAGGCTTCTTCTTCTAAACACATGGGTGAGGGACACAAGCAACATGAGTCTCAAATTGATAACCCTGCTCTAGAGGCCAAGAGGAAAATGGAACAAGACCACTTATTCACCATGAATCTGATTACTAAGGAAGCAGCCAAAAGAAGGGATATTTTATTTCAACCTAAGTTGTTTTCTATAGGTACAGGCAATGAATGTATTGATCCTAAGCCCCCGGATATAAATTCTGTTAATAGTTCAGCAATGGTGGTGTGCCAGAATTCTGACATGAACATTGACACAAAGGTGCAAGGTATTTCTGAGACTAGAGCTCCTACAAACTAATCTAGTCATTATGAATATTGTTACTTGGAATTGTAGAGGAATATTTGCAAAAAGTTTTCCTAGCCTTATTAAGGATATCAGATCTGTTTATGAAGCTCATCTTATCATTCTCATGGAAATTCATGCATCGGGTGAGAAAGCTATGAAGGTTGCCAAAAGAATGAGGTTTGACTCTTTCAAAATCTTTGATTCTCAAGATCAATCTGGTGGGTTTATTGTTTTATGGGATAGTCTTAGATGGAAAATTGAGTTTTGCTCTCATGCTAGGCAATTTATTCATATGAAGATCTGTTATGGCTCTAAAAATCCATGGTTTCTTACAGCCGTGTATGCCATCCCTCAAGCAATTAACATGAAGGTTTTATGGGATGATTTAAGGTCTATATCTCTATCAATGTCAGGTGAATGGTGCCTTATGGGGGATTTTTACTCTATTAGAAGTCCTACTGAAAAAGTTGGAGGGGTTGGCAATTCATTTATTAGTGGATCAAATCAATTTAATGATATGATTAATGACTGTCAGTTGATAGATGCAGGCTTTGTGGGGGTATAAATTCACTTGGAGAAGAGGTAATTTAGCGGAAAGATTGGACAAAGGTCTAATTAATATGGATTGGAGAACCGGGTTTCCATCATCTTCTCTGGTTCACCTTCCCTTCTTCAAGTCTGATCATAGTCCAATTATTATGAGGTTCAATTCAATTGAGATTCCTAACCAACATAGAAGACCATTCAGATTTCTTGCTGCCTGGGTCACTCATCTTACTTTTCCTGATTTTGTTAAATCTAATTGGTATGGAAATCAGGATTGGAATTTCAGAATCATGGGATTTAAGGATAAGATTAAGATCTGGAATAAACAAGTTTTTGGTCATATTAGGTGCAAAAAAAATCTCTTATTAGAAGGATGGATGGTATTGTTAGAAGACAGTCTATCTCTTGATTCTAATTTAGAGAATTTATATAATAAACTTTGGAGAGAATATGAAGAAACTGTCTATCATGAGGAGTTGATGTGGTGTCAGAAAGCTAGATGTCAATGGCTTAAAGCTGGAGACAGGAATACCAAGTTTTTTCATGGCTCTACAATCTCTAGGCGAAAAAGAAATAAAATTGAAAGTTTAGAAGATGATGAGGGTAATATAATTACTGATAATCAGGCTTTGGAAGATATGACTAAAAATTTTTATCAGAATCTATTTCTTGATGATGGGGTTTGTGATACTTTCTGTTTAAAAGATTGTTTTCCTAAGCTTTCTCAGGTACAGGTAGAGGCTCTATCTAAACCCATTTCAGATGAGGAAATTAAAACATCCTTATTTTCAATGGGAGGTCTTAAAGCTCCAGGTATGGATGGCTTTCATGCTTTATTTTATCAAACACAATGGAATACTGTTGGCAGGGATATTTGCCAGCTGGTTTATCAGGTGTTTTCTAATCCCTCTTACATTGCTTCTATTAATGAAACTCTTATTACCTTAATTCCTAAAAGTGATGATGCTAACTCCCTTAAGCAGTATCATCCTATTAGTTTATGTAATGTTTCCTATAAAATTATTATTAAATTAATTTGTCAAAGACTTAGAAATGTTATGAGCCACTTAATTGGGCCTAATCAATCCAGTTTCATACCTGGTCGTCAGAGTAGGGACAATATTATTATAACACAGGAAGTGATAAATTCTATGAAATATAAGAAAGGTAAGAAAGGATGGATGACTATTAAAATAGACTTGGAAAAAGCCTATGATAGACTGAATTGGGGTTTTATTAATGATACTCTTATGGATATTGGGATTCCTGATCAGTTAAGAAGTGTTATCTATCATTGCATATCTACTCCTAGTAGAATTCTTTTTAATGGGGAAGCCTTGAGTCCTTTTACTCCTTCTAGGGGTATTAGGCAAGGTGATCCGATATCTCCTTACTTATTTGTTCTTTGTATTGAAAGACTTTTTCACTTAATTAATCTAGTTGTGGAACATAAGTTTTGGAATCCTATTAAAATTGGTAGGAATGGACAACTATTATCTCATTTGGCTTTCGCTGATGATTTAATCCTTTTTGCTGAAGCTAACCTTGACCAGGTTGAAATTATTAATACTATTCTTGATTTATTTTGTTCCAACTCGGGTCAAAAGGTTAGAAATGATAAGACTAGAGTTTTTTTCTCTAATAATGTTTGCATGCAGGTTAAGGAAGAGATTTCCGAGGCCCTGGGTTTTCAAAGGACTAATGATTTGGGAAAGTATCTGGGAGTTCCTATTCTTTCACAAAGGGTTTCTAGAAATACATTTCAAGCTACAGTTAATAGAGTAAAGCATAGATTATCCGGATGGCACTCTAGATCTCTGTCTTTTGTTGGAAGATTGACTCTAACTCAATTTGTTATAAATACTATCCCTGCTTATATTATGCAATCTTTATATCTGTCGAATTCCACTTGTGATGCCCTAGATAAAATCTCAAGAGATTTTATTTGGGGAGACTCTGATGATAAAAGGAAAGTCCATATGGTAGGTTGGGACAGGATTTGTAGTCTAAACTAGTTGGTGGGCTTGGCTTGAGGAAACATAGAGATGTTAACAAAGCATATATGATGAAGATTTGTTGGGGTCTTATTCATCAACCCCAAGGTCTGTGGGTGAGAGTTATTAACGCCAAGTATAATTGTGGTGATTCTATTCTGCCTACTATCAAAAGCAAAGGGCATGCCTCAAATCTTTGGCATGGGATATGTGCAGTTTGGAAGGATTTTTTAAACCACTGTTCATGGAAGATTGGGGATGGAAAATCTATCTCATTCTGGAACCACACTTGGGTTCAAAGTCTTGGATCTCTAATGCAATATGCTAGCAATCCTATATCTGATGAAGAATTTACATTTACTGTTCAACAGTTTACTAGTTCTACTGGAGTTTGGGATATGGAAAAGCTACATTCAGTTCTACCTGTTCATATTTGCAATCAAATTATAAAGATTAATCCCCCTACTCAAGGATCTGGTAATGATATGTTGATATGGAATCATACCTCTGATGGTTGGTTTTCCTTGAGCTCTGCCTATGAGAATATCACTACGAATAGAATACTGGACCCTAATCCCCTTATGAAGAAAATCTGGAAGTGGAATGGTACGTCCACAAAGAATCAAAATGTTAATGTGGAAAATTGTTTCTAATGGTTTATTAACTAATGTGGAAAGGGAGAAAAGGAAACTTACCAACAATGATCTTTTCCCTCTGTGCAATTCTCAGCCGGAGACTCTTTTGCACTTGTTCAGAGATTGCCCTGACATACAAGAAATCTGGTCATCCTTTTATTCTGGAAATTATTTACACAAATTTCTCTCAGTTCAGAACATTAACAATTGGATTCTTCTTGCTATTTCTAACTCTGGTGGAGATGGTTTGAGGAATAATCTTGTGTTCGAGTATATACTTGAAGACATATGGAGATCTCGAAATGATACGATATTTAATAATGTAAATGTTTCAATTTCAGTTATAAAAGCTAGGGTTTGTGCAAACCTGAGTTGTGCCTTAGCTGCGTTCGGAGATCGTCATCAAAATATTAGGCTTCTAAGTAATGAGAAAGCCTTGTCGATCAATTAGAGTCCTTCTCAAACTGGTTGGTTTAAGATTAATACGGATGGAGCGATTTCTCAGAGATTGAGCGCAGCGTCTTGTGGTGGTGCTATTAGAGACAGCTCTGGAGCCTTCATCGCTGGTTTCTCGAATAAATTGGGGATTTCTTCGGTAATAGAAGCAGATGCTTGGGGAATTTTGAGAGGAATGAAGCTCGGGTTGCAATTGAAGCTTCCCAAAGTGATCCTGGAAACAGACTCATGTCAAGCTATACAGTTCATAAAAAATGGTTGCCCTAGTACACACAGTATATTTCCAATTGTTCAACAAATCAGAAATATCAGTAAGGGTTTTGAAGATTTGGTGTGGGTTCATACCTTTAAGGAAGCTAATCAGCTTGCAGATGCCTTTGCTAAGTTTGGTCTAGGATCTTAGGATCAGTTTAAGGAGTATTTTTCTCTCCCTTCTTTTGCTATTGTACCTTACATTGCTGATTACTCTGGTGTGTGTTTCCAGAGGTAGGTGTTTTTTGTTTTGTTTTTTTTTGTTTTCTAGCCTTTAGGCCCTTCTAGTCATCAAAAAAAAAAAAAAACTAAATCTCCATTATATTTTAAAAAATAAAAACATATTTAACCCTTTAATTATTTACTAGTCAATTAAATTAGGTCGGTGATGTTTCTTTCGAAAATCTTCGGTGTTTTGCAAACGACAATGCCAAGTTTCACAGACAGGCTTCACATTCATAAGTATTACTCCCTCCATTTCATATTGATAGTCGTTTTAGGAAAATAAACTTTTTTCATAATATAAGCCGTTCTTTAGTTTCTATGTGAGTATTAATGTTAGTTTTTCATTTTTACCCTCCCACTTTTATGGGAAAAGAAACTTAAAAAACTGTTCACCACACTACTCATTAATAATATTTAGGTAAAATGAAAAAAAAATGTGTAGTAAATTAATAAGGGTAATTTAGTAAGATTACTATGTCTTTTAAGTCATTTATTATTGTTCTTAATTTGTGTGTAGAAACCTTAAATGACTGTCAAAATGGAATGGAGGGAGTAGTAGTATTAGTCAATACTAACATTTTGAAACAAAGGAATTGAATAATAACTTTTTGACTAAATACCTTTATCGGACTTCCACTATGTTGCCCGCACAGACCAGGCACCCTTCGTATTGGTTAGCTGTATAGTTAACCAGTGTGACTTTGACCGTTCATTTTGTATCCCTAATATTTACTAGTAATTATGTCCGTATCATAGTCCACACTACTCTTGGAATTATATGTTAGGATAATAAATTTTTGACAGTCAAGGTTTGAGATATATGAAAGAAAAATTAAAAAAATGAAGAGAAATAAAATAAAATATATAATAATTAATGTATGAAAAAAATTAGAGATATAAAAAGTAAAAAATATAAAAATATAAAAAGGTAGTGTAAAAATTAAATATAACTGTGAAAAAATTGCACTCTATATATTAATGTTTTCCAAATGCGAGGCTTGGCGTAAAGTAAACTAGAGGTAGCTCTCATCTCCATAGCAATTTTAGTTTTGTAAAATAATGAAAACATATGGAATAAGATCAGGATATTGGCTGTTCACATATAAATATAAGGACGAAAATATCATAAGTCTGGTCTTGTTGTGTGGCTCTTGGCCTCTTGCTATAGGAAGAAAATGTTCGGTAGTGATCGAGTGGTGTTTGCTGGTGTTATTCAAAAGATGACGAGAGCACCTGACTTACTGATTTTTAATATTAATTACCATTAATAATCAATGCGCAGTTAGCTGACCAACAATTTTGATCGATTGCTATACTATAGAGTATAGAACAAATGTCTATAAAGATCATTGCACCCAACAATAATTAAAAGAAGAAAATATAAATACATAAAAGAGCAATTCAATTCGGTATACGTAATTTTCAAAACATTGAATGAATACAGATTTTTCTTCAATTAAAGTATATATGTTTAATTTTTTGTAAAAAAAAATTAAGGTTTCTTTTATAAAAACTTTAAACAAATTAATATGTGAAAAATATTAGAAACAGCTATATTCATGAGTGCATTGCGAACACTCTGTTGTTACCTGTAAGCCCCCAAGCGAGCCTCCGATGTTTTTTAGCATCTCTAATCGAAATCAAGAAAATTAGTTTAAGTGGTTAATTTTATTGGAGTAATATATAATTTAAATCCTCTCACAGTATGGATTTCCTCATACTCCTATTAACGATTTTATTTTGAAAATTTCATTTTATAAAAATGTTAAAATAATAAGATATGATCACTATATACCAGATATTTATATTTAAAATACACATTCCTTTAGCACTAAAATGTTTTTCAGTTGTTCAGGTACCATCAAATGATCTATGTCGTCCTTGTACCCAATTCTAAGACATGTCTAAGATCATTTTTTTCCCTCGAAAAACTATATGAAATTGTTCTAAATTTTATGCAAGCCTTTTTATATATAAATAAGTATTTAACTTCAATATTATTTGGAAAATACTATTTCCACTCCTATTTATAAGAAAAAAAAACACACACACACATATATATATATATATATATATGACTAAATCATCAAGATCATGGAAATGCTTTAGAATCAGTTAATTGTAATTAATAATACCGTATTTTTATATCTTATTCGAGAAATATCCTTAATATTAAATAATTAAAATAGTGATAAAATTACTCATGATCCAATAGTTGGTCATTGAAAATAGCATAGTACATCCATTATCATAGAAAATAGGTGAGTGGTGGACAATAAATTAAGGGTATAAAAGTAACTTCATAATTAATACAATTCAAAATAGTACTATGTTTCTTATATTTAGAACCAAGCAAAAATACATTTTTGTTTCTTATAAATAAGACCAGAGGTAGTACTAACAAGTGCCATAAGGGCACTTATTAAGGATTAAAAAATAGTAAGATTTTATTGGAGTGTGTAGCATTTAATGTTACAAATACAATCGATGATGTGATTTCCAACACAAATCTTCTATATATGGATTCTTAATTAGTGCCCTAAGGAGGACCCATATTACAGTACTGATCCCCGTTTCTTTTTATTTGTCATTTAAGATTTTTGCACAAGGAGTAATGAATACAATAATTATATCTTTAAGTCCCATTTTTTTCCAAAAATATTTTCCTTTCTCTTTTTCTCATTAATGTAATTAATATTTCTCTTTTCTCAATAACCATACATAAATACCAAGTGTTTATATTCATATTACTTGCTTTTTACCATAATTTTTTGTTGGAAATATAAAATATACATTTTTTAAATCTTTAAATTTTTAAAACATTAATATATCATATTACAATAGGAGTAAATTTGAACATTTATTATTAACTTATATATGAAAACTATATTTATTTAACGACAATGAGAAAGAAACGGAAGGAGAAATAAGTTCCTAAACTCTAACTTTCACAATAATAATTAAGTCCTATAAAACATAGTTAACTAACTCACTAAATACAGTTAATAAATTCTTGTCATTAAGCTTTGTTAAAGCTTAACTATTGATTAAAAATTTATTTTGTCTTATTATATTAATTTTTGAAAGAAAAAAGTAAACAACATCCCAGATAGAATACATTCTGTGTTTCTCATCATTCACCACGGTGGACAAGCTTAATATGTAACATAATCAATGACAAACCACAGTCGGGAACGAACAATAGTCAATAGTCATAAAATTTAAACTTTTGGTTTATGTGTAATTTTAATTCCTCAAGTTTCCTTTTTAGCAAATTAAATATCTTTTTTTTTTAAATTTATTAAATCATTTTAAATCATCTTAAACTCTAAACTCACCAATCAAAATATCAAATTTCATTTAAAATTATAAAATCACAATTTTTCTCTCTTTAAACCCTAATTCAACATCCTATAAAATCATTTAAATTCCATCAAATTTTTATTATTTTTTTTATTTTTAAATCTTTAAAATTATTTCATTCCTCAAATCTATGAAAAACTCTCAAATATTTAGATTGGAATGATAACTTCAAATTTTTAAGCACAAAATAATTGACAAATGAACTATACTTGCGAATTAATCGGAACACATTGAAAATTCATAGTGCTTAAGAAAAAAATTCAAGTGTGGTTATATATATATATTTTCTCTAGATCTCTATCCTTTTTATTTCTTGTATTTTTCCCCCTGTGCTAATAAGTACATTTTAAAACCTAAAAACCGAAACTTTTATTGATCGTATTTTTTCTTCTCTAGTCTGTATTTTTTAGGAATTAAAAAAAAATAAATTTTACTGAAAGTATAATATCTAATATATTTAATATATTAAATACTACAAATTTTGATAATAGTTTTTATTTTTGATTTTTTAATCAGTACGTGCTTTGAAATATTAGTTAACATTTACCTTTTTTTAAGAAATTAAGAAATAGATTATAGCGTTTTTTAATAGAAACTATTGATTAATAATGAGATTTAATAAGGATAATTAATCTGGATTTATTAATCATTTGTGAGTTAATTTTGGTTAATAAAAGAACCTATTATAATAATAGTTTGAAGTTTAATTAAGACTTAGGTGAGACCAAATTAAAGTTAAAAATATTGATCTACTTATAAAAGACATCAAATTTAGGTGGTTTTATGTACTTTTTCTTTATTTTTCATATAAATTTCATTTATTAAAGACATTTTAAATTTAGATAAAATAATATTGTTAATAAGAAGTTAATCAATAACAATCTCAATAATTTTTTTTAACCCACTAGGGTCAGCCTAGTGGTTGAGGGGTTTGGGTAGTTTAACATGAGGTACTAGGTTCAAACCTCATTGCTTTCCTTATACACCGAAAAAAAAAATCAATAACAATCTCGATTAACTATGTGAGAGTACGTCCTAATACTACCAGACCTAAAATCAATGGCATATTAGAGTTTATTTGGTTTATAGTTGGGTAAAATTAATTTTAATAGATTTATAAGATTAAATGAATGGTACATGATTTATGAAGCATATTGGACGATAGTAATTTAAAATCAATTTTATAAATCAATTCTGTAAAATTGATTTTGACTGTTTCCAACTCATCGGAACCAAACATGCCCAAAACTATATATTAAAATTTAATGTGTGTTTGGTTTGACATTGAAACTGACCAAACTTAAGTTTAGATTCCCCAATTTAACTATTTCTAACGTTGAAAATGTGAGTTTATCATATTTTAACACTAAATCAAACATGCTGTTATTCAAGCGGGTTTAGAAGTTTGTTACTTTTTGTATCAATTTGCAGAAGAGTGAAACTGAGATTCAATGTACTTTTTCCTTTCACAATAAGGTGAAGTGTTAATTAGTTGCTAGTTTGCTACCTGGTGCATGTGTATAATATATCTTGTAATATTAACTAAAGGTTAAACAACTATTATCACGTTATGTGATGCCCGGTAGGTAGTAATACAGTCAAGGTTAGCTAAACGGATGTATCATATTCATATATAGTACGCACCATTAATAAATTCCACGTTGTAGGGTATGCATGGTTGCCAATACAACCAGTCAATGGAGATCTGATCATGACAATTTTTTTCAGAATAAAATATTAATTATAGAAAAGAAAATCATTGCCAACGCTAGCGGTAGCTGTATATATAAGTAGCAGAGCTACTAGCTACTTGGAACGTGCAGTGAATTAACATTAAGCAGAGACCACCAGAGAGGGTTCAAAATGGCAGGTGGGGGATTCGCCGTGGATGCACCCTCCGGTGGCTTCGATGGCAAGATAACACTCTCAGTTATCATCACTTGCGTCGTTGCTGCATCCAGTGGACTCATTTTCGGATATGACGTTGGAGTTTCAGGTTAATTTCTCTCTTAATAATTAATCTGTTTTCTTATTACTCCGTTCTTCTTAATTACCTTTCTAATAAATTATTAGAGCATGTTATTTGCCTTCAAAGAGGGTCTGCTTAATTTTAAGAATAATTAAATTAAATTAAATTGGATAATTTATGACTCATGTTATGAATTATTTCCAGGAGGTGTGACAACGATGGTACCGTTTCTTAAAAAATTCTTCCCAGCAATACTGAGAAAGGCCGCTACTGCGGAAGTAAACATGTACTGTGTGTATGACAGTCAGGTGTTGACATTATTCACTTCTTCTCTGTACCTTGCTGGGTTAGTATCATCTCTCCTTGCAAGCCGAGTCACGGCGGCGTTAGGTCGGAGAAGCACCATCATGTTGGGTGGTGCCATCTTTCTTGCCGGTGGTGCCATTAATGGAGGTTCTGAAAATATTGCTATGCTTATCTTGGGCCGTATCCTTCTCGGTCTTGGGGTTGGTTTCACTAATCAAGTGAGTCAACATATACATATTTCAAATCCCTAACGTCATTTTAATATCCTTCATGCTATTCTTATACTTATTATATACCTATATTTTTTTTAATATAGTGTATATAGTGTGAAAATATATATATAACTCAATAATTTTCCATTTATAGTATAAAATTCCCCATCATTAATAACTTGCAATATATTAAGGCCAAGTCAAATAATTTTATATATGCAAGTGAAAACAAAAAAGTAAAGTTAAAGGTATTCAAATTTTTAACGAACTATATATTTTTATTTGGACTAACAGTTGTATAAACAATTATAATAAAGAAATTAAACCACGGATTGATTTAGTTCTATCTTGAACAGTCTTTTTTCTAAATAAAAAAAGTTTTTAATAAGTAAGGTTTAGTATCCCCTACTAAATGATTATAATTATTAATAAAATTAAACAATATTAAATATATTTTTTATTCTAATGCCGTAAATATTTTATTTTTATTATTTTTAACCAATACTTAAAGTACACTGTACGTCCGTTTGTAGATTTCAACGGAAAAAAAAGACTAATCGAAGATTTGGTTATAACATATTAACTTTTTTTTTTTGTGAATAAAAGGTATCTCCTAACCGATAGCTAGAAACTAATCCCTTCCAAGCGTACATATCATAACTAACTATTGGTTTTAAAATAATAAACACGTTTAATGCATTTACAATGCATAACATGTCATATTTATTAAATGATATAATAATATAATTTTTTTACACTAACAATATATAATAATATATTCAACTCTTAAAATGATTACTATATTTAATATTTTATATAAAAATTTCAAAAATGTATTTTTTTTAATTATATTATATTTTCAATTTATCCATGTTTTTTTATTTCACTAAGTGGAAATAACAAAACCAAAATAATTAATATTTTTAATATGACAAATATTTTTTAATAAATAAAGACTTTTAAAAATATAATAACAAGTATATATCTTGTTAAATAACACATATAAAGGCATTGTTAAAAAATCAATAAATAAAAAAAATTTATAAAAAAAAAAAATGAGCTAGTATTTAATATTACTTAGATATAACTTATTAAGATTGGAAATTTGGAATCGGATATAGTAGTTTACATGAGATTATATTACACATAAAAAATATTACTGATATATTAAATATTAGACATTAGATATTTCCACACTCAATCTTTTTACTTATTTATACACTCCATTTATTTTATTTTATTTTTTTTAAATCATATCAACTATTATATCTTTCACTTTTTTTTTAATATTTTTTTTTATCTCTCTCTCCTGCATCACAAATTTTGGTGAAAGAATCATTTTTCTAAATATTATTATTATGATTCTAAATAAACAATTTCTATTTCTTTATTTATTAACCAAAGCTCTTTAAGATGCTCGTTTTTTAATTTTAATATTGGGTAATTTTATTATTATAAAAAATAATTTTAATTTTATAATATATATTACTAATTTTTTAATAATAAAATTTTACTATTAAGAATATACATAGGTCTACCATATATCACTGTTTTTTTAATCCTAAAATCACCTTTTTTTTTAATAACTATTCATTAATTATGTGATGTTGCAAATGTAAAAAGGCTGCACCACTGTACCTTTCTGAAATCGCTCCACCAAAATGGCGAGGCGCTTTCAACACAGGCTTCCAGTTCTTCTTGGGAGTTGGCGTGGTTGCTGCAGGATGCATAAACTACGGCACCGCAAAGCACAGTTGGGGATGGCGACTCTCTCTTGGTCTCGCAGTGGTGCCTGCAGCAGTCATGACAATCGGTGCATTCCTCATAACTGACACTCCAAGCAGCTTGGTGGAACGTGGCAAGATAGACCAAGCCAGAAAAGCCTTGCACAAAGTCAGAGGATCCACCACCGATGTGGAACCTGAGTTGGAAGAACTCATTAGATGGTCAGAAATTGCAAAATCTGTGGAACAGGAACCCTTTATGACAATATTTGAGAGACAGTATCGACCTCATTTGATCATGGCATTTGCAATCCCATTTTTCCAACAACTAACAGGGATCAACATAGTCGCATTCTATTCACCAAACCTCTTCCAATCTGTGGGATTGGGAAACGACGCCGCTTTACTTTCTGCCATTATACTCGGACTCGTCAACCTTGCTTCTATCCTCATCTCCACTGCTTTTGTTGATCGATTTGGTCGAAGATTCTTGTTCATAACCGGTGGCATTCTAATGTTTGTCTGTCAGGTAATCAAATTAATTAAGCAATTTCTACATTTTAAATTATTTATTATTGTGCTTTTCATATACCTGGCCGGGACTAATAATTACTATTAATTTATATATGTTATCATCACTTTTGAAGATTGCGGTGTCGGTTTTGCTAGCAGTGGTGACAGGCGTTCATGGTACAAAGGACATTTCGAATGACAACGAGATACTAGTATTGGTGTTACTGTGTTTATATGCTGCGGGTTTTGGTTGGTCGTGGGGCCCTCTCACTTGGCTAATTCCAAGTGAGATTTTTCCCTTGAAAATCAGAACCACTGGACAGAGCATAGCGGTTGGGGTGCAATTCATAACGCTATTTGTGTTATCTCAGACATTCTTGACAATGCTATGTCACTTTAAGTTTGGCGCCTTCTTATTTTATGGGGCTTGGATTGCAGTGATGACAATCTTTATTATATTTTTCTTGCCCGAGACCAAAGGAATTGCTTTGGAGTCAATGTACACCATATGGGGCAAACATTGGTTTTGGCGGCGGTTTGTTAAAGGAGTTGACCAAGACAATCTTCCCTTGAAGAAAGGAAAATCACATATCCACACTCAAGAGTTGAGAAAGTTGCTGAACAAAATACTAGTATATATCACTTTCGATCGGTACAGTTGTTTGTAAGCAAAAATATGAAAATAGCTGGTTCTACCCTTCATAATTAATTTCAACTATGAGGTTTTGTGTGTGTATAAAATTAGTGTCCAACCCGTGCGATGCATATATATTATTATTCTAACAGGTTATAAATATTGAATGATATAATATACATAATTTATTAAATATGTGTAATTAAAAAACTAATAATAATTTATTCCTTTTTAATATTTAATTTTATACTTCTTAGCATATAAACAATATAAAAAATTTAAAAAAATGGATTTGAAAAAATTAAATAGCAAATATTAATAATTAAAAATGGAAACTATTATAAATTTCGTTTCATTTATATTCTTTTGAAATGCTTCCTTGTACATCATATTTTTTTGTCATATTACGACACTTAAATTTTTCATCACATATAAGAATCATAAGTCCTTGCTGAGACTTAACCCTAGATACAACAACATATAATTGACCATGCAACAAACTGGTTTGGTAAATACACACCAACATGTGACAATGTCTGACATTCACTTTTATTAATCTGGTTTCATTGCAAAGTCCACCAATTATATCTTGATTACTGATTAATTAGCATGATAGACACTCATTATTTAACACAAACTTATGATAAGGAACTGCAAAACACCTAATATTATTTAAGAACTCAGTTGTCAATCAATCAGCTTCAATACCGTACCAAGCCCCTCATCTACCTTCCACATATAGTGTCATGACTCAAATACACCATCTCTTCTCTAGGAAATAATGTCATGACATTTTCATTAACTAAATGATCTAATGTAGGAGCAAGAATTGCTTTATCCTAAAATATACAATGTTTCCAAAAATTGAAAGCAAGTTAGGGTATGCAAATGAAACTATATCTCCAATTGTATTACCTGTAAAATCCATCAGTAAATCCTTCGATAATTCAATATTAGTCTCACCATCACCATAAGTGTCAAAATCACCATCACCTAATGAAAAATTTCACTCAGCAAACTCTATTATGTTTATGTTTTGTTATATTTAAGAGTCTTTTTTATCTCTTACACTAATGATTTATCATGTTCACAAATTTTAAGTAACTATTTTACATAATTAATATTGAATGTTGATAAAATTTAAAATAATTATTTCAAAAACAATGTTCATACAAAACACGTGATATTTGATTGAGCATGAGCAATTGACATCATGTGTCAAATTTTTACAGTTACACTACTTAATAACTTTTTTTTAAATTTGAATTTAATTAATCCAACCACGGAATTGAAAGCTCTTATAATGTAGATCGGATTTTATGAGAGGAATGATATTTTCACGTTCCTTTATTATGCAATTTCTTTCACATCTTATGTTTCTTCCAATCTCTCTTCCTTTTCTATCACATTAAAATACAATTTTAAATGAACCCAACACATTAAGGATTTAATTAATATATATTGTCTGTGTAAAAAAATTTTACACAGACATTCAATGGTGTGTCGCCACATCATTTAATGAATGTGACGCCTCATGTGTTATTAAATTCAATAAATGATGTGGCAGCACATCATTGAATTTCCGTGTAAAATTTCTTTACACTGACAATGTATATATATTAAACTCTTAAAATATATATATTTTTCAATGAATAATAAAAAAACAATCATATCAATTATCAAAACACTATTTTAAAAGAACCCAACACATCTTTCATCTTCTCTCTCTTCATTTTTTATAGCTCCCTCTTCCATACATATCTCACACCCCAAAAATAGACTTTCAAAGTTTCAGTACTCTTAAAAAAAAGTAAAGACATTTTTACGTTACATCTTTCACCTTATTTTTCTTCATTTTTTCTTTACAATCCTCTTTTCCTTACACTTCTTATACCCACAAAATAGGACTGTCAAAGTTTAATACTCTTAAAAAAGAGGAATGATATTTTCACATTCTTTCATTATACATTTTTTCACACCTTATTTTTCTTTCAATATTTTTCTTCCTTTTATCACAGCAAAATACTATTTTAGATGAACCCAACACATTAAAATATTTTTTTTAAAAAAATAATCACATCAAAATACTATTTTAAAATAATCCAACACGTTAAAATATTGTTTTAATTAATAAATAATAAAAAATAAACTAAAAGAATAATAAAGGAAATTGATTAAAATCTTAATTAATAGTTAAGAAAAATACAGGAATTTAAAATAATTAGGAATTATATTATAACATTTACAATATAAAAAGAAAACATGTAATTCACATTTACCTTTTTAAATAGATAAATAAAAACATAAATAAATTTAACATGTAGTAATAATAATATAGATTTGAAAAACGTAAATAAATATATAATATTTTTTAATAAACATGAAAAACTATTGGACTATACATGATCAAATGAATAAGTACGTATTAATATTATAATAAATTATTCCTTTAAATAAAGAAGACGTAATAAATACGTCCAAGTATATATGTGTATTATATATTATATATGAAAATAAATTATGAATAAAAATCCATACACAACAAATAAATATAAGACAATAATAAACCAATTGAAAATCCTGACACTCAAGAAAAAATGTCATATTAAATTTTGTAAATTAATTCAAAATCACAATTATAATCAATAACACATGCACACTATAAATATTGTTCATGAAAATGTTCGTGAATGAAATGAAATTTCATAGCCTTTTTACTCTTAAAAGTGCATAAGAAGTAGGCTAATTACAATCAATTAAGCTATCAATTGAATGACTCAAAAATCATTATTATACTTAAGAAAAGAGATCCAAAAAAGATCTTGAATAACTTAAGCTATCAATTGAATGACCAAATGATCCAAAAGCTGCAATTCAATGACCCCACAAAACTGAAAAAAAAAAATAGACCTTGAATGAACCGTAGGAAAAAATTACCCACATGACCCCAAAAACCGAACAAAAAAATAGATCTTGAATGAACGGTAGAAAAAAATTTACCAAAATGTAATAGTATAGATAAATACATTAATCTTTAAATAAATAATATTATAGAATTTACTTACAACATGTTTATTATGTCTTTTTATATGTATAAATAAAAAATTAAATTACTGTAATCATTAATTTTTAATTCAAGCTTTTAACTAATATTTAGATAAATAGTATCATATAATTTATTGAAAATTTAATTATTAGATGTTAATTTTTATAACTAAAAATTTACATTATAATAGTAATTAATTAATTTTTTTATTCAAGTTTTTTTATTAATGTTTACTTAAATAGTACCCTATATTTTATTTAGTACACGATTATAAGTTTTTTACATTTATAAATAAAAAAAATTAAATTATTATTTTACAAATAAAAATTACATTTTAAAAAAAGAAATTGTATTCTATTACAAAAGTTAAAATAATATATATGTATATATATATATTGTATATTTTATTTGAGTAAGGATCCATTGACACGAGGTGTCAAACTTTAAGAGTTACACCTCTTAATTCTAAAATGAGAATTTGACCAATCCAACCGTTAAATCACATTATATTACTTTCATGATCATGTATATCAAATTTCAGATAATTTGAACATTCGTAGGTATGTTATCTAATAGTGGACTTTTACTTATATTTTAAAAACATATTATACATTAAAATAAATTAGTTTGATGAAGAAACAATTAGTTTTCGATTTTTATGAAAATTTATAAGCTTGATCTACCTTATAAGAACTTTCAATTCAACAGTTGGATTGGTCAAATTCTCATTTTACAAAATGTTATTAAGAGGTGTAACTCTTAAAGTTTGACACCTGGTGTCAACGGATCCTGACTCATTCTATTTTAATATATTAAACTAACTTAAAAAAAAGTAAACTCATAAAATAAATGAACTATTTTTATTTGCAATCCTACTCTATCACCCTAAACCCATCAACCTATAAAGTCACATCCCCAAAGTTTTTTGACAAAAAAATAAAACCCCAATGAATAATACTAAAAAACAACCCCTTTATAATATTATAGATTCTACCACGTACAATAAATGCTAGTCTGAGAACATATACAGAGTACTATATACACAAGAGCAGCCAATAATCCTTAGAAAGTTTACAGCCAGGATAATAAATTTCATGGATTTACTATATATATATATATATATATATATATATATATATATATATACACCACCGATCTCAATTTAATCATTGTACGAAAACAACAATTAAATCTAGCTAGGGGAGGTATATATGTTTGATGAGTTAATAAATTCATACAACCAAAAATCATACAACATTATTTTTCTCTCTACTTCTCTCCATCACATCATTTATCACATCTCATATTTCTCTCTCTTCTCACTCTTTTTTCTCTTCATTTCTCTTTGGTGTATGTTGTATTGTTGTATAAAAATGATTTCTCATGTTTGATTTAACTTTTACCGGGGATGGGAGGGGTAGCAATTTTGCTCCCCTATAAAAGTCGTGAATTTGGAGGAGATGAGGGAAGTTTAAAATGAATTAATCAAAAGGATAATGATGTTAATTATAAGTTCGTCCTCTCAAGCCGACTTTGATGCATAATATAAATTTAACTTCTCCATAAGTTGAAATTAGTTACTTATGGAGAAGTTAAATGAGAGAGTTTATGGGAAAGGTGGACTACAAAGACAAGTTTTTATTCATGGAGAAGTTAAATTCATTTTAACTATTTGATTTATTCTCTTTTTTCCTCTATAAGTTTTTCTCTAGAAGTTGGTGATTCCTTTTTGAAAATCACTGCCTACAGCTAATATACAATTTCAAATCCATTAATGAGTGATCATTGGGCTCATCAAGATTAAAGAGTCCCACTCTTTGAGTTGAGAGCAGCATTCTCTTTTAACTCATTTCATTTTTAAAGTTTGTAATAGATCAAATTAATTAGTGAGAGTTAATGTTGATGGAGAATTACAGTTAGTATTGGTTGAGGAGCTAATTAGGATGTTATTGTGAGCCTCTAGAAGCTTGAGAATGAATATTGGTGTTGTGAAGAGTCTAAAGAAGCTAGTGTGAAATGATACCATTATATAGACACTTGATGATAGTGGAGAAGTCCTGAGATAAGGATTGGGTGTAGCCTAAAAGATGGTTTGGAATTTTGGATGAATCAGATAAAATGTCATAGTCAAGGTCCATATTATTGCTCGTATCTCCACTTCACGTGGTGTTGTGGTGGTTTTGCTAGTTGCATTGTATATATGCGAATATGGATACATGTAAAGGCATTCCAATACTGAAGTGAATTTGTGCAATAATTAAGTAATAATATGTTAATTGAATGCATAACAAACTTATCAACCATAATGGCCCCTTAAACCACTCTGCGAGATGTGGTGAGTGAGAATTGGGAGATGGTTCTAGGGCTTGGTGTGGGAGGTGTGAGAAAACATGGAGGATTTTTTTTTTTTGGGTCGAAAAACATGGAGGATTTTAGATGCCATGAGGAGTGCACCACCGCTAGGATCTAGGCTAGACAATCATATGCAACCCATCCTAAAGATGGATTTTATTTTGTTGGTTTGGTCGTATTTGGGCGTGCTGATCCGGGTCTTAATGGGCCAGTTCGGAACAACCATGATCACAAAATTAAATGATATCACTCTTCTTAAATGGCTTACACCACACGGGCTTATTATTGTACTATTTGTTTTGGTAAAGATACGGGCTTATTGTTTGAGGTAATGACCTTTTTAATTGGTTATTTATCTTGGTTGTAAGCAAAATATATCCAAAAAGGAAAACTTTCTATTTCAATTAATTTGCACAAAAAATGTAAAATATAACAATATGGACCATGTGATTTTAATAAACAAAATTCATATAAATAATATTTGTCATGGAAAAACAAACTAAATAATCAAAATGTATCAAATACGATATTGTATTGAATTATGAATTAATTGACATTAAAAGTCATCCATTAAATTCAACTGAGCCTCGACTCATCCAAAAACGAACATAGGAATACAACAAAATATGTAATTACAAACAAGAATGATTTGATCAACGCTAGGCAGTGACGAAATTTGTATTCATGGGAAACCTAATTCTTATAGACATAGTCAAAATTCTTATATACATCTATTCCATTAGAGTGTCCCACCTCGGGGACGACCTCAATAAGTTAGGACCTCTAGGGCAACGCTACCTAGGTGAGCCTATTGGGCCACCTAGGAGAGACCCATGATTAGCAATTTATAAGGAGGGGACTTGCTCTGACCTAGGTATTTGATACTTTCTCACTCTGGGGACCGTGCTTAGCGCTACCTAGGTATTTGAGCTCGGTCTCTCAAGGGCTTTTGAAAACAGATTGGCGCCACCGTGGGGCGGCGGTAAAACTTCTCCAGCCGACCCCATCGTCCATTATTCACACCCAACCTAAAAAGCTCAAGAATCATGATATAGTTTCCTCCTATTACAAAAACTTTTACTCCTTCGCTGTTGTGCTAGGCGTGCAGCCCAACATACTCACATATGACCATTCGTCGTCGAGATCTACCTTTTATGATGAGCAGTGGAAGCGAAGGGATCTGGCCGGAGCGAGATTGTCATCTGTTATCATTATCGCCTCAATGAACCAGAAAGACTGTTGCTGATCAACTCAAAGCCAAGTGTAGTTTTTGCGGTACCTGAATCGCTTAACAAAACAGAGGAAGAATGACGTGAAATTCTCTCTCCTAACAATTTCGGATTCTCATACTAAAGGGCACCGGGTAAGATTCTTATTTTGGTAAGATTTTCAAATTTGATCCAACATCAAATTCAAATATATTATTTGTTATTAACTGTGCTTTGAGATGCTTGGTTGTTTTTCAAATTTTTAGTTTCATTCCCGTGGTTTAATGTAAAAAATGCTGTGAAAGAATTAAACGAGGGTGGTAGGTAGTAGTCCCTTCTAATCTGCCGTCGCTGGACTCTCACAATATCTGTTCAAATAATATTGTAATTTTTAAGTATTTGTAAATACTAATCCATATAAAAAGAAAGTATTTGTAAATATTGTTATGTTATGTAGTTTGTATATTGCTTGTTGTGCTACCGAGAATATGTTAAAAACCTTTGAAAATTGGATTTGAAATTAATAACCTGCCAAAGAAAGAGATATTTGATTTATTTGATTTGACGTTTCAAAAGTTAGAATTCGTCAATAAAATGTCATTATTTATTTAATTATTATAGTATTTCATTTATATGCATAATTTATTTTTTAAAAAAATAAAAATTTGTAAAATACAGTCATAAATAGGTTAGACAGGAAATATTGCAAAGAATTTTTTTTTTTAAAAAATGAGAATAGTAGATACAACGTTCACCTTTGAATTAAGATAGTTCAAAATTATTTATGAAAATAAAAAACGGATATGGCATTAAGTTTAATGTGCAATAAATTTCAATCAAATTAAATAAGTTTCTTATTTTTATTATCATTAATGATCATTTATTGGTCAAATAATGCTATTTTATACTATTTCTTTCATTACCATATTAGGAAGCATGAACGTTAACAAAATGGATTTGGATTCTCGCGTTAATTTGACAATGGTAGTTTCTAGACTTTGATTTTATCTCAATTTAATTGGACATTTGTATAGAGCTAAATCTCTTAATGTGAGGGAAGGGAAAACTTACTAATTTGGGTGTAATAAATTGTTAAAATGTATATTTTTTCAAATAAATTATGATTTTGTATAATTTTATTAATCAAGCTGTTCTTGTAGTAGTTAAGAGGTATTTAATACGGTTAAATAAACATATTCAATTAATATCTTTGTTGCTTGGTAGTAAATTTTCCAATTTTAATTTTGATATTTTAAAATTTTATGGATTTTTTTTTGTATCAATCAGACAAAAAATATTCTCCTTTCTTTTATTTGTGCTGCAACCAATTTTAATGTTTTATTCTCACTATCGTGTAATGATTTCATCCTCAATATGTGCAAGTTAAGTGCACATTTTATAACTATAATTAAATCTATGAAAAAACATGATCACACTTTAACTTAGAATGGCTATTATATTTAATTTAACAAAATTTAAAATTGTGATGTGAGTAGTAGATTATTGTTTGAGACCGATAAAAACTGGTTTTAAGGTGATTTGACTAAAAATCAAAATTTTATTGAAATTAAAGAAAAGAATAAATAGATATAAATATCACATGCATCTATCTTATTTAAATTATTTACTGTTTTTATTTGATTGTAGAAAATATCAGGAAAGGAAAAATGGATGTGTTAAAATATACAACATAATTAAAGTAGGAAATTATTCTAAAATACTAATAGTAATATAACGGTAACATAATATAGCATATGAAACGTCAATGTGTTTAAATTCTAATTTGAGGAACCGATTATTATTTGAGGGCCCAATTGTTGGGTATTTATTGATTTTTAATTGAGTTTTATTTCTATATAATTGGTAATTTAAATTTGCTCCTACATACAATATGACTTTACATTGATTAATTAGTTTAAATAATTTCTTATTATATGATAATAGCATTATTATGGCTATTTATTTTATATATATGTTTAGTCCATGAAATTCAAATTTTACTCCTGTAAATCCTGATACTGTAGTCAATTATTAAAATTAATTGTCTTAAATAAAATATATTTAATTCCCATTACACATGCTTGTTTAGCCTTAATTAACTCAGTGATAATAATTAATTTACATAAATTATATGCATAAATTTAACTTATCAATCTCGCAAATATATGTAACAAATATTCTGTTAGTATTGTCCAATTCAATATTTTCGTTAAATTTAATATGCAATAATATTCAATCAAATTAAACAAGTTTTCTGTTTTTATTATCATTAT
The DNA here is from genome assembly GCA_026901365.1 of Sesbania bispinosa. NCBI lineage: Eukaryota > Viridiplantae > Streptophyta > Magnoliopsida > Fabales > Fabaceae > Sesbania > Sesbania bispinosa. Next base: position 1,259,193 of record QLOH01000239.1, read on the forward strand.
TCATCTTTCATCGATTAAATAATGTTGCTTTAAATGATTTCTTTAATTATCATATTAGAGAGCGTGAATATTGTTAATATGACAGAATTAATTATAAATATTGTTTTAATTACTAATATAGATTCTTTTTGCAAATTACGCTCTCACAACCAATATGTTGGCATGATGGAGGAATGACCAACTATGAGGTCTTGTCTTTCGTCAAGTTTCTATAGAAAAACGAAAGAAATGAAGCTACAAACACCAAGTAGATTGGTGTCACCGAGTACAGTTCGGTGGGATAAATGAAGCTACAAAGACCAAGTAGATTGGTGTCACCGAGTACAGTTTGGTGGGATAAATGAAGCTACAAACACCGAGTAGATTGGTGTCACCGAGTACAGTTTGATGGGATAAATGAAGCTACAAACACCAAGTAGATTGGTGTCACCAAGTACAGTTCAGTGGGATAAATGAAGCTACAAACACCAAGTAAATTGGTGTCACCGAGTACAGTTCGGTGGGATAAATGAAGCTACAAACACCAAGTAGATTGGTGTCACCCAGTACAATTCGGTGGGATAAATGAAGCTACAAACACCAAGTAGATTGGTGTCACCGAGTACAGTTCAGTGGGATAAATGAAGCTACAATCCACCAAGTAGATTGGTGAGGACCGAGTTCAACTCGGCTATGAAAAATATGAAGCTACAATCCACCAAGTAAATTGGTGAGGACCGAGTAGGACTCGGCCATGAGTTCAAGGTACTATGTTACACATGTAAAGGTATTTCCTAACTTATTTCGATAGGAACGACATATTTATGTGATTACTTGTTATTCATCGATATATCTTGCCTTTTACAAATACTTGTTAACTTGTCTTTTACAAATATAACTTGTTGAAGCATATGATAATTACTGAGGTACTTTCTTATATGTTGAAATGGCTATTATTAAAGTGTTTTGTTGTTCACTAGGAACTTAACGCTTACTTAAGATCTTTGGCTGGATCCTCAAATTCATAGGCATGTCTGTGGGAAGTTGTGCTGCAAATCCAACGGTTCCATATCAAATTGTGAAAAATAAACGGATTTGATTGAGCGACTCTTCATATCTTGTATATCTTTTAATTATTAGCATTGTATGGGATCGGAAAAACAACGTCACTTCACCTAGGTACCTAATCGTTTAAAGTATCTCTACTAAGCCTCAGGAGCTTAAATCGACCTCTTAAGTAAATCTCCAAAGGCCCATTAATTCAAGCTCTTCGCCTTAGGCAAGCTATGCTTGAGCTCGGGGGGCTTTGTTTCGTTAGAGTGTCCCACCTCGGGGACGACCTCAATAAATTAGGACCTCTTCGAGCTCTTCGCCTCAAGCAAGCTAGGCTTGAGCTCGGGGGGGCTGTGTTCTGTTAGAGTGTCCCACCTCGGGGACGACCTCAATAAGTTAGGACCTCTAGGGCAACGCTACCTAGGTGAGCCTATTGGGCCACCTAGGAGAGGCCATGATTAACAATTTATAAGGAGGGGACCTGCTCTGACCTAGGTATCTGATACTTTCTCACTCTGGGAACTGTGCTCAGCGCCACCTAGGTATTTGAGCTCGGTCTCTCAGGGGCTTTTGAGAACAACATCCATAATTATTAAACCTCACTCTAATACCAATTGTTTGAAAATTTAGAGAGGCGCGGGAATAAATTAATTTCATAGATTATAACTCTAATTCAATCTATAACACATGTATATAATCAACTAAAATATATAATAATTAATTTTGAGCCATAGAATTACGTACCTGATAATTGACACCAAAAGTAATCCTTATTTAACTGAAGAAGAATTCAAGATTTTGCTCACGATTAACTGAAGGAGAGAGACATTATCTTGATTTTTCTATATATACACTAAAAAAAAATCCTCGTCGTTTAAATATATAGTAGCCACAAAGCATATAATTAAGATAAGAGCTATGTCCCTTCTTAATTATAATAATAATATTGATATATAACCTATCAACTCATGACGGAACCTATTGGAAGACCCACAAATCTGATTCACATGGGTATGGGTATAACTTTTAAACTGATTATAACTAATTAACTACAACTATAGCGTCCAGAAAGTGGTTAAGAAATTAAAAAATAATTTTTTTTATTAAAATGTGTAACATTTAATTCGACAAATATAATTAATATTATAATTTTTAATAAAAATCTTATATTTTTAATTAGTGTCTTAAGAACACTAATTAACATGATCATCATAATATTTAACATTTAATTAATAAGAATTTTACTTAATATGTGACTAACTACGCTGATCTCTATGTAAAATTTGGAAAACCAACAGTAATTATTTTATGGGCGATAAAGTTATTTTCTGAGTATATAAAATAGTTACATGCACAAAGTTCAAATTGGTTAAGTTAGAACAACTAATGTTAGCTGATAAATGCCCTCGATGGTACAATTAAAGAATTTAATATTAGTTTATGTCTAGTTCCATGCCCTTATATAAGTGTATAGATGCCGTGGATTTTGTAAAAAGCAAGATCAAGACTGGTGTTTATTATCTTTAAGTTGGATAACTCTGGAAAATTTGCTGCAATTGTTAATTACAAGCTTGAGCCCAGAAAATAGAAAAATATGTTTTGCATTTACGAAATGAACCCTGTTGACTTAAAGTTAGGGTCAGTGTATGTACGTAGAATCAAAACAAGTTTCTTTGGTTGTGGTGGCTCTGCAAGTTGCCTCCCCCAAGTTAACCACTTGGAAACGCATGGAAGTTTGATCTGAATCTAATCTCCTACTAAAAATGTCATAAGAAGTAAATGATAACTGAAGATTTACTTCATCTCCTTTCTTGCCAGCAACGATGATGACCCATGACTCTTTCCTTAGCTGAAATCTCTGTCCCAAAGACAATTCCTCTTAATATCGATCGGGAAAATATATATCTTTAATTATCCGTTACTTTCGGATTCAAGTTTCTTTAGTTATATTTTTCAAATTGAAATATAAAAAAGACGACATTGCAGTCTGCACGGCAATAAAATTTTGTTCTTTTTAAAACGATAATAGTTGTTTTAGTCATTAATGCTTTTTATTGAGAGATATTTTTTAATTAAACGGATAGACAAACGTAAGAAAGAGGTGATTTGATTACGGAGAGATGGTGTGGAACTGTGGATTATGAATCAAGGACAGGGTCAATTCCAAATTGGAGGACGACGCCGAAATAATTATAAGGAATAAAAAGGAAATAAATCAAAAGATAAGGTTTAAAAATTAAATAATACAATTTTACATTTTTTTTTTTTGTTGAATGAAAGGCAACTGATAGTCACCTGTTATCATAGGTAAACTTTGGAGTGTGGTAACCGTCAGCCGTCAGGCACAAAAATAAAAAGAAAGAAAAATCAGAGGTCGCTTTCATTCCCATTTTAGTTTTGTAAAATAATTGATGAACACACGGAGTATTATCAGTTGACATAAATATTGTTAAGCCTGGTCTTCTTGCAGCTTTTGGCTTTGGAAAATATATAATGTTAGGTGAGTGACAGAGTAAACACAAATTTTTAATTTCATTAATTATAAGCTAATATACGTGCTATGAGTTGAACCACAATTTTGATCCATTCGTAAGTCAATATGGAATAGATATTATCTTGCGCCAAACAATTAAAGAGTATTTCGATATATTAGGTATAACTCCCAAAACATTTAATACTAAATTCGTAATTAATTAAATCAGATTAACATGTTGAAAATATGATTGAAGACTTTTTTATTATTGAGAGGGCTAAAACCCAAAAAAATTAAAAAGACTACAAGATTAAAACTTTATGGGGATTTTTTATAAAAAATATTTATTTATAGCATTTTCAACACAAAAACAGAAAAAAATTTAAAACATCTCAAACTAGTTTCAGAATTTTAGTTTTTAAAAACTAAATCACATTTTTTTAAAATTATTTTTAAAAACTGTCTGTCAAATAAGTTTTTCAATTTTTTTATTTTTAAAAATAGAAAACAGTTTTTAAAAACTGTAAAGAGCTGTGATGGGTATCTGGGGATCCCTTTTAAACCAAAGACAATGTTGCTTTTGAATCCAACTCAACAATGATCTTCTACACATTACAAGCTCTAGTTAGCTTCAAATCATGCATACAGTAAATCCCACAATACAGCTTCTGCAACTGTGCAAACTCCTAAATTACATGTGTATGCCCTCACATATCACTATGCCAAAAAAGGCCTTAGAGGGCGCTCCCGTGCAGCCTTAAAAGGCGCTCTCGTGCGCACTAATAGAATCTGCTCTTGTTTGGTCAATAAAATGAGGACGCTCATTGGAGCACCCTGACAGAAGCAAAAAGAGGGCGCTCCCGTGCAGCCTTAAAGGACGCACACTGGAGCGCCCTCCATAAGCACAAGACGTACTTATGGAGGGCGCTCCAAGGAAGCGCCTTGGTTCTTTAAAACAAGGGCGCTCCATGGAGCGCCCTCCTTTCGTTTTTTTTTTTTTTCAATTTTTGTTTTACAACAAGGGCGCTCCAAGGGGCGCCCTCCTTTTTTTTTTTCAATTTTTTGTTTTTTTAATCTACTTTAACCTGCATATTTATTTCAGTCTGATCCCAATGGCTTAATCCAAAATCATGCATATTAATTCCTTAAAATTCAAACACTTAGTCATACTATGAACAACACTTAGTAAACAACACACATATCTACTTGAAATAAGAATTCAAACTTGTCATAATATGAATAGTTTCCTATGTAAGATATAAGCGGTGAAAGTATGAAGTACCTATACAACTATATAGAAATAACCAAAACACATGACATCTCACAAGAATCAACTCAGTTGGTAAATAAACATGCATCTCATATATATGCTTAACAACTATAAGTCTTCTAAACTAAAATTTTTTTGGCATATTTTACTCTGTTTATTCAACATTTCCCAATTTATCAAACAACTGTACAAAACCATACCAGCAGCCAGAAATCATAAGTCAAATAGTGATAACCAGTCAGGAATTTATAATGAAAAGGTGCACAAACTACAAACAGGCCTCTTCTCCAAGTTGCAAAAAGAATAGTGATCATATCTACTCTGCTGAACCCGTCAGTTAAGTCATTAATATTCAACTTTGTTCAACATTTTAACAATATGTATATGTTTACTTACCCACATATAATGTACAAATCAATTACAAATAACTGGTAATTACATGGTTTGCCCATTCTTCCCGAACCTCATCAAGCTGCTCCGTTGTGTAGGTTGAGCTTCGGAACTGAGCAAAGTACTGTAAAAGCCAAAAATTGATTTGATTATATGAACTAGTGAATGGGGTTCAAAAAAGTAAATTGCTATCACAAGTCATAATTACCTCTTTAGGTATTGTGAGTCTGTTTTGATCAATGATCTCCTTCATATAACGCATTACGAAAGCCCACAATCGTCATTGTTTGTTTGGGTAGGACACTACAAGTATAATTAATTTAAAAGTAAGTGATGCTTACGCGCTCAGTAATGAACAAACAAAATGTCCAGAAGAGATCAATATTACCTTAATGCGGTACCATATGGGATCAGGTATAATCCTATTACGTGCTTCTCGGAATCCACCCAACTTTCTATATTCTTTAAAAGATCTAAGCAATATAACAAGTAAATTGTATAAGAGCTCTTAATTATGTAAGTGTGATAGTAAATCAAAGGATACTTACTTAATAATCATATTCTTCATGGGATTATATAACTGTTCAAGCGGATTATGCAAAGAGTCCAAAAAGTAAACCTTTCCAAAATCACTAAGACTCAATACAACAAGAACCCAATGTCGCCTACAACCACAATTTAATTTACTTGGTGCACCCGTTGTACAATGGCTTTTCAGCATCACTAGCTAGGGTATCAAACATTTGGGGACAATCTCTGAGGTCATCTTCAACCACCTTTCGAATCTCATCAATTCGGTCGCAATCCTCCCACCTGGTCCCAAAGTCATCATCACTTGGTTCTACATTGACATTATTCTCTCCCATACCACTTTGTTCACTCCTAATCTCACCATGAAATGTCCAACATGTGTAACTCTGATCAATTCCAAAACAGAAAAGATGGTCCCTCAACTCTGTTTCACTAACTCGCTTAGAACAAAACACTTCGTACAAGGGCAAAGAATTCTACTAGGGTTTGTTGCATGGTCCACGACAAATTTTATAAACATTTCCACTCCTTCCTCATACTCATGTGTCAAACGGTTTGCAAACATCCAAGAACGATCCATATTCTATCAACATAACATGAATCATTAATAATTAACTCAAAAAGTATATATGACATTCTTTAGATATAATGACTAACTACATGCCTAATTAACACCTATAACATACTAAATGTATATTATGTCAGTCAATTTATACAATTTTTTCTTAAACAGGAAACTAAGATTAATTCATGTACATACACATAACCAAATAATTATACTTGACAGAAAAAGGATAAAATGATAAAGAATATACCTGATTAAAGTCAGTCACCAATATGCAGTGTTGAATTATAACCAGCTAGGAAACAATACCTTTTAAAAAAAGACATGTCAAAAATATATACTCGTACTAAAAATTAGTAGTCCTAAAATTGAGCAGCATTTCATCTAATTTTTTAATATTCCCATAATTAAGGAAAAACAATTTTAACTCTAAGCCACCAGCTACCAGTCCAAAAGAGATCAATATGAGTAATATATATATATATATATATAACATTACTAACAACCAACAACAATTTCCTACAAAATGCAGATAGTAAAACAGTGGGTGCACAAGCAAAAATAAAAGCAAATAGAAAAAAAAAGATTAGGGTAGGGTTTCCCTTACCCTTATGGCCGCGCGCGAGATGGAAAGTGTGGGGAAAAGGGGGGCGCCGCAAGTACAGTAGGAAAAGTGAAATGGAGCTTGAGGAGGAATGGAAGCTTTGAGGACGGTGAGGGAAGCTTGAGGGGGGCGCCGTAATGCTCACGGTAGGTAACTCCTTGGAATGCTCACGGCCGGAATGCTCACCGCCAAATGCTCACCGCGGTGAAGGACGAACTCACGGTGGTGACGAACAACGGCTCACGGTGAACGGAATGCTCACGGTGAGGAGACGAATGACGGTCGTGTAAGCTTAATGAGTGAACGAAGAATAGAAAAGGGTTTAGAGAGAGAGAATGGAGGGTTTAGAGAGAAAGAGAGAGACGCGGGTGAGAACGAGATGAGAAATATTCTGCGGGAAAATGAATTTAATGAGAATAGAGGGCGCTCTATGGAGCGCCCTGGAAAAGTATGCAGAAAATGAAAAGAGGGCGCTCTGGAAAATTTATCAGAAAAATAAAGGAGGGCGCTCCAATGAGCCCCCTCTATTGCAGGAAAAAAAAATAAATAAATAAAAAAATTCCACCAGAAACGAGGGCGCTCCCCCTGTAAAAATAAATAAAAAATAAAGGAGGGCGCTCCCTGAGCACCCTCTATTTCAGGGGAAAAAAAATAAATTTCCACCAGAAACATAAAAAATAAAGGAGGCGCTCCAGGGAGCGCCCTCTATTGCAAGGAAATAAAAAAATACCATGGGAACGAGGGCACGCAGATGAAGCGCCTTGTATTTTACCTATAAAGGGCGCTCCCCGCCCAAATTTTTGGAGCTCCCTGATTTAAAATGATCATTTCAGACGCTAGTTAACACGAGAGTGCCCTAAAGACAGTGCTTTTAATATCCTAAAATGGCGTAGTGTATATAACTCATGTTAGGGGTGTTTATCTCTAATTCAATCTAATGCAAACAACAAAATTGATTCAAAAAATCGAAAACTAAATAAAAAAAATTGAAAATCGCAAAAATCAAAATTTTTTATTGGATTGAATTGATTTTCAGATCCAAGTGAGGTTGGATGGAATCGTGTCATTCCCCCTTCTTTGAAAAGATTCGTCCTCGAATCTGATTCATCACCTACATCAAATAAAGATAAGTCAATTACATTAAATGTTGCACTAACAATATCATATTGACTTGGAAGATCTATCTTGTTGGCATTATCATTGATCCTCTCTAGAACTTGGAATGGACCATACCCTCTTGGTTGAAGCTTTGTTCTTCCTTTGAGTTGGAAACCTATTTCCTCATGTGAATCCAGAACCATTCGCCTGATTCAAATAATACCTTCCTCCGCCCCTTATTGGCTTGTTTTGCATACTGTCCATTTTAGCTCACATAACTTGCTTTCCTTTTACCATCTAAGCTGGAAAATTCAGAAATAGGTAATGAAAAAATATCCATAGGAGTTAGTGGATTAAACACATATACAACCTCAAATGGTGAAAAAGAAGTAGTATAGTGTCCCATTCGGTTATAAGCAAACTCAACATGTGGCAAACATTTTTCCCATTGCTTTAAATTCTTGCCAATGATAGAACGTAATAAGGTTGAAAGCGTTCTATTTACTGCTTCAGTTTGTCCATCCATTTAAGGATGTGTAACAATAGAAAACAGAAGCTTTGTTCCGAATTTATTCCATAAAGTCCTCCAAAAATGACTTAGGAATTTAACGTCTCTATCACTCACAATTGTCCTTGGTAAACCATGCAATCGGAAAACTTCCTTAGCAATTTGTGTTGCATATCGTTTGTCTTTGAACACCCAATAAAGTGTGCCATTTTACTAAATCGGCCAACAACAAAAATGTTATCCTTACCACTTTGAGTTTTTGGTAAAATCCATGCGGGTTTAATTTGACTTGGCTTGCTTGCATGTTATGCACCTTTCACTCTCAGCTCGGACGTCCTTTCTTCATGCTCGGCCAAAAAAAGTGCTCGGCCCAGATGTCCAGTGTCTTCTGCACTCCAAAGTGCCCCCATCAACCCGTCTTCATGGATCTCCTTGATCAACAATACTCTTATAGAACTGACTGGTACACACAACTGGTTGCTCTTAAACAAAAATACTTTATACCTATAAAATTCCTCACAAGATCGGTTAGAACAAGAAATCCAGATTTTTTTAAATCAGGATCGTTCTCATACAAACCTTTAATTTGTTCAAACCCTAACAATTTTGTTTGCAAAGAAGTAAGTAAAACATACCTCCTTGACAAAGCATCAACAACTATGTTGTCCTTACCATTTTTATACCTTATTACATATGGAAACATCTCAATAAATTCAGACCACTTTGCATGTCTCTTTTGAAGCTTCCCTTGAGACTTTAAGAACTTTAGACTTTGATGGTTAGAATGTATAACTAACTCTCTTGGCCACAAATAATGTTCCCAAGTTTGTAATGCCCTTACAAAGGCATACAACTCCTTGTCATAGGTCGGATAGTTCAATGCTGACCCATTAAACTTTTCACTAAAGTATGCAATCGGTTGAGATTCCTGCATTAAAACAGGCCCTATACCAACACCAGAAGCATCACATTCAATCTCAAAAGCTTTATCAAAATTAGGTAAAACAAGTAAGGGTGCATTTGTTAATTTTTCTTTTAAAGTGTTTAAAGCTTTTTTCATGTGCATCCGACCATTTAAACACAATATTTTTCTTAACAAGTTCATTTAAAGGCACAACAATAATGCTAAAATCTTTCACAAACCGCCTATGAAAACTTGCTAACCCATGAAAACTTCTCACTTCACTAGCACTCTTTGGGGTCGACCACTCTCTAATAGCCTTAACATTTTCCTCATCTACACTTACCCCCTTTGAACTTACCACAAAACCCAAGAATACCACATAATCAAGGCAAAAGATACATTTCTTTAAATTAGCATATAATTTATTTTCCCTGAATACCTTAAAAATAGCATGTAAGTGTTCAACATGTGCATTATAAGATTTGCTGTAAACCAAAGTGTCATCAAAGTAAACTACCATAAATTTTCCTATGGAAAGAGCGCAACACATGTTCATTAACCTCATAAAAGTACTGGGTGCATTAGTTAAGCGAAGGGCATCACTAACTACTCATACAAACAATGCTTTGTTTTAAAAGCTGTTTTCCACTCATCACCCTCTTTCAATCGAATTTGATAGTAACCACTTTTCAAATCAATTTTAGAGAACAAACAAGAATCATGCAATTCATCAAGCATGTCATCCAATCTAGGAATTGGATAACAATACTTTATCGTTATCATGTTAATGGCTTGACAATCAGTACACATACGCCAAGAACCATCTTTCTTCGTTACCAATATTACTGGTACAACACATGGACTAAGGCTCTCCCTTACATACCTTTTTTTTCCATTAGCTCACTGACTTGTTTTTGGATATCCTTGGTCTCATCCGGGGTTGGTTCTGTACGCTGGGCGATTTGGTAGAGCACAACCGGGTACAAAATCAATCTGATGTTCTATACCTCTTGAAGATGGTAATCCTTGAGGTAGCCCATCCGGAAAGACTTCTCGAAACTCTTGCAATAAATTTTGAATTTCAGAAGGTAAGGAATTGTTAGAGTCATCAGAGAAGTATATGTCTTTAAAAACAAGAATCAATAATTGTCCTTTTTCTAACAAAACACTTCCAACTTCCCTTTTCCTTGCAAAAGCATTCACTTTGCTTCTGCCCTTGCTCGAATGTGACGTCGAACAGGCATCCGATCTTAAGGTCGGAATTGAAATTAGACAGATATCCGATCTTGTGGTCGGATCTGATCTCTTGCTCACTTCTATCTTCTTCTATTTTGTTTCTTTTTCTTGAGCAAAAACTGTTTCTTCCAAATGCTTGCTGATCTCCTTAGCAATTCTCATTTGATCTGCATATGCTTCAGAAGGTTGAAGAGGGATTAGCAAAAAAGGTTTTATTATTTAATTTAAAACTATACCTGTTTGTAATACCTATCATAAGTTACTCGCCTATCAAATTGCCATGGTCGGCTAAGTAGAATTAATGTGACCAGCATGCATAGGTGCAACATCACACAAGACTTTGTCTTCATCTTTTCCAATGGAAAATAAAAGCAAAACCTGTTTTGTTACCCTTATTTCCCCACAATGATTTAGCCACTGCAGTCTATAAGGATTAAGATGTTTATGGTAGGTAATTTTAATTTCTCAACCATCAAAACACTAGCAACATTGGTACAACTACCACTATCAATTAAAAGACTGCGAACCTTATCACTTACACGACACCTTGTATGGAATATGTGCTCACGTTGCTCCTCAAATCCTCCCATCTTTGGTTGTGCATTCAACACCGTCTTGGTGACTAATGCATTAACCTGGCCTAGCTTGGTGTATTCCACTTCACTACAATCCTCCAGCTCGGGTATTTCATCATCTTCTTCACTTGCACTTTCAACTTCACCATTGTCACGCATGAGTATGACCCTCTTGTTCGGACAATCAGAAGCAACATGTCCAAGACCTTGACACCTGAAACATTTAATTTCACGTGTTTAGAAGATGAACTGAATTCAGACTACCTTTACTGGCTGAGGTCAATTGTCTGATCTTTGCCTCTTCTTTTGGCCGAGTTGTTGGTTCCTGGTCGACCAGGATTTCCAAGTGGTACTAGGAGTTCCTGGAAATCTTACAACTTTGGATTTGAGTTGTCTCTCCACTTGAATTGCATTGTGTAATAAATCCTCTATCTCCACATAATGATGGGATTCCACTACATTTGCAATTTCTTTTTTTAACCCTCCAATGAATCTAGCCATTGTTGCTTCTCGGTCTTCTTGCACATTGGCTCTCATCATGGCTATTTTCATCTCCTTGTAGTAATCATCTACACTCATAGAACCTTGACGTAGGTCCTGCAATTTTCTGTACAAGTCTTTGTGGTAATGACTTGGTACAAATCTACTTCTGATCACGACCTTCATCTCCTCCCAAGATTGAATTTGTCTTTCTCCACACCTTCGCCTGCTCAACACATATTGATCCCGCCATATACTTGCATAAACAGTGAATTCTACTACAGTTAATTTTACCTTTTTCTCCTCGGAATAATTGTGGCAATAAAAAACATGCTCCACCTTTCTTTCTCACTCCAAATATAACTCAGGATCATTCTTCCCTTGGAAAGAAGGAATGTTCATCTTGATGTTTCCAAGATGATTATCCATGTTGCTTTCTCTTCTAGAACTACTTCCCTTGTCCTCTTCTTCCCCTTCCTCTTCTTCAGTTCGGTTAGGAGACGTTCTACTCCTTTTCCTTGGAAGTCGATCTTCCATCTCATCTATTCTTGCAGTCATTTTAATAAATTAACTTTGTAGTGCCTTGAGGAACAATTTGAGGTCTACTTCTCCAGCATCCTCCTCACGTTGATTTACTGCACTCATGATTAATGAAAAGAAATTTGGCTGCAAATGAAACAATGTTAGTGATAAAAAAAGGTTATATATGTTTTTGGTCCCTAAAAATATAGCGAAATTTGGTTTTGGTCCCTCATTTATTTTTTCATTGGTTTTAGTCCTCCATTTTTTAAAATCATTAGCTTTTAGTCCTCTTTATTAATTATACCCCGTTAACTCATTTTTGCAGCTCTATTACGATTTTTCTTGGGTAAAAATTCACAGAAAAATCTCACAATTTTTCTCTAGAAAGGTTATCTGTAATAAATTTCCAAAAATCCACAAAGATTTTACAAAAAATGTTGCTATAAAATTTCTTTGTTTGTGTTGTAGAAATATCTACAGTAAATTTCCCACAAATTTTATAATCTAAACAAAAATTCTTCTAAGTTTTTAATTCTGCAGGAAAATTCGAAGGAAAATCCACAAAAAACTACAACAAATGTTGCTATATCATCACCTAGTGGAATATAACTAATGATGGGGACTATACCATGTGATTTTTAAAAATAGAAGACCAAATCCAATGGAAAAATAAATGAGGGACCAAAACCAAATTTTGCTATATTTTGAGGGGCCCAAAACATATTTAATCCTAAAAAAAATAAGAATCCTCACAACACTCCCTTACGTGTTTACACTCAAATTTTTTATTCTTTCGTGTATCACTCTGATTTTTGGCCTTTTCTCACTATATTGTACTCAACACTCTTGCCTTTTTCCACTCAACTTATCCTTACAAGCTCTTGAAATAGGGAACTTTTGGGATAGATTCTACTAACAAGTAATAGAAAAGGTGTTGATAATAACTCGACAACTTTTAGTAATAAACAACTCGCCCGGAAAGTAATCAAAATGTGTAGCCAGATCTGTAATCAAATGCGTAGTTGGTAACAACTCTTCACCTCGGATGAACTCTTCACCTTGGATGAAATCTTCAACTTGGATGAATTTTTCACCTCGGATAATCTCGTGACCTCGGACGATTTCTTCCGCTTGGAACAAATTTTACGGACAAACAAAAACTGAATTGTTATCCAGAAATTAATTTTGGATGTTGCCCAGAATTTGACGCTCCTCAGAAAATTTAATATTGCAACCTTTCTATTTTTGCACTATTTGCACCTCTCGTTTTTTTACTACTGCAGATCTCTTTTTTTTGTCCTGTTCGCACCTCCTTTTTTTAAACTACTGCAGATTTTTTTTATAACTGGAATTCAACAATGACTTGAAGAACTGAATTACAAGGAACTTGGAATTTCATAACTGATTTTTTTACAAGATAAAGACTAAAAGATAAGGATATATGTTACCAATTGATCTCAAAAGCCGAAGCTACTGATACCAAATGATATGAACTGAAAGTGTAAAGATAGAAACCTCTTGAAGATCAATTAACGGTAAGGAGCTTGACACAATCCAAGACCTGCTGGAAGCACTGAAGCTATCAAGATAGGAACTTGACACAATCCCTGACCTGCCGGAAGCACCAAAGTTATCAAGATTTTCAAGCAACTAGACAAACCAAGACCTGTTGGTAGAACCTAAGTTATCAAGTAGTTCTTTAATCCAATTAAGAACAGAGGATAAATTCTCACAAAGAGAAAACTCATAATTTTATTGATTAAACTATGTCTACAAACTGATTCTCAATGCCATTATATAACAAAGGAATTCCCTAAAATAAACTACCTAAAAGATACAGTCCTAAATTAAATAGATTTAATCATAGATAAGATAAAACATTATCCTAAATAGGGATGTCAATGGGGCGGGGCGGGGGCGGGTAGTGCCTACCCGTATACATATCCGCTAAAATTAACGGGTAAACCATGCGGGTTAATGGGTATCCACGGGTATCCATTAATGTTTAAAAATTTAAATTTTATAAAAAGAAAGAGAGGAGATGTTATATAATATATTATAATATCGTACTATATATATAAACAATCATTATATAATACCATTACATATTAATATATTAAGAATATCATAAAAAAATAATATAAAATAAATTATATCTCATCATAAAATAATAAAAATCCTAATATTCAAATATATTTAATAGAAAAATATGTTTTAATGAATATGCGGGTACCCGCGGGGCGGGTAGTATAATATCCGTCCCCACCCATTTAATAAATATGCGGGTACCCATTACGGGTATATCCACGGGTATCCGCGGGTGCGGGTTTTTTTGACATCCCTAATCCTAAAAGATTTAAATATAATCCTAGCACATCTGATATTGATTTATAACAGATCTGATCCTAAATATATCAGTTACGATTTGATTTGATACACTTTCCCGAAATAGGCTCTCCCAAGATTTGGATAACCCTGTTCGGTTCGCGTACTCTGCTCGGATCTCCTTTCAGCTCGGATTATTAACCCTGCTTGGACACAGGTCGGATGAAGGTTGGATAACACTCTTGTACTTCAATCCGAATTAAGTTAAACCACTTCTTTAGATCTTCTTATGCTCGGTGGTCTACTTTCCTTGGACTTCAGTGATCAAGAATTGCAAAGCTCTCTTCATCCGCTTAGATTTGGCCCCGAGCACTGGACCTTCAATCCGTTGCATAATGCATCTGAGGCATCTTGGTTGAGGTCAGACGAGATCGTATCACAATGTTAATGAGGTGAGTCAGAAAAGTAGGGCCCATTACTGGGAGGTGACATGTCAATTTCATCTGCCACACCATCTAGTTAACAATTTCACTAACAGCAGAGACTAATGTTTAGGGGTTTAGAAAGTTCAGGGATAAAAAACAAATGATTTAAGTATGGGGACGAAGACCAAAGTTGACCGAAACCACAGGGACAAAAAACATATTTTTCCCTTTATTCTAATTCTCCTCATTCTAACACAAATTCCTTGGTTCATAACACTCTCTTTTAACCTTAATCTTTTTCTTTTACACGTTATCATCCCATTGCCAATAATAGTTCCTTTTCGGCTCGAAGCCCCTCAATTCTCCTAGTGTTTCTTTGGATATCTTCATAATCCATTCACTCACGTTGTTCCATTATGTCATTAGTACTTTTTTGTAGAGCCGATAAATTGAGCTAGTTTGATCGGGCCCGCCTACAAAAACGTAGAGTTCATACACTTATTTTAAAATTCTTAATAACTCTAGTGCTCTTTAGCCTAACCCAATAAGACCCACTACTCGTAAAAAATCGGGCTACTCGTAAAAATGTAGGGCTCGGACACTTATTGTATAAGTCTGAATAACTCTCGAGCTTTTTATCCCAACTTGATAAAGCCCACCACGTACCACATTAGGTCGAGTCAGGTCTTGTCAGGTAATCCGAATTACGATCTCTGCTTCTTTGGATACCCCAAAAACATTCCTCTAATACCTTTCTTAGATAGTTTTTTTTTTTCTTTCTCTTTAATTGTCACCATTTTATCCCTAGAAAAGATAACTTGATAATTCTTGTTTACTCTTCTCTCAACACACACATCCATAACCTAAATACTAGATTGGGTGATAAACTCTTTCTTGATATGACTTTTACAGTTCATGCAATTTTTTTTAATTATAATTTTCTTATCAAAATGAAATGAAATTTGGGATCATGTGCCATGCTATTTTTTATACATTATGTGTTTCTTTCTTTTCCTAAAACAAGTGTTAGATCTAGTAAAATTTACATAGTATCCTAATTAACCAATTAAAGTATATTATATATTATGTCAAAATGAATAGGAGCAACATTATGTCCTTTATAATTGAAGTTATTAAGTTTCATATATTAAAATATATTATGAGCTAGTTTGTTTGTGCTTAAAAAAATACTTTTTTAAAATTGTTTAAAAAAATTGATTTTATTTTAGAGATTCTTATATAATCAGAAATAAATTTTTATTTGGTTACAATCATAAAAAAATATTTTGTTTACCACAATAAATGCATTCACATTGTTAAAAGTTTTCTCTCTTCTATTGTAGTTGCTTTTTTTAAAAAGCAACTCTGAGTTACTTATTAAAAAAGCAGAAAATTGATTATTTTCTTATTCTGCTTCTTGGAAAAAGTTTAGATAAACATCTTAAAAATTCTTATAAGTGATTTTTTTCTTAAAAAAGAAGTGATTCTATTAAGAAATAATTTTAAACAAACGGACTCTATATATTAATTATTATTTAATTTGATTATTTCATCATCTGATTTAATAATTAGTTTAAGTAAAGTTTCGGGTTCGAATTTGGTAGATGAAAAAAAAATTCTTACCGAGAGAGCTAGCATCACCGTGATGTAAATGTTAATCTCTGGTCGAACCGGATTGCTTTTCGTGGAAGATACGAAATGTTTAATTAGTTAAACCCATCATCAAAAGATTACCTACAATTAATTAGTTTTGTCTATTTTGTGTAAGCGGTATTGTTAAATTTCTGAAAGGTTAATTAGCCTGAATAATAGGTAAATTGTATGGATTAGGCCAAGAAAATTGATGCGAAAAATAACTTTAAATTGATTTGACCTAATTCGACTTGGTCCAACCTGGCAGGAACTAACACATCGTGGATTAAGCAAGCCTGCAAATAGGAAATTATCATAATTATGAAGTTTATCTTTTCAAATCTACTTATATGGTATTTTATAAAAAAATATTTATTATTTACGTAGTAATTAATTTTAATTCTTTTATTACATGAATATAATTTTCTTAATAAAATTAATTAAACAATTATTTGATTAGGGATGACAAAAAAAAAAAAACCGTCCCCATGGATATATCTGTAACCCACATATCTATTAAATGGGTGGGGACAAATATTATACTACCCACCACGTGGGGTACCTGCTTACTCATTAAAAAATATTACAATATTAGAATTTTTATTATTTTATAGTGATATTTTTAATATATTAACCTGTAATGATATTATATAAAATTAATATAAAATTTTAATATAATATGATATTAAAATATATTATATGACATTTACTTTGATTTTTATATAAATTTTAAATTTTTAAACGTTAATGAATAACCGTTAATTTTAGTGGGTATGGATACATGTAGTGTACTATCCACCCCATTGACATCCATAATTAATCTTGAGTTTTTTAAAATTTTAATTATATTAAGAAAATAAAATAAGACTCAAATAACTCACAACCTGCATGTACGAGTTAAATCAATAATTGGCTAACTTATATTATACTTAACCGTTATTAGTCAATTCATAATGGCTCAAATTAACATCCCTAATTTGTGGTTTAATTTTTTTAAAATTATTTGACACTGAAAGAGAAGATTTCTACGTGATTATATATTTTTATTATAGCAATATATTTGCAAACAAGGAAATTAAATGTTAATTACTACCGTACATGAGCTTGGAACAAGTAAAGATTGAACAACTATTATCACATTGCATAGTGCATGTGTGCTGTACTGATGTATTAAGGTCAACTTTAGCTAAAAGAAAGTATCATAGTGAGCAACACAAGCACAAAAAATAAAAATAAATGTAGCTCAAGTGGTCAAGTTGCCGTGTATGATTA
Organism: Sesbania bispinosa; assembly: GCA_026901365.1. NCBI lineage: Eukaryota > Viridiplantae > Streptophyta > Magnoliopsida > Fabales > Fabaceae > Sesbania > Sesbania bispinosa. Next base: position 1,277,035 of record QLOH01000239.1, read on the forward strand.
ACAAGATAATCAGGCATTTTTAACAGGAAAAAGAAAATCATCCAGCACTGTTTCTTCGATGTGGGGCCACTTGCAAAAGACAACGTCCATACAACGCTTTAAGCCTATAAATAAGTTGCCACGCTCTGATCATGAGCGTCCTTGCACAGAGTAAACTTAGCTACAAATACGTAGCTAGCTACCATATCTGCTGCTAAGAACCTTAATTAGGAGCAGATCCACAGAGAGGATTCAAAATGGCTGGTGGGGGATTCGCCGTTGATACACCAACCACTGGCGGCTTCGATGGCAAGCTAACACTCTCAATTCTCGTTACTTGCATCGTTGCTGCAACCAGTGGCCTTCTTTTTGGATATGACATCGGAATTTCAGGTCTTTAAACAACTCTGTTAATTTGTTTTGTTCTAATTAAATACTTTCTACCTTTCGTTCTTCGATCTCTTCTTACCATCTGTTCTTAATTAGTCCCATTGATCTAAAACATATTTATTATAAGAGCATGATATTTGCGTGTTTTAAACTCAACGATCAATTAACTCTTGTGATCGTTTAGACATGAATCAAGAAAGAACCAGAGAGGGGGGGTTCTATGGTGAACTATTACATGTGAAAAATAAAATTCACAGGAATTGAATCCTCCCCATGTAGCACCATGGTGCACTATTAAATTTCTCGCAGAAGATAGTAATGATATTGTTGAACCTGGAATTAAAGATGTTACTTTCAAAAATTGTTATTCACCCGTTTTATGAGTTGCAATAAACTTCTGCTTAATACTTTTTGTTTTTAGAAAACTTTTTTATTTATTTTTTTTCCTGTCTCTTTAACTTATTACAAAATATGTTAACTTGTTTTTTTATTATATTTCATGTTTAAGAATTTTATATAATGAACAGAGAAAACACAGTTTTTTTTTTGTCTCCATTACAAAACATTGAAAATAAGAAATAAAATAAAAATAGTGTGATATTTTTATAATTAAAATTAAAAATATTTTAAATTAAAATTAAAAACAGAAAATATTTTCTAAAATTTTTGGCGAAAATGAAAATGTTTCCATAGAAAGACAAAGAAAAAAAGGCATTTTCCAAGCAAGGAACCGTATTTAATCACAGTAATTGAACCTGATGGCTAACGATCAACCTGTGGCCCTCAAGGTGTCAATTTATTATTATAACCAAAGACAAATCAAATATACAAAAAGAAAGTCCATCATGGATAACAATAGCACATGCCTAATGGTTACACGAAGATCAATTTGTTATTTGCACAAGTTTATAGTTCTGTTTGCATTTCAAAGTTGCAATGACCTTCAGTTGTGCAAACAAATATTGCATAATTAAACTTATGCAATTAATATTAATGGTAATAAGAAAAATGGATAAATATTTAATTAAGTTCACTTCACTTTTTTTTCTAATGAAAATGTTATCTATCAAATTCCAATTCCAGGAGGTGTCACAACGATGGTACCGTTCCTTGAAAAATTCTTCCCAGACATATTGAGAAAGGCTGCTGGTACCGAAGTAAACATGTATTGTGTGTATGACAGTCAAATCTTGACATTGTTCACTTCATCTCTGTACCTAGCTGGGTTAGTGTCATCTCTCCTTGCTAGCCGAGTCACGACGGCGATAGGTCGGAGAAGAAACACCATCATGTTGGGTGGTGCCGTCTTCCTTGCCGGTGGTGCCATCAATGGAGGTTCTGAAAACATTACTATGCTCATCTTGGGCCGTATCCTTCTCGGCTTTGGGGTCGGTTTCACTAATCAAGTGAGTCTTAATTTATAGATTTTTTTGGCGGGTATATCTAATTTATTGACATCTGAGCGCTTACTTTTTTATTTTATTATTATCTCTATTTATTGATATTTGAGTGCTTAGTTTTTTTTTTTCTTTTATAGTATATATTAGGCCCCATGTGCCATGCGACTTAATTAGACGAAGTCCTGCCCGCATAAGAGTGGTGGGGCTAGATATCCCACTAGGGAACAAATAGATTTTAAAATTCAACATATATTAAAATAAGAAAAAGATTTAAATTAAACTTTAAAATTCTAAACATTTAATTAATTTATGTATTAAATATTATATGTACATAAAAATTATTCTTAGAAAATGTAAGGTAAAATAAGGAGGGAACACTATGATTTTGTAAAATTAATTTTAAATTATTTTCGTCCAACATTTTTTATAAAATATATATTACTAATCTCAATCATTAATTTCTAAAATAAACTAAACAAACACTTAAACTCCTACAACATACCATACCTGCAAAATAAGCAAGAGCCCACCTGGGTTCACATTGAATTCCATTAAGTATGGCGTTAATTTTCCTTTCTATATTGGTATAATTAAAGTTGCCCAATATATATATGACCAGTAGTGTTATCATGCACCCGATATTAAACATCATAGGCTAGCATACAACACGTGGACTAAATTAAATTACTCAACAAATGAAGAAAGTCAAAATAAGAAAAATATATGTGAACATGTTCTCCTGCTTCATGCATCTTCTAATTAATCATGAGTATTATTATGACTTTGGAATTTTTCATTTAAAAAAGGCGGCGCCCTTGTACCTTTCTGAAATCGCTCCACCAAAATGGCGAGGTGCCTTCAACACAGGCTTCCAATTCTTCTTAGGAGTCGGCGTGGTTTGCCGCGGGATGCATAAACTATGCCACAGCAAAGCACACTTGGGGCTGGCGTCTCTCTCTTGGTCTTGCAGTGGTCCCTGCAGCAGGTCATGACAATTGGTGCATTCCTTATAACTGACACCCCCAGCAGCTTGGTGGAACGTGGCAAGATAGACCAAGCCAGAAAAGCCTTGCGCAAAGTCAGAGGATCCACTATCGATGTGGAACCTGAGTTGGAAGAACTCATTAAATGGTCAGAAATTGCGAAATCTGTGGAACAGGAGCCCTTTAAGACAATTTTTGAGAGGCAATATCGACCTCACTTGGTGTTGGCTTTTGCAATTCCGTTTTTCCAACAGCTCACAGGGATCAACATAGTCGCATTCTATTCACCCAATCTCTTTCAATCTGTGGGTTTGGGACACGACGCCGCTTTACTTTCTGCAATTATACTTGGACTCGTCAACCTTGCTTCTATCCTCATCTCCACTGGTATTGTTGATCGGTTTGGTCGAAGATTCTTGTTCATTACTGGTGGCATCATGATGTTTGTCTGTCAGGTAATTAAGCAAATTAAGCATATCTCTCTGTACATTTATTTATTTGTTTATTTGCACATCTAATTAATTAATTTTTGTGAAGATTGCGGTTGTCTGCGGTGCTAGCTGCGGTGACTGGAGTTCATGGTACAAAGGACATATCGAAAGGCAACGCGATATTAGTATTGGTGTTACTGTGTTTATATGCTGCCGGTTTTGGTTGGTCATGGGGCCCTCTCACTTGGCTAATTCCGAGTGAGATTTTTCCCTTAAAAATCAGAACCACTGGACAGAGCATAGCTGTTGCGGTTGCAATTCATAACAGTATTTATTTTGTCTCAGACATTCTTGACAATGTTATGCCACTTTAAGTTTGCGGCCTTCTTGTTCTATGCGGGTTGGATTGCAGTGATGACCTTCTTTGTTTTGTTTTTCTTGCCGGAGACCAAAGGAATTCCGTTGGAGTCTATGTACACCATATGGGGCAAACACTGGTTTTGGCGCCGCTTTGTTAAAGGAGAAGATGGCCAAGATAATCTTCCCTGAAGTAAATATCAACTTCATTAGGTACTGTTGTTTGTAAGCAAAAGATGAAAATGTTGGCTTTTCCTTCCTAGAGATAGCTGCTAGGATTTGTCTATATGTGTATAAAAAAACTTAAGATATTAATATTAAAGTAATTTTAATAAGAATATTAGGATTTAATTTGAAATATTTTAAACTTTTAATAAGTACTATTGCTTTCTTTTTTTTTATAAATATTCATCCAAACTCAAAATTTGGGATGTGGAGAGTGTATGAAGGGGAGATAAAAAATGAAATAAAAGGAGAGTGATTGAGAAATATAATCATTGATGTGACCAGAAATGAGAGGGGTAAAAGTTAAGAGTGTGAAAAAAATTAAAAATCTTTTTATGCATAATTAGTATAATTATTGTTTATATATAGGTCATAATTTCTAAATCCGAGAATAATGCCCGTTGGAGGCAAAATTACCAAATTTCTAAAATTATTTCGCGCCATTATCGATATCGTTGCAATAAAAATCATATAGTGCTTAAGCATTCCAACATTACTTAAACTATATATGAAAACATGACCTAAGTCATTGCAATACATATGTCATCGATGACTCAAATATAACATCCAGTATACATAACCATGATTGGGATACCTCCATACATGTGCTCTCAACAAGGTGATGAACCTATACGTTATTCATAATTGGCAAACAAATTTGCCAAAATGATTTTGCGGTATTCGAAAGACCTACTGAAGAGATGCAGTTGCACATGAAGCCATTGTTTATCAGAGCTTTGATTAAAGATGTAAGCATAGGAAAAGTGCTTGTTGATTCTGGAGCAGCAAGTAAATTTGATGCCCAAATTTATGATGAAGAAATTGATGAAGTCTAAAGCAGACTTAATGCCACGTCAGATGGTAATAACTGATTTTAGTGGAAAAACATCGAAGTCTGAAGGAGTTTTATGTTTGGAATTGACTGTGGGAACCATTATGAGACCTACAATGTTTGTTGTGGTCGATTCCAAGGAATATTATAATCTGCTGCTTGGTAGAGAATGGATTCATGGGATTGGTGTTGTTCCATCTTTGATGCATCAGAAGCTTTGCTTATGGACTAAGGAAGGAGTGCCTATATATGTTGATGGGGATAAAAATTATTTCAATGTTGAAGAAGACGCTGTTGATGTGAGGAGTATGGAAAAGAAAGTGATGAAAATAAGACCTTATTGTAGAAACACAGGGAAACACTAGAAGAGGGGTTGAATAGTATTTCTTAATAATTTATGGAAGCTTTTCGCAAACGGTTAAGTTTACAACAGTTTCAGACAGGTTTAAGAGGCTGTCTGAAGTTTCTTAAGAAAGCTTCTGAAAAGATCTTTAAAAAGGTTTCTGCTTTTTAAATTATCAGAACAGTTTTCAACACCCTTTGGTTAGTATAAATAAATTGACAAGAGATAAGGGATAGAAAACTTAGCCAAGGAATTTATCCTGGTTCACTCACTACCACTGTGAGCTACGTCCAGTCCCAATGCCAACTAGCACTTGGATTTTCTCTTAATCTTCACCAAGATTACAAGTATTCTTTTACAGTCAAGCCTCTTCAGGCTCTACAACCAAGTATTCTTTTACAGACAAGCCTCTTCAGGCTCAACAACCAAGTATTCTTTTACAGACAAGCCTCTCCAGGCTCTACAACCAAGTATTCTTTTACAGACAAGCCTCTTCAGACTCTACAACCAAGTATTCTTTTACAGACAAGCCTCTCCAGGCTCAAAGACAATTTTTACAAAGAGATATGTCTAAGCTTTTAAACTACACAAGTTTGAAGCTTAAACAGAGACGATGTATAATAAAAACTGAGGTATGCTCAGGATATACAAATGATGTACAATGAATATGAAATCAAAGTGTTTTTACAGAGAAAAACATGCAGCGTGATTTCTCTTAGACTTTCTTGTATATGCAGTCACTCTCTTGATGGTCTTCATGGAGGGCTATTTATAACCAATCTTCAATCCGTTGAAATACCATCGTTTAGAGATAGCATTAAATGCTATTTAATCCGTTGTGAGACATGCTTCTGAGAGTTCTGATTTTTCTGACACAGTACAAGGTTGCTGCTGCCATAAAGCTGCCACTGTTGTTGCTGCAAAGGCTGTGTTGCAGGGATTTCCTCAGTGGTGTATGAAATTCAAATATACCAGGAAAGGTCTCTGTATTCCTTGCCATAAATATGTTTGAAAAGGTACGTGCAGCAGGGAACGCTTGACTCAGCAGAATTTCAGAGATGTCTTCACATACTTTAGCAAAGAGTGCCACGTCATTATTGAGACTTCAGACGGCTTCAACACTTCAGACAGGTTGCGCACTTCAGACGGCTTCAACACTTCAGACAGGTTGAACCTTCAGAAGGCTTTTCCACTTTAGACAGGTTGACAGCACTTCAGACAATCTTTATAAGTTCAGAATGACTTGCTGAAATCATAGATAAGTCATTAAACATTTATGTATCTATGATAAGGATTTTAACCCAAATTTGTTAAGCATTAAAACTTGAGAAGTGAGCTATCTAAAACATCATAATTTACCTTATGATATTTTTGAGACTCAACATTCTCCCCCTTTTTAATGATGACAAATTTGTTTAAAATAAAGAAATCTGAAAGGAGTTTTAAAATAAAATAAACTTAAAAAAAATAACTCCCCCTCAGATAAAGATCTCTCAGGTCAAACAGATTCTGATCAATTACTCTTATCAAATACTCCCCCTGAGACCTGCAATTACTTCAGATTTTGTTAGTTTTAATACTCCCCCTTTTGTCATCAATCAAAAGGGAATTTCAGAGCATAACTTCAAAATAATCACAGTAAAAACATTGAGATACCAGCATTCATGAGAACAAACAGAATATATTATCAGGCAAAAGAGTTCACATAACAGAAATTAAGCACTCAAAATGAAGTTAACACCAAACATGGCTAAACATCATAGACTATCCATCTTTTTTCAGCAAGACCTCTTTCATAAAGGAGAGCAATTCTTCCTTTGCCTTGTCAATCTGAGAAATGACAGCAGTCTTCAATTCTTCTTGCCCAGTTCTGATGTGCTGTTGCTCTTGAAGGATTTGATCTTGCTTAGCAACAAGAGTAGCATTTCTTTTCTCCAAGCTCTTCACTTGATGCCTCAACTTCCTGTTCTCTTCCTCAAGATTCAGTTCCACTTCATATAGAATGATCTGAATGTGCCTATAAACGAATCTGAGTAGATCGAATCCTGGATGCAACCCATAATCTTCGGGATGACTCACAGGAAAGAAGAAAGTTCTGATAGGGCAGATTAGCTTCCAGTCTTCATTAAAGGGTTCAGACATGGGGAATCTGCCTCTGATATACTGATACTACACATTGGTGGAGACACCATAGTCTATGATGGAGTCATCATCTGGTCCTGCAGATCCAGAAGAGGATCCAGCATCCTCTCTGATCTTCCAGTGGGATAACCATACCCTATCCCTGTAGTTGTGATCTAAACCTCCACCTTGTCTTTTGATCCGAGCAGGTAGCTCCTTCCATTCTGTTGGAGTTAAAGGTTTCTGGGGAACTGGATAAGCTTTAGGTTCCTTGAACTTGTCAGCAGGGCCTTCTTCCAGGGGGTACCTAGGAACAATCCTGTCAGGTTGCACCAGAATCTCTGTGGTTGGCCTGATGGAGATTGTTCTAGGTGGCCTATAGCCTCTCATGCCTACTGACTTCATGTAATCCCTCTCAAAAAGTTCAGCTTCAGTAGACAGTTTCCTGACAAAACACCATTCATCATTAGACAACCTGAGGGAGTCACCAGGGAAGGGGGTTAAGTGGAGCCCACTTATGATCAGGTGGAATTGCACCATTTCTGATCTTTTCAATCTGGCCTGAGTAAAACTGATCTGAACTGCCTTGATACTTTGCCCTTTCTTCACCAGCAGTGTGCTTGATAAGGCCATGGTGAATAGAGATGGAGGGTTCATTTTTGAAAAACTGCAGCTCTTCAAATAAGTTGGGGAACTTGGGGACTCTGACCCTCTCACTGAAAGGTTCCTCATACTTTTTGTGGGGTACTTCAGCAGCTTCATCATATTAGTGCTGAGTGAAAGGAAAAGCATAAGGATCAAATGTAGGCTCTGTGAAGAAGTCCCTACTTTGGGTCCTAGCCTTATATGCTCAGGCAGCATGCTTCCTTTCCATACTTCAGAGCTGTCACCTTGCTGATGTTCATCTGTGGGGTCTTCAGACTGAGTGGATTCTGAAGATGATGAAGGTGATGAAGGTGGTGCCCTGAGCCTTTTCTGAGGAGGTTTAGCTTTCTTAGGTTCCCTCTCCTTTTCCTTTTCAGCTTGCTTCTCTTCTCTTCTTCTCTTGAAATACAGGTTTGCTTTGACAAGTTTTGATACTTGCCAGCCTCATCCATTTCCTCCAGTTGACTTGCAATGCTCCTTGTAATCCTAACAGAGGTTTCAGGAGCTGGCTGAAATAACTTTGTTTTTGTTCTCCTTCTTTGTTGTGTACTGGATCTTTTTCTCTTCTTGGTCTCTTGAGCAATGGAAGCTAGCCTTTCATCTTCAGCAAGAGCTAGCTGAGAGGCTACTGCAAGAGCATAATCAGTCTTTTCTTGCTCAGCCTTCTTCTCCATTTCTTCATTCTCCAAAGCTGTAGCAAGGGCTGCTACTTGAATAAGCTCAGGATCAGAAGGACATGCAGCCAGAGGTGCTGCTGCCAAAGCTTCAGGATCAGCAATCTCAGCTACCTCTTCCTCATGAGCCTTTCCTTCTGTTTCAGAAGTAGGCTTAGGAGTAAGAGTTCTTACACCTTCAGAACCCTGACCCACAATTTCAGATGGCTTTTGCAAAGCCTTATGAACAGGTTCAGATGTTTGAGTGCGCAAGTCCATAGCTTCTAGAGACACCTTTGCTGAACTCCTGACAGGGAGCTTCTTCCTTTTCAGATGAGGGGATGCCCTGGAGGGCTTGAACTCATCTTTTCTGATATCCCCCTGAAGCTCTTTCTCAAGAATCTCAAAGGTGGTTCCTCTTCTTGAGGCCTTCTCCATAAGAACACTTTCCTTCAGAGTAGGAGATGGAGGTTGTGGAGTGAGCTTGATTCCCATCCTCTTCAAGTTTGACTCACCAAAGAACACATGAGATTTATGGTCACATAATCTTTCAACAGGTACCTTAAAATGCATAAGTAGCTTCATGATTAGAGTGTTGTGGGGAAGATTTCCAACAGAGTCTCGAATCTTCTTCTACATATGGAACATGATAATGCTTGGGAGATTGAATTTCTTCTTCTGAAGCAGGTGAGTCAGACAGAACCTTTCCAATTCTGAGACATGGTTTCTGCTTCCACTCTTAGGGATTATTGCACACCCTAAGATAACATGAAGAACTATGACCTTCTCTAGCAAGAACTTGGAATCCAAGCTTTTGGGTTCTTCTGTTCCATACAACATCTTTGTAAACAACTTGTGCCCACCATTCTTCATCTCCCACCTAGGAATGAAGGTTGCACCTTCAGCCTTAACATCAGTGATTGTGGAGAGAATGCCTTGATCAACAAAAACTGAAACCCCTAGAACAGAGGCTTTGATGCTTACATACACTTCCTTAGAATTAGGTATTCCTCGAGCAGAAGACCAGAAATCCCCCACACTTTGCTCATGCCATTGAAAGTTATGTGGTCGAAGAAAAAAGTCCACCCAGCTGCATCAAATTCCTCAACCAAATCCATGCCAATGTTGCGAAGCTCGTCAAGATTCACTCCCTTTGATCTAACCACATTTCCACCAGAACCAGCGGTCTTCTTGGGTGCCATTGTTGAGTTGCAGGGAAACTTTGAGATAAAAAGGTTGCTTGAGCAGTGAAGAAGATCAAACGAAATATTGAGGAAAGAGAATGTAAGGCTTCCTCGACACACTTACTCCTGCATTTATAGACCCATGATGCAATGATGCCATGTACCGGCTGCGCAGACTTCGGGTAAGGTGCGAAGTGGAAGAGACAAAAACTTTAAAAGAAGGAATTCAACCGTCTCAGATAGCCACGTCAGCCAGTTACTTCAGATAGGTGAAAATTTCAGACACACAAATAAATCTAAAATTTCAGACATGTCACTGTTTCAGACACACTGAAATTTCAGATGCACTAAAAATTTCAGATAACATAATAATATCAGACACAATTAATTTTTAGAGAATGCATTGTATATTTAAGTTGTTGCGTATGAACTTAAATCTATCTTCAGCCAGGGGTTTTGTGAATATATCTGCCCATTGATGCTCTGTGTCAATGAACTGAATATCAAAAACACCTTTCTGAACATAGTCTCTAATGAAATGATGTTTGATTTCTATATGCTTGCCCTAGAATGTTGAATGGGATTTTTGGATAAATTAATTGCACTGGTATTATCACAAAGAACAGGTATAGCAGAGATAGGAATATTAAAATCCTCAAGCTGATACTTAACCCATAGCAGTTGTGAACAACAACTGCCTGCTGATATATACTCTGCTTCTGCTGTTGATAAAGCAATGGTGCTTTGCCTTTTGCTTGACCAGCTGATCATGTTATTTCCAAAGAAATGACATCCTCCACTCGTGCTCTTTCTTTATATTCTATCTCCAGCAAAGTCAGCATCACAATATCCTATTAACCTGCAATCTTTGCTCCTCTTATAACATAGACCAAGATTAGTAGTATCTTTCAGATATCTAAAAATTCTTTTAACAGCTTTGTAATGAGTAATTCTTGGATCTGATTGAAATCTAGCATAGAGACAAACACTGAACATTATGTCAGGTCTGCTTGCTTTAGATACAACAAAGAGCCAATCATTCCTTTGTATAAAGTTTGATTCACTGGTTCTTCTTTGTCATCTTTGCTCAAAGACGCAGAGGGATGCATAGGAGTTGACATGGGTTTTCAATCACTCATGTTGAACTTCTTAAGCATTTCTTTTGTATATTTTTTCTTGATGGATCCATATACAATCAGAATCTTGCTTAATTTGAAGTCCCAAGAAAATTTTAGTTCTCCCATTAAACTCATTTCAAATTCTGATTGCATCAACTCAGAAAACTCCTTGCACAGAGAAGAATCAGTTGAACCAAATATAATGTCATCAACATATATCTGGACAAGTATAAAATCTTTGTTAGACTGTTTTCTGAAAAGGGTGGTATCTACTTTTCCTCTTTCAAAAACCATTTTTGATAAGAAAACTGCTCAGTCTGTCATACCATGCTCTTAGAGCTTGTTTCAGACCATAAAGAGCCTTTTTCAATTTGAAAACATGATCAGGAAAAACAGTGTCTTCAAAACCAGGGGGTTGTCTAACAAAAACTTCTTCTTCAATGAAACCATGAGGAAGACACTTTTGACATCCATTTGATATAGTTTGATGTCATTATTTACAGCATAAGAGAGAAGAATCCTAATTGCTTCTAATCTAGCAAAAGGGGCAAAGGTTTCAGTGAAGTCAATACCTTCTTGTTGATTGTACCCTTGAGCCACCAATCTTGCTTTGTTTCTGACCACTTTTCCTTCTTCAGACAGCTTGTTTCTTAACACCTATTTGGTTCCAATAATTGTTTTCCCATGGGGTTTAGGAACAAGTGTCCAGACATCACTCCTAGCAAATTGGTTTAGCTCCTCTTTCATGGCTAGAATCCACCCTTCATCATGCAGAGCTTCATCAATGTTCTTTGGCTCAATTTCAGACAGGAGAGCAAGAGAATTCAGATTCTTGAATTTTGATCTTGTCTTAACTCCTTCAGAAGTGCTGCCAATGATTTGCTCTTTTGGATGATGTGATTTGTATCTCCAGTCAGGTTTCTGAGGCGATATCAAATCAGTCTGAGACTCAACATTAGTCTGAAGAGGTTCAGTGACAGATGGTGCTTCAGACACCTGTTCATCCTTGATGCTGTCATGATTATTCAGCTTCATTCTTGCAAAGTCATCTTATAGATCTGATAATTCCTATCAGTCTCTTTCTTGTCATTAAATTTAACATGGATTGATTCCTCTACAGTTAAGTTCTAGAGTTATATACTCTATAGGCTTTAGATGTTTCAGAATATCCTATGAAAATTCCATTGTCAGATTTTGCATCAAATTTTCCAAGATCATCCTTGGTGTTGAGTATAAAACACTCACAGCCAAAGGTGTGGAAATATGATATGTTGGTTTTCTTCCCTTCACAATTCATAAGGAGTCTTTTTCAGAATTGGTCTTACCAATATTCTGTTTTGAAGGTAGCAAGTTGTGTTATAGCTTCTGCCCAGAAAGATCTTGGTAGATTGCATGAGTTGAGCATGGTTCTTCCCATTTCTTGCAAGCTTCTGTTCTTTCTCTCAACAACCCTATTTTACTGAGGTGTTCTTGCCACAGAGAAATTGTGTGAGATCCCATTCTCATCATAGAACAGTTGAAAGTTTGCATTCTCAAACTCTCCACCATGATCACTTCTGATAACAGATATACAGAATCCTTTTTCATTATGTACCTTCTTGCATAATATTGTGAAATTCCTGAAAGTCTCATCCTTGCTTCTTAGGAATAACACCCATGTGAATCTAGAATAGTCATCAACAATGACCAAACCATATTTCTTACCACTAATGCTTTCTGTTCTAATAGGACCAACCCAAGTCAATATGTAACAATTCTAAAGGTCTGTTAGTGGATCTTTAATCCTCAAACACTTGTAAGGTGCTCACCCTAAGTTGAGCTCTGATACCAACTGTAGAAACACAGGGAAACACTAGAAGGGGGGTTGAATAATGTTTCTTAATAATTTATGGAAGCTTTTCGCAAACAGTTAAGTTTACAACAGTTTCAGACAGGTTTAAGAGGTTGTCTGAAGTTTCTTATGAAAGCTTCTGAAAAGATCTTTAAAAAGGTTTCTTGCTTTTTAAAATTATCAGAACAGTTTTCAACACCCTTTGGTTTGTATAAATAAATTGACAAGAGATAAGGGATAGAAAACTTAGCCAAGGAATTTATCCTGGTTCATTCACTACCAATGTGAGCTACGTCCAGTCCCAATGCCAACTAGCACTTGGATTTTTCTCATAATCTTCACCAAGATTACAAGTATTCTTTTACAGTCAAGCCTCTTCAGGCTCTACAACCAAGTATTCTTTTACAGACAAGCCTCTCCAGGCTCAAAGACAATTTTTACAAAGAGATATGTCTAAGCTTTTTAAACTACACAAGTTTGAAGCTTAAACAGAGATGATGTACAATAAAACTGAGGTATGCTCAGGATATACAAATGATGTACAATGAATATGAAATCAAAGTGTTTTTACAGAGAAAAACTTGCAGCGTGATTTCTCTTAGACTTTCTTGTATATGCAGTCACTCTCTTGATGGTCTTCATGGAGGGCTATTATAACCAATCTTCAATCCGTTGAAATACCACCATTTAGAGATAACATTAAATGCTATTTAATCCGTTGTGAGACATGCTTCTGAGAGTTCTGATTTTTCTGACACAGTACAAGGTTGCTGCTGCCATAAAGCTGCCACTGTTGTTGCTTGCAAAGACTGCGTTGCAGGGATTTCCTCAGTGGTGTATGAAATTCAAATATACCAGGAAAGGTCTCTGTGTTCCTTTCCATAAATATGTTTGAAAAGGTACGTGCAGCAGAGAACGCTTGACTCAGCAGAATTTCAGAGATGTCTTCACATACTTTAGCAAAGAGTGCACGTCATTATTGAGACTTCAGACGGCTTCAACACTTCAGACAGGTTGCGCACTTCAGACGGCTTCAACACTTCAGACAGGTTGAACCTTCAGAAGGCTTTTCCACTTTAGACAGGTTGACAACACTTCAGACAGTCTTTATAAGTTCAGAATGACTTGCTGAAATCATAGATAAGTCATTAAACATTTATGTATCTATGATAAATATTTTAACCCAAATTGTTAAGTATTAAAACTTGAGAAGTGAGCTATCTAAAACATCATAATTTACCTTATGATATTTTTGAGACTCAACACTTATGAGGTAATTGACAAATACATGTTGATGCCAACCAAGGTACCTTATTCGTTAAGGTTGAATCCAGATTGTAGGTTCATGTTGCAGTGTGATGTTGGCCCATTCGAGGCCATGAAGATTTCTGAATGGTCGAATCAGGAGTAACTTCGAGCTTCTAGGCTCGAATTTCGGCCTACATGGCCGAAAAAGAAAGTAGAAGTGGCTCTTGAAGCCGAAGTTGAACAAATTGAATATGATGATGAAATAACGACCACTAAGGCCGAATGGCAAGAAGGAAGAATAGTCATTGAGGAAATAGTGGAAGAGGAAACATCATCAGTACAAGAAAGTAAAGATTTTGAAAAGAATTCTGAAGGATGTGAGAATTTTGGAAAGGAATATCTTGAGAACATGGTTAAGAAAGTTGAAACATATGTTCAAGAAATGCAAGGGGTAGAATTTGAGAGACTAGATTGCATTTATGATGATTCCCCTTTGGGTTTCAAAGGGACTCTATCTCAAGGTATTAAGAAAATGGAAGCTCAAGATCCTTTGGAAGAAGTAAACTTAGGAACTGATGATAAGAAAAGACCTACTTTTGCAAGTCAGAATCTCAAAGGAAGAAGAAAATGATCGACTTGTTGAAAGAGTACAAGGATTGTTTTACATGGGATTAACATAAGATGTGGTTTGAGTCGAGAATTGTTCGAGCATAAACTTCCAACTTTTCCAAATAAACGACCAATAAAACAAGCTCCTAGAAGATTTGCTCCAGAAATTGTTTCGAATATCAAAGAAGAAATTGAGTGTCTTCTAAAAGCTAAGTTTATTCGAACTGCCAGGTATGTAAATTGGATTTCTAATATTGTACCTATTATTAAGAAAATTGGAACTCTAAGAGTATGTATTGATTTCCGAGATCTTAATAATGCAACCCAAAAAGATGAATATCCAGTGCTGGTTGCTGATATGTTAATAGATTCGGCAACAGGAAATGAACTTTTAAGTATGTTAGATGTATATTCGGGATATAATCAAATTTTTATTGCTGAAGAGGATATATCAAAATAGCTTTTCGATGTCGCGGTTTGCAATAGGAACTTATGAATGGGTAATGATGTCCTTTGGCGTTAAAAATGATGGTGGCAACATACCAAAGGGCCATGAATTCGATTTTTCATGATTTAATAGGAAAATTTATGCAAGTCTATATAGACGATTGTGGTGGTAAAGTCTAAATCAAAAGACTTCCATTTAGATCATTTGAGACAAGCTTTTGAGAGAAAGAGAAAGCATAGTTTAAAAATGAATCCTATTAAATGTGCTTTTGGGTATCTGCAGGTAATTTTTTTGGGATTTCTCGTGTATAAAAAAGGCGTTGAGATTGATAAAAATAAGGCTAAGGCAATTCTAAGAAGCGTCTCCGCCTATCACGAAGAAGCAATTGCAGTCTTTCCTAGGGAAAGTAAACTTTCTTCGAAGGTTTATTTCTAATTTTGTCAGGTAAGACGAAGGTGTTTTCCCCTTTACTTAAATTTAAGAAAGAAGAAAATTTCAAGTAGGAAAACGAGCATCAACAAGTCTTCGAGGAAATCAAGAGATATCTGACAATGCCTCCGATTATGACTCCTCCTTTGCCAGGAAAACCTTTGAAGTTATATATTTATGCTTCAGAAGCCACAATTGGAAGTATGTTAGCTCAAGAGGACGAAAATGGTATAGAAAGAGTTGTTTATTACTTAAGCAGGGTCCTCAATGATGCAGAAACTAGATATGTGCAATAGAGAAATTATGTTTATTTTTGCTGCTCCTTTACGCGAGACAACTTGCAATTTTCACACCAAAAATTTCCTGTTTCACTTTCTGTTTCACTTTCCTTTCCCTTCTGCTGCTCTGAGCTCTGGCCCTCCTGTTGCCTCCCTTATTCTCGCAAGCCACAAGCACTCAAGGTCTTCAAGCACAGGCTTGCCATCAAAAGCTCACATCCGTTCCCTTCAGCCTTCATCGTCTGCATTGTCGCCTGGACTCTGCTCGCCCCTAGCCGTGCGTGATCCGGTAAAGTCTCGCTCTTCCACACCGGTACTCTCCTCCGAGCCTGTTCTCGCTCAGTCGCGCCGGTTGGTATGGTAAGTTGTTCTTGCTCAGCCACGCCTGCTTCTTGCTTGTAGGAACGGGTAATGACTGTGGCTGATGAAAAATCTTTTTCTATTTTGGTTGTCATTGCATTTCATATATAGCTGCTAAAACATTCTTGAACTCGATTTTATTTTTAACAATAAAATACAGGGCTGTGGAAAATGGGAAATTGGGAATGATGAATGTGAATTTTAATAGTATTATAAGAATCTGACTTGACTTGATGAATATAAACATCTTCTGAATTCTGTTTGTGTACAAATTTGGCTCTAGTTGATTTTTGGAGCTATATTATGATGGGAGAGTGTCCCAATGGGCCAAATGTGATTTCTGGAGGTCCTGGGCTGAATTAAAAGCAACCACAAAACCTTATTTTTTCCGCTTTTTTTAAACGGCCCAAAGTCAATAAGCCCAACCCGACCAACCCACTCGAACCGACCCAGTGCTCCTTGTTCGGGTCAGTTCGGGTTTAACCCACACTTTTTTGCCCGAACCGACCCAACCCACTTCCCATGTTTGGTTCGGCTCCAAAAAACCATGAACCCGACCCAACCTGGCCCGAGAACAGCCCTGGTGGTGGTAACAATTAAGGGTGTTGTGGAAACGGGTGTCTGATGATGGTGGTGACGATTAAGGGTGCTGGGGAAACGACGATTGTGGTGAAGGTTGTTGTGTAGTTATGGAGGGTGTCATTGTTGGCGATGAAGGGTGTCAAGTGACAGTGGTGGTAATGGATGGTGTCAGTGAGTGATATAACAATAGTGGTTGAGGATGTGGCTGTAGCGGTGTTGGTCACAGAGCGACAATGATGATGGAGTGGTTGTGATTAGGGGAATTAATATATATTTTTCGGGAGAATGGTAAAAAAGAGCGATAATTTTGTCAATAAGAAAATTAATAATAAAATATTCTATTCTTTTAATGTACGTAAAAAAAAAAGGACAAATCTTATATGTCTCGTTCTAATCAGTCTTACCAAACACTACCTAATTTTATTACTGAAATGAAAGTTTGTTATTATTATTTGGATTTTTTAATTTTAAATCATTTTCATTAAAAATTATTTAACGAGTTCTCATATTTGGTTCAATTTAAAAGGGAGGGGGCTAAAATCCCTCGTAAGACTATTTTGCTCCCGTCAATGATGGGGGATTTTGGAGGGGAGGGAGGAGAGTTTAAATTAGATAATTTAAATGACTTAAATACCTCTACACTCATATTAATAAACTATGTGTTATAAAAGTAAATAGGTATATAAGTAAATACCTTTATTTTCCCTTTTCTCCCCTTGTGAATCAAACATGTAGGGAGTCATTTTTCCTTCCCTTCTAGCTTTGAACAAACAAATAAAATGTCACCTCCCCTTCCCCTCCCCTCCCCCCTTTGAATCAAACAGTGCCTAAGAAGCACATTGATCATTTTCTATATGATCATACTTTCCTGATCCTTTGTATTTTTTTGTTTAAATTTTTAAAAATATCATCTTTTGTATCATTTGAATATTTTATTTAAATTTTTAAAACATATAGTTTTCATACTTAGTTGCATTTATTTTTAAGTTTTTTATCTCTTTCAAAAATTACTGTTATTCTATATTATATATCTATTAAATACGTTTGTATCAAACTAGTGTTATAACCCGTACAATGCACGGGATCAGTTAAAAATTGATTTTGAAAAAATGGTGAGAAGACTATTTTTTTTAATGAATTTGTTATATATGGATGGTGCGATAGTAGAAAACACAATCTGACTAAATGATATAGGTTAAGGCGACCTCAAGTGGTAATATATAGGATCTAGTGAATGTTTAGTAGTAAATTGTGTATATCCACATAGGTTTGCTTTAGTCGATGTGACACCGGTGAGACCTTAAAAGGATATCACACCATTATATCACATTATAAGGCTAAATGCAGGAATCCGAGTGACTCTATGTATTGTTTTATTATTTCATTTTGCTTTATATATTGATATATAAAGATAAAGTATCAGAACATTCTACCATATTAACAATCATTAATCCATGTGGCAAACCCTAAACCCTAAATAATATCTCAACAAATTAAATCGGTACTCATGTGTATGTTGATGTTTAATCGCTCATCTCTTCCATTTTTTATTTTAGTATAGTTTTTTATTTAGGGTGTTTCGGTTCAGTTCGGGGTAACCAGATCCAATATCTTTAATCCGTTACCAAAACCAATCATTGACATGTTTGATTGGTTCGGTTCGGGTCCAACTTGATTTAGCTAAAAAATTCAAACCAATCAGATTGGTTCGGTAGGGTTTAGGGTTTATCGGGTTCATTAGATTGAACCAAACCAATGAACACCCCTAAATAATATATTAGAAAAATACACAACATATTTTATTATATTACCACATCCAAACTTTAGTATCAATCTCAACAATATGTTTGTACTCATGTGTATCACTATTACACAATTAAACAATTTTAATATAAATAAAATATTAGGAAAATACACAATAAATTTGATGTAAATCAACACATTTTATATATTACCACATCCAAACTTTAGTATCAATCTCAACAAATATATTTGTACTCATGTGTATCAATATCTACAAATTAAACAAATTTAGTATGAATAAAATCATTTTTGGTCCCTATAAAATATATGGTTTTGCTTTTAGTCCTTATAATAAAATTATTTTTATTCTTTTGGTCCTCATAAAATTCAGAAACTTTGAAAAAGTGTTAGTTCCACAGGCAACACTAGAAGGGGGGTTGAATAGTGTTTTATACATTTTGATCATTTTGGAAATCTTGAAAATAAACTACAAGCCTATTAAGACAAAATAAATAAGAAACTTAAATCAGAGTTAACATGAAAATTGCGGAAGATAAGAAGAACAAATTTTGACAAAGTTGGAGACTAAGGAAGGTTGAACAAAACGCTGACTAACTTGGACTCTTAATTAATTTAATCTTAGTCATTCAGATTCATCTCAAGATACCCTCTGAAAGATACCATAAAGAATCTTTTCAGAACTATTTCTGAGCTAAACTCAGATGATTGATCATCGTCTGAAGTATGCTTCTAACTTTGAACTGAGACTGTTTCAAATCCCATTCAAGAGTTATTTCAGAAGTTTTTCAAAGTACATTCTCAAAGATACTTGATATGAAATTAACTGAATGATTTATTATATTAGAAAACTTATTTTATTGAAATTGTTGAGTTAAGTTTATTATGAAAAATATTGTTCAATCCCCCATCAAAGAAATATAAAGTTGTAACTTAAGGAGTTTAAGGGATAGAAACTTAGCCACAAAATTTATCCTGGTTCACTCACAAATCCAGTGAGCTACATCCAGTCCAGGGAAAACCACCACTGGATTTTCCACTATCTGAAATCACAGATACAAGTATTCTTTTCTATCAAGCCTCTCAGGCTCTACCACAAGTATTCTTTTATTTTCAACTGCCTCTTCAGGCAACTCAATGCAGTATTCTTTTACAGACAAGCCTCTCCAGGCTCAACAAGCATTCTTTCTTACAAAGACTCTCTAGGCTCAACAAGTATTCTTTCTTACAAAGCCTTCCAGGCTCAACAAGTATTCTTTCTTCCACCAAGCCTCTCCAGGCTCTCAGACACATAAAGTGTTTACAACATAAACTAAGTTTAAGTTTCTAAGAAACATAAACTTAAGTTCATCCTATACTTACAGTTCAACTGAGTACTACTCAGGATATATGAAATGGATTCTAAGCACATGGGTAAGACTGAGATACAAGTGTATGAATTTGGGTACAATCTCGTCTTCTACGTGAGGTATAACATCCTCAAGGAATTGGCTAAGTAAAATATTGAATTAAGCTTCAGCCAGTTCACTCTTGGCATAATCTCTGCCTTGGGCTTCAATGCCAAACCTTTCTGGTTGACATCTTGTGGATGTGAACTAAGAAATTGGCTCAAACTGGTTGTCTTCTTACAATAACAACAAGTCGGCACTTCAGATTCATACTTGAGGCTATTTATATTCTGATAGAATATAGCCGTTGAAGATGGTTGATAATACTGTTGAGATGTGATGATGGGCTCATATAGCCGTTGTGTATAGCTTCTCAAACGTGTTGCTTCTTCTTAAGCAAAATAAGTGTTCAGACGATCTGTTCTGACACTTCTATTGATGAGATCCTTTGAGAGATTTCCTTGATATTTTTTGCTTTTCTCTCTCTTGATTTTCTTCAGCTTTCTTCAGCTTTCTTCTGCTTTCCTATTTCCTTTAGAGTATGTAAGAGGAGGTATTGTTGGACTTGTCCTTTTGCTTATTTGTATATACTCCTTTTCATTTGCTCCTGACACAGTTTCCTCTCTTCTTCTTTGAGTGAGGTGTCTTTTCCTAAGGACAGTAGTTGTTGTTGCTATTTCCTTTTTGAATAAAGACATATGATATTATAGCCGTTGAATCATATGGTCTCAGCTCTGTTGTGACTTCTTCTATGTTGAAATCTGTTTCATGCATTCAGAGAGTTTCATTTCTTCAGATTGTCAAGCCATTTATAACTCCTTCAGATGATAGCTTCAAGCTTCTTTTAATTCTTCAGATTGAAATGCTTTCAACAAAGATTTCTTCTTTTGATGAAATGCTTCTTTTCTCTTCAGATGGTTAGAGCAAATGCTTCTTCCTTTTAGCAGAAATCTTCTTCCTTTTTACTTCAGCAGAATGCTTCTTCCTTTACTTCAGACGATCCTAGCTTTATTCATCTTTGTCTCTTCTAGTTCTTCTGATATTTGAATAGATGTTAAATTAAATAATATTAGTTCAAACATCTTTCTTGATATATTCTTGTCCAGACTTCTTTTTGCTTTTGGACAGTAGTAGATGTAGTATGTCTGCGTATACAGTACCCTTTTGATTGCAGATGCAACAGTCGTTGTAGGATTTCCTTATGTGCAAGTCTTTTGATCGAGGCAGAAAAGTAAGCTTAACTTTTGTGTCGAAATGAAGTAGTCCATTGGATACAGTGTTCTTCATGCTTTGACAATATTTTCATGAGAACATTCTTATGAGATCTTCATGCCTTCTCCTTCAGTCATACAGAGTGCTTTTGATCAGCTTCCATTCTTCAGATGATAGGTATGCTTCATACGGAGTCAAGTCTTCAGTTTGTCTTCGAGTCTTCAGATGATAATCACTTCTTCAGACGAAGTCATATCTTCAGTTTGTCTTCAAATCTTCAGATGATAGTCATTCTTCACACGGAGTCAAATCTTCAGTTTGTCTTCAAGTCTTCAGATGATAGTCACTCTTCAGACGGACGATATGCTTCAGATGATGATGAGTCTTGAGACGGTCTAAGTCTTTCATATCTTCAGATAGTTGAATCTTTTCTATTCTTTTTCGTAGCTTTCTTTGCTTCTAGTTGCTTCATTTTATTTTGGATATCTTCTTCCTTCGTTGTCTTATGGGCTTCAGATGAATATGCTTCAAATGATTGAGTCTTTTCTTCTCTTCAGATTCTGTATTGCTTCATCTTCTGATTCTCCTTCTTTCTTCTTCTGATACTCCACTGGTTCTTCTTCTTCTTCTTCTTATACTCAGATGAAATATTCCATCATAAAACAATCAACAAAACAATACCTTTCTTAGTAGCACCTATTTTCTTTTAATCTAGTCTAATTTGTTAATAATTAAAACCAAGGATAATGAGTCTTGAATCTAATTTGAATACTTAATTAATTCTGAGACTCAACAAAAAGGTCATTATTGTCACTTGTCATGCATCCAACCATGCCACAAAAGTAATCATGTTGAGGGTGGCATATGATGTGGTGAGTCTAGGTGCATGACATATCATAAAAAATGATAATAAGGACCCATTTTCAAAATTTTCAATTTTATGAGGACCAAAGAATAAAATAATTTTATAAGACCAAAAGCATTAAATCACATATGTTACAAGGACCAAAAAGTTATTTAAGCCTAATAATAAAATATTGTAATAAATTGATGGATAGTGGAAAAATAATAAAAGACCTATGGGATTGTATAATTATAGATAGATTATACATAGATGTAACTCAACATATTGTGTTATACTACTATTTCAAACTTCGATATTAATCTGAGACAAATTTATTTGTGCTTATATGTATCATGTCTACATATTAAACAATTTTATTTATAATAAAAAAGAAGACACGACTTTTATAACAAAAAGTAGGAACAATATATAATAAAACTAAATTAAAATATTGTAAATAAACTTGATGAATAGTGAAAAATTAATAAAATACCTAAAGGATTGTATAATTATAGATAGATTATAGATAAATGTAATTCAACATATTTTTTTATATTACCACATCCAAACTTCAATATTAATCTCAACAAATTATCTGTGCTTATGTGTATCAATGTCTACATATTAAACAATTTTATTTTAAATAAAAAGATAACACCAACTTTTGATAACAAAAAGTAGTAACAATAAGAACAAAACACCTAATAAAATATTATAATAAATTGAATGAATAGTGAAAAAATAATAATAAATATCTATAGGATTGTATAATTATAGATAGATTATAAATAGATGTAATTCAACATATTTTGTTATATTATCACATCCAACTTCAATATTAATCTCAACAAATTTATATGTGCTTATGTGTATCCTACATATTAAACAATTTACTTTAAATAAAAGATGACTCGACTTTTGATAACAAAAATTAGTAACAATAATAATAAAATAACTAATAAAATATTGTAATAAATTGAATGAATAGTGAAAAAATTAATAAAATACCTATAGGATTGTATAATTATAGATAGATGTAATTCAACATATTTTGTTATATTACCACATCCAAACTTTGATATTAATCTCAACAAATTGATCTGTGCTTATGTGTATCAATGTTTACATATTAAACAATTTTACTTTAAATAAAAAAGATGACACGACTTTTGATAACAAAAGTAGTAACAATAAGAACAAAACAAACTAATAAAATATTATAATAAATTGAATGAACAATGAAAAAATTAATAAAATACCTATAGGGTTGTATAATTATAGATAGATGTAATTCAACATATTTTGTTATATTACCACATCCAAACTTCGATATTGATCTCAACAAATTTATCTGTGCTTATGTGTATCCTACATATTAAAAAATTTTACTTTAAATAAAAAGATGACACGACTTTGGATAACAAAAATTAGTAACAATAATAATAAAATAACTAATAAAATATTGTAATAAATTGAATGAGTAGTGAAAAAATATTAAAAAACCTATAGGATTGTATAATTATAGATAGATTATAAATAGATTTAATTCAACATATTTTGTTATATTATCACATCCAAACTTCGATATTAATCTCAACAAATTTATATGTGCTTATGTGTATCCTACATATTAAACAATTTTACTTTAAATTAAAAGATGGCTCGACTTTGGATAACAAAAATTAGTAACAATAATAATAAAATAACTAATAAAATATTGTAATAAATTGAATGACTAGTGAAGAAATTAATAAAATACCTATAAGATTGTATAATTATAGATTATAGATAGAAGTAATTCAACATATTTTGTTATATTGCCACATCCAACTCCGATATTAATCTCAACAAATTAATCTGTGCTAGGCATGGCAATATAACCCGAACCCGACTAAACCCGCCCGAACCCGCCTCGACCTTTGACGGGGAAAAACCGAGTTGACTGGGTTTGGGTTTGGGTTCGACTTTTCCCCGATTTAAAAAACTGGGGTCGGGGTCGGGGATACTGATACCCGCCCCCGTCCACGAACCCGTCCCGAAATATAGTATTTTACATAAATGCCCTCGTGTATTTATAATCTTGCTAGGAGTTACTTTTCTCTGTTTCAGAAACCCTTCCCCATTTTTCAGTTTCACTCCCACTCTTCTTAGCCCTAGGTGCGCCGCCCCCCATCCCCATTGACACCGTCCATCAGACCACCGTCCACCGTCGCCAATCTGCTCTGTCGTCCACGCCGTTTTCAGTTCCATTGATCTGCTCTGTTCGTTTTCGCTTTTCCAAGCAGATCGATCGCTACGCAAGTCCGATCTGCTCTGTTCGTTGGTCCTCCAGTTGCTCCACCACGCCACGCCCAGTTCTGCAGTCCACCGCGCCCAGCTGTGCAGTCCGCCGCATTTCAGCCTTCAAGCAGTAAGTCCCATTCCTATTATCTAGTATATTTGTAAAAGAAATATTGTATGATGGGTGCATGTTTTGCTGTCGTGCTACAATATTGCTGTTGTGAACATGATGATCGAGAAGTGATTTAAAGGACCTATGTGTAACTGGAACCTGCAGAATAACAAGACAAAATGTGGAAATCATATCTTTGCTTGTTTTAATTGCTTGTTTAACTAGTCTCCATTCCTATTATATCTAATCTTCCTATATATTGATAAATTTGGAGCATTAATTGATTGGTATTGTTTGGCTAGCTACTTTAATTGATTTGATAACTATTACATACACTTCTATTGGCATAGGTTATAACAAAGAGTTTTTAGTAAGTTATATCATTGATTCATGAACTTGATGATAACTATTGCAGCATGCTTGCATACATTAACACATATTAGGTCCAATCCACTATTCAGGTTATCTCTTTGTTTTTTAGGTGCAAATGGAAAATGAAGGTAATTCTCAACCATCTATCCCAACACAAAGTTCAATCCAAGCAAGTCCAGCATAAAGTTCATTCAAACCAAGTCATACCCCTACTACCGAAGTTCCAACTACAAATGTAGAGACTCAGACAGTTGATAATGCAGATATAATAGAAATAGGCAAAAAGCTCAAAAGTGTGGTGGTGGACCATTTTACTAAAAAAGTTGTTAATGGAGTGGATAAAGTTGAATGCAATTATTGTAAGAAGCTACTTGGTGGGAGCTCGAAGAATGGAACAAAACACTTGCACCAACACATGAATATATGCGTACAACGTAAGATTTCCATGAGAGGGCAAAACAAAGGGCAGCCAGTTCTTTTGACTAAGATGACGAAAGGTAGACAAGAGTTGGTTGCTGCTTCTTATGATCCAGACAATGCAAGGAAGGAGCTTGGATGTGCAATTATCATGCATGATTATCCACTTTCAATTGTGGAACATATTGGCTTTAGGAGATACTCAGCTGCACTCCAACCAGCGTTTCAAGTTCCTTGTCGAAACACTATCAGAAAGAGATATTGAAAATTTATGAAGCTGAGAAATCAGCTGTTTCGAATATGTTGGATACTAATGATGGAAGAGTTGCCATTACATCATATATGTGGACAGCAAGCAATCAGAAGAAGGGATATATGGCAGTCACTGCACACTATATTAATGGCTCTTGGACTTTACAATGTTTTGTTCTGAGGTACGAAAAATAAAAACTTTTTTAATACATTTATAACTTGTCTTTGTATTATATGTTGCATTTTCTTTTTATCTTTTTGTGTGATAAACCATTGATTGTGAGCATTAATATGTTAGGTTCATTTATGTTCCCGCTCCTCACACAAGTGATAGACTTAGTAATCTATTGGTTGACTGCTTGTTGGATTGGAACATTGACACCAAGTTATCGACTATCACTTTGGATAATTGTAGTACAAATGATTCTATGATTAATAAAACTAGGGATGAGCTGCGGGTAGGGTCTTTATTACGGGATGGGTCCTTACTTCACATGCATTGTTGTGCACATATCTTGAATTTGATTGTAAAAGATGGGTTGGAAGTTGTGAAAGAAGGGGTGGAAAACATTCGGGATAGTGTAGTATATTGGAGTGGAACTCCTAAAAGGAAGGAAAAGTTTGAGGAAACTGCTAGACAACTTCGAATTGAATGCAATAAAAGTTTAATTCTATATTGCTCAACTAGATGGAATTTAACTTATAAGATGCTTGAAATTGCTATATCATATAAGGATGTGTTTCGCGGTTGAAGCAATGTGAGTCTCAATATACTTGTTTGCCAACTAATGAACAATGGGAATTTGCAAAAGAAGTTTGTGAGAGATTGAAGTTGTTTAATAGCATCACAGAATTGATTTCTCGAAACTAAATATCCAACTGCTAATATTTATTTTCCAAAGATTTGTGAAATCAAATTGGCTATATCTCAATGGATGAACTCCCCTAATGAAGTGATTCAAAAGATGGCACAAAAGATGATGAGTAAATTTGATAGTTACTGGAGGGTGATTCATGATATAATGGGAGTTGTTACTGTTTTGGACCCCAGATACAAATGGAGTTACTTGAATATTACTTTGATAAAATTTTTGAAGTTGGCTTTTTCAGAGAAGTTAACAGGATTCAACATTTGTGTTATGATTTGTTGTCTGATTATTAAATGCGAATGAATAAAGACTCTGGTAGTGACTCTCCATCAGTGTATACGGGTAATGTTATTGATGATGCATTAAGTGAGTATGATAAGTATATTGTGAAAAAGAAGAAGGCTGGAACTACAAGTGTTAAAACAGAGCTGGATCACTATTTGGAGGAGGAGGTTTTACCAAGATCTAATGATTTTGACATTTTGCTGTGGTGGAAATTAAATGGAGTCAAGTATCCAATGCTTCAAGCAATTGCAAAGGATGTATTGGCTATTCCTATTTCTACAGTAGCTTCAAAATCTGCATTTAGTACTAGTGGTCAAATATTAAGCCCTCATCGTAGCCGACTTCATTGGACTACCTTAGAGGCTTTGATGTGTGCTAAGAGTTGGTTATGGAGTGTAGAGAATGAAGGTAAGATTTTGAACTCCTTATTTAAATATGTTAAGAATTGCTATATATTTCAACTTATCATTTTGTGTTATTTTATATTTGATGTTTGTAGGTTATTCTAAAGCAATTCAAGAATATGCTACATTGCTCAATGAAATTGGATCTAATGATGAAGGTATCTTTTATTTTCTTTGAAATATTTCTTTTTAATGTTCATATTTAATTAACTTTTTTTCTTAATATAGGTGAATTATTGGCCAGCAGTGATGCTCACTCTTTCCAAGATTAATAGATGCTGGCTGGTGGATTGAAAATTGTTTCAAGAAATGAACTTTGTTGGACTTAATGATTTAATGTTGTAATTTCTTAATATGTTGCCATTGTTGGATTTTATGATATAAACTTCATGTATGTTTAGATTATGGAGTACTTGAATTGTAGCTTTTGATGTTCATGACATTTATTTTCGTGTTGAAATGACATGCAGTTTTCATGTATGTTTTGATGTTCATGACATTTAGAATCTTATATATGTTGCTGTCCATGATTTTATAAGTCTTATTATTAATTTTTCTGGATTGTATTTTGATTTTACACCAGGAAATATCATTTTATAGCATGGTAGAAACGGGGTTGGGTTCGGGTTCGGGTTCGGGGTGGGTTTTCCCCAAACCCAACCCCATCAAGTTAAAACTCAACTGCTACAACGGGGTCGGGGTCGGGGCGGGGAAACCCAAACCCCAACGGGGTCGGGGATGGAAGTCTTTTTTGTATCCCTGTCGGGTTTCGGGGTCGGGGTCGGGGATTAAGTGGGGTGTCGGGGTCGGGGATGGGGAAGGCTAAATCCGCCCCCACCCCGCCCTGATGCCATGCCTAATCTGTGCTTATGTGTATCAATGTGATGGGTTTCTGGCAAGCGAACCAAAAATCCAGTAGTGTAATAGTAAGACAGATATCGTATCCACAGGGAACGGTCAATTCACGTATACTCGTGATCTAATTATCAAAGGAAATAACGGTTTTGAGAGTATTGTTGCGGAAATTGTAAATAGCAATTTAATAATCAATTGAATTAGAAAGGAAGAGTTAGAGACACTTTACTTGGATTAGGATTGAACTTCATATCATCACACCCTTTGTGCATGTAAAAACTATCTATTATTTTAGGTTTACTCTATAATACTGTAGACAAACTATATTGCTTATGACCCCGAGTTACGAGGCGCCACTCACACTCAAAGATAATCCATGCGGGCTCTCCCAAGTGACACACTTACCCTCGACTTATTTTGTTCTCTTTAATCCGTTTGTAAAAGAACTAATTGATAAACGAGGCCTAATCCTGTAGACACACCTTCATTAGAGTACTCACACTACCCATTACTCATCAGGATACATCCATGTGTCGGTCCTGGATTGACAATCAACTAATCTTTTGCTATCGATACTATGGGCTAATCCTGTAAACGCCCTTCGCTAGAGTACTGTCACTACCCATCGCTCATTAGTAACGCTCATGTGTCGGTCACAGAGTACCGAGTCCTCTTATTCAATCAGAGTTTGGGTTTCCTATGTCTAGGCTCCCCCATCCTCAATCCTAGTCGAAACTAGCCTATAACTCTGGTGCAAGCGCGGAAGTCAGGGATTAAGAACAGAATAAGATTACCAATATTATAGACAGAGAGGTCAGGAAATAATAATATAGAGTTACATACACGTGGGGATAGAATCAATTACATTCAATCCTAATGGAGAGTTAACTACACAAGGTAGCCATACAAACCACCGAAGATGTTGTCACCATCTTCAATCCTTGTGAAGCGTTCCTCCTCTCCTACTCTAAAACTAGAACCGGTGCATTATCACTGGAAGATAACTGAATTACAATAATCGTGCACACTTGATCTGGTGCAAGAGGTTCCTATTTATAGGCTAAGGAAAGACAAAGAAAATTGGGGAGAAATCTATCTAAAATCGGCAACAGGGCAAGAATCAGCGTGATCTGCGCTTCACCCTGTGCTACAGCATAGGTTGCAGCGCAGGAACCAGAGGGTTGCGCTTCTCCCTGCGCTACAGCGCAGGTTGAAGCGTGTAACGCGTCCTTCAGTTTCATTCTTTCTCTTTTTAACTTGATCTCTCCCCGAGACTGGTTTTGGTTGATTTTTCTTCTTGTTTCCCTTTTTTTATGAAATCTTGCATTTATTGAGCATCTTGGATTTAATTATGAAGGTTGTCTGCAGAATCCTTATTTAATTGGCAGTGATATCTTCATTAATTGCTCTCAAATAATCTTCAAATCTTCATTATTGCTCACAAATAATCTTCCAATCTTCATTAATTGCCTTCAATTATACTTCAAATCTTGCAGATATCTCCCTTATTTAATGCTATCTTTCCTTCAAATGAAATCCTTGCAATATTCTGCAAAAATCAGCAATATTTCTATCAAAATAGCATCTAATTCAAATCTAAGATTAATAAATACAATTTATCTAATATTAAATAAAAGGGATTAAACTGGGGCAAAAATACCATTTTATCCTTGATAAGTGAACTAAAAAGTGCTCTAATTTATCATATAATTTTCACTTATCAAAATACCCCCCAACTTAACTTCTTTCTTGACCTCAAGCAAGAGACCTCTTTGCAATCAAGAAATCAATTCTATTCCCTGTGTAATTCAAAAACAAATTCAAGGAACTTTTCATCAACTCCTTGTTAAGCAGCAGTCACTTTCCAAACATAAGAAAAATTTAGGATTAAGGGATGTTACCAATCCTCACTCAGAATAGAACACAAACATCAGTCAAACTTCTCAAAAATAGAAATTAAAGCAGTAAGTGATAAACCAAGGAAATCTCTCATTCTCACGGGTAAGTGTTTCCTTCAATCTTTTTCACCACCGTTGAAAAACTAGAATTGATAGTCATTTCCAACATCTGAACCTGCTAATAGTCAATATGGATCAAAAGGTCTTTTCTTTGGTTGTAATGAGGCTGAGCTATCAAGAAATCATGATTTTTCTAGATATGCAAAGAACACTTTGAATAAAGAGCATCTTGTGATTGTGCTTGGGACTTCTCTCCATTCACCTGATCATTCTTGAATTGTCGCCCTTTTTCAGCTGGCCTCTTTGTTTGAAGAAGTACTCCCCCCAACTTATTTAATTTCCACACCTTTGTGCAGATATATATATATATATATATTTTTTCAGGAATAATAACATAGATAATTTTTTGTGGGGAAGTATTCTTCTTTGTGATTTCTTGTGCCTGCTCTTTGAATCTCTTTGACCTTTCATTTCACCAACCTCTTGTCCCATGATGTTGTGGTGCACCTTGCTCTCTATCCCAAGTGTTAAGGGGCAGGATATAATCATTGAGTATGGCTAGGGTGCATCAAAAGAAATATTAAAGGCTCAAATGGGCAATCAATAAATGGAAACATTCAATCAAGGTTGGCTATTTGGCATTGAGCAAAATATTATAATCACAAAATATGCCTTTGTCACTTCCATATCTTCCACTAGCAAGACAAAATTCAGAAACTCAAGCAATAACAGTTGACAAGCAGCAGTGAAAAGCTCTCAATTTCAGTGTTTGGGCTCACGGCTCACCTGTTATTGGCTAAAATTCCTTGATAAAGCACTTACTGGTTTTAATTAACTATCCTGATAGGTTCTCTTGAGAAGCATCCTGATCCTAACTGATTATGGAATTAATCACAAAACCCTATCATCTTTCCTAGTCGGGTTAGTTAAACTACTTAATTACAAAGAATTTTGAAAAAGTTGCCTTAATTCCTAATTTCCTAAGGTCCTAAAAAGTCCTAAAATTTTAAAAATTTAACAGAAAAACAGAAAATAACAAAATAAGTACTGCCTAATATAGATGATGTATCAGTGGTATACAGTACATATCAAAGGAAAATAAGAAGATAAGAAGCAAAATAAGAAAATAAAATGAAAAAGAAAAAGAAAAAGAAGGAAAAACACCAAATAGGAAAGAAAATAATCAGTTCTCATCCTGGTCCTGATCCATCCTCAGCTCCGGCTGCTCCATCCCCCCTGGGAAAATAAGCTTGTCCCCAGGCCACTATAAGTAATCATGAAACTGTGCAGGGGTCATGGGGTCCACACGAGCTTGATAATGTCTACTCTGACAATGAACAGCTGCTCGGTGAATAGTGGACATCTAAGCCATCAAATGAGTGTGCTGGGCCTCAAGACCTTGGGCCGAGACAGGAGCATCCATGTCTGCTGGCGGTGGTGGTGGTGCCTGCTGCTGCTGCTTCTCAACCTGTAACTCCTCAGTCGGGATACAGTTGGCTTCAATACGTGCTCTAGTCATAGGTAGTGCGATGCGAACCCTGGGATTCACCTCTACACCCCTAGATCTGCAGAGTGATGTGATGAGAGAAGGGAAGCCAAACCTGATCTTGGAGTTAGGGGTCCGACACCCCACAGAAGATGCGAAGTCTGATATCCTACTGGTGATAACCCGTGAGATATCGATAGTAGCGCCGGTGAGGATACAGTAAATGAGGTGGGCTTCAAGAATAATGATATCAGAAACATTCCCTGTAGGATGTATGTTGGCCAGCGTCAGTACTATCCACATCCGTGTGATACTCGTCATATCATGCCTGTGAATCCTGGCAGCCTCCTAATATGCATTCCTTTTAAAGGAACACCCTGGTAAGCATAGCAGCTGAGTAGTCTCAATGTCAAGGGGATCATTGCCATGAAGCCCCACAACATTCATCCTCTCGTGGTATTGGCACACCACGAGGTCTCTGTCCTCCTCTATGGGATATCCTAGAAGTGCATTGATTGCATCGCAATCAAATCTGATAATCTGTCTTCGAACATAGGACTCCCTTCTGCAGTTAACGTCGTGTTCCCCGCTGGCGTTGGCATAGAATTCTCTGAAGATGTCTGGATCAAAATAGTTGTCAGGGCGACTGAGGCGGTCCCACCGCCTCCTGTGAATCTCAGTAGAGAACTCCTCATATTCCCCCTCCTGGAGGATGACTGCTCACTCCAGGATGAACTTGCAATCAGCAATGTCAGTGTATGCTTCAAAGGACTTGAGGTCCTTGAAGCGATGAGGGTCGAACTCAGGTTTCCTCTGGGGGCCTTCCTCTTGGCACCCCCTGTGCCCCTCCTAGAGGAACTAGCACCACTGACATTCTTCGTACGAACCATCTGCAAAGCAAAAGTAACTCAAAATTATTTATGCATCATAATATTTAATTGCTCATAATTATGAAATAAATGGCCAATTAAATTCAATAATTAAAGCAATCAATTAACCAAACAATTGAGCATAAAAAATTTGATTTTAAATATTACCAAATAATTGCCAATTAATTAATTAAGACATGCTAAAGTGATCAGTTAAAGCAAGTCCTAAACAATTCTAAACAGGCAAAGTGAGAACTAAACTCAGGCTCAGAATTCATGTCATCAGTAACATGCAATAATGCACAATTATTTATGTATGAGCATGCAAAAATATTAGAGCAATTAATTAAGCATACATGCACCAACAAAATAATTTGCAGAAATCACTGAGCACTCAAAAATTACCACCTAAGCAAACATGAATAACTTACAAAGAATCCTAACCACATGCAATCTAATTCAAAGCACTATGAACAATTATTTCTTTCCTAAAGGTTCCTAGAATCCTAAGATTTCCTATCCTAAGGTTATGCTCAAATAAAATAAAAAAATCAAAATTTCAATCGGTTAAAAAGAAAGAAAACTATAAAAACATACCTGGTATAAGCTCAGAAACTGAAAATGAAGGCTATATGAGTGAGAAAAGGCAAAGCAAGGGTTAGGAATATCAGAGAAAAGGCAAGGGAGAGAACGAAAGGAAGTTCGAAATGAACTCCTACGTTCAAAATGGGGATATAAATATCCCGCTTATTGCGCTACACCATGCGCTTCAGCGCAGAGTGGAGCGCGTACTGCTTCAGAAGTTGAAGCGTTCCGCTGCGCTTCACCCTGCGCTAAGTCAGAGAGTCAGGTTTTTAATTTAATTTCGCGCTTCACCTGCGTTACAGCGCAGGTTAAAGCGCAGATCTGCAGTATTCTCTCTGCTTCTGCTACTCCTAGTTGATTCCATGCAATCCTTTTAGATTTAGATCCCCATTTTAACAATTTCCTAATTACAGAGGTAAATCCTAAAACTAAAAATTATCAAATTGGAAATTAAAACTGACAAACACTGGGTTGTCTCCCAAGAAGCGCTTATTTAACGTCTTCTAGCTCAACGCCTGGTTACTCAACCCTTTTATGGTGGCCTCAAGTGGAGGATGATGTTTGACTCCATACCAGCTCTTCCTTTGAGCTCCCATCCTCCATGTCAATTTTTTACTCTTCCATACTGTTACTGTCTTCCTCAGTGTCAGATGTTGATCTCCTTCTCCTCTTAAATTTGAACTCCCATATTGACTCTGGATGCTTTATCCTCATCCTAGGCTTCCTCAGAAATTCGGAGCCTGGCAGCTTGATAAATCCACTTTAGTAGTAGATTTTTAGGATAATTTTAGGGAGTTTTTAGTTGTTTAGTATGATAATTTTGTAAATTTGTAGTTAAAAATTGTACATAATTGAGTTTGTTTGTATTTTAGGTGATTGTTGTAAATAATAGTATTTTTTGTTCTAATTTTTCATTGATTTGGTGTTTTTATAGGTATTATTTGAAAAAGAAGAAAAAGAGTTTGAAGAAAAGTATTTTTGAAATCTTTGGAAGAAGCTAACAGTGAAGCATTGGACACATGAGGTGCAAATTAAGAGAATTACTCTCTGCCAGAATCGTGTGGGAACGAGCTATTTTCGTGTGAGGACACAATAACTCCAGAGGCTACAGAAATTGAATTTTACTCTCTGCCATGTTCGTGTGGGAACATGGCAAAGCTTGTGTGGGGACACGATTACTGCAGAAACACTATAAATAGATCTGTTTAGTTTTTTTAGCGGGAATCTTTCCATTCTTTCAGTTTCCTCATTTCTGTTACTCGAATTCTCTCTCTTTTTCTCCCTTTCTCCTGAAGATCAAAACCAAGTGGAAGCTAGGGTTCTTGATTCAATGGAGTTTCTCATTGAGTTTGCATTTCTCTTCTCCTTTATCTTCTTTTTTGTAATGGATTGCTAGATTTTCTTAGGTTAGGAGTTGATGGAACTTGATCTGTATTTTGTGTAAGGAATTCACTCATTCAATTCAATTTTCGTTTGCTATTCAATTGCTTCCTTCTGCTTTTAATGCTTCATTTGAATTGGCCACTCAATTGCATGAACTAAAAGCTCTTTTCACAATTTGAAAATTGGGGAAAAGCTTAGATCTGAAGTAAGCAACAAAGAAGATTGATTGCCTAGGAATAGGAATCGGTATTTATGTGATCGTTAGCAATTCTTGATGATAATGCTTGTCTCAATTAGGTTCAGCTAAGGAATTAGGGTATTTAGTTGAAGACATAGGGTTAATCTACCAAGGAATTGGATTTTGACTAGATTTGTGAATTGGATCATTGAATCATCTTTAATAATTAAATTGAATGATGTGAATACTTGCATGAAAGGAAGATTGAGTGAAATCAATCCTAACCATTTTGTCAAAATTCGTATTCCAAATTTGCTGAATTCTAGTGAATTGTTCAATACTTAATATAGTTTTCTGGTTTAATTTTTTTGCACTAGTCTTTAGGTCATTGAACACAATTGATTTCTCCCTATTCAACTAGTTAATTTCTCTGTTAATTGGTACTTGATCCATCAATCTCTGTGGGACGATACTCTACTTTCATTATATTACTTGTTCCGATTCGGTACACTTGCCGAGAGTGCATCACAGCTTTGTTGAATTTTTGGAAATAGCATCAGTTTGTTGTAAATTGGGTATACCCCTGTCAATATGAAACACAATGATTTCATCCTTTGAGCTCAATTCATATTTTCCTCGATCAACATCAATGATCATTTTAGCAGCTTTCATAAAGGGTCTTCCTAAAATTAGGGGGACTTCAGTATCCTCTTCTTCTGTCTCTGCAATGTAGAAATCTATAACATATGCAAATTTATCCACTTTGATTTGAATATCCTCTAATATCCCATGAAGGCATTGAGCGGATTTATTTGCAAGAAGTAACCTCACATTTGTAGGCTTGACCTTCACATTACTCAACTTGTTAAAATACGATAGCGGCATCAAATTGATGCTCGCTCCAAGATCTAATAAAGCATGAGTAGAGGTAGATTACCAATAGAGATGGGTATAGGAAACCTACCTGGGTCAAGTGACTTACTTGTGACTAAGACCTTCTCTTCATGATGTTCCTCTTTTGGTGCTGCTGCTTTGTCTTCATCTTGATGAACAACTTCCTCTTGAAGCAATTGTTCTTCAAGGATGATTTCTTCTTCCTCATCAAGTTCCCCCTCCTCTGACTTGTTGCCATCAGTAGCAATCAAGTTGCATTGTTCCTTTGGATTGGTTTGGGTCACAGCTGAGAAGTGTTGTTGCCTGTGCTCTACCATTTCAGTCGCTAACTGACCCACTTGACTCTCTAGAGTCTTGACTGATGCCTCAGTAGTTTTCTTGAATCCACTAAATCTTTGCACAAGGTCATCAATTTTACCTTCCAAAGAGTTCAGTTTATCATATGTTGAGGGCTGCTGTTGGTAAGGCGGTTGTCTTGTTCCTCCATTCCGACTCCAACCTGAGTTGGTTTGGTTATTTCTCCAACCTTGTGAATATTGATTGTTGTTATTGTTGGAGTAATTCCCTTGCCTTCCCTGGTTACCCATGAAGTTGACTTGTTCTGGTTGTGTTCCTTGGCTAGCTCATTGACCATTTAGATGGTCACCTCCACAAAAATCACAAATCAATGGTTGGGCTTGGATGGGTTGTGAGTGGACAGCTTTGAGTTGTTGAGGGAGTGTCTTCAACGTCTCAGTGAGTGCTTCTAGTTGACGTTTAATGAGCTTGTTCTTAGCTAACAGAGCATCACTTTGATTGAGTTCCATCATCCTTTTCTTTGGTAATTGCGTGGGTTGTCTTCCACTTTGAGCTTGTTGATCGTTCTGTGCAAAGTGGTTGATGATTTCTAGCGCTCGATCAACTTCTGCGGATAAGATAGTTCCACCTGCTACTGCATCTATGAATGACCTTGAATCTGAACGGAGTCCCTTGCAGAATATGTTGAGTTTGGCTATATCCTCATAGCCATGGTTGGGACAGTTGCGCAGCATAGACTTGTATCTTTCCCAAGCTTCACACAGTGGCTCATCAATCTCTTGTCTGAAGGTAGAAATATCTGCTTTGGCTTCTATCTGCTTCCCTGGAGGGAAGAATCTTGTCAAGAATTTCTCCTCAACCACACCCCAATTGGTTAGGCTTTGATTTGGGTGTGATTGCAGCCATTCCTTAGCTTTACCTATCAAAGAGAAAGGAAACAAGCGTAAGTAAACAAATTCTAAATTACCTTCCTCGAAACCCATAGTACCAATCAATTCATAAAAGTTAGAGAGATGAGTATTTGGATTTTCATTATCCAATCCAACGAATTGATGTGCACTAATGAGGTTGAGGTGTGTAGTCTTCAACTCTAAAGCTCTGGCATTTGGTGGTAACACAATGCTTGATAAGTGACGTGGTCCTTGATGAGAGATATAGTCTCCTAGCGTCCTTCTTGGACGTTCCTCTGCCATGTTTTTGGGTTCTTCAACAATTGTCCTTCTTCTTCTTCTTCTCCCGTTCCTGCCTCTATTCTTTCGCGATGTCCTTTCTATTTTCGGGTCGAACTGTAATTGATTGGGGGACGCCTGACCTCTCAGAAGCATAAACAAGAAACTTTGATAAAGGTAGTGTGGAAGAAAATAATAATAGAAGAACAATAAATTTCCTAAGATAATAATAGATCCTAAAAATAATAAGAGTAATAAACAGAAAAATTCCTAAGAAAACAAATAAAAAAATCCTAAAATAAAAACTTGATAACTAGACCTCCAAGGTCTACACGAATTGGAAATCGTTCCCCGGCAACGACGCCAAAAATACTTGATGGGTTTCTGGCAAGTGAACCAAAAATCTAGTAGTATAATAGTAAGAAAGACATCGTATCCATAGGGAACGGTCAATTCACGTATACTCGTGATCTAATTATCAAGGGAAATAACGGTTTTGAGAGTATTGTTGCGGAAATTGTAAATAGTAATTTAATAATCAATTGAATTAGAAAGGAAGAGTTAGAGACACTTTACTTGGATTAGGATTGAACTTCATATCATCACACCATTTGTGCATGTAAAAACTATCTATTATTTTAGGTTTACTCTATAATACTGTAGACAAACTATATTGCTTATGACCCCGAGTTACGAGGCGCCACTCACACTCAAAGATAACCTATGCGGACTCTCCCAAACGACACACTTACCCTCGGTTTATTTTGTTCTCTTTATTCCGTTTGTAAAAGAACTAATTGATAAACGAGGCCTAATCCTGTAGACGCACCTTCATTAGAGTACTCACACTACCCATTACTCATCATGATACATCCATGTGTCAGTCCTGGATTGACAACCAACTAATCTTTTGCTATCGATACTAAGGCCTAATCCTATAAACGCCCTTCGCTAGAGTACTGTCACTACCCATCGCTCATTAGTAACGCTCATCTGTCGGTCACAGAGTACCGAGTCCTCTTATTCAATCAGAGTTTGGGTTTCCTATGTCTAGGCTCCCCCATCCTCAATCCTAGTCGAAAATAAAAAGTGCTCTAATTTATCATATAATTTTCACTTATCACAATGTCTACATATTAAACAATTTTACTTTAAATAAAAAAGATGACACGACTTTTGATAACAAAAAGTAGTAAC
Organism: Sesbania bispinosa; assembly: GCA_026901365.1. Classification (NCBI taxonomy): domain Eukaryota; kingdom Viridiplantae; phylum Streptophyta; class Magnoliopsida; order Fabales; family Fabaceae; genus Sesbania; species Sesbania bispinosa. The sequence continues at coordinate 1,314,548 of QLOH01000239.1, forward strand.
AATAAGAACAAAACAACTAATAAAATATTATAATAAATTGAATGAATGGTGAAAAAATTAATAAAGTACCTATAGGGTTGTATAATTATAGATAGATGTAATTCAACATATTTTGTTATATTACCACATCCAAACTTTGATATTAATCTCAACAAATTTATTTGTGCTTATGTGTATCCTACATTAAACAATTTTACTTTAAATAAAAAGATGGCACGACTTTGGATAACAAAAATTAGTAACAATAATAATAAAATAACTAATAAAATATTGTAATAAATTGAATGAATAGTGAAAAAATATTAAAAAAACCTATAGGATTGTATAATTATAGATAGATTATACGTAACTCAACATATTTTGTTATATTAGTATCCAAACTTCGATATTAATCTGAACAAATTTATTTGTGCTTATGTGTATCAATGTGTACATATTAAATAATTTTATTTTAAATAAAAAGATGACACGACTTTTGATAACAAAAAGTAATTACAATAATAAAATAACTAAAAAAATATTGTAATAAATTAAATGAATAGTAAAAAAATTAATAAAATATCTATGAGATTGTATAATTATAGATTCTTAAATGTTACTGCATCACATAACAGTAATTTAGAATTCATTTAATACAAAAGGGTCGCTAATGGTAGAGGTTTAGATAATTTTTATGAGATCTTAGATTTAAATCTTATTGCTTTTATTTACAAAAAAAATCATTTAACATATCATCACTTAATAGATTTAAAATAAAGACTAAAATGTTACTAGCTATATCTTTTTTCCTTTATATATAATGTTACACTGGAACAGTTGTTTGACCACTGTTCATTCGGATTTTAAATTTTTTGGTTGTTCAACACTTTTGTAGGTCATTGATCATAGCATCTTTAGGTTGGGCTTAGAAACGTTAATCTGTTTTGGGCGATATCTGGCCTATGATTGTGAGACCAATACTGTAACATAACTTTGTGTGAGTGAATGTAGTTTGGACTTTTTCATAGGATGATCTATTTTTTTTTGTCCCACGTGCAAAAGCATGTGCATGGTTATTTTAGTGTGCTTTTATTTTATTTATTCAAAATATACGTTTTAATTATCTCGACTAGGTGTGTAGGTATTAGGTGGTACAAATAAAGTTTCATAGTAGTCCCTATCATTGAAGAGTGCTAGCAACACACTATTCCCAACACACTCTACCTGATTGGTTAAAATTCACATGGGTTCCACCACATTGGGGGTGGGACCCACATAATTTAGTGGGATTCGTGTGGATTTTAACCAATCACATGGAGTGTGTTGGGAAGAGTGTGTTGGTAGCACTCCTCTTATTTTTTTTCTAAACTTAAAATATAAATATTTAAAAACTCATTCAAACTTGATAAAATGTAACGTATTAAAACTTATCTTAGTTTTTATATTTTTTTTGTCCAAGTTTTTATATTTATTTATTGAACTTTTATTTAATTTTGGACTCTATGAATTTCAATTGCAACAATTGTTATTTTTAAAGTTAAAAATGTTAAAATAAAGTTTATTTTCAAGTTTTTGTTTTATAAAAAATGTTATTGTGCAAAATATGTAGAAAATACAATTCACTCTACCTAACCCGATGCGGGTAGTGAGCTTTATCGAGCTAGGTTAAAAAAATCAAAAGTTATTTGTACTTCTAAAATAAGTGTCTGAGCCCTACATTTTTGCGGGTTTTCCTTTTTTTGTGGATTTTTCGGGTAATAGGTTTTATCAGGTTGGGCTAAAAAGCCTGGGAGTTGGCGCTTCTAATATGTGTTTGAGTCCTAAATTTTTATGGGCTTTTGCGGATTGGCCTGTCGGGCTAGCCCATTTTGCTGAATCTAAAAATATGCATTGTTTAATAATTTTTTCATTAGGTAAAATAATATTTTAATGTATGGGTTAATTTAAAATAGTATTTTGATGTGATTATTTTTACTATTTATTTGGATAAAATAAATATTTTAATATGTTGACTGTATTTACAATAGTATTTTTGATGTGATAGAAAAGAAAGAGAGATATGAAAAAAATCAGGTGTTGAAAGGAAATATAAAATAAAAGAGTATGAAAAAGACCATTATTTTTTTTAAAAGTATAAAAGCTTTGACAATCCATTTTTGGGATATAGGAAATGTATGTGAAATGATCTTATATATTTTAGAATTAAACTAGCAAATATATTATATGTTAAAAAAATATTTTCTAGTTATTAAAAAATAAATTTAAAAATACCAAAAATAAAATAATTTTAAAAATGAATAATTTTAAATATTTAATAAATTGGTTTTCGTAAAAAAGTTACTTTAACAATAAATTATTCTCATGTATTTGTTTAACTTTCATTTCTATTTTTCTCTTCAAATTTTAAAATTAAATTATTTTTATTAAATATAAAAATCTAAATTAAAGCATATATTCAAAATTAATTTAATTTACCTATCTATACTTCTCGAATGATAAGATGCACTTTTAACTTTTTACTATTCATCAATGCACTCTTTCTTTGTTTTTAGCTTCATTTGTGGCCCAATTTGTATTGGCTAAGTCTAGAAATTTTGGGTTATCATATTAGCCTCTTAGGACCACAGGAAACACTAGAAGGGGGGTTGAATAGTGTTTTAATAAATCTTTTCTGATTTTCAAAAACCTTTTAAAACAAGTAAGATGATTTGAAAATATTTGAGCAACCTTCCGAAACCGGAAGTTCAACAACTTGCTGATGAAACTCAAAAGGTTGGATAAAAACAATTTTGAAGTATTTTCTCGTGAAGAAAAGATTGTTTTCTGCGTGGATTTATAAAACAACTTTTCTTAAACCCTCCCTGGTTAGATAACATAGAATATAAAGAGTTAAGGGTAGAGAGAACTTGACCACAAAAATTTATCCTGGTTCACCCACTAACACAGTGAGCTACGTCCAGTCCCACGGCAAACCACCACTGGATTTTCCACTAATCCCGCAAGATTACAAGTATTGTTTGCACACCTAGCCTCTCCAGGCTCAACACTCAAGTATTCTTTGCACACCTAGACTCTCCAGGCTCAAAACTTAAGTATTCTTTGCACACCTAGCCTCTCCAGGCTCAACACTCAAGTATTCTTTGCACACCTAGCCTCTCCAAGCTAAACAAGTATTCTTTGAACACAGCCTCTCAAGGCTAAACCAAGTATTCTTTGTTCCTCCAAGCCTCTCCAGGCTCTCAGACACTTTACAGTGTTTACAAATATGATAAGTTTAAGTTTCCGAGAAACTTAAACACAAGATCTCTTGTACAAAAGGGTTACTGAGAATAACTCAAGATACAAAGGATAAATTCTAAGTACAAGGAAATGAACTACAGAGAGTTGGCTTGATAGATTTTCTGTTTGGAACATGGCCATTCTCTTTTTGGACTTCGTCAGGGGTTCACCAAGGGTCGTCACCTTCAAAACCATGCAGGAAGCTATATATAGAGAGTCTTGAAATGAATCCGTTGAAGAGAGCTTCATTCACCGTTGTGAGATAGCATTAAATGCTTTTTGAGACTCTGTGAAACACTCTTCTGATATCTTCTTACTTTTGAGATATGCAGGTGTTGCAGTCTGCAACACTGCTCTGACACGAACAGCAAGTTCCGTTTAAGGTAATGAGACTTTGACAGCACAGACGAACTCTGAAAACATTCCTTAAATGGATCAAACTTGCTTCAGACGTTAAGGATGTGTTATGACTTTAGCAGGCAGCTTCCAGACTTTAGTCAACAGTCAAACCGAGGTCTTCAGCAGTTCTTCTAGAAATCTGTATCACTTCAGATGGTTGAAATGAGTTCAGCAGATCTTAGCTTTTTGGAAAGTTTCCTCACATCAGTAGGTTCATCTTAAGACTTCTTCTTCATAGCTCTTGCTGAAACAATAAGGCAAGATACCTTCAAGTGATATTGTTCCTATAAATGATCCCTTTTTAAATCAAATTTGTTGTTCATTAAAACTTAGGATATATGAGTCTTGAATCCGATTTGAATACTTAAATTGATTATGAGACTCAACATTCTCCCCCTTTTTAATGATGACAAATTTGTTTAAAAAGAAATTTATCAAATATCTGGAGGGAAATTTATAAATAAAGACTTGAAGTATACTTCCTTTATTTCAGATACTTGTTCTAAAATATAGCTCCCCCTGAAATGAAGATCTCTTTCAAAAAGATTTTCTTAATTTCAGATATTTCCTTGATATTTCCTTTTTAATACTCCCCCCTTTTGTCATTATTCAAAAGAGTGGGTAGAAGCAAACAGGCGCAATAAATGATATTCAATAGTGACAAGGTAAGCTTAATTAATGTTCATGCAGGAGAGTGGAATCAATTCAGCACAGAACAGAGTAAATGCTTCTCAAAGATAATTAATGCACGTGGACAAGTCATATTGTTAGAACCACAGGAAACACTAGAAGGGGGTTGAATAGTGTTTTAAGCTTTTCGTGTCAATCTTGTAAATATTTTATTTAAATCATGAAGATGAATAATGTTTAAAATGAATCTTAAGATCAGAGATAATTAAAACGTGCGGAAGATAAGAAAAATAAAGTTTCTTTTAAGTCTTAAGATTATTTTAAACAGATACTTCTCAAGATATCTTCTGAAGATTATTACATTGAATGTTTTTCAAAACTGTTTCTGAAATACTTCAGATGACTATAGGTTGTCTGAAGTTTGTTCCAGATTTCTGAACTGAGGTCTTTCCAGACTCACTTCATATAATTGTTTCAGAAGTAATTCAAAAGACATTCTTTGTAATGCTTCAAGTGATATGAGAAACATCTCATGTTTTGTTCTTATGAAAGATCATTTTATTGAAATCGTTGTGTTAAGTTTGTTATGAAAATAACTTTTTAATCCCCAACATAAATATGAAAACTGTAAATAAAGAGATTAAGGGAAAGAGAACTTAGGCACAGAATTTATCCTGGTTCACCCACAAACCCGTGAGCTACATCCAGTCCCAGAGGCAAACAACCACTGGATTTTCCACTATCTGAACTCAGATACAAGTATTATTTTACCACAGCCTCTTCAGGCTAAACAATGAGTATTCTTTCATTTCAACTGCCTCACCAGGCAACTCATGCAGTATTCTTTTCAGGCAAGCCTCTCCAGGCTCTACCGAGTACCGTCTCTCCAGACATCACGAGTACAGTCTCTCCAGACATTACGAGTACAGTCTCTCCAGACATCACGAGTACAGTCTCTCCAGACAACACGAGTACAGTCTCTCCAGACAACACCAAGTATTCCTTTGTTTTCAACTACCTCTCCAGGCAACTATGCAGTATTCTTTTTCAGTCTAGCCTCTCCAGGCTTTACGACTAAGTATTCTTTTGTTTTCAACTGCCTCTCCAGGCAACATATGCAGTATTCTTTTTCAGTCTAGCCTCTCCAGGCTTTGCAACTAAGTATTCTTTCTTCCACCAAGCCTCTCCAGGCTCTCAGACACTAACCACAGTAGTGTATGAGTATTCTTTCTTCCACCAAGCCTCTCCAGGCTCTCAGACACATAAAGTGTTTACAATTTGAACTAAGTTTAAGTTTCCACGAAACATAAACTTAATTTCTTCCTGTACTAGAGGTTAACTGAGTACTACTCAGGATACAAAGGTTGAATTCTAAGTACAAGGTTAAGACAGTGATACAAGTATATAAGTTAGGTACAATCCTGTCTCTAATGTGAGGAATGACATCCTATGAGAATTGGCTAGATAGATACTAGATTTGAGCTTCAGCCTTGTTCTCCAACCATTGGTTTCCATGGGCTACATTCTCACCCGTATCATTGGAATAACCAAGGCATACTTGCGGCTTCAAACCATTCTTGGTTCATTTGAGATTAAGCACGGCCTAGTTGGTTGTTCTTCCGAACAATCTTTGACTAACTGACCAATAGGTCAGCAGTATGGTTGATTCTCTTTCAACCTTTTCAACCAACAACCAACATCTTCAAATTCAATCTTGAGGCTATTTATATGTTCTGTTGGAATATAGCCGTTTGAAGATGATTCATAATACCGTTGAGATAATTGATGATGTGGCTCATATAGTCGTTGTGTAATAGTGTCTCAAACGATTACTTCTCCTTAAGCAAATAAGTGTTCAAACAGTCCTGTTCTGACACTTCTGTAGATGAGCTCTTTTGAGAGATTTTCTTGATATTATTTGCATGTTCTCTCTCTTGATATCCTTTTGCTTTTCTTCAGCTGTCTTGTGATTTCTTCTGCGTTCCTCAACTAACTTCTGATTTCCTCTGCTTTTCTTAGGAGTGTATATGAGGAGATATCTGTTGGATTTGTCCTTTTGCTTATTTTGTATATGCTCCTTTTCTGTTTGCTTCCTGACACCATTTCTTCTTTCTTCTTTGAGTGAGGTGTCTTGTCGAATAGCTGTTGTTGCAGTTTCTTCTTTGAATAAAGACATATGATATTATAGTCGTTGTATCATATAGTCTTAGCTTCTATATTGATTTCTTCAATGTTGAAATCTGTTTCATGCACTTAGAGAGTTTATCTGTTCAGACAATATACTCAAATGCTTGCTTTTATCTCATCGTGATGTACTTCAACTTGTGCTTATCATATTAATTCATGCTTTTCTCAATTCTTCAGCTTGAATATTATATCATATTAATTCCAGCCTTTTCTTCTACTTCAGCTGATTGCTATTCTGTTCTTCTTTGCAACTTCTTCTTCTTCTTCTGAGATGTAGATGAATCAAAATGTTGAATTAATTTATTTTATTCAAACATCTTTCTGGTTGCTTTTTCTCAGTCTTCTGATCAGTTCTGGGCAGCCAGCAGGTGCAGGTGCAGGTGCAGTAGGTCTGCGCACACAAAAATGCCTTTTGTTGCAGGTGCACCAAGCTTTGCAGAAAGTCTTTGCAGAGTTTCCTTATTTGTGCAAGACTTTGATCGAGGCATAAAAGCATGTTTAGCTTTTATACTGATATAAGTGTACTCCATTTTGGTAGAGTGTGCTTTACACTTTAGCAACGTCTTCAAGAGATAAATTCTTGATTCTGTTTGTAGGCTTCTTCAGATAGTCTTCACGTCTTCAAACGGTCTTCACGTCTTCAGATGGTCTTCACGTCTTCAGACGGCTCGCGCACTTCAGACAGCTTCAGCACTTCAGATGAGTTGCGTTCTTCAGACAGCTTCAGCACTTCAGACAAGTTGCATTCTTCAGACAGCTTCAACACTTCAGACGGCTTGCGCACTTCAGACAGCTTCAACACTTCAGACGACTTGCGTTCTTCAGACAGCTTCTCTGCTTCAGACGAGTTGCTTACTTCTGACAGCTTCTTTATATTAAATCCTGCATTTTTTCTTCTGATCCTGATCTTCTGATTCTGATTTTGTTCATCAAATCTTCTTCTTCTTCTAATGAATATTTCAACCTGAAACACAATCAACAAACCAATACCTTTCTCAGTAGAATCTGTTTATATAATCTTATTTGTTCTTATTGTGTTCTTATATGTTCATTATATACTCTTATTTGTTAATCATTAAAACTAAAGGTTATTAAGTCTTTGAGTCAGGTTTGAATGCTCAAACTGATTAATAGACTTCACAGATATTGCATATAAAACATTGTCATATAAAGTAGTCAGAAAGTTTAAGATAACGCAAAATATGCTCATGAACACATAGACTTTCTTAATTTGACAAATTAAAAAATGTTAGTTCTCTTGAGCTTCGGCTTTAGTTCTACACTCTGAGTGCAAAGAGAAATAGTATTCAATTTCCTCATCATAGTCTGCAGTTTATTGTTCATTCTTCTTAGCCTTCTGATATCCTCCTCCTTCATTGCAAGCACATCAGTAATATCAGCTTCCTTGTAGATTATGTAGACATGCTTCCAGTGAAATGTGATCTCCACAAAACCAACAGGAAAACCATATTCAGCAGGATTAGCCACCAAGAAGATGAAAACAACCCTAGAATATGGCACAATGGCCCAATCTTGTTCAGCATACTCTTTTAACAGATGATCACAGCTGGGAAAATTCCCAGGAAACCAAGTTTTAAACTCCTGAATAGAGATGGAAATTTTGGTCAAGCAATCAACAAAATTAAAACTGGTTCCCGAGCAAGACCCTTCATTCTCTCTTTCAATCCAGTAGGAGTTCCAGATCCTGTCTCTATGGGTATGATCAAATCCTCCATAGGTTTCAAGAACTTCAAGGAGTCTCTCCCATTCATCTCTGGTGAGAGGTTCAGGATGATCCTGATAGGTAGTATAAAACTTAGGTTGCTTTCCTTTATCTCCAGGACCTTCTGCAAAGGGCAGCCTTGGTACAATCCTGTCTGGTTGCCAATATATCTTTGTGGTTGGTTTCATGGTGATAGGAGTGGGAGGCTTGAATCCTCTATAGCTAGCTTTCTCAGAGACATACTTTGAATAAACTTTAGCTTTAGTATGCAGCTTTCCAATAAGCAGCCAATCTTCAGCAGGCATGCAGATAGCACCAGAAGATTTTACATCAACTTTCTTCCAGTAATGCCTGGGAGGTTGTACACCTTGTCTGATCTTTTCAATCTGATCAGACCCTCCCCCTGAGTTATTAACCATCCTTCTCAACCTTGCAGCTTCAACTGAATCAACATGCAGACTTGCTTGCACGAGAGGCTTGAGTGGCAAATGATTCTTGAAATGTAAAAGCTCTTCATATAGGTTAGGAAACCTGGGTAGCCTCCTACTTTGATATCGGCCATTCAGATAAAAATTATGAGGGAATTCATCAGCCCTCAAAAGATCTTCAAGATTGAGAATAGGAGCAACATAGTCAAAAGTAGGTCTTCTAGAAATATCCCTTGACTTAGGCTTCACAAAATGTTCTCTTCTGGTGAGATCGCCATCCCACACAAAAAAACCATCTCCTTTCCATTCATATTTCCCTTTAGGGAATACAACAGTAGGGATGATGTTGTTATCTGTAGCAGCTTCCTCCAACATTCTTTCTTGTGCTTCAACAATCTTAGCACTAACAGCTTCAAGAACCTTATTAGCAGGTCCTTCAGACACAATCATGGCAAGTGAATTTTCTGTTTCTTCATCACTTTCTTCAAAGATAGTTCTTGTAAGCTCAGCAAGAATGTGATTCATCTCATTATCAACAGGTTTCATCTCCATGGGTTTATAACCAGGTTCTATAACCTTTTCCTTAACAGTAGCTGCAATAATCTTGTCATCATTTGGTTCTCCATCAGAGTCCTCGGCTGATTATTCTAGGTTGATGACAGTAGGAGTATCAATATTTTCAGCACATGGAGTAGAGATAGTCTTAGTGGGTTCACCTTTGTTGTGGTCAGTAGGTGCAACCTCATCAGCTTTATTGTCTTCAGTAGGTTCACCAGGTGGTGTAACCTCTTCAACCTTGTTATTAGCAATAGGTTGGCTTATTTTTGTTGAGGTGGTAGAGGTTTCTATCATCTTGAGAGGAACAATAATGGGTTCCCCTATATCTTCCAAATCCTCTTCAGTAAGGTTGTAAAAAAGAACCTTGATCTTTTGTGAGGTTTTTCAGCAGGTGTAGGTTGTGCAACAGGTACATCTTTCAAAACAGCTTCCTTAATCTTCTTCTAGTACAACCTTGTCCAATCAGGCATGACAAAAGGTGTGGGATCCTTTGCCTTTCTTTTCACGATTCTTTTTTTCTTCAAGTCCAAGACGGATTTTGATCTATCTTGCTTGAGAGTTTCATGAACAATCCCATCATCATTCTTTGGGATAGTTTTTCTCCTTGTGATCATTGGAGCAGGAGCAGCTCCTTGAGCAGGTAAGAGCAACCTCTTCTTCTTAGATCTGGTTGTCTTGGAAGGTCTCTTCCTTTTGCTTACATCCTTTCTTTCAAACTCCCCATCTTCCAACATTTCCTTCTGAGCAGCTTCAGCTAAGACTCTATCATTTTCTTCTTGCTCCTTCCTTTTTCTTTCTTTCTTCTTTCTTTCTTATTTCTTTCTTCTTCTTCTTCTTCTTCTTCTTCTTCTTCTTCTTCTTCTTCTTCTTCTTCGGCAGCCACAGTTTCTACTATTTTTGGATCTCAGGATCTGGGTGTAGATTAGTAAGAAGTTTAATTATGAGTGGTTCAGATGAATTTCCACTCTCAGCCTTTTCCGTCTGAGTCTGTCCCTTTGGAGAAAAGGTAGGCTTAGCAGCATTGGCAAACGCTTCAGAAGTCTGACCCACAATCTCAGAAGGTTCACTTTGATCTTTCTGAACAGGTTCATATTCCTATTGAGTAATTGCTTCAACTACCTTCCCAGATGAAGTAGCTCTTTGATATGAAGCCTCTACTTCCCTTACCCGTTCCAGATCAGCAGGAGAGAGAATTTTCTCAGAGATCTTAATCTTCTCAGAGATATTTATCATTGGCCTTTTAACCTTCTCATTCTTCTTCTTTTCAGGAGTAACCTTAGCAGGTTTGAACTTCTCTTTGTGTACATCACCCTGAAGTTCCTTTTCAAGGATTTCCAGAGTCCCTTTCTGAGAGTTAGTAGCTTGAGCCTTCAGACTTGGCTAAGTGGCAATTTTCTTCAAAAGACCCATTTGCTTCATAGTTGTTGCGTTGAAGAAGCTTGGGCGCTTGTGATCAAATAAAGGTTCCACTTGTACCCCATGGTGCATCAAAATCTTCATGATTAGGGTATTGTAAGGTAGATTTGATGCAGAGTCTCGAGTCCTCCTCAGCATTCCATAGAGAATAATCCAGGGTAGGTTTATTTTCTTCTTCTCCATCAAGTAAATGACACAAAACTTCGCCAAGTCGGAGATATGATCCTTGCCTCCTCATTTGGGAATAATACAACATCCCAAAATAGCAAAAAGTAACCTAGGGATAGTGTTCATACCAGTTCCCTTAGGATTTGAGGAGTCTACTTCTCCAAACAACATTTTGTTGGATTTTCCAGCACCTCCATTTCTGACTTCCCAATCTCCCATGTACACAACACCTTCACCTTTGATACCCATGACTTCTTCCAAAACCTTGTTGTCTACAATGATATCACGACCCAACACAGATGCTTTTAGGTACGTCTTTTTGTGACCATATACTTCTCTAGTTGTCTTCCAGAATTCAAGAACACTGGCTTCATGCCAGCCACAATCGATCACTTTGAAGAAGGGTAGCCATCCAGCACATTTGAAATAATCTTCAAGGTCTAGCCCAACCTCGGCAATATTTTTAAAATCAACACTTCTGGAGGGAACAATCTTTCCTCCAGCTTTTGAGGCAGCACCCACATTCTTCTTGGAGGCCATTTGAATTTGCAGAAAGAAACTTGAGAGAAATTAGGTTTTCTTGGAAGTTCAAAGGATGCAGAGAAACTTCACAGCAATAGTGAGAGTAAAGTGAGAGACTAGCTTCTGTCGAGATGTATATAGGCTCTAGTAGCACTAATGATGACAGAGACTGGCTGCGCAGACTTGCGGAGACGTGCAATTGTGCAGATTCATAGAATAGATGAAAAGCCAACCGTCTCGGAGTGCCACGTCATTAAATGCCAATTTCAGAAAGTATGTGTTTTCAGCAGATACATAGATTTCAGCAAATAGAGATTTTTAGTACACACACATCAGAGAGTTCATGAATTTCAGAGAGATGCATAAAAATTTTCACACATTTTCAGATATTTATAAATGATAAGACTGTAATTTTAAACAATGTTACCATCTGGATCTTTGTAAGTTCTCAAGGTGCTTTTGTTGAGACTTAGCATTGTCTCTCAAGGTGTTTTTGTTGCTTCTGATGATCAGTCTTCGTAAGTTCTCTTCAAAGCTTGTTTAAGGTTTCCATCTGGATCTTCTTCCCTCAGCATTTGTTGGATGCCCAACCCGAGGTTGAGCTCTGATACCAACTGTTAGGACCACAGGAAACACTAAAAGGGGGGTTGAATAGTGTTTTAATAAATCTTTTTTGATTTTTGAAAACCTTTTAAAACAAGCAAGCTGATTTGAAAATATTTGAGCAACCTTCCGAAACTAGAAGTTCAGCAACTTGCTGATGCAACTCAGAAGGTTTGATAAAAACAATTTTGAAGTATTTTCTCGTGAAGAAAAGATTGTTTTCTGCGTGGATTTATAAAATAACTTTTCTTAAACCCTCCTTGGTTAGATAAAATAGAATATAAAGAGTTAAGAGTAGAGAGAACTTGACCACATAAATTTATCCTGGTTCACCCACTAACACAATAAGCTACGTCCAGTCCCAGGGCAAACCACCACTGGATTTTCCACTAATCTCGCAAGATTACAAGTATTATTTGTACACCTAGCCTCTCCAGGCTCAACAAGTATTCTTTGGACACAGCCTCTCCGAGCTAAACAAGTATTCTTTGAACACAGCCTCTCCAGGCTAAGCCAAATATTCTTTGTTCCTCCAAGCCTCTCCAGGCTCTCAGACACTTTACAATGTTTACAAATATGATAAGTTTAAGTTTCTGAGAAACTTAAACACAAGATCTCTTGTATAAATGGGTTACTGAGAATAACTCAGGATACAAAAGATAATTCTAAGTACAAGGAAATGAACTACAGAGAGTTGGCTTGATAGATTTTCTATTTGGAACATGGCCATTCTCTTTTTGGACTTCGCCAGGGGTTCACCAAGGTCGTCAACTTCAAAATCTTGCAGGAAACTATATATAGAGAGTCTTGAAATGAATCCGTTGAAGAGAGCTTCATTCACCGTTGTGAGATAACATTAAATGCTTTTTGAGACGTTGTGAAACACTCTTCTGATAGCTTCTTACTTTTGAGATATGCAGGTGTTGCAGTCTGCAACACTGCTCTAACATGAACAACAGGTTCCGTCTAAGGTAATGAGACTTTAACAGCACAGACGAACTCTGAAATCATTCCTTAAATGGATCAAGGATGTGTTATGACTTTAGCAGGCAGCTTCCAGGCTTTAGTCAACAGTTAAACTGAGGTCTTCAGCAGTTCTTCTAGAAATCTGTATCACTTTAGATGGTTGAAATGAGTTCAACAGATCTTAGCTTTTCGGAAGGTTTCCTCACATCAGTAGGTTCATCTTGAGGCTTCTTCTTCATAGCTCTTGCTGAAACAATAAGGTAAGATACCTTCAAGTGATATTGTTCTTATAAATGATCCCTTTTTAAATCAAATTTGTTGTTCATTAAAACTTAGGATATATAAGTCTTGAATCCGATTTGAATACTTAAATTGATTATGAGACTCAATATAGCCTATGTTATAATAGTATATACTTACATTTTATTACAATTTATATACATTTTTCCAAAAACAACGATTATTATTAAAATATTTTTACTTGCATGTATTATTATTATTTATTATAATTATTAAATCATTTATTGTTGACTTTTAATCAAAAATTATGTATTTATTATTTGGTATCATATGTTAGTTGAAAACTTTATTTTATTTTAATTTGTGGCCAAATCAAATTTGACTCTTCCTCTTTTAAAACTTTTTTTAACAATTAGAATAGATTAGAAAATAAAAGCATGTTACCAAAAAAAAGTATAAATTAGTTGTAACATGAAAACAGAAAAATTTTATGAAATATGAAAAATAACTAATATTATATATATATATAATAATTTATTTCGTGATAACTAATTTAAGGGTATGAAAAATGAATTACAATATAAAAAATATATGCACCTAATATTTTTATTTTAAAAATTCATTTCATTGGTAAAATTTATGTATTGATAATTGTCATACATGATTTTTTATATATATATTTATTTAAATTTAAAATTTTAATTAACAAAATATATATAATAAATATTTCTATGACATAAAAAAATAAATTATAAGATATTAAGTTCTCGTGCATCGCACGGGTAGAACGGTAGTATAAGAAACAAAAGAGTATATTTTTTGTCCTACTTATAAGAAACTTGGACCCATTTTAAGATGTCCATTAAGATGTCTTAATGGATATAATTAACAATTTTACTAAATTATCTTTATTCATTTTTTCAAGTACATTAAATTTAGGGAGGACTAATACTCTCAAATGTGAAGACACAATTCTCAAAACTATTTTTTCCATAAAAAAAATATTTGGAGTAAAAATGGAAAAAGAGAATTAATATTACATTAAAACTAGAGAAAGATAATCAAAATGAAAAAAATTGCTAAAATGATAAATAAATTGAAATTGATGGAGTATTAATTACTAAATTCCATAGGTCGTTAATTTATTGTGAGTTTTATGCAATCGAGTCACACACCAAATGGATGTATTAATTATTAATTATGAATATTTTGGGAATAGCATTTAAATTTATTATAATTAATGCTTTTCCTTAATAGACATAACAAGGGTAATAACACAATAGTACTATCTCTGCTCTTATTTATAATACCTCTATTGACTCAAATATACATGTTAAGGATAAGAAAACATGTTTTAATGTATTATTTTTTAAAACTTATCTCCAACTTCCAAATTTTACCTTATTTAAATTCAGACTCTATTAAATTCTCATATTAACCAAATCTTGAAAGTTAAGGTTGATTAATTATGAATGATAAAGATAAAAAAAAAACTAATAAATTTCTAAAATTTTGTAAGTGATACCTTATAGAAATTAAAGGACCAAAATAAAATTATCAAAAAGGTCTTATAAAAAAACAAGATAATAGTATTTCTTTAAAAGAACACAACCCTAAACTCAAATCTAAAAAGACTAAATAAAATATGGGTCATACTAACGAGTGTCCTAAGGACATTGGTTAAGAAACAAAAAAAAGAAGATTTTTATTAGAAATCACAGTCTTGATTACATCTGTGACATTAAATATCACATACTCCAATAAAAACTTTCTATTTTTACTTTCTTAACAAATGCCCTTAGGGCACTCGTTAGCATTTTCGATAAAATATTTAATATCGTGATACTTTTTCAACATTAAAGAACAACCCTATTAAGTGCTTCTTTAGTGCTATAGTTGTGGTAGATATAGGAAGACTGGAAATAAGTGTGGATTGAGCTAAGGTAGCTCAGCAGATTCTGACAGTTTCTAGTGTGTGCAAAGTGATTGAACTGCAAGGAAGAGGGGAACATAAATGAAAGGAAGGCAAGGTGGGTTGGGGGCATTTAAAAGGAGAAGCCTGTCGTTGAGAATGAAGAAGATGGCCGAGAAAGCAGAGCTGTTTTAATTTGGCCACTGTTGAAGTCTGCATTTAAGTGAATTCAAGGTGGTTTAATGAAGACAGGTAGACTTACTTGAAATTGAACCCCTCATCTCCCTCTCAACACCTTGAATGGTTTGGTAGTTGGACTTTTTTTTCTTTGGTTATATTTGAATTGGTGGGAAGGGATAATGAAGTGAAATAGAATAGGAGGGGGACAATATTAAGAGTTTGCCGATCCAATTAATTAGCTTAAGAAAATTTTTTTTTTCACTATTAGTAACCATAGCAGTGTCATTTTATTTTTATTTAATTCCTTATTTTTAAATTATATATAGGAAATAATAAAAACCAATTTAACAAGTTTTTTTTTGTTTCAAATAAATACCCTCTCTTTTATTTGAGATATAGGATGTTATAGAAAAGGTTATGATAGAATATATTAATTTTATTTCATTCTATGACTTTTTATTCTCCTCTAATTTGAGGCTATGAGATAAAACTGATTTTGCTCTCCGTAACATCATAAAAATATCTACCTAATAAAATGAAAATTTTATTTCATTTCATCCTAAAATGTTTTGTTTTGTACTCCCTTTGTTTTTTTATTTGTATTTTAAAGTTTTTGCACAATGATTAAGGAATGCAATAACTATGTCTTTTAGGTCTTTTTTTTTTTTTAATATGCCCTTTCTCTTTCTTTCATTAATGTATTTAATATCTCTCTTTTTACAATTAAATGTATTTCTTTTTCAAATTTAATTTGTTTTACCATATACCATAATTTTTTGTTGAAAATATAAATGATACATTTATCAAGACTTTCAACTTGTAGAACATTTATGATATAGCTTTATAATAAATATTTAAAATAAAAAGAATGAGATTAAGAAAGGGTAAAATTGGAAAAATAACATTTATTATTACCTTGGTATCTGAAAACAACACTTATTTAGAAACGGAGGGAGTACCATACAGGCAAATGGATGAGTTACCACCCAACCATTAAAGGAATCAAACTGATCACGATCTTGTATATCAAAGTAGACCGACCTTATATTTAGGGTTGTACATCAGACGAGTTTTGTTGGATTCAGGCCCAAAAAACCCAATCCGACCACAACCAAATAATAAAAATAATGACCCATTTTCGACCATTGGACCCTTCGATTTGGGCGGGTCACGGGTTGGGTGGGTCGCATATTGGAACAGGTGGGTTATATCGATTTTGGCCTGTAACATCCCAAAATTTGGACCTCGAAAAGATAGTGGAAGCCTTAGGTGGTGAATCCCACCCAAGAGAAGGAAGTTAGGTGTAAAAGGAGGACCTAGGAGTCTAAGGGTAGATTCAAAGAAGAGATAGGGAATTCACGGAGAGTTTATGAGTGTTAAGGGGAATTTAGAAGTAAAACCAGGTATTAGACCCAACACAATTGTAGATGAAACTTGGGAGGGATAACACTCTGAGGTTGAGAGACTAACAAGGTATTAATGCTGGAAAGGGAGTATAGACTTTTGAACGAGGGAATTAGATTAGGATGGATAGGATTAAGTTTGGAAAGTTGACTGGATCGAGAGGAGGAAAATGTTAGGATTAGAGAAATTGGGTTAGTAGGGAAATAAGTTTAAAGAAAGGATTAAGAAAGGGTGAGAAAATTGTAAGAGGGAAACCATAGAGTGAGAAATCAGGATTTTAAGTCTCAGTATTCCCGCTCAAGCGAGAAGGGCTCGCTTGAGCGAGATTATCAGTAAAAATGGGGAAGTTGTTTTCTAATATTCTCGCTTGAGCGAGGAGGTTCTCACTCAAGCGAGAAACAGGGGAGGAAAATGGTGCTTTTTGGACGATTTTCGCTTAAGCGAGAAGGGGCTCGCTCAAGCGAGAATCATCCAGAGAGGGGATGGATGCTCTCTGGAGCATTCTCGCTCAAGCGAGGAGGCTCTCGCTTGAGCGAGAACGAGTTTCCAGCGAGGATTAGTTTTGCCTGCTCAAACGAGAAACTCTCGCTTGAGTGAGAACGCTCAAATCCAGTTTTTAAAAATAGATCCGTGAGGGCTTTACCCTCATTCTTTTCCATTTTCTCTACTTCTAGAGAGAGGAACTAGAGAGGGGGGAGATCAAAGGAGAGGAGCTTGGATTGAAGCCCCGACACCAATCAAGAAGCTTGGATCATCATCTTCAACCCCAGTCTTCTCCATTTCTTGCTTTGAGGTGAGTGTGGTTCACCCACTCACTTTCCATCATGTATGAAGTTCTCTCATGATCCCCCCCTTCTCCTTTCCCCTTCCCACCTTATTTGCTTGTGATTGATTGAGGTTAATCTAGGGTTCACATGTATATTTGCTTTGATTGCTTGAGTTGTAATTCAGCCCTAGATTGTAGAAGTTAGGGTTTTCATGATAAGTGTTGATTATGAGATTTGAATGTCATGGAATCCTCATTTATCATAAGTAACATGTATACACGCCATGAATCATGCTTTCACATTTGAAACCCTAATCATGTACAATGTTTTCATGGGCCTTTGGCCAAGAGGAATTTCAGGGGTCTTCGGACCAGAGAGGGGTCTTCGGACTAATGAGGGGTCTTCGGACCAGAGGGGTAAAAGAGGAACGAGGTAATCGCACTTACTCCTAGGCCAAGGGGTAAATGGAGTTCCTCAATTAAAAATGAACCACATGCATATTGATAATAAAACTTAATAAGGGTGGCCCTGGACGACGGACCTTTGTCACATGACCGAGCACTCAAAAGAGGTTAATAGTGAAAAGACACCCTTGGTGTGTGTTTGACACTTGAGGTTCAGTTGAGTTTGACTGCATGAATGCATGGGTGGTTTCCACCAGAGGAATTGTGATGTGCATTGCCTGATTGCCTGGTAGATTTGTCATGTATAGCAGAACATGTATCTATGTACACTTATGTTGCATTCTCATTTGTATGCCCCTCCTACACTCTATGCATGATCACATGTACTGGGACGTAAGTCTCACCAAACACTTTGTGGAACATTAGATATGCAGGATGCCTAGCTGGACCATGGAGAGAAAGACTTGAGGTTTTAGGATGAAGATATTCGCCTAGAAGTTGTTCGGACTAGACTAATTAGATTCATTGTATTTGTATAGTGTTAGCAATTGAATTAGCTGCCTTAGTCAGACTGTAGCCATTCCATGGTGATTATTGTTTAGTTATGTTATAGTTGAAGCCACCAAGTGGCATTTAAGGTATACACTTGAGTTGTATGTTTGTCTTCCGCTTATGTAAACGTTGGATTACTTAAGAAAGTTTAAGTGTTTGATTGTATGTCGATATTGATAATGGTGCGAAATAATTTCATAAACTAGGAAAGGTGTCTCCAACGGACATTATTTCTGGGTCAGCGAAATTAAGACGTTACAGGGCCCAATTTGGGCCAGGTCATTTTTTTTTTGTTTAATCCATTTTTACTCTTTTCTAATGCTCAGCTTTTCAAATCCAGTATTTAAAATAGTTAAAACTCCTGAGTTGGACCTATAATTTGTGCCAGCTCAAAACTAAAATTACATATAGGGGTGGACCTAGATGATTCCTTCGAGAAACCTGGGGCTTTCATTGGTTGTTGCTCTTGTGTTTGAACATGTGAAAGTTCTTTGATAGGAGAAACGATTTTGTCTTTCTTTTTTAAAGATGGCTTAGTTGGAGGAGGCGTTGAAGATTTTTCCTTGATAAGGGAATCAGATTTTGACTGAGAAGAGGGGGATTGAACTTCTTCTTGAACGTCTTCTTCGATCTCCTCCATGAATTTATCATTTTGTAAAGATCTCCTCGAAGAAGTAGCATGGAAGGGGCTCTCTACAATTCGATCTTCATTTACATTACTTTTCATAGGATAGCTCGAAGAAATATCAATCTGTAAAATGAACAAAGGAATTTAATACAGGTTGAGTATATCAAAAAGAAAGACTAAATGTACAAGTATAAATACTTAATTGGTTCAGATCCCCAGTCTTAATGTGTTTTCTATTGTCCATCGTCTTGACTCTTTGGCCAACCCTCTATGTAAAGAAAAGAAAAGATAGATAAGATGATAAGATATACATATGTAAAGTTGTAAGCATTGAAAACTCGAAATTGATAAAGTAAACCCTTACAGTAGCAATAGTTTGTGATGCAAGAACAACCTAAATGGATTGAGGTTGAGTGCTCTCCATTTAATCTGTTGGAGTCTCTTCTTCTCTCGAAGGTTCTTTTTGTTTTTCAGGGTGTGCTTCCTGTTGTGAAAGTAAAAATTGGTAAATATTCATAGGAACCCTGAATTCACAATAGACTAAATTCAAAGGAGAATTTGAGCCTACCTTTAAGAGAGATTCTCCATCAGATTCATCTGACTTTTCCTTCTCTTCCCCAGCCGCTTTTTCTTCTATATTTTTAGTATCTTTATCTACCTCTTTCTTTCTCGCCTTCAGAGGTAGATTGGCTTTGATAAGAAGGTTCGATATTCTTTTCGATCTTATCAATCTTAGCATTCTTCATGGATTTCGAAGAAGTAGCCTATAATAATAAAGGAAAGGAAAAATGATTTAATCGAAAGACTATCATGAGATATAAAAATCAATTTTTCAGTAACCTACAACTGGGGTTTGAGAAGTTGATGGTATCTTTCTCTTCTTAGTTTTCTTTTTTTATCACTCTCCCAATTCTCTTTTGCCTCCCCAGAGACATTTGAGCCTTTGGTCACTAATAAAGCAAAAGAGGTTATAAGTATTAGGAAAAGTTTTTTTTTCAAATTAGTGAAGTAAAAGCTTATGAGATTATCTTACCATGTACAATGGAGTTCTCATATCGAATTCTCACGTGTTCTAAATCCACATGTGGTTCAAAAGGATTATTATCAAGAAAATATTTGGTCAAAGTCACTCTTTTTTAAAGAGGTTTGACATCATTAAAAAGTGTTTCGAGTGTTGCAGGTCTAGTCCACCCAAGGCCTTGTAAACTCTTAGCCAAATCGAATTTCGCTGTTGGAAAAGGTGGAAATCGAGGCAGTATTTTTCAAAAGTAGTTTTGCCCTTTGAATTAATGACTTTGAAATTTTGTTGATTATGGGAAGTTTTTTCTTTTAAAACAAGAGCTGCTTCCGAAATTGTTCTCTAAATTTTATCAGGATTATAGAACACGTTAAAATACTTCTTGAATGCCTCAATCTCTTTAACATGTTTAGATTTGTAATATCCTTTGTTAGTCTGGAGAAGCATTTATCTGGGTCTACTTGGATAGATTTGTAATATCTGGACCACCAGTCTTCGAAGGCAATAGTTCAGTAAAAAGAAGGCTCGAAGGAAACAAGTGAAATGGATAAAGGCCTTTTAGCCTTTGCCTCCTAAAGCTTTTGGAAACCATCCTCACCATTCACTATGTCTTCGACCAGGACTTGAGCTTTGGATCTAAAGAAGGGTGTAGGTCGAAGTTGGCTCAGTCCAAATTGACGAGCAACAAGTTGTGGCTGGTAAGGATAAACTCAAAGGTCTTTTATTTGGAAACCATAATATCGAATGTCATAGGAAAGAAATTGTTTCCAAATTTCAAGACTCTCTGACTAGGCCCCAAGGGTTGCACAAGGGAATTTTTTAGTAAACCACTCAAGACCTCGAGGCCTAGTAGAAAAACGGGCAAGATTGGGTGAATGGCTTTTGATTTGAAGGAAAGAAGAAAAGTAAGATTTAGAAGATTCGAGAGAATCTTTCTTTGGAGAGGGAGTGATGAAGGATAACCTATAACCTTCAATTGAATTTGGAAGTTTCGAGTTCTTAGACTTAGAACTTTGGAATTTACCCTCGAAGATTGCATTTAGCAACAGCTGGAGAAACCAAAAAGGTCCATTCCTTACTGGTTCTCTAACTTTCAAGGCATAAATGCCTTCAGTTAACGCATCATAAACGTTGGCAAAGAGATACCTGTTTAAATCCAAGTGAACCCCTTTAGCTAACAACTAAGTTAAAGGTAGAAATGATTTTGGGACTTATAAAGACCTAGAGCAAAAAACATAGGCAGAGAGCCAAACTAATAATAAAGCCACGTGTTCACTCTTAGTGCTTTCCAAGATTGGGAATTGTTTTTGATAAACTGAGAGTAAGTAAGTTTATCCCAGTTTGGCTCAATGAGGTTTTTCAACTTTCAGGTTGGGGAGAGTGAGTTGGCTTTCAGGTCAAAGGCTAGTTATGGCAGCAACGTCGAAAAGGGAAGGAGTAAGCATGCCATAAGGAAGATGGAAAGTATTAATAGATCTCTCCCATAATAGAAAACAAGTGAGGAGAAATACAGGTTTTATACTTAGATCGAATTTACTTAACTAAATACGATCGAAGATGCCAAGTTTCTTCCAAAGATGACCTTTGGAAGTTCCGATACTATTCAACCACGTGACATAAGAATCTTTCTTAGTGGGAGGAGTAGATCGAAAAATGTTGGAAATGTTATCGAAGTGGTCTACTCGAATAGGGTTCCTAAAGGCTAAGATTATTTCTTCTTTGTAACTTGGAAAGAAATCTATGTACCTATCAAGATAAACTGAAGTTCTAAAGGAACCCATGAAAGAAAACTGCTTGTCCCTAATGGAAAATAGGATCAGTATCTGTGATTTCCATATAGCCATCTTCTCTTCTTGCTTATCAGGTTCAGGAACATAAACCATTTCGTCCCTAGCAAAGAAATCACCTTTTACCACTGCCATTGGAACAGTCTTTGAACTTTCGGAAGCCATTAATGGAGGTTTGTAAAGAAGCTTGGAAAGGTTGAAGAAAAAGTGTGTAAGCAAGAATGACCTAAAATGATGCAAGAAAGGCGAAATAAGAACTTTCTTCAAGATTAAACGGTGAAACAATGATAAAAAAAAGGATATGAAAGGTTTGAAAGAAAAAAATCAAATATTTTTTATCGGAAGTTGGGAAGACGTCGTGCGTAGAGAAGAGGGAGAAAAGAGAAATGCTTGAGGTTGAAGATGAAGTTTGAGGTACAAATGAAAATGAGAAGGTTTTGAGTATTTATAGGATAAGCTTAAATGCTTATGATAAGTGAACTCAAGAACCAAGAGTAACCATGATTACATGTTTTTGGAACGTGGGAAAGTAGCCAACAATCTTGGAATGACAATTAATTTTTTAAATTATGTAACTGACTACGCAATTAATGAGTAATGAGAAGGTGAAGAGTTTTATTTTAATTTAAAAATTAAAATAAATTTTCCTTCTTGTTTTTAAAATTATTAGGAAGTCCAAAATTCTATCTTAAAAATATATCTTTTTCATCAAAAGAAAACAAGTTAAGTTTCTCGAAAGAGAATATTTTTGGGGGGCATCTGTTGGTATCGAATTTAAGTTAAGTTGATCTTGAGCATGAGATGAAGAGGAAGGGGGTAAGGGGCGGCTAAGGTTTGCGGTGAGAGTTGAAAGTATCAGAGCATCAGAGCAACAAAGAGCATGAGGGTCTGGTTGTCTGGGTCTCTTTTAAAGGGACAAACATTTTTAAATAAAAGAGAGAAAAGCTTAATACGCCCATTCGTTTTATGCCACGTGTTGGTCGGGTTTGGGTACCGATGAATAAAAAATTTCTCACTCAAACCCGCCCGCATTTACCGATTTTAAACTAATTTTTTGCATCGCTTGACTCGTAGCCCGAACTCGCTTGTCCTCTGAAGGCCTATTCCCACCGATTTTGTCGGATTTTCGGTCGGATCATTCATTTTGGACACCCCTGCTTATACACGTTAACTCGAATAGCAAGTTATATCGCTTTCTAAGCTCATAGCTCGGGGGGACTATGTGTCATAGTAGGTCGATCGCACACTCGACCTATACCTAACATTTGACCTTCCTTGCACTCGGCTCGAGAATATGAAAGAAGTTAGTCAAAATAACCTTAATCCATCAAACGGGTAAATTAAGCCTAAACAATGGGGGTTGATTTTAGGCACACGTGACAAATTATTTCAGCACATATGGAAACAAGCAGGAGGGATCTGTTGAGTCTCAAGAAATTATTAATAATTTCTAAAGAGAACTAATTCATCTTCCATATTTTAATTACTACAAATTTGTTTCTTAACACTATGCAAAACTGCTTGTGCTACTAATAGCTTATTCTGATTTCAGTAAAGATGGACTTTTAAAGCTTTAAAGCTTTCTGAAGTGGCAAACTATCTGAAGAACTGATGCCATATGAAGTTTCCAGACTGTCTGAAGAAGTGAAGCCATTTGAAGGGTCAAGCTTTCTGAAGAAGGAACTATCTAAAGTATGGAGCTATCTGAAGTCTAAAGTTATTTGAAGAGTGAAGCCCTCTGAAGATATCTGACGTGGACATCAGTTTGACTGAAGACCTTTTCTGCTCCTTCTCCAACACGTTTTCAGAATTCCATTTTAAGCCATGCAGACAGAAGCTTTTCAGCATGTTTGAATTTTATGCATAAATAAGGAAAGCTCTACAGCGCAATTTTTGCAGAGGTCAACGCAATACTGCAACCTTGTACTGTGTCAGAGAACATCTCAATTTGGACTTAAAAGCATTTAATGTTATCTCACAACGTATGTTTTTAAACAGACCTCAACCATTTCTTATAAATAGAGCTCAACACAAGACGAACAACATAATAGAATGAACGTGCAATATTCAGAAGCTCTTAAGCTGCCAAATTTTCTAAAGAAAATCAAACTCTGATTTATTTCATTTGATTTAATTTGTACACATCTTTCATATCCTGAGTTCTACTCAGTTATCTTGTACAAACTTGTGTTTAAGCAAAGAACTGGATTGTAGTTCCTAAGCTTAAACCTTTTCTTTTTATAAACTGGGTTTGTGTTAGAGCCTGAAGAGGCTTGACTGTAAAAGAATACTTGGGGTTTTGATTCTGGAGAGGCTTGTATGTAAACAAAATACTTGGGTTTAGAGCCTGAAAAGGCTTGACTGTAAAAGAATACTTGTAATATGTTGAGATTAGTGGAGAAATCCAGCTGCTAGTTGGCACTGGTAGGTCACCAATCTTGTGAGTGAACCAGGATAAATTTCTGGCTGAGTGTTTCTATCCCTTACCTTGTTCAATTCAGTTTTAAACTAACATTAAAGGGAATTGAATTTGTCTTTATAAAAATTGAGCGTAAAAACATAATTCAGAAAACTTATTTTTACACTGTCTGAAAATACTTCTGACAGAAGACAAACTTTAGATAACATCCTAGTTGTCTGAAATTTTTAGAAAGTTCAGTTTTTCAGAAAAGGTTTCCAGAAAACGTTAAGGTTTTATAAAAACACTATTCAACCCCCCCCTTCTAGTGTTTTCATGTGTTTCTACAGGATCTTAGGGGAATGTTAGGAAAGATTTCACGATGACAATTAATACTAATAGAGAAAAATCAAGGCTATTAGAGGATTGCATTTGTTACCAGAATTCGATTAAGTAGGGATGACAATGGGTACCCTCTGGGTAAGGGTACTATAGTGTTGGTCCCCATACCCGTGGTTAAAAAAACTCGTACACATGCCCGTACCCACGTGGGTAGCAATTTTAATGTCCGTCACCGTACCTGTTGGGCACCTATATACACATACACGCACCCATTACCCGCAGTTTAATTAAGTGAAAAATTAGCAACTCAACAAGAAAAACATTAATTTAAGAAAATTATATCTTAATTGAAAAATTACTCCATGCCCATCCACACATAATTTTAAATATCATCATTCACCAACATAACGATTTAATAAACATAGACTTCATAATTGTTTAATATCACTAACATAACATAACAGTTTAATACATCCACATCAAACTATTTTATAAACATGAACTCCATCCCTAGTGTTGCGCATAAAGGAAGAAATGGAAGGCAGTCGCGGGAAGGGGTGACACCGAGAGGGACAATTAGGTTCTACTGATCTATTCTTGTTACAATATATTTTAATCTGCAATGTTTTAAAAGTTTCAATGTTTTATTCTTATGGTAATTTTAATATGAAATATCTATCCATTTTTTACTTTTTATTTATAACTATGTATTATAAGTTTTAAAAACATAAAAATATATTAGATATTTGGCTAATTAACATATGTGTGTGTAGGCGCGGGCTGAATACTATAATGCTCGTGCCCGCGCTCATCCCCATGAAAAATTGCAGGTAAAAGCCCGTTCTCGTCCTCGCTTAGTGGCCTTTTACCCTACGTATTGCGGGTATTTTTTACGGGTGCCCATTGGACTTGGACTCAATTTCCATCCCTACAACTAGGAACCAACTATAAACAGACCAACAAGGATGACATCTCACTTCTTACCCCCCAAGACTGTGCCAAAACTCCGCCTCTCTGAAGACTCACCATTAGAATAGGCTACTTAGGTCATTTTAGGCTTGTAAGAACATGTTTCATATGATTTCATTGCATTCCATTATTCATTAGATAAGTAGACATAACTTTAATTTGTTTTTATTTTCTAAAAAATTGTTTTTCTCAATTTATTTTTTTTACAAAATTATGTAAAAAATTTATATTTCTATCTCTCCCCCCCTCTCTCCCCCTCCCCTAGAGATTAAATATGTAAAATCTTATAAAATTTGTAAATATTTATGAAATAAATAGGAATTTAATAGGTTTAAGGTAGCAAAAATTTACACTATAATTTAATAATGTGTTGTTGCGTTATTTATTAAGTTTAATAATGAAGTTGATTGAATGTCTCTAGAGGGGGGGTGTTGAATAGAGGCTTGAACAAATTTTGGTTCCTGAAACTCAGATTTAATCTAAGGCTGTTCTCAAGAGTTTTCCCTAGAACTTAGACTGAATCTTAACTTAAAGAAAATAGTTAGAAATAATAGACTTTAGTAATATTGTTCCTAAGTAAGTTGAGATTTACTATTAAAGAAAACAAAATCTTATCTTACTCTAAGCTTAACTTGCAAAATGTTTCTTTATGATTTCAAATCAATATGAGATTTAACTTAACACAAGTTTAACTTAACGTCTTACAAACCAAGTGCCAATTTGAGATAAGTCCTACATAATTAAAGATAGATAATAGAAACAAGTAAAAGAGTAAGGAGGTGTTGGTATTGAATTTAAGAAACCTTCGAATAAGGTATCTATTGATACGAAACAGAAAGATCTTTGAATAGTAAATAAAATTCGAGAAGCTAAAAAGATGGAAAATTCTTCAAACACAAATCAAAGACTTTATTAACTTTTTCGAGTAAATTGTCTATTCAATTTCAAGTATGGTTACAAGAATACATAAAAGAAAAATACATAATGTGTAGAAAATTAAAAGGACTCATGTGTCTTCAGAAGGCGATCCTTCTTCTCCTGTCTTCTCTCCTCTTCCCTTTTCTTCTTCACCCTTGGATAAATGAATAAGTCATCTCCATGACTAAATTGGTCTACCTGGGGAAGAAATAAAAGAAATTCATTACATACCTAATGAATTCATATTTGGCTACAACATTCGACCTAAAAAATAGGCTACACAATGTTGGAAAAACTCATGGCATTGGGTATCCCATCGACCTGATCAGTACTAAAATCAATAGAGATTAGGTCAAACGGGATAACAAATATCAAGAACTCCTTCATTGAGATGAGAGAAAGGAATGAAAATGAAGTTACAAATAAACTTCTATTTATAGGAAGAGTAAGAAGGGCAGTGAATAAATGTGCCTCAAAATGGCCCAATAGTTGACAAAACTATAATAAATATAGTTGACTGGATGATGGTCAAGTCAGCCTTCGATTTAGCCAAATGAATAATGATACGTGGCAGACCATAATAAGAGGTGGTCAATGTTGAAGTTTATAGCCACTTAATGAGCTAATTCTCAAATTTTTGCTAAGTATTGACGATTATATAATGTTTCGAAAAATCGAAGACCTTGTTTGATTTTTATTTTTGTGCAACCGAAGGGAGAAAAAGGAAAATCGAAATTAGAAGAGACTCTGAAAAATCAAAGACAAGAGAGACTTTGAAAATTGAAAGCAGAAGAAAGATTTCAAGAAATCGAAAGAGAAGCACAACCTCAGAAACACTTAGAAGAAATTTGAAGGTTCAAGAAGGCTTATTCGAAAATGAAGTTCTGAAAGACAGTTGGGAGCAGTTATTGGAAGTTTGATATCCAAGAAGAGTGTCAAGATTACAGTAAGACAGTTATAGGCAGTTTTTAGGAAGTTAAAATGACTTTTGTCCATTAGAATATGTGACATTCTTGTATTGTGCCAACACAAATATAGGTGTTGATGTGTCTTGTTGGCATTAGTTAGCCGTTAGGATGAAAACCTATAAATAGGTGAACTTTCCATGTAATAAGGGTTGGATTTTATTACTTCGAAAACTCTCTGAAACACTAATACGTCCATCATGTTAGTGACAACTGGTTACAAGGAGATATTCAAGTATGCAATTCCATCCAGATTTCAATTAATGCAATTACTTTTCTTTACAATTCTTTGTTCATTATTTCTTTAATTTATGTTTCTTTCAAATTAGTTTTATTCTCTGTTTATTGTTTGTCTTTTCTTGTTGATTGTTTCCCTTTCATTTCTTACAGTTGTTCATTCCTTTCTTTCTTCTCCTCTACTCCCTTCTTCGATCTTTCTACTGGGTAAACAACAAATAAGATTGGTTACAATTTTCATATTTAATATATTTTTGCTTTAAAAATCAAAACACTACAAACCTACTTCTTAAGAGTCCCTTTTGAGGATTGGATTCTAAGTCCCATATTGCTCTCAGAATCAAAAGGTTAGATTGATCTTTTCGAGATCAAATTTTACACCATAAATAGGAAGATAACCACACATATATTTATACTAGTATCCATAACCTTGGGCTACGTCCATTCCTCACTCGCAAGTGAGATTTTCCATTATAACAATTGTTATCTTACAAGTATAGCTCACTCCGCCTCTTTAGGCCTGGTCCCTTGAGTATTATTCTTATAGAGCTTCTTTAGACGTCTAAGTAGTATTTTATAGCCTGTCCAAGCTACCACAAACCTACACCAACACTCAGATCTCTACCTAGTTTGGTTGGTGATTTACAGAGAAATAAAAGTATAAGATTTTATAGCTTAACTACGCACAAGGTGTGCACAAACAACAAAGCTCAACTAGATACAATCACTCTTTGAATGAAGCACACAAATTACAAAAGAAGAGATTGAGTAGAAGTGGAATAACATAAGGAAATACTTTAGATTGATGATAATTTTCAGCAGAGTCTCTCACTTTCCTCTACACCTTGAACTTCTATTTATAGCCTTCTCTTTCCAACTAGCCGTTACTGACCGTTGCAAGAGAGATTGTGTGGATTTGCTTTTGGCTTAAATATGTTTTTAGTCCCTGGAAATATAGGTGTTTATGGTTTTAGTCCCTGAAAATTTTTTACAAACATTTTAGTCCCTGGAAATTTCCTCCGTTATTACTTTTGATCCTTCTGTTAAATGAGATTGTTAAGTGGTGAGTTGGCTCTGTAAAAAGTATTATGTGGCAGCTGGTGAGCAGTCCTAGTCAATGTTATAAGCCATGTCAGCAGGTCATGTGCACAACACGTGAACACCCTGTACTCCTTCTCCATCATTTTTAAGAGAACGTTTAAGTTTGTTTCAGTCGAAGAAACAGAGATATTTGCAGCCAGGTGAAGAGTAAAACGCGAGGCCGTCGAAGGAAAGGCAAAACGCGAGGTCGTGTGTTCTTGTGCACGTGAACCTCCATTGTTGAGTTTGCTTGGACAAACAAAGCATGGTGTCCAGAGCAAAATCGTTTTCGTCACAGTCCGTTTCAGGTATGAGATACTGTAAATGTCGAGATGAAATTCTGATTTTGACTTCTGGGAGTGCAAGAAATCCTGGAAAGAGGTTCTTTAGGTGCCATAATTGGAAGGTAACTTTGTGTGTGTGAATTTTCTTTTCATTCTATGTTATTTTTCATAGTTGAGTTACAGAATAATTTTTCATTTGTGCAGAAAGAAGCTAGTTGTAATTTTTTCCAATGGGTTGATGAAGATTTTGAAGGAGGCGAAGGTGTTAGCACTGGTGGAGGCCATTGCAACTGTTCAAAGATCCTGGTTAAAACATTGACTACCAAAATTGGAAGAATGAAAAGGAAGTTGATGGAGGAGAGAAGTGAAAATTCTAAAAGCCCTAATTGCAACTTTGTTGGTGCTACTATCAGCCATCTTTCTTGTTGAAGTTTGCTTCATTAATTTATGTGTAATGAGGAATTAGATGGAAATTGGCTCTGTAATGTATTTTCAGCATTTAGTTTGACCATTGTAGTGTGGTGACCTTTTGGATGTAGTTAGGATAGATGGATTTAGATGGATTTGTGCAAGATGGATCTTTATGACTATGTTTAATGTTTAATTATGTGGTTGGCTTCTGAATTTAATCTCTTTGGTTTGCATGGTTAAGTTGTTTAACTTTGTAAACATTTTCATTGAGTAAAACTTTGTGCATATATGAGAAACAATCACAAGTTTTAGAAAAGTAAAGCATTACAATAATCTGATTCCAAAGTGTTTAATACCAGCAACATTGTGCCATACAAAAACTGGTATCCACAGACCACAATACCAGTATCGAAAAAAACATCTCTAAACCAGTATCCACAATACTTGTATCCAAAAAACATCCCTACATCAGTAACCCAAAAAATCCCCAAAGTCTAAAACATTCCTAAGGCAAATGTCTAGTTCCCAGGTGCAAAGTCTTTGGTTCCATCAGTTGTATCTGAATGTCCCTGACTATTAGTAGTGATGATATTGCTGATCAATGTATCTATTTGCTGCAATAATCCACTGCCAACAGCTTCTGTTGCAGACCCTCCCCTATTGGCTGTGACTGAAGTTTGTGACATCTTAGTTGGGTTGTTGCCTACCTGAAATAAAACAAGAGTGCACATTTTTGTTAATTTATGCAACCAGTGTAGTAAAACAAACAAAATGAGTGAAAACAGACTAAGCATTTAACCTCAGCAATTTTTGGGACATCGGCAGAAGCAGCCCGAGTGTTCCTTCTATTTTTAACTGCATTCTTTGTTTTCTGTACAAGCGAGAGTTCTAATTAATTGTAGGAGAAATTAAATGTGTGATCCCACAATAAATGAACGTTATATCTTACCTTGACATTAATGGTAGTAGAAGCTTTAAAAGATGCTTCCATTAGCCTTTTACCTTTATCCTGCACATATTAGCAAGTACATAATAACTACATCATTTCCAAAAACTAAATTTACCTACAGTGGATGAATTTTCCAAAGCATTTAGCACATGTGATGTTACCTTTTGTGCAGTAGCACCACCATTACCATTAGCTGATACATATGCATCCATTGGCCTCTTCCCTTTATCCTGCACATATTAGCAAGAACATAATAACTACATCATTTCCAAAAACTAAATTTACCTACATTGGATGAATTATCCAAAACATTTAGCACATCCTGTTTGTTACCTTTTGTGCAGTAGCACCACCATTACCACTAGCTGATACAGATGCATCCATTGGCCTCTTCCCTTTATCCTACACAAGTAATAATAACTACATCATTTCCAAAAACTAAATTTACCTACATTGGATGAATTATCCAAAACATTTAGCACATCTTGCTTGTTACCTTTTGTGCAGTAGCACCACCATTACCAATAGCAGACCCTCCCCCATGATGTGCAGCATCATTAACAGCAGAAGCTTGAGTAGAAGAACCATTCCCATTGGCAGAATCTCTGATAAGTGTAAATTATGTGATATTTTCCTATGTTTTTATTACACTTATCAAGGCTAAAATAATGATTTATGCCCCAAAATAATCCCTTTTATGAATAATTGTATTAATTGTAATTATTTGGTTTGAATTTGAATTTAATGCTATTTTGATTAGAAATCTGTTATTTTATGCAGATTTATGGAAGATTTGAAATAGAAGAGAAAATAACATTAAATGGGGAGATTGTTTGCAGATTTGAAGTTTGAATGAGGACAAAATAAAGATGAGATCAGCAGCCATTTAAACAAAGGATCTTGTGGATAACTTTCCCCAATTTGAATTCAAGTTCAATTAAATACAAAATCAAGCCAGAAAAGGGAAACAAGGAAAACCAATCAAGCAAAGGCAAGATCAGAAAGAGATCAAGTGGATAAATGAGGAATTGAAGAAAGTCTACAGCGTGTTTCACGCTTCACCTACGCTTAGCGCAGGTGGAGCGTAGCTTACAGAGGGACACGCTTCATATGCGCTTAGCGCAGGTGAAGCGCAAGTCACACACCAATTTTTTAAATTCAAATACAGATTGATATCTTCCAGATTTAAATTAGGGTTTTCCTTAGTCTATAAATAGTATCTTTTGCACAGATCTAAAAGAGGTTTTTAGAGAGTACAGAGGAGAGAGGCATAGAATAGAAAGATAGACGCACAAGGATTGAAGAAGGTGACAGAGTCTTCAGTGGTTTGTGATGGCTACCATGAGTAGCTAAGCTCTCCAGTAGGATTGGATGTAGTGGATTCAATCCCCAAGTGTATGTGAATTCTCTTGTTTTTAAATATAAATCCCCGTTTTTAATTATATTGGTACTTTTATGTTGTTCTTAATGCATTACTTCCGCGCGTACGCCGGAGTCGTAGGCTAGTGATCAGGATAACACAATGAGATTTCCGGCTAGTATTAGAGTTTAGGGGAGCCTAGACATAGGAAACCTAACCTCCGATTGCTAAAAGTACTCGTTAATTATATGGAAATATAGGTGAAATCTGATGATTGAATTGTTTTGGTGAGTGACAACCCGTTCATAGGAGCATCTATAGGAACATATAGTTAATTGATAGTAACATAATTGAAAGTTAATTGTATGTGAGGGATAAACGGGATCTTGTGATTGATGGGGTAGTGACAACCCTTGAATGAAGAGCGTTTATAGGGAAGTACAATTAATGGACGAATCAAACAAACGGAACAATAATTAATTAATTAAGAGCTTAATGAGCCGAGGGTAATTTGTCGCTTGGGAGAGCCCGCATGGATTATCTTTGAGTGGTAGGCTACTGGTAACTCGGGGTTTTATCAATTCAGTTTGGCTAAGGTATAATTAATAACAAATTTATAATTAAAAGAAGGGATTCACATACATAAGGGGTGCGAAGAAGCGAAGTCCAATCCTAATCCAAGTAAATCTATCTTCCCTTATTTTATTGCTTACTTTTCTTTTTGCCATTTAAATTCCGCACATTAATCATTCTCTTAAAAAGTTGCTCACTTGGTAATTCGATCACTAAAATCTTGCAAAGTGAACTGCTCCCTGTGGATACAATACTTTATACTTACTATTATACTGCTGAACTTTTGGTAGGCTTGGCAAAATTTCATCAAGTATTTTTGGCCGGGGAGCGGTGTTTCACTTCTTATAACCTTGGGAGGTCGAATTATCAAGTTTATCTTTTTAATTTTCTGTTTATTTTAAATTTTTCAAAAAAAAATTGAATTTAAATTTGAAGTTAAAATTCAAATTTATTTTATCTTATCTATTACCTTATCCTTTTCAAATTCTTTTTGTTTATGCTTTTAAGAGGCCAAGTGTCCTCAAGCCAATTAAATTTCGATCCAGAAATCGAGAGGACAACCAGAAGGAATAGAAGTTGAAACAAAAGAAGGAGAAGAAGGATATTAGCTGAAGAACCTAAGGACATGGCAGAGGAACAACCCAGAAGAAGGACTCTAAGAGATTATGTTATGCACCAGGGCCCTAGCTATCATTCTAGCATTGTAGTACCTGCAACTACAAAGACCTTGGAATTAAAAGCTGCTCATCTCAACCTCATAAATGCTAATCAATTCACAGGATTGGATCACGAGGATCCACATACTCACCTTTCTAATTTTTATGAATTGATAGGCACTATGGGATTTGAAGAAGGAGACTTAGAATCTGTTTACTTACGTCTTTTTCCTTTCTCTTTGATAGGTAAAGCGAAGGAATGGTTGCAGTCCCATCCAAATCAAAGTTTAAATGTTTGGGGAATTATAGAAGACAAGTTTCTAAATAGAATTTTCCAAGCCGGGAAACATATCCAAGCAAAAATAGATATATCCACTTTCAGGTAGGGAGCTGATGAGCCACTTTGTGAAGCCTGGGAAAGATACAAGACCTTGCTGCGGAAATGTCCGAATCACAGATATGAAGACATTGCTCAGTTAAACATCTTTTGCAAGGGACTCAAACTGGATTCCAAATCATTTATTGATGCGGCAACATGAGGGACTATCTTGTCAGTGGATGTTGAAAGGGTTATTGCAATCATTGAAAATTTTTCCCAAAACGATCAACAAGCCCAATGTGGACGGCAACCATCTCAGATTCAGAAAAAGGGGATGCTAGAACTTAATTCAAGTGATGCCATCTTAGCTGAAAATAAACTGATTAAGAGACAAATGGAGGCATTCACAGAGGCATTGAAAGCACTCCCTCAGCAACTCAAAGCTGTTCAATCTCAACCAGTCCAAACCCAACCATTGATATGTGACTTCTATGGAGGAGACCATCCAAATGGTCAAAGTTCTTTTCAAGACACACAAGCAGAGCAAGTCAATTTCATGGGAAATCATAGGGGGCAAGGAAGTTTCTCCAATAAAAACAACCAATATTCTCAAGGGTGGAGGAACAACCAAACCAACTTTGGTTGGGGGCATAATGGTGGAAATAAACAAACTCCTTATCAGCAGCAGCAACCATCAGTTCATGACAAACTCGCTAGGTTGGAAGAAAAGATTGATACCTTTATATCAGGATTTGAAGGGTTTAAAAAGAATAATGATGCATCAATCAAAGCATTGGAAAATCAAGTGGGCCAGCTAGCACAAGAGGTGGGAGAATTTAAGAAAGGTCACTTTTCAGCGAATACTCTTACCAACCCCAAGGAACATTGCAACTTGATTGCTACTGATGGCAACAAGTCAGAAGATAGTGAGGTAGAAGAGGAGAGCCTTATCTTTGAAGAAAAGTTACCCCAAGAGGAAAGAGTCCAGATATAGTTTGAGAAAGAAGAAAGCCAAGAGGCAGCATCAGAAAAAGAGGAAGAGGAACCCAATGAGGTCTTCATTACAAGAAAGACACCTGATCCAGGTAAGTTTACTATTCCTTTGTCTATTGGAGACTTACCTACCACTCATGCTTTACTAGATCTTGGAGCGAGCATCAACTTGATGCCGCTATCATATTTTAATAAGTTGAGTGTTTTGAAGGTTAAACCTGCTAATGTAAAGTTATTGCTTGCAAATAAGTCTACTCAAAGACTTTATAGGATTATTGAGGATCTACCAGTGAGAGTGGATAAGTTTGTATATGCAGTGGACTTTTATATTGCAGAGACAAAGGAGGAGGATACTGATGTCCCCCTCATATTAGGAAGACCATTTATGAAAGCTGCCAAAATAATTGTTGATATT
Source organism: Sesbania bispinosa (assembly GCA_026901365.1). Taxonomy (NCBI): domain Eukaryota; kingdom Viridiplantae; phylum Streptophyta; class Magnoliopsida; order Fabales; family Fabaceae; genus Sesbania; species Sesbania bispinosa. Next base: position 1,349,167 of record QLOH01000239.1, read on the forward strand.
GATAAAGGGGAGTACCAGGTAAGCTCAAATAATGAAAGTATCATCTTTCATATTGATAGAGGAAGCCCCAATATCTTGAAAACTCTAGAAAAGAATGGAATAGATCCTACTGATGGGATCTATCAATTCCAAGCAAAGCTGCGAAAAGATAAGAAGAAATGAGTGCTCATTGCTAATAATGAGCCAAAGAAGAAAAAGAAGGTTTCCGGATTTCTGAGGAAACCAAGAATGAGAGTAAAGCAGCCAAAATCTATTTGGGAGTTCAAGTATAAAAAAAGAAGAAGATCAACATCAGACACTGAAGAAGAAGAAGAAAGTGAAGGAAGATTGAACAAGTGGCATGGAGGATGTGAGCTTAAAGGAAGGATAGGAACAAAATCAACCATCATCCTCCAATTGAGGCCACCATAAAAAATAAAAGAACCAGGCGTCGAGCTAGAAGACGTTAAACAAGCACTTTCTGGGAGGCAACCCAACAATTTTTAATTTGCTTTCATTTTGTTTTTGTTTTTAATTATTTAGTTTTTGTTTGTTGAGTCTATACCTGTATAGAATAGGACAAGGTTAAGTAAAGGATTACAATTTAAAAGGGTATGAATAACAGTGAAAAGTAGGGAGAGAATAAAATTCTGGTACCTGCGCTTAGCGCAGAATTAATGATGCTCTCTGACTTTCATGCTTCACTTGCGCTACAGCGCAAGTGAAGCGTGTGCGCAGTGCTTCAACTTCCTGAAGGACGTGTTGTACCTGTGCTAAGCGAGGGTGCAGCGCAGGTGCGCGCGTTTAGGCTTTTCTTAAAACCTAAACGAGGGAAGGTCATTCAAACCTTCCCTCTTCAGTTGCTTGTCGTTTTCTCTGAGTGTTCAAACCTTCTTTGACCCTTTTTACTTCCATATTCCTTCCTTTACCTTTTCTGAGGCTTTACCAGGTATGTTTTTATAGTTTTGGTCATTTTGCACAGATCAGAATTTTCATTTTTGTTTTTATTTGAGCAGAAACCTTAGGGTAGGAAACTTAGGCTTTCAGGACCCCTTAGGATAGAAATATTTGTTCATAAAGTCTTAGTTTAGTATGTATGCTGCTAGGAACTTATTTGTAACATATTTTGCATGTTTAGGTGGTATTTTTATAATGCTCAATGCTTTATTGCAAATTATTTAATTTTGGTACATGAATGCTTAATAAATATTATGATATTTTTGCATGACCAAAATAAAAATGATTGTGCTAATATGCGTGTTTTAAAGAACATGATTTTTGAGCCTAATAGTTGTTACCAATTCTTGTCTGTTAAATAATTGATTAGGGCTTGCTTTAATTGATCACTTTAGCTTGTTCTTAATAAATTAATTAATTGACAATGAGGTAATTTTAAAATCGAAAATATTTGTGCAAGTGCTTGATTTGATGATTATTTTAAATGTTGACTTAAATTGGCTATTTATTTCAATAATTATGAATAATCTAAATTTAAATTGTATAAATAATTTTGGTAACAAATTTTGCAGATGGCACGCACAAAGGTTGTTCAGTCTCGAGCTGTTAGGAGAGGCACCGGGGGTGCCAAGAGAGCTAGACAGTCACCTCAGGAGGAGCCTGGGTTTGACCCCCATAGATTCAGATATGCCAGGGCCGCTGAAGCTTACAGTGCCATTGAGGATTGTAACTTCATTAGAGAGAGGCCAGTCAGACTACAGCCTGAGGAGTTTGAGGAGTTTAGGGCTGAGATTCATAGGAGACATTGGGTTCGCCTCAGCAGCCCAGACAGTCACTTTGACCCTACCATTGTGTGGGAGTATTATGCTAACGCCATTGGAGCCTTTGGTGTGGATGCTGACATCAGGTCTTATGTGCGAGGCCATGAAATTAGATTTGATTGTGATGCAATCAATGCATTGCTGCAGTATCCAGCACCTTTGGATAGGGCACTGATAGAGTGCCAATACCACTTGAGGATGAGAGAGGTAGGGATCAATGAGAATGATCCCATGGATCTTGAGGCTGCACAGGAGCTATGCTTACCAGGGCATTCCTTTGAGAGGAATGTATGTGGACAGGCTTCCCGCATCTATCGGCAACATATGAAGGCAATTGCGAGGATGTGGACAGTGCTGACCCTCGCCAATGTCAGCCCCACCAACCATGTTTCTGATATTCAAATGTCGGTAGCTCATCTCATCTTTACCATCCTTACAGATGGCGACATAGATATGTCTAGGGTCATTACCCAGAAGATATCAGATTTTGTTTCAGCCATTTCACGCCGCACCGCCACCACCAGGATCAGTCTAGGCTTCCCTACACTCATCAATACCCTTTGTAGAGCTAGGGGTGTGGAGGTGAACCCCACGGTTCGCATCCTCAACCCTATGAACAGGGGATATATTGAGGCCTACTGCATACCATATGAGGAGGATGAGGATTAGCAGCAGCAGCAGGCACCACCACCACCACCAATAGCAGCAGACCCTACCTTTAGGCAGTGGGCTCAGCATAACACTTTGCAACTGATATCACTCCATAGATCTCATGTTCATCTGTAGGAGTATCTTTACTCCATTAGACCAGACCCTTACCCAGGCATGACACCTGCTCAGTTCAGAGATTATATTTTGTGGCCTGGGGACAGGTCTATTCCTCCGGGAGAGGGTGGAGCAGCTGCAGATGGAGCTGATGCTGACCAGGACTGATTTTTTTTTATTTGGTGCTTTTCTTTTCTTTTTCTTTTCATTTTATTTCTCTTTTCTTTTATTTTCTTTTATTTTGACATGTGTTGTACATATATTCTCCACTGATACACTTTACCTATGATGCAGTACATTTTCTGTATATTATTTTGTTTCTTTTTCTAGTTATTTTAGGATTTTTAGGATTTAAAAAAAAGTTTTTATGATTTAGGAATTAGGAAATAAAAGGAAAATTTTTCAAAATTTCTGAAATTAGGCAGTTTAACTAACCAGATTAGGAAAGAAGAAAGGGTCTTGTGATTAATTTCATAATTAGTTAGGATTATGATACTTCACATGAGAACCTATCAGGGTAGTTAATTAAAACCAGTAAGTGCTTTATCAAGGAATTTAGCCAAGAAACCGGTGAGTTGAGAGCCCAAACACTTGAATTGAGAGTTTTTCACCGCTGCTTGTCAATTTTTATTGATTGAGTTTTTGGATCTTATTCTGTTTATGGAAAATATGGAAGTGACAAAGGCAATTTTTTTGTTTTCAATATATTTGCTCAGTGCCAAAAAGCCAACCCTTGATATAATTTTTCCAATTCTTTGATAACCCATTTGAGCTTAAATGATTATTCTTGTGAACCCAAGCCATGATTGATATATATATATATTTTGTCCTTACACATTTGGGATAGAGAGCAAGGTGCAAGTTGAGACAATGGGAAGAAAAGGTTAGTAAATTGAAAATAAAAAAATTCAAAGAGCAAGTACATGAAAGCAAAAAAGAAGATCACTCCCCCAAAAATCAAAAAGAAAAAAAAGTGAATAAATTGAATAAGTTGGGAGGAGTGCAATTTCAAACAAAGAAAGAGGCCTATAAAAATGAGAAAAATCAAGAATGAGATGTTGGAAGGAGAGAAGTTCCAAGTCAAGCAACATCGAAAGATGCTCTCTATTCCAGGTGTTCATTGTTTATCCAGAAAAACCATGATTCCTTGATAGCCCAGCCTCATTACAACCAAAGAAAGACTATTTGATCCATATTGACCATGAACATGTTTAGGAACTAGAAACGACTGTCAATCTTAGTTGTTAAACTGTGGTGAAAACATTGAGGGAAACAGTACCCGTGAGCATGAGTGAAATTCCTTGGTTTATCATTTATTGCTTTAATTGCTACTTTTGAAAAAGTTCAACTGTTGATTGTGTTCTGTTGTTTATTGAGGATTGGTAACATCTCTTGATTCTGATTTTTTCTGATATTTGGAAAGTGACTTCTGCCTAACAAAGAGATGATGTAAAATTTTCCTTGTAGTTGATTATGAGAATTTTACATGAGGGTGATTTGATTCTGATTGCAAAAGGTATCTTGCTTGAGGACAAACAAGAAGTTAAGTTGGGGGGTATTTGATAAGTGTAAATTATGTGATATTTTCCTATGTTTTTATTACACTTATCAAGGCTAAAATAATGATTTATGCCCCAAAATAATCCCTTTTATGAATAATTGTAATAATTGTAATTATTTGGTTTGAATTTGAATTTAATGCTATTTTGATTAGAAATCTGTTATTTTGTGCAGATTTATGGAAGATTTGAAATAGAAGAGAAAATAGCATTAAATGGGGGAGATTGTTTGCAGATTTGAAGTTTAAATGAGGACAAAATAAAGATGAGATAAACAGCCATTTAAACAAAGGATCATGTGGATAACTTTCCCCAATTTGAATTCAAGTTCAATTAAATACAAAATCAATCCAGAAAAGGGAAACAAGGAAAACCAATCAAGCAAAGGCAAGATCAGAAAGAGATCAAGTGGATAAATGAGGAATTGAATAAAGTCTACAGCGTGTTTCACGCTTCACCTGCGCTTAGCGCAGGTGGAGCGCAGCTTACAGAGGGACACGCTTCATCTGCGCTTAGCGCAGGTGAAGCGCAAGTCACGCACCAACATTTTAAATTCAAATACAGATTGATATCTTCCAGATTTAAATTAGGGTTTTCCTTGGTCTATAAATAGTACCTTTTGCACAGATCTAAAAGAGGTTTTTAGAGAGTACAGAGGAGAGAGGCATAAAATAGAAAGATAGACGCACAAGGATTGAAGAAGGTGACAGAGTCTTCAGTGGTTTGTGATGGCTACCATGAGTAGCTAAGCTCTCCAGTAGGATTGGATGTAGTGGATTCAATCCCCAAGTGTATGTGATATCTCTTGTTTTTAATTATAAATCCCTGTTTTTAATTATATCGTTACTTTTATGCTGTTCTTAATGCATTACTTCCGCGCGTGGGCCGGAGTCGTAGGCTAGTGATCAGGATAACACAGAATGAGATTTCCGGCTAGTATTAGAGTTTAGGGGAGCCTAGACATAGGAAACCTAACCTCCGATTGCTAAAAGTACTCGTTAATTATATGAAAATATAGGTGGAATCTGATGATTGAATTATTTTGGTGAGTGACAGTCCGTTCATAGGAGCATCTATAGGAACATATAGTTAATTGATAGTAACATAATTGAAAGTTAATTGTATGTGAGGGATAAACGGGATCTTGTGATTGATGGGGTAGTGACAGCCCTTGAATGAAGAGCGTTTATAGGGAAGTACAATTAATGGACGAATCAAACAAACGGAACAATAATTAATTAATTAAGAGCTTAATGAGCCGAGGGTAATTTGTCGCTTGGGAGAGCCCGCATGGATTATCTTTGAGTGGTAGGCTACTGGTAACTCGGGGTTTTATCAATTCAGTTTGGCTAAGGTATAATTAATAACAAATTTATAATTAAAAGAAGGGATTCACATACATAAGGGGTGCGAAGAAGCGAAGTCCAATCCTAATCCAAGTAAATCTATCTTCCCTTATTTTATTGCTTACTTTTCATTTTGCCATTTAAATTCCGCACATTAATCATTCTCTTAAAAAGTTGCTCACTTGGTAATTCGATCACTAAAATCTTGCAAAGTGAACCGCTCCCTGCGGATATGATACTTTATACTTACTATTATACTGCTGAACTTGTGGTACGCTTGCCAGAATTTCATCAATCACCCCCTTCATTAGCAGTACCAGTTCCTTTCTTTCCATTTTTTTTCTTCTTTTTTCTCTGTAATGTAAAGAGTAATATTAAGTTAAATATCAAATCAGGTTTTACAAGGTAAAGAATAATATTAAAACAAGTTGTTGAGATTATTATTAAAGAGCCATTGTACCTATTTAGTTGTTGATTGATGGGTTTCTGGCAAGTTTACCAGTAGTCCAGTAGTTTTAGAGTAAGTGAGTTATCGTATCCACATAGAGCGATTTTAACTTGTAGAGTTATAGTAATTGTATTTTCAATAAAATGTTTTCGCAAAAAGGTTGGTTTTACGGAATAATAAAATAAACAAAGATAACACGAGATAATAATATTTAGGACTAGGATTTGATTTCGTTTCATCTCCACCCTTGTGTATTCGAACTCCTTTTCCCTTATTTATGGTCGTACTTGTAATTACCTTAGCATTGTTTAATTACAATAATTATAAGGCATGCCTGGTAATTATCGTACCCGCAAATTCCTCTATAATATCATAATTAAACGCCAAAAGCTATTCTCTACAGGCATTCAAAGTGGCATTTGGCGACCCCGAACATTCCCCGTATTTTGCAATCAACGTTATCGATTTAACCATACTTTCACATAAGGCACCTACGGAGGGGTGTGTCACTCACTGAACCTCCGATCGTTAGAATACAATCCTTATGCTACGATATAATTAAACCGAGTACCTTTAGCAATTCGAGAATAAGCTTCATGAACAGCTCCATGCTCACCTACCTCTGATACTAGCCGGAGTTCCACTTTTTGTATCCAGAGCACTAGCCTACCATCCCGGCGCACGAGCGGAGTTGATGCATTACACACAGCATAAAGATACCGATAGATTACAAGCATAGAATCATAAATAAATAGAAAAGAGAATTCTTATACACAAGGGGTTCAAATCTACTACATCAAATCCTACTAGAGAGTTTAGCTACTCATGGTAGCCATTACTAACTACTGAGAAATCTGTCACCTTTCTCAATCCTATACTACTCTCTCTCTGTATCAGTGTTTATGGTCCCGAGGACCGTGTCTATGACCTTTGCAAAGGGCTCTATTTGTAGAGTTGGAAAACCTTCAAGGGATCAGGTTGTGATGTCACTGGTGAGTGTTTAATCCAATCAGAGGCTGCCTTTTCATTAATTGACGTCACTGTTGTGAAGCTTGACCAATCAGGAGCTTCCCTTTCATTAATTGACGTCACCTGCGCGACTTCATTAACCAGGACACGCGCTTCATGTGCGCTAAGCGCACATGAAGCCTGGCCAATCTGCTCATGCGCTCCACGCGGGCTAAGTGCATATGGAGCGTATGACTCGCTGCAACTTTCCTTGATTTGTAGATCTAACCTCTTGATTCCTTTCATCTAGTTTTCCTTTATCCCTTTTATCCGAATTATTATTGTATTTATCTGCCTTGGATTTGAATTGAAAAGATTCTTTGCAGGATTCTCTGATTTTCTTTTATTTATTTAATTTCTGAATATGCAATATCCTCCATTCTGATGCTTTTTCCACTTTTGTCCCAAATCTGCTCTAATTCTACATAAAATAGCAAATTTCTATTTAAAATAGCATCATATTCAAATTTGTATCAAATAAATACAATTATTATAAATATTAATAAAAAGGGATATTTTGGGGCATAAATTACTATTTTAACCTTGATAAGTGTAATAAAAACTATATGAAAATAACGCTAATTTTACACTTATCAAATACCCCCAACTTAATTTCTTGCTTGTCCTCAAGCAAGACACCCTTGCAGTCAAATTTCAAAACACCCTTGATTAAAATTCTCAAAATAACTACAAGGAAAATTTCTTTATTATCTCTTTATTAGGCAGAAGTCACTTTCCAAATTAAGAAAAATTGAGATCAAGAGATATTACCATGACTCAACCAAAATTAGAACATAATCAGCAAGTTGAATTTTCTCAAGAGTAGCAATTAAAGCAATAAACAAAATACCAAGGAATTTCACTCATGCTCACGGGTACTGTTTCCCTCAATATTTTCACCACAGCTGAACAACTAAAATTGATAGTCGTTTCTAGTTCCTAAGCTTGTTTATGGTTAACATGGATCAAAAGGTCTTTTCAAGGTTGTAATGAGGCTGGGTTATCAAGAAATTATGGTTTTTCTGGATAAACAATGAACATTTAGAATAGAGAGCATCTTTGGATGTTGCTTTTGATCTTCTCTCCTTCCACCATTTTTTTCTCTTGATTTATTTCTCTTCTTTGCAGGCCTCTTTCCTTGTTTGAAGATGCACTCCCCCCCCCCCAACTTATTCAATTTACTTTTTCTTTTTGATTTTAAGGGGAGTGATCTTCTTTTTCTTTTTGTTTTTCTGTACCTGCTCCTTGGAATTTCAACCTTTTCTTCCCATTATTTTTCTACTTGCCACCTTGCTCTCTATCCCAAATGTGTGAGGGACAGAATATATATATTTATTTTGGCTTGGGTGAACAAGAATAATCAATTAAGGCTCAAAATGGGTTATCAAAAATTTGGAAAAATTGTACCAAGGTTGGCTTTTTGGCTCTGGGCGAATATATTGAAAACAAATTTTTTTTTTGCCTTTTTCATTTCCATATTTTCCAAAAATAGGATAAGCTCCAAAAACTCAATCAATAAAAGTTGACAGACAGTGGTGAAAAACTCTCAAATTTAGTGTTTGGGCTCTCAACTCACCGGTTACTTGGCTAAATTCCTTGATAAAACATTTACTGATTTTAATTAACTACCCTGATAGATTTTCATGTGAAGTATCCTGATCTTAATTGATTATGGAATTAATCACAAGACCTTTTTTCTTTCCTAATCTGGTTAGTTCAACTGCCCAATTTCAGAAATTTTGAAAAAAATTTCCTTATTTTCCTAATTTCTAGGTCCTAAAAATTTTAAAAATCCTAAAATTAAAAATAAACAAAATCCTAATTAATAAAATAAAAGAAAATAGAAAATAAAAGAACGAAAAGAAAGAAAAACACCAATGTCAATCTTCATCCTCTGTATCCTGTGGGTCCTTGTTATATGCTGTTGCTGCTTCACCTCCCTCCTGGAAGAATAGGCCTGTCCCCAGGCCACTGCTAGAATATCCGGAACTCTTCAAACAACATGCCTGAGTATGGGTCTTGCAGCAGCCTGCGTACTCTTGAATCTCATGGGATCATATTCTATGATCCTTTTCTTTATGTCTTCTCCTCGTGAGCTAAAGCCACGGGAAAGACTAGCAACTTAGTCCTGGTATCTGAAAAGGTAAATAACAACAATTAGTTGCTAAAAACAAATTAATTTTAATGATACCTTATTGCAAACACCAATTCATGAAGAACATGGAAGCCTATCATTAACCAATTGCATGCATAAAGATTATTTTCAACAAAAATTTTACTGCACTTGGTAATGTCTTCCTAAAAACAGAATATACTCATTTATTTTGCAGCTAGATTGATAATGAACCTCTCAGGCAACATGGTGTGCCTCACTTTAAATCTTAACTCCCTTGCCCAAGTTGCCAGCCAATGTCCAATCTTCTCAATTTCCCTTTCCAAACGCTTCCTTGGTTTAGGCATCACCAATCCCTCATACTTATCCAGTTTTTCATTAAGTGTAGCAAACCTGCTCATTAAATAGGTTCTGATCCACTCACACATGGTGATTACAGGTTTGTCCCTAGCAAGCAGAATAATGCTATTAAAGGCTTCACTAAGGTTATTCATCATTACATCACACCTAGAATAAAAGCTAAAAGCATGCTTACACCATGCTTTTCTTGGGACAACAGCTAACCATTCATATGCTGGGACATTAATAGCTTTCAGTTGATTCATTTTGTACTGCCAAGCCTGCTCATAAGTAGCCTTAGATGCTCCCAACATCAAATCCCTCATTAATGTCCCCCCACCAAATTTTTTCTTGAAATTGGCATACAAATGCCTTACACACAGCCTATGTTCAACACCCTGCATCATTTCCTCAAACACCTGAACAAGACCCTGAACAACATCATACAAAACAACACGTCATTAAAATTAATAATCATTAAGTACAATAACATAATATCAATGAAAATATCATGGAACTAACCCCTCACATACCGTTTGCTGGTCTGAAATGAAGACCCATCTCTTTTGACTCAAGTCACCAATATCTTATAGCAAAAGGTTCAAGAACCATCTCCAAGTCTCCTTAGTTTCAGTTTCCACCACAGCAAATGCTAAGGGAAAATATTGGTCATTCGGGTCCCTGCTCACAGCAACTAATAGAATCCCACCATACTCTGTCTTGAGGTGACAACCATCCACCCCCACAAAAGGTCTACATGCAGATAGAAAACCCTTCTTACATCCCTCTAAACACATGTAAAAGCTTCCAAAACGAGTCTTTAATGGTTGTTCAGGCTTGATTACTTGTAATTTGCAGGTATTCCCCCTACTAGCTCTTTGAAGCTCAGCAAAATAACTTCACATAATTGCATATTGATTTCTGGAATCCCCATCTACAACATCTCTTGCAAGGTCCCTTACCCTTTGTGCACGTGCCACAGTAATTCCAGTCGAGTAATTTCTCTTTATATCATCTATAATTTCATTCAATGTCATCTTATTATTGCTTTTCAGTTTGTCCACCATGACCTTAGAAACCCAAGCTGCCCTTGCATTTTTGTTATCAAACACATGACCACATGTATGATCACCAATGAAGGTCTTTAATCTAAAGGTCTCACTCCTACCAACCCTACTGACATATGCCATAAATTGGCATTTCTTACACTGCACCCTCACCCTCTCAGTGTCATTTTTAACAAATTTAATTTCCCTCCCATTCAACACTGAATATTCCAGTATGGCCTCTTTAAACTCTTTTACAGAACAAAATTCCATTCCCAGTTTAAACTTGAAATTCTTAATCATTTCTTTTTTGTGATATTTAGGATATTTTGGCCTTTTTTCATTATCAGAATCATAGAAATCCAAATCTAAGTCACTGTGAAGCTCTTCACTGTTATATCCATCATCAATATTATGTATACCATTCAAATTAGCAGGGATGAATCTCTCTGTGTTAACATCAGAAGGTAAAACCCTTGTAAGAGGATTGCCCTAATCATTTTTCTTATTTTTTCTTCTTGGTTTCATTTTGGTTCCCTCACTCTGTGAATTTCCCTAATTCTGTGAACTAGGCATATTGTGTGAAGTTCCCTCATTGTGTGGAATAGGTATCTCCAAATCCCCAAATCCATCATCATTCCCCAGGTTTCTTTCCTCTTCACTGTCCTCAAACCAAACATCATTCAGACTATCAATGCTCTCCCCACTCACTGAACTAGAATCCAAGATTTCATTAAGATCACCTACTTCATCTTCTACCTTAGTGGTCTTACCCTTGTCCTCACTAGTCACTCCATTCAACACTTCTGCCCTTCCAACCATATTCTGATCAGACCCTCCATCCTGGCACACCTCATTTAACACTTCTTCTCCAGCACATGTGTCACCCTTCTGGACTTGGTCCTCCTTAACTAACTCAGCACCAGGTAAATACTCTATGACATTAGGTACCCTTATAGAGACATGCTCCACAACAAGATTAACCTCACAATTATGTTCAATGGCATAATTAGCCATTTCCAAAGCATGACTATCCCATGTGATAGACTTGAACTTATAATTTCCCACACGCTTACCGACCCTCTACCATAATTTCACTCCCCCTAAGTATCCCAACTCTTTGACTATGGACATGGCCTCAAAGAAGGACTAGTTTTCAATCTCCAAATTGTAGAACGCATGAACATCACCCCCTTATACCTCATAAATGGATTTGACACGAATGCCCCCCTATGGTGCACAACCAAGGTAAAAGACATGGCTAACCTGGGAAATTCACATTACTAGTATTAAACAAAGGGACCAAAAAAGTAAGGTTGTCCCCACCAACACAGAAACTATAAATTAATATCCCTAACATTTACTACTCCTTTTACCGAGAAGAATAATACACAAAGTGACAAAAACCCTAAACAGTTGTCAGTCAACATCTAACAATAAACAACATACACAGAATAAAAATATAGTTAGAAGATTCTCCAAAAAAAGGTCCCCCACATGCATACACTGTATAAGGCAGAGAAATGAAAGATACTCACCTCCAAAGATGTCTCAGGAGAGCGTGTGCACGTCCCTTCCACGAAATACAAACCACTGTCTACCACTTCAACAGCCAAGAAAATCCCTTCCACGAGGCAACGATCAGCGAACGTCGTCCCCAAATTCTTCTTCAGAGTGTGCGTGAGAAAGGGTTTGTGAAAGGACTATGAGGAATTAGGGCAAGCCAACCAATTTCTCACTTCTGCACTGACCTACACACGTGAGAGGCACAAGGGCAAGTCCAACTAATGGTCACGTGTTGCTCACATGATAGGCTGACCTGGCAGTTTAACAGTCTCATTTAGCAGAAGCATCAAAAGTGATAATGAAGGAAATTTCCAGGGACTAAAAAGTTTGAAAAAAAAAATTCAAGGACTAAAACCATAAACTATTTCCAGGGACTAAAAACATATTTAAGCTTTTGCTTTTTATTCCAATGTCTATCCACGTCAGGAAGTGATGATAGTACAATCTGAGTTGCCTTGATCTTAGTCTTGGGTCTTCAATCTGAGGTCTTGTTTTGAGTTCCCATTCTGAGTGTGATTCTAATGAAGCTGACTCTTTTTATTTTGTCTTGTACATAGATATCTTCCATATTTGTTCTTTATTTTAAATTTTAAATTTTGATTGTCTTGACTCTTTATAAGACTTGAGATTTGTCTTGATTTGTACTTGACCTTTATGTCTTGTTGCAGAAAATAATTATGCTTGCTAAATATGAGTAGAACTTCTGCTCTCTTGATGATTATGATTCACTGATCTTTAAGATCTTAATGAACTTAGAATGCTTCTCAAATGGTTAATAAGACTAAGTTTTGCACACTTAAATACATAGATTATTGCCAGAAGCATGTCTTAGATAGATCACAAATGTATAAGTCTTGAAGGTTTGCTATCATTAAAACATATTAAGAGAGAGTTTGTTCCAACAAATAACACCACTACACCATTTTTAGTTAAAGAAACGGACCTTTAGAGTGTGGTTAAGAGCACTCCTAGACTCTTGAGGTGCGGTTATCATAATCGCACTCTTAGCAGTCATGTAACTGCACTCCAAGTGTTCGACATAAACCTTTTCACCTCACGTAAAGGCTCAGAACTCACCACTGAGTAAACTCTCTCTGTTTTTCATTCCCTGGCTACATCACCCTCTCCCTCTACTCTCCATTACACTTGGGAACCCCAATCAACCTTGTCGTCAAAGCCTCCAACATAGTCTTGTTCAACCATGACCACCGCGTTGCCGCTGTGAGCCTCAAGTCCTTTCCGTGTCGTCACTATTCCCTTTTCGCGAGCCTGCTATGCCTCGCCCTCATGTTGTGCGTCCTTGCCTTGGTCGCGGTGTCCATAAGCGAAGTCATTACAACCTCTATCAAGCACCATCATGTGGGTCATCCTCACCACCATTATCGTAAGTCACTAAGGGTTTTCTAGAGTTTTTAAGGGTTTAGGGTTTAGATTCTTTTTGTGTACCGTGACTCTCTCTATTGCTATCATCACTGTTTCTGCATGTTTATTCAAAATGTTCATACTTTGTTATTGCATTTTGTTAGTTGTTATTGACCTGAATGGTCTTTGGTATTTTTTCTATGCAGCTGAAGAAAATTCATGAGATTAAGGAATTCCTTCTCACTGCTAGGAGGAAGGATGCACGCTCCGTGAAAATCAAGCTGAGCATAGATGTGGTCAAGTTCAAGGTCTGTTGCATCAAGCACCTCTACACCTTGTATGTTTGACACTGAGACAGATGATAAGTTGAAGCAATCTCTTCCTTTTGGTTAGTTATTTATTTAGAACTATTTTTGCTTATATGTTTTCCTTCTCTTATAATGCTCCTATAATATAATGCTACAAGTAAATATGCAAACTTTAAGGTAGGTAAATTGTAATGCATAAATTTTATATTTCTACTTTTGGTCTTAAGTTGGAACTTTCAAAGTTTTTGTGTTTAATTCTTCAAAATATGAAAGCAGAGGATAAGATTGTATCATGGTCTAGAAAAAATAAAACGGGTTACTTTGCATGTCTCAAATGGATGTTGCATCTTTCTGTCTTAAGTATTGGATGACTTACTTTGATGAGGAAGATCTAGTTGAGATCTTAGGTTATTGTCTACTACTAACATAAATATGATTCAACTTTGCAGGTTTAAGTGTGTAGGACCTGTGATTTTGATTGGTAGTAGGTGAAGATCAAGTTTTGCTTTAGAATTGGGATTCATATTTAGTAAATCGGTTTAGAGATTGTTTTTCTTTTGATTGCTTATGGTTAGTGTTATGTTTATGACAAATCCAACTTGCATATGAGCTATGTGGTTGGTTAATTAAACCTTGCCAAATTTACATCAAAACATTCTCAGTTGTTTCTTCATGCTGGTTTCAATTAAACCCCTTTTGCTTGCCTAATATTTATTGCAAATGAATATATTAGTTGTTTGATTAGAAAATGCATTGGGGTTTGACATTTGAGTGCTACAGAGAATCTTATATTTATCTACCTCTCTCTACCTATATAACTATGTCCGTGTGAGTGTGTGTGTGTGAATAAGACATACACATGGACATGGTTACTATTTTTTTTCATCTGACACATATCCACTATTGCAGACATCATTATATTGAATCATTTAATTATGTGTAATTCATGTTGAAGCTATATATTTGTGCTAGCTTTTTATATGATCAATATTATACAGTGATTGAACTATTTTAATTTATGTTATAATTAAGGAAATATATTCTTGTATTTTTTAATGGTTTTATTTATTTATTTATTTTTCTCTATCTTTTTATCTAATTTAAAATAAATATGGGTTCTATAAGAATCTTTTTTCATTATATTTATCTCATGAGTTTTTAGATTGGAGGGAAGAAGTTGTTAAATATGGAAGAATAGACTTTTCAACTAGCTACAGATTAGCTACAAACATTTCCATAGCTAGTGACTTCAGAAAAAACAATAAAAAAGGCATTTGGAGTGCGATTATGGAATTGCACTCTAAGAGGGTGCAGGACCGCACTCCAAAGCCATTTTTATTGTAGCACATGACGTGTCATTCATTAAATGATGTAATAACACATTATTGAATAACATTACTGTATATCCACTAAACTCGCTAAATAAAAACAAAAATTTCATATCAACATTGTGTGAAAATCTAATATGAAAATTGTGATTTTCTCGTAATCCCATATTTCAAGCTATTTTCTAGTTTTGCTCTCAGCCATTAAATTAGTTATTATGGCCCAACCAATTTGAAATACTTTTTTATTTCAATTTTAATAATTGTTTTATATATTTTTTATGTTGTGTTTCCTGAAAACACTTTTATACTATTTTTGTCACGTGGTTTTCAATACTAATAATTACTTTTCTTAAATTTGAAACTAGGTCTGTTTATTTACAGTTTTTAAACATCATTTTTTTGTTTTTAGAAATAGAAAAATTGAAAAACTTGTTTGACATACAATTTTTAAAAACAATTTTGAAAAGTGTGACTATTTTTTAATTTTTAAAGACTAAAATTTTGAAACTATACTTTGACATTGGAAAGTTGTTGCTTAGTTTTTTAGTTTTTGTGTTGGAAAAGTTGTAAATAAATAATTTCATTCATAAAAAATAGTCATTTTGAGCCTTGGTTTTTCTCATTATGCTACTGACCATTCTCCTTTCCTTAAATTCTCAAACTCTTCCTTTACTGGCTTACTTGTCTATGTTGATGATGTACTTCTGTTTGGGAATTATGTTGCTGAATTTGCTTTCGTTAAAGAGAATTTGCATACAATGTTTGGCATTAAGGATCTAGGCATGCTAAAGTATTTCCTTGGGTTGGAAATGCACATTCATCTGTTGGCATTTCTCTCTCACAGAGTTCGGGTTTAACTGTCATGCCTTTGCTACTCAACTAGTAAGTCAGTTCATGAATTCTCCAACTCAAGCTCACTACAAAGCAGCCAACATAATTCTTCGATATCTAAAAAAGGCCCCTGGCCTTGGTCTTTTCTTTTCTCGCTAGTCTCACACTCAAGTCATGGGCTTGTTTGATACAAATTGTGGTAGTTGTTTGGACACCCACAGATCCTTTTCCCGTTATTGCTTCTTTATTGGTGAAGCTTTGGTTAGTTGGCACTCTAAGAAGCAAACCATTATTGTGGCTCGTTCTTCCATTGAGTGTGAGTATCTGGCACTTGCAGCTGCAAACCTATGAGAGATCCAATGGCTCCACTTTCTCTTACAAGATCTTTATATCCTTTATCCATGTCCCACATCTTATTATGTGATAATCAAAGTGTGCACATTGCTAAGAATCCAGTATTTCATGAACGTATTAAGCATTTGGAGCTTGATTGCCACATAGTTCATGAAAAACTTCAATTCGGGCTTATGCATCTTCTTCCCTTGCCTTTCAAGGATCAACTTGCAGACTTTTTCACCAAGGCTCTTCTACTTAAGGTCTTCACTTCATTCCTGTCCAAGCTTGGCGTGCTTAATATCCTTAGCCTTGCAGCTTGCAGGGGTATTACAACTTTCTTCCAAGTCAGATACCAAGTCCCACATCGATGATTCTCCACCGTACCACCTTATCCTTATAACAGACTTGTAACAAACTTTGCCAGTTGTAGCTTCATTTAGCTTTCTGTGCTTTTGCTTTCGCGTGTTTAGCCTTCAGCCAACAACATCTATATATGTTGTCACTTGTATTTCCTTTTCATTCAATAAATTAAGATCAAATTATGGTGTTTTTCTTATTATTTTACATACATAAAACTCGAACTCGAGACTTTATTTAAGGAGAATTAAATATGTACCACTTGAACTACCCATTAATATGCTAATATGCATTTGAGCATTTTCATAGCCTTGTTAATTTTATTTTAAGAGTGCGTTTGTTATTGTTTTTAAAATAATCACTTTTAAGACTTTTAATGTGTTTGTTTTACTAATTTAGAAATAATCAGAATTTAAAAAAATAAAATTCTTATTATAATCATAAGCTATTATTACTTAATCAACTGGAATATAAGAGAGAAAATGTTAATTAGGCATTTTTTATTATTGTAATCAAACACAAATTTGCTTTTAATTTTTATAAAAACATCTAAAAAATAAAATCACTTTGTTATATAATTTAAGAATAAATTATTTCAATCTTAAACAAATTGTCAACAATTTACTTCCATTAGACTTGAATATAAATAAAAACACCTACATATGATGGACTAAAATATAAATAATACTTAACTAATTTCACCCTATTTAATTAATGAGATCATCCAAAATATCTTTTATTTAAGTCTAATTTTCTATTTCAACTACTCTATTTAATGAACCGTGTATCAATAGAAAGAATATGTCAACTTGAAACAAGTTTTAATAAAATTGAATGTAGGGTATTTTAGGCAATACAATTACTTTTTAAATGATATTAAAAAAATTAAATAAGTTTAAATAACTTTCTTAATAAATATAAATTTAGTTATTTTTTCTTATATTTAAGTTTGGAGTGAGTAACCTATATATTCCACTTATCATCTCAAAGAACATTTTTTCCAATAATGACTAGAAACCTCAACGTACGAATAAGCGCTAGAGTTTTTTTTTTTTTTTTTTTGGCAAATTTCAATAACTGAAATTAATTAGCAATGCAGTCATTTAAGGTCCCTCATCAATTTCTTTACCTTAAAATAATTAATAGACAAACGGAAACAGAAATTAAAACAGGGTAATAATTAATAATTAATTGTTCGTAAGGATTTGATCATTTAAGTTTTATCGTGACCAAATTACTTTATTATATGCATGGTTTTTTTTTTTTTGTCACAATTTTATGCATGGTCTATGATAATATGAGAAGCAGAGTGATATATCATATTGAGATCAGGTGCTTTTCACCTGGAAGATTTTTCACAGGTGACTATTATTCAAATATATCATCAATTTTTCAATAGTGATATGTAGATAATAGATCCTATTACATAATTTTCAAGTTGCATTCACCCATAATTTAACACATTGACATGACCTATTACTGGTTTCAGTTGCATAAAACGACACTTTGCTTTAATATAGGCATGTAAGTATACATATATATATCAAAGCAAATTAAAATTGTCAAGTAATTGGGAGGATGATGCATGTGAAACAAAGCAAGGAGGACAAATGGGCAGCGGTTGTTTGGAGGATTTATTTAGGAGAGAGAATTGAAGGAACAATAAATTTGCGTTCATTTTTTTGGTAACTCATAGGACTTGGTTGGTTTAATGGGGGAGGGTTGAGAGCCATTAAAGCAATTACTTCTGGAGTGTTTTAATAGCATAGGTCATCTATGAGTGTGGCTAGCTCCTTTTAATGGCTGAAGAGGGTGTTGAGAGCTTTAATGGCTTTAGTTTTCTGAGTGATCCAATTGAGGAAGTTGGAGTTATTATTTACATTAATGAACCATTGGCATTCAAAACCTTTACTTCAACTGTATACTCGCTCACAACATTAATGACCCATGTCATACTCATACCTCTCTTTCTTCCACTTCTCACCGCCTTTCATAAGTGCTATTTCAGCTTGGCTTTATAGTGTGTGTGTATATATACACACGAACCTCATGTCAAGGAGAACCCAATTTAATTTAATTTTATAATAAGATAATGATTGTATTCAAATCAAATAAAATTAAATAAAGATTGATTCACACCCTATAAGATATATAGTCACTGATCAGTGAAAGAAAGAAAGAAAAAAAGTGATAAATATAATAATTAAGTGATGTGATAAAAATATATATACTACATAATCATTAATCAATAAAAGTTTGATAAGAAGTACTTTAATAATATATTTAATTCTTATAGTTCCTGAAAATTACTTTTTTATTTTTGTAATAAAATATCAAATGACTGTTCTTAACTTTTTATCTTTTAATTTTTATGTTAACTATCTTAAGTTTTTAAATTAAAATACAAATTAACAAACTGTCTTAACACATGTTTAATTTATTTTTATTTTTGCAACATATGCTCTGGATTGTGATGTGGCTTTGAGATACTTTTATGGAAAATGCTAACGAGTGCTCTAAGGGCACTTGTTAAGGAACTAAAAATAGAAGGTTTTTTATTGGGGTATGATATTTAATGTCACATATGCAATCAAGAATGTGATTTCCAATAAAAACCTTCTCTTTTTGGTTCCTTAACCAATGCCCTTAGGGCACTCGTTAGCAGTACCCTACTTTTATTTATGTATAATAATGTTACTGAATGTGATATCATCTGAGTTGTGGATGAACTTATCATCTCTTAATTTTTCTTCACATTTTCTTTAAAAAAAAAAACACATCTATAACCACTATGCCAGAGGGAAATTAAAAAACACATCTGGCTTGAAGCAGTAGTTATTGAAAATTATTTTTATATAATGCTTTTTTTTGGTAAATTTTATATAACGCTTTTGTATAATAAGAAAAGGATAGAAAGAGAATAGGGGAAAATATAAAATAAAATAATTGATGTAATAAAAAGAGATGGAGAGATAAATTAATGTTATAGAAAATGTTATATGTAAGAAATAGAAGGGTTTTAATTTACTTGTAGGTATAAATCCATTTCATACTTATTGTTGTTTTTTTATTTTTATTTCTGTTTTAAAACTTCTGTTATTTTAAAAATCTAAGACTAATTTAATATTCCTTCCGGTACTTTTTATAAGACATATTTAACCGAATTACATATACCAATAAAAGTTGTTTAAGTTGGTTAATTTTATTGGAGTTTTAAAAAATAATTTAATTTTCTAGTTTTACCCTTATTTAGTACTACCTCCGTTCCTATTTAACTGTCCATTTTGACTAAAAACACACATATTAAGGAATGTAATTATTAATCTTCTTTTCATGAAAATAAATTTTAAACTTTCTATTTTACCCTTTTATCTCTCTTACTACTATTGGCTCTCATTAATTTTCAACAGTAAGTTATTTATTAACATAAGGGTAAAATGGAGAAAAGTATATTTGTTAGTGCATTGGGTTTGTAAGTGGACAATTAAATAGGAACAAATTTTTTCTTTGGAAATGGACATGTAAAGTCATTAACTGACTCCACTATCATTTGATAGTTGAAAAGACACTAAAGTTAATAGGGGTAAATAAAGAAAATTGTAATAAATGCTTCATTAAAATTATAAAGTGTCTTATAAAAAGAACCATTAAAACTTGTAAGAAGTGTCTTATAAAAAGAATTGGAAGGAGTATTTTTTTAATTATATTTTTATGGGAAATGCAACGGAGTGTCTTGAAAAACCTTAGTAAATGAACCAAAAATAAAAAAGTTCTTATTGGATTATGTAACATTTAATGTTACAAATTTAATAAATGTCATTATTTTCAATAAGAATTAAACCTTTTATGAAATAATTCTTCAGACCCTTATTTTTATTTAAGGATCCATCCAACGAGTGTCCTAAAGTACTGATTAAAAAATTCATATACTCCTATAATGCTATTACTTTCATTTTTATTTAACTATCAATTTACAAACACAATACAGTAATAATTACACTTTTCTATATCTTACACTTACGTACATTAATAAATGATTTATTATTAAAAATTTAAAAAGACTCAATAATACTAATAGAAATAAATGGTAAAATAGAAAGTTTAAAATTTATTTTCATGAAAATAAAAGTAATTATTGTATTTTTTAATTTGAGTATTTTTTTATCTAAATGGATAGTTAAATATGAATGAATTTAGTAAGTTTTTATTAAAAATCACGGTATTGATTGCATTTATAACATTAAATGTTACAATTCAATAAAAACTTTTAAATTTGATTCTTTAATTAGTACCCTCATTAATTAGCATTTCCTTTAATTCACTATCATGAATAATTACTTACACTAACTATCACTCCCTCATTCCTTTTTATAGTCATTTTAAGATCTCAAATTAATTTTTAAATAAGTGTAGTTTTCATATATTAAGTTAATAATTAATTAATGTTATTTTTTTAATTTTACCCCTTTTTAATTTGATTTTTTTATTTTAAATATTTATTATAAAGCTATATCATAAATGTTTTGTAGATGCATATACTTGTAGATATATTATATGCAGGTTTTGATGATGCCAATGGAAAGAAAATGAGTTCACTAAATTGACAAAAGGAATTGACAAAAGAAAGAGCTAGACAACAAAATCATTACAAGATCAAGAAGCAAGGTTAATACAAGATCAAAGACAAGAAGGTGTATTAGATAAGTATTAGTCTAGTTAGATAAAATGTTAAAAGAATTCTAGAATTTGCAAGTTACTTGGCCTTAAGTATAAAATTTAAGGGAAATGTTTTTATAAGGTAAAATCAGTTCAAAAGGAAATTTTTGAACTGATAATCGATTACCACATTGGTGTAATCGATTACCAGAAATTATGAGATTCAAAATTGAAAACTTTTAAACTGGTAATCGATTACCAGAATGGTGTAATCGATTACCAGAGTGCAGGAATTTCGAAATTTGAATTCCAGACACAACGGTTCGCAATTTTGAACTGTGTAATCGATTACCATATTCCTGTAATCGATTACCATATTCCTGTAATCGATTACCAGAACACTTTTTCAGAAAATCTTGAAGAGTCATGACTTCTAATCAAGGATTACAATGTTTCATCATCATCCTTATATATATGTGACTCATTTTCGAAAATTGCAACAGATTACTCATGTAGAAACTTAAAAGAGTGAATTCATTACAAGAAATCAATTGTGTCAAATACTTGCAAATCTTAAGAAGTTCTTATAGATCTTTCAACTTGTATTATCTACTCTAAAGGAGAATCCATCTGTATTCAAAGATTGAATTTATTATTGTGGGTTGAAGAGAGGGTGCCTCTCTTGTTTTGTGGGTGATTCTCAACACAAGGAAGGGCTCCAAGGTGTTGGAGGATTCATCATTTGTAAAGAGTTTTACAAATAGTGGAAATCTCAAGTGGGTACTTGAGGACTGGACGTAGGCAAGGGGTTGGCCAAACCAGTATAAACTGAGTTTGCACTTTCTTATCCCTTAACTCTTATTTAATTATTGCAATTACTTGTTCATCATCTTAAGTATACGCATTTTTCTTCATCTTAATTAAAGGATTGTAAGTACACTAAAGGCAAGATAAATTAGTAATCGAAAAGATTAGTTAAAATCGAATAACTTAATTCACCCCCCTTAAGTTAGTGAGGCCACTTGTCTAACATATTTTATTAAGTTCAAAATCTTGATAAATGTATTCTTTATGTTTTCAATAAAAAATTATGGAAAGAGATAATTTGAAAAATGAATTCATTTCATTGAAAAAGAGAGAGATATTAAATACATTGATGAATGAGAAAGAAAGAGCATATTTAAAAAAAAGGGCTAAAAGGACGTAATTATTACATTTCTTAATTCTTATGCAAAAATCTTAAACCACATGATAGAGTATAATTAAAAATAAATTATACATTAAAAATTTCTTAATCTCTCTATATATATATAACATTAAATAAGTCACTAAGTATATATAATATTAAGAGGTATAACTCTTAAAATTTGACATAAGATTATATATATATATATATATATAACATTAAATAACCAAAGATATGGAAGGGAGAGAAATCTGATAGACAGCCAGGTTTGAAAAACAGGTTATGCGTAAGCAAATTAAAGCTCTTCTATATATACAAGTCCAAGGGAAATTCATCCTATATAAACACCTCATTCTTATCTACACTTAACACAACTACAAGGTTATTACAGCGTGAAACCACTCCTTCAAGGTAGCTATGGTATCCTTTTACAAAGCGCTTGCCGAGACTCCAAGAACTGAAGTTCATGCAGATTTTGAAGCATCATCAAACAAGAGAAAGTGGGAAGAGCCTTTTACTGAACAGTTCTTCAAGGATCAAATCAATTTAGACAAAAGGAAATCCCTCTTTAAGACAGACCCTCACCTTGACACCACATTTCCTTCTGATAAATGGCGTCAATATCTCAGTATTCAGGTACGTATTACTGTCAAACTTCTTGTAGAACGAACAGAGAACCCCAATGATAGCATATATTCTGATTTTTTTTTTTTTTTTCTCTTTTTGTGCAGTCAGGGCAGATACAATTGTGTAACACAAGGGTGAACAGAACAACAACAACAACAGAGGACTCAAAAAGAAGCCTTGAACCACCTCTTTCTGATCATCACACGAGCTTAGACCTTGAGCTAAACTTGACATGTGAATCACTGAGGAAAAAACAAGACACTTGTGATATAAACGAGAAGCAGATCAATTCTGTTTCCCCTGGGAGTTTGAGGACTAATGATCGTGATGATCTTTGTATTGAATCAAGCAAGTTTAAGAAAGATTCAGATGGTTCGATTCATTCTCCATCGTGGTTGTCATCCGATGCAGATTACAAAGAAATGGTTGCAACAGTTTGCATGAGGTGCCACATGTTGGTAATGTTATGTAAGTCATCCCCTGCTTGTCCTAACTGCAAATTTATGCATCCACCAGATCAGAGCCCTTCAAAATTCTTGAAGAGAAGGTGTAGCTTCTTCTGCTAGTTTCATAGCATGGCATGGAACAATCTTATTATGTTATATATCTTTTTTCATTTTCCTGGCTTAATGGCCTAAGTTTCTTTTCTTTACATGTATGGTTGTAAGTTCAAAACAGAGGACTGGTACTTTGACAGTTATATAGAACGAGTCCGAATATATAAGTGACTACTGTACATATATATCATATTATGTACATAGTGAACTTAATCATCCAAATTGATCTGTGTTGCCAGAGCAGAACATCGGTAGATTAATTCTTTCAGTATTTGAAACTAAGCAAGACCATTTTTCTGGATCTCTTAATTCACAACAGTTTGTTTCTTCAATTTGACTATATTGTGATTTTCTTTCTCAATAAGGATCACTTGGTTTCTAGGAGGACCAGTTTCATACCTTCCATTTTTATCCGCTGCCAGAATTCACATTTGGAATGTGATTTTACGGTAAATCAAACAAACATTTAGTAAGATGTTATTCTCCTTTTTGCTCCCTACAAAATAAATTAAAAAGCTATGACGTAACTATATAATAACGTTCATTTGTGTAAATGATAACTCTTTGCAAGAAAAATACTCGAGAATAGTGAAAAAAAAATGCTTGTTTAATCTGCCGTGGCAATATAAACCTGAATGAATAGAAAACATATAATATAGAATTGAAGTTGCCTATAAAATTAATTAAGAGATCACTCCGATCCATACAAACTATGCAAATGAATTCTGTTATTTCATGGCAAATAGTAGGTTTGAAACAGAAAAGTAGAATAGGCTTTCTCAAATGAATACCCATGTTCAAACCAAAAAACTTGTCAAAAAATTTATCAATTTTTTTCTAGTGGCATGACACTGTTCCTTTCAAACTACACATAACTAAAGTCTAATGACATAAACAATAGCTAGCTTAAGTCTTTACTCTTTAGTACATTTCCATCCACATTGAATGCAAATTGGATGTTGAAGTGTGGCCTCATGCTCATTTAGGTTCGTTGCTCCATAAATGCAAAAGGAAAGGGATGGTGAAAAGGAAGCAATAAATACATAATTAATCCTTACATAATCTACTTAAAGGGATGGTGTATATATCATTCTCAAACTCCTGGATGCTTGAACAACCAATGTCAGCTGCATTTATGAAATTTTTCATCGTCTGAGGCGATCCACCAAGAGTAGAGATAATTTTTTGCTGTAAATTAGTCTTTCCTTTGGCATGAGGTAATTCAACGCAAATGTGGTGAGACACTGAGCCTCAGCTACCGCTATCATTACTAGTACTTGGAAATTTATGTGTCGGTTATAGCACAATCTCTTACTTTGGGATGGTTCTTATATCAATTGTTTAGTTCTGTGCATGTTTTTAAATTATGCTATCTATCAGAATGTGTTTGACAACATAATTAAATACGACCTGCAACTGGTGAAATACTAAGTGTACGTTTGCTTTTATGCAAGATCATAGATATCCTCCACGAGAGACAATCCTGTTTGAGTCTCTGTGGGCGGTAAAGTTGTCCCTCAAATATATTTAACACAACTATATACTCGGTGCTCGAACTTGAGATCACTAGTTAAGATAAAACAACCTCTTACAAGTTGATTCATGTGCTCAATGGTAAAGTGTACATTTGATCTGTGATGTACGTTTTTATTAATAATCACACATAAAAGTTATATTGCTCCCTGTATTCTCAAATTTACAAGGGAAATACTATGCTTTCTATCTGTAAAATTATAATTTAGTCTCTCAGGAGGCACAAGATGATGTGCACCGTTTTGTTCATATTGCTGTACAGCCTAGTCACTCACCAGTAACTGTTGCTAACTAAAGCAAGGTCCAATGAAGAGATCCAAGTAATTCAAATATGGAAGAATAGTAAAACGTGATATAAATATCAAATATTACTAAAAATAATTAACGAGAGAAATTGTCATACGTTTTATTGGGGGTTCATATGCTGCAAAATCATGTGATTTTCCAGTATTAGAAAAAGAAATCTTGTGGGTGGTAACAAAAGCTACTTGGGTAACTCTAGTATACATGATCTCATAGAGAAAGAGATATTATTGGAAATCTCATGAAGGAATAAAACAAAGGAATACATCAAGTGCTATATGAAATTATCACTGGAATTTAGATTTACGTGTATCACACTATGCTATCTCGTGTGTGAGAACTAGCGCTTCGATCTGTTTTTGTTGGCTGCTATGATATGTAGTTTTAATTGTGTTATAACTTTTGTTTACCCAGAACCAAAGGTATACTTTAAGAATTATGATGTTGTGGTTAATACAGATAGTAAACAAATACTTTATGTTCTCAAAATTGGAAAAGAGACAGAGAACACAATTATACAGCCAAACCGTCACCAAAATACCAGAGTATATACAGTATCATTTTGACCAAATGGTAGCAGAATATGAAAGGAAATGTGTTAGGGAATTTTAGAAAATTCAGAGCCAAAAAGTATATGTTTAATAACAATTCATCAGTTGAAGACTTGAAGTCAAATGAATGCCTCTTTTTTTTCCCCCAAAATGAACTGCACACAAGTAACCTATTCAGGATTATTAAAGGTTAGTATATGAACTATGAAGTAACTCTAAATGACACTACGTAACATTTATTTCCAAGATGTACAACACGTTTAAAAGGCGTGCGGGAAACACCACTTCCCTCTGTATATTTTTCCTCCAAGTACTAAGCAGTAAAGAAAAAGCTAACAAGTGGTGCATGCTTATTTTCTTTTAAGCAAGGTTTTGGATTCCAGTCTTGTGAATGGAAAAAATCCTCATTGGGAGAGCTAGCCCCACCATGATGTAGATGTTTCCGGCTCAAACAGGATTGTGTGGTTAAACCAAAAAGAAAAAGTTGACAGAGTACATGAGATAACACCAAATATATGTAAAATAAAGCACATAATGTAATAAAACACATGCCATTTGCAATTTGCAGCTGCTGCTCTGGACACCCAAATTACAATTTTATAATTTTGGGGAGGATTTTCAATATTCAAATGTTTCAAATAAAAAGCATTCATGACCCTTAAAATTTTTTTGGTATTAATTACAAGTATCCCTTATTACTAGGTCAGTCATGTTTGAGGCTTAGTTAAAGCTCTTCACTCCTCTTTAAGAGTGTGTTTAATAGGGATTAAATCCGAAACTGATATTAGTGGGACTTAAAAAATAAATTACACACTTTAACACACAATAGAATAAGGAGAGAGGAAGAGAATATATTTTCTTTAGTTCACTCAATAATTTTTTCAAACTCAATTTTATACAAAAATACATGAAATGCAATGTTTTTATAGACAACAAGTACTGATGTGAATAAATGAGTAATCATGATTTGAATTTTGGATGATGTCTACAATTGCAGTACACACCAATAATGTAAATGCAACATTTTGATATGTGACAACAATTTGGATAGTGCTTGATAATTTTATGTGTTAACATTGCTTTCTTTAAATAAACATGTATCATTTCAAGTATTTTCTTCAACCTGCAAAATAAATCAATTTTTAACTACTTCATAAAGATATATACAATTCGATTAAATCCTAAACCATAAACTTTGTCATCTGAGCTACACTCCTTTGCTTATAACCTTTAAAATTTCCAATAGCACATGAAATTTATTTGTATACAATTGCACAAAATTCTAATTAATTTGTGTACCATAAAACTCCCCTTGTAATTTAACACCACACATGATAATTCATAATCCCTAATTTATCAAAGCAAAATGTCATGTGTATAGCCTTTGCCTTATTCATGTTTCCATGTTTCTCTTCTACTCTGTGTATCATAGCCTTTGTCTTATTCATGTTTCCATGTTAGCACTCAGCAAGCACAAAATCTCTGAAGAAAAGAACGACAATAGCAACTCTTACAATCATAAAAAAAATATTTCAAAATACTCTATAAAGCGATCACACTCACCTCAATTTTGTTTCCTCAAAGAAGAATGATCGTTCAACTTATGATGTTATCTCCTTCGGCAGAATATTTGGAAACTGAAGAAAAAGAGCCAACAAACAATCCAATAAAAAAAAAAAAATTGGTGGATAGATACAGTTTTCTTGGGCTAATAGTTCTATCTCTAAGTAGGCTAATACTTGTTGATAGATCTTAATAAAAAGCAATAAGTAATAGGCTTTGATTCTTTTGATGGCCACGAAATTATAAGGGTATGTTTAGTTTGAATTTTCATTTCCTGCTTCTTATTTTCTGAAATTTTATAAAAAAAAATTGAAATGCTGCCAATTTTTTCTTTATAATATTTCAAAAAACAGGAAACCGAATAAAAACAAGAAATGGAAATACAAACCAGACATGCCCTAAACTACCCACCTATTTTTATCTCTGTCTAACATGACTCGATTTTTTTTTTCAACACTCAGGAAAAAGAATTCAAATTATCAAACCATCAATTTTTTAATTATTAATAAAAATTTCAAAAGCATTTTCTCAAATTAATTTGTTTGTCTTTTTTTTCAAATTCTTTAATTTTTTTAGTTATAATAAAATACTAATGCATAGATGTATGTATCAAGACGTGTTTAATTTAGCATTTTAAAAGTTTTAAAACAAATTAGTTTCTTACAAATATTATCGAAATCACCGTCACACTCACAGTCCGTTAAACAAGTTTTTAACTAACCGTTTTACTTATTCATGTCCTTTTTTATCAAAATCAACAGAAAAAATGTGTCAAGGAAGGAGGAGCCGAGAGGAGATAAAGGGGATAATGTTCAATTTTCTCTCGCCAGTGGTAAAAACTGTTTCGATGTTTGAAAGAAAGGAGGGGACGAATAATTGTTGTTTATTGTTATTGTTAGGAGTTAAGCTGGGAAATCATTCTACCTTTTATCAGGCGAAGAGTAGTACTCATCACTCGCTTTTCAATTGGCGTTTCTAATAAAAAAAAACAAGAAATTGGACTTGGAGTGTTATGTGTTCGCGTTCTAACAAGTAACACCTCTTTGCCAATAATCCCTTAAAATGGCAATGTCATTGCCAGCAAGGGATCTCTGTCAGCAACAACATTCAAATTCTCTTCCTATTTTCTTCAGTCCGAATTCCGATTTTGGTTCATTCACCGCAGGCGTTGGGGGGTTATTTCTCGACCCCACAATTTCCGATTCCCTTGTTCGTTTCATTTCGTCGAGGATTCCTGCTTCTTTCGAACCCAATCCTCACCGTCCACGTCGGAGGGTTCCGGGTGGGTGTTTTTTATCGGTGAGCTTGCCAAGTACTACTAAACTTGGTGCCGAACCCAAGTCATACGTATTGCAAAATGGTGACCATGTCCCCGATAAGGACACCACTTCGGACGGTGTCGTTCAGCAAAAAAGGGTTAGGGTAAGAAGAGGCAATGCTGTCAACACCACCAAGCATCTATGGGCTGGTGCTATAGCTGCTATGGTTTCTAGGTATATTTAATTTCACAACTCCACCTTCTTGGAAGACGCTAATTTGTTTGTGAAAGAAAAATATTCTTGTTTAATTTCCTATTTTTTTATTTAATTTATGGTGTTGAATGGTTTTTGCATAATGGTTAATATTTATCTGACATTTATCCTTTTTGTATTGTAACTATGCATGCAATTGGCTCTACCAGAACTTGTGTTGCTCCACTTGAAAGACTTAAGCTGGAGTATATAGTTCGTGGTGAGAAGAGGAATATCTTTGAGCTTATTAGAACAATTGCCACTTCTCAAGGTTTGAGAGGCTTTTGGAAGGGGAACCTTGTGAATATTCTGCGAACGGCTCCATTTAAAGCAGTTAACTTTTGTGCTTATGATACGTATAGAAAGCAGCTACTTAGATTCTCCGGAAATGAGGAAACTACCAATTTTGAGAGGTTTATTGCTGGTGCTGCTGCTGGGATTACTGCAACTATTATTTGTCTGCCACTTGACACTGTATGTGGGAATTTGAATTAATTTCTTAGCTTTTTTTCTCTTCTACTGCACAACCGAATAAACTTGCATGTAACTAAAAAAGTAAGCACTCACAGGCATACAAAAATGATCGTCATGCATTGATATTGAGGGGTCTTTAACTTCATTGTTTTGTATGGACTCAAGAGTGAGCTTTCATCTATTCCTGTTAATACTGTGGTATGTATCCCTTTTAGTTTCAGGAACTGAATAGCAACCTTCTAGCTGTATTGGTTCAAAATCTATCTGGTTCCTTGCCTTGGTGTACAAATGAAAAATCAACTGAACATTTTTAAGTTCTTAACTTTCTATGATTAAGGAAGCATTTGGAATGATTTATTTCTATATATGGCATCACAATGATGAAAATTTTTATTTTTTTTTGGGGGGTGGATTCTTTTTGGTAATTTCACTGCTATGCTGGTGTAAATCTTAACAAAAAGTCAACATTTTTCCTTCATTGAAGTATGATTGTTTCTTTCTCCTGTCTAGCTGGTTGTGCTCCCTTCTGTCTGAATATTTTTCCCTGTTATGTATAGAGAGTTAATTGAAAAAGAAGATTTCAATTGGCATAAGATGTTTGATATGGATATGGATCCTCTAAGATTAGCTCCTAAAATGGCCATACCATTTTTGTAGAGAGATAGACACAACAGTGGGTCCATGTCCAGGGTTATGGAACCCTGTCTAGGATTAGTAGGATATGACAAGGTCATGTAACAAGCTGAAATGAGATCCAAATGTGTCTCATATCCCCTTCCAAGTAGTTTCTTAATGGCATGTGTCTTCTAAGTCTGGCTTGTAATAAAAACGTTGTAACATGTAGTTATGTGGTCCATGTATGGTTTCTTCAATTAGTGTGAACACCTGAATCATATATTATAAAAAGGTTAGATTTTGTAGCTAATAAAAACAAGTGTACAGTGTGCACATATAGCCATTTTGCAACGTAATCACTTGAAAAAAAATTTTGTGTGGTGCCTTTCAGATCCGGACCAAGCTGGTGGCACCTGGTGGAGAAGCCTTGGGCGGTGTAGTTGGTGCTTTCCAATACATGATTCGAACTGAAGGATTCTTTTCTCTTTACAAGGGTTTAGTACCATCACTAATAAGTATGGCTCCTTCCGGTGCAGTGTTTTATGGTGTATATGATATACTGAAGTCAGCTTATCTGCATTCCCCTGAAGGAATGAAGAGAATCCATAACATGCATAAACAGGGACAGGAATTGAGTGCCTTTGATCAGCTTGAGTTGGGGCCAGTAAGGACATTGTTTTATGGGGCTATTGCTGGTGCATGTGCAGAAGCTGCTACATACCCATTTGAAGTGGTGAGGAGGCAACTTCAATTGCAAGTCCTGTCTACTAAATTAAGTACTCTAGCAACTTGTGTTAAAATAGTGGAACAAGGAGGCATTCCAGCTCTATATGCAGGGCTTTTTCCCAGCTTATTACAGGTATTTAAATTCTTCTTGGCATGCCCCAGTTACTTGTATTTTACCGGAATTACTATAATTTTTTAGTTTGGAATACCGATTTCCTAAGGAGTTAGGACTATTATGCACTGGTTGCTAATCTGTTCATATTGATCATTCACTAGATTAAAACTGCTTAACTTTTTTCATGTAGAGAATATCGATTATGGTTCATATAGGTTGATGTTTCTGTTTACTTAAATAATCTAAATTCCATTTACACTGTACCATGTGGTGATCACAAGCTGGCTTTGCTTCTATATGGTACTTCTCTAATTTTCTCAACACAGCAATGTCTTGTTTATGAAATGTTTTTGACTATTCCTATTAGGATAACTTTCCCCTGCAACATTCCATGATGCCAAATGTATATGCCAAAACAAAAACCGTTGTATCTGTTTATTGTGGAGTCGGATGTGTATATATTAGGGACCATAGCAAAAAAACTATGCTGCATTAAGATCATCTTCCTCTGGGTTAAATTTAGATCTTTGAAAGATGTATGCTTTCTTGTTTTTAATATATTATATAAATTATGATGATCCTTCTGCCAATTTCTTACTTTTGATTTCAAACTGCTTAAGGTCACTTTTGATTAATCAAAAAAGTTTGATAATTTCATATTTTAATTTCACATGTTCAGGTACTTCCTTCAGCTTCAATAAGTTACTTTGTCTATGAGTTCATGAAGATTGTTCTCAAAGTGGAGTAGGCAATGAATAGATTTTCAGGTATATAGTGATAAGAAGCTGTAGTATGATCTATAAGCGAGCGCCTCATATTGTTACATAATGGTAGCGTTTAACTTCACTTTGCTATCATATTTGATGTTTGCCATTGAGGGCGAAAGCTTAATTCAGGCCTGCAATCCCGTGCAACTGATCACCCTATCCACATATGTAATACCAGCAGGAAGTTTTGGACTGGCTCTACAGTCAATATACCCAGCCTTGAAGTCTGCAATTAAATTTATTATTAACTGCCAGATTCTGACTCCTATTCTTATTGGATCTACACATTTTTGTTAACGTTTTTTCCATCAGGCAGTTGGCTTTGATCATTATCATGGTGTGTCCAAGCAAAGTCCCTTGACTTTAGATTCTAACTTGTATGGTAGCTTATCAATTATTCTTGTGCATTGCATGCACCTAAGCACGTGATTTTGGGGTTTCAATCAAAGAGAGAAAAGGTTTAGTCTATTCAGGTCATTAGAGATCTCATTATACTGCTTTGTGCGGGCCACTAAGAACTTCTTCATGTGTGTGGTTGATGCAGAATATATGCTGCAACAAGAAAGTTCGAAAGAGCTGATGTAGTGATTTTCAGCTTGTTAGCAGCCATCAAAATGCACTAATTTAGATGCAAATATTTGACATTCTTGATTGGGTGTTTTGTGCACCTCTTCCATGTGAAACCACGCAGGGTATTTCCTGAACTTGAGAGGACAAGTTGCTCTTGAGGTAGTGCATAACATAGATGACATTGGCCCAGTTTGGATACGACTTTTACAGAAGAATTTTTAGAGGAAAAAAAATAGAATGAATCAATGAGATAAGATGAATTTAACTTCTCCATAAGTTGAAATTAGTTACTTATGGAGAAGTTAAATGAGAGAGCTTATAGAGAAGATGGACTACAAAGACTAATTTTTACTTATGGAGAAGTTAAATTCATTTGAACTCTTTAATTTATTTTCTTTTTTTTTTCTTCTAGAAGTTCTTCTCTAAAAGTTGTATCCAAACTGGGTCATCGATGATTATTGGTGGAATTTTGAATCTTATATCGAGAAAGGAGCATGCTGGAGAATTTGGTAACGCAAAGATTGAAGTTTTTAAGCTGAATATTATTGGATATTCTTTTGTGAGGAGCACCCAACTTATGTTTTCTCAAATTCCCAATTACAACTCCTTCACGTTGTTGTTTTACCTTTGTAGCTCCATGGCAGACAGTAAAAAAAAACACTTTTTTACGCATAAAATAATCAACTGTGCACTGTTTGAAAGAAAAACAATAAATTCAGCTGTTAATTGAATTAAAAAAAATGGTAGAATGAGTAGGTAGACAGTGCTAGCATTATCTTCATTTTCAATCAACAATCCAGCACATTATTTTTAAATAGGGTTAACCTGCCATCATTAAATGTAACCTCCAAAAAATGTTGACATTAATGTGGATATCTAGTAGGTTGCTGAGGTATTTAAGATTCTACAGGCACTCATGTCCTCTATGATTTGTTAAATATTTACTAGTTATTACTATCTCTCATATTAAGTTTATAAAGTGTGCCAAAACAATCTGATAGGTAATCAGAATAATGTCAGTTAGGAAGAAAAAAAGTAACCTGATACCTACCCGATTATGTCAAAAGATACCTGCCTAAATATTACATTCTCCCCCTCTTGTATGCAAGAAGATTTTTAATTTAGGGCTCATGAATCATGTTCATCCCTCTATAAAACAGTTTTCTTTTTAAAAAAATTAAAAATAAAATAAATAACATCAAGACGTTAGATGTCATAACTCTAGTTTTTTTTTTTTGTTAAAGTCATAACTCTAGTGTTGAGAGTGTACACTACAGATGGACTGGACTTCAAATATTACATGACTATTGTACTCTCCTAGATTTGGGCCAATCTCTTACATACGTATATTTATGGACCGGACTTGTGTCTTATATGTTAATTTTATTAAAATATCTAATATATTTATACATATTTTTTAAATTGGCATATATAATATTATATATTAAAAAATAATTTTGAAACTATTTATTTATGTTTTTTACTTTACAATATATAACTAATTAGTGTTAATAATTAATTTTTTACAAATTTTGGAGAATATTAACACATGATATCCAAGTTTATAAAATAATGTGATGTGAAAGTATATTGTAATAATAAAAATTTTGAACGTTAGATCATGTATTGTGTAATTTGTGTTTTATAATATTATCGCATTGTGTTTTGATTTAATTAAATTGTTATATCATTGATATTTAATAATTATGTTTGGATGATTTTGGAGTAATCTTTCAACTGAGTTATAATTTTCTTTAATTAATATTTTAAAATTAGTTATTAATTTTTCATTTAACTAAATTGCAGATAACGAGCGCGGTTGTGGACATATAATGCCCAGAGGGTACGGGGACGTGCATTAAAGTTAATGCCCACGCGGGTACGGATTTTTTTTTTTAAACGGGGTATGGGGACAAATATTGTGGTACTCTACTTAGAAGGTATCAATCACATCAAACTTAAACTAATTCTTTTATTTTTTTTTCAATTTTAAAATTAGACCCTTTTATTTAATCCTAATAAATTAAAAAATATTTTTAAAAATTTATTTATTGTATAAAAATTATTTACATTATAATAAAAATAGAATAAATTGTTTTAATAAAGTATTAAAATTAAACCAACAAATATCTAATACATTATGTGAGTATTTTTGTGAAATATAAATGAATTGTTTTAAAATATAAAAATGTATTTGAAGTTTTTATTTTTTAAAATGTTAAAAATTAATTTAGTTAATAATAAAATATTTTGGCATTGTTTTTTCCATGTATTTCTTCTTTCTCTCTTTATTCTTAATTTTCTTTCTTTATCAACTTTCAAATTGAAGTAACAAATATCACATGTAATGTGCTAACAAAGAACAAGTATAAAATGTTTAAAAATATTAATTTAATTGATAAAAGTATTTTAATGATAAAAATTAAATTAAATTATAAAAATTTGGATATTTAAATGCTAATACTTTTAAAAAAAATTATTTAACTGAATTATTGAAAATTATTTTCATGTTGATTTGTTTCACATTATTTTAGTTTATATTTTATATTATATTTTTCTTTTATTTTTAATTTTGAAATTAAACTATTAAGTGAATTATTCATTGTACATGTATTTAAGCAAATAATTAAAAGATTAATTTAAAAATATTTTAAAAATATTAATTTAACTGATACAAATCATTTTAATTATAATTAGAAAATTAAAATATAAACAACACTAATATTTGAATTTTTATTTTATAAGTATTTTACATTTAACTTGATTAATAGAAAATTGTTTTAACAAGGTTTGGATTACGTTTGTACATTCTTTTCTATTTTACTCTCTTTAAATTTCAAAATTATAATAAGAATCCCATGCATTTTTTTTAGTGTTTTTATGAAATACGAAAAAATAACTTAAAAATAGTTAAGTTATTGGGTTGGGTCGGGTTCGCGTGTTGATCCTAATTTTAAAGAAACTTTTATTACCATTTTTTTATGCTTATTAACTTTAATATTTTTCTAACTATCAAATATTAGTGGAGTTAGTTAATGATATTAATTAAAAGTAAAATTAGAAAGTTAAACTATTTTTTAAAACTCTAATAAAATTAACTAAATTTAACAACATTTATTAGTATGTGTAATTCGATTAAGTCTGTTTTACAAAAAGAACCAGAGGGAGGAAGTACTCCCTCCGGACTTGAATATAAGCAAAAAAATTCACATTTGTTGGACTAAAATATAAGCAAATATTAACTATTTCTACCCTATTTAATGAGATAAACCCAAAATGCCCATTGATTTTACTTTCCAACCACTCTATTTAATGAATCATGTGCCAATGGAGAGAAAGTATGTCCACTTGAAACAATTTTCAATAAAATTGAATGTAGGGTAATTTAGGTAATGCAAGTACTTTTTACATGATACCAAGAAAAATTAATGAGTTTAACCAACTTTCTTAATACGTGTGAATTTAGTTATTTTTGCTTATATTCAAGTCCGGAGTAATATATAATATGCTATTAAAAAATAACTAGATATTTACTATGAAATTATATACTCACATATATTTAAATTATCTAATATTTACTTTTCCTGGTCCTATTTATAAGACAATTCAAATCAAATCACATATATTAAAAAAAACAATTAATACATTATTTTTTAAAAAAAAATCTCTATAAAATTATAAGTTTAATCCTATTTAAAATTAAATTCCTCTACTATAGTAATTACGTCAATTTAAAAATTTTAGTGGTTAACAAAAGCAAATATGAGAAATAATATTAAATGCTTTTAGATTTATGTACTTTATCTTCAATAGTGAAAATATTTGAAACATTGTCAATAATTATGAGGGGGGAGTAATAAACATGATATGATTAAACTGTCAGATTAATTAATTCTTTATTTTACAAAAAAAAAAGAAGTCCAATATTTTACACTTAACTCTGGCAGCGCGTGAGAAAAAAGGGGCTGAGTTCATTTTTGTTATCCTTATGATTCATTTTCTACTCTGCAAAAAAAAAATTGAAGCACCTCTTCCGCAATCACTGATACATTTATGGATTCCTCCAAATTAAACAAATTAAATCAAGAAACATATAAAGGAACAGCTGAAATTGGGGTTCAGAAGAATCTGCAGTTGCTTCCCCAAAACTCGTTAACTATTAGCCTGACACATACTTCCACCATTTGTAAATAGCATATCCATAAACCATGCTATAAGCAATCACCCTTAGAGGAGAAATTGCAAACCTGTATCATAGAAGAAAGTTCTAATATCAAACATGTCATTGATCATCCCCTGCTCTTATGGCTAACCCATTGTATTACAAAGTTCAGTCTCTCTTTGATCTACAAGTGAGTTAAATTTATTCTAGAATCGAGATGGAGAATGAGTAATACGCAAAATAAATTAAATAAAAATGATTTAAAATCAATTATCTTTTAATTTATATCTAAAGTAGAAGTAGATAGATGTTTTCAAAAGTGACACACGCTAATCTTGTTGAAACAAATTAAATTTCCTTACAGTTAGTTATTGATTGATTCAAAATTAAATGGAACAACCAAACAAGAGAAAGAGAGTGAAGGAGGGGGGCAGGGCACCTTAGAAATCCAGATCCTTGGGCAAGAGAGGCTGCTGCTTCCCTTTCTTGAACAGTAACAGGATAAGGCCAACGAGAGAAATCGCGGTTGAAGTAATCCCAATCAGGAAGGAGGACAGCAGAAATTCCAAGAATACCCAAAACATAGGTAACCATCATCTTCTTGAAAGAGT
Organism: Sesbania bispinosa; assembly: GCA_026901365.1. Classification (NCBI taxonomy): domain Eukaryota; kingdom Viridiplantae; phylum Streptophyta; class Magnoliopsida; order Fabales; family Fabaceae; genus Sesbania; species Sesbania bispinosa. The sequence continues at coordinate 1,386,163 of QLOH01000239.1, forward strand.
GGGTGCATATGCCAACCGCCAATATAATTGCTGCCAGCCAAAGCAGAGAGGTCCTCAGAGCGGCGTCGTTTGCCATGCCAGTCTGAGAGAAAGAGACCTTGGGGATGGAGTAGCTTCGATCGGTTCAAGTAGGTGATGATGGTAAATGGTAAAAGGAAGGAGGGGGCATACAAATACAATACAATTACAGCAGGCAGCAGGACTCACTAGATAGCGTGAGATGAGGGGAGGCAGTGAGCTTTAGTTAGGCGTTATCAGCTTTAAATGCCAACCCAACGCTCCCTCTACACTCTATTTGCTATATTTAATGTCGTTTTGTCTTGGCGGGTGCTAGCTAGCTATTGCTTCTCGCTCGCACTTCCTCAAACACTGCCCAAAACTGTACTAATTCAAAGAAAGCTCCTAGCCTCCTGCTAAGTAATTTACTTCTTTCTTTGTTATTAGCACAGATATTTCAATGACATTTGAACCTTAGAGCATTCAAAAACCAACAATTTGCCTTGTCACCTTGAACTATTTTATTTGGGATGGTTCAGGTCTCCAACTATTTTATTTTCCCATTTTATGACAAAAAATGAAAACAACAATTTATTAGGAATTAGGTTTATTATTAATGAAAATGACAATAATCTTGCACTTGAAAATTATCATTTATGATTTTTTCGTTTGTTAATGGAAATGTATAACTAAACAAGAAAAAACAAATTTTAACCTATACATATCAATAAATTTTGTTTGTCATATATAGTTTGATTGGAAGACAAAGCTGGGACAGTGACAATGCTTCCTCTGACATGGTAATTAAGCACCGCAATATTGAAATCCAGAAAATATGTGGGTGTGTTCTTTGTTTCATGTTGATTGATACGGAGATGTCAAACATAAAACCAATATAATTTTTACATTATTTTTTAGTCATTTCCTTCACTAGTTTGATAAGAAACTTGTTTTGTTGGTCAATATCCTTCATTATAAATAGACAGGAAGCCGTCAAACCATTATAAGGAGACAAGAACAGACCTCAAACAAAATGATTCATCCATTGGTAAAAAACCATAACAGTTAATATGTCTCTTACTTCTTGGCAGTCTCACTAAATCGATCCAACCATTCAATCACCTTATCATGCTTACACAAATGAAAACCATAGTCAGTTCTAGTGAGTTTTCACCCTCAAACACACATTATGTTAGCCTGTTAGTGTTGCTTCCGTCCCTGTTGCACTTTAGTGTTCCCTGCTTTCCCTTTCTGGCTATCTGCAAATTCTCCATCCTTAAGGATTATTTGGTACTTTTTGTTCCTTAATTTGTTTTATAGCATTTGGGTCTGTTTGGTTTACGGTAATAGAATTGATTTTAGAAATGAATGGTTAAGATGGAGAGTGCACGCTTTACGAAGTACGTTGGACGGAAGTTATTTAAAATCAATTCTACAAAACGGTTCTGTACTGTGCAAATTTATAACAAACGGGCCATTTGTTACTCTCCTCTCCATCATTTATCATTTTTAAGTGGGTCTCATTATAAAAAGTATATTAAACTTACTTATCTTTTCGAGTTGTAACACCTCTTTGAGTAGGAGTGTTCATATTTAATCCAATGTAAACCGCAAAAAGTCGATTTAAAATATCGAAAATCGAACAAACTGAAAACCAAAAAAATTGAAAAAACTGCAAAAATCAAATTATTTTATTGGATTGGATTGGTTTTCGAATCCTATGTTGAAAACGGATTAAATCCAATCCAGACCAAACTTATATACACATATATTATTTTATTTATAAAATAATGATAGATTTATATTGTATAAGTATATCTTTATGAAATTGCTTATACTATTATACTTTTTTATGATTTTATTATCTGATATCATTTTCATATCTCTATAAACATATCAATTTTAAACTAGTTTTATATTATACTTTTTTATGATTTTATTACCTGAAATCATTTTAATATCTCTATAAACATCTCAATTTTAAACTATCATAAGAAAATAATAGTTAGTAGAGTGTGAACATATCATAAGAAGTTATTTATGACAAAACTTTATACTGCAAGAGAGTGCAACTGTGACACCCTTCTACCCCAATCTCTTATACATTCAGCATTTTTAAATATTTAGGAAAAGTTACGGACCACATCAGGTAAAAAGGTTCACATCTCTTTCTTTCAAAACGTCATTTGATTCAAATCAACGCAATTAAAATAGAAAATAAAGTCAACGGTTTTCAGAATAATTTAAGCCTCAAAATCTCAAATGTCAACATCAAGACATCCTTATTGGCCATGTAAGACACTTAAAATAATTTTCATAATCTCTCATCATAGAAATAAAAAACCCCTATTACTAAGCCCTGAATATCACAAGTATCAGAGTGAGACCCCGCCATTTCAATACTCGGCACATTGAGTGTCATCTTCATCACCTATAAAATAACCACAAAGAGTACGGTGAGGAAAAGAACACCAACTCATACACGCACTCAGAAGGCTACCCTATCCCCACCCAACACATAGTCATATCCATTGATTTCATCACATAATCATCATCAATTATTTCATCTCAAACTCTTATTATTCAACATATTAACTCATCACAATTATATAAGTCACACTTCACAAATCATCAAGGACACACTCTCCACACTCAACACATAGCACTCATAACATAAATTCACATTTCAACACCATCATAAAATGCAATGTATGCTCACTCTATGCTCATGCACACCAAAACTCTTCCTAAGGATCATGACTTGGAACTCCGCACAATTGGCGCACCTCATCAATCTCCCTAGTTGTTACCAATGATGGCCCTACCGTTAAATGCCCTCTCTTGGCCGATAGATTGCACAACACCCCTCTCTTGGGCTCGTGCAGAGACATCCGCCCCGTAATGATGGCCCTACCGTTAAATGCCCTATCTTGGCCGATAGGTTGCACAACACCCCTCTCTTGGGCTCGTGCAGAGACATCCGCCCCGTAATGATGGCCCTATCGTTAAATGCCCTCTCTTAGTCGATAGGTTGCACAATACCCCTCTCTTGGGCTCATGCAGAGAATGTCCCCATCATGGTCACTGCAACCCCTCTATAGGCCCGTGCATCTCATGTATCACACCTTATAAGATTACGCTCAATGCAATTATCATCATACATCATATCTCTCACATAATCTCTATGCACAATGCATCATCATCAATTCACATATATCTCATACAATCTCTATGCTCAATACATCATCATCAATTCACATATATCTCATACAATCACTATACTTAATACATCATCATCAATTCACATATATCTCATACAATCTCTATTACTCTATCACTTCACATCACATCACAATATTATAGACATAGAACATCACATAAGATACTTACGCCACCATACTCATGCCACAATCTATACACTTTATACATCCAATTAATCTATCAATTCCACAAATAATTCACATAATTATCAACAAATAATTAAAGGATAACAACACCACTTAAACAACACTCTCATACTCATTTTTGGCCTAGTAATCGATTACCACACAACTGTAATCGATTACCAGAGACCGTTACTCAATTTTGGAATCTTCAAGTTTTAAGCTTAATGGCCTTGGTGCACTAATTTGGAAATATCTAGAGTTTTAGGTGTCCAATTAAGATAATTCCACTTCTATTAGAAAGTTAAGATCTGGGGCTTCAGTTTGATATGCTATATAATAGTATTCCGAGCTCATTTGCACCCTTAACCGACACATTCTTTTCCAGGCGAGAAAGCTGTCAAAGCCTGGTAATCGATTACCACACATCTGTAATCGATTACCAGAAACTCAACTCTCTGGTAATCGATTACATACCCCTTGTAATCGATTACCAGCAACCCAAACTCACTCAACGCTGCCCAGAAAACCCTGTAATCGATTATGGACTTCTGTAATCGATTACCGGCGACTCGAGAACGTTGTTCTTGCGATTTTTACCCTTTTTAAACCCTTTTCTTCAACCCCTAATCAATCTCATTGTTAATACTTCAATCCTACACGTTTTTACTGAACAAATTCAATGAAAACATCAGTCTTTACTACAAATTAATACATCTAATCCATTATGGTTCCTCATCAATCAACCCTTATTTATCCCTTTTCGCTATTCTCGCTACCATCACCCAATTCATCAAGATTATCACGTTTAAACATTAAAGCAAACAGATTTTCATCATACAACACATGATGCACATAACAAATTCGAATTTAAAAGTCTTAGATGGTCTTATAGTTGCCCTCACTACCCAAGCACCCCAACATACACGCATAAGCAGCACCCTTTCCCCCCGTACCCCGTACCTTAGAGACGACGATCGACAATGAATGGCTGACCTCCCTTGATGATCTACCTTGCAACACCTTCTCCTTATGGAGTCTCTTCTCTCCTCCCCTAGGGTTTGGTTATATGACGTTTGAAAACTAATGGGGTGAAATAGATAACCCTTCCCCTATTTAAACATCTAATTGGGCTGGGCCTACTCCAATCCACCCATCCCCTTATTAATTAATTAATTAAAATGATTTCTGATTAATAATAATTAAAGATAATAATAATAATAATACTATTATTTCTTCCTTTTATTTTATTTTATTTGTCCTACAAATTTTAGGATGTTACAGCAACTGGATTGAAACAATATATGGATGTGTGCCTAATGAGCTATTGTTTTAGGGGAGTTACTTTTGGCACCTTTTTTTGCTATTCGCACCTCCTATTTTATTTTTTTCCCATAAATTGTAGAAACCACAGGAAACACTAGAATGGGGGTTGAATAGTGTTTTATAATTTCAAATAGATTTAATAAAAACCTTTTCACAAGCAAAGAATTTGACAAATGTTTTGAGCAACTTGCTGAAACTGGGTTTTTCAGAGACTTGCTAAAGCGCTTCAACATTGTTTTATAAAGAGTTTGAGATTAATTTAAGCTCAAACTTATAAAACTGATTATTCAGAACCCTCTTGTTAGCTCAAATAACAAATATAAAGAGAAAAGGGTTGAGAAAACTTAGCCAAGAATTTATCCTGGTTCACCCACTACCTCAGTGAGCTACGTCGAGAAATTAATCCGTTGAAGATTGCTGAGAAACACCATTGTGAGATAGCATTAAATGTTGTTAAAGACGTTGTGAGACAATCTCCAAAAAGCTTCTAACTTTGAATGTTGCAGGTACCAGAGTCTGACACGTGTAGGTACCAGGTTACAGCGGTTTCCCTTTTTGGTAAATGATTTGAAGTGCTTCATAAGGGGTCTTTGTAACATTCCTTAAATGAATCAAACTTGCAGGAGACGTTTATGATGTAGTAAAGTCTTGAGCAGATAGCCTTCTGACTTTAGCCAATTGCTACATTGTAGGTCTTCAGCAGATCTTCTTTAATTTCAGATAATGTAACACTTCAGAAGGTAGAGTAGATTACAGCAGGTCTTAGCTCTTCAGAGAGTTCCTCATATCAGCAGGTTCAACTTCGGAGAGTTGGATTATATCAGAGGATTGCTCTTCAGAAAGATTGTTGAAACAAAAAATACCTTCAAGTGAATCTGCTCTAATTCAATAATAATCTTTTAACCAAATTTGTTATCTATTAAAACTTAGGATTGTGAGACTTAAACATTATTAATTTCCTTAATAATATTTTGAGACTCAACATTCTCCCCCTTTTTAATGATGACAAATTTGTTTAAAAACTTATCAAATATCTGAAGGGAAATAAAAAAGTGTAAAGTTTTTAGAATATTCTCCCCCTATTTCAGATACTTGATCTGAATATCTTGCTCCTCCTGAAACAGTGATTTCTTCTTAAAAACACTTAAAAATACTTAGCTTCAGATTTTGTTAGTTTTTCTTACTCCCCCTTTTGTCATCAATCAAAAGGGCTCAAGAAAGATATTGGGGTCTAAGTAATTAAAGAAATATTTCTTGTATTTCCCCTTAAAAAAAATTGAGCAGTTCAGAGCTACCGAAACATTTAATGTATTTCAAGGATATAGACGCAGAGTGGGTACTCAATTAAATTCAGAAAGTTAGAGCAATTAATGCAATCATTTCCAATCAGCAGAATAATTCCATATCACAGTAAATATGCGCAGAGATATAAATAACATAGAGTATGAACGCAATACGTAGTCACATCAATATTCTTTAAATTTCAAAGAGATAAAGCAAAAAAGTTTATAACAAGAACATATAACACAAAGACTTTCTGAAATTTGGCAATTAAAAATTGTTGGTCCTCTTAAGCTTAGGCCTATCCTCTTGAATACGCACAGGAGCAGCATTCAGTTGCCTTATTAAGGATTGAAGTCTCTGGTTTTTGCTTCTTAACCTCTGAATTTCTCTTTCTCTAATGATCAAGGCTTGAGTGAGATCAACTTCCACAAAGATGAAAGTAATGTGCTTCCAAGTAAATTCCTTCCTTCCAAACCCAATAGAGAAACCATAATCAGCATGGTTGACTACATGATGAGTGAAGATAGTAGGAGAATACACCATTGTAGCCCAGTCTTCAGCACAGTACTCATAAAGCAGATGATTGCATCCTGGAAAAGTGCCTGGAAACCAAGTCTTGAACTCTTGAATAGAAAGAGTGCTCTTGGTCATAGAATCAACAAAATCATACTTAGTACCAAAGCATGACCCTTCCTTCTCCATTTCAAACCAGTAAGAATCCCATAACCTATCCTTATAGGTATGATCAAAACCACCATATGGTTCCACTTCTTCAGGGAGTCTCTCCCATTCTACTTTGGTGAAAGGTTCAAGATGATCCATGTAGGCAGAATAAAATTTTGGTTCCTTCCTCTTATCTTTAGGACCTTCAACAAAAGGTAGCTTTGGCACAATCCTATCTGGTTGCCAATAAATTTTGCTTGAGGGCCTTATGGTGAGATGAGTTGGAGGCTTGAAACCTCTGCACCCAGTATTTTCAGTAATATACTTAGAGTATACCTAAGCTTCCATGTTAAGATGTCTGATGAGGATCCAATCTTCAGCAGGTATTCTTACTGCATCGGGAGAATCAACATCAATTTTCGTCCAGTAATGCTTGGGTGGTTCCACTCCTTGTCTAATCTTTTCCAGTTGATCAGACCCTCCCCTTGAACCATTTGCCAATCTCTTTAATCTAGCATCCTCAATAGAGTCCAAATACAACCCAATTTGTTTGTGCAGTGGCAAATTATCTTTAAAGTACAACAACTCCTCATACAAGTTTTGACACTTGGGCAATCTTTTGCTTTGAGCTTCAGCAGACTGGTAGAATCTATAAGGAAACTTAGCAGATCTGAGAAAATCATCAAAACTGAGGATGGGCATGACCTTGTCAAAAGTTGGCCTTCTAGAGATATCCCTTGACTTGGGTTTCCACATATTCTCTTTTGGAGTCAATTCACCTTCAAAGACAAATAAGCCTTTTTCCTTCCAAACATATCTTCCTTTAGAGTTCCAATCAACAAAGTTGGACAATGTAGAAGGTTCACCAAGATCAACATTAACAGGTGATGGAGGTTGAGAACTGGGAGAAGGTGGATCATCAATCTCAGTAGGTTCAGTACTTAGTGGAATAACAGAAATGGGTTCCACCACAACAACATTCTGAACAACTTCCATTTGATCATGAGGTTCTGCAACCTTTTCACTATCAGCAGGTGCAATAACCTTTCCAGCTATTGGTACTTCAGTAATTATAGTTGGTTCACCTATGGTGTTGTTAGTAGGTGCAACCTCTTCAACCTTATCATCAGTAGGTTGGATGACTTCTTCAACAACAACAGGTTTCTCAACCTTAGAACTATTATCATCAGTAATGGTAACAGCATCTACCATCTTCACTGGAACTTCAGAAGGACTCACATCATCTTCTAGATCAGCAGGATCCAGATTGTCAAAGAGTACCTTGGTTTTCTTGTAGGGTTTCTCTACAGGCAAAGGCTCCATAGCAGCTTCCTGAAGCTTCTTCTGATATAACTTAGTCTTGGTCAGGTCATAAAGGACAAAAGGTGTAGGAGGTTTTGCTTGCCTCTTTACAATCCTTTCCTTCTTAAGGTCCAGCACCTTCTGAGACCTTACTTGCTACAATGCCTCTTGAAAGATCCCAACATTATCTTTTGGTATGGATTTGCTCCTAGTAATCATCTGAGCAAGAGCATGGACTTCCTCTCTAACAGGTGATAGCAATCTCCTGTGCTTAGACCTTGTTGCCTTAGAAGGTCTCTTTCTTTTTGTTGCAGCAGTTTTCTCCTGTTGCTCATCTTCTATCATAGCCTTCTAAGCAGCTTCAACTAAGGCTCTGTCATTCTCTTCTTGTTCTTTTCTCCTTCTATCTTCTATCTTCTTCTTCATCAATGGCAGTAACAATTTCTACTACTTTCTGGATTTCTAGATCTGGATGCATAGTGGTTAGAGGTTTGACACAGAGAGGTTCTGAAGAGCTTCCACTCACAGCTTCATCCATCACAGCCTGTCCCTTGTGAGTCAAGGTAGGATTAGTAGCATCAGCAGACACTTTAGTTGCCTGACCCACAATTTCATGAGGTTCATTGTGAACCATTTGAACAGGTTCAGGTTCCTTTGGTGAGGTTGCTTCAGCTACTTTTTCAGATGGAGTATCCTTCTGATATGATGCCTCCACCTCTCTTACCCTTTCAAGATCAGCAGTGGTAAGAATTTTATGTGAAACCTTGGTTCTTTTTCTCTTCAACAACTTCTTTTTAGGAGTAACCTCAGCAGGTTTGAACTCCTCTTTCCTGGTATCTCCTTGCAGTTCATCTTCAAGGATTTCCAATACGGACTTCTGGAACTTCTCAGCAAGTTCCTTCTTCCTCCTCTGCTCAGGTTTCTTTAAATCAATCCTCATCTTCTTGACAGTGGTTGTATTGAAGAAACTGGGAGGTTTGTGGTCAAATAGACTCTGAACAGGTACCTTGTGATGCATCAGAATCTTCATGATCAAGGTATTGTGAGGCAGGTTGGCAGCTGAATCTCTTGCCCTTCTAATTATGCCATACAGAATGACCCATGGCAGATTAATCTTCTTTTTCTGTAGCAGATGAATGACACGGAATCTCTCTAGCTCAGAGATATGATCCTTGCCTCCTCCTTTAGGGATAATGCAACACCCCAAAATAGCAAACAACAACCTGAGAATATTCAGCAACCCAGTGCCCTTAGGGTTGGATGGATCTTCTGATCCAAACAGTAGCTGATTGAATTTTCCTACTCCTCCATTTTTAGCTTCCCAGTCTGGCACATACACAGCACCTTCAGCCTTCACACCCAACACTTCTTCCAGAACAGTATTGTTGACAATGATCTCCTGTCCCATCACCTAAGCCTTCGGGTAAACTCTCCTATTTCCTTCAACCTCTCTTACAGTCCTCCAGAACTAATAAACACTGGCCTCATGCCAACCCAGTCAATCACATCAAAGAATGGCAACCAACCAGCACACCTAAAGTGATCAGTGAGATCGAAGCCATTTTCAGCAAGACTTTTGAAGTTGACACACCTGCTCGGGACATTCTTTCCACCAGCCTTTGATGATGCACCATCAGTCTTCTTGGGAGCCATTGTAGTACATAAGGTAGTATGCAGAGAGTAGGGTTTGGGAAAGTTTGAAACTTGAGAGCACAAAGAGTTTCCGAAAGTGCAAAGGTTGTAGTAGCACTTTGGCAGCAGAGGGAAAGCAAAGAGAGAGTGAAAGATTTAAATTGTTCCCCGCGCGCTATATATAGACTCAAATAGCATTAATGATGGCAGTTACAAGCTGCGCAGACATAGGGAGTCGTGCAAATGTGTAGCTTCAGAGGATAGATGAAAAGACAACCGTCTCAAGATGCCATGTCATCAAGTGCCAATTTCAGAAAGAGCGTGTGTTCAGCAGGTTCATATATTCAGCAAGTATGCACACATATTTTAGAAAGTTCATGCATATCAGAGAGTCATACGAATCATATTTTTCATAGATTTTTCACATAAACCATATAATCTCAGATATTCTAATTGCAATAATAAATAATGTTACCAGTAGGAATACTTAAGGATTTGAGAGATGAAGTGTATTTGCTGAGACTCAACATTGTTTCCTGAGACGCCTTTGTTGCTTCAGCAGCTTATGTTGAAGGCTCTTGGAACATAAACCTTCTTTTCATTAAGAGTTCCTCTCATCCATTCTTCTGCAAGAGGAATGATAATGAGTTTCGGTACCCATATTTTCTTGGGTCCACCAGGGTCAGTTACAGGTACAGGTTCCTCTTCCTATTTACATTCAGATTTAAATAATCTATGTTTCTCACAGTGAGGACACCCATCAACCTTTTTCTTGGTCTTTTTGGGTAACTCAAAATCTGATGATTTTGATAATGTTTCAGAGAAACCTAGGCCTCCTTTATCTTTTAACTTTTTCTGATTTTCTAATAATCTATTTAGATTATTAGTTCCTTTAGTAAAGTTGGTCAGGTCTTTAGTAAGTTCATCAATATGTCCTTGAAGTTTATGTTTTTCTTCAAGTAGACTTTTGGAACTACTATTCTTCTTTTCCTGAAACTCTTCCTTGAGTATAAGATTCTCCTTTTTAAGATTTTTATTTTTATTGCATATTGCAGCATATGCATTGGAGAGTTTCTTATACTTTCTGAACAGTTCCTTGGAACTATCAACCAAATCATCATATTCATCTAGAAGAGTTAAGGATATTACCTTAGAATCTGGATCTTCTGATGATGTTTGACTTGCAATTAAGCAGAGATTATCTTCATCAGATGAATCTTCTTCTATTTCTGAAGTGGATTCTTCTGAGGTGAGACCATCATCTTCGGTTTCTTCATAGATTGATGATGCTAATAAGTCCCAAATCTCCTTTGCAGAGTTGCATCTTTGAATTTTTTCATATTCTGACTTGTTAAGGGACCACACCAGGTAGAGTTTGCCTTGAGCATTAAGTTGAACTTTTGATTTTTGCTCACTGGTCCATTCAACTTTATGAATTTGCTTTCCATTTCTCATGGGAATGAAATCTCCATCAGTGATGATATCCCAAAGATCAAGATTGTTTCTCTTTATGAACAGTTTCATGTGCTCTCTCCAATAGTAATAATCTTTTCTATTGAACATAGGGGTTTTGCTGACACATGCTCCTTCAGAGATGTAAGCACTGTAGCTTGTTGAGGTTTCCATCTGGATCTTCTTCCCTCAGCACTTGTTAGATGCTCAACCCGAGGTTGAGCTCTGATACTAACTGTAGAAACCACAGGAAACACTAGAAGGGGGTTGAATAGTGTTTTATAATTTCAAACAGATTTAATAAAATCCTTTTCACAAGCAAAGAATTTGACAAATGTTTTGAGCAACTTGCTGAAACTGGGTTTTTCAGAGACTTGCTGAAGCACTTCAGCAGGTCCAAAAGACAGTGTTTGAAAATTTGTTTTATAAAGAGTTTGAGATTGATTTAAGTTCAAACTTACAAAGCTAATTTTTCAGAACCCTCCTGTTAGCTCAAATAACAAATATAAAGAGAAAGGGGTTGAGAAGACTTAGCCAAGAATTTATCATGGTTCACCCACTACCTCGGTGAGCTACGTCCATAAATTAATCCGTTGAAGATTGCTGAGAAACACCATTGTGAGATAGCATTAAATGTTGTTAAAGACGTTGTGAGACAATCTCCAAAAAGCTTCTGACTTTGAGTGTTGCAGGTACCAGGTTACAACAGTTTCCCTTTTTGGTAAATGATTTGAAGTGCTTCATAAGGGGTCTCTGTAACATTCCTTAAATGAATCAAACTTGCAGGAGACGTTTATGATGTAGTAAAGTCTTGAGCAGATAGCCTTCTGACTTTAGCCAATTGCTACGTTGTAGGTCTTCAGCAGATCTTCTTTAATTTCAGATACTGTAACACTTCAGAAGGTAGAGTAGATTACAGCAGGTCTTAGCTCTTCAGAGAGTTCCTCATTGTTGAGTCTCAGAACTAATTTGAGAATTCAAATTTAGCCTAAGACTCAGTACTCATAAATTTTAATGAATAACAAATAAGATAATATTAAATCAGGTGCTACTGAGAAAGGTATTGTTTTGTTGATTGTGTTTTAGGTTGGAATATTCGTCTGAAGTATCAGAAGAAGAAGAACAAATCAGAAGAAGAAGAACCAGTGAAGAATCAAAAGAAGAAGAACCAGTGAAGAATCAAAAGAAGAAGAACCAGAAGAACAAATCAGAAGAAGAACGAAGGAAAATCAGAAGATGAAGCAATACAGAATCTGAAGAGAAGAAAAGACTCAATCATCTGAAGCATATTCATCTGAAGCCCAGAAAACAGCAAAGAAAGAAGAGATCCACAATAAAAATGGAGCAACTAGAAGCAAAGGAAGCTACGGAAAAGAATAGAAAAGATTCAACTATCTGAAGACATGAAAGACTCAGACCGTCTCAATACTCATCATCATCTGAAACATATCCTTCATCTGAAGAAGTTATTATCATTTGAAGACTCGAAGACAAAAGTGAAGACCTGATCTCGTCTGAAGAAGTAATGTGAAGACTCGAAGACAAACTGAATACTTGACTCCGTATGAAGCGTACCTATCACCTGAAGAATGGAAGCTAATCAGAAGCACTTTGTATGACTGAAGGACTGAATGTGTCAGAACCAAGAAATGTTCTCATGAAGATATTGTCAAAGCATGAAGAACATTGTATCCAATGGACTACTTCATTTCGGCACAAAAGTTAGGCATACTTTTCTACCTCGATCAAAAGACTTGCACAAATAAGGAAATCCTGCAACGACTGCTGCATCTGCAATCAAAAGGGTACTGTATACGCAGACATACTGCACCTGCTACTGTCCAAAAGCAAATCAGAAGTCTGGACAAGAAAATATCGACAAAGATGTTTGAACTAATATTATTTAATTCAACATCTATCCAAATATCAGAAGAACTAGAAGAGACAAAGATGAATAAAGCTAGGATCGTCTGAAGTAAAGGAAGAAGCATTCTGCTGAAGTAAAAAAGAAGAAGATTTCTGCTAAAAGGAAGAAACATCTTACTTTAATCATTTGAAGAAGAGAAGAATCATATTGCCGGAAGAAAGGAGCAAGTTGAAAGCATTTCAATCTGAAGAATTAAAAGAATCTTGAAGCTATCATCTGAAGGAAGTTATAAATGGCTTAATAGTCTGAAGAAATGAAACTCTCTGAATGCATGGAATAGATTTCAACATAGAAGAAGTCACAAGAGAAGCTGAGACCATATGATTCAACGGCTATAATATCATATGTATTTATTCAAAGAGGAAATAGCAACAACAGCTATTATCCTTAGGACAAGACACCTCACTCAAAGAAGAAAGAGGAAACTGTGTCAGAAGCAAATGAAAAGGAGTATATACAAATAAGCTAAAGGACAAACTCAACGGATACATCCTTATACATACACAGAAGGAAAGCAGAAGAAAGCTGAAGAAGGCAGAAGAAAATCAAGAGAGAGAAGAAGCATAAAAATATCAAGGAAATCTCTCAAAGGAGCTCATCAATAGAAGTGTCAGAACAAGATCGCCTGAACACTTATTTTGCTTAAGAAGAAGCAACCGTTTGAGAAGCTATTACACAACGGCTATATGAGCCACATCATCAACATCTCAACGGTATTATCAACCATCTTCAACGGCTATATTTCATCAGAACATATAAATAGCCTCAAGATTGAATTTGAAGAAGTTGGCATTTCTTGCTAACCAGAGGTAGTTTCCATGTCGGGCAATTCCTCAGAATGAAAAATAGAAGTGCTGCCATGTATTATCATATTCATCCTTAACCCATGACATATCATTGATTACGCAGAAGAGTTTGGTTCATAGGAAATCAATTATCATATTCAACCAATCTTCTGAAAATACAGAGTTGAATTAGAGCTTAGAAGAAAATACTTTCTCTGTAAAACCTTGTACTTAGATTTATTCATTGTATCCTGAGTAGTACTCAGTTAACCTCTAGTACAAGAAGAGATTAAGTTTATGTTTCGTGGAAACTTAAACTTAGTTTAGTTTGTAAACAATTTATGTGTCTGAGAGCCTAGAGAGGCTTGGTGTAAGAAAGAATACTTGTTGAGCCTGGAGAGGCTTGTCTGTAAAAGAATACTGCACTGAGTTTCCTGGAGAGGCAGTTGAAAATAAAAGAATACTTGTGGTAGAGCCTGAAGAGGCTTGATACAAAAGAATACTTGTATCTGTGGTTTCAGATAGTGGAAAAATCCAGTGGTGGTTTGCACTGGGACTGGATGTAGCTCATTGGATTTGTTAGTGAACCAGGATAAATTTTGTGGCTAAGTTTTCTATCCCTTAAACTCCTTAATTTACAGCTTTATATTTCTTATGGGGATTGAACAATATTTTTCATAATAAACTTAACACAACAATTTCAATAAACTAAGTTTTCCAAGATAATAACTCATTCAGTTAATCTTATATCGTTTAGAGTATTACAAAGAATATACTTTGAAGAACGTCTGAAATAACTCTTTGAAGTGGATCCGAAACAGTTTCAATTCAGAAGTTAGAAGTACATTTCAGACGATGATCAATCATCTGAGGTTACTCAGAAACTGTTCTGAAAAGATTTTTTGTAATATCTTTCAGAAGGTATCTTGAGATGCATATGAATATCTAAATCAATTCAATCAAAAGTCCAAACAAGTTTTTGATCTAGTCACCTTTTCTTAGTCTCTATGCTTGTCCTTTTTATCTTCCGCAATTTACGTATTAACTCTGGTTATAAACATTTCACATTAATTTGTTTTTAATGATTTAGTAATTTATGTTTAAGATTTCCAAAATGGTAAAAATATTCAAAACACTATTCAACCCCGAATTCTAGTGTTTCCTGTGGAACTAACACTCATATCAGCAGGTTCAACTTCGGAGAGTTGGATTATATCAGAGGATTGCTCTTCAGAAAGATTGCTGAAACAAAAATTACCTTCAAGTGAATCTGCTCTAATTCAATAATAATCTTTTAACCAAATTTGTTATCTATTGAAACTTAGGATTGTGAGACTTAAACATTATTAATTTCCTTAATAATATTTTGAGATTCAACATAAATACCCTTGTATATTTATGGAAGTGTATTTCCGGAGACCTCCGGAAGTACATTTCCAGAGATCTCCGGAAATCAACTTCCGAAAGTAAAAATTAACTTCCAGAAGGTAAGTAATAAAAATTACTTCCGGAAATAATTTTCGAAAAATTTTTAATATTGACTTCCAAATGTTAATTTCCGAAAGTATAATTTTTCATAAGTAAATTTCTGGAAATTTCCGGAAATCAATTTTTTTTTCAAATAATTTTTCTCTTAGCGACGGGCTTAGCCCAAATACATAAAAAAATAAAATAGGGTAAGGGTGGGGTGGGGACGGTGAGGAAGGGGACGGGGTGGGGAAGGGAAAAAGGAAAGGAAAGGGGGGGTGGGGTGGGGTGGGGACGTTGGGAAAGTGGAGGGTGGGGATGATGGGGAAGGGAAAAGGAAAGAGAAAAAAGGTGGGGGTGGGGACGTTGTGGAAGGAAAATGAGGGTGGGGTGAAGGGGAACGGTGGGGAGGAGTGGCGTAGGTGGCGGCCATGGGGATGGGTGTAGGTGGGGTAGGGATAAAGGTAGTTTAGGAAGGGAAGGGTGCAAATAGCAAACGGGATGGTGCTAAAAGCAACTCCCTTGTTCGAGATTAATGAAATTATATTTATCTTTAATTTTATGGGGTCTATGTAAAAATTATGTAATGAGATATAAAAGAGCCATTTGATAAAAAAAAATAAGAGAGCCATTTATATTTAAGTGTTTTTTCAAAGGCTTGATGACTTTCGAACATGGAGTGTTGAATAGTTATTTGACTTAATTTATTTTGAAACTAGATTTTTTATTTTTTTAAGAATTTTTTTTAAAAAAATATTTTTATTTGAACTTAAACTATTGCCAAACATGCTCTAACGAGTTTGTCATTTTTCGTGGGCAGCATAAGCGAGTTGTTCTTTTCCTTCATTTTGAAACCTCAGTAGCTCTATAGAAAACAAAGCCTTTCCAAAGGACGCTTATGCCAAGGAACGTATGAGTTGATCGATGCAGGACTTTCAATTGAAAATATGTGGCTCTTGTAGGAAGCAACATTATAGAATTTGCTACTCTCCTCTTCATTGTTTATCATTTTTGAGTGGGTATACATCATTTCTTTTTACTACCTCTAATCCCATTTAATTGTCCATTTGGACAAAAACATACATATTAAGGAATGATATGTATTGATGAGACCTACCTAAAAATGATAAACGATAGAAAATGCTATAATGTTGCTTCGTACATGAGCCACACATTTTCAATTGAAAGTCCTCCATTGATCAACTCATACATATTAGGGTTTAGAGGAACAGTGGGGTGGGTGGCGGCCATGAGGATGTTTGGAGGTGGGGTAAGGGTATAGGTAGTTTAGAAAGGGGGAGTTGTGTGAATAGCAAAAGGGATGGTACTAAAAGCAACTCCCTTGTTTGACATTAGTGAAATTATATTTATCTTTACTTTTATGGGGTCTATGTAGTAATTGTGTAGATAGATATAAAAAAGCCGTTTGATAAAAAAAATATAAGAGAGCCATTTATATTTAAGTTTTTTTCAAAGCCTTGATGATAGGGTTAACTTTTGAATAGGGAGTGTTGATTAGTTATTTGACTAAATTTATTTTGAAACTAGATTTTTTATTGTATTTCAGAATTTTTTTTTACAAAGCATATTTTTATTTGAACTTAAGTTATTGCCAAACATGCTCTAATGAGTTTGTCATTTTTCGTGGGCAGCACAAGCGAGTTGTTCTTTTCCTTCATTTTGAAACCTTAGTAGCTTTGTAGAAAACAGAGCCTATCCAAGAGGGCACTCATTCCAAGGAACATATGAGTTAATCGATGTATGACTTTCAATTGAAAATGTGTGGCTCATGTAGGAAGCAACATTATAGTATTTTCTACTCTCCTCTTCATCGTTTATCATTTTTAAGTGGGTCTCATCCTTACACTTCATTTCTTTTTACTACATCTTTTCCTATTTAATTGTCCATTTGGACAAAAAAAACATACATATTAAGGAATGATGTGTAATGATGAGACCCACTTAAAAATGATAAACGATGAAGAGGAGAGTAACAAGTTCTATAATGTTACTTCGTACATAAGCCACACATTTTCAATTGAAAGTCTTGCATCGATCAACTTATACATATTAGGGTGTCAGGTTTATGGGAACGGTGGGGTGGAGTGGGGTGGGTGGCGACCATGGGGATGGGTGGAGGTGGGGTAAGGGTATAGATAATTTATGAATGGGAAGGGGTGGGAATAGAAAAATGGATGGTGCTTAAAGCAACTCCCCTGTTCGAGATTAGTGAAATTATATTTATCTTTACTTTTATGGGGTCTATGTAGTAATTATGTAAATAGATATAAAAGAGTCGTTTGATAATAAAAATATAAGAGAGCCTTTTATATTTAAGTTTTTTTTTTCAAAGGCTTGATGATAGGGTTAATTTTCGAATATAGCTTGACTTAATTTTTTTAAACTAGATTTTTATTTTTTAAAAAAAAAATATATTTTTTATTTGAACTTAAGCTATTGTCAAACATGCTCTAACGAGTTTGTCGTTTTTCGCGAGTAGCACAAGCGAGTTATTCTTTTCCTTCATTTCGAAACCTTAGTAGCTATATAGAAAATAAATCTCATCTAAGAAGGCGCTCATGCCAAGGAATGTATGAGTTGATCGATGCAAGACTTTTAATTGAAAATGTGTGGCTCATGTAGGAAGCAACATTATAGCATTTGCTACTCTTCTCTTCATCGTTTATCATTTTTAAGTGGGTCTCATCATTACACATCATTTCTTCTTACTACCTCTATTCCTATTTAATTGTCCATTTAGACAAAAAACACATACATATTAAGGAATAATGTGTAATGATGAGATCCACTTAAAAATGATAAATGATGCAGAGGAAAGTAGCAAATGTTATAATGTTGCTTCCTACATGAGCCACGCATATTCAATTGAAACTCCTGCATCGATCAATTGATACATATTAGGGTTTAGGGGAACGGAGGGGAGGAGTGGCGTGGGTGGCAGCCATGGGGATGGGTGGAGGTGGGGTAGGGGTAAAGGTAGTTTAGGAAGGGGAAGGGGAAAGGGGGGATGGGTGCGAATAGCAAAAGGGATATTGTTAAAAACAACTCCCTTGTTCGAGATTATTGAAATAATATTTATCTTTATTTTTATGGGATCTATGTGTTGAGTCTCAAAATATTATTTTGTGATTAATAATGTTTTAAGTCTCTACAACCTGAAGTTTTAATGAGCAACAAATTTGTATCAAAAGACAGATTCTACTGAAAGGTATATTTTTCTGTGGTGCAGTAACTCTCTGAGAGCAACCCTCCGAAAAGAACTAACTTACTGAGAGTGAACAACTCACTGAAGTAAGGCAACTCTCTGAAGATCCAACTCTCTGAAGTAATACAACCTTCTGAAGAGATGAACTCACTGAAGGATCAAGAGCCTGTTAAAGTTTTCAACCTTCTGATATCAAGAAACGAAGCATCAGATTTCTACACAAAGTCTAGTTTCTTTGATACCTTTGAAAGATCAAGTCTCGTACAACTTTCTGCCATTCTATCTGCACAATCATCCTTCTGGAAAGTCAAGACAAAAGCTTTTGTACGTGTTTCAAATCTTGTTCACCAAAAGGGAAAGTCTCTCTGTAGAAAGTACACTTTTTTCAAAAAAGTAGAGTCAGCGTTACTGCCACCTACCTCTGTTGTGCCTACTGCTACAAGATACCTCTGCTTTGTCTCTCAATGGATATAAGCTATTAGACAACGGGATTTTGAAGATTTCTAACCGGTCTACAGATCCTATGCTCTATAAATATGAGAAGTCATGCAAACTAATAAAGAGAGAAGACAATTATTATCAAGCCAATACACTGCAAAAATCAAGTTGCTACTCTCTGATATCTTTGTACACAGAATATCTCATTTGTATCCTGAGTTATACTTAGTAAAACCCTTTGTACTAGATTTGTTGTGTTTAAGTTCTTCAGGAACTTGAACAATTCATTTGTTGTAAACATTGTAAAGTGTCTGAGAGCCTGATGAGGCTTGGAGAAACAAAGAATACTTGGTTGTTTAGCCTGGAGAGGCTGTGTCCAAAGAATACTAGTTGTTTAGCCTGGAGAGGCTGTGTCCAAAGAATACTTGGTGTTTAGCTTGAAGAGGCTGGGGTCAAAGAATACTTGTATCTGATCAGATAGTGGAAAATCCATAGCTTGTTAGCTTTGGGTCTGGACGTAGCTCACTGTGTTGGTGGGTGAACCAGGATAAACTCTTGGCTAAGTCTTCTTTACCCTTATCTCTTATTATATGTTATTTCATCTAACAAGAAGGGTTAGAATATTAGTGAATTAAACTGTTTAAACATAAGCTTTCAAAAATACGTTTCAAAACAGTTTAAGAAATCAATTTTGTTGAACCTGTTGAAAAGACTTTCAGCAAGTACATACTCCAGTTTCAAAAGTTGCTTATAACTTTTGTGAAAACTCTGTTTGTGAAAAGGTTTTCAAGAAAATCTGTTTAAACATTTAAAACACTATTCAACCCCCCTTCTAGTGTTTCCTGTGATTTCTACACTATGTAGTAATTATGTAATTAAATAGATTATATAAAAGAGTCGTTTGATAAAAAAACATTATAAGTAAGGCATTTATATTTAAGTTTTTTTTTTCAAAGTAAGGCATTTATATCTTGAAACTAGATTTTTTTTATTTTTTTAAGAATTTTTCTTAAAAAATATTTTTTTATTTGAACTTAAGCTATTGTCATACATCCTCTGACGAGTTTTTCATTTTTCGTGGGCTGCACAAGTGAGTTGTTCTTTTCCTTCATTTCAAAACCTCAATAGTTCTGTAGAAAACAGAGCCCATCCAAGAGGGAGCTCATGCCAAGGAACATATGAGTTCACCGATGCAGGACTTTCAATTGAAAATGTGTGACTCATGTAGGAAGCAACATTATAGCATTTGCTACTCTCCTCTTCATCGTTTATTTTTAAGTGGGTCTCATCATAAAAGTATATTAAATTTACTTATCTTTTTGAGTTGTAACACCTCTCTGAATAGGAGTGTTCATATTTAATTCAATGCAAACCGCAAAAAGTCGATTTAAAAAATCGAAAATCGAATCAAACTGAAAACCAAAAAATCAAAATTAAACCACAAAAATAAAAAAAATTATTGGATTGGATTGGTTTTTGAATCCTAGGTTGGAAACCGATTGAATCCAATCCAAACCAAACTTATATACACATATATTTTTTTTATTTATAAAATAATCATAGATTTACATTGTATAAGTATATTTTTATAAAATTGCTTATACTATTATATTTTTTATGATTTTATTATCTGATATCATTTTCATATCTCTATAAACATATCAATTTTAAACTAGTTTTATATTATAGTTTTTTTATGATTTTATTATCTGATATCATTTTAATATCTCTATAAACATATCACTTTTAAACTAGTTTTAAATTGGTTTCCATGTCTTATGTTCTTCTTTTTATATAATTTTTATTTATATTGATAAACATAAGTTCTAATAAAAATGTTACTATTATTATAGAGTTTTATCATTTTATCTAAAATTTATTGATCATATTTTAAAAACAGAAAATTGATCCAATCCAATCTATTTTAAATTGGATCGAATTTGAAAAAAAAAATCAAAATTGATCGGGTGATGAAATGATAAGACTGCAATGATTGAATTGGATATTTTTTTTTTGCACTCACACAGTTGTATATTTAGGGCTCGAACTCGAAACCACTGGTTAAGCTGGAACAGTCCTTATTAACTAATCCAAGCAGGAATAGTCCCTATATACTCCATCCGATCTCGAATATAAGTAACAATAACTAAATTCACACTTATTAAAAAGTTATTTAAACTCATTTAATTTTCTTAATATCATCTATAAAGCAATTGCATTGCCTAAATTACCCTACATTCAATTTTAATGAAACTCGTTTCAAGCAGACATACTCTATTTCTATTAACACATGATTCATCAAATAGAGTGATTGAAAAATAAAATATGAATTAAATAAAAGGTATTTTGAGACAATCTCATTAAATAGGGTGGAATTAGCTAGTCAAGTTTTACTTATATTTTAGTCCACAAAACATGAGTGTTTTTTGCTCATATTCAAGTTCAGAAGAAGTACAGAGGGTGGGTGTTTTCTGTGGGTCTATTTCTATATAGTTAATAGAAATTTATACAATCCATTTTACAATAACAAATAGCCATAAATCAAAGTTGTGAGTAATATATGTGTATTTGATAATGGTGGATACAAAAGTTTTCCTGTTGTTTTACATAAGTAGATTTTGAATGGATTCCTACCATACTCTTATATTTTGTGTGCAATTTTCTTGATGTGAAGATGTATTAGTAGATGAGTACTGTGAACTGTTATCAATTAATCTTGGCTCGTTAGGCATTGGAGTGCTAGAAAGGATACTAGAAAAGATATGCATGCAGGCCAAAGATTTGCGGCTAGTTTTATTAGGTGTAGATAAGGTTGTCATTTGTCACTTGGAAACTTTTGTGAAGAAAAGTCCAAACCAATAGTTGGTGTTGGCTAATCCAATTTGAATTTTGAAGCTTGCAACCAAGCTCAAATAATTCGTATAAATAGGTGGCTTGTATTTAGTGTTAGTATTGTGAGGTTTTGAGAAAAAAAAATTAAAGCTCCAACGAGTTTGTGTTGTTTATCTTGAGTGTGTAATTGGCTTATAACAAAACCATAGTTGAGTCTACTTTTGTTCTTCAATAGAAATATTTTATGAGAATAAATTTATATTTTGAGTGCTATATTTTTCTATAGCGTCTAAAATTTAGCAAGGCAATTATTTAATTTAATTGCCCACATCTGGCATCATAGCTTGTTGTACCAAGATGGCAGAAAGTTCAAGCATAAGTGCAAATCAAGTTTAACAAGTGCAAACTGTTATCTACAAGTACGATGGTTGATCAAATTTTTCCATGTGGAAACATTTGATGGAGTTGTGTTTAGCAACTAGCGGCTATGAACAAATTGTCAAAAAAGGTTTTGTTGAAGCAACCGGAGAAGGAAAAGAAAAAACAAAGCAATAACAAGTAGAAAAAGATCGTCTACTTAATCAAAGAGCTTTCTTTTTTATTTGTCAATCCGTGGAGCTGCCCGTTCTTGAGAAAATTTTCCATGCTAAAACAGCAAAAGAAGCATGGGAAATTTTGCTTAAAACATATGAAGGTGCTAATCCAGTCAAACGAACAAGATTGCAAGGTCTAAAGCGACAGTTCGAGCTGATGGAACAAGTCAAGGATGAAAATATTCATGATTATTTTTCACGAATGGATAAGTTGGTCAACAATATGAAGAACAATGGTAATGATATATCAGAAAAAGAAGTCATGGAGAAAATCATCTCCACACTCACACCTCGATTTGATTACGTGGTAACAGCCATTGAAGAATCGAAAGATCTCAGCAAAATGACTTTGAATGATTTACAAGCGTCTTTAGAGTCACATGAGATGCGGATGAACGAGAGATCAAGTGGCACAGTTGAACTAGCATTGAAAGCACAAACATATGTTAGAAAAGGGGGGACTTGTGCAAAGAAGGGCCAATCAAAATCAAAGGGGTCAGAATTTCAAAGGAAGAGGGAGGAATTTTCAAACTGACTTAAGCCAAGGTACAAGGGGCAATGGTTCTTTTCAAAACAAATATAATATTCACTACCATAAATGCAAGAAGTTTGGACATTTCCAGTCTGAATGCAAATCTCATATTTAGTGCCATAACTGCAGCAAGTATGGTCACTATAGTTGAGAATGTCGTGCCAAAGCATTGAATATTAGAGAGAACCATGCTCAAGTTGCAGAAAATGAAGATGATGTGAAGATGGTGCTTATGACAAGTCATGCAGTAGCAGATAAAAATGACAATCAATGGTTGTTAGATACAAGCTGCAGCAATCATCTAAGTGGGAAAAAGAACTGTTTTTTCACTTAGATGAAAATTTCAAAACCACTGTCAAGCTTGGTGATAATTCCAAACTTGAAGTCTTGGGAAAAGGGAAGATTGCCATCAGATTGAAAGATGGATCTTTAAATTATATTTCTGATGTATTCTATGCACCTGGCATATGTCAGAATCTCTTGAGTGTCGGACAACTAGCTGAGAAAGGCTATAATCTACGATTCAACAAAAGAGGTTCATCATACATTATGTGGAGATGGGGCTGATAACAAAGATGAACATGTCAAAGAATCGTCTATTTCCGATGTATATCAAGTATGATGCTACTTTATGTTGTAACGCCACTGTTGCTGATGATAATTGGCTCTGGCATATGCGGCTTGGACACTTCAACTTTGAAAGTATCAAGTTTCTTGCAAACAAAAATTGGGTTACCGGCTTGCCTGTTATCCAAGTTCCCGAACAACTATTCGAAAACAGTGTAGTTGGTAATAAGCATCGAGATCCTTTTCCAAAAGGACGTGCATGGAGAGCCACAAAACCACTTGAGCTTGTGCACTCCGATTTATGCTATGTGGATGTTCCATATAATGGAGGTAATAAATACTTTATTACTTTCATTGATGACTTCAGCAGAAAAACATGGGTTTATTTTCTGAAAATAAATTCGATGCTTGTAATACGCTCAAGAGTTTTATGGCATATGTTGAAAGGTGAAGTGGTTATACTCTGAAAACCTTGAGAAATGATAGAGGAACATAGTATATTGTTTGTGATGATTTCTTGAAAAGGCAAGGAGTTAAACACCAAGTAACTGCAAGGTATACTCCTCAACAAAATGGAGTGGCAGAAAGGAAGAACATAACTATCATGGATATGTGAGAAGCATGTTACATTGCAAGAATGTTCCAAAGAGTTTTTGGGCAGAAGCAGTGGCTTGTGCAGTATACATATTAAATAGGTGTCCTGTAAAAAGTGTATGTGATAAAACTCCACAAGAAGCTTGGTGTGGGGAAAAGCCCAATCTAAGTCACTTGAAAGTCTTTGGTTACATTGCTTATGCACATGTTCCAAATGAATTGAGGAAGAAGCTCGATAACAAAGCAGAAAAATGTATCTTTGTTGGGTATAGTGAAGAAACTAAGGGCTACAAGTTGTACAATCCAAAAACCCAAAAGGTAATCATCAGTCGAGATGTTACATTTGATGAAAATGGAGCGTGGGATTGGTCAGAAAAGGAAAAAGAGTTATTGCCTGTACTAGTAACTATGAATGAAGAAGCAGAACAGAATAATCATCCACCAACTATTGGTTCAGATGAATCAGCAGCTGATACTCAAACTCGTAGATATCCACAACGAGAAAGACGTCCACCTGCTCATTTACAAGATTATGAAGTTGGAAGGGATGATGACTCTGATGATGGGGAGGAAGAAGTTACTTATTATGCCCTGTTTGCTTATTGTGATCCTGTAACATATGAGGAAGCGGCTAATGATGATCATTGGATTAAAGCGATGGATGAAGAAATTCAAGCCATTGAGAAGAATAATACATGGGAATTAGCAACTCTTCCAGAAGGAAAGATGCCAATTGGTGTTAAATGGGTGTATAAGACAAAGTTCAAGCCAACTGGAGAAATTGAATGTTTAAAGGCACGATTAGTGGCAAAAGGGTTTAGACAAAAACTTGGAATTGACTACTTTGAAGTATTTGCTCCAGTTGCTAGATTGGACACGATACACATGATTCTTTCTCTTGCTGCCCAAAATCAGTGGAAAATATTTCAAATGGATGTCAAATCTGCTTTCTTGAATGGTGTCCTTGAAGAAGAGGTTTACATAGAGCAACCTCCAGGTTATCTTAAACAATGAGAGGAAGATAAGGTCTATAGATTGAAGAAGGCACTATATGGACTAAAGCATGCATCGAGAGCATGGTATACACGCATCAACACACACTTCATTCACCATGGCTTTCATAGGAGTCCATATGAGCATGCTTTGTATGTCAAAACCAATCAGGCTGAAGATATCATTATTGTTTGTCTATACGTGGATGATTTGATCTTCACCGGCAACAATTCTAAATTGTTAGCTGAATTCCGAGAAAATATGACCACACATTTTGAAATGACAGATATGGATCTTATGTCATATTTCTTAGGAATTGAAGTAAAGCAGACACATGAAGGAATATTTATCTCTCAAAAGAAATATGCAGTAGATGTCTTAAAGAAGTTCAAGATGGAAGCCAGTGAACCAATGTTGATACCAGTAGAAGAAAGATTGAAGCTAGAAAAGGAAAGTGGTGGTGAACTGGTTAATTCAATTAATTTTAGAAGATTGGTGGGAAGTTTAAGGTACTTGACAGTAACAAGACCTGACATAGTTTATGGAGTTGGGCTCATAAGCAGATTCATGGATTCACCAAGATAATCTCATTGGCAAGCTGCAAAACGAATTCTAAGGTATGCTAAAGGTACAATTACTGAAGGCATATTTTATTCAAGTTTTTGCAAGCCATAATTGGTTGGATATACAGACAATGATTGGAGTGGTGATACTGCAACACGAAAAAGCACTTCAGGCTATGCTTTTCATCTTGGTTCAGCTGTATTTTCTTGTTCCTCCAAGAAACAACATGTTGTTGCCCTTTCAACAACTGAGGCAGAGTATATAGCAGCAACAAATTGTGCTACTCAAGCAGTTTGATTGCGAAGAATGTTGAGTGAGCTACAACATCAACAAGATGGTCCTACGAAAATATTCTGTGACAATAAATCAACAATTGCTTTATCAAAGAATCCGATTTTTCATGGTCGTAGCAAACACATTGAAATCAAGTATCATTATATACAAGTTTTGGTCAGAGATAAAGAAATCCTGGTGGAGTATTGTTCTTCAAAAAATCAAGTAGCATATATTTTCACAAAACCACTCAAATTCAACTTATTCTTGAAGCTGAAAAATATGATTGGAATGATCAAACCAAGTTTAAGGGAGGATGTTAGCAATTAATCTTGGCTTGTTAGGCATTGGAGTGCTAGAAAAGATGCTAGAAAAGATATGTATGCAGGCCAAAGATTTGCGGCTATAGCTAGTTTTATTAGGTGTAGATAATATTGTAATGTCACTTGGAAACTTTTGTGAAGAAAAGTCCAAACCATTAGTTGGTGTTGGCTAATCCAATTTGAATTCTGAAACTTGCAACCAAGTTCAAATAATTAATATAAATAGGTGGCTTGTATTTAGTGTTAGTATTGTGAGGTTTTGAGAAAAAAATTAAAGCTCCAACGAGTTTGTGTTGTTTATCTTGAGTGTGTAATTGGCTTATAAGAAAGCTATAGTTGAGTGTATTTTTGTTCTTCAATAAAAATATTTTGTGAGAATAAATTTATATTTTGAGTGCTTATATTTTTCTATAGCGTCTAAAATTTAGAAAGGCAATTATTTTAATTGCCAACATGAACATATATAGCATAAGAGGTTATGGCAAAGCTACATATGACCAGAGAGTGCAGTTGGATCTAAGCAATATAGATGTGGGCCTAATGAGTCAGTTGATTAGAGAAATCATATTTATCTTTACTTTTGTGGGTCGATGTAGTAATCCATGTAAATAGGAATGTCTGTCACTTTTTTTTTTTATTTAAGTTTATTAACAATTCCTAAAGGGTAATCCTATGGAACCTTTTAAAGAGTTAAATAGTTTGGAAAAATTCCTCTTGCATCTTCACCTTCTCGTTTTTTAGTAAATATTTTACATTTTTTAAAAATTAAATTTGAATTTCTATTAATGGAACAACTGACATTATTACTATAAGTGTTTGTTAATACGTTGATGATAATTTATTTTCAAAAGCTCTCATAATAAAATGATAAAAGAACAATTTCTTTTAAATTAAGTTTTTTTTGCCTTTAACTAAAAATTCCGAATGCTTTATTAAGTCTGGAATAAGAAGTGATGATTAGTTATTTGACTTAATTTATTTTGAATCTAGTTTTTTATTTTTAAAAAAAAAATAAGAAAAAATATTTTTATTTAAATTTAAGCTATTGCCAAATATGCTCTAAATAGTTTATAATTTTTCATGGGCACAAGCGAGTTGTTCTTTTCCTTGATTTTAAAACCCTAATAGCTTTGTAAAAAATATAGCTAATCCAAAAGGCCGCTCATGCCAAGGAACATAGGAGTGGATCGATGCAGGACTTTAAACCCGTGGCATTTTGGGCCTAATATATTGATGGTCCATGGTTAATTTGAAAATTCACTTTTATCTTTTGAGTTTGGTTGTGCTATTGTCCACTACTAGGCCTGGGAATGAGAAACACTGAAGTGCCCTGAACAATTTGAAATGAGGTAGAATTCTGTACAGCAGACTAGTAATACAGTATTGGTAAATTTCGAATTAGCCTCTAGCTTGCCCACCCAAGATACATATGCAAATGATAATTTTCGTGAGAAAAAAAAGGTTTATAATTAATTTGAAAATAAAATTAGGAGTTAGCTCTTGATTGAATTTGGTATGACCCTGGTGAAGATAAGAGTTCCCCTTGGGACAAAGCTTGGTCAGATAAGTTTTCTCTTGGTGATGAGTAGGTTATCAATGAAGCCTTATACAAGTTACTAATAGATCCCAATTTGTCAACGTCCACTTCTGTTTTCTTCATCACTTGCCCTAACTTTACACTATAACTACTCAAATATATATATATGAAACACATGCAATAAAAAACAGTAACTCATAAACTAATTTCCTCACGCGATTAATTAATTTCGTATCTCAATTAGCGGAACGCATTATTTAATTTTCATTCGCTAAATCATGTTAGAAATTATATCATTTTAGAGTTTGTACTTAATTAAATTTAGAAAAATGCTAACGAGTTCCCTAAGAACCTAAAAATAAAAGGTTTTTATTGGATTATGTGATATTTAATGTTGCAATAAAGACTGTAATTTCAATAAAAACATTCTCTTTAATTGGTTCCTTAATTAGTGTCACTTGTTAGCTAGACCCTTGAATTTAAGCTTTTGTGTGTTTATATATAATGTATTTTTGAAAGGCGACTCTGACCAAATCAACGTACTCTGTACATATATATAGCCTTTGTAAGGTATTAGAAGGAAAGAGATACGGATCATTCAGTTAGAAGAGTGTCCTTCAAGCCAGGTGAGAAAGCCCTTTGTAGGGGACAAAGACATATATATATGTTACTGGAAATTGTGGTAGAATAAGCTAAATGGGTGACCTCGAAGTCCGTTTTTAACATTTTATGGATGTATTGGTTGGAAACCCATTGCAGCAAGCAAATCAGTTGTTTAGCTGACACTGAAATCAAAGATGATATTATATTAATTGAAAACTATAAAATTCATCTTACGTCACTGGTCCCTTCTATTCTCATATCACAACACACACAATGGTCCCCGACAGGATCCTTTGCTGAAAGATCAAAGCCTTTGTGTGTTTGAGTCGTTTACTAACAAATGCAATTAGGGCCAGAGGAGGTAAAGACAATGCGGTTTGTGACACATGAACAAGAAATTGTAAAGGAAATATATGTTAAACAAGAAAAATTGGTCTCTCCTTATTCGCTGTTCAATGTAGATAGATGTCGACGCTTGCTATAATTAAATGAAATAAATCTTAGGTTTGAAAATGTGTGACTTATGTATGAAGCAACATTGCGCACCATTTTATAGTAGAGATATCAAAAGAATATATATGCTTATATCTGAATGATTAATGTTTAATTTGGAAATACTGATTGGTTTTTTCACATATAATAGAAGAATTTCTTTAATCCAATATTAGTTAATTAAAAGTTTAATCTATGTCAATCTAATTTTTTCGGGAAAAGCTTTTTTTTTTACCACAAACAGCGGTACATAATTTATGAAAGGGACAAAAAAAAAATGAGGGTGGGAAAAGCTGTGTCACAAGCAGTGATAAAAATAGTGTACCGTGGTACATATATCAGGACTCAAATTTTCTCAATTATAATAAATTCTAATGAGTCTCATTCAAATACAAATAATTAAGGAGCCTATTACATTAAGCCAACTATATATAGAAAGTAGTACTGTAGGAACACCTAAATGCGCGTACCGTGATATTTGGCTTATACAATTACGATGGATTGCACATTTTGGCCAACTTTAATTTAATTTAAAACACTTAGTTAATTAGTACTAAGCGATAACCTTTTACTTTGTTTTAAAATGTAGGAGTATACCATGACTGAGAAAAGTCGAAACAGAACAAGGTGCACGAGGACAAATCTCCAACAAACGCCATTGAAGGTTTCTCAACCGTGCAAAGAATGTCTTAAGGGTAAAAAATAAAATTGGTGTAGATTTGGGCGTTTGCTGCAACAAATTATCCTTCACGTCTCTAACTGCACCACCCTCCGAGTCAAATAAGTCACATCCTTTATGTCATTTTCAGACTATACTAGTACCTTTGGGTTTGTCCTGACTTTTTAACCTTGAGGCTTTCACTCACCGGTATAATTTATTATCTATGCATGTAGCTATATCTATATTCAACAACTTGCATAGATTTTTTTGTTTACCTGTTTTGATATTCAGATAAAGTTGAGCAGCATGTGCCTATATTTATTTTACGTGCCAATGCCAACTTGACCTAGAAATATATATACATGCATGTGGTTTGGTGTGTCTTTGAGTGTCTGCCGAATGGTATAAATATAAGCTAATTATGAAATTTTGGTCTTATATATATATATATATATATCTTCATATTCATTTTTTTTCTAAAAGGAAATTATTTAAATTGTTTCTCACTACATCACAAAATAATAAATTATAGAATTTCAATATCTGGTAATTTAAAGGAAATAAGCCTTTATTTTTCTTGGTTCATGTATATCACGCGGATCATGTGTGTTTATATATGCGTGCGTATAAGAACGTAGAAATATATAAATACATGAAATGAGTATGTTTTTATGAAAATCTATACTATATAATATGGTTTTCAATATATAGTTTTATATATTAATTAAAAGTCTATAGTATGGGAACACACAAAGAGTGAGGAAGTAGTTAATCTTGAATACAAAACTATATATAAATGGTTAGGATTAGTTTCTCTAATATTCTCACCTTATATTCTATACACATATATTGTGGCGGAGATACATTTACTTCAAGAATAATTCTTATTAAAATTACGCTCTTAAATAAATTTTATAGGCGCTGAATGTAATCAACTTAATCATTGGATTAAAAATTCTAAACAAGTAAATTAAATTAACAAAAAAACTCATTTAATAAATTAAATGACTTTATTTTAAGAGTAAATTACTCTAATCTCCCCTCCAGTTTACACTTACAAGTTCCAACAGAAAACTCCTTTTATTTTAAAAACTTACACAAAACCCCAATCAATCTAACTCTATTCCTAATATTTCATTAAAATTATTTTTTATTATTTATTAAAAATATTTTTTTCAAAATCCAACATTATCCTCTTCTAAGACACCTCCTTTTTAATTGAATAATCAGAATAAAGTAATGTAGTAAAATCTCAATCTCAGGAAATTTATTTTTCTAATCTATTAATACTTCAAAAATTAATGTTAGTAAATTATTTTGACTCATTTTATTAGTAATTTATGCAAATGAGTTTTTAATTAATTTTTAATATAAATTTTTTTAATAAAATTTCTTTATTTAACCGGCATGAAACTATGTTTTTTTTATTCAAAATAATATTGTCCATTGAAAAAAAAATTGTATGATGTTCTTTTATTTTTCATTTTCTTTTATTCACTAGCACAGAAAAGAATGATATATTTATAAAATATAAGGAGATTATATAAAAGCTTTAAAAATTTAAGGGATATTAATATAGTAAAGAAAACCCCATAGTTAGTAAGGGCATTTTGGATAATTTAATAAAAAAATAATTGTCAACTATTGACTAAAAGTTTCATTAAGTGTATCATAGAAAATTGGGTTTAAGTGCAATGCACTTTTAAAATTAGAGGGACTTTATGTAGGATTTCAAAATAGAGGGGGTTTGTTGTATTAGAAATGTAAAATAGAGGGGATGTTGGAATAATTTACTCTTATTTCAATACATAATATATTTTTTAAAATGAAGTAAATATTAACTAGCTATAAAATTATAAATCTATAAACGTTGAAAATATCTAAAAGTTGACATGTAGAATCAAATATTATTATTATTATTATATTATTCAATTTTAATAATTAAATTTATTAAATTATATTTTATAAAAAAACTATTAAGTAGGACAATAATTACTCCTAGAGTAGTGGATCCCTACCAAACGTACACACATATATAGTTTTAATAATTATTCTAAAATTATATTTCATGGTAGTATGGAATGAATGATTCTTTATGGGGCTAAGGGGCATGAAATCCAAGAAGAGAGGACGTGAGTCTTTTGCTGCCATGCAAACCATGACGAAACAGCCTCCTCTTTGCGTGCATGGGAGGGGTTCCTCCGACAAGCATTCATTCGCCACGTGTTGCGTAATCTAATTTGTAAGTTTCCTCCTTTCAATGCCACATTAATCGAAACTAAAAATGGTTAAGTCCACAATTACCAAATTGTCCTGATTAATTTCTTAGATGAATGAATTAATATCAAACTTGTTATTTCATTTTCGAATTTTACAGAACAAGGAGCCCATAGGAGGAAATATTCATTACTCTGAAGTACTGATTAATATAAAAGAAGAAAAATAGTTTTTCAACTGAATTAAATTTGAGTTCTTAAGCAGGTCTAAAATAAATTCAGTGTGTTTTTAATTTAGCTAAAATTAGTTAAACTCAAGTTTGGATTTCCAACACAATATTGTGTGTTTGATTTACTAGAAAACCACGTTTGAAACGTGGATCACGTTCCAATGCTACTATTCGATTAAGTACTCCCTCCGGACTTGAATATAAGAAAAAAAAACACTCACATTTGGTGGACTAAAATATAAACAAATTTTAACTACTTTTACCCTATTTAATGAGATAAACCCAAAATGCCCTTTGATTTTACTTTCCAACCACTTTATTTAATGAATCATGTGCCAATAGAAAGAGAGTATGTCCACTTGAAATAATTTTCAAAAAAATTGAATGTAGAGTAATTTAGGCAATGCAAATACTTTTTACATGATACCAAGAAAATTTAATGAGTTTAACCAACTTTCTTAATACGTGTGAATTTAGTTATTTTTGCTTATATTCAAGTCCGGAGTAGTATATATTTAATATAGCATTGGAATTTGATAAACTCGCGTTTCCAACTTTACAAATAGTTGCGCTGAGTAGTCCGAACTTGAGTTTCAACGTTCCAAAATTAACTCTATTTGGAGGGAGTGCTTAAATATAAAGTCACAGCATATTTGAGTATTAAAATCATAAATTTGGATTCTGTCCTTATTCCTGAAAATTAAAAGTTTTATAACACGTTTGTTTTAAATTGTAGTCAAACAAAACCATAATGTGTTGAAAATTGATTTTAAATCACTTTTGTCCAATGTATTTCATAAAGCGTGCATGATCCATCTCAATCATCCATCTCAACCATCCAAACGGACCTTAGTATTATGTAAAAGTTCTCAAAAGCTCGTTACCACCATATTATGATTTGCATAGGACTAATTAATTTGTAAATGGCATTCATAATTTGAAGGGTATAATTGTCAAGTCATGAGACATTATGTTGTCCATGCTTAACAAAATGGAAGTGTCAAAATCATTTAGCAGCCTAATAAAGATTGCGAGATGTTATTTTTAATGCAAATAATTAACGACAGGAATGAAGCAAAAAGAATGGATATATAAATAGTATGCCCCCGCCCCCAGATTAATTAGGTGGTAACAGAGGAAATCAGGATAATAGCTTTGGATCTAGTAACACAATGGGAAGGTCCCCATGCTGCGATGAGAATGGCCTTAAGAAAGGACCCTGGACCCCTGAAGAAGATCAAAAGCTAGTCCAGCACATTCAGAAACATGGCCATGGAAGTTGGAGAGCTCTCCCTAAGCTAGCCGGTTTGTGAATAATGAATCTCTCTAGTTAATTTTATCTTATGGCTCTATATGTTGCAGCAACTATATAGGTCTCTCTTATCAATGTTAATTTCCTCATTCATCTCTATTGTGCAGGTCTTAACAGGTGTGGAAAAAGTTGTAGGCTAAGATGGACTAACTATTTAAGGCCTGACATCAAGAGGGGCAAATTTTCTCAAGAAGAGGAGCAAACAATTCTGCATCTCCATTCTATCCTTGGAAACAAGTACTTTCCATGCCACAACTTTTTTTTTCTTTTGTTTGGGGAACTAGGAAGGTTGCAAATATAACCAACTCTCAAGTCTTGTCTCCATTATTATTTGAACTGTTATGAGTTATGGCTTCCCTTCTTTTGCGTTTTTGGGAAGTGAAGAATGGATGTGGAAGGAGAAGTTCCAACTTCCAACTTCCAATTTTGTTTTCTAGGAATTTTTGTTTTGTATTTGATATATGACTTATTTCTATGCACATATTTTTGTTTTAATTTTAAAATGCTAATGATGACTTACTTCTATGCACATATTTTCTTTGATAGATGGTCAGCAATTGCAACTCATCTTCCTGGCAGGACAGATAATGAGATCAAGAATTTCTGGAATACTCATTTAAAGAAAAAGTTGATTCAGATGGGTTTTGATCCAATGACTCACCAGCCTAGAACTGACCTTGTTTCCACCTTGCCATATCTGCTAGCTTTGGCCAACATGACAGAACTTATGGATCATCAGTCATTGGATGAACAGGCTGTGAGGTTACAAGCAGAGGCAGTTCAGCTTGCAAAGCTTCAATACCTTCATTACTTACTCCAGTCTTCAAATTCCTTGAATATTACCAACTCCTATGACCAAAATGCTATCACAAACATGGAACCTTTCAGTTTGTTAAACTCAATCTCTAATGTTAAAGAGAATAATAACCCAATTATAGACTACTCATCACAACTGGATAATACTACTACTACTCCAGCTGCCTCATTTTCTCAGGGGATTGCTAGCTCCCAACCACTCCACCACCCAAGCATGCTACCTCACTTTTTAGACCCACAAGTCTCTTTCAGTTCACAATCATGTTTGAATAATGAGCAGGGTCAAGGTACTAACTTTGCAGTGATAAGTCAAGGGGATCACACAGTTGATGACTCCTCCTGGATTAGTCCATCTATTCCTCCAAATGCCATAGGGACCACACCTAGTAATCCAGGGGATGCCAGCAGCACCACTTCTAGCTATGGAGGAGGAGGAGGAGTAGGACCCTCATCTTATTGGTCTGAACTATTTTTTGAGGACCCCACTATGCATGAGCTATCTTAGTTTTAAATTTCAGAGAGGTTGAATTATGCATGGTGTGTATGTTATATTATGCCTTCATCAGATTATTGTTTGCTTTCTACTTAATAAGGCATATATATATATAGGCTCTATAATAGATATTATATAAACATGTATGTCCATTTACTTATTTACGTATTCATATATCAATACATGTTTTGTACATAACTTTGGGACAATTTCATCTAGTTTGAGTGTGAGTTATGACAGTATCATTTTCAACAGTTATATATAAATGTTCTTTAATTTGCTCAAATAAAATGTGGTTAATTTTCACAGTTTTTTCTTTAATATTCTGTAATTTCTATTTGTAGTTTGTTATGTGTGCATGTCAAAGTACTTGATTTGCGTATAGTTTTTGCTTCCAATAAAACTAATTAAGGAAAAGAAGGGGAATAAAGCTTAGAACATTCCAATGTATAGGATGAGTAGAAGAGACATGAAGATTTGGATTACAAGCTTAATTACTTGAAAAAAGAGCCATGAATTGTTTTATGATTTATGTACACATTTCCATTTTGAATAACTAAGGCATGTATATCAAATTTCCGAGAGTTGGAACACTATCCTGTTTCAAGTAAGGGTATGTTGAAGAGAAATGGTAGGGAAAGAAATAAACTTCCAATAAAATGATTTTTCCACATAAACTAAAAAATACAGTTTAAAGAGGTACACTGTTTATTTTCTTCTCAACCATCATTGTGACTTCTCTATGAAATAAAAACAAAAGAAAATGTTCAGAATTGTTTTCCAACTTAAGGGACGTAAATTCAAGCATGTACTTAAACCAGAATACGCAAAACATGTCTGAGGGGTCAATGTCTTGTAAATCAGCAAAATGCAAATGCTTGTAAATAAAGAAATATTTTTATCTAGAAGTGAGAAAGAAAATACATTCTGTTCTGATATAATTCAAGACTGAAATTTTCAATTAATTAATGATATTAATGATTTCATCAATATGTTCATGCCGTTTTATTTTTTATTTCTGGTTTTCTTGGCTTATTAATGGTTTTGATTTATCTGCTAGCTGGATGTGTTTCCAACTTTTGAGGGGAAATATGATTAGTTATATTACCTTAGCATGCCAAAATGGTGATATATAGTACTAGGATATTACTGCAATACACTCTTAGACTAATCTACAAAATTAGTTCTTTTATAATTCTTTTCTGCTCGATCTATCCCCTCATCCCCACATAAATTTGCAGCCACATTGCTTTGAAATTTGACTTAAGCCTATAATTGTGCCAGAAAGCCAAATAACTTGAGCACTTTATTAGATCTATAACACTGATTTAACTTTTAAGCACCCAAATTAACCTTCCACAGGGGAAGGGGAAAAGGGGGAGGTTTGTAAAAGGATTTGGACATTAATGAGCAAATTAAATTAAATTAATGATGGATTATCTATGCCATGCCACATTATGAAATATGAAATCTTTGAAATGTGCAGAAAATCCGAAACCCACCACAACAAAGGATATATTTTTAAGGGAAATGACTGCTCAAAAGGCAAAAACAAGTCCTTTATTTCCATTGTGAGCAGTTAGATTTGATTCCTTTTCCATCAAGAAGTTGACTGCTAAGGCTTGAGAGAAAAAAAAACACCTTAGATTGCAAAGTCTTCACAACGAAGCTGATGTGTAACAGATGTCTATGCAGTAGTGGACTTGTAATTAATTAATGGAACCTACCTTTTTGGAGTATGCCTTGTCAAAGGTACTTGAATAATTTGATTGGTTGAGGTCAAGTTTGTCATGGTTGTCAAAGTAACAAAGAAAATCACAATGTGGTTAGGTTTGTTCTCCTCCATACTCTCCTAATTAATTTAAAACTATAGGGAAATTTTTCACCACCTAATCCTACCCCATGGGTTGTGTACCACTTAAAGATTCTTATGTCATTGCAATTATGTTAAGTTAAAAATGATTTTTTTACGTCTAAACTAAGCATGTTAGACCCCTGTTTTTGTTTGATTGATGGATTCATGCATATACAAACATAGGCAATTATTATTATATAATAAAATATTGGTAACGCCTTGGAAGTGATGTCTGTCCTGCCAGTGGCAACATCGATGAAGAAAATGATTGAAACAAAGTAGTTAAAACAATCATATTCATAAGTACAGTCATCCTTGTTTATGTAGCAGTATTTTACCAACATACAGATCCGTGTGTACTTCTTGAGTAAATGGTTTCCGTTTCTGTCAGTAATCTGTAGTGAGAATCTTGAAAAATACATTTGAATTGTGTTTAATTATATTTAAAGTAAATAAATAAGAATGTATTACACAAATAAATATATCTTGATCAATGTAACGATAGTGTTGGTTATTTAAAGGTTTAAAATAAGAATAATGAAAAATGAATAGGGGTGTTTCAAATCATTGTGTTGTTTTATTAAAAAATGAGGAGTTGAATTGGGGGCCTAAGCCTTTTAAAGTTCTTGATTGCTGGAGGAAGGATGTGACGAATGCTGAATTTGTAAAAAAAACTATGGGAAGAAAAGTCTGTTAAAGATAGAGTTGCTTTTGTGTTAAAGGAAAAGCTTAAATATCTGAAAATCAGTTTGAAGAGGTGGAATAAGTAGACGTTTGCTGATATAGATAGGAAAATTCATAAAGTCAGGGATATAGTGAATAAGTTAGATCTAAAAAGTGAAGACTCAACTTTGCAGGAGGCCGGAGGTTCTTCAACGGATTAAGTGCAGGGCGCAAATGTTTGCTAATATGTCATTGAAGGATAGTTTGTTACTCCAGAAATCAAGAATCTCATGGCTTTAGGAGGGGGATGCAAATACAAAATTCTTTTATGCTTGCATTAATAGCTTGAGAATTAGAAATGAGATCTGGTGCTTAAAGGTGGCAAATGGAATATATTCTGATCCTACATCCTTGAAAGAGGCAGTTAAA
Organism: Sesbania bispinosa; assembly: GCA_026901365.1. Lineage (NCBI taxonomy): Eukaryota > Viridiplantae > Streptophyta > Magnoliopsida > Fabales > Fabaceae > Sesbania > Sesbania bispinosa. The sequence continues at coordinate 1,423,623 of QLOH01000239.1, forward strand.
GGTTCTTTGTTTTTAGAAACAATTAATTGAAGGGAAGTTTAGAAATAGGCTTTATCTTTGTGATTTAGCCTTTAAAACATTGCAAGATGATGATGTTGCAGCTTTGATTGTGCCTTTTACTGAGGAAGAAGTGGAAGGTGCAGCCTGGGAATGTGAGGGCTCAAAAAGTCCAGGTCCAGATGGTTTCAATTTCAATTTTATTAAGAATTTTTGGGAGACAATTAAATCTGATTTCATGGCTTTTGTTAATGAATTTCATGCATTTGGTAGGCTAGTAAAAGGATCCAATAGTTCGTTTGTTGTTCTTGTGCCTAAATCAGAAAATCCACAAAGGGTGGAGGAGTATCGCCCTATCTCTCTTATTGGTTGTATGTACAAGGTGCTTGCAAAACTACTAGCCAATATGTTGAGGAAAGTGATTGGCAACGTAATTTTTGAGTGTCAGATTACATTTGTAAAAGGCAGACTAATTTTTGATAGTGTGGTGGTTGCTAATGAAATACTAGATGAGGCTAAGAGGGAGGGAAAAGCGTGTTTGTTTTTTAAGGTTGATTTTGAGAAGGCATATGATTTTGTTAGTTGGGATTTCATTCAGCTTGTGATGGAAAGAATGAGATTTCCCTTGAAATGGAGAAGTTGGATTGTTGAGTGCTTATCTACTGCCAGAATATCAGTTCTTGTTAATGGAAGCCCATCTACTGGGTTTGGGGTTGGTCTAGGGCTGAGGCAAGGTGATCCACTTGCACCATTTTTATTCCTAATTGTTGCGGAGGGTCTGAACTCTTTGATGACCAAAGCAATTCAGGAGCGAGTTTTCATTCGTTATTGTGCTGGTCGGCATGATATTATGATATCTCACTTACAATATGCCGATGACACCATCTTTGTAGGTGATGCATCTTAGAGTAATGTATGGGCAATCAAATCTGATTTGCAATTGTTTGAGTTAGTGGCTAGGTTCAAGGTCAATTTCCATAAAAGCAAACTTTTGGGTGTCAATGATAATTTGGAGTCGTTGGAGCCCATGGCTAACTTTCTAAATTGTAAAATTGGGCACTTTCCCTATTCATACTTGGGTTTTCTTATTGGGGCGAATCCAAAACGTTTGTCAACTTGACATCCTGCCATCAAGAAGGTGGAAAAGAGATTGGTTAAGTGGAAAAGTAAACTATTGTCTTTTGGGGGTAGGCTTGTCCTCTTGAAATCTGTCTTACATTCAATCCCGATCTACTTTCTTTCTTTCTTCAAGGCTCCCACAGGTATCATTTCTCAACTCGAGTCTTTATTTAAAAATTTCCCTTTGGGTGGGGATGATGAGCATAGGAAAGTAGCTTGGGTTGCTTGGGATGATGTTTGTAAAGAAAAATAGCATGGAGGACTGGATGTGAAAGACTTGAGAGCTTTTAATTTAGCCTTGTTGGGGAAGTGGAGGCGGAGGTTTTTAGTTAAGAAGAGTAGTTTTTGGAATAGAGTGTTGACATATGAGGGAATTTCATTAAGATAGGAGGGTGGGAGAGGAGGTGGTTCTAGGTGGTAGGCTGACCTTTGGAGTATTGAGGAGGGTGTTAATATTTCTTGTGACTGGTTTTCAAATGGATGTGTGAGAGTTGTGGGGAATGGGAGAAGTGCTTTATTTTGGAAAGAACCTTGGTTCACTTCAAAACCTTTTTGTGAGAGGTATAGTAGACTGTTTTCCATTTCGAATAATAAAGAGGTGTAAGTGGAGGATATGAAAGTAAGTGGGGAGGGAGAATCTGGGTGGGATTGGAGTTAGAGGAGACATTTATTCCAATGGGAGAAATCCCAACTATCTTTATTGTTAGAAGACTTAACCTATGTGCAGGTACTTGATAACAATGAAGATTCTTGGAAGTGGACAGCAGATCAAGGAGGGTGTTACTCAGTTAAGTCAGCATATCATTTAATAGTTAATGATTCGATTTATGCAGAAATCCCTCTTCATAAATTTATACGGTGTAAGTCGGTTCCCTACAAGGTGTCCTGTTTTGCATGGAGTCAAGGTGTTGAGACTTCTTGTCATGTATAATTTTTGACTATTCATTTGCATATCAAATTTGGATGAGGGTTTTGGATTGGTGTGGCTTTTATTCTGCTCTTCAAAACAATTTCATTGCTCACTTTGAACAGTTCTTAGGCCTTTTTAATTGTAATTATAAAAACAGGTATAGGTGGGTTGTGATATGGTTGTCGGTCTTGTGGAGTCTCTAGGTGGCAAGGAATGAAGCTATTTTTTCCAATAAATTTATCTCATCACTGGACCTATTTTATTTTATTAAAGTTCTCTCTTGGAAATGGTTGAAAGCTAAAGATAACAGTTTCTTTTATCAGTTTTCTTGTTGGTCAGAGCATCCTGCTGCATGTCTCAACACTGTGTTTTGTTAAGTTGCTTTCTGTTGACTCTGCGGACTATATTTCCTGCTGCTTTGTTTTAGTTTTATACTATTGTGTGTGCTCGTTTTTGTTGTTTCTCCTTTCCGTCAGTATTGGTTGGACTATGTCATTGGGTTATAGAGTTGGTCCAGAAATTTCATGTTATTTGCCATAATATATTGTTGTGATTGCTGTTAGGTTGAAGTATTTTTTTCCCTTAGAGTCACGGTTGGTGCTTGACTACATGGCTTTCAAAAGAGGCATTGATTTGGAATATTTTTGGCTCTGCGCTTATGCTTTCTATCATGGCCAAGGATTGTTGTACTTGCTTTGGAGTAAACCACCACTTTAGTCCCTGAAAGTGTGTCCATTCGTCAATTTAGTCCCTGAATGGAAAAAACTCCCAAAACAGTCCCTGAAAGTGTTCACCATCAGTCAGTTTAGTCCTTCTGTTACTGTGCGTCAGTTAACAGTAACAGAGACGTTGATGTGTATAGTTAAGTGCCAGGGTAGCTGACTGACATGGATCTGTATCTGACGTAGACACTTTCAGGGACTAAAATTAAATGGTTTTCTCTCTATGTCTCTGTTTCCTTAATATAATTAGAAAAAAAATGATAGTTTATTCATATATTAATTATTCATAATTATTAATATTAAATAATTTATTATTTTTTAAATATAAAATTATTTACTCGATATGCTTTTTTTTAAATTATCTTTTAATGTTTTACAAAAAAAATAGAAATTTTATTAAATATTTTTTGTTATTTAAAAATATAATCACATTTAATTAAAATTTTTATTTTTATTGAATATTATATATTTTAATTTTCAAAGCATTTTATGAATTTTAAATGCTAACAAATATAAAATTAAAATTAGTGTCCCATCAATTAGGGAATTCAGGCCATGTTTATTACAATAGGGTTAATTTTTTATATTTTATTTTATTTTGTTTATTGACTTTATTTTAATTTTTGTTAGTATGGTTCATATTTTTTTGACAGGACTAGTACATTTATTTAGTATAAAATTATGGATATTACTAATTTTACTGGTTTATTGTGCAATTACGGACTTGTTTGATAGACGGGCTAAATAAAAGATATGTATTAATATCCTATTCTATCCTATTTTTAATATTTGTTATAGTTATAATATAAGATAAGATAAATATATTATGTTGGGATATTTTTCAATGTAATTTATATAACTTTTTGGACATATGTGATTTTTTTTCCTTTTTATAGACATTGAACACTTTTCTTTTTCAATCCTCCTCCTTTATATATGTAATTTTGATGATCTCCACCTTAATGCCAATTCAAAAAAGGTTTTTTTAGATTTTTAACTTTTTAACGGATTTTTAAAAGGTTTTCTTAGGTTTTTTTTAGAGTTTTTTTAGATTTTTCTCTTTCAACCCTCCTTTATATATGACCGACGGTGAATACTTTCAAGGACAGTTTTGGGAGGGTTTTTTCCATTCAGGGACTAAATTAACGGATTAACACACTTTTAGGGACTAAAATGGTGGTTTACTCATTTGCTTTGTTATGTTTTACACGAATTTTTGTCTTATAGTGGTTTTGGTTCGTGGATCTTTCATCCTGGAGGGGTTCTCTTGAGTCTTTCATCCTGGAGGGGTTCTCTTGAACTCTAGCTTATATTTTTTAATTTTCTTTGCTCTTAGGATGTTGTAATTATAATGGGCTGGAATACCCTTGTACTCCCTTTAATTTATTTATTTTGACTATAAAAAAAGAATAATGAAAGAAATGTGAGGCTGCAAAGAAGATTATATTTTATTAGATTTAACTCTCTAAAAGAAGGATAACATCATCATTAATTAAAGAATTTAAATAATAACATAATTTATTGTATATATGTTTATATATTATTATAATCTCAATTGATAGATTTTTCATTCAACTCTTATTAATTTATTATTATTTATTTTATCCTCTAAAATAAATATATCACTTTAGAGGAACTACCAAGTATCAACGAGGTTGGTTCATGTGGTTAATTAATGTTTGATTCACTTAAGCAAGATCTCGGGTTGGGTTAAAGTCTTGTGGATGGAAAAAATCTCCACTGGAAGAATTGACTCCACCATAATGTGAATGTTCTCAGCTCGAATAACATTATCTCCAAAAAAAAAGAGAGAAACTAAATCATATTTTATGGAGTAGTAGATAACGAAAAGAAAAGAATTTGTTTGCAGAAAAAATTGCTACTTGATGTGGGTATCAAATATCAGATGATAAGTACCAATAAATAGAAGATAAAGTAATCATATCTATTTGCCTTAAAATTAGTATAATTAAAGAAACTCATTTTCAAGCTTAACAATTTGTTAGCAATTTCATGAATTATTCAATCAACTCTCCTTGATTTTGGAGTTGCATACTCTAAACTTTTGCCTCAAGAATTCAAATCTAGCTTTTGTAAGTGTTTTGGTTAAGAAATACCAGCTCTTCGATTTTCTATTTTGAAATATATTAAATGCACCCTCCCTCCCTTCCTTCAACCTCTTTTAGAAGAAAAAATTTCATCCCGAAGTGCTCAGTTTTGTTTTAAAATGCTAGATTATTGGGAATTGAAATAACTAACTTTTTTTAAGACTTTCTTTATGGAAAAGGATCATTTTCGAGTCAGATAAAATCTTTATAAGTGATAAAGTTTTTCCGAGTATTTAACGTAATTGTATATCCAAGACTTAGAGTGTATTTGGTAAAACATTTCATTTAGATGAAATCTGAAATTAGTAGTTAAAATTATTTTACCAGTATTTGATAAGATAGCTGAAATTAGTTTTTGAAATGCACCTTTCCTTCCTTCCTTCAACCTCTTTTAGAAGAAAAATTTTCATCATGAAGTGCTCAGTTTTGCTTTTTTTGGTGTAAACCATAGGTATTCCCTATTACCAAGGGCAATTCTATTCGGTACTTAATCACAGTTAAGGCACCTCACCCCTCCCGAAGAATATGTTTTGTGGGGATCGAACCCGGAACCCGGGAGCTCTTCCCACAATAAAATGCTAGATTATTGGGAATTGAAATCGCTAACTTTTCTTAAGACTTTCTTCATGGAAAACGATCATTTTCGAGTCAGATAGAATCTTTATAAGCGATAAAGCTCTCCTGAGTATTTAACGTAATTGTATATCCAAGACTCAGAGTGTGTTTGGTAAGACATTTCAGCTAGATGAAAACTGAAATTAGTGGCTAAAATTATTTTATCAGTGTTTGATAATGTAGCTATTAGTTTTTCTTGAGAAGCTACTTAAGGTAGTTTTTTTTAAAAGAAAAACTCACATTTACATATACTAACTGAAAATTTATACATGTTTATCCCTCAACAACCTCCACTCATCATTATTTAATAATTAATGATGTCCTTTTATGTACTATTTTCAAATAGTTTTACCAAATACTTCCAATCAAACTAGCTAACTTTTCAATTTTCATATAATTTTTCAGTTTTTATCTAGTTTTTTTGTTATCCATAAAAATGTTTGTGTTTTTACTTTTTCCATATGCGAATTTTTCATAATAGTTCTCTTATAAGGTCTGATTCACAACAGCAAAGTTAACTATATGTTGTGCCTATACTGTTGATTGACCCATGATTTCTTATATATTTCTTATAACACCATAGGAAAAAAAATTCAAAACCAAGAGTATAACAGTAACTTTGGGGTGCTTCTTGAGTTCTTGTTAATTATGTAAATAGAAAAAATAATCCCTATAATTCAATAAATAATTAGTCAAATGTTACTAGCGTAGTTAGGGTAGCTAATTAAAAATTATTAAATAGACTTATCCTACATTCCTTATATATGATAGTCTGTTTTTTTTTTAACAATCTTATAATAGTCAACTCTTTCTTCTTCTTCTTTTTTTCTCGAAGGACTTGTATATAATGATAATGAGAATTAATTTTTTTTATAATGATAATGATAATGAGAATTAGTACCATTGGGATTGAAAAAAAATATTGATATGGGCTTAGTAATACTATTGGGCTGATTCGTAAAAGCATGGTTTTTCTTTTTATACCAGCCCAAATTTTCTCCTACGTCTCTTCTTTTTTTTAAGCCTTCATCCTGCCTGACCAAAAACAAAAGCCTTCATCCTGACAATGCTCGGAAATTAATTTTTATAGCAGGAAAAAAATTCCCAAAGTTAGAGCTTGTTTTTTAGTTTTTAAAAACACTTTTGTAAATGCATTTCAAAAACTATTTTTGAGAAGAGAAGTAAAAAAAACTCGTTTGATAAATCTGTTTTAAAAACTGTTTTCAAAATAAAAAAAACAAAAAAACTTGTTTGATATATTTGTTTTTAAAAACTATTTTTGAAAATTAAAAAACATAAAACTTGTTTGAAATGGTATTTTTTAAAAAATGTTTTTTATGGCTAAATATATTAATTAAAGAACTTTTTATGCTTTTTTTAATTTATGGAAGAACTTATATAATTTTTAATAATTAAATTTTTTAAAAAAATTAGGCCTCGTTGAGGATTAAAACCACATTCTTTTAAGGATTAAAATTACATTGTAACTTTTAAATTTTCTGAAGTCATTAGCTACAACATTTTCGTAGCTAATCCGCAGCTATTAATATTAACCACAAACTAATAGCTGCTGCAGGACTCCGGTTTTATTTGGTTCATTCTCCAAATATTCTCTCCACTTTTCATGACTTTTTCTGAGAGATTACTCTTCTAAACAGAGATATAATTCACGATATAATTTATAGAATTATAATTAATAATTAATAATTTAAATTTTAATAACTATATAATTTATTTTAAATGCATTATTGACTAATTTGTCAAATGTTGGACATACTCCACACCCTTTAATCATAATATCCTCTCACTTTTTCCAAGTGCTTCCACTTTGAGCAAAAAATTCAAATGAAATCTTGGGACTATAACTAACCATAAGTTCTTCCACACGTTCATTTGTGCATTCACGGTTTTGCAGACAACATTTTTCATCATACCATAAGCACACATGCTCAGAGAAAAATTCACATGCATGTATACTAGACCATGCATCCATGTTATCAAGGGTGACCCTTTGTCCATTACCAGTTTCCAAGTAACAATCACATCCAATGAAGTTGTTGTCATCTAATGGGAATTGACCAACAATGACACAGAGCCTGTTTTAAAAAGAGCTTGTTTAGAGGCTATTTATTGGATGTGATTGTTAATTGGATTTAGTATTCAGATACCATTTCAAACAGGCTCTAATCAAACAGGCTCTAATCGTTTCAGATACTTGGCTTTAGTATTCACTCTCAATTTCATTTCTTTGACACATATAAATAGCCCCCATTACCCTCTTATTTCCTCAATAAACCAAGAGCTTATTTCTGTTTTGGTAATTCTCTAATCATTACAAACAGTCCCCATAGTTCTCTGCTGCAGAATCAACATAACTATGGGAAGAAATCACCCTTGACCCTTCCCTTTCTAAACTCAAAGCAGTTTAAAAAGTTCAGACCTTTGTCCAGCTGTATGGATTGAGATGCAGTGTTGGCAAGCTTCCCTTTGTCTTTGCAGCTTCAAAATTAAAAGGACCTGAAAGTGAAATGCATCATCAATTGTCACAAGATTTATAAATTAAATTACAACTCCAGAAGAATTTATGGAAAATTCAGGGTCAACAAATCTACATAGAAGAAACTAAAGTGTTGAACAAGTGTATGTATTGATTACAAGATAGTCATCAACAGAATAACAGTTTAGTGTGAGCAATTACAATTTGCAAAACCATTTCTGGGTTACAATTCCTCGTGTTCATCTTAAAATGTATCAAAATGAAAAGGGCAATGCACAAACTGAATAAGAATAATTACCATGCTCATAAATGAAGCCATCAAAGCTAGAGCACCCAGGTCCCCCATTAAGCCACAGAACCATTGGATCCTCAGAAGGTTTACCTTCTGACACAACAAAATAGTAATACAAGTTCCTTCCATGATTTTCATCCACTGTCACATACCTTTAATATATCCCAAAACAGAACCACGGAGTCAGAGATAAGTAACATAATGCATTTCATCCATTGGTAAATGGGTCAACACTTAAAGATGGAAAAATTGAAAAGAAAAAGAAAAAGCCCACAAATTGTTAAGAGGAAATATGTGCAGAGTAGTAATTGCAGACTTATCATTAGACACAGCCCTTCCATGGGATAAGTGGGAGACAGAGCCTTTGAATTATAAATTTTAATGCCTATAAACTTATTTCTTAGTGCTCTTAGTTCGCAACAATATTCTTTGTCAAAGAAGTGGACACACTTGCAGTGTTACAATAAAATTTCTAGTATTAGAGTCATCTCCATACACACAATAAAATTTCTTGTTATTCATAATCATAGAAAAAATAGCAGTTGGCCTTACCAGACTTATCAAAATCTATTTATATATATATGGGGCTTAATATCATCTAAATTTACATCCTTTTCACCTTCAGAAACCCGAAAAATGCTATAATATTTATTATGAGCTACACAATCAAAATAATAAAACTAAAAAATAATTTTAACGTGGTTGTTAGATGGAATAAAGTAATAAGAACTACTGATTTATCAAGAGACAACAACCAATCTGCATCATTCTGACAAAAACTTTGGCTTTGTAGTATTTTTCTAATATTATCAAGAGGTCTCCTATATTGCCCTTTCCCAACTTATTTTGCGGAAATTCTCCCTGACCCTTCAAACTTCTTCTCCTCAAACCTAGGCTAGAAGTGAAACCATAACAACTTCCAAACAGCAGCTATATATACACACACAAATCTGATATATATCACCATCCTCCTCAAATCAAGTGTTTAAGTTCAGTTAATTAATGAAATCAGATTAAGCATTCCTGAGATTGAATCGAAGATGAAAACAAACCTAAAATGAAGATCTTTTGCATTTCAGATTCAATTAAAAATCTGATATACAGACACAGATCATAACTATAAACCCTAAAATGAAATCAGAAGATGCATTTCAGAAGGAAAATGAAAACAAACCTGAGATTGAGGACGAGAAGCTGAGATAGAGTGATTCTGGTGCCGTCGTACGTGATTCCGGCGGGGTGGAGCCCAAAATCGAAGTGGTTGTGCAATGGAAGAGAAGGAGAAGTGAAGCTCACAGAGAAAAAGTGAAGAAGTGAAGTCGAGGAAGGCTATCCCGTAAGGTACCACATCGTGTGGTCTAGAATCTCTAAGAAAAAGTTCACCAAAATTACACAAATGCCATTACTGAAAATTACAAGTTTTTCGTGTGTTTCCAATTTTCAAAACCAAAAACAGGTTTTGAAAAGCAAAACAACTATGAGCTGTTTTCATATTTTACTAGCCGTTCGAGGTGATTTCGAGTTTTCAGTTTTTGGTTTTTAAAAACTTTAAATTAAGATTTTACAACTCAAAACCAAAAATTGAAAACCACTTTTTGTGGTTTTCAAAATGACTGTTCTGAAAACCACAAAATCAAGTTTTCAGTTTTTTGTTTTGAGTTGTAAAAACTTGATTGAAAATCTTTAAAATGCAAAAATTGAAAACTTGCAACCACCCCGAAATTAATTTCGATAATAAAATTTCGATAGCTATATTTTTTGTCATTAAAACTAAATTCCAAAAACTTTTTAGGTTAGTTCCGGAAATTAATTTAAAAAAAATATAGTTATCTGAAATTTATTTATAAAATTATTCTTAAAAAGTTTTCTGGAAACTTATTTCCAATCGGAAGATTAAAACACAACCAAAAGAGGGGTTAGAAGTGAGGGTATTTTTTAAAATTAAAAGAGAGCTCGTGTGTGACGAAAAATTAGTGAGGTTAAGGGTAAGTTTGTGAGTTAAATTTTGGAGGGAAATGGAGAGAAGGGAAGGGTTTATTGGAAGCCCTTCACCCCTTTGTGTTTGTGAGTTTGCGTATTTTACAAAGTCTTTCTCTCCTCTTCTCCCCCTCTCTTCTCCCTCCAATCCTTCCCTTTTCCTTCTCTCTAAACTCACCGACACGAAATTCCTAAAAGTATTGTTTAATCAAATGGCGTTGGATTTCAATTGAAGCCCAATCCTATTTTGACTCAATTACAGCTAGTAAAATTGGTTAATTCGACCGTACTAATCCGAATAAATGTAGGGGATGTTAATTTGATTATTTATTCGCTTAAAAAATATTTTATAAAATTATTTTTTAATACTAATTAACAAAATAAAATGTCAAGAAATGTGGTTGTTAAACTTATTTTGACAGACCAACGGGGGTTGAATCCATATAGAAATAAGCATGTGTGATTAAAAAAATATACTATAAAACTCAAACAATTAGACAAACTAAACTAGATTGAATCCATATAGAAAAACAAGGTCTTTTATTTTTATTTTTTTATTTATTCAACTTTGTATTTTTTTTTCCTAAAAGACGACTATTATTTCTTTCTACCCCTAAGCTAACCAAGACCCCGGCCTATTAGAGTTGGCTAATTTAACCATATTGATGTTATTTTATTAGTATTGTTCTCGCACAAAATTAAAAAAGAAAATATTTTCTTTAACAATAAAAGTGATTAGCTGATTAATTTGTTTAGGGTCATTCAAGCTGTGATAACTTGATGATTTAATATTTTTTAAAATAAATATTTTTTCTTAACAATATATAAAAAGGATTAGCTAACTTGTTAATCCTATGACACTTATCTAGAGTCATTTAAGCTTTGATAATTATGTTCCAAGATTTTTCAAAATAAATCATCTTTTAATAAAAAAAAAAGATAGGCCGAGTTACTTTTTACTCCCATGTCTATATATATAGGTTATATTAGCTGTGAGGAATGTTGTTTGGGTAGACGTCTAAAAAATTATTGAGTTTAACTTGATTTTGTACAATTAATTATGTTTAAAGGTAAGTTTATTGTGATATGATTTATGTTTTAAAATTTTACTCATAAAAATAAGTTTATAATAAAATTTAATATATTTTTTCAATTCAATGCTACAATTTATAAGATAAACTCAAACGCTAGTTCAGAGATAAAAGCAATTTTGACTCAAAAACATTAAACATCATTTTTTTTAAAATTAATCATGTTTGGAATAAAAAGAACCTGATTATGGGCTTCCTAACGTGTTTGCTCAATGTAAATAATTTTTTGAATACTTATCTAGGATCATTTGAGCTGTGATAGTTTGATAATTCAAGATTTTTCAAAATAGATCCCAAATGGTTTATATTAATTTTCAAAATTAAAATTAATTAACTCACAAATATTAAAACACAATTTTGAATTATCTATTAATAATTACTGCAGGAGATATGTATGAAAGGAAATTAAGAAAAAATCACATTTTTCTTTTCTATTCCAAAATTAAATAAATCCTCATATTTATTTACTTTACATAACAACTTTTTTTTATGAGGTACAGGCCCTAACCGGCAAGCCAAACAAGAAAAAAAGACAACTAACCAACTCTCTCAAAGAGATCGAGTGCCTGAATAATAAAAAAACAAAAGGAAACAATAGCAAAGAGAGGAAGGCTCTCAAAAATTTGATACACCCTATTAGAAGTTGAGCCATTCTTACTTCTTACTTCTTAGCAAAGATGTCTGCTACTGCATTTGCCTCACGCTGAGTATATCTCTGGTGAATCTCCTCAAAGAACTTCGATGTATCCTTTATTTGTGCAAAACCCAAGCTTGGGTGAGAAGAGACATCCTTCCGTCAAGAATTTAACAGCATTTAGCGAATCCGTGTCAATAATCAAACCCTTTTCTTCACTTTTATTTTTATTTCAATAATAAACTTTCATTTTCTTTTGTTAAAAGGATAAAATAAATTTTTAAGATTATTTGTACACAGTACACATAATTAGGGACAATCATTTTTATAATTAAATGTATACTCTTCAACGCGGGGGGTAAAGAAATTGTTTTATTCTTAATTAAAAATTGAAATATTAAATATATTAAATATAAATATAATAAAATTTATGTTTTGATATTAAATCAATAAAAATTATATTTAATAGAATATATGATTGTGAGATAACTATAAATGAGAAAAAAATATTTATCCTTTTGGTGAATTAATAATATTTTAAAACATTTAAATAATTTTAATGATAAAAAAATGGGAAGGATGAGTGGATAATTCACAATTGTCTGTTATTGGTAATGGGATTACGGTTGGCTTTTCGCAGATAAGTGCTATAATTGATGCTTCAATCTTTAGTCAAGCTAGCTGTACATATTCTTCAATGTTTCAGTTTTTTTCATTTGCATTTGGTAGCTGCACGTGTATTAGGCCAATCTTATTTCTCAATTTGGTGTAATAATTATTTAGATTAGGAAGACTTTTTAGTTTCGGGAAGTTATTTGGTTTACTCAGGTATAAAATGATTCAAAGAGATCAAATGAATTTAACTTTTCCATAAATTAAAATTAGTTATGGAGAAGTTAAAAGGGAGAACTTTTGGAGTAGGTAAGCTACAAAGACTAGTTTCAACTTATGGAGAAGTTAAATGTATTTAATCTCTTTGATTCATTCTATTTTTTTCACGTGGAAGTACTTCTGCAAAAGTTTCATCCAAACTGACCCGTATTCTTATACTTGTTAGTGAGTTTGTATTGGGTTGAAGTGTCTCTTATACTTCCTATAATAATTATATTTATTTTAATTAGAAAATAAAAAAAAAAGAATGAGTGCATCCATATTGAATAAATAATTTCAAAATATTAAAAGAATATTTTATGATGGTAAAATGAGTGTTTGATAATGTAGATTTTTAGATAACTACTATTGGATTGTAATATTAGAAGATTAAAGAATTGAAATGTTAAAAGATTGACAAGATACAAATTTGATGTGATAAAAACAGCATACAATTGGCAAAGTCATGACCAGTGACTCAGTTTTAAATTTTTTAAAAAAACTATATCATGTAGTTTTTTTTAAAAAAAAAACTATAGTAGCTACCTAAAAATCTACATTATCAAATACTCATAAAATAATTTTAACTACTAATTTTAATTTAATTTTGTTAAAAAATATTTTATCAAATACACTCTTTGAATGTGATCATAAGTTCAAATATCATTGGCTACCCTTGTATAAAAAACTAAATAAAAAATCTTTTTTATAATATTTTCTCTTATTAAACAAATGTTGGTGGCAAGTCTATTTTTTATTGATTAATTTTTTTGCCATCCAGTTACAATCCCAATAACAACACTAAGTACTTCGGTTCTATTTATAGGACAATTTAGACAAAAACACATATATTAAGAAAATTAACTAATGTAAATGTATTGGTTTTAAGAAATTACTCTACAAGATTGTAAATTTACCCTCTTTTAAAATTAAACTCTACTACCATGATAATTGTGTCACTTTAAAATCTTTAATGGTCAAAAAGGATAAATATGAAAAAAAAATAATAAATGCTTTTCAATTTATACATTTTATCTTATAAATAGAAAAATAAAAAAACTTCAAATGTTAGTCGTATAAATAGTAGGGGAGTGAGTATCAATTTTTATCGCAAACAAAATTAAACTTATAGCTTTTGCCTCAATTCATAAGTGCGAATGAGTGTGCTGTAAGGAGATATAAACGAAGTTTTCATGTCACCTACTATTGAACCAGTTATTATTATAAGAGGACACATCGTTCTCTCACCACTCTATCGTTATCTCCAATAATTCACCATTAATATGGGTCTTTGGAAGAGCGCACGTGGGAAAGAGATTAGAGTATCTTTATTCTTCTTGGTTGTATTTCTATTGTCAAAATATATATATGCTGGATAGCTTCATAAATACTTGTAGGGGACTTGCACTTGGGAGGACCAACATTGCTATCACGCACAGATCGACAACATTCAACACTAGGTGGACCACGTGACGTACATGTGCAACATTTAATTGCCACCAATTAACTTCATATGAAAAGTTAAATGAAAAGTTGATTTGTGAAGATTAATTTTAACTTCGAAAGAAATTAAATTCTTATCTTTCTTATTCATTCCCTTTTTTCTCTCATTAGTCTTTTTTATATAAGTTTATCAAAACTGCTCCTATATGCATTAACAAAACATACTTATAAAAAAGCAGCATTTTCCGTTTCTCAAACCTCTCTTTCATTTTTCAACTTTTACAACAAGTTATATATATATATATATATATATATATATATGTCATATCAAACACTCATTCTCTAAACTTTCCTTCTTTACTACACTACTGCTCAGATACCTTTATGGTATCACAGCTTCATAGATCCCATGGCTGAAAATACTTCAAGATTTGTTCCTCAAACCTTCTCCAATCTAGTCTGAGATAAACTGGATGAAAACATTTTTTTAGTATGGAAGCATCAAGTAATCAGCACCATTAAAGGAAACAAGTTGCAGAAGTTCATCACAAGAGATGGAGGCATGCCAAGAAAATTCTTAACTAATGAAGATGAAGAGCTTGAGAATCTCAATACGGAGTTCATTAACTGGGTAAGACCAACTTCTAACATCTTGGTTGCTGGCTTCAATGTCAAAAAGACTTACAACCAGAGTTGTTGGATGCAAATATGCTCACCAACTCTGGAAGAAACTTGAAACTTTCTTTACATCACAAAATAGAGCAAAGATCAAACAATTGAAGGATCAACTCAAGATCATAACAAAACTGCAAAAAATCAGTGAGTATTTGCTTTCATAAATGAAATAGTTGACATGCTTTCTGCTGTTGGTTCACCTTTGAATGAAGAAGAACAAATTGAAGCAATTATTGATGGACTTCTAGAAGAATATGACTCTTTAATCAACACTATTCTTTCAAGATCAGATTCATACAGTTTTGAAGAAGTTGAAGCACTTCTTATGTCTCAAGAAGAAAGATTTGAAAAGAGGAAAAAGAATACTGATAATTTTTCCATGCAGAATTTACATGTGAATTTAGCCCAATCACAATTTAATAGAGGAAGAGGAAGGTTGATAACACTCTGCTAGGAGCTTGGACCTGCAAGACCTACATTGGAGGATATGCACCAACTTCAAGCAAGGAAGAGTTGGAGAAATTAGTGTCCTACAAATAAAGGGACACTACCCTACAAAATAAAGGTCACTACCCTACAGAAGGACACCTTGACCCTGGATAGGACCCTTGTCCTATGGACCACCCTTAATTAGGACTCTCTTGTATTTTCTTTTATTTTTGTATTTTCCTTTTTATTTCATTCCACTTGGGTGCTAATTGTATGGGTTTTATTGGTTAGTAGGATACCTTGCTACAAGGTTTAGATGGTCATGGGATCTAATCCCACCTAAGATAGAAAATTACCTCATCTTTCTTTTCCTTGTTAAAAGGGGCGCTATTTTTTAGGTTTATTGGCTTAAGGCTTAGCTTAGCCATAAGCCATTAGGGGCATGGGATCAAATCCCACTTGGGATGGGATTTCCCTCATCTTTTATTATTTTCCCCTTTTTCCCTCATGTAGTGGCCGCCCCCTCTCATCCCCACTCCTATATAAAGGAGCCTCCTCTCTTGTATTTGGACATTGAATTCTGAAGTAAAGGCATTATGCCAAATTTTCTCCTCCCTTTGTGAGTTGAGTGAGGCTTGGTGGTTGTTGCTCAAACCATACTGAGACTTATCTAATTCTCCTGAATTAGTGGCATCTGGCATTGGACTTATCTGCTGCAAGTGGATTCTTGCTTTAGTGGCGTCCTTCCCATTTCTTCCTCTCCACTTTTTCTTTCTTTTTCTCTCATTTTCCTTCACTTTCTTGCGTGAATATAGCTGCTGTTCCAGCACCTATATTTCACAATTAATTGCTTAATTGTGATTCTAATCGGTTGGTTTTGCTCAATTCTAGATCCTACGCCCATCCGGCTATCAATTGGTCATCAGAGCTTGTTGAATTTGAGCAAATTTGGAGCAAATTGGGGCTGTTTGGGCGCGCAAAACTGCACCTATTTTGTGCAGAATTTTCATCATTTTAGTGTAATTCCATCCCTCTTTTCAATTGTAATTTGGACTTGGACTGTTTCCCGGGCCCGAGGTGCCTTTCTGCAGCTATCAGCTTGTTTGATTTGCTTGCAATTGCTTGAATTAGAGGGGTTTTTGGGTCGCTAATTCCCACCCCACAGGTGTTTGATAAAATGCCTATCTAATTGCTCATACTTGTTCTTGAGTAATTCTTGCAAATTTCTTGATATAACTGCTTGTTTGTGGTGAAGTGTGGTAAGAGGAGGCATTGTTGTCTTCATTTTTCCAAAGATCGTTCACCTACATTTCTCCCCTTCACCATTAATTGTTCATCCCCCATATTCATCTCTTTACTTTCCGCCATTTAATTTCCGCCATTTAATTTCCGCTTCTCTCCCCATCCTTTTAATTTTTGCTCTCCCCTTTACTTTCTGCCATTTACATTTCTACTCTCCCCATCCTTTTAATTTCCGCTTCCCCCTTTACTTTTAGTCATTTACTTTCAGTCCTCCCCATCCTTTTAATTTCCACTTCCCCCTTTACATTTCTGCTCTCCCCATCCTTTTACTTTCTGCCATCCCCTTCTACTTTCTACCATTTACATTTCTGTCATCCTCATCCTTTTAATTTCAGTTTCCCCCTTTAATTTCTTGCCATTTATTTTGCGCAACTTTTCCTTCTTATTTTTGCCATTTTATGCGCATTTTTGGGCTCTTGTGTTGTTCAATTTCCTACTCTTGTTATGTCTGTTTGATTGGTATTCTGATTGTAAATTTGGATTGACTGCTATCTCTACCTTGGACTTTCCCTGTTTGATGGTGCAAAACGCTCACCTATAGGATTTTTTTTGGTTCATAGTATTGGAAGAAGATCAACAAATTCTAATTGTTGATTTTCCTTCAAATTTTAATTCCAATCTTAAAATTGAACCAAGCGCGTTTCTGTGACCATACCGGTTTTGTATAATCAACAAGGAAGTGCTAAGCAATTTTTTTGGCCATTTTTGAAATCAAGTTGTCATCACGTTTTTACAGTTTTTAGAAATCAGTTTATTCATTATTTTTGCTTTTCTGGGCCACTTGGACCAGTTTACTGTCAGAAAATTCCAAAAATATTACAGTAGGTACAGTTTATTTTCTTTTCATTGTGTACAAATTTCTGTAATTTTTTGTTGGGGAAAAAGACCAAAAAAGAAAGAAAAGGCAAGAAAAAATACAAAAGGTACGTACGTGCCAAAAAATAGAAAAAGAGGTGTAAAAAGCAAAAAAGGGTGCAAAAGTCAACAACAAGGAAAAAAAGGTCAAAAGACACCCAAAAAGAGTAAAAAATTCAAAAAAAAATAGAAAAACAAAAACAAAGAAGTATCCCAATAATACAGTAACAGTTTTACTGTAATTTTCTGTTTCATTTCCCTGTATACCGTAATTGAGTTGTATTTGCTGTTTTTCTTAAAAACGACAATTTTGCAACTCTTTTTCAAAAATCACCAAAAACAATTCTCTTTGCAATTTCTTCCGTCTTGTCTTGTTTGCTGTCTGCTCTTGTATAAGCTTGTTTGAGTGCCAGCTTTTCTTGTTTGTCATATCAATTTTTTGTTTTGTCTTAGGATTTTCCAATCTTCTTCCAATAGGTATTTTTCTTTGTTAGTGCGCTTCTATTTGGGTAAGGGTTAAGACTTAGACTCACGTTGGTCTTTGCAACTTCTAATCAACCTCCAACCGAGTAGAAGAGGCAAGAGAGTATCATTATAGAAAAAGCCTAAAAAGAGTGACATACACGAGTGTTAACATTCCTTTGAGTGTAAACACTTAGTTGAGTGGAAAGGTCCTTAAAAGTTTTTAACATAAAATCAATTAGGAGAATGGAAGGAAGGAGGCAAGGGGAAAGGGCAACCATGTTGTTTAGGAAAGCCTTAGAAACACCTTTGGGTGAAGAAGAGAGCCAAAGAGAGAACCTATTCCACACTAGAAACACCTTTGGAGCAGATACTACATATACTTCATTGATTCTTATTCCAAATTTACTTGGATCTATTTGCTTCAGAAAAAATCTCAAGCTCTACCTGTCTTCATTCATTTCAAGAACATGATTGAAAACCAACTTGGTTTGAAGATTAAAGCCTTTCAATCAGATGGTGGAAAAGAATATGTAGCCATATCTAAGTTTTATCATCTCATGGTATCATTCATGGATTCAGTTGTCCTTACACACATGAATAGAATGGTTCATCAGAAAGAAAACATAGACATATGATGGGTTTTTGGCAAGCGAACCAAAAATCCAGTAGTATAATAGTAAGAAAATTTATCGTATCCACAGGGAACGGTCAATTCACGTATACTCGTGATCTAATTATCAAGGGAAATAACGGTTTTGAGAGTATTGTTGCGGAAATTGTAGATGGCAAATTAATAATCAATTGAATTAGAAAGGAAGAGTTAGAGACATTTTACTTGGATTAGGATTGGACTTCATATCATCACACCCTTTGTGCATGTAAAAACTATCTATTATTTTAGGTTTACTCTATAATACTGTAGATAAACTATATTGCTAAGACCCCGAGTTACCAGCGGCCTCACACACTCAAAGGTAATCCATGCGGACTCTCCCAGGCGACAGACTTACCCTCGGCTTATGTTGCTTTCTTTTATTCCGTTTGTAAAAGAACTAATTGATAAACGATGCCTACTACTCTGGACGCACCTTCGCTAAAGTACTGTCACTACCCATCACTCATTAGAATACATCCACGTTTCGCTTCTTGGATTGACAATCAACTAATCCTTTGCTATCGGTAATTTAATAACCATGCCTATCCTGTAGACGCCCTTCATTAGAGTACTCACACTACCCATCAATCACTAGCAACGCCCATGTTTCGGTTCACTGGCTACCGAGTCCTCTTATTCACTCAGAGAATGGGTTTCTTCAGAATCCGCTCCCCCATCCTCAATCCTATTCGAAACTAGCCTATAACTCCGGCGCAAGCGCGGAAGTTAGGAATTAAGCACAGAATAAGATTACCAATATTATAGACAGAGAGATCAGGAAATAATAATATAGAGTTTACATACACTTGGGGATAGAATCAATTACATCCAATCCTAATGGAGAGTTAACTACACAAGGTAGCCATACAAACCACCGAAGATGTTGTCACTATCTTCAATCCTTGTGAAGCGCTCCTCCTCTCCTACTCTAAAATTAGTTATGATGCATTATCACTGAAATATGACTGAATTACAATAATTGTGCACACCTTGATCTAGTTCAATGAGGTCCTATTTATAGGCTAAGGAAAGACAAAGGAAATTGGGGAGAAATCTATCTAAAAACGGCAACAGGGAACAAATCTGCGTGACCTGCGCTTCAAGTTGCGCTACAGCACAAGCTGCAGCGCAGGTTCCAGAGAGTTGCGCTTCACCCTACGCTACAGCGCAAGTTGAAGCGCAGACTACGTCCTGCAGCTTCAATCTTTCTCTTTTTAACTCGATCTCTTCCCGAGACTGGTTTTGGTTGATTTGTCTTTCCTTGTTTCCCTTTTCTTGATGAAATCTTGCATTTATTGAGCATCTTGGATTTAATTGGGAAGGTTGTCTGCATAATCCTTGTTTAATTGGCAGTGATATCTTCATTAATTGTCCTCAAATAATCTTCAAATCTTCATTAAATGCCTTTAATTAAACTTCAGATCTTGCAGATATCTCTCTTATTTAATGTTATCTTTCCTTCAAATCAAATCCTTGCAATATTCTGCAAAAATCAGCAATATTTATATTAAAATAACATCAAATTCAAATTCAAGACTCATAAATACAATTTATCTACATATTATCAAAAAGGGATTAATTTGGGGCATAAAATACCATTTTACCCTTGATAAGTGTACTAAAAAGTACTCTAATTTATCATATATTTTTCACTTATCAAATACCCCCCAACTTGAATTCTTGCTTGTCCTCAAGCAAGAGACCTCTTTGCAATAAAAAAATCAATTCTATCCCCTGTGTAATTCAAACAATTCAAAAACAAATTCAAGGAACTCTCCATCATCTCCTTGTTAAGCAGCAGTACCTTCCAAACATAAGAAAAAAATCATGATTAAAAGATGTTACCAATCCTCAATCAGAATAGAACACAAACATCAGTCAAACTTCTCAAAAATAGCAATTAAAGCAATAAGTGATAAACCAAGGAAATCTCTCATTCTCACGGGTAAGTGTTTCCCTCAATCTTTTTCACTACCGTTGAACAACTAGAATTGATAGTCGTTTCCAACATCTGAACCTGCAAGTAGTTAATATGGATCAAAAGGTCTTTGCTTTGGTTGTAATGAGGCTGGGCTATCAAGAAATCATGGTTTTTCTGGATATGCAAAGAACACTTTGAATAGAGAGCATCTTGTGATTGTGCTTGGGATTTCTCTCAATTCACCCGGTCATTCTTGAATGGTCACCCTTTTTTCAGCTTGGCCTCATTGTTTGAAGAAATACTCCCCCCAACTTATTCAATTCCACACCTTTGTGCAGTTTTTTTTTGCATCATAAACAATAACATAGAGAATTTATTTGTGGGGGAGTATTCTTCTTTGTGATTTCTTGTGCCTGTTCTTTGAATTTCTTTCACCTTTCAATTCACCAACCTTTTGTCCCATCTTGTTGTGTTGCACCTTGCTCTCTATCCCAAGTATGAAGGGATAGGATATAATCATTGAGTATGGCTAAGGTGCATTCAAAAGAAATATTAAAGGCTCAAATGGTCAATCAAAAATTGGAAAAGTTTAATCAAGGTTGGCTATTTAGCACTGAGCAAAATATTATAATCACAAAATATGCCTTTGTCACTTCCATACCTTCCACTAGCAAGACAAATTTCAGAAACTCGAGCAATAACAGTTGACAATCAGCGGTGAAAAACTCTCAATTTCAGTGTTTGGGCTCTCAGCTCACCGGTTATTGGCTAAAATTCCTTGATAAAGCACTTACTGGTTTAATTAACTATCCTGATAGTTCCTTCTGAGAAGTATACTAATCCTAACTGATTATGGAGTTAATAAAAAAAACTCTATCATCTTTCCTAATCTGGTTAGTTAAACTACTTAATTACAGAGAAATTTGAAAAAGTTTACCTTGAATCCTAATTTCCTAATGTCCTAAAAAGTCCTAAAAATTTAAAGATTTAGCAAAAAAAAAATAGAAAATAACAAAATAAGTACTGCATAATATAGATAATGTATCAGTGGCAATAATATACAGTACAAACCAAAAGGAAAATAAAATAAGAAAAAGAAGGAAAAGCACCAAATAGGAAAGAAAAAATCAATCATCCTGGTCCATGTGAGCAGCTCCATTCTTAGCTCCGGCATCAGCTGCTCCATCCCCCTGGGAAAATAAGCCTGTCCCCAAGCCACTGTAAATAATCATGGAATTACGCAGGGGTCATGGGGTCCACACGAGCCTGATAATGTCTACTCTGAAAATAAACAGCTGCTCGGTGAATAGTGGATATATGAGCTATCAAATGAGTGTGCTGGGCCTCAAGACGCTGGGCCAAGACAGGAGCGTCCATGTCTGCTGGTGGTGGTGGTGGTGCAAGCTGCTGCTGCTCCTCAACCTGTAACTCCTCAGCCGGGATACAGTTGGCTTCAATGTATGCTCTGGTCATGGGAAGTGCGATGCGAACCCTAGGGTGTACATCCACACCCCTAGATTTGTAGAGTGCTGTGATAAGAGAGGGGAAGCCAAGCCTGATCTTAGAGTTAGGGGTCCTACGCCCCACAGCAGATGCAAAGTATGATATTTTCCGGGTGATGACTCGTGAGACATCGATAACGGCGTTGGTGAGGATAGTGTAGATGAGGTGGGCCATGGGCATAACTACATCAAAAACATGCCTGGTAGGATGAATGTTGGCCAGTATCAGCACTGTCCACATCTGAGCTATGCTCCTCATATCTTTCCTGTAGATCCTAGCAACCTCCTGATATGCATTCCTTTCAAAGGAATGCGCTGGTAAACAAAGCAGCTGAGCAGTCTCGAGATCAAGGGGATCATTGCCATGCCACAGCCTGCATCCTCTCGTGGTATTGGCACTCCACGAGGTCTCTGTCCTCCTCTATGGGATATCCTAGAAGTGCATTGATTGCATCACAATCAAATCTGATAATTTGTCCTCGAACATAGGGCTCCCTTCTGCAGTTAACGTCGTGTTCCCCGATGGCGTTGGCATAGAATTCTCTGACGATGTCTGGATCAAAATAGTTGTCAGGGTGACTGAGGCGGTCCCATCGCCTCCTGTGAATCTCAGCAGAGAACTCCTCATATTCCCCCTCCTGGAGGGTGACTGGTTGCTCCAGGATGAACTTGCAATCAGCAATGTCAGTGTATGCTTCAAAGGACTTGAGGTCCTTGAAGCGATGAGGGTTGAACTCAGGTTCCCTTTGGGGGGCCTTCCTCTTGGCACCCCCTGTGCCCCTCCTAGAGGAACTAGCACCACTGACATTCTTCGTGCGAACCATCTGCAAAGCAAAAGCAACTCCAAATTATTTATGCATCATAATATTTAATTGCTCATAATTATGAAATAAATGGCCAATGAATTTCAATAATTAGAGCAATCAATTAACCAAATAAATGTGCATAAAAATTTTGATTTTAAATATTACCAAATAAATGCCAATTAATTAATTAAGACATGCTAAAGTGATCAGTTAAAGTAAGTCCTAAACAATTTTAAACAGGCAAAGTGAGAACCAAACTCATGCTCAAAAATCATGTCATCAGTAACATGCAATATTGCACAATCATTTATGTATGGGCATGAAAATATTAGAGCAATTAATTAAGCATACATGCACCAACAAAATAGTTTGCAGAAATCATTGAGCACTCAAGAACTATCACCTAAGCAAACATGAATAACTCACAAATAATCCTAACCACGTGCAATCTAATTTAAAGCACTATGAACAATTATTTCTTTCCTAAAGGTTCCTAGAATCCTAAGATTCCTATCCTAAGGTTATGCTCAAATAAAATAAAAAATCAAAATTTCAATCGGTTAAAAAGAAAGAAAACTATAAAAAATACCTGGTATAAGCTCAGAAACTGAAAATGAAGGCTATATGAGTGAGAAAAGGCAAAGCAAAGGTTAGGAATATCAGAGAAAAGGCAAGGGAGAGAACGAAAGGAAGTTCGAAATGAACTCCTACGTTCAAAATGGGGATATAAATATCCCGCTTCCTGCGCTACACCCTGCACTACAGTGCAGAGTGGAGCGCGTACCATCTCAGAAGTTGAAGCGTTCCGCTGCGCTTTACCCTGCGCTATAGTGCAGAGTGAGGCGCAAAAGTCAGAGAGTCAGGTTTTTAATTTCAATTCTGCGCTACAGCGCAGATCTGCAGTATTTTTATGCTTCTGCTTCTGCTATTCCTAACTGGTTCCATGCATTCCGTTAAAATTTAGATCCTTCATTTTGACAATCTCCTATTTAAACAGGTAAATCCTAAAACTAAAAATTACCAAAATGAAAATTAAATGAAAATTTAAAACTTACAAAGACTGGGTTGCCTCCCAGGAAGCGCTTGTTTAACGTCTTTTAGCTCGACGCCTGGTTACTCAACCCTTTTATGGTGGCCTCAAGTGGAGGATGATGTTTGACTCCATACCAACTCTTCCTTTGAGTTCCCATCCTCCATGCCAATTTTTGACTCTTCCATCACTGTCACTGTCTTCCTCAGTATCAGGTGTTGATTTCCTTCTCCTCTTAAATTTGAACTCCCATATTGACTCTAGATGCTTTGCTCTCATTCTAGGCTTCCTCAGAAATTCGGAGCCTGGCAGTTTTGTTTGATTTTTGAAAATAGCATCAGTTTGTTATAATTTGGGAATACTTATGTCAATATGAAAAACAATACTTTCATCTTTTGAGCTCAATTCATATTTTCCTCGATCAACATTAATGATCATCTTAGCAGTTTTCATGAAGGGTCTTCCTAAAATTAGGGGGACTTCAGTATCCTACTCTTCTGTCTCTGCAATGTAGAAATCTACAACATATGCAAATTTATCCACTTTGATTTGAAAATCCTCTAATATCCCATGAGGGCATTGAGCGGATTTATTTGCAAGTAGTAACCTCACATTTGCAGGCTTGACCTTCACATTACTCAACTTGTTAAAATACGATAGCGGCATCAAATTGATGCTCGCTCCAAGATCTAATAAAGCATGAGTAGGAGGTAGATTACCAATAGAGATGTGTATAGTAAACCTACCTGGGTTAAGTGACTTACTTGTGACTAAGACCTTCTCTTCATGATGTTCCTTTTGTGCTGCTTCTTCATCTTGTTGAACAACTTCCTCTTGAAGCAATTGTTCTTCAAAGATGATTTCTTCTTTCTCATCAAGTTCCTCCTCCTCTGACTTGTTGCCATCAGTAGCAATCAAGTTGCATTGTTCCTTTGGATTGGTTTGGGTCACAGCTGAGAAGTGTTGTTGCCTGTGCTCTGCCATCTCAGTTGCTAACTGACCAACTTGACTCTCTAGAGTCTTGATTGATGCCTCAGTAGTTTTCTTGAATCCATTAAATCTTTGCACAAGGTCATCAATTTTACCTTCCAAAGTGTTCAGTTTATCATATGTTGAGGGCTGCTGTTGGTAAGGTGGTTGTTTTGTTCCTCCATTCTGACTCCAACCTGAGTTGGTTTGGTTATTTCTCCAACCTTGTGAATATTGATTGTTGTTATTGTTGGAGTAATTCCCTTGCCTTCCTTGGTTACCCATGAATTTGACTTGTTCTGGTTGTGTTCCTTGGCTAGCACATTGACCATTTAGATGGTCACCTCCACAGAAATCACAAATCAATGGTTGGGCTTGGATGGGTTGTGAGTGGGCAGCTTTAAGTTGTTGAACGAGTGCCTTCAACGTCTCAGTGAGTGCTTCTGGTTGATGTTTAATGAGCTTGTTCTCAGCTAACAGAGCATCACTTTGATTGAGTTCCAGCATCCCCTTCTTTGGTAATTGCGCGGGCTATCTTCCACTTTGAGCTTGTTAATCGTTCTGTGCAAAGTGGTTGATGATTTCTAGCGCTCGATCAACTTCTGCGGATAAGATAGTTCCACCTGCTGCCGCATCTATGAATGACCTTGAATCTGAACGAAGTCCCTTGCAGAATATGTTGAGTTGGGCTATATCCTCATAGCCATGGTTGGGACAGTTGCGCAACATAGACTTGTATCTTTCCCAAGCTTCACAAAGTGGTTCATCAATCCCTTGTTTGAAGGTAGAAATATCTGCTTTGGCTTCTATCTGCTTCCCTGGTGGGAAGAATCTTGTCAAGAATTTCTCCTCAACCACACCCCAATTGGTTAGGCTTTGATTTGGGTGTGATTGCGGCCATTCTTTAGCTTTACCTATCAAAGAGAAAGGAAACAAGCGTAAGTAAACAGATTCTAAATTACCTTCCTCGAAACCCATAGTACCAATCAATTCATAAAAATTAGAGAGATGAGCATTTGGATTTTCATGATCCAATCTAGCGAATTGATGTGCACTAATGAGGTTGAGATGTGCAGTCTTCAACTCCAAAGCTCTTGCGTTTGGTGGTAACACAATGCTTGAGAAGTGACGTGGTCCTTGGTGGGAGATATAATCTCCTAGTGTCCTTCTTGGACGTTCCTCTGCCATGTTTTTGGGTTACTCAATAATTGTCCTTCTTCTTCTTCTCCCGTTCCTACCTCTGTTCTTTCGCGACGTCCTTTCTATTTTCAGGTCGAACTGTAATTGATTGGGGGGCGCCTGACCTCTCAGAAGCATAAACAAGAAACTTTGAAAAAGGTAAGTGTGGAAGAAAATAATAATAGAAAAACAATAAATTTCCTAAGATAATAATAGATCATAAAAATAATAAGAGTAATAAATAGAAGAATTCCTAAGAAAACAAATAAAAAAAAATCCTAAAATAAAAACTTGATAACTAGACCGCCAAGGTCTACACGAATTGGAGACCGTTCCCCGGCAACGGCGCCAAAAATACTTGATGGGTTTCTGGCTAGCGAACCAAAAATCCAGTAGTATAATAGTAAGAAAAGTTATCGCATCCACAAGGAACGGTCAATTAACGTATACTCGTGATCTAATTATCAAGGGAAATAACGGTTTTGAGAGTATTGTTGCGGAAATTGTAGATAGAAAATTAATAATCAATTGAATTACAAAGGAAGAGTTAGAGACGCTTTACTTGGATTAGGATTGGACTTCATATCATCACACCCTTTGTGCATGTAAAAACTATCTATTATTTTAGGTTTACTCTATAATACTGTAGACAAACCATAATGCTAAGACCCCGAGATACCAGTGGCCTCACACACTCAAAGGTAATCCATGAGGGCTCTCCCAGATGACAGACTTACCCTCGGCTTATTTTGCTTTCTTTTATTCCGTTTGTAAAAGAACTAATTGATAAACGAGGCCTACTACTCTGGACGCACCTTCGCTAGAGTACTGTCACTACCCATAACTCATTAGAATACATACACGTTTCACTTCCTGGATTGACAATCAACTAATCCTTTGCTATCGGTAATTTAATAACCATGCCTATCCTATAGACACCCTTCATTAGAGTACTCACACTACCCATCAATCACTAACAACGCCCATGTTTCGGTTCACAGGCTACCAAGTCCTCTTATTCACTCAGAGAATAGGTTTCTTCAGAATCCGCTCCCTCATCCTCAATCCTAGCCGAAACTAGCCTATAACTCTGGCGCAAGCGCGGAAGTTAGGAATTAAGAACATAATAAGATTACCAATATTATAGACAGAGAGCTCAGGAAATAATAATATATAGTTTACATACACTTGGGGATAGAATCAATTACATCCAATCCTAATGGAGAGCTAACTACACAAGGTAGCCATACAAACCACCGAAGATGTTGTCATCATCTTCAATCCTTGTGAAGCGCTCCTCCTCTCCTACTCTAAAATTAGCTCTGGTGCATTATCACTGAAATATGACTGAAACACAATAATTGTGCACACCTTGATCTAGTGCAATGAGGTCCTATTTATAGGCTAAGGAAAGACAAAGGAAATTGGGGAGAAATCTATCTAAAAACGGCAACAGGGAACAAATCTGCGTGACCTGCGCTTCAAGCTGCGCTACAGCGCAGGCTGCAGCGCAGGTTCCAGAGAGCTGTGCTTCACCCTACGCTACAGCGCAGGTTGAAGCGCAGAATACATCCTGCAGCTTCAATCTTTCTCTTTTCAACTTGATCTCTCCCCGAGACTGGTTTTGGTTGATTTGTCTTTCCTTGTTTCCCTTTTCTTGATGAAAGCTTGCATTTATTGAGCATCTTGGATTTAATTGGGAAGGTTGTTTGCATAATCCTTGTTTAATTGGCAGTTATATCTTCATTAATTGCCCTCAAATAATCTTCAAATCTTCATTAAATTCCTTCAATTAAACTTCAGATATTGCAGATATCTCTCTTATTTAATGCTATCTTTCCTTCAAATCAAAACCTTGCAATATTATGCAAAAATAAACAATATTTATATTAAATTAGCATCAAATTCAAATTCAAGACTCATAAATACAATTTATCTAAATATTAATAAAAAGGGATTAATTTGGGGCATAAAATACCATTTTACCCTTGATAAGTGTACTAAAAAGTACTCTAATTTATCATATATTTTTCACTTATCAACGTATCACAGAAATGGGTCTCAGCATGTTAGCTAATGCAAAAATGCCTTTGAAATATTGGGGTTATGCCTTTCAAACAATTGTATTCCTAATTAACAGGTTGCCCACACCTCTTCTTAATTACTCTACTCTTGAAAATCTTTTTCATAAAGTTTCTTCCTACACTGAATTAAGATTTTTTTGTTGTGCTTGCTATCCATATCTTAGGCCATACAACAAACATAAGTTTGATTTCAGATATGAGCAGTGTGTGTTTTTGGGTTATAGCCTCAACCACAAAAGTTACTTATGCTTCTCTTCATTTGGTAAAGCCTACATCTCCAGGCATGTTAAGTTTGATGAAGTTAATTTTCCTTTTCAATGCAATAGCAGATTTCTACCTCATAATGATACTTCTACTTCATCTTCTGATTGTTCTTCATCATATGCTCCTTCCATACCCATTATTGAAGCTACAAACCAAACTCCTTCTGCTGAACTTGATGCTCCTGTTGGTTTTGAGTTATCTATCTCTAATGACAATAGTACAATGGCAAATTCCAACCTTGATCACTATGCTTCTACTGTTGTCCACAAGAAAATTCCACATCACTAATTCATACAACAATAGATCCCACTGTTAATCAGCATCCTATGACTACAAGGAGTAAGTCTGGGATCCACAAACCTAAGACAATCTTCCAGACTATGGCTGATGATCTTAATACAAAACCAAAATCTGTACCTGCAGCCTTATCCTCTCCTCATTGGTTTTCAACAATGCAAGCTAAATATGAAGCTCTTGTTACACTACAAGAAATCAGCGATTTAGATGCGAATGGGTAGCGTCGGCCAGGACGACGTAAGTCCGACGCTAAGTTGATTTTTTTTTTACATTTTTTTATGTTGCGACAGTTTGGTTGTCGCTAACTTTTTTTTATGTAGCGTCAGCGTGGATAATTTAAAAAAAAAATAACGTCGGCCAGGCCATCGCTAAAGGCAAAAAAAAATTAGCGTCGACTTTCGCAAAGTTAGCATCGGCCTAGCCGACGCTAATTTCTTGTTATTTTTCACTATATATTTCAACAAACAAACATAGCTTAATGGTAATGCTTCTTCTTGGTATCATGTAGGTCGCGAGTTTGATCCTCACAATTGATAAATCTGGGGAGAAAGGAATTTTGTTGAAAAAATTATTAGCGACGGCCAGGCCATCGCTACATAGCATCGGCCGTAAAATGTCGTCGCCACTACATTAACGACGAGGCTTTTAGCGACAGCTAGTGGGCCATCGCTAGGTCGTCGCTAATTATGAAATAGTGACAGTTTTTCCCCTGTAGCGACGACTTTTGACCGTCGCTAAAAACCGATTTTCTTGTAGTGTTAAAAACAACACCTGGACCATGGTTCCCTTACCACCAATTAAATAGACTTCCCATTGGGTGCAAATAGGTCTTTAAGATCAAAAGAAATGTTGATGGTTCTCTAAATAAATATAAAGCACGTCTTGTTGGTAAGGGGTTTCATCAACCCGAAGGATTTGATTTTTTTGAAACTTTCAGCTCTGTTGTCAAGTCTGCTACAATTAGATTGGTTATTACCTTAGCCCTGACTCATGGCTAGACTCTCAGGCAGATTGACATTAACAATGCCATTTTAAATGGTGATTTGACTGAAGAAGTATACATGACCCAACCACAGGGCTTCATTCAAGGTGATGACAACCTAGTTTGAAAACTAAATAAATCCCTTTGTAGCCTTAAACAGGCTCCTCTAGCATGGTTTGCCAAATTGCATCAGACTATCCTTTCTCTTAGTTTCTCTTTAACCAAATCAGAATGCTCTCTTTTTATTAAAAGGTTTTCTGGTCACATTATTTTAATCTTAGTCTATGTCGATGATATCATCATTACCGGAGATTCAATAACTGCTATAGGTTAGCTTATCTCTCAATTAAATTGTATTTTTCCTCTCAAAGATCTTGGCAACTTGCATTACTTCTTATGCATTCGAGTAGACTCCTCTCAAGCTGATTGTCTTCACCTAACTCAAACCAAATACATCATTGATCTCTTTCAAAAGGCTAACTTGCTGAATACCAAGCCTATGTCTACTCCCATGAGTTCTGGCTTAAAACTTTATTCTACTACTGATGATCCAGCTTCAGATCCTTATCTTTACAGGTCCATTGTTGGTGGTCTTCAATATGTAACAATGACAAGGCCTGAAATTTCTTATGATGTCAAAGTGGCTCAGTTTATGCATAACCCTCAAAATTCTCACTGGCAAGTAGTCAAGAGAATACTTAGATATCTCACTGGATCATTACATCATGGTTTATTTTTTTACCAAATGCAATAGTCTTCACCTCACTGCCTTTTATGATTCTGACTGGGGAGCAGATCTAGAAGATAAAAAATCCACCTCAGGTTATTATGTCTTCTATGGATCCAATCCAATTACTTGGTCTTCTAGAAAACAACATGTTGTTTCAAGATCAACCACAGAAGCTGAATACAAAAGTATAGCAGCAGTCTCATAGCTGAGCTTTGTTGATTCAATCTTTTTTTTCAAGAACTTCATGTATCTCTATCCTCTCCCCCACTTATCTATTGTGATAATCTTAGTGTTGTCATGCTCTCTACCAATCCTATTCTCCACTCTCGGACAAAACACTTTGAATTGGATCTTTATTTTGTTCGAGATAAAGTTCAACAAGGGACTCTTCTCATTCATCTCATTTCCTCGGCTGATCAAACATGTTCTTACCAAAGCCTTGCCTCAAGCTACCTTTATTTTATGCAGAACCAAACTCGGGGTTAAGCCTCTCAGCCCCATGAGTTTGAGGGGGGTGTAAAGGATAAAGTTGTTAGTAGTTAGTAGTTATCAGTTAGCTGTTAGAACTGTTATTAGTTAATCAGTTACAGTTGTTATTAGTTAGTAGTTATGAGTTAGTAGTTATTTCTATTTTTTGTTGATTATCTTATCTCCCTCTCAGTTTGTATATAAACTTTATGTGTATAAGTTAATCATAATCAAATTCAATGGATTCAATTCCAATCAAACAAACACTCATTCTCTAAACTTTCCTTTTTTACTACACTACTGCTCAGATACCTTTATACTAGTCCAAAATTCCCATCTTTGTACTATGTATGTTTAGGCAAAACCATTATTATTAAAATCGGACCGATCCGATTTATTCGACCAAAAACTGGAACCATGGCTGGCCCAGTCAAGATTTTCGATCAGATTTACTGTTAAACCGGTTGACAGCTCACATGCGGATGATGCTCCTTATTAAAAAAATATTAGTAAATTACTCCAACCTCCCTTTTATTTTGCACTTCCAACACAAAATCCCCTTTATTTTGAAAACCTACACAAAACCCCTCCAATTTTAAAATTACATAGCACTTAAACCAAATTTTTTAGGATACATTTAATAGAAATTTTAGTCATTAGTCAACAATTATTTTTTATATTAAATTGACCAAAATACCCTTACTAACTATGGATTTTTCTTTACTATATAAAAATCCATCAATTTTTAAGCTTTACACAAACTCCTTATATTTCATAAATATTTTTTTTTTCTTTTGTGCCGATGAATAAAAGAACATGCAAAAAAAATAACATCATACAAATTTTTCCAAATGACATTATTTTGAATAACAAAAATCATAATTTCATACTAGCAAAATAAAGAAATTTATTTTTAAATTTTTCATATTAAAAATTTAATTAAAAACTCATAGACTAATAAAAAAAATTATTAATATTAATTTCTAAAGTATTAATAGATTAAAAATAAATTTACTAAAGTGGATCTTAATTAAAAAAAAATCTTCAGAAATCATCAAAAAACTTAATATGTAAAATAATAAATGTTACGGTAGTAGGTAGTAAGAAAGAAGGAATGAATTTTGCACGAGAAATGCAAAGATTTTTACGGTAGGGTTACTGCATTTATCAGTTCTGATAATTCAATTAGAAAGGAAGGGGTGTCTTGAGGGTAATGTTGGGTTTTTGAAAAAATGTATTTTTTAATAAATAATAAAAAATGTTTTTAACATAATATTCCCTAACAAAATAGATGAAATTTTGTGTAAGTTTTCAAAATAGAGGGGATTTTATGTTGGAAGTATGAAATAGAAGGGAAGCTTGAGTAATTTACTTATGGTATGTTTGCGAGTTAGAAAATGAAGGGAAGATGAATGTTTATAGGAAACTATTCCCTCCCTTGTGTTTGTGAGTGTAGTTAAATTACAAAGTTTTTTCCCTCATCTCTTCCCCTCCTAATCCTTCCATTTCCCTTCCTTTCCCCTTCTTTCAAACTCACAAACACCCCCTTAAAAAAAATATAGCGCGGAAAGTGGCAACAGCATGATGAACCTGCCCACCCGTCGTTCCTAGTCCACTTGCTGGACCACCAAACCATAACTGTTTTTCAATACTTTATACATATACTCCCATTTTATATGTATATAGAGATCATATCAAAATAACAAAACTTATTTTGATTACTATCGATATTATATAACATAAATTATTTATAAACTTATAGATTTTACATTTATTTTTAGGTTAGAATATATCATTATGTTATTTGACTATTATAAATATATTTAACTTTATATTATACTTTTTATTATTTAAAATATTATATGAATTTTTATCATTTTAATTAACACCAATTTAAACATGATTGGACACATAAAATAAATCAATTTCTTCATTGGCTTGATTTTAAAAATATTGAATTTTAGACAATTTAATAATGTAAAATATAGTAAAAAATATAATATTACTATTTTAATATATTTATATTATTATTATGTCTTTTTTAGATATTTAATAAATTAACATATTTTAATAACTCAGTATCTGAATCAATCACCCATCCAAGTTTTATAATATTGGACAAAACACAGTACCACAAATTGTCACAAATGGAGAAAAGACTAGGAAAAAGAGGGGATGGTATCTCTAGTTTTGACTTTTCATCTTCAATGTCAAACTTTTGGATTGAAACCTGCTAAGGTAACATATAACCAGTTCAGAGATTCGAGGGAGAAAATGAATGATAAAAGAAACTATAGAAATGAGGCATAGAGTGTGTTTGGTAAAACTAGTTGAAAAGCTAGCTTAAAGCTTAAAGCTAGCTGAAAGTTGAAAAACTTGCTGAAAGCTTAAATTAAGCTAGCTGAAAGCTGAAAAGCTATTGAATCTGTTTGGTAAAACTAGTTGAAAATGGTAAAATGACATTTAAGGACAACATTAATTATTAAATAATGATAAGTGGGGGTGGTTGAGGGTTAAGCTTGTAATATTAGAGCTTTTTTAAAAAAGCTACCCCAAGTAGCTTTTTAAGAAAAATTTGTAGCTACCAAAAAAGCTACATTCCCAAACACTGCTGAAATGGTTTCAGCTACTATTTTCAACTTTCAGCTAGCTGAAATGGCAAGCCGAACACACGTCATGAATTCAAACAAGAACCGTATACCTTATAAGTTTTTTGGGGTGATTGAAATTTTTCAGTTTTTTATAAAATTTTAACAAAGTTTTTACAATTAAAAATTGAAAACTAAAAACCACTTTTTATGGTTTTCAAAACATCTATTTTTTAAAACCTCTTTTTTGTGGTTTTGAAAACTTCTTTTTGTGGTTTTCAAAACGTCCATTTTGAAAACCACAAAAAGAGATTTGTAGTTTTAAGTTTTCAGCTGTAAAATTTAATTTAAATTTTTTGAAAATAAAAATTAAAAGCTCGCAACCACCCGAACATGTATATAGTTAATATATTTGTGAGAGAATCATAATAAAATGATGTGTACATTTTTCTAAAGGAAATTCTATATATCTAATGTATATAGTCTACAAATTAATTATTTTAATTCTAATTTTTAAAGAAAAATATATTAAGGACGGAGAGGTTGGAGCAAATATTTAGTGTTCGTTTGATTTACAACTAGATTAAATTAATTTTAAAATTAATGATTGAAAATAAATCATGTACAAGTTACGATAAAGATTTAGAGTTTGTTTGATTCAGTTTTGTTTTTAAGTTTTTGAAAATTGTTGTACAGAACTGTTTTCTATAAATGAAATGATTTATTTATAAAATTTCCAATACAAAACTAGAAAAACTAAAAACAATTTTCCAAACCACTACAAGAAACATGACTTTTAGCTAGCGACGGCTCAGTGACGGTGTCGTGGCCGTCGCTACAAGCCTCATCGGTAATGCAGTAGCGACGACATTTTATGGTTGTCGCTATGTAGCGATACAAAGAAGGAGCATTATCGTTACACCAAGTTTGTTTCTTGGAATATATAGCTTAAAATATTATATATAGTGAAAAAATAACAAGAAATTAGTGACGGTCAAGCCGTCGCTAACGCTACTACGAAAACCGACGCTACAAAAATTTTTCCTTTAGAGATGAGCTGGCCGTCGCTAATTTTTTTAAAAAATTATTATACCTTTAGCTTCGGCCAGAGTCATCGCTAACGTTACATAAAAAAATAAAAAAAAATATTTCTTTTCAACGGTGATGTCTTTAGTGACGGCCGTTGCGTTGGTCTGGCCTACGCTAATAGCGACGGTGTCGTGGCCGTTGCTACAAGGTCGTCGCTAAAAAGCAATTTTCTTGTAGTGAACCCCTAAAAGTAGTTTCAGAATTTTAGTTTTTAAAAGTAAAAAAATAGTAACATTTTTTAAAATCATTTTTAAAAATTGTCTGTCAAACAGGTTTTCAATTTTCTATTTTTAAAAATTGTAAACAAATAGGCTATTAATGAAAATGATTTCATACCTGTTTGGTTCTTAGTTGGACACAATAGTAATTTTTTGTGCAATACCACAAGTATCCTCTACGATAAGCAATCTGGTTCGAGCCAGGTAGGACCTCTATGAGCGGCAAAACTCTCTCTCCGAGTATTTAATGCGATTGCATACTGTTCTATTAGGGATATTTTAAATAAACTCGGGACTGACCTTAATAGGACTCTGCCTGAAGACTCGACCTCTTCGCCCTAGCTACGCTGGGCTCGAGCTCGGGGAGCTGTGTTCCGTTAGGGATATTTTTCTAGCTAGGGTCGACCTCTACAGAGGCCAAACCCACTTCATCAGCTCGGTAGGCTTATTGGGCCTACTAGGTCGTCCACCTGAGCTAGGGTAAGGCCCATTGATGATTGACTATAAATAAAGGAGCTTGCCCTAGACCTAGGACATTTGATACCTTCTCATCATCCTTGGGTTCAACGCCGGCTAGGCCTTGAGCTCGGTCATCCGGATACTTTTGAGAACAATACTGAAAAAAATGTGTCTCAATAATGTCTACAAAATAAAAACTTTATATGTTAACAAATTGCTAGGGATAGGATATATATGTTTGGAGAATATATAAAATATCCCACAGCTACAGCTAGTCAAGTTGCCATATTCTAATTCACCGTTTTAATTTACTTAGCATCAAACATTGTTTAATAATTTTAAATAGGTTAATTGCACTTTTGGTCCCCTATTATCATTAATTCGCGATTTTGGTTCCCCTAGTTTTTTTTCACGATTTTGGTCCCCTTATTATTCCAAATTCGCGATTTAGTTCAAAATATTGGTCTTCCTATTTTTAAAATCTATGTGTTAGAGGGACCAAAATTGCGAATTTGGAATAATAGGGGGACCAAATCGCGAAAAAAAAAAGTAGGGAGACCAAAATCACAGATTGATGATAATAGGGGATCAAAAATACAATTAAGCCTTTTAAGTAAATCCTTTAAAAATTTAAGAGAGAATTGGATGGACATTAGTGATACAAATCATTGATATGCACCTAATCGTTTGACATTTTGCTTGTTTCCTTGTTTTATATATCCACACTTTCTTTTTTTTCGGTCAAGTTGTTTTATCCACATTGAACCATGTGTTAGAAATTTCTTAACATGTGGCCCAACAAACATTGAGTGGAAATACGGTCTTATCTGAGTTTTTCATTCAGGCTTGATTTTCAAGATCTAAGTTAGATCGTTCTATGAAAAATTAATTATATAGGTCAATTAACTCTATACAATTCCTAGTACCACCGAGAACTTAGTTAAAGAAAAGACTAGAACACTATTTATACTATAAATTAATAAATTTCACAAACACGATAAGTAATTAATTAAAACTTAATTAATATACATTATTAGTGTAAAAAAATTATACTATTATTTAATAATGTGATGCCTCATCATTTATTTAGTTTAATAATACATGATGTGGCAACACATTATTAGATGACGGTATAACAATTGTTCTAAAAAAATTTGTAAATTTTTTTTACACTGTTAGACTATATCCATTAAATTCAATTAATTAATACATTTTAGGATATCAATTATTTTAAACCACTAAAATTAAATTAGTGATGAGGGGATTAAATAATGAATTTAATATATATATATATATATATATATACTGTCAAAGTAAAAAAAAAAATTACACAGACATCCAATGATATGCTGCCACATCATTTATTGAATTTAATAATACATGAGGTGTCATATTCATTAAATGATGTGGCGACACATTATTAAATGTCCATGTAAAATTTTTTTACACTGATAATATATATTAATTAAATCCTTAAATAATTTACATGAGATTCTAATTTTAAAACTCATTATCACCATTATAAAAAGACAAAAGATTGCAAATAGTCTCAATATTTTCTCTCTTATATCAACTAATATGATTTTAGTATTAAAAAGTAATTTGTCAATTTCAAAAGGACACCAAATACAGCATAAATACATGTATTTGTGTGTGAATGGAATCTGAGTAAAAAGGAGGAAAGGCCCACCAGAAGAGAAAAAGACCTAAACGGAGTTGTCGACTTATTCATCATCTCCCATGCTTGCCGACTTGTCATTCCCTCCTATCACCCTAGCTTGAATAGCTTCCGGAGCAAGTCCCACGTTGAGATAAAAAGAAAAAATTGAAATTCCATGATCTTTGTTCATTAAAAGAAACAAAAAGAAAAAGAAAAAGAAAAACCTCAACTAGCAAAATGGAAAACGACCCTAGAATCTGATACGACTAAATGATTGATTATGATTTATCATATATTAATGAGATGTCTATCCCTAAAATTGAACGGATCGAAAATTAATCAATGAGTTTCCCCGTCATAATTTGATGGTAAATTATGTTTTAAAGTTGCGAGTTCTATTTATTTATTGATAAAGGAGGCAAAAGGTAAGTCATTGTCGCGGTGGTTCTGAGTTTTTTATTTTTAAAAATTTTAAATTAAGTTTTTATAATTTCAAACCAAAAATTGAAAACCATATTTTTATGATTTTTAAAATATTTGTTTTAAAGACCCCAAAAACAAGTTTTTAATTTTTGATTTTGAGTTGTAAAAACTTAATTGAAAAATTTTAAAAATCAAAAAATGAAAACTCGCAACCAATACTTTCGGGGGGAACACTGGACAGTACTCCCAGCAAGA